>CM030019.1:6790000-8135840 GCA_017639485.1 Pluvialis apricaria
CTAAAGTTTTACTTCTGCCCTGCTACGCTTTTGTGTTCAGCTTTTAAGCGTTTCCGAACTGGTTTAAGTAGCACCCATCAAGGAAATTAGAGACAGAAAAGATCACACCAGTCATCAGACTCTCCTTCCTGTAACCACATACTTTGCTCTCCGCCAAGCAGCTGTAACTTGAGGCAATGCAAAACCAAAAAAGCCAAATAAGTTTACATGACTGATGGCTTATTTGAAACATACTGCTCTGGAGGGAAAACACAGATCACAGTTCTTATAGGAAAAATGGTCTGGGAGGCAGAGAGAATAAAATACATTTGATTGGTGGAAGCAAAGTAGTTTGCTCACATCCACTGAGGAATTCAACACAAACGTGTGGAATTAGAAGCTTCTAAACCTCACCAGACCAGAACAGCAGGGCAAGGACTGAGTATGCTGGTGAAATGGCTGCACGTACTGCTGAATTCCCCACTAAGCTGTCAATCATCTAACTGGAAACCTTCACATTCACTTCTTACCTGGCTCATTTTAGGGAGATCTTTAATGGTTTCTTTCTTGGACTCTTTTTCCTTGGCCCACATTCTTAGGTAGTATCTATAGTCCTGTGGACTGGTACCTTTTTCCTCTGCAAGGCAAGACCAAGCCACTACTGTCAGGTGGTTAATGGTTTCAGAGTAAAAAGTGAATGCTGTGCCAGCAAAAATTATACTGGAAGCAGTTTTTATTGACAGTTCATGAAAGCATCTACCAGGAAGGCTGCATTGTTTTCTGCTGGTTTATCTGATCCAGCTCAGTAGAGCAAAAATTTTAACACTGCTGCATCAGCGTGACTTCTCATAAATGAACTCTATGAGTTGACAACTTACCAAACATGACTTACAAATGTTATGATCTTGGTATGCAAAAGAGTCAGAGCAGTAAGGCACTAAGAGAGATTTATTTCCCAGCTCACATCTCACTTTACCTGTGTCCACAAGGGACACTTTAAAAGGTCTTCTTGATACAGCAAAGGACAATGAACTGTTCATAATATGAGAGAGGCAAGACTGGAACGTGCTCTATATATGACTAAATTACCTTTTTCTGGACCGTTCTCATTTCTCCTTCCTTTATCTTCTTGGGTTTCTAAAAAAATACAGGATTATAAAAGAATTATTAATAGCTCATTTTCAGCAATACAACGCAGGAAGAACCTAAGACAACTCATATACAAATTAAAATCATACAAGAATATATTTAATAGAAGTTAGATCTCACACTCCCACATCATGTTTGGAGGAGTGAACAGAACAGGATGGAAGCAAGAGGCTGATGGGATGAACTGGATAAAAAGCCACACTGAAGAAGTGGGTTGAAGAGCTGAAGTAGAGGACAGAACTCTTAAAAAAAAGGGTGAAACACAGGTACGAAAGACAGCTAAGCAATGTGATGGCTTAAAGTCAAAGAAGTTCAGTTATCCAAAGCAAGATAACGAATGGAAAAAACCCAAACCACCACTGAGCACATATGTGACTAATATCTACACTCACCATTATTCACTGACTGAACTGACACTTTGGGAGTAATGTGCAGAGTCGGTAACTTCACGAACTTCACTTCTGGTTCCCTATATTGTTGCTAGACTTTATAGGAACTCTTGGCTCAACTCAGACTGCTACGTTAGCCATCTAGCACCAAACACCACAACTACTTACGTGCTTTTTTTTTTTGAGCATTATTATGTTCTGGTAAACTTTTAGCACAAATTACATACTTGACCTCCTATTTGACAATCTCTAAAAGTATATTTTAAGAAATACAGTAAATTAGTCTACTAACAGTTTTACAATTCAATGGCATGCATCCTTATCCCTTTAAATTAGAAGACTGTGAAAGAGGCACAGGTATCATCTACCCAGGCCAGCAAGCCTAGTAGCCCCTCCCCTCTGCTCTGAGCATATTTCTCCCCTGCCAGTTTCAAGGGTGAGATAAACTCCGCTGAAAGAAGCCAGACAAAACCCATTTTGACCAAGGTTGAAACTCAATAGGTAGAATATACTGAAAGATATCAAATTACTTATTACACTTTATTCATAGTGGGAGTGTCACGAGAGAGGAGCAGCAGCAACAACTTCAGAGTATTTAAAACAGCACATTGGTGCTGATAGATGATATCAGCGTTATAGCCATGCTCAATGCATGCACATAATCCATGGACTGACCTTGAGACTCACAGTGCAGGCAGAAATCCAGCTCTGAGACAAAAGGAGATACTTGAGCAGCAGAAAAAGAGGTTGAGGGGACAATATCCCAGATAAAACAGAAGAAAAGGCCAGACATAGACAGACACAGAGAAGGAAACAAAAACAAGAAGAGAGACAATGAGACTTGCATGAAAAACCTCAATCATGGTGGGAGACAGGGGCTGGTAAAAGCACACTGCTCTGCCTCAGCAGTCTGCAACTGTGCTTCAGAGGGGTCCTGCATGAAATGGGTGCTGAGCAGTTTAAGCTCCAAACTTCTTTCCCATCATGCAACAAAGACAGCGAACTCAAACACACTGGCAATCTTAACATACTGTCACCACGAGACCATGCCTTGCAAAAAATCACTATTCGCAGCACACGGATCTGTGCTGCAACTCCTGCCTACGCTGAGAGGTAAAGGCAGTCGTGTTGTATTACCTTCTGTTGTAACGTCCTCTGTGAAATAACTTGTGGCCTCAAAAGCAGACTCTGTCTCCTCTGGATTCAGAGCTGTATTTAGAGAGAAGGAAAGGTTAAGATCTCTAAGCTAAGTGAACAGCGGTTATCACCCACTTCATTAGTGAAATTCATGAGGCATCCCTTTTCAATTGCATGTTAGAACAGACCATGCTCAATAGTAGCAATCACTCACCAGGAGGCAGATGCAGTTTGTAAAGTACTTTGAGTTTTTCAGTGAGGTCACCATGGTACATTCCACCTGAGAAGAAAAGAAGACAGTTAAGAAAATAGCGATTAGGATAAAGAATCACACTCTGCTCACAGGCCCAAAACAGAATGAGTTCACACGCAATGAGGAAACGCTAACTGCGCAACGCCCTGTGCAGAAGCAGTAAAGAAATCTACAGCAAAGCTGCATCTTGTTGGTTTACCACCTATCGCTTCCCAAAACGGGACACTGCCTAGCAGCAAAAAGGCATCTTTTGTTCTGCCTGAGGCTCCCTGTAAGGCTGTCACCCTTCCCTCATGATAGTGCAAACATCACTATCTCCTGTTAGTTCTCTCCTTGGAAAAGGACAGACACAATTTTTGCAATATTCCATCATCTCCAAAAACACCACTTACTCATCCCTGTGACAAACTCCTTGAAGTTAATGAGAGAATCCCTGTTCTCATCCAGAAGCCGGAACAAACGCCCCGCCAGCACAGGTGTATGTGCGCCACAGGACCAGGGGGTCAAACTGATGAACAGGTCTTTGAACTGCTCCATGTCTATGCGATACTGCTCCAGGTAGGGTAAACTCTGATCTCGGCGGGCAGCTGCAGCACGATTGTTTCCCCAGTAACAACTCATCAGATACTTTGCCTTTGGACAGAAAGGATTAACAGGTCAGATTATACTACACTACAACAACCCACAGGAATGGAGACTTTGTTACAGCTCAAGAATAGCATTGAGCAAGCAGAGAAGAGAGGAGACATTTTAGGACACACTGTTTATCTCCCCCATTATTCCTAGCGTTACTTCACTACAAAATAATATGGAATGAAGGAAGAGACAGATTCCACAAAAAGCACAAAGAACAATTTTAAGTGAAAAATACAAAAATCATGATTTTAGGTTTGAATGAAACGACACCCAGGCTTTATTGCAAAGGGAATATGCAAGTTTTAGAACTAGGTCTCCCTTTCGGAGTCTACAGCACAATGCAACTGAGTTTGCACTCATTGTGCAAAACTGATTGTCAACGTTGATTTGCAAAACTCATTGTCAATACTTCCCAATACAGAAGATTGAGATACCACAGAAAAAGAACTTTGTAAACATGGGTGACAGAAATAAAATTAAATGAAACAATGCAAGTATTAAAATTGTTGACCAAGAGGCTAAAAACAAAAACGTCTGATACAAACTGGGACCTTATCATTAGGTAATTACTGGGGAGGAAAATTGTCTAGCTTTAGTCATTTCATCACAGTGTGACAAAGAGGTCAATTCAGTCATGAGGATATAATCTGGAATCTGTCTTCTTCTGCAACAAGGTAGTTTAAACAGATAGCTGGGATTGCTGCCTCTGTTCAAAGTCTTACTGGACTTGGTAAATGCAGTTGGGTAATATCACTCTTTTAAAAATACATACACTGACAAATAGAGACAAAGCACTTACATCATTTTTGCACAATTACAGAGCAAGACAATGGCAAACTTGAGAAGAAAAATTGAAGTACAGTCAATCCTAGCTCCCTGTTCTAAGTGCTATGCGACATTCCCTTCTGTTGACTCCATGATCTCTTTCTAAGTATCACTCAAATACTGTGAATGTGTTTTGGCCATCTTTGAAAAAAAAAAAAAAATAAAATCAATAGGATAGAAAAAGGGCCAGTCTCACTGGCACCATGTATAACCATGCATTACAGAATGCCACATCTGTTTCTGGTAGGCTGGATTAAGAGTCAAAGCAAAGTCATTACTTCTCTTTCAACTTATTTTGTTCTCTCTGTGTCACAACACATTCTTCCTCACTCTAGCTTCTTACCTTGAACACTACATACAGCTCTTCTAGTTCTTCAATAGAGAAACCAATGTCACCAGACACAGCTCGGACCTATAGTTAGGAAGACAATATGAGTGAACAATTTATTTCAAAGCTAGAATAATCAAATATGACTCACTGAAAAATCTGTGTAACACAAGTACAAAGAGATATGACACAGGACAGGAGGGAATATATAAACACTCTAATACCTCCCATTGCTATGGATTACAGGTCAGGAAGACAGTTTCTGGTCAATCAGAAACTCCTGACATTTTGACCAGCAAGAAAAAATTACTGCGCTTATTTCCTGTTTGTGCAGACCTGGCTGTGCAGACTATGTTGTCCCTCCCTCTTGTTTTTATCTTCAGATGTTTGACTCAGATGCATCGAAAAACAACAGTAAAAGAAACATGCAGATGAGGTTATCCACCTAGGGCATGGGAGATAATTGCAATAGATATAGATACTTCCCTTTGGCCATAACCCCTTTGTAAAATTCCCTAATGCACTAGCATACTCTCTAAACGGCAGGAAAATAGTTTTTCTCAAAGATTCCAGGCAAACAGTCAAACAGACAGCACTAGGCAGCGGAGACTATTACAAGGCCTACAAGTGGTTTTTATCTCCCTCCATGCCACATATCTCAATCATGTTCTAGCACTTCAATCCATTTTATTAGATTAACTAGAACCATAGGAAGAAGAAAACTGAAAATCCATTATTCCAGCCAGTAAATCCATTTTTCACATGATCTGCAATTCTTTAAGTCACTTAAAACTGGGTCTGCTACATCACAAACCTTCCAGATGCTCACAGCAAAACACATTCCATTAACATGCCATTTGGTAGCTCATTCAATCTGGGAATCACATACCACACTCTTCTTTGCTGTATCCTCCAGGGACTGGATCACTTTCAGCCTTTGTTTAAAACGCATTTGTTCAATGTCATCTGCCTTCAAATTGCTAAATTTCTACAAGAAAGGAAGCAGACCAGGTCAACATCATCTCCTAAAGAAAGAGAAATCCCTGTTCACTTACATGTTCTTCAACAAGTGTACTATCCCCTCGGAGATGATCGAAAACCCCTAGAAGCCTTTTACCAGCAGCAAAAAGATGAGAATAAACTCTATTCCCTACTCACCCCTGTCCTGCAATAGAAGTCATTCAGAATTCATGAGAAATCCAACATTTTCTAACAGCTAATCCAACCGCTAGTTGGATTAGAAAACTGTTGGATTTAGAACTAAGTCTCCCTTTCGGAGTCTACAGCACAATGCAACTGAGTTTGCACTCAGTTTGCAAAACTGATCGTCAATATTGATTTGCAAAACTCAATAGTCTGATTTTTAGTTGGATTTTTAGTTCTAATCCAACAGCTTTCTAAAGAACAGTTGAAAAAGCACTGACAGAAATACGGATCCTGTACTGCGGCAGCGGTAAGAGAATAGACAGGTTGTCATTCCTTCCAGCCCTGTTTTTTAAGAGGACCCACATGAGATTCAGCTAGAAACACCAAAGTTAACAGGCTTTTCCACTGACTAGGTCAGACAAGTAAGATGAATTGGACAACGCTCCTTTATAAAAGAAACCGAGAACAGAGATGGCAGATTTGAAGAAATAAACACAATACCCAGCAAAATGACAGCTGCCTGACTGTAAGCAGCTGGAAGGGGACAGGATGAAGAACAGGAATTAAAAAGGGAAATGAATCCACATATACCACAGTCTAGCAGAGAAGAACCGTCAAACACCAGTTCTCTTGCCTTTGTTCTCTCCATCACTCAGATACAAATTTCTTACGAGTTTGTTCTCAGTATGAATAATGAGGTACATCTCCACCAGTGCAGAGGTATTTCAACAGCATTGGCACCATTCTCGAGTCACCTTCCTATTACTGCAATGTGGATCCCAGAACAGGATTCCTGTGTACACAAACTGAGATGCTTTCGTGTTTCTGCAGTATACCTCAGAATTTTTATCCTGAATTTCCCTCCCCAACTCCCTAGCGCTGACAATCCTCACACACAAGTAAGAACGAAGGCTTTTGTGGCAAAGCAGGAAGAAATCTCTGGTCTGTAATTTTTACTTATTTGCAGTCTTTGGTTTAGTCTCCGCTAGTGTTGGGGAGACTCTTTGTAATCCACAATAGCCAACAGCATTAGGCTCTACTGATACCAAAAAGGAGGATTAATGGCTTGGGGCTGCACTCCTTGAGCACCTCAAGCTATGAACGCTGTTAAAATTTTGGCTGCACAAAGCATAAAACTGGATGTTAGTAGAGAAAAACCTTTTGGGCAAAACCTAAGCCAGAACCTTACCTCATAGGAAGTTTTGATGAGTTCAAAGATGTCGATTTCAAGCGGCGGGTCATCTCCACTCGTCAATAAGGCGTGCAAGTGGGGAATAGGGGGAGAGATGCTCTGTCTGTTAACTACATTGTCCAAGTATCTGTGGGGAAAACACAGAACCGATGCAAGACTCCAGGATTAGTGTCCAGGAAAAGTAATATCCTAAACACACCACTCCCAACTCTTAGTATCATTAATCTGAATATGTAGGAAAATTTAATTGCTAACCTGCAATGCTACCCTCAATGTATATAAAATAAAGTTGATTTTCATCCCATTTTTGGGGTATCTGCTCTTTTTAAAGTGGGCTTCTAGTAGTAAGCTGAATATCTTGCTGCACATAGAAGAGATTCACATTTCAAACAAGAAAATCTTACATTCAGTAGACTTGGGAGATACCTGCTTGATAAAGTTCTATGTTTCTAGAAGGCAATTCCTTACAGGATCTGTTCTTAATAGTAGATCAGAATCCTTCTGTGGATTTCAGTTAAACAACCCTTCAGAGTTTAAATTCAAACTGAGAAAATGGAGTGCATTACGCTGCAGAGCAAACAATTCCAGAAATATGGGATTCCTCCATACTTGAGCCAAAAATTAATTCAGCTCTTCCTGAAAGCAACAGCAAACCTCTCTGGAGTTCACATTGAGTCCTAGAGTCTTATCTGTGACCTGCTACATAACGGAATTAAGTAGAAGAGATGACGACTAAAAGGGTACTGTTACTATTCAGTTATAAATAAGAACAATGAATGGTACCTGCCCAGAATAGTCATGGCTTCACCTTCATCACAGCACTGTAACAACTTCTCCACGTTGGCATCAAGTATGGCCAATGACACCTGCAAGATAAACTTGATTCCCTCGTAGAAAAAACAGTCGACAATGACCACAGCACTCTCAAAGGGCATGACGCTGAGAAAGAGAGTGAGGAACCAGGAAAGGGATATGGTGGAAATCACTCCCAGGTCTTGCATCTTTTCTGACAGCTGTGGAAGATATTCTCGTGTAAGTTCTTCAAAGATGCCTTGGTCCACCAATGCACCTGGGTAAACAAACAAAAACAATGGTAGAACTCAAATTGGTGGTATCACAGTACTATACTCAAGCTAATAAATTATTAAACAAAACAGTGTGAGTTCACTTTAATTTCATATAAGCCTCTTAACATCAGAACTAAAATTAACACATTTATTTAAATTTGTTCCCCATTCTCACTAAAAACAACATATGTAGATAGAGACTATTCCTATATTGCAGAGCATGCAGCAGCAGAATCTCTCACTGATCTATGCGTTTTCGCTGAAAGGAGGGGTGGAAGATTACTGATATTATAGTATTTACATCAAACTATACTCATTATACAGACCAACTTTAAAAGCCCGTGAAGTGGTGCTTTCACTAACCTTTCCTGTCAGCTTATTCCAAAGATTTAACACATCATTCAGATGGGTAAAAAATAACCCAATAATATTCTTCTAGATATGCCTCCTTACTGCTAATGGTCCCTTCTGCTACCAATTTTTAGTGACTTCATCTTCCTTGTCACTACAAGGTAGTATTACTACCTCTGCAGCCTGCAGTGTCTCTTCCTATGTCTCGATCACACACCTGCAACTTTAAAGGGAACAGGGTTGTGCTCCATCGTCTGTAAAATGCATCACATTTAATTCATTCTGAACAACAAAATGTTCCTGAGAGATGCTGGTGCAACTGTAGCTGAAAATCCAGGCTCCAGCATGAATTTGACAAAGACTCACCCACTACTCTTGTGTTGTAGTAATCTGGCAACATCCGCTCACATAAAGCCACCAGGAGCCAGAAAGCCTCTTCCTCATTGCAGTATAGCAACAGTACCGACGTTACAATGTTCATGGCCTACGAGCCGGCAGAGTTAAATATGCAGATATAGGAGAGAAACATGAAGACGTTCATGAAAGCTGTCATTACAGATCAGCTAAACTTAGAAAGCGTGAATACAATAAAACCCTCACTGAGTCACATCTATTTCCAGCTTTTACTGGTATCTGAGTCAACAGATGACCTTGAGCCAATTTACCTTCCTGTTTCAGTTCCTCTGTTTGTGAGGCAGCAAATAATGTAACTACTTTTTGTCAACCACTTTTGTTAATCCATGTGACTAAGCATAATTTTCAAAGTTAAAGTTTTGTAACAATTTGGTCAGAACAGAAATGTGCAAAGTCTGTTTAAATGCTGTATCCAAAGGATAGTTAAGAGATCTTGCAACATTACCACTTCTTTCCTACTCTCATACCACCACATGGACAGCATGAAGGAAAAGTTTGAAACAGAACAAAAAACTGCAGAAAAAGTCCAAGTCAATCATGGTCACCGTGTAGGACTAACAAGTCTAAGACTTCTTTCTTACCTGACAGTACCCAATTGTTGGATTTCTGAATGCATAAGCTGTTAAAACTCTCCGGAGGGCAGCAATTCCCAGCTCATTCTGGAAGGCAGGATGTTCTGGCATAGATCGGTGCAGATCTCTCTCAATCTCCTCTGTAGCGAGATTGTACTTTCCCATCGACTTTTCCACAAGGTCTGCATAGTAACCAGGATGAGTCACCATCTCATTCCAAGCCCCTGTAACAACAAACAAATACTGCTTCACCTCTTGAGCTTTGGAATACAGATTTTATGCCCACAGTTTCAGAGAAGAGGCAGCCAAGAAGCGCTACATGAACTCATCAACTACAAATAGACATGAAAGTACACTAATAAACTCATTGTTAAATCATCATCTAGGTCCCAACACTGAAACACAGACCAAGGAGGCCAAAGAGCTACTACACTCATAAAGAAAGTAAATCTCAGGAATGCGATCGCTGCATTTTAGGCAAAACCACCATGAAATATCATTCAGGTGGAGTTAACCTGTGATTAATTTCTTCTGACATGAGCTAACAGTTACACCTTTTCCTTTGAGATGTGCAGAAATCTTATTCCTGCTAGCTGTCAAACTATCTAACACAACCTCCTACCTGAGAAAAGGAGCCACAGCTCTCCACGGAGATTCTCTGGGATTCCTTTTTGCACGAGCTCTCTAGTCTTGGCAGTGCGATACATACACATCCCTCGCCCATATTCAAAGAAATGAATGTTCCAAGACTCTTCTTTCATCTTCTCCTTTGCCTTCACAGGAACAAATATGGCCATTTTAGGAGATTAATGCATTTTTATGTTTATAGGACAGGTAATTTCTGGCTATACTCAGGCCTACACTTCACAAGAGAAATGTATTGTGACATTTAAAGCCTTTCCTCTTCCTGCTGAATAAAAGGATGTACACTAATCTACGCTGTTTTGAATCAGTTCTGACCTAGCTTAAAGTCAAGTCTACAACGCGAACATAGGCTGGGCAATGGCATTACACCTTGCAAATCTCTACATAAATGCAAGCAGAACCATGGTCTAAGACGATTAACTAGCAAGCAGAGATACTAGTTCTCTGCTTCGTTGATATGAAGAAAAGTAGTTCTTCACAGACATGAATTTACCTCCCAGAAGCACAGTAACACTGATTTCTCAGCCTCTAGTCAAGCATCTCAGGTACCTCAGTACTGATACAGTAAGCTGATGCTCAGGTTACATCTCTGTAGCACTATCATGACAGACACAGCAGTGACACTGCAGGACTGACCAGGGATAAAATGCATTTTCAGTCTCAGAGCAGAACAGGAAATCTGCAACCTACTGCAAACTATTTAGAGTTAATTGTTTTAAGTTAAAATATTATTCACCCCTTTGGGTCCCAAGAGCTCCTCGGAATTTCTTCTGAAGAGTTTGAGTAGTCCCTGCGAGGCTGTTGGCACTTCCCCAGCGCAGAAGTTGACAGGTCGATTGCTGAGAGCAGACGTGGGGCTAGCTGCAAGTGGGCTGCTGGAAGGCAACTCTGGAACCTCCTGAACAACAGAACGTAAAGCACCTGAGCTCAGGCAGCCTCCCTCCTCTGCTAACTGTCTAACAAAGAGACATCATTTGCTGGTAAGGAGCACTGTTAACACACTGTAAGGAGCATTACTGTGGAAAGTCGACAAATGCTCCTCCCAGCTATTTCCTTAGTACCTCGCAACCAGGATCAGCCAAATTCCACTTCCATTCCCTGTCGCTGTTGCATGATTTCTTGGATGGCGTTCTCTGCAAGAAGTCAGAGATTCTCTGTACCAAGAAATCTCGGTCTTTCAGATTGGCAAAGAAGAAGGTCATTTTACTTTTAGTGCTGATGGACAGAGGGCTGGGCAAGACACTGGAACTATCTGCTTTCTCAACTATTGTCACCTAGAAGACAAAGACAAGGGCCATTTGGATCTAGCAGATTCTCCATTATCTATAAAGCACTGCACAAAAGCTAGAAGCACACAAAAGACAAGAAAGGCCTGCAGTCGTAATATACAGCTGAGAAATTCCCACCTCCCTGAGAGGAATGATGAGATGACAGGCCTCCTCCGCCTTGCTGGCAAAACAGATATAATTGTTGGAAACAAACATCTGGCCAGGAATATGCATCTTGTTGAATGGTGTCCACAAGGTACAGTCCGTATGGCCATCCAGGCATTCATCTTTGGGCAACCGGAAAGTGGCACGGTAGCACTCATTTTTGGCTCGAGCATCCAGGTCTCTGGGGAAAAGTAAAGAATCATCCTCGGAGGTTTTTTCTCACTTGAAAAACCCACTCAAACACTAATGTTAAGGGTTCACTCTGATCACAACCTTCAGACTGTGCTGTGTATTCTTAGTATTCATTTCTCTAACTGAGATGCCACCCCTTATCTGACTCCTCTTTCAGCCTTCAGACATGCTTCACTGACAAGGTATGTCCTGCAATACAAGACAAAATATGCAAGTGCATCTGCAAAACCTAAATGTTACATCAGATTCTGAAACTGCAGAGAACAGTCCCCAGTGGGAGGATTTATTACAATACAAATTTATATTACTTTTTATAAATATTCAGCTTCAGACAAAGGGGCTGATGTCATTTTCTTCTTTCGCACTTTTTTTTTTAAAAGGGATTTTCCACAGTTTCTAGTTGAAAATCCCTTCCGACAGTACGTAGTCATGCATGAGAGAGGCACGAGGGTGTGTGTGAATTCAGAATCAATTTGGGATGGAAAAAAAAAAAAGACTAGGCAGAGGGCTAATGACTGAAATAAGTGATGTAGCCCCTAGAGTGAGAAAACCCCAGTGGCACCTGGGAGCTACTCAGTAATGCAGGTTTATTATTACAATCCCCTATTATCTGTCTTCTCTTCTCACTGCTGGAAACATGTACCTTTTTAATGCAGAGATGTTCTTAAGAGGCTTCCTGGGCTTTGGGAGGGACTTGTCCTGTAGGAAGCTCTCGTTATCCAATAGCTGCCGCATAGCAATATTAGCCAACTGCTCCATCAGCTTGAATGTCTCGTTGATGTTGAGAAACATGGAAAAATAAAGTTCATTGTCCCTTGTGCTTACTTTAATGCACTCAGGGAACAGCAGTGTAGCGTTTTTTTCTAGCTGGGTTACATCCACCCACTGGATCACCAGTGTCACTGGGAAAAAAAGTTCAAGAAAACTACTATTAGAATTTGAGGCAAAACAACAATTAGAAACAAGGCTCAAGCAGCAAGTAAGATCTCAGTGTAGCAGCATTTTTCCCCTCTTCTTTTCTTCATACTTTTACTTCAAAGGTTCTTCAAAAATACTTGGAAATAATCTTTGGGATTAACTAGACTAGAAATAACACAGTTCCAAAAGGACCATCTCCCATCCAGTAAATGCTTTCAACTTTACTCAAGTTTTCATTCCTTCTTTCCAACAAATTAGCTTTCAACTAACGAGTTCAAGCTTTGTAAATACTGGGTCTTGGCGGTGGTTCCAAATAAAACTGACCAAAGAAAAAAATATCGCTTCGTTCTCTAATCCAGTTAAAGTAAAACTTCAGGTGTACTTGAACAACTTGAGAAACATTTTGAAAAAATGACTCCAGCAATCAGCCTAAACTGAAGTGCCTATGAGTGCAAGGACTCATCTATGTGTTGAGCTAGAGCTAAAAGGATTCCTAAATGGAAAAAACCTGTCAGCTTAAAAAAAGTTCACACAAAAGATCAATTGCATCAAGAAGATCATGGGAAATGGCAGAAAAACAACTAGCAGGCTTATAACTCACCCTCTTTGCCCAGCAGGAAGGAGTAGAAACAGAGGTGATTGACAGTGAGGTACAGCCAACCCTGTCTGGGCACGCGCCCCTTCCAATAGCTGCAGGAATAGTAATTGACCAATTTCTCCACCTCGGGCATCCCAAACTGCTTCCGCATCTTCAGTTCAGCCTCTTTGAATTTACCCGGATCCTCTTCACTCTGGGGCTGCTCATTCTTGTTCTCTTCAGCAATAATTCCCTGAAAGGACACGGGAGGATAGAGAGAAGAAATGGAAGGGAACATGCCTGCTGACAGACATAATATACAGCAAAAGGTCACAGCAGCAATCCGGAAGACAGAAAGAAGAAACACGACACAGCAGTTATCATTTCTCCTGTCACGTTACAGAAATAGTAAAGACATGTAGAAGGCCCATTCAGACAGTCAGGGAGTCTATGATCTGGGATCTACTCCTGAACACATGCAGCAAGCATTCATGTTTAACGTTTGACTGAGTTTCTCACGGCTGGCCTGGTAACACTTTAAACACCCTGCGGGAGAACTGAAGTCTATTTTCACTTGCAAACATGCTTCTTCAACAGGAAGATGATCATCTGCCAGGAAGGGCAGAACTCTGCAGCTTGTCACATCTTGACCGGCCAGAAGGAAAAACAAATAACCACAACGTCTCTCAGACACACACACAGAAGATACAAAGAATCTGTCTGCAGTACTGGAGAAGACTCAAACTGTTGCTGTGTGATAAAAAAACCTGTATTTGTAAGTTTCTACTCTGGAGAATTTGTGGGCTGGGAATCTGAAGTGTCTTAACTGCGCAACAAGCAGAGACACCTGTCTGTCTCGGAAGTCAGTGGAACTCGGGGTGCAGTTGCTTCACAACCCAGATGGGATGGCTTCTAGACCACCGTGGCAGGGCAAGTACATTGCTTGCAAACTAGAACTCTCACTCCCATATTTGTTGCTGGATGAACCCCCGTTTAACATTTTCTTTGCATCAAAGTCATAATCTACAAAGATTTTAAAGAGGCATTATATTTTACTCTAGTAGGAGCATCCTAAGCAGGCTGTTCCTCAACATCTACCGCGCATAAACTTTTCCCCTGCAAATACATTTAGCCAGTGCTATGGCTGTGACATGATGCTGATAATACTGTATGCATTTCATGACCTATGTATGTCTGAAAAAGGAGCAGAGAAATGTTTTGCAATGGAGCTCTCACTCCCTCCCAAGGGTAAAAAATTCTTAAAACTGCCTCCCCATTCCTTCTCAGGATTTAGAAGTCCTTCAGGGAGACATGTCACTTACATGTATCTTGCCCTTGACAAAGGTGGTGATATCTTCTTCATTATCAAAGATGGAGAGAGTCTGCAGTAAGTTATTCTCCAGCCATTCCCAATGCTTTGTGATCTCTTTACGAGATGATCCTAAGTGAAGGGGTAAAAGATGATGGGAAGAGCAAAGAAAATAAATTAGAACAAGGCCTTTTTTTCTCCAAGTTCATAGCAGGAAGCTAATAATCAGCAAACAGTAATCAGGACAAATCAAACATACCAACTGTACACATGTCAAGGATATTTTATGTACACCATTATGTTTCTAATGAAATGTCACTACTGCCACCAAGGATAATCAACACACTACCAGACCACCCTATTTGCCAGTGCACACCCAACATAGCCTTTTTCCCTAAACAGAAAGCATTCTTATGTTCCAAACAAGATGCACTCTTTTAATTCCCAGTATTCTAGAATAAAAATCATGAACTTTCAGAAAAACCTTGATGTTTCAGAACAGCTGAAGTCTTTACAGCTTCAAAGAGGTTCCATTTTCCATGAGCAACGGTCAGCAGAGAGCATACAATTCCAAAACAAAAAGCAACCAAAATATTCACGTCAGAAAGTTCTTTGCTTTCTTAAATAAAAACATCTCAGCAAAACTTGTATCAGTTAGTTGTCTTAATCATACAGTCCACAAGAGTTCATAAAGGATAAGCTTCACTGTGTAACCAATGTAAAGAACTTTTCTATAGAAAATTACCTTAGGTACCCGCCGTTAATTATTTCAAAGATCTGTGTTTACTAAAAGATTTCTTTTTCTCTGTCAATGGCTATCACTATATTCTCTTGTAGACAGAAAAAATGCAGAAGAAATAAAAAACAATTCAATCTTTTTTTAACAAGATAAGAAACATCATTAAATGCAGGCAAAAAGAAATCTGTTTAAATGCACATCAAAGACACTTTTAAGTTTCTCTTTGCCAAATTTCAGTAAATTTATCTTCTGAAGTCTCATACAAAAGCAGTGGGATGTCTAAAAATGTTAACAGCATGACTCCCACTACTCAATTTCTCTGCGAGTACGTTAGACCCCTCTGTGTGGTTAATGAAGGAAAAGAAGAAAGCAGCAGACAACACAGGCAGTTCCCTAAAGCTACTCCTCTACCTGACTTTCTTTTTTTACGAGGCAGCTTCAACAATGAAATAGTCTTCGTGTATTTGTAGTTGGATACCTAACCACAAAATCCAACACTGGCTAATCTGTGGTTTCACAAGCAAAAATAACTCCAGGACCTGAAACCAAAAACTAGAAGCAAGTAAGCTGTCCTGTCTCAAAGCACTGCAGGGCTATGAATTTCAGTTTGTGTATACAGCCCAATGGATTAGACAACAAATATTTTTTCTTTTGCCTCTGTGTATAAGTTTATTTGACATCTGTCCTAGCCATCTGACAATGTCTTTAAAGAATAAATGATTTTGAGTAATACGAAATGGCATATTTTAAGGACAGAATGGATGCTTTGGTTGTGGAAAAAAACCACAGGTCCAGCAACAACAGCAGGGGAATAAAGTCTGTGTTCTGTTTTGTTTCATGAGCTTCATCTGTCACTAAGTGACAGCAGACAAATTACCAAAATAAGCCAGACCTCAATAATTGACGTCTTTCTAAGAACAACATTAGAATGACATACATCAAGGAGTAAAATTCTGCAATTCCTACAAAAAGAGTTGTAAGAACAAAGTGCTGAAAGGCCGAAGCTGCATGCATGACCAGAATGCTGCCCACTAGTATTTATGTACACATGATAAATTCTAAGTAAAAGATACGCATTTTTCAACTAGAGAGCCATACACATTTTATAACTTTAAGTGAATGCCAGCACTTTTACTTTGACAGTAAAATGAGAACCAGATATGATTAAAAAAATACTTCGGATGAAGGCAATATATTTACACCAGTATAATAATTTATCAAACTCCATTCGGTTGTTATACAGCCCATCTCATTTTACCATGCTGTGTTACTTAAAAGTAACCGAGATATAGAGGATATAAACTACAGCACTCCAGAAATTGTACAAAAACAACACATTCATTGAATGTCAATACACTATAAAATTTGAGATTTGCACGGTATGGGGCCACTAAATATTCTTGTTTTTTCTATGCAGTTTCTGGCCTGCCTTTTTTTTTTTTTCTGTTTGTCTGTCTTCTTCTCTGCATCCTCCTTTCTCAAAAGGAAAGCTGAGTATCTATGACACGCAGCAATTTCTAAACCTCTCTTCTGCAGAATTTACGTAGCTCTGCAAGGAAGAATATTGTGTTGGTTGCCTGGGGAGAAAATGGGAACGGGGAAAACAAGACACCAACATCTGTGGGCTTCGCAAATGATTACTTCATGCTCAGATTTTATGTCTCAACCACAAAGTGAGAAGTGAAGATTCCTTATTATAAACAAAGTTGGTCTAACAAACATGTCTGAAGATATTTTCTCTTTAGCCACCAGTAGGACCTAAAGCTTTAATCAAAGTTCACCACCAGATACTAGAAGGTTGTACCATGGTATTCTAATACCGCAGTTACACTTCACAAGCAGGAGGGCAAGGATTAAAAAATATTGTGATATTTTCTACAGATACAGTATATCTATACATCTATAACAAGCCAGAAATAGCAGAAAAAAATAATTTGGATCAAGACATAAAGAGATTCCCCAAAGAGTGTTTGACACCTTTTACGACCTTATATGTTCCTATCTTGTACCATGTTCCTGATAAGCAATCTTACCACCACGGTTTGATTCTCTGGACATTCTCACTATGACCTTGCAAACAGATACACCTTGGAAGAAAGGAAATTTGTTACATCTGCAGAAACAGAAGCTTTTACAGAGCCTTAAGTTCCTGAACTACAGTTTAAACAACACCGAGAAGTGTTATGATTTCTGGCATCTTCCACTACCCCACCAGGAGCTTGAGAAAGTTTTCTGAGCAGACACAGAATACACCTATCCGGGATAACTGATCATCTGAGCCAAACAAACAATACAGTAACACAAATTCAGCCCCTCACAAGAGCCGCATCAATACATACCGCACGCCACTGCCCAATACACTTGAGAGTCCTGAGTCTGGTGCAGAATACGGTATGGGGCAACTCTGGCGCTGGAATCCAAAACCACGTCTAATGTTCCCACAAGAAGACCTAGGAGGCAAAGAAAGAGAAATGAAAACAATGTAATACCAAAATGAAGAACTGGGTTAAGTAAAAATACAGGATCAACAGTACAGAAAAATGCTGATGTTCGTATCATGTATGCTGTGACAGAAGAGTAACGGCACTTGGTTGAGAAAATCCAGTCACTGCAAACAAATTAGCTATAAACCAACTACAGCCAATCCCACTGGTAATGGATGAAGTTTAGATGGCAATTAAATGTCTACTAAACCTCATTATAATCCTCTGCCTTCCTAGGAGAATTTTCTAATAAAAGTCAAATGTATTTTCCTCTGTGGGGTTTCTGTTGCTAATAGTGATTTTAAGCCTACTAAACTAAAACACAGAAGAGTTTTCAACGCTGTGTCCTTCAGCGTCACCTATTCAAACATTAAATAAGATAATTAATTCAAAATGCAATCAAATAGCTGTAGAAAAATTGATACTCAGGTTTCAGTGACATTTCTAGAAGTACTTTGATTAAACAAAGAAAGATTGTGCCAGACAATCAAAATTTGGTAATACAGAAGTTAAAGTATTTTATATGATGTTAAACAAAAAAGCAGGCACCTCCAGAATAAATGTTGACAGCCACCAGACTTTGTAAAGCAAATCCATTTATTTCAATTAAGTCTATTTACTAGATAAATCAAATATCTAAAATGATACTTTGCTTTGTTATTCTAGATAATGTACTATGAGCATCTTTAATGCAAATTAATTTTGCAACATCCTCATGATTAAAAGTTTTCTAACATTAGAACTTGGAGAAGGAGCATGGTTGCTCCTCTGGATTGCTATTTGGGAGGCCCAGGCTCAATTCCCTGCTCTCCTCCCTATGGTTCGGGTGAGTCTGAGCAAACTCATCCATATCTCATTCATTACCATGAAACACGCTCCTTCCTCCCCCTTATCTCTCTTGGCTACCCAGAAGCAAGTAACAGATTAGGAATATACCACTAAACACACTTCAACAGAAGCACCATCCAGAGCAAGCTCACCTGGTAAACCTTAAAACAAATACATATGTATCCAGCACAGCGGGATCTCAGTTTGGCTCCAGATTTCTTGTGCACAGTTTTAGGCAGAATACGGATTAAAAAGTCATTTTGAATACTTCCTACAACAATACCGAATGTGTCAAGTATTGACATATGGACCGGTAACGAGACATGTTTAAGAACTTCAGTACCACTGCAACTTAAACATCTTTCCAGCTTGGCTGAATATCTATATTCTAACTCTAAAATGTCAACTTGCAGTTGTACAGCTCCTTAAGGGGGACATGTGGCTTTTAACACATAGGAGCTCTGAAGAAGGCTCTCTCCCTGAGCTAAACTCGCTCAAGAAGTAAACTGCCTCAAAGCTAAGACCATTTAAGAATAGATCAGTTTAAATGTTTCCAGAGTAGCACCAGGTGTCATTTCTTCTTGTAAAAAACCTAGGAAATTCCAGAATTATATGCCTACGTGCAAAATTACACAAGTAAGTTACGTTGCACAAAACAGAGCAATCCAAATAATTTAAAAAAATGCGAAAAGATTAAATATGCTAAGGATGTTTATCAGCTGCGTCATTTCTGTAGTTAGTATGTTTGGTTAACAGGGCTAATACATGAAACTGGTTGTGCATAATTCAGTGATGTAAAAAGAACATTTTTATTCCTCACGTAATTGTGTACGCATTTGGCACATAAATGGGGTGTTTTAAAAGCGAGGGGGATTTTTTTTGTCGTCGTTAGCGCTGTGCCTTGGTCACAGTTACGTTATGTTAACGGTGTCTGTCCCCAAACACGGCGATCATGGGGCACACGGGGGTAGTTCTCACTGGGCTGCACCCACACAACTTCGCACCCAGCCCAAGCACAGCACAATTCTCATGGATATCAATTAAAAACTACGTCTTACACCCTCTAAACCTTGAAAAGACACACCAAAAAAAAAAAAAACAACAAACCCCAACCAAAAATAACCCCAACCCCCAAAGAAAACACCTCAATAATTCAAGGCAACCCAAGTATGACAAAGAAGCCATTTCTGAGGAGGGGAGAAGACCACCCCAGCCGCCCCCGTTGCAGTTATTCGCCCTCCCTGTGCAGCAGCACCGCCGGGGAGGCCGGACCGCAGCCCTCCCCCCGTCCCTCGCCCCGCTCCCACCTCTCCCCCCCGCTCCGGCCCCGCAGCCGCCGCCGCACCGAGGCGGGCAGCGCCCGCCCCGCCCTGAGGGGACCCGCGCCGCGGTGCCGGGGCGGCCCCTCAGCCCCGCACCGGGCCGGGCCCTTGCGGGGACACGGCAGCAGGGCTGGAGCCCGCTCCCCACCCTCCGCTGCCCGCGCAGCGCCGGCCCCGAAGCGACCGGGCCGGGCCGGAGCCTCCCCTCAGCCCCGCCGCGCCTCACCCGTGAGGCCGCCCCCTTTGCCGTGTCCCCGCCGGCGCTGGAGCAAGAAGAAGGGGTTGGCCCGCTCCGTGACCCACAGCGCGCCGGCCAGCAGCACCTCCTCAGGCCCCAGCCACATCGCGGCGGGGCCGCCGCGGCGGCGGCGGAACGGAGCGGAACGGCTCGGTTCGGCGGGGGTGGGCTGGGCTCGGCCCGGCCGGAGCGGGGAGGCGGCGCAGGGCGAGCGGCCGGGCCGCACCGCCGGGTCACGGGGCCGCGCCGGCGGCCACGGCGCCCCCTAGCGGCCCGGCCCCCACACGGCAGCAGGGCGGTGCCGTGCCGCCGCCGTGGCGCGGGAGCGAGGGCGGCGGTTCCGCAGTGGAGAGGTCGCGAGTTCGAGCCCCGCTCCGCGGAGCCTCCCTGTACCTCCCTCGGTGGGCAGCGGGGGGTTCACCTCCTCTGCCTCTCGGGGGCCGGGGGGCTGCAGAAGGCGCTCGCTGGGCCCTCAGCCTCCACTGAAGTGACCTGTGCCAGGGCAGCTCGAATTTGACAGGAGTAATATGCTTTAAAGGTTTTAAAGAGGCACTATATTTTACTTAGTAGAAGCACCCTAAGCAGGCAGTTCCTCAACATCTACCGCTCATACATTTTTACCCCCCAAACACATTTTTTCAGTGCTACGGCTGTAACGTGGTGTTGATAATACTGTACGCATTTCACAGAATCACAGAAATCAGACCGGTCAGGGTTGGAAGGGCCCTCTGGAGCTCCCCCAGTCCAACCCCCTGCAGAGCAGGGTCACCTCCAGCAGTGGCACAGGACGGCGTCCAGGCGGGTTTGGGATGGCTCCAGAGTGGGAGACTCCCCCACCTCTCTGGGCAGCTGTGCCACTGCTCTGCCACCCTCAAAGGAAAGAAGTTCCTCCTCATGTTAAGATGGAACTTCCTATGCTCGAGTTTGTGCCCGTTACCTCTTGTCCTATCACTGGGCACCACTGAAGAAAGACTCTTCTCATCTACCTGGCACCCTCCCTTTAAGTATTTATAAGTATTGATAAGATCCCCTAGATTTCATGACCTATGTATGTCTGAAAAGGGAGCAGAGACATGTTTTGCAACAGAGCTCTCGCTTGTCCCGCAGGTCCAAGGACACTCTTTGCAGCAAACAGGACAGCGGGAGATGCGGTTCCTTCTCAGCTCTTGGCCACGGAGCGGCTTCCCAGTGATTTAGTGAATCGCTATTCTTGTTTTAATAACCATTAGAGAGTCCCCCTGCAAACTCTGAAAGTGTTACAACAGCAGAAAATACTGACATCTACTGTCTCTGTGCTTATTGCCCGGCTCCCAGGAAAGCGGGAATGCCAATTGCCTTTAGGCTGTAAATCCCTAACCCTGGGATGATCTATCTTCTGTGTTAGTGCAGTGCCCTGATCCCAGCTGGAGCCTTTGTACACTACTGTAACATAAATATTTATCAACTGGCTGAGCTTTCAAGGCTCTGCCCTCATCCTGATGCCATGGCTGTGTTTGGGAGCAGCACGCCGGTTTCTCAAGGCGGGATGTGCTGCGGAAAGGGTTTGAGCACTGGGAGAAGATGCTGAAGGATCCTTCGCTGTGTTACTACCTCTGCTCCTGCTCGCTATGTGCCATCTTTCAGCTGGCAAATGCTGCGGGAAGGTGGATTAGTGTCTCATGTATATCCATAAGCCGCTTTGAACCATATGGCCTTTAACGGCCTGAGATTTCTAGGCACTAGTATAGCAAAATAAAACAATATTTACCGTAGAGTGGGAAAAATCCTCTCTGAAAATGTATCTTTTGACAATGTTGTTCCACACTGTCCTCTAATATAGATATATCCACATAAGAAATACTGGAGGGACTGGAGTCACTGGGCGATGTTCTCATCCTCCTGTATTTTGAGAGACAGGAAGCTCACAAACTCCATATTTTTAAATTGCTTTTTATTGAAATGTAGTACATCATTAGCAAACCCTAACTAACCGGTATACACTTTTAACATATTGGCATATACCACGTAACTACAATACAGTGTTATACTTACACCAAAACATGTCAAGAAGTTCTGCTGCTGCCAAGCTACAATTTCACAAGGGCTGGAGAGATCTGATTGTCGGGAGGGCACCGCACCGCCCGTCCCCGCAGCGTCCCCGTCGCTCGGCCAGACCCCTGGGACCTGCTGGTGTTTTTAGGTCACACCGGTGTGGTCCACCTCGCAGCAAGCCAGTTGAAGCAGACTTTTCACGCAAATTGGTTGGGTTGGGCTGGTTTTTTATGTTGTTGTTTGCTGCAGTCTCCCAAGGCCAAAGGCTGGGGTGTCCCCTCTCTGCTGGGATAAAATGATCCCGTCCCGGTGGACTCTGTGCATAGTTAGCCATGGCCTCGAGCAGCTGATCCCGAATAGGCACGAAGCAGAGAAGCTTTTAGTATTTAACGTCTACTTGCAAACCGCAGCAGGACTGGCTCGATAGGCAGAAGAGTGTTGCGATCACTCCGTTTGCTCAGAGAGGTTATTCCCCTTTATAGGACTAGTGCGACAGATCTTACCAGCACTGGGAGTTAAGTCTAGACATATGGGGTGGAAAAAGTCTACCTGCTGACCTGGTGGCAACCGAGAAGGCTTCTTTTCCATGTAGCACCTTCCAGTGCAGACACAACGCGAGCCCGGCCAGGTGACAGCCTAGGACGCTGCCTCGCTGGCTGCAACGCAGGAACCGCACCAATCTGCGAACGGGAGCTTCGCTTTAACAGCCCCATACGCCCTATTAAACTTCCCTGGCCTGAGAGCAGCAAAGGGCATCAACTTTATTTTCAAGCCCAGGCTTTCCTGTGCTGGAGCACGGGAGGGCTGCGGAGCTGGTGAGCTGTTTTCTGTCAGATCCCCCCTAACGCAGCCCAGCTACGTGCGAGGGCTGCAGGCAGATACAGCCTTTACTGCCTGAGACAGCCAGAGGGTGTTACAGACACAGGCACGGTAGATCAAGAGTAAATCTAGCGATCAGATGCTGTTTTCACAACCCAGCAGAGATGCTCTGTTGGGAATTAATAGCTCTTGTCCCCCTGAGGGGTTCAGGCAGCTGAAGACCGAGTCAGAGCCAAGCAAAGGCAAAGCCTGGAGCACATGGGAAGCAGGAAAAAAAAAAAAAAAAGGCAAATGATGCAGCAAATGCACACAGCTGAGCTCAGGGCAAAGATTAAAAACCTTCTTGCTCCTGAGGGTCTCTGCCACAGCAAGCTGCAGGTGGGTGCAAGCGGAGGAGGGAATAGCCCGTGCCTGGCAGGAGTGAGGGAGCCTCCATGTGCGTGTCCAGCAGATTTTTGGGCTGCGAAACCCCAGTCCCAGCTGTATGACACTAGCTCATGTTATACCTCAGCCTTGCAATGAAATCACTCTAAATAGCTTCAGCTTTCAATAAAACTCAATGTACTCCTTACTTTGCAGGAATATTAATACTTAATTATTAACTCTTTAGGGAAGGGACTGTTTTTGGGCAACAGATACCACAGGGCCCCCACACCCAGAGACCCTGGAACAGTATCGCCATAAAAAGAATAAAAATTCAGACATTATTGCACAACCTGCACACCCATCTCCGTTCATCTGGGCATCTCCATGAGGCTAGCGGGCTGAGGAGCAGAAGGATGCTCCATGCAGGGATCCACAGACTGAGCATCCCACAACAGCAGCTCACGTCCCACACAGCCTGCTTTGGCCAAGAGTGACCCACCAGGAACCTCTGTGCTCCTGCAGACCACGATGCTGGTTTGGAGCGATGAGTCCCCTTTGAGGGGCTGGCTGGCACGGTGACGGCATGGGGATGGGGAAGATGCTGGAGGCCGGGTGGATGGCAGTGCCTGCACAATGAGGACCTTCACCTGGCTCTCGGGAGGAGGAGGAAACCGGTAATAATTGATGGGGTGGAAGGGCAGAGATTAATTGGGGAGAATTAAGAGTGTTACAGGCTTTTAAAAAGAGTAGGTGAATGAAAGGCTCAAACAACTGACATAGGTGAAAAGGTGTCGATTACTGCTGCTTTGCAAAGGCTCATGTGAGCATCTTTCATTCCCTCCAACACACTTCACAAGCACCAGGGAAACCTGACGGGCCCCAGCGAGGTCAGGGTTTTGGCCAACAGGTCAGGACATCACCAATTGGGGGTTACGCAGCACCGTGGCCCCACACTGGCAGCAAAATCCCAGCCCCACTCTTGCCACTGCATCCCACGAGGAAGGGGGGGTGGTACCACTTTTTCTCTTGGTTATTTCAAAGACATTGGAAACAAAGCAGAAATGCGCACCAACCCGCAGAAGTACAGTCTACCTTTCTCCTGATTTCCCCCCAGTCTGGTTAATTGGAGCTTCTTTCCCTCTCTCACTGCCTCCCCTGCTCAGCGGTTTCCCCGCAGCGTGCCGGAGCACAGGCTGCCCTTACGGCGGTACGCTGCGGTGCAGCAAGTCCAGCAGGGAAGGGGAAAAAAAGTGAAGGTATCTTTAAATATAACAACACATATGCAAGCTGTCACGGCACATCACGCACTCTTCTGCGCCGCTCGGGCTGGAAAATTAGGTCACGTACGGATGTGTAACACGGGGTGAAAAAGGAGCAAAAGCTTCACTTTGTGAAGTTCAAGGTGTTTCCTGAGGTCCGGGTCCTGAGCCCCCCCTGCCCTTCTCCCCCCGCCCCGCAGGGCTGGCAGCATCCCTGCCGCTCTCCTGTTTGCCCCGTTGTGCCTTGGCGTGTGCGGTGCCGTGCCACTTCCTTCATTGTGAAAAACAGATGACTACTAGCTAAGCAAAAAAATTACATATTTTTAACAATCAAGTCAACTCCCTCCCCAGTAATCAGGCTGCACAGCTGCCTGAACTTCAGCTCAACCCTGGTGCCTTCATCCTTCAGCTCACGACCTATGACTGCGGCATTATCTCAAGCCTAAATTGGGCTAAATGAGTCCTGGAGCCCCAGCGTGACCCTTGCCTCCTGCAGACCTCCCTCTGCTTTTCAGTAGCTGGTGACGCTCTTGGCTCTCCCAAGCCTTTGCGCTGTTTTACATGAGCGTGTTTAAAGAAAACAGATGTGTAAAAGTGTCATAACACAGTCCTAAGCACATTTATTTAACTATTTTTGGGCTTTCTTTGGCTTATGTAGGATATCTGGCTATTCCTGTAGCATCCTCAGGTGCCAAGGCAAACATCCTAGAAGCAAGGGGACAGTGCGAACAGATACCAACACGTGAGCTCACCGGAGGGAGTAATCGTGAGTGTCGTTAAGTAAATTTTAACATGCTTCAAATTTAATACTTAACGTTAGTATTATAGGTAAAAAGCACACTTACAGTCTGTTTTTTTTACTGGCAGTTATCCTCTAAGAACACAAGCAAACCTTGATTTTACAAATATCTTACGGGAACATGCAAATCTTTCATAGAACTGGGAAAGAGAAGGTGAAGTGCTAGGGTTTAAATAGTTTAGGGAAACACTGGGAGATAAAAGCTTTTTTTTATATGTAGAAGTCATAAAATTAATGTTTTCTGTTAAAAAGCACTCTTTTTTTTTAACCTTAAAAATGATTTTCCAAGTTACTGGCACTTAGAGTTCTTGGTAGATTGCAGTATATTTTACTTCTATGAAATGACTCAACCATACACAGCACCACTGCAGCAGAACAAGAACAACGATGCTCATCAAGCTTTTTTTTATATACTGATTAATATTAAAAGGAAAACCTGAAACTTACCAGCACAGCCCAGAAAAATCACCCATGTTGCTGTGGTGCCTCCTGCCCATCCTAAATATGACTAAGTAGAAGAACGTCTGCTATGGCATGTCCCAGCACGCGTGTAGGGACCAATTGTTTGAACTAGCTTTTAATTTTTCCAGTGTTGCAAGATTTTCCAAATCCAGGATGTCAGTTATCATCGTCAGCTCCCCTATCCAAGATGCTACAGCACGAATCCATTTTTATACCACTATGCCAGAGCCTGATCTCCACAGAGGCAAACCTTCTCTCCCCCCGGCTTGAAACCAAGATATTAGGTTAGAAATCGGGAGATTTAACAAAATACAAATGATATTATTTATTATTTTGTCTTTGGGGGCTTTGTACTTTCTAATGTTTCTTTTAATTTTCTAGCTTTTCTGTATACTCTGGTGCACAGCTGGCGCAAACGCTCTCAGCTGGAGCTGAAAACCCGTCAGTTCTGGTTTTGTGCCGAAACGGTGCCCCGGTGACGTTCTCGGTGGCCTTGTGGCAAATCCCTGCATCGGGCTGAGGCAGCCCCTACAAGAAGGATTTGCTCGGAGCACCCGCGCCCCGCGCAGTGCTACAACGGGCTCTCCCACCCAAAACCCCGCTGGCGGGCTCCGCACCGAGCTCACGCTTTCGCCGCGGTGCCGTGGCCGGGACGCGCGGCGCAGGGCAGGCTGGCGGCTGCTCCTTGGAGATACCCAGACATTTTTGTATCTAACCATCAACACCGAGGTGTCTGGCAGTTTATTGTAACCTGACTGCCCACCACGGATAAAAACAAGCCTTACAACATCCTTGAAAGACGGTGATTTTTTTTCTCTCGGGCGTTTGTTTTCGGAAGTCGCCCCGCGCTCTCTCGCGTGCCCGCCTGCTGTGATCTCAGCAGATGGAATTACGAAAACAAGGGTTGCTCAATCAGCCCTTCTGCCACCCCCGAGCCCTGGACGGGCCCGAGCGCGGCTCAGCCAGGCTGGGTTCGGGAGCTCTGCCCCGGCTCGCCGGCGCTGTCGGGAGCTGCCACGCTTTGCACATCCGCACGGAGAGGAAGGATGCTGACCGCGACCTGCTGCCGCCTCAGCCACCGGCCGGCATTTTCTGCGACCTCCACTTCTGCTTTGTAGGAGAAAGTGGGTGTTAAAATTGTGCTCTTAAAAAGTTTGGGGCTTCAGCATATTTCTAGAGTGAGCTGAATGACAATAAAAGCGCATTTGGTAAATATAAACGTGGGTATTATGAGAAAAGCATCCCTACACTTCACATCACCCACTCCTGAATTATCAGATTAAATAAAGCTGATGCTCAGCAACAAAAGTCAAAGCACGCTCGGCAAAGAGGATAATTTCCTCATTTTACAGAGCTGGGTTTTTCTTTCTCTCTTAAACATCCATGTTAAAGAGACAGCTGAACCACACTTCAGGTAAGGTTATACGTAAGTGGACTGCTATACAATTAAAAAAACGTAATAAAGGAGGGGAAATTCCCCCGCTTGTAGCAAAAGCAGATTAAATTAAAGCATGGCAGGGTATGTCTTACCTTTCTTTTTGGCTTAACTGATTTCTCACGATTCCTATACAGAGGGTGAAGCTTTGTTTCACATTACAAGGACACAAATGCGTTTCTACACCTACAGTAACTTAGACTGCAATGGAGAAAAAGCCAAACATTCATTAAACAGCTATGCATCGTCCAGTAGGAAAAGGTGGAGCAGAAGCGCTCACTCCTCCACGTCTGCTCATTTGAGAAACGCTGTGGACGACTTAGCTCCAGAGGTTCCTCTCTTGCTCTCCATTTCTGCATTGCTCTCGCAGGAGCTTGCAAACAATATTCATTTCCCCGCCGCTTTTGTCACACACCGGTAAAAACTGATTTTTCCTGCAGAGTGTCAAAGCGGTTGCTGCTCTCCTTTCTTCTGCTGCTTTCTGCATTCCCGTTTTTGATGTCAGTGGGAAAGGGCACGGCTTAGAGAATGTGTTTGTTATTTAACTGTTGCAGATCTCAATGGGAGAACGGGCTAAGAAGCTTACCTCTTTTCTTCTCTGTAATGCCAACATGCTGGCTTTAAAAAACCTCAGTGAAAAAATTGGTGGATTTTTTAACCTCCCCATCCCCTCCCTCCCCCCCAAAGTTAAGTGAGAAAGAAAGCTAATTAGATTCCTGCATATTTCAAAAAGTCTAATGGTTTTCAGGTAGATCAAGTGCTGGTTCTGTGAATGTCCTCTCTATAGAAAGAGACTCACTTGACTTGAGCACACGGAAGGACCAAAAGTATATTCTGCGTAGGCCGTTTTTCTCCTGCTTCAATCGAATTGGAGAAAAAAAACAAACATCAAGTTCCTTGAAATCTTTCTGCAAATGCAGGTCCTCTCTGCAGCTTTAACGTCAGACTGGTTTGCTATTGTCCGGGGTTACGTGGGTTGTAGGAAACTCAATGCACTTACAAAGGTCCCTTTCAGAAGGGGCTATTTCACAGTAAGGTTATGGATTGACCGAGATATACGAGTGCTTTTACCAGTCACTGGCCATCTCCTCTACAACCAGTTCCCTTTCTGACATTGCCCAACCATCTGGACAATTAAAAAAATGGAAACAGCAGACGCCTGTGTAAGAGATGCATTTGCAGTACAACACAAACTCTTAGGACCACCGTAAAACCTCTTCTGCATCGCCGCGGCTGGACCAACACAGCTCCCCATGCTGTTACTCAGCAATTTCCATCAGACAATCTTGCTTGCGCGCAACTCTTTGTCAGCTCAAAGATGCCACCCTCAGAAACCACCACAGCTGGTCTTCATCTTTGCAATCGAGAAGGCGGGTTCGTGTTCTGGAAAAAGCAGCTCTTCTTCAGACAAAGGAGATCCATGGAAAGAGTACACAACAATAGGAATGAGAAATGAAAAAAACAGAAAGAGGGCCAGGAAGGAGCATGGATTCCTTTCAGGTTTTGTTCTCGTCATACATGTCCAAGGCAGGCTCGATGGCTGAGAACTCGCTCTCGTAGACCAGACTTCGAGGCGACAGAGAGTTACGATGAAAGAAGTGACTGCCTACAAGAGGTAGAACAAAACCTCATTAGGAACACACGGGAACAATGAAGAACTGAGTAAAGCATCCTCATACGCGGCTGCCGACCGCAAACACAGTATGCATGGGAAAGACAGCCACCCTATAACGCAAACCAGTAATAGCCATATGTTCACCTAAACAGTTTCTCTGCTCCCCTGCCAGTTCAAAGCAACTGCTTTCCATACGCATGAACAATCCCACCTCAAATGGTTCTTTCAGGTAAAACAGGTCAAGTCTGAGCAAGGCTGGGGCAGGCCGGAGTTTCACACTCGGTGCTTGCTGTTGATTTACAGCCTTGTAAAGCAGGCACGAGCTGCCTCGAGAAACCCAGAAACCTTTGGTGGGTGCCCAGGTCCCCATGCCATGCACCAGCACAAAGCGCTCCGGCACGGGGTCAAAAGGAACATGCGGGCTGAGCAAAGAGGTCACCAAGGATCGTCCGACTGATGCTGCTGAGACCATGACCTCCTCCAGAGCTCAGCAACCTCTGTCCACCCAGAGTCACCTTCTAGAAATAGGCACCTACGTATTTCCTTACACAGAACCAAAGGAGACCCAACCTTCTTCTCCAACATTGGTGATACCTGAAACAAGCACCAAGTGGCTGTTGATAGAGCGGGGAATGGAAGCTCATTTTTTTCCCCATCGGGAGTTAAACCTGGCGTTCCCGTGGCTCTCCAAACCCACAGGTGTGTTTTGCAAGGAGCCCAGCCCTGCTGGTGTACAAATGGTTCTCTCTGAAAGCATCTATCAGATCAGGCCCTTGGCCAAAACGTTTCATTACTCAGTTTCTTGGTCCCGGGGGGGATTAGCTGGGAGCAAGGCTGCTTGTATTACAATACGCCAGGCAGCCACATGAGCCAAATCGGAGGCAACTGAAAAGCTTCCAAGTTCATCAAGAAGGCACTCGGCAAACCAAGGTGTCTCCAATTTCAGGCATCAGTGGGGCAAGGTCCTTAGGGAACTGCAGTTTTAGCTCTGGCAGAATTTAGGTGCTTAAATCCTCCGTTCCTTGCCAAATTTTGAGTCCAGCCTGTGAAATATTCTGAAATAAAGAGCTTACTAAAGATATGAGGGAAGAAGAATTCAGCTGCTACTGTCCAAACCAACTTTTCTTCTTCCCCACTCACCCAAAAGACAAATTCAGAAAAGAAGGGAAAAAAAAAAAAGGGGGAAATTGTCCTTTTTAGGATTAAAAATGAAAAGCTAGAATTATAATCAAATGCGCGGAATTGTCGAAAGAGCAAAAGCGAAGAGGAATTTTGCACTTATCAAAGCGAAGGCCTCGGAGCAGCAGTGGCTGGGAGAGCCGGGGACGCTGCGGGTGGGCTCCGCGCAAAGCCCCCGCGCACGCTCCGGCGGCGCACCCCGGCCCCGGCGGCAGTGCCACCCTGCGCCCCGCCGGCTCCAATCCCCCCGAGGGACTGCAGCAAACCGCGCCGGGCAACCTCTCCGCTGCCACTTTCCCAGCCCCCAAACCTCTCCTTAATCACCACAAGCCAGTAGACAGGCTCACGCCACCATTCGCCCTGAGATGGGGAAGGTCTCATGAGCAAATTAATTTTATTTTTTGATCTTGGGAGTTAACTGAAACAAGTGTGAAATTGGAGTTACGCCGCATAGGAGTGAATTGCTCATTCTGCCAGGAGCGTATGCCCAGCTATTTGGAAGAAGCATACTGTCTTGGAATATACTTTGCAGAAGCCGTCAGTAGAGGACGAACACCCAAATTTATAGGTTTCTGAGCCTGATGAACCCTCTCCCAAATTCACAGGTTTAAAAATAAATTTAGAAAAATGTTGATTTTTTTGAGGGAACATAAACTTGTAACTATGATTTCTAGCTGATCATACTCTCTATCAAACAAAAAAACCCTGAACCTACTTTGAAATTATACCAGATAAAACCAATTTGAAGATTCTTCTGCAATCTGTGTTGTGGGTCAGGATCATTTAATTTTTGATGACTGAGCCTCAGCTTGCAGTTGAAATAAGCCGTGGATGCTGGATGTTTCATCCCCCTTTCCTCTACCTGCTGAAATGTGACATACCGAACAGTCAATGCTGAAACGAAACTAAGGGGACTCTAAAAGCTCGGTGTTGCTTTTGTTTTTATTACACAAAAATCAGACAAGGGATTAGGAAGCAGACAGCCCAGGCGGTCATTTCCTCTGTGTGCGCCCAGACTTCCACTCCAGCAGATCCAAGGGAGAGATTTAATCAACAGGCAGACAGGTCCTCTGACAATAAATTGTTAAAACTCATCTGGAAAAAGGCACTATATATCCAACGCCTCTCAAATTCTCTACTGTGATGTTTTCTTGCTTCTTGGCAGAAGACATTTAAGCCACCCAGTTCCAGGGAGGCTGCACGTTTCCACACAGATACAAATCTCTTGGCTTCCATACCGCTTTTGGGACACTTTGTTCATTCTTTTCCTAAATGTCTCTCTCCTCTACCGCTCCGCGCAGCCCACCCACTGCTGAAAATCCAGCTGCTGCTCGGTGCTTTTCAACACTCGGTCTTCAGGTGCTGTGATAACCGGGTCTGTATCACTGCCTGCAGTTTACAGCGACAGAAACAGAGTCAGCAGGGCACGGCGACCCAGCGACGCTCCTCTTAATGCAGAAAGTTGCTCCTGCTTGTTTAAAAATGTGGAGTCAGTCCAGCTGATAGATTTACTGAATAAATGCATTTTAAGGACAAGTAGAAACATCCACGGTTCCAAATTCAGCTTATGAATCTGTTCTTGCTATTTCGCACTTGCTGAGAAAGACCAAGGTATGGAAAGGTATCCTTTAGGTATGGAAACAAATGGGAAGTCTGCATTCAGCTTCCACACGTGAAAATGAATCCTTCAGTGCTCTCTGCCACTATTCTTCACCATATACTTACAAAGAACTTTTCAGATAACTTGGATTGAGTCTGAAAATAAACATACGACCCTGGAATTCTTCATACCTACCACAGGATGCTACAGAAGCGGGCACAACAAGGCCAAAAATTCAAGAGAGACAGCACTGCTGTAGCACTGCAGGTGCATCGGGAGTGAGTATCACCTGGTGTTCCCTTTCCATCTGAGAGTATTTTAATGCCCTCAGTCATTAATCAGGGCCATCCATCGCCACAAGCTGCAGTCCCTCCACAGCTCCTCCGGCACGAGGGCTTCTTAATGTGGAAATCCGCTCGGAGCCCTCCCTGTCTCAGACAATCTGTTTTAGACGCCCTCCTGGTTAAGGAACAGAGCAGGATTATTTCATAAAGCATCCTTTCCTCGAAGCCAGCTGCTCAGCAAGGCACTGCTGCTCCCTCTTGAACTACAAATCCACCCTTCTCAGCCCAGCCCTGCCACCTTTGCAACATCTGGAAAGAGGAACCAGCTCTTCTCCTTTCACTGTTATGATTGCCCATATGAGATGAACGTTACTCATCTTTTACGTGTGGGTATCTAAGAGCATGGCAGGCAACAAAAAACGCTGGTAATTTCCTTCTTTTGTCTATCCAGACTCAAAAAATTGAGTTTCTGGAATGGTGCAGAGTCCATCTTTGACTCTACTTATATCATTAACAGGATAAACCTACACTGCTAGCCTGACCTGTAATTCACCCAGCAGATACTGCCTGCATTTTTATCAACACTTTGTCGAGACAATTGTTAGAGACTCAGAAGAAAGATTAAAAAAGATGGCCCTGGGTTATTTAAAGTCCTCTACGGAGGGAAATGCACTAGAAGCCCTGTCAACCATTTTATTCCCAATATCACTCAGCTTCTGCTGCTGCTCTGCAGAAGAAACATGAACTGGAACTGTTTGTGGTGCCTTTTGCGTCTGGGTCACCATGCTGCTCAGGCTGTCCCCGCGCATCCCTCCCGACAGCATTAAAAAGCACTTAAGGATTTTTGTTTCAAGAGACACGGATAACCTTATCCATTTTATTATTGCTCTTCGGAGATGGGCGAAAAAAACCCCGTTCATCCTTTTGTTTCACAGCCTGTACCCCAAATCATCCTCTAACCACGTTCCTCCATTTTTGGCAACAATGCTCCGTTGACATACGCTGTATTTTACAAGGAGACAGTCCTCAGACATGGTATGTTTGAGGGTTTTTTTCCGCTTCATGAGTAAGTCCAATGGGGTTTTCCAGTCTTTCAAATTGCACTTACTGCTCTATTGATTGTTTTCATGTTTCTTTCAAAATTTCACAAGGACACACTGAAAAATAATTCTATTAAATGTACTGAAGCTATCACATACTTCATTTCTTATTATAAAAGCTGCCTTCTCAGCTGAAGCCTGCTGGACAGATAAGAATTAAGAAACTATTTTAATGTAGACTCTGGCTGAGTTCCTAAATTCTAAAAGTGTCTATACATAAAAATAAAATTAAATTAAATACTCTATTTCCCAGTACATAAAAAAATTACATCTTGCAGTTAAATTGGTTCCCTCTGTTCATTTAATTAAATTAGAAAGCATTAAGTTTCAAATGTCTACAAGAACAACAAAAACAACCAAATGCAGAATAGGTTTTAACTTCTATCAATTATATTTTCCTTACCCATTTGTTACCTTCATCTACCCATCTCATTAACTGAAGCATTAGCATTTGGCTGCGAATCAGATCCGCATGTTTTAACTGACTGTTGTGAAATTACTCATGCGCTCCTTGCATAAGTCAACTTGTGTGGAACAGCCCGAGCGAGGACAGCGATGAGAGATGTTTTCCCTCTGCCTCCTCACCAGCAAAAAAGCCACGGCAAGAAGGGACACGTCTGCAGAGTTTCTGCATTACAGTACAGACCATTATCAATCTTTCATGATCTGAATTTGAACAAAAACTAACCCCTGTCACTAGTACGAAAGCTTCACACATGACAGTGGGGGGAAACGCTGCCTTTTTACTTGGTATTGGGAAGGAAGAAGTGGTTTAGGATAGCTTCACTTTTATCAGAAAGAAGGGTGGGGAGAAAGCCAAAGACAGAACATGTTTATGAGTTGTATGGCCAGAAAACGGTGTTGCAAACCTTCAGCAACGACTGACCTGAAGACAAAAATCATACTCCAATCCTCCCAGTGCAGCACAGGAGTGTTACCGGAGCAGAAATGGAGAAAATGTTCTTATTTCAAATTAATTCTCAGCCGGAGTCAAGGTAAGCCCGTTATACACTAGAACGCTTGGCCCAGCTCTTTTCCTTAACCAGTTGGTACGGAGCGATCGCTAACAATACTCTTGCGAAACATTCCAGTGCTGCGTGCCATCATAAGAACGGCACTGCGTGAGACTTCCACTTGTTAGCTTGTGTCCCAGAATGAAAGGAGAATACAGATCTACAAGGATGAAATCACTCAAAGGAAATAAAGTACCTTATAAAATTTATAAAACGCTGTCAAACTTAAGGACTAACACAGTAAGGCCAAGAAAAAATAAAACTCTCACAGAGTAAGATTTCATAATTAAAGGGGTTTTTTATTTCTTCACTTTTTCCTTAATACAAAGCTTTGGCATCAGCAAATTTTATGAAAAAATAGAATGTACTAAATAATTGCTTGTGCTGCATGATCGATAAATGATGCATAAAAATAGGTGTCTCTCTCCAAGGCAATCGTCCGGAAAGCGTTTTCTTCAATACCATTCTGCTCTGTGGGGCAGGAAAAAAAAAAAAGGAACAAAATATTTATATTAAAGTTAATACTGCCACTACTTTAAAAAAAAAAAAAGAAAATCCTGTAAAAGCAAGTTAGTGAGAAATGACTAATTATACAAGGCCAGAACATTAGAAGAGGTCTGTACTCCTTACATCACTCTTACAGGAGCAGTAAACCAGACAGGTCAGCCAGAGGTGTGAGCACTTCTAAACTTCTGAGGAAACTCCATCTGCTACTGAAAACTTGTCTACGTGGTGCTATCCAACATCTGGGCTTTTTGGACTTTAAAGCACAGTTACACAGTAATTTCTCACCATTCAAGTGCGCAAAGCAAAATACACTGCTTTTGTTCCTTTAAATCACTACATAATCATTTAATAGTAACAGTGCCTGAATATTATGAGACCAAAAGAAAGCAGCCGGTCCCTTATTTTCTTATCACTTAGACAATGTTTACTGTTAGCAGGAACTATTTAAAAATGCGTATACGCATATCTATATATACATACACACAAACATATATGTGCACAGTTAGATACCTACATACACACAACCCCAGCACTATTGCTCTAAATAAATATGTTTAAGCTGTGTGAAGGACATAGGAAAAAAAAGATCAGGACCTGTTTTTAGGTGGGTTTTAATGAAGAATATTTGGCATCTTTTACTTGCATCAGCATATTACGTGGCCTCATTCTTACTACTGTTGTTTTCTGATAACAAAAAACCCTCAGCTTCCTCTTGAAACACTACCGTAACAAATGTAGTATATACCAGCATTGCTTTTTACATGGAGAACAGCATAAAAAGCAGGTATGCTGTTATGACACTTGATGGAAATCACAGCGAGAGGGAGCTGCCATGTATTTGGCATGATATTCAGCAGAGGAAATGCTTTGTCTGGCACTGGGGAACATAAGGTGTCAATGAAACAATAGATCTCAGAATCAATGTCATACATACACATTTTAAACTGTCTAAAATTAGTCAAACCTAGCAGCACTTATGGAGGCTGCTTAGATCCCAAAGGATTCGGTCGAAAAGCTGTTGAGGTTAAAGGCTACAGCTAGGTACCTCAGTTACTTAAATACGTGATTTTTGACAGCTCTGGTTTCTGCAGTTGCTAGTTTTCTTAAGTCTGCCTCAAAGTATATGCTTCTATACGCTCACATTTTCATTCCTGTCACTGGGGAAAGGAGCTCTCCTTACATCAGCACGCCCTTTGTTTGTACTGAGGGAACATCACTGTGAAAACACTTCTCTGGAGGCCCAAACTGTCTGCCAATGTGAAGAAGCTTGTCCTTTCAGTAAAAATAGACCCAGATCCAACTGAGCGAAAAACAACAGAAAGAAGAGTTGCAAGGCAAGGCAGAAATGCAACTGCTATCAGTGCCCACATCTGGATGATACCACATGGGCTACAGTTCCTTTGTCGTCTTCCTAATGATGTGGAAATGCCCAGAAATGCAGACATTCCCGTTTCACAACTCATCTGGCTCCATGCTTTCCCAAGCTATTTTTCAGATTAACTATGTTCAGCTACAGCTATGTTGCCAAGTCGCTGATTGACAGTTGCAATGTCAAGTTTTTGACAAATTGGGTGGAAAAAAAAAAAAAAAGTAATAATCAGGAGACTGGACAGGGCTATTGGAAGTTCTAAAATTTTTCTTCATTAAGCCCTTTTGGAATTAGCATCTGAAAAGAGGAGGAAAGGAAGATTTGCAAAATAGTGGTAATCAAAGGTTCCTGATGACCAAAACCTCTAAGAACTTATTATAGCCCCCCCTCAAGAAGATTTGCTTGAATGTGTCTAAAATTTTACACTGAAGACTATTAGACAGATTTCCATCTTAATGAGAAGGACACCTTATACTTTCCAGAGAGCAGTAAAAGGCAAAAAAGGGCTTATTTCTCTTATCACAAAACAAACAAAAAACCAAAAAAAAAGGGGGAAGTTATATTTATAAAGCTCCATTTCCAGGCTGCACAGGACACCCCACTTTTGGTAAGAGATCAACACGTTTAATGGACACTCAGCTGTGTCAAGATGATCAGAGGCAAAGAAAGATGTTGATGCTTTCCCTCCCCAAATAAATAAATGATGGTTAAATATATATCATGAGCCCAGATGTTCCATACACCTGAAGTGAAAATAGCTAGATATACCTAGTTAATGTATCTGCAGGACGGATTTATACTTGCCCACACACAGAACTATAAAAAAAGATTGAAAGTCACGTGCCTAAACCACGACATAGACTCATTTCTTGTCCAGCCTGCCTGAAGGGAGGCATTGCGGGTGTCTATAAAAATTAAGAAAGCACGGATGTCTTTAAGCATTCCTTTGACTGCAATTGTTAAGCATACTAAAACGAGACCTCAGAAGACTGGTCTGCTCTCTTCGCTTAAGAGAGGAGAATAAGTAGTGTATTCATTGCTTTCATCTCTCTCCTAAGAGTGAAAGGGTAGTTTTCTATTTAAATACCTTTTTCTCTTAGCTGAAAGCCAACTAGGAATACAGATATATTTTTTAAAATATGAAGTTGACTCAGAAATTGAGGTGAAAACTGTCAAAGGTAACTGATGGTAGGAATTTCTGTCTCTGCCAGGCGAATTTTGAACATGGGGATTTAATGGCAGAAATCTAATGTTTATGTAGACCATTGACCAAAACATGAATATAAATATTCTGTCTTTTTCCGTTTCCATGTCTCCACTTGGCAAGGAGGTTTCCTCAGACAATCCAGCTAAATATAAATTAAGAGAGACCTTAGATGTTACCTTGGAACCTACTGTTAACAGAGACTTACATTTGAGAAAAGCAGAAAAGGCATTTCACACCTTGAAAACTGCATTTTTCCCCTTCTCTATTCTCTCGGTATTTGTTCCCAATGTTGTCCAGGACACACACACCCACCAGAAATACATAAAAACATCTGAATATTTACTTACTCATTAGCATTCAAGCTAGCTGTGGCTTTGATGATCATGTAGCAGAGTGTAAGGGCACTGAGGAGGCCAAAACTGGCAATAATAAACCATTCTTCTGTTGACAAAGGAAAGGGAGGAAATCACTCGTGGGAGAAGGCTTATGTCAAAGCGATGCCAATATTTCCCTCAAACACCACTGGCGGAAGGCAAGAGGCTTCTAAGCCATGACTGGCACCAGGAGGTGAAGCAGAAGGAGGTTAGCCACAGAGTTACTGACTGGAGAAGGCTAGCAAAGAAGAAGTGGAGAGAGGTGTGGAAAAAAAGCATGGCACAACAATATTTCCTGGCTGAGCCCAAGGGTTAGCGATAAAGAAAGATTACTTAACAATGTAAAGTGAAATGCAGGAACAAGGGAAAATGTAATGAAAACTCTGTCCGCCCCCAAGTCAGAAAGATGACTGTCAGGGCTGGTTTACATTTGCTGAGATGCAGCTCTTCACATAAGCACACCCAATATACTTTCACACTCGTGTCTTCGCCCCCTCCCTCCTGAATAAGTGCTATAGTGTTACTTTAAAAAAAACAGCAAAAAATAGGATAGCTTGTTCAACAGTAAAAGATAACTAGAGTTTTCCATTTAATATACAGGAATACAACATGGAAAAATAATTTCAACATTAGTGTATACATACAGACACATTAATAAAATAAAATGGAGTATAAAGAAGGCTATTAAAGAATGTTCACTATTCAAAGTTCTCCCTCCTCAAGATCAATTTGGCACATAGCAATAGATCGGAATACAAACACTTTTGTTGAACATGGCTTTTGGTTTAACTCTCATGCATCAAAGAATGCATGTGTCATCCATAAAATCCAAACATTTGAACAGCCTTTTCTAAAGCTTTATTTTATAAACATTGTCAGAATGAACTGTTGCTGATTATTTCTTGTTTTACCCTGGCATCCCATCTGTGCAAGAGCAGTACTACAGTTGGGAAGAGACAGTAAAAATACCTTCCGTAAAACCAAGTAGTGAAAAGTTTCAGTTAAACTATGAGTTTTCCCACCCAGGAGAAGGAAAGCAGCGCACCAACAGATTTGCTCTCTGTTCAACAGAGCTGAACACAAGATGAATCAGATGTCGAACACTGCATGACAAAGTGACTTACTGCCTTTGTAAAGAATCTAGATTTTTTTAATGTGGATTTCTCCTTCTCAGATCAGGACATTTCTGGATACGGACTATGTGTTTCATAAGATGAGAATTTTTTTTAATGAGACATTTACTTTTCTACAGCATCTAAAGAAACACTCTAATGGACCGAATCAATTACACTGCCTCTTACACATTATCAGTGGCAAATAGTGTCACTAAGCTCAAAATCTACATCATAGATGCACATAAGCAAAATACAAGCAGAAAATCAGACTGCATGGATTCTATTTTTGCAATTCAGCCAGAAAAACAACCAGTCGTGCATCAAATTGAGACTGTACAGCATATGGAAAAATGATGCAATTCCACACGCTGTATTCATTATAGTGCTATTATATACTAAAAACCCTAGGTAAAATCCAGAGAGTGGAAATTTCCCATGCTGCTCTTATTGAGAAGAGCTTGCAAGCAGAGCAGGAACAGTCTTCTGATGTCATAAAACACTTGGACAATACTCAAATGTTGGTGCATCGACTACTTTTTGTTTTTAATTCACAAATTTTGTAAGAAAAAAACCCATCTGCTAAGAGATGTCAGAATTCCAGTAGCAATGTTCTCCGGGGAAGAAAAGGTCTGCAGAAATAGTAATCAGCTAAAATATTTATATAGGTATAAATTATTGCATGTAAAGTATTCTGAAAGGGTAAATAATGGTTTTGGCAATCCAGCTTCTCGTACTGGTTACCAAATTCAGGAGGGTTATTTTGTTGGCATTTTAGTTGATCCAGCATTCTTGGCAGGCAGATCTAAATGGATATACCATTAATAACGAAGCGTTGGCACTGTCGTACCCAGAGTTACCGGTTTCAACACGGAACATATGCCTCTGAGGTCACCTTTGTCCCTGCAGGGAAATCTCTCACCGTGGCCCCGCAGGGGTACAGCACAGCCAGTGCCACATACCAGGAAAACCATAGAACGGTACTGGAAGCCAAAGAAAACTTACTTGTCACAGCAATGTTGATCTCTCCTGACCTTGGCGTTAGCTCTCCGTCCTGTGGAAGCTGTGACATCCCGGAGGTGCGCAGGGGCTCCAGGCTGAGAGAGCTGTCGTTGGCAAAATCGCCCAGTGCCGATCGCCTGCTAGCTGGCTGGCCTCTGGTAAGCCTTTCCATGTCAAAGGCTACGTTATCTGTACATGGCACGTTTGGCTGGAAAAACAAGCGATTCCACATTACAATGGTGAATATTCTACATGTAGCAAACTTATAAATTGAGTAAAACCACACAACCCCCCCCTGCTCCCCCCCATTCAGCCGCTATGGTGAGAAACACAGGAAATTAGCAAGTTCTATCCAAAGCTGCTCTTTCAGTCCACCTTAAAGAGGTGGAGTAACACGCAGGAAATGGGATTAAGATTCAAGAAAGGGAGTCAAATATGCTTGTATCACAGCTTATGCCTGTACGGTTTACTACTGTGAGTAATGATGACGTGCACCAAATTCTACAGTATCCTCCTCTAAAAATCGAGGTATGTTATTAATTGAAACAATAGGTCAACCACAGTGTATCTGCAACTATTTCTTAGAAAATGTGCAAATTTGCAACTAACACAGCTAAAAACGGAGGTCTGGTTATTCTCACTGGCTTGATTCAAAAGCTGCTTTAGACTGTATCTTCATATGCTCTTTTTCTTCCAGAAAGAGCATCGCTCCCACCTTATAATTTTTTCCTTATATAGGAAAGATGGAAAAATCCTCTCTGAGGTTCTCCACTTCTACCCCTTTGTGAACTGGTCAACAAAAGCAGTCCTCAGGGATCCCATAAGCCATGAGCTGCTCAAGGAAAGCTCCTTGGCCTCTGCTAGGGCATGGCTTTTAATGTGTAAACAAATTTAAGAGTGTCTACGGGAGATGACAACAAGAACAAGAGATTTACAGGGTAAATTTAACAAAGAAGGGTTGCAAAAAATTGAGAAAAGGGAAGATTATAAAGAACCTAATAGACTGCCACTAGACACGAAATTGTTATAAATGGAAATACAACAATATATTCTCAATGACCAACCAGGGAAAGGAACAACAACAAATCAGCTTTATCAGCAGCAAAGAAATTGGTAAAAAAACCCAAACACTTTCTGAGTAAGGGTACTGGAACACCCTTCTCCCCTACAATTATTCCTCCCATCCCAGGTCTCAGACATGGGAAGAAGAAGAACTCACATGAGTGCAACTTACCACAATTCCCAGTGCCTTCAAAATGTTCAGTTTACACATTGGACACGTACAGTGCTCACTAAGCCACGGATCCACACAGGCTTTGTGGAAAACATGCCTAGAAGAACAGACAAGGCAATTTGCAAACAATTCTACTTTACACAATGAGAACTACTTTAACAAAATTTTAGATAGGTTTTTTTTTTTATTAAACCAGCAGAACAAATTCTAGAATTGCCAGTATTCTGCGCTGATTGCAATAAGAAAAAAATCAAACCCTCTTGCTTGTTGTTGCTACCCTTTACTAATAGTTCAACTAGGAAGAAACACTTAAAGGGAAGATTACGTCCCCCTTTATTGTGGATATGAGTATACACATGGGCAGAATAACTAGGGTAACGAGGTCTCCACCATAACCTTGTGTAAAGTCTTGTCTCAGTTTCTATGTAGAGGTATGGCCTCTACGCAGAGGCCATAAATTGGGCAGGAAGAGCACAGATCCACCAGCAGTCCACTTTATTCAAAAGTCAGTGCAACCAACCCAAACGCACTTACGTCTGATTTTGAAAGGACTTTTATAATTATCACATCCAAGTAAAAAGAATGCTTTTTCTATAATCAGTATTTCTTGACATCAGGAAGGAAAACATGCCTATCATCATATGATGGTCAAAAAAAAAAAAGAATTTTTCAAAGATGAAAAGGCAAACTGGGCTAACTGCACAGCAGAGAACTCTGCAACAGAGAACAGTCTGAATTGCCGCCTACATTGCATACAAAAATCTTAGTCACATACGTGAATGTAAATGTAACAGTGTTGGGATTGATATAAACCAATATAACAACGAAAGACTATGCAGAGACCAAAACAACACATCTAAATTAAAGGAATTAAAGGAAACGTCCTTTTGGCTTTCAAAAGGCAAAGAACTTCAGAGCACGTTCGTGGCAGAAATGGGTATCACTAGGCTTTCTACACAGCTTTAGCAAATACTCATAATAACCTAGTCTGAGTAACTGCCTAAGAGAAGAACCCAGATCTTTCATTGCCAGGGGCACTGACTGCAGAGCAAAAAGCCAGTAAGAGCAGGCACACCAGAACATGACAGACTGGTGATCACGGCAAAGATCAGCAATTACAAGGGCTGCTCAGCCCGCAGAGCTGTGCTCTGAAACCAGCAGATGAAGGGGCAGTGGCAGAACAAGGAGTTCTTGCCATCTATTTGAGGCATCAGCACAGTCTGTAAGAGGTCATGCATGCCCCCAGGGCAGCATAAAGCTGAGATAGTCTCCATCCTCTCCTCTTTCGGGTTATACTTGCTGCTCTGTGCCTCAGTAAGCTCCTCATAGGGTCTGGGACTTCTTTGCTCCCTATCCCCCGGGATTTTAAAAGCAGAGACCAAAGGAGGCATGTTACCAGATAATTCTCTTTTAAATGTCTGTAAAGTGATCGGAAAAAAATGGCCTGGTGAATTTGTTAACAAACATGGAAAAACACAGTACCTAAATATCGTACCTAGTCTATGGCTAAGACTGATGGAGGGACTAAAGTATACCAACACAATTAGGTTCCAGTCTATATATCCTACCTGTACTAACTGAAGATGCGCAGACTTAGAGAGTATAATACAGTCAACAGAAGATGGACAGGGAGCAAAAAGGACTTTGCTTATCTATATATATCCCAGATATTGCAGGAATAGAAGCTTAGAGAATCTCAGCTAGTCACTTTGCTGGACTGTGTCCTTTAGCAATACAGCAATCATGAAGAACAGGCTATGTACAGTGCTTACTGTTCAAATAATTGCTCAAAATACAGACTCACTTCTATTGTTATTAGGTATTAATGCATTCATTCCCTTTATACTCGCAAAACTACAGGAAACAATGTTTAGAAATCCTGGGTGATAGAATATGGTTTGAAATCTTCTGAAACATATAGAGATGCTATTTTTCTGTGTTAGGCAAATCACGGCTTTTAGTTGCTTATGTTTCCTTTTAAGTCTCTGAAGTCTGTTTTTTAGAGCAGGGCAAACCTGAAAATCTAATATTTTGGGAAACAGCAGACATCAAGACTCCAAAGAAGTATGAAAACAGCTTTAATATATTGTTATCAGCTAATCAGTGCTGTAGAAGCACTCAGATCAAGTGAAGCAGGAGACTGATATGGATGCCAACATGCATCTGCTAAATATTATGAGTTATTTTAAAGAGTCATTAGCAGTTTGATATAGTTCAAATGCACCAAAACAGCTCAACTATTTTTGTGACCTCTTAATTCCTTGCTTTTAGTTCCCAATCCTTCAAGGATGTTTATTAATGTGCTTCAAAAAAGTCTAATTCTCCAAAGGTTATTTATTGATTTAGACCAGCATTGCTCTGCCTACTACTTAAGCAGTTTATCTGCTCCTTAAAAAGCTTGCCGATACCATCACCGTGGCTCAGGCTCTGTCTGGATTTCTCTGCTTGCAACAGTTAAAAAGCAGTAATACAGTAATGAAGATAATAAACACATGAATTATTTTAAAAACTCGGCCTGACAAAGCAAGCCCTTGCATTTTCCGCTATCCTAAACCTTCTCCATCTTCATATTTCTGTCACTTGTTTTCCAAGACCATAAATCTGAAGAGTTCCTAGCAAGTTGCTCTAGGTCACGGCGGCTGACGATGTTCCCCCAGGAGCCGCACACCGGGGAGTCGAGTGTGACACAGCTTTTGCTGCTTCTCCAGCCCCGGGGCTGGAGGCGGCACGGCCGGCAGCCAGGCTGGCAGCACTGGCGGAGTCTCCCATGCGGGCAAAACTCCAAACAGGTGACCTGCAGGTATTTTTCCACTCTGTCAGCACACCCAAGCCAGCTGCCCTCCACCTTGTAATAAACACCGTAGCGCCAACTCTGTTGTACAACACAACTTCTTTGCAGCATTTCACAGGAAAAGAAAAAAAAAAAAAAAAAGTAGTGAGTTAGAGATCTCTGTTGGTGGTGTGATTCCTCCGAACTCGCACGTCGCACAAGGAGAAGGGTTTGAACGAGCTCACAAGTGCTGTTTCCCAAGGGCTCACCACACTTCCCTGCTCTCAGCTATTTGCAGCAGCACAGAATCAAACTGATGGAAATCTGGCTTAGCTGCTTCTGTCACTTTCCCCCTTCTTGCCCAGTACGTGAAATATTAAGAATTTGACTCAAAAGCCATTTACTTTAACATATTCATTACATTAATTCTCTTCCTACCTTGTAAACTCCTTCCTTCCCAGGCCATCTTTCTGCCCTTTACCAATGTCACCCTGTGCTTTTCTCTAACCCGTCACTTTGCTCTCCCCTTCCCTTATCTCTCACTAGTCCTTCACACTACCCCCTCCTGATCACTTTTCACCCAGTGCCCCTTCATCTCCTGGATGCAACAGTGTGATGGTAAAGTAAAACTATTTGAATAAAGAAAATTGGACATGAGGTTTGTCTTTTGCTGTAATCCTTCTGACATTCGCTTACACTACTTATTTTTAATTTACATAATGATATTCACAGAAGACAGAGAGTCCTCAGGTTTGTAAGCCTAAGACAGACAGCTGCCTTATCCCTCTGTGCACTAAAAGCCACAGGTATGTCCATAGGCTGCTGGTACTGAACGTATTTCTCTCTGAAGCAAAAATGAATGATAGAAATTCAAACTGCATTGCTTGTAATCATTTTCACTTTAGTTTATTTTTAAATTGGCCACAATTTTGCACCTGCCACAAAACTTCATACCACAAATATGGTATTTCATTACAGAATTTTAGGTGCAACTTGCTCAGCTGCTGGTAGGTTTTGCCTGCTGTGTGTCTGCCCAAACCAGACTCCTCTCTGCTGAGGCACAGAGTGACAGACCATACTTAACTGCAGAGAACAATTGTGGTACCAAAGGGGAATGCTACTTTTAAATTGATGAAAGCAGCAAGGATGTCGTATGTCAGTGTTTTCTACTGTCTAATGATTATAGTTCCTCAAAAGGCACAGTAAGAAAAACTCCTAGCCTTTCATTTGCTTCCTCTTGGTCAAGCCGTTTTCTCCATGGCATGCTTTTCTTGCAATTTATTTTCTCATCTGGCTTAGAGACACTTTTTTGTGTGTGTTGTGCTGGTTTTTATTTTTTTAAACTAACTTTGCATGTTGCAATAAAATAAGAGGTTGAAGTTGCTGGAAGCAGAAAGGGACAAAACCTCCAAACCAAGATTTGGGGAGAAGCATCCCAGATGCTGAAGACTGAAAAGTCTTACATGCAATCTGAAATTTATTGGGCTCACCTCTACAGGGAATGGTTGACCCTTCATCTACAAATATATAAATTGTCTTGTGGAAAGTATTCATCTCAATGTCTCCGTCTAGCCAAGACGGTTTTGCACTCAACTCAAAGCTGAACTGCAGCAGATGAAAAGTGAGATTTAGAAAAGAGAAGTAGAAAGTGAACATAAAAGTTGTCATACAGCCTTCAGCAGGAATGTAATCTGAGCTTTCACTGAATTTATATTCTTATGAAAAGAAGAATAGAAAAGGATCTACACAAGAGTGTTGCTATCTCCTTTACATGGGAGATTGCAGTGGGGGAGGTTGTGCCGAGATGGCAGCCAGGTGCCCCTTCATCCAGCTCCCCAAAGCAGCTGCAACTATCCCCGAGAGCAGGCAGCTCCCTGTCTGCAGGACTGTGGCTCACAAATGGTGTCTGAAGGAATTGGACTTGCAGACAATTTTTTTTTTTTTTTTAATTACACCCCCTCCCCCCCCCATGATCATCTATCAACCGGGGAAGTTGATTTTTAGTTCCAATTTTGCATTCTGCTTAGCAGGAGAAGATGCTTTTCTACCAGACGAGGACTCATTCTCTCTTCATTAGCAACGATCCCCCTCTGACCTCTCTTCAGTATTAAAGAGAGGCACAGAGGAGTGGGACTTGTGAACCTCCATTCCATATCCTTGAGTCTCACAGTATTACCCTGAACTACACAAGTGAAGCTTTCAAACGTCAATTAAAAAACCAAATCAGTTTAGTGGTGTAAAACTGATATGCAGTTTCTAGGAGTTCCTCCTCTAATTTCCAAATAATCTTCTACATAACAAATCAAAGACTAGAGCTTAATTCACATATGCAAGCTTTAGTAGAGATTACAATACAGGACATAAATCTCTGGAATCTTTACCTAATATTTGGGAGTACGTTTTTATGGGCAAGAGGTCATCATCTTTCAGTAAAAATGATCAAATTCTAGAAAAGAAATGCACACACAACTGCATGACCAAAAGCTCCCAAATCATTACAGATCTGAGACCAAACTCTCCTATTCCCAAATACTTTGTGAGTTCCTAAACAAACATTTGTAGGGTATATTAACTAAACAACAACACATAGCATCTAGAACAGTTCCGTGTTCTCCACAGTCCGAGAGGTAAAGACCATAGAGAAAAGTAAACTGAATCAAACTTCTGGCCTCAAATGGAAAATGGTATTATATTATATCTTATTGATCAAAATATGTGTGCATTCTACTTCTATGATGATAGAAATTCATTATGCACTAGAAAAAAATTCCAGCTATTCAGAGCAGCCTGCAGGAGGATTTAGAAGACCAATAATGAGCTCTTATATGCTGTGCTGCTGCTGTGTGACTGAAGCTCGACTCCAACACCATGACTTTGTTGCTTCAGGAGTATCATGCAGACCACTATTTATATACCAAGCACAAGCCAAATTACTGGACCTTTGCAACATAAGTTACATGTATTTTTTGTCTGGAGATAACAAGGAAGCTTTGCATTTCAGAATACAAGGGAAAGATGTCCTTGGTAATGCTTAAGGCTACCAAAATATACTGATTCATCAAAACCAATCACCAGATGGAAAAGCACTTAAAAGCGTCTCTCAAAAAGCAAATACCCCGAAACAGCTCAAGAACAGAAGTGAAACGGAAACAAACTGAAAACCTGTAAATTTCAGAAGAATGGCATAAAAGGAAGAGGAAGCTGTGACATCAGAAGCACCAATGCAGAATATACAGCAAGTGTGAATCTTCAGGCACAAGCCCAGAAGACACCGCACTGGAGAGACCTAAGACAGATGATAGCACAGTGGCTGATTGATGTCAGAGGAGGTGTGAAGGTTGGAAAGACTGCATTCCTCTTTCCTACACCATTTCAGAAACCAGCAGCCAATGTTGAACATCTGCTGTGCAGAATGCTGCAGCTGTACCTGCTTCATTATACTGGAGGTTTTTTTGTGTCTGCCCACTGCTCAGTCCCTAAATCTGCACCTCCCCCTTACAATCTTAATAGCTCCACTGCTGATATGCCCCCACTGCCCATCTTAAAGATCAGAATCTTTTCTTTAATCTCTACTATCGTAACAGTGCCAGCACCCACCTTCACACCTTCTGGTATCACAGCCTAAAATAAAGTGCGTGTTATTAGGACTGGAAACATCTAACAAATGCGTTTGTAAATTACAATGCACATATTACATGAAATGAGGCAAAGGAGCACAAAGAAAGAATAGTTTCCAAACAAAGCAACTTTACTAGCTTACTTGCATGGTAAAATGCGAACAACATCGTTCTGCTTGTAACTCTCAATGCAGACAGCACAATGATCAAAGTCTGGGTCTGTTTCCTAAAATGAACAGAATGAAAATTCAAGTCAAGAGTTGAGGCTACGACAAATGTAAAAGTAGTTGTGACTAGCGCATGCACTGCATTGTGCCAAGTGGCTGTTACTAAGAAGACAAAACCAATGACTGGGTTATTATATTCCGACATGACTTGAGAAAGCAAAGCATCTCATACATCCAAACTCCCCCCTCTGTTGGAGCTGGTAACTGACCACTTGAAACATAAGCTAAAGCCTAAGATGATTCTAGTGTTTGGCTGAATCACTATAAAATGTAGTGGTGATTTTCTTAGATGATTTACTTCAGTTTTGAGCTAAAACTTCTGTTTTATTCAGGTGTGGTTTTTGGCAGGGTAAGGATTCTGGGATTCCCTATCCAGAACTAGTACTTTTTACTTATTTTGGAGTAGTCGCATGTTTTTGTCCGCTTACTTGCAGACCTGTCATCTTCCTTATGCAGACACGAAGATGAGGATCACCAACTGGCTCCTCTCCTTTCTCTGTCTTCCAAAAGTTATGATTTTTTATTTTTAAATATGAGATTTTCAAATTTCCGCTGAAAAAGGGCTGACTTGATTTGGGCCTGTGACACAACAAGAGCCCCTGCCTTCTTTTAGTTCGAGTTCATTACTTTTCCGATGCCAGCAAGCTACTAGCAGGACACCCAGACAGGAGCCGCAGCAAGAGAACAGCCCCTTCCTGGCCAGCACGGTCCGTGCTGCACGCAGAGGATCCCGATGGGCTGCTCCGATGAAGGACAGGTTTTCTCCTACCTTCTGGTTCACTGCGTGTGCACCTCATGCTGTCATAGAATCATTTAGGTTGGAAAAGACCTTTAAGATCATTGCTTAACCATTAAGCTAGCACTGCCAGGTCCACCACTAAACCTGTCCTTAAGTGCCCCATTCACACGTGTTTTAAATACCTCCAGGGATAGCAATTTCACCGCTTCCCTGGGCAGCCTGTTCCAATGCTTGACAACCCTTTCAATGAAGAAATTTTTCCTAATATCCAATCTAAACCTCACCTGGAGCAACTTGAGGCCGTTTTCTCTTGTTCTATCGTTTGTTATTTGGGAGAAGAGAGACCAACCTCCCTCTCGCTACACCCTCCATTCAGGCAGTTGTAGAGAGCGATAAGGTCTCCCCTCAGCTTCCTCTTCTCCAGGCTGAACACCCCCAGTTCCCTCAGCCGCTCCTCAGGAGACTTGAGCTCCACACCCCTCACCAGCTTTGCTGTCCTTCTCTGGACTCGCTCCAGCACCTCCACGTCTTTCGTGTAGGGAGGGGCCCAAAACTGTTTGTACTGCAACCTACGTGTCACTTGCCAGTTTTTAATTTATGCTGTCAAGAGAACAGTATCTTTTCTTTTAATAAGGAAAAGTTCCCATTATCTATATGTACTCCCCTACCCACAGAAATGATTTAGTACAGTAGGCTGTCTTGAAATAAAACTACATAGGGAGGGAGAAAGAGCAGAGATGTTTTTTCTGCCTTCTCTCTGGAAGCAAATTTTTCCATCACTTCCCAGTCTTCCAGTGCTGATAGTGTTGATCAGAAAGATAAAAAGGAATCACACTAGAAAGGCCCAAGGAAATAATCTTCTTTTAAAAATCAAATCATAGCCAGAATTCCCTTGCCTTTTGCAAATTAAAGAGCAAAAATTAAGGAAGATTAAGTGACTATTTTTTCCTTTCAGAATTAAAGAAAAAGCAGCACTGCTCATAAAAGTGAAAAAAGTTTAGGACTTAACACACCACACATTTTAGTTTGTATACTGGCAAGAAATATTCTTGGAGTAACATTTACTCCCTTTAACGAAATCCCTGTTTATACTCCCCCTCAGATTACTGGATATTCATACGAGATTGTCCTTTATTACCTTTTACATTTATTTTTACTTTACACAACTTACATATGGAACAATTCTAAGCTCACTGAATTCCACATAAACGTTAGCCCTATGTACTCCAACCGCCCAGCCAGCTCGCACACAAAACCGCTCTCAGTCACAGTTGCCAGATGGAGTGCGTGTATTATTTAAGGAAGAAAAACTTATTTGAAGCTTACAGCATACATCGATACTAAAAGTTACAGAAAATACTGTGCCACAGGACAAAGTAAGCCTCCAACAAGGAAGGCAAGGTCATAAATCAGCAGCAGAAACGAAAAACTGAGATTGCTTCCCCCGGCAAAATTTAAACACGATGCTCAGGTTTACCATGTTGAAATCTTAGTATTATACCTTATCACCCTTCTTTACTGTCCTGGTTGTCAATTTACCGATGGCTTTCTTGGCAGCATCTCCAAGACGACGCTAATAAAGTGACAAAGAAAAGAACACAAATTAGCCCTGATAATCAAGCTTCATTACTGTCCTTTATAATGACTTATTCGGGGTCAATACTAACACTGCAATACACGCTATGGCAGTAAGCCAACACAAGACAAAAAGCGTAGACAGCAAAGCCCACAGAGCTTTGTCAGGAGAAAGAAAATCCAACAGTGGAGCCCACAAATGCACTCGATAAGCATGGGCACAAACCTCGTGAACCGTATAAAAGTCCACAAAAAAGTGACCCAACGTTTGTGTGACAAACCTAATCAAACCCAGCCTGCAGCATAAAAGCTGAAGCAACATGCCCTTCCGATGATTTCCGTTATATTCTGTTCATATTGCTTATTTTTCAGTGGGCTGTAATACACCCCTCGTTCTCTTCTTAGGCATGAGTTATTACTACTCTCCACCGTCCCCTCCCCCCCACAGGCAGGCTGATCTTATTCCGAGACGTAAGAGATCCTCTCAGTGTAACCTACTTTCTCTCTTGCTATTATTTGAAACCACCAGGATCTCACAAAGAAAAAAAATTATGGGTCACGAAATCCAAATAAGCCAATACAGACTTAAATAAAGCTGAAACGAATACTGGTTTGAAAATGAACCCCAATCTCAACGCAGAGGCCAAGTTTTTTTTTTTGTTGTTTATGCTGTTTTTATGACCACCACTGTTGGGTGGAAGGAGCCATATCTGCAGTTCAAGTGCCGACTCCTACTGCAATGCCCAGGTCCGAGCCAAGGAAGAACGGCTGTTTGCCAGCTGGTCCATGGCATCCCAGAGATGGGGCTCTGTGTGGAACAAAGCTCGTGTCTTCTTGTTTCAGGAACCTGAGCCGTCAGATTTGGTTTACATTGACTGGGAAAAGGGAAGTTCATGTATTTCACCCTTCACCTCGATCTTGTACTAAGTACTCTGCCCTTGAAAGAGATGGGCTGCTGCTGAGAACGTAAACTGCACCTATCAAAACCTCCCACATAGCTTGAAAGAAACATGTGGGGTTTGTGCCCACCTTCCATACAGTTGAAAACCAAATCCTTCATAAGGTGTAGCCCCTGTATCATACACTTCCTCTGCATACAAACTGAAACCAAGAAGGCTGCTTTTATTTGAGAATTTTATTGAGAAACACAAAGACCTCAAAAGTCCACCACAACCAACTGTACCACTGTTATTCTAGAGTTGCATAAGCACTTTTTTTTTTTGGTGGTTTCCACAGAACAGCTCTTATTTATATTTTTTAGAGCATGGATTAATTAAAAAAAAAAATCAGATCAGTCCCAACTTCTGAAGTATACCCACGTAGGAAATGTGGCATCAGAAACAGAGCTGGGATGGGAAAGTTACATGCTTCCTGAAGTCAGAAATCTCATCGTAACTTCAACATGTGAGAAATTGGTCAGTTTAAGCAAATCCAAATTACAGGTTCTGGAACAAGCATATTGGCCTGAGTACTTTGCAACACAGAACACACTGGTACACTGCTGGAGTAAATAATGATTTCACAACCAGAAGTGTGATGACTAAGAGAGGAACAAGGCTGAAAAGGCATTTAACTTAAATGCTCAACACTACCAACTACGTAATTATGGGTAGTATTTATAGTTAGTTGTACTGCATATGATTGTATATGCGCTACAAGAAATCATAAAGATAGATTATCCTCTGTTGGAAGCACAATATTTCAGCAAAACTCTTCCAAAATATATACATGTTCTCTTACGTAAATAAATTTCCTAGACAATAACTTTCATCTCTTAAATGGAAGAGATCCATCATTCCATTTTCTAATTTTAACAAATACTTTTTTTATGCAAACATTGGAAATTCTCAGGATTTGCTATTTTGCTAAGTTAGGGCATAGGCATAGAGCATATGTTTGCTTTTAAAACCCAGAACCGCCTTGATGGAAAAGGCAACCACCACATGCAAAAGCAAGTTTCATACCTCTGGCGGAAGTGCACAAGAGTAATGATGTGAAATACCAGTATCTACTTGCACCATCTACAAAACAGCATGGTTTTAATGTGTGTGTGTTTCTTTTTTTAAAAAAATGTGCCTCGACATAACTTAAAAATAAGATCACAGCCTAAAACAAGTTATTTCACCACTAACTGTACAGCCTTCTCTCTGCAAAAGCTCTCAAAGCTTTTTAAAAATAAGCTGTAGCTGTCGCCACCTTCTTATTAAAGTTTAATAAGCTCAGCTTTTTAAACCATATAAAATTTTCATCAAGTTTCTCCTGACCTTTGTAAAAATCTAAAGAAAGAAAAAAAGGTCGTAAGAGCCCTCTCCCCATGGAGCAACTGTTTTGAAACATGGACATTTGGAAGAAGCCTAGAACCATGTAGGGGATGCAGGAGACACAATTTAGTATTTCACAGACATTCATTCAGTAACAGTTATATTTAAACTTTCACCATCCCAAGGGACCACACTAAGTACCGGTTACAGTGTGGTCACTTAAGAATGACATCCTTAGGAAAATCTACAGAATGCCCATGGGACCTGCAGCATCAGACACTATTTATAGAAAATAAAAAGGAAATCCTTTGTCACAACTGAGGCTTTATAAGTTCGCATTTGTTTCAGGTTTGACAAAACACCAAAGCACTGCCTCACAGTGAGCTCCTGTGTATGAGTCGTAATTCAGGGGGAAAGGGGGGACAGTGACTAGAGGACAGCAGCTTTCCAAGGTAGCCTTGACAGAGAGACACAAAGGCCAAGAGAGCACAGTGGATTTCCTGATGTTTACTGACCCTTCTCATTAAAAGCCAAGGCACACTATGGAGGCAGTGGGTCATTAAGTCCACACTAGTAAAACATTTACTTCCAAAGTTTAATCCGTATTTCAGTTGATGACTTGATTTAGTCAAGATCTCCCAGTATGGCCATACTTAATTCCGTTCTTAAGCAAATTAAGAGTTGCAAAAGAATGTAAGAAAGGCATATTGGACAAAATTTTACTTTAAATGTACAACCAGGAGAATCAGACATTCCATACTAAGTGTGTTCTTGAATAAAGTTGAAAGTTAACACAGATCACTAAGCAGCTCTATACCTTAGTTTTCTTACCCTAACATTCATGACAGATCATAGTTTGGAAATACCTTTATACAACTTTTGAAGTACCTTAACTATTACTGAAGCTATCCTTAAGAACATGGATAGAATTCATAACATTAGCTCTGTGCTCCCCCCTACACTATACAAGTTTATTCACAATTTAACTTTCCTCCCCATTCCCAACATACATACAGTGTCTATTATTCAGCCAACATAGAGTCTATCTTCCTCTTGGACTCACACTCATCAAAACCCAAATATTTGGCTTCAGTTCTGTTCTTTCCTGTCATGTAACAAGGTCTTGTACTGGCGCTGCTCAGGATGAAAACACTTTGCTATATAAAAATCCTTGTCTGGTAACATGCTCTGCCTCAGAACAAAGAGGTTCTGAGCACTAGTTTGACGGACATTCCTTAGAAATTATTTGTTCTCTATTGACCCCTGTATACAGAAATATCAGCTCCAGAACTTAGAGGAAAAAGAAAAAAAGGAGTCCCCTTACCTGATTCCGGTCACGTGCACTTGTGTACCTGATCTTCTGGATGAAGTAAAATATTAACCATGCTGAAGAAATTATCATCAAAACAATGAATGATATTGACACAAAGACTAGAGAGCCCCGACTGAAGTTTTTTGGAGGAACACGGGACCCTACTGCTATTGCCATCAGGACAGAGATATTCTTCTCCAAGTAATTCAAGATCTCCTTAACCTTTGATTCTGTAATCATGACAGCAACAATGTCTCCAGTTCCTATAAAAAGAGAAAAGTATTTAGTTTACATTTAAAATTAACACGGCATGCCTCTCACAAGATTTTCCAAATGCAAAGCCATTTGACAACTTAGAGCTTTTAATCTAAGCCATCTATGGCACATGGAGCACGCTACAGGGCGCTCAACTCATGGCTCGTCCTTCGAACCCAGATTTTCAAATTAGGGTATTAACATGCAAACTGTCTGCAGCTCCACACACAGTAACACAGCTCTACCAGTGGTTACACAGTACTACCCACATTACAATTACTGTGTGCAGTCGGAACTAGCTTTCAAAAGGACATTTGTTCCAGATTTGAAGCTGTGAATACCTAAATAGGGAACTCACAGAAAAACATTTAGAAGGTAAGTTCAATGATACTGCTAAGGTGGTCTTAGTACACACAGTGCTCGGTACAAGTTGAGTTACAGAAGTTCCCCTGCCTGGATATGTGGCTTTCACATACCACCAAGGTTGTCACGGACCTGTAAGTCACAATTCCAGCACAGAAGCAACAAAGCCAAACTTCTACCTACATCACTTCAGACAGAAGTGAAAGTAAAGCCAGTCAGTCTGGCTGCAAAGTAGAATAATAAAAAACACCACCAAAAACAACCCCCAAAAAACAACTTGGCAGAAGTTTGAGTGCTGATTTTATCACCCGTAAAAAAAACCACGCTTGATAAGATCGAAGAGAGGCTGTCAGCTTCATCAGCTCCATTTTGAATGTGTAGCCCATCTGGTTTTCATAGTGTCTTTCCTCTAGACTACCTCCTGTCCCAAAGGGAAAACTACTGGTACAAGGATAAGAGAAACAAACCACAAGATTTGCTCAAAAAGAACAAAATCACCTGCAGAGCAGAGAGGGCACCTATGTTTTAAAAAGCAGAGACCCCATAAAAAAAAGAGGATCTTAAACTCAGGGCAATTCTGATCTAAGTTCAAAGAAAGCAAAGTTTACAAGAAAACCAAAGCCAGAAAGAAAAAAGCCTTATGAGGGCCATTCTTATTCATGCAGATCTATTTGCTTCCTATACTAAAACCCCTTTCAAGACCTATTTTCAAAATGCTTGTGAAGTCTGCTCATCTGCTTGCTCCATCTGCTTGCTCCAATTCACATTCCCTCCGAGAGGAACTGCATAATGCAAGCAACTTCAGCACTGAGATTCTGGATTTAGAGTGGATTTAAGTTACAGAGAACCTAGCGAGGCAGCGAAGAGAGAACATGAGGTCCTATTTTAACACAAGGAATTTGTTCAAAGTCTTTTCATCAAAATCTGATTTTTAAGAAGTTATTGTAGCCACAAAATGACGTTGAAAACTCAAAGAGCAGCATCTTTGAAACCCAGGGCACGGTAAGTCAGGGTGATAGACCCTGCCTTACAGCTACATAATTTTCCAAAATCAGGGCTTTAAGACCGTTACACAACTCTTAAATGTTATCTCATTGCTCTTTCCGTTCACCATGCCAAATAGTAACTTTTACAGTCACTATCCTCAGTTTTCAGAGCAAGTCCCCGAACATCGGTGCTGTGGATTGTGCTGACAGAACTACTCAGAAGAATCAAAAGCCGATAATCTCAGAAGTTAAGATTTGCATGATAATTTAAAAAATATTCCACAGCCCCAAAATTGTTTTTCCCCCCAAGAAATTTCAACTTTATTTAAAATCGCAATGGTAAAGTCATTCATGCCTTGCCCGAGTAAGATGGGTCTAAGTAGAAGAATGTTCAGTGTTTCCTTCTGAACAAGTATTTTTGAAACAAGTGCTACAGTAACTCAAAAGCTTTGAATAGCAACCAAAACCCAACACGATTTATGGTTACAACTTATTTAATCACTAGTACACCCCATATTCACACAAGGTCCACTCTAGTCCAGCTCTCCAGAGACACTCCAGTTCAAGATGTACTGAGTTTGGTTTCATGCAAACTAACCATGATATTTAATAGGCAGCAAAGCTCAAAAACAGAGCAAAAAAATCCATCGCTTGCTTTATTTTCAGAGGAAATCTACTCGTATTCCTATTTGTCCAGCTGGGAATAGAGTCCCTGCCCAGACTTACAGCAGTTAATTACAGGACAAGAGCCACCTTTCCTGCCAGATGCTGTATGTAGATGCAACACGTGCTTCTGCAACCCCGAAATCCTGCAGCTCAGACGGTGCAAGATCAATCAAGAGCAGATAATTTCTACTGCTTTATATTCTCCCGAGGCTTCACTTCTGTTCTTCACATCTAGTTCGGGTAGTGAAGAAAGGTGGGGAAGGGTGCGGGGGTACTGTACTCCTCAGAGCACATGTTCTGCTAAGCTTCCCCACTAGGCATTTATTTGCACCGAGGAATTACGTTAGTATCAAAATATCCGACAGAAGCACTCAGTGTAGCATTCTGACATGATTTACGGTTATCTGCAAAACAAATCTGACTAAGATCTTCTGATACTAGCCCAGTTCTGTCTGAGTCAAAAAGCTGAAGCCTCTACCTATTCCCTGCTGCCCAGGGAATGTGACAAAGCTGACAATCTGTCAGGCATTTTATATAAAGCCCAGCACAAAGGGAACCTCTGGCATCACTGCAAAGTGATTTGCATTCCAAATGACTCAACTGGGAACAGCCAAAGTGCTACTGCTGCTTCTGACCCTGCGAGAGCCAAGGAGAACTGCAGCAAAGAAAAATAAGTTGTGCCTGTTTAACATACTGAAACTCAGTGGAAACTGGGACTTGGTTCATCCGTATTTTTGTCAGGGGCATCACCCTAAATAATTTTAGCAAGAGCTCCCTGCTTGAGAACAATTGGGGGCAGGAGGAGACACTGACTCATTTATTTTAAGCACCTCGAAACCTTGCATTTTTGAAACTTAAGCCGAAAAAGATCCTCAGGTGAACACAGAAAGACGAACAGTGTTTGCAAAAGTTAGAATACGGTCTTGCTATATAATCTTATGAAAAGCAATACTCTCCTCAGCCAAGAACACGGTGCCCAGAGAAAAGAAGCGTGAATGCTAACTAAACCCAATGAACTACACACTCAACCATGGATGACAAGCTAGGACAGACAGTGGGCGTAACATAAATATTGACACCTGTAAATATAAATCATTTAATTGCTATCATCCAAGCCCAGACAGCTCTTTCTAGCTTGCAATTTTACCATGTGCATGTTTAATTAGGATAGTTATACAACTCTATATATGAAAAGGGATGAAGTTACGATTAATCATTAAATCTGTGTAATATTAGATTGGGAGAGGAGAAGAGAGAAGGACTTAAAAGCTGAGAAGACACTAAAGACAAGATGATGGGAAAAACTGCAATATCTAGAAGTTTCCTGCAGAGTTCCTAAGGAAATTGCTTTGCTCTCTCATTAATCTATCCGTATCTCCTAGCAATTCTAAAAGAGAACGTTTAGATGGTCAATAGAAAGTCATCTCAAAGAAAAATTACCGGTCTCATCACAGGCAAATTATTGTTTCCTTTTGTGTTTGTTTTGTTGATTCTTGACTACCAAATGTTTGTCTGAAGCTCAAAATGTGGAGAACTACGGCCAGGGTACCAGGCTAAAGACAGCCATGGTTCAAAGAGCAGACTTCAGACACCTCCCATCCATCTGCCCTCCCTTGGAGGATGCAGGGAAGGGCAGCCTGGCAAAATGCAACTGCTAAACAGCTGGGGTTTTTTTATTCTTCCTGGTCTATGCTGCTAAGCTAAGAGCTAAGCAGCTCTTTGGTCAATACTTGGGGAGAAGGACACATGAGAATTCCTCCTGGGCATCTGAGCAACCCGGCACCAAACTGCTGCTACTGCTGCAACGCTTCAACCACCTTCTCGCAGGTGGGGAGGGCAAAACCTGAGATCCCATCTCAAGCGCAGCAAATGTTGGACCACCTGCAAGAAGCACCGAACTCTTGATTTGATGTAACAAGGTTTGCAGAGAACTGAGAATTAAGTCAGATACTCATAACAAAAGTTAGCACTTTCCTAATGGATGATATTTTCAGCTAAAGTCCTTGCAATTTCCTACGTCTTTGGTAGTGCCTGCTGATGCTGCAGACACAGCATGAAGTAGACAGACCGCACTCATCTCACGCTTGCAAAAGAATATTGTTTTCTCTTTAAATAGCAGACAATATTTAATTGGAACTGAATCCTTTCATGACTTCATTCTGGAAAACCTAAACTTAACACACATTTATCCGAATAATTCTGCTGGTGGAAATTTCAGAGTGCTTCCTTAAAAAAAGCAAACGAAATCCACACCTTCCTAACAGAGGTAAAGAATGGTGTAGACAGTCACTTCTAGGCTGGATTCAGGGCACGATTCAGACGTTGAAATGCCACTGCCTATTTGACTGCAACAATCAGAACATCATAATGATAATGTAATTGGAAATAAAACTGCCCACCTTCACAAACCAGACTTCACTATTCTTCTACTAAAATCCTGTTAACGGTCTTATATCAGAAATAAAAATACAGCAATACTATTCGGTGCCCAGGAAAGGGATCAGTCCTATTACTGTGAGTCACAGATTTCTTCGACTAATATTAACAGTGAAACCACTCCAACAGAAAGAGCCCACAAAATGTCAACAAAGAAAACAGGAAAGCACAAATGAAATGCTATGGGTATATACAAAGTTTTGAGAGACCGATCGCGAGTTCTGTGCAAATAGCAGAAGACATCTGAGCTGCAAGGGAGCAGAGGCAGAAGCAAGAATTACCCCTACAAAAGGATTTAGCCTCAGAGGATATAACCCACAGAAACCAGAAGGTGAGGGGAAGGGGAAAGGCATGCGGAGCTCTATGCAAAGCTGCACTGCTAGAAAAGGTGGGCTTGGCGAGCACAGCTTTTAAATATAAATTCCATAGTACTTAATGACATTGGGAAAACCACACAAATTATTCAGATACCTTCAAATTTTAGTCTGATACAAAACAGAGAAACTTGTCTTGAGAAGTAAGTCTTACATTTTAAAACAGGCTTTTGGAAAAGCAGAAACCAAGAGGAAGAGCCTTGGCATATCTTCAGAGTGATTAAAACAAGTCTAGCTGCACATATTTTTATTTTGATCTAATCAGAAAGTAAACAAGAGCACATCCAAGCTGTCAACACACGACTGCAATCTCAAGAGTAAAATATGTTGTTTGAGATGTCCCAAATCAAATACTTCTGAAAACAGAAAAAAAAATGTAATATTTGTCAATTATTTAGTTCTAAGCAAGGCAAGAATTTAATGCCAAGAATATATAACAAATACAAGAATATATATACACACATACATTTTAAAATGAGACTGGATAGCTTTTCAAAACCTTTTTCTTCTTGTTGCCTTTATAACATTGAAAATGTTGAATTCTTGTCTGTATGTAAACATTTACTTTAGGATGCCTATTTTGCACAGTGTCAGATACTAGAACAGATGTTATAACACTACCGTGAGGACAGCAGTGTATGAAATTGTTACCCAGAAGTTAGACTTTCACAGGATGCATCAGTTAAACACAGCCAGTGGAACAACTAGCTATCCCAAAACATTGAGCAGATATTTGCAGAAATCACAAGTCTGTGCAAAACAACCTGGGGAAGAAAAAAATAAATACATCTCTTCTGAAGCCAACACTTGAATTCTGACTGTCTGCTTAGGAGGACAAGGCAGTAGATATTCAGGTTCAATGAGGACCTGGCTTCTAAGAATTGCAACTGAAATACAGTTGAGTTATGTCTGAAGAACACTCAAAACCCTTCTTTGATTGCAGCAAAAAGAGCTTCAACAGATTTTACTCTGCCAGGCTACGAAAAGGCACTGCACTATACCTCCTAAATACGCCCACACACACTGTATTATTTTGAAGCGTACCCCTCACTGCTGTACTGCTCATAGACATGTGATGGACATTCACAAAGTTCTGCTCCTTTAAGAAAAACAGGCATATGATTGAGGCATATGATTAGAAAACCAGAAACAGCAAGAGTTGCTTTCCAAAGACGGGTGTGACACAATTAACTTCAAAACAAGTACTAAAGCCTAATCAGATTCTTGTTGTGCTAGCCTGTAGCACATTAAATTATTAAGTCCATAGGTTATAAATAATAATCTTCTACAGAAGAATGATCTTTTCAATGCCCGCTCTCCTTCATTAACCAAGAAACGATGCTTCAGTGTAATGTTCTCGCCGTATTTTTACATTGACTTTATAGTCTACCATGGCCAAGAGACCCTAAAATGAGAGCTAAATAGCAAAATCAGTTGAGGAAACAGTTGGGCCATATTTAGATTACAAATGCTGACACACTACTTCATAACCCAATTGCTCCATTCTGACACTCGCAGAGATGTTTCTTAAGGAGAGATCTGTATAAGATGAAAACAGGTAGTCCCAGCTAAATGCTCCTGCTTCATTCACAACTCCAAACCAGGCCAATACGCGTGAGGTGGTGGAACCATGCCCCCGGCTTTCCTCAAGCTTGACAAAGTCCATCAGTCTCTGCTACACCCGGCACACCCAACTCAAGACGACCAACGCTCAGTCTCTCAAAGATACAACACTGTATTAGTGCGTAGGGGAGAAGCGTTAAGACTTTGGCTTCACTGCAGATCATTTCCTCTCCATCAGCCTCACCCAGAGAGCTCCTTTTTATCTTCTACCATAAGTCATATGACGCTAAGCACTGTTAGAAGAATTAAGATCCTTTTATTAAGCTACAAGATGCACCCACCTCTTCTCTAAGCCTCCCACGAGTTCCTGAACCTCTGCCTTATCTTGATTTTTGAAAGCAAAAATAGGCTACTTCAACGCTTCTGACGGGCACCAGGAGGGCAGATCCACGGCTGGGCTGAGAAGGAGGGAGATTTTCTACATCTGCGGAACCAGAGCTGCAGGGGAGTTCACTTAACATGGTAAGGACACTGGGTTAGGGGGTTGGTTTGGCTTTTTTCCCCCCTTCACTTTTGGCTGCCTCGACCATTCTACTTACATTGCAAATTCCCTTTCTGTAGAGGGACTTATCTTCTGGGAATTATATTTATGTATGTTTTTTAATGCATGTTTTGGGTTCTTTACACTAGGAAAAAACACAGGTACAAGAAAAGCAGACAGATGTTGCAATGATTTTACAGACATTTCAAACAATGTTCTTCTCTTTTAGCGATACTTCTTTGCATCTACTTGCGTTACAGTTTTTTTGAAAAGGAAACGGACATTCCACTTAAATAACGCCGGAAGAATAAAAAAAACTTGGTACAAAGGAATTTGTCATTTTATCATCCCCTTTCCACAATCTGTGCACAGATTATATTTTTTTTTATTTCATTCGCATAGTTTTACAAGGCATTTAACTATGTATTATGGTGAGTAAACTACTTTTACTGTTAAGGTATTAGTATGCTAGCAAAGCAGATCAAATTTTATATTCAAACCTGGAGCAAATGCACATTAATAAAAAGCAGAAGGGTCACATTAAGTTTTGACTAGGGAAATGGTGTAATCCTAACACATGACACACTACTGAAAAAAGGTTACTCATGTCACCATGTCATGTATTTCCGAAGTACGTGTTTATCTTCTAAAGATAGTTCTGCTTATTTGAAAACAACCTTTCTTCACCTATACTTCTGAACAATGTCCAAACCTGTCACCTTAGATCTGGATTTAACACCCCATCACCGATTATTCAATAATATTAATGTAATGTGACCTTACTGGTCCATTCATCGATTTAAGACACACTTGGATTTCGATAACCAAAAGTCTCCGTAACCTTGCATTCTGTTACGTGACCAGGTGCTAGTAGGCGGCTCCAATTTTGTGGTTTCTTGACAGCAATTTGTACTCCTACTAATGGAAGTTGGAGTTAAAAAACCCAGGGATTTCTCATCAGGGTAGCTTGTGACGCTCACGTATTTTCTTCTATCTACAGACAACTTCCGTACAGATTCATCAATCTGGACAGTCGTTCCAAGCAAATTTAGAAAACCCCAGAAGAGAAATGGCAAGAAAGCCTTGCCCAAGGACACCACAAAATATTTTTAGAGCTTCACAAATAGCATATTCACACATTAATATCATAAATTTGATTCTACCACATCCATAGATTTGGGGAATTACTCTGCTGCTGGAGCTCAGACTTTGGATAAGAAAAAGAATGTAATTACTTACAGTCACTAACAGTCCCGTGGGCCTTTTGACAGTCACAGAACTAATTACCCTTTCAGCTGGCTAAGGAAAAATGAGCCTAACTGCTGTTATTTCAGTTGTGGACGAGGCATATACCACACAGAAAACACTGCTAAGAAGTTCTGCAAAGCACTGAGGCTATGTTAGCTTTGTAAAGGGGCTTCCCTGGCTTATCTCGAAGAGACAAGTGCTTCCTTATGGTCCAGAATCTGTGCTTCAAACACACTCCTCTCCACAACTCCTTAAGTGTCAGACACTTCCATCTACTGTATGACAGATTTTCCTGATGGATACACTGCCAAGAAATGTGGTGGGAAACAGGATTAACTATAATGCTGTCGGCACTTGTTCTCCACATTTTCAATTAGCAAATGTAATCAATAAACAATATAAAATGATCAAAGATAAGCAAACTATGGTTAGACTATTGACTGTTTTGCCTTTTTTAAAGCTTCAACTTTAATGACTCATCTCTCCTTTTAACTAATACTCCAGGTTAAATTATCAATAATAAATTACAATAACAATGCTGTAATATAGAATAAAATCCGTTTTGAGCTATGGATTAAAAGTAAGATCAGTAATCCAGGGAAAGTTCTGCAGTGGATTTGGTACAGAGCCGAAACATTCGCCGGCACACATTGGTGCAAAATAATCTGCAATGCACCCTGCCATAGCTTTCACGCATCAGTTCAGCTTACAGTTACGTAAAGAGACATTAGTGAGAAGAAGGCAGGCAGCAGAGGAAGAGATGTGCTGCACGCAGCGAGTGCCACAACGGAGGAGAGTGGCATTTCGAGTGCCGGGTCTCTGCAGTCCACTCTGCCCACTCCGAATTAGGGCAAGAACATGGAATAGCCATTAGATGGCAACAACTCCAAATTACTTCCCGTCCCTCCTGCCTCTGACCCAGTGACCTAAAATAATCCACATAAAATACATTCCCTTTCATCACGGCTCAAAGCAAGCACAGACCTTGCCTCTTGTGCTAGGGGCTTTTTAAGTGAAGAGAGGGCCATCAGAAACCCTGCCCTTGAAAGGAAAGCCTTGTGGGAGCCGGCGTCAGGCAGCTCTCCTGTGGCACTACAGCAGGAGAACATCACCTTCCGTGCACCGCACGGAACAGAAACACCTTCTGGCAGAAAATGAAGGCATCATTTCTTTAGAAGCGCAGCAAAGATTGATCTCGATGAGATATCTGCAGCTTGTTCTAAAGACTTTAAAAGATCTACCTGTATCAGGAAAGACATGGACCTGTTGGAGCAGGTCCAGAGGAGGGCCATAAAGTTGATCAGATGGATGGAGCACCTCTCCTATGAGGAGAGGCTGAAAGAGTCGGGGTTGTTCAGCCTGGAGAAGAGAAGGCTCCGGGGAGACCTTATAGCCCCTTCCAGTACCTAAAGGGGACCTACAGGAGAGCTGGGGAGGGACTTTTTACAAGGGCATGGAGTGACAGTATGAGGGGGAATGGCTTCAAACTGGAAGAAGGTAGATTTAAACCAGATATCAGGAAGAAATTTTTCACTCTGAGGGTGGTGAGCCCCTGGCCCAGGTTGCCCGGAGAAGTTGTGGCTGCCCCATCCCTGGAGGTGTTCAAGGCCAGGTTGGATGGAGCTTGGAGCAACCTGGGCTGGTGGGAGGTGTCCCTGCCCAGGGCCGGGGGGATGGAACTAGATTATCTTTAAGGTCCCTTCCAACCCAAACCATTCTATGATTCTGTGATCAGGTAAGTCCTCTGAAAAAGGTATTATATTAGAAACTGTTTAAATACTTGCAGAAATATCTTCAGCACTGATAAACTGCAGTTATTGGAATGCAGCAACTTCATTTTGACACTCTTCTATATTTACCTTTTTCTGCTTATATTTGTTCCATAAATTCTGAGTATGAAATTTTAACTTTAGAGGCTTCTTTGCCTTATATCCTTTTCTATAAATCCAAATAAAAAGTCTAGATTTTAATAGAGAAATTCGATATAAAATGTAACTATTTTGTACTTGACAGGACTGTCTCCAGAACACACAAACAAGAAAATTAAAATGCTATTTTACCTGCATTTCCGTCCTATTCCCATAATTGATTATAAAGGAGACAGCTGCTACACACTTTCTCTACCACACAGGCTCTTTTTTACATTAGACAATATCTGTTCTGCTTCAACAGAACTAGCATGCAAAACCACTCATAAAACTGCCTTCCTGCCAGTGATATCATAGTCTAACATAACCTATGCTGGGAAAGACGTCCTTCACTGAGGTTGACAGAGGACATCTACAAGAATGCGTAAAATAAGTTTATTTTACATGCACACAGTAGTACATAACAAGGATACACTCAGAGAAAAGAAAATAATGTTGCAAATAACATTAACAGAAATACATACATATTTTTTAAAAAGTTCACCAATTCCTTAAGGTCAATACCTACTTTAAGCCTCAACTTGAAGTCAAAGGGGCAGAGACTAAGCGGACTCTCACACAAGATGCAGCAAATTCTGATATTAGCAATAAAAACTGTTCATTTGACGTGGCGATGATAGACTGATTCAAGAGTGACAGTTGTTATCTAGCCACCAGAAGGGACATATATTCTGCTAAGTAAAGCGTTGAGTACGAACAAATTTCCATAAGATTAACATTTTCAAATGTGTGTTCAAGCATAAAATAACTCTGATAAAAATATTAATCCCATAGGTGAGAACTGCTTACTGAGCTCTTTTCAGAGGGAATCACCTCTCCGCAGGTGGGCAACATCCATAAATCTATATAATACTTTACTTATTTTTAGCACAGACGTTGCCTATGCTGGCGATTGGAATTCATGCAAATATCAAAGTAGGAAAGTGTGCAGTTCACAGTGTGTATTATCAGCAGTTGCCGCTTTCCTCTCTGCCTCACCAGGAAGACAGAATATTCCTGAGGTTTGGTACACAGCAGTATAAAAATTATATTATAGTGATATAAGATGACAGGAGGTCTATTTTCACCTGTCTATGGAAAGAAAACGTAGAGCCGTGAACCTGGTCATCGTAATACAGCTGCAAAATTGCCTTCTGAAGAATGCATTTTTAAAAGAATAGAGGAGTACTGCACAGCTGTAGACATCATATGGAAATAAGACCAACTTGGTGGCTCACCGTAATTTTCACTTTGTATCAACTCTATTCAACACATATTTAACTGAATCAGCAGCAGAACAGCTATCAAATGCACAGGGTCAACTCCTTCCAAGGACAGAAAACACTAAAGAGGAGATGTAGTGCACGGGAATACCTAATTAGCAGATGATATGGTCGTTCAGCACCAAAAAAGCATAGCAGCAGTGATATGGTTGAAGAGGCAGAAAAAGGAAGACCAGGGAGTGCTTTGAACGCCTGTAAGCCTGCTTTACACACAGCACCTGTTTGAATGGGCTCATCACGTAACCATCGGTTCACGAATCTATATCCCACTTGGAATAGTTCTCAGCGAGGGGTGCGCCGGTTCCCAAGCCCTCCCCGTGCTGAGGCTAACACCAAAGGACTACTCTGCGTCGCAGCTACACACGCTGGCAGCGCTGACATCGAGCAAGCAGGAAGTTATTTATAGGAAACTCTGCAAAGCACAGATTGCTACAGAGATCCCTTACATGACCATAACGCAACCAAAACAAAAAGCCGTGGAGCTACTTCTCTCTTCATTACACTGTGGTGCTAAGGTGGTACTTCAGTTCTAGATAATTACTTCAAGTCTGTTGCATAGTTTGAACACTTCAAGCCCGATGTTAATTCTGAGATAGTGCCTATAGCTCAAATCAATGACAGATTCCAGTATATCAGGGACTGGGCACATGCAGCTAAAAACCAGTATCTAAAAAGTTCAAAGATAAAATACGCATCATCTCCAGTGACTACTTTTTTTTTTTAATGCTTGCCATGAGTAAGAGTAAATATTTGGAAGCCAACATTAGCTTTTTTCCCCAAATATCAAGTGTCCAAACAGTTCCCTGGCTAGCTTGCAAGACACCATTTTACCCACAGCAGCTCCCATATTTTATAACCTGAGACATTATTTCAACCTACCAGAACCACTGGACCTATTGATATAGTCTCAAAGGCAACACACTGGTCTTCAGAGCCGAAACACTGAGTGAACTAGGATTCCTTAATAAAAGACAGACACCATCCCATTGATAAGAAAGCACCTGCCACATCTAACAGAATTATGAGAAAGAAGGTATTAAAATGATAATCAAACCCATTATATGATTTAACATGTATTAGCGCAAACAATGCCAGAGCTGTGTTGTTATTGGGAGTCCTCTGCCATGATAAGGCATTCCAGGGCACAGAAGTCACAAATCATTGCTAAACAGACTGCAGACCTCACAATCTTACAGGTATTTCAAAGAGAGACCAGAGCGGAAGGTTTTGGAGGGTACGACATCAGCAGAGAGAGAAGTGGCTAAAAACCACAAAAAGGAAGGTGGTAAAAAGTGTTTCACTAGAATATGGGACTTTTTGCCTGCAGATTACTTGCAAAAATGTCTAAGGAAGGTACCTAAGATAAAAATGGATTGTCAACAGGCTTTGAATTGCTACACAGAGGTCAAAATCTCCATGGAAAATTCCTGTGGCATATAGAATCGGGAAGATCAAACCCCACTAAACCAGAAGAAGCCACAAGGCATTTCCCTTGTAAAAAATGAGAGAAAGAAGCAACCATAGCACTTCTTTAGTAAAAAAAATTTTCAATTCTAATTGTGTGACAATATGCAGAGCAATAATTAGGAAATTCCAGTTTCCAAGCAACATCCTATGCTTAAAGAAAAAGGAGCGAAAATATTCTAGAAAAAAAACCAGCTAGCAGTACAGCCATCAAATATAGAAATATGCCTTTTCTGATTAAGCTACTTGACTACATTTTTCATTTTTCCTGAAGGTTTTCTCAATTTGGAATTATCAGAATTGTGAAAATAATTTTTCACTACAGAAAATGTTTATGTATGAGGCTCCCACCAGCTATAGTAGCTCACTAGTAACAGTGAAATTTCACACATTCATCGCTCTAAACCAGTAGAAATCTGGCAAAATCCAGATTTTCAGCCTTATTCTAGACCAGCGGTAGCCTAATTCTAGACAAGTTATGGAGGCAACTGCTCTCCAAATCTCTAAGTTTTGTTGATTTCTGTGTGGCACTCAAAGACAAAGCACAGAGAACCCTCTGTAAACTGCCATTAAAAAAAGCATGCAAGCTCAGATGCCGATATAACTGTTAACAATTTGAAGTCCCCACCATAACAGCCGGTTGAAGACGTGCTACTGTAAAAAATCTTCAGGCACAGATGCTTTGTAAAATTCTAGACCTTCCACTACACGTTAGCTTTTCTTCTTTTGAAAGGTTTGAAAGACATTGTTCCTAAGATCTTACAGATATTTCCTCACTCCAAAGTACCCATATCCCCACTGCAGAGGAAAGTGTTCCTCATTGGACAAAGTGTACGCTAAAGGAAAACAACTTTTCAGAATTATTGGCTTATTTCGCTATATTGCATGCATGTAAACATCATTAGAGAACAGGCTGTTTCAAATAGCATCATCTGTGCCCTGCCAAGAGCTCTGTAGCAATAGTTTATAAGGCAAAAGAGTACTGGGGCAAAAAAAGAATTATAATAAAAGACATTACGTTGTATTTACCTTGATGAGTCATCGTGACAGGTTCTTCACTGGATATATTGTTGTAAATGACCACGGCTGTGGCATTATGCGAAGCTGCTCGCAGTATTTTCTCTCTAAATGTACAGTTTCCTCGCTGTAGCAAAGCGATCCACTGCTTGGTGTTTGGTGGAACTTGGAAACGTGTTCGAGGGTCACAGCCCAGGCGATCTGCAACTGAAATGGGAAATCCATTGGCACAGATGGCAATTTGTTCAAACAGGCCAAAAAGAAAACTAAACCTAACTCCAAGTTTTACTGAATTACTTAACAGTTACACACTAGGAAGCCACTATCCTCTTGTTAATACAGCTAAAGCTAACTGCATTCTTATGACAAAAAGTCTTTTAAAAAAAGCCATCTCACACATTTGAAAGCTGTGACTACATGCCCCAAAATTAGGCTCACTAACACAAGCTATTTTTAACTCTAGTGCAGCTAGAACAATGAATTTACATTTGAATCAATACCTGCCTAGAGGCTGAAAAACATTAGAATATGGTTCAGATGCTACAGGCATTCACGAAACAGCTGTTTATCAGTCATTTTGGAGAGAATAACTTTTTTTTCTTCCTAATGCAGTCAAATATCACTGCAGTGGGAAGTGTAACTAAACAAAGGAGGTTGTGAAAACAAGATTTCAGAGTTATCTGCCACGTGCAGACTACTGTAAAAAAAAAGGACGAGATTAAAAAGCTGGTCTTGTAAAATCCCAGCAGCCACCACCAGCTTTCGACGTATGCTCGTTTTCTCTACAAGGGAGCGCGTTCAAATTGAGAGAGAAACAAACGGTTTTGCAAACACGATCCACTTGAGCTGTCAGCTAAAGGGGTATTGATGGTATAAAGGAGGAGAAAGAGAAAGGGCAAGCGCCGGCTGGCTGAGTTCAGCAGCCTGCAAAGCTCTCTGGTCCCTGCTGATGCTGTAAGGGATCCTGGAACAGCCCACACCCACGCAGAGAGAGGTACAAAAGGCACAAAATGCAACGCAGAAGATAAAACTCCACGGTACAGCCGCTGAAACTGATGAATGACATTTCTGTTTACACAACTGGAAACACGCGGTTTAGTCTGATACATCATTAAAGGATTTTGGAAATTTAGAGCCAACAGTAACTTACAATACAAACACATCCACCCTTTCAAAGGCCAAGAGTATAAGAATCTTTGGCTACTAAAAGCGGTTGGGATAAACAGTGATTTTTCAAGACATAAACAAACAACTTATTTGCATAATAGCTCTGAAAACATTACAGATCCTCAGAGCAATCCGAATGAAGCGTCCCATAACATTTTCCTTTTAAAGGAGGGAGTTCTTCAGCACAGACTATGGGATTTCAACAAAAGGTCTACCACAAAAAAAATACCCAGTTTAACATACTAGCTGGAAACAAAAGATCTTTTGAAGCATTCTCAGCTTAACATAGCTTAGGTTAAAACCTCTAACAAAGGAGATTCCAATAGCCAAGGGATCTTTTCTGAAATAAGACAGAAAATCTTTTGCTCCCTTAAAGAAAACTAGTGCAGATGAACCTCTGCGGTGGCAGTCGCACAGGAAACCGTCGCATCTCTTAATTCGGACAAGAAGTGCCTCTCCCTGTTCCCCTGGAAGGAGGGTGGGGAGCCAGATACAAGCACATCCTTTTCACAATTGTTTTTCCAGGCTGTATTAGATATTGCAGACACCCAGGGTTATTTGCTGTATTTTTGTATGTGTGCTTTTGTTTTATACAGGGATCAGGGAAAATCTGAAATAAAGATGCCCGAAGCTGAATTTTAGAGAGTATTTTCTTCCATTACCCTGACATTATTACTCTAATCCCTTTGGAAATTGCTAACTAGCACTGATCCACACACGTTTGGAGCACTGGTGATGGCCACCGTGAACAGCAATGATCACAGCAGTGCACGTGCATATCAACTGCACTTTTGTAGCTTGTTTGTGTAGTCTTAAATTTAAGAGAATAGTACATTTTTTTAAAGGAGTTTAGTCCTTCTTGAAAATGTGATGGAACCCTAACACAGCACATGGGCAACCAATCTTGATGCCCTCTGTTAAGAGAAAAGCAGTTTACTGCTCAATGCACACTTCCCTCTCATTCAGAACATTTCCATTGAAAAATGCAGGAGGGGGAAAGCAGTAGACTGCGACTGGAAGTTTCTCAAGCCTTGAAAGCCAAAATCCCATCCTTCTCCAGTGAAATAATTTTCAAGAATTTGCAGGTGTGATATATCCTTTGGGAAATGCCATTCAAGAAATGGCCACAATTCCACAGCATGTCCTCAAACTGCCCAAATTCACTCTGAAAGTAGACACTATGGCCAACATAAATTTACTTAAAGAATTTGGCATGGATGAAGAGCAGTAATCCTATGGATTATGTACGGTTTGCTTCAGTACAATCATCCTCAAAACTAAAATACCAAGTGAAAACAAAAATGGCCACAAAAATAGGGTAATGAGCTATTAGAATGAAAAATCATAAAAGCAATAGAAGGAAAAAGGCACCTTGATAAGGGAAGCAGCATTCTCAAAAGTCTGCTATGTAATTCAGTTTTATAAAAATTTATATAGGCACCTTTAAATTTGTATGGCTTAAAATTTTTAACTTAAAAACTGACAGAGAAAGTAGTAAGAGATAACAGAAACCGTATCTCTGGGAAAAAATAGTATGAAGTTTTCTACCATGGTAGAGATCAAAGTCTCTCTCCGCGGCGGACAGAGCTATGAAGTGTTACTGGATAGAGCAACAGGATTAGGAAACAAGATATCAAGAGATAAAAGCTTTCCAGATATAGACCCACAAACACCACTCAAACACATACAGCATGCTATTCCTGACAAGGTGGATTGATTCAGTACGTCCTGATGAAAATTTAACAGTGGACAATATTATTTTAGCATTATAAGTAATACAAAAACACTAAGGAAAATCTGGTTGGTTTAGATAAACCTGAACTGAGTAACTGCAAGTCACTTGAGATTTAATAAAAAGTCACAACCCACTTTTCTTTACATGAGCATCCTATTTACACCACACAAATGTTAAGTAATCTTTTCACTAAATAAAATTCAGGAACAATTGTGGAAAGCCTGAGTTTTTCTGCTCATCTTTTCAATAGACTTAATACACTCTGGAAAGAGTGAAAGCCTTAGAATTACGGTCACCCTGATAGCACAGCGAGCCGGCTAAAATAACACATCTGCTATACACCAATGTGGCAGGCGCATCAACTGGCATTGTAAGGGACACAGATAAAGGAACAGTGTTAGCAAGAATTATCATCGATATCTCTCCATTACTGTGTCATCTGTGCCCAAAGTCCAATTAGGATCTAAAAGACTAGGGCTTGCAAGGATTATCTGGATGATGTCCATGCCAGAATGAAAAGCAACTTCACATTAAAGTAATTCTGAAACAAATCACTTGCACATAAAAAAAGATATGATCAGAAGTCACTCATATAATTTCTTAATTTCAGAAGAGATGGCTTTCAGTATGCTTATATAAGTATGTTTCCTTATAGGTGCGCTACTTTTCGGGCTTATTTGAAATGTAAGTTTTTTACTCTGCCTTTCCTTTCTCCATGTCTACCTATGTACCACGAATGAGTTGGCAAAAACCCAATTTTCTGTCAGAAGTGGCAGCCTGCTGGGTTAAAGAGCTACGTACAATGTTGTTGTAAATATCTCCTTTTCTACTGTAAGCCCCAACACCATCGAAGAGCCTCTTTACAGAAGGATCAGCTGCGATTAAAGTATCTACTGTTAGGCTGCAGTTTGTTCTCAACTTGAGGAGAGCTTCAGTTTCCTCTTGCAGAACACACAGCACTGCTCTACTTGCATATAACTCTTTCTCCCTAAGCCTTTTTTAAAATTCAAGAGCCCTTCCGGCTGAAGGACAAATGTTTGTGACAGCATTTTAGGGATTCATGTGAAAGAAATAGTTAATAATGCAATAGCTCCAACCAGGTTTCCTCAACAGGAAGGACTATCAGCAAGTTTACATTAGAACAGCAACAGTGCTTTCCTCCTCATCTTTTCCAATTGCTTGACCAGGTCCTTTAGCCTTCCCCCTCTAAGAGGGATGGCCATTTTATGGGAGCAAAAATGAAATCAGCTGTCAGAGGCTTTGTCAGAAGTAAGCACACACCTGCCTGAATGCAGACTGCCACCTCCTACTTCTGAACCATGACTGGGTTTGCCTTCTCTTATATACCAGGTGTTTACGTTGCTCTTGCATTGCTTGGAACATAGCCATGATCTCTCACTTCAGCTAAGGCTGCTTCCATTGACTGTTATGGGACTTTTCCCCCTTTTCATAAAAGAAGCCAGTACCATGATCCCACATCCTGGGCATTAACTATTTTATATCTTTTTTTTCCTTTAAAAAGAAAAAAACCCAAAAGAAAAAGGGTCAGGTATCTTGATATTGATTGCATCTCAGCTAATACTCTGCTCTCTGAGGCCAGCACCAGTTGCCAGAGCTGGTCTGTCTCGGCTGCGCATACAGAAATCATTTTAAAGTCTGACCTTCAATCACTGTAATACAATAGATGGAGAGACACCACTGATGTTCCGAGGGGCAGCAGCTCAAGAGCCTCGTTGGGAAGAAGAACATCCCATGGGAAGATGCAGTCCCATGCAGCCCGTGCCCCAAAGCATCCCCTCCCTGCAGCGGGCACTGCACTGCCCATGCAGGTGCCACCTACCTAGCACACCTGACTGGCAGAACAGGCAGCCTTGTGCAACACGTTAATTATAATCCTGTGATAAAATTGCCAGAAAAGGAATTCAGCTGGGAAATTTACAGGAGCAACACAGCAGCACTGATTCTTTCTTCTTTCAAGGAAGGGTACTGGTTATTTGTGATCCCATTAGGGTTTAATACATGTAATATACATTTTTTTTTTTTCTAATGCATTACTGCTTGTGTTATTATCAACATAGTTAGTTATAATTTCCACTTTTTAAAAACGCTTTGAACAAGAGGTAATCTTGTTTCAGGGAAGAAGTTAAACAAAAGAAAACCACTGAAGCTTAGAAAAGTCCTGTAATAGTTAAGATTTAATCTTGTTAGCTCAGTAAATATACTGCAATTATGGCTATAAACTCCAATATATAACCTCCACTTTTGTTATCAATTAATGAGTATTAATTAAGCTCGATACTGTGACCAATGGTAAAGATGGAGGCATGCACAAGATTTTTCTTCTGCTACTCTATTATTTATTGATACATTTCCTTGTTGCATTTTCCTAAAGCTTATTGTTTTGGATTCTGGGCCAGAAAGGAACACGAAATTCTGCCTGAGTGTTACCTAAAGCTCTGCAGTTACCAGGAAACTGTCATTTTAAGCTTTCTGCAGCTAAAACTTGTTCACACAACATGTTTATGAAGTGTCAGATGCTACAGAACGCTATAGTTACAGTACCGTGCACAAGATACACCTCCATTCCTAACGCTGTGCCAATACTTTCTTCCCCACTTCCATCTCTTTCTAACATATGCTTTTCCTCAAATCCTCAGTCTCCTTGCCCAGCCACAACCCTACTACCCCTTCAGCGGAAATCTTGCCTTTCTATGAGCTCTTTCTCCAATGCAGCTTTGGTACAACCATCGCCTCCCCACAAGCCCTTCCAACTCCAGGCCTTTTCCATTCCCCCTCACCTCCTCGTTTCTGACCTATTTGTTCAGTGCGTCTTCACATTTTCAAGTTTGGCTTTGAGTCTATTACCACTCCCTATCAGTGCCACCCATGGTCCCAGTCACCCTGCCTGCTCCCCCACTACCCAAGCCAGCCGAGGTCCCACCATCTGCGAGGGGACTGTCGAGAGCACACAGAGGTCTCCAGTTCACAACCACGTGCAATCACCCAGACCCACCAGTTGCCAAAGAATCCTGTTCACCATGGAAGAACATTTTTGAGGGAACTAAGCCACAAAGCGCTGCAGTTTCTACCACGAATCATTAAAGTGAGTTTTCAATGGCTTCTAGCTTGGTTTGTCACAGCAAGAGGAGTATGCCCAACACCTAAAGATCAGCACCACAACCGGTATCCGGCATCTAATACCAAAGATGCTTAAAAGTAGAGGTCACACACACCGCATGTACAGACACTGCCACGAGCGCCTACGGTGAGAAGTTTGGGCTGAAATGGCTGGTTCCAAAAAGTCACAAGTAACAGAGTAAGGGACTGAATGAGAAGTGCTCAGTCACCTCACCGAAGAGATGATATAAACCTGAAATAAACTATCAGAAAAGCTCCATCAGGCTGTGAAGATGCATTTCACTGTTATCCTTCCATGCAGGGCGAGAGGAGCATTTTTTGATAATCTGTCAGCGTTCACATCCAGAAGCTGTTTGAAATGCTCTTAAGTCATGACAAAAGATCAACAAGTTACAAGGAAGTAAGAAAAGGTAGTAGAAGTGGAAGAATGGAGGAGAGATTAATAGAGAAACTCTGCCGCTATCGTGCATTTAATGCACTTGGGAAGATACGCGCACACAGGTGCTGTATTTACACCCAGCGGCCAACTGTGACCGACAGCTCGCTGGAGCTACGCTTTCACAAGTCACATTCACAAGCGGTCACGCGAATTACTGCCGTATCACTTCCAGGGGAATATTGCTTTTGAAAGCCAGTATCAATTTCATACAAGGGTCTATAAAAAGAACAGGGAAAGAGCTTTAATACATGTATTAACATGACAAGGTTGAATTTGATTGAAGAAATTGTGCTAAAGAAACAGAAGTGACTGAATATATCATTCTGCACTGAAATTTAAAGGATGTTAATCACATGGGACTGGCAACTTCAAAAAGCAGTATGTAAAATATTGGGCATATTCAAGAACACAAGCTAACAAAAAACACAGCAGAGCACAACACTTAAAATCACAGGCTGTGCTATTACAAATCGTGTACATTCAGCAGCAGATCATTGGCCCTACATCTTGAATTACTAAATTCACTTATTTCCCTTCAGGCAGTGAATGAGGGATCTTAATGAAGCGTGCAAAGATGTGACATTAAGGACATTTCAGCTCTAAAATACAGCTGCCCCAGTCTATGCCATCAAGGTGCTAACAGATCACCCATGTTCATGGAAACTTCAAGGGACAGCCCACAAATGGGTGAACGCCTGACATCAAAGCAGTTTCAAAGTCAAGGTATCTTCAAACATAGTTGCTAACGGTTGTAGAGTCCTTTCCTTCTTAAGATGCACGAGAACCAGGGTAGAGCATTTACTGCTCTAACAGCAGAGGCCGGTGCTCGCTACTCATGTTAAGAGGCATTAGAAAAAAATATTTTGCAAACAAGTTCTACAGCAATATTAACAGGCTGATAAAAAAAAGTATTAGAGCAATTAAGACTGTCTTGCTGAAAGTGTCTTTTATCAAATCTAGATATAAAATGTACAATATAAGCATAAGACCCTTAAGTGTTCAAGAACATCTTAACTAAAAGCATTCAGTCTTTCCTCCTACATGAAAAGTTTTTAAGCCACAGGAAGTGCACCTCAGCAAAATTCATATAGAACGTATACTATAAATCAACCTACATAGAACAATTCAAAAGAACTTTACAGGAAGACAACTGCTGCAGTGTTTAAGAGTCTTCTGTTGACAAACAGAAGGACAAAACCCAATCCTCCCAACAACCCATGGCAAAGTTTTCATGACTGCAACATGTCAAAACTGCAGAAACTGACATCTGCAGTTTCATGATTCCTGCTGTGCTTTCTTACTTCAGTTACTCATCATAAAATACTTAACAGTAAGGTATAAAAACGCTGTTTACGGACAGCTCAGAATTTTATTTAGCTCTTCTCTATTAGCTTCCAGTTAAAATGCCGTCCACTTCCCTCAATGTTTAATCACACTTCAGTTAAGACCATATCAGAAGAAAGCAGAAAAAGTTACAGAAGCAAGTTAATATAAAAAGTTTTTCTTGACAAATAATGCAGCTACTAAACAAATCATGTTTTGACACCTTGCATATATTAAAAGCCAGCAGTTTTAAAAACCCTAAGAATAATACCTGCAATAACAGTGTTTACGTGCCTCTCACTTTCAGGACAGCCTCCTGATTTCATATGGCAGTTGGGGTGTGTGTGTTTAAGTGAGGAATACCAGGAAGCAGGAGGAGGAAAGACTGAGCATATGTGATGATGGCTGACTCTGAGAGCACGGTGAAGGTAGGATTTGACGTACAAATGAAAATCATTTACAGTAGACTTGCTCAACAATCTCTGCTTCCTCATCCTTCCACCCACAAATATGCTCTATCAATATATTCTAGTTAACGCTTTGTAAAGCTAACGAAACCGACACTCAATTACCCTGGCAAGCATCTGCTGATGCACAGTCTGCTTCGTACAGCCTAGAAGCTTACAGCAGGATGCATTTTGCTCTGAAGAAGGATCAAAGTATTTTCCTGATCTTAAGACTTGGTAAATTCTCAAAAAGCTTTTAATAATACAGTAGTTCTACGTTGTCAATTATTTTAAAAAACTCTTAATAATCACCACTTAAGAGTCTAGTTTTAACTGACTACATTATTTCACTTAATGCATTATTGAGAGGTTTACTGTCCAGGAGACAGGTTGGGACCACTGTGATCCATCAAGTGGTCCATTTCTTAAAGATGCCAGTTTAGATAATTTCAAGAAGGCTTTTCAAAATAAGATACTACTAAAACCACACCATTGTGACTGAAGCAATTGGTTTCATTTCAGGCAAACATCAAGACAATACTCTTGCTTGTTTAAATTAGCGTCCCCTATAAAACCCAACATTTCTCAGAAAACAATTGATGGACAAGAGCTTCACTTAATAAAAAGAAGACATTTGGAAACACTACACAATGGTCAGTACCGCAAACAAGCGCATTTTGGGTTGGCCATGAGAGTAACAGCTTGATGCCTTCAGTCCTTCCAACTCTTGATGGACAGCTTGAGCAGCATTTTTAAGAAACGTACACTGAACGATCATGACTTCATGCAGCTGCAAAAGCCATCCAGTGGCACATCTCTCACAGTGAGATAGCTATGCAGCTGTTCCGAGATTTATAGCAGCACTGTAACCAAATACTCTTAACTCTCCCTACCGACTCTCCGTAATTAGTTTAGAAATAACACCTTCATCGCTCAACATGACAAGCCCACTGGGATCCATGCTGGAAAACCCACTTTGCTTTGCAGAGCTGTTATTCAAGCTGGCGCTCCCATGGATTTTTTTTTTCTTTTTTTTTTAAATTTTTTTTTTTTTTAATTTTCCTCTGGGCAAGTTCTTCCTCCTCGTTTGTCAGAGCTCTCTGGGAAAGCCCGCAGCGCTCAGACAAAGGCCAAAGCGCCCCGTGGGGGAAGGCACCCGACGGCAGAGCCACGCGGGCCCCAGGGAGGGCTTGGGGGGGAGATGTTGGGGGGGGGAAGCGTTACCTCCGTTGATGGGGACAGGAGCCACCAGCAGCCCCTTCACCTCCACCTTGGGGGAGTCCTGCCCGTAGCGCCCGCGGTCGATGCGCAGCAGCGTGGGGCCGCCCCGCTCGGGGCTCAGCACCGTCACGTTGATGAGGGCGGTGTAGTACGCCTGGCTGGCGTTGTCGGCGCCGGCCGGCCGGACCCGGCCGTGCCACAGCAGCAGCAGCAGCAGAAGGACGGAGGAGGAGCCGCCGCCGTTCCGGTGCTGGCGAGCCCACCGCCAGCTCATCTTCGACTCCGGGCGAGCCGACGGCCGTCACCGGTTGCCTCCGCCGCTCGAGCCCCGCACGCCCGGGTGTATTTTATCCCATCTGACAAACCCAGGAGCGGAGAAACACCGAAAGCAGGCGGAGGGGGAAGGAGAGCACGGGTTCATGCCATGGGAGGAGCCAGGGGAGTCACGGCAGGTCCCAGCCGAGTCCGATCCGCCGGCCGCGGGCCCCGGGGAAGGCTGCTCGGGGCGAGCCCCGCTCCGCCGGCCCCTCAGGGCGCCGCGCTCATGCCGCCCGCCCGCCCGCCTCTGCCCGTGCCGGGCGAGGGGAGGGGAGGAGGCGGGGGCGGCGCCGCGGCCCCCTCCCCGCACAGCCCCGCGCCGGCACCGAGGAGGCCGCCGGGAGGAGCCGCCGCCGCTTCAGTCGCGCTCACACACGGCCGCGGGGCTCGCCTCGGGCTCGCCGCGCCGCCTCCGCTTCGCCTCGGGGCTCGCCACTGCCGCCGCCGCCGCCTCAGTGCGGCGGGCGGCGCATGCCGCTGCTCCGGCCGGCGGCCGCAGCCGGTGACCGCCGCTCCATGCTCGGCTCGTCCCGGGGGCGGCGGGGCCCCCCCGCGCCTTAGCGATCAGCCGCCGGCTCCGCACCCGCCGCCTCGACTGCAGCCCGGCGCTCCTCGCACTGCGCAGGCGCGCCCCGCCCCGCCGCCACGAGGGCGAGAGACGGGGCTGGAGGAGAAAGCCACGCCCACGGGGAGGCGGGGTTAAAGGAGGGGGCGTGGCTTTGGTGGATGACGTCACCGGGGCGTGGCGGTGCGGAAGCGGGCGGCCGTGCGGCGGTGGGGGCTCTGTCCGGCCCGGGCCGCTCCTGGTGTCGCACCGGCACCTGTGAGGAACCACTTGGCGCCGGCGACCCGCGGGTCCTCCAGGAGTTAGCTATAGGGACGCACACGGGCTCCCATGGCTCCTCAGCGTCTTTAAGGTGCAGGTCAGGAGCGCCGACCATCAAAAAGATAGGAGAGAGGGTTGGAAAAGCGTGTCTGAAACGGGGGGGGGGAAAGGGCTGAATGTGTGCAAAGGCAGTGGGGTGTGCCCAGTCGGCCCAGTTAACGCCGAAAGGGCTCTTGGGGCGAGATCTGGTCACCTAATCTGGAGTTACTCACTTCTGGCAGACTAAAATGGGAAATCTTACAAACACTCTGATGTTAACAAATATTAATCCCATGAAATACTATAAAACAGGACTTGATGAATTACTCTCTTTAACTAACATCATAGTTTTAAGGATTTCAGCCTCTTTGTGACCAGAAAAGTAACAAAATAATGTCATGGCCATCTGGGATTTTGAAAGGCAAGCGATCTGGAACTTATGGCAAAGACAACAAGTACCGCAGAGCTGTAACTTGGGATATTTTCTAAATTTCTGAACAAATAGCTGTTCTTTGAGACATGGTTTCCTTGATGACTTCCCCAGGCGCTCGGGAAGGCCCTCCGATAAGCCTGGTGTTTAACCTGAGCATCTTATTAAACTGTTCTCTTCTGGAAGGTTTTGTAGTTTATCTGTTTGTCATGCACTTGGTCACACACACGTGTGAGATAACACCATCAAAGCAGAGTCCGTTCAGTTCGTTGAGATGCAAGTGGCGGGTCTGATCCTGCCCTTGGAGAGACCCGTGCCATTCCCAAGGAAAGCAGCAGGCTTGCAAACCTGCGCCTCGGGGCAGATGGGCGCTGCTAAAGGCACATAGCATGTGGCTCTGTAAAATCCTCTGAGAAGCTGTTTATGAAAAGCTCTGTAGAAATGTCAATACGATCCAGGAGATGTTTCTGAAACAGCAGCTGGATGTTCTGCTTCCATATTTTATTTTATTTTTTTAAATTTTGCCCTTCTTGGTGAATGCTGGGTGAGGAACCACATGCCATTAATGGCTTCTCAACATTTCACCCCACCTTTCACCGCAGCTGGAGGGCGAGTGTCATGGCAAACACACTGGTGCTGCACCGTGCAGGACATGTTTTGGAGCCGTTGTTCTTGCAGTGCAGACAGCAGTTTGATTTTTCAGCACTAAGAGCTCTGCATCGTTTCGATGCAAAGTTGTGTGCTTTTATTGCTGAAATGTCCTCAGAAGGGGCCAGGGAATCCTAGGAACTTGGAGGATTTTTTACTATTTGTAGAATCATAGAATGGTTTAGGTTTGAAGCAACCTTAAAGACCATCGAGTTCCAACCCCCTGCTGTGGGCAGGGACACCTCCCCCCAGCCCAGGGTGCTCCAAGCCCCGTCCAACCCGGCCTTGAACACCTCCAGGGATGGGGCAGCCACAGCTTCTCTGGGCAGTCTGGGCCAGGGGCTCACCACCCTCCTATTGCTGCAGTGACCTTCAGAGAAGGATCTCCACGCACTTTTGAAAAACATTTGAGAAAACATCCACTCGCCATGTTAGAAACAAAACAAGCCAAAGGGCCCAGCCAGCGACTTCCCAGTTTCTTTTCTCTAACCACAAGAAAAGGCTGTTTGTCATTTTGCCTTGTCTGGTTTCCTGTGGGCTCCGTTTTCTGCTGGAGATAGGCGGCGTGCCGTGCTCGACTCCCTCATGTGAGGGCTGCCAGCTTGGTCCCATCCTTCCTCACAGAGCAAGAGCTGGCAGCTCGTGTTTCCTTCAGCCCAGATCCCGCCCGTGACTCACGCCCACCCTTCGCTTTCCTGTCAGGTTTTACGTTGAGGAAGGCCCTCGCCCAGCGCCGCCGCCATCTTCCCGCCCGCCCTCAGGCCCGCGGCCGCCGCCGGGGTGAGGGCGCCACCTGCGGGGCGCCGCCGCGCCTCCCTCCGCCCGCCGCGGGGTTCGCCGTGGCGCCTGTGGAGGGGGCTGAGGAGGGCCGGGGGGGGCTCCGCCGCCCTTGGTCCCGCCTGGCGCTGTGGTGAAGGAGGGCAGGAGGAGCCGGGGGGGGGGTCCCAGAGCCCCGGGGCCGAGGAAGGGTCGCGGATCTGTGGGAGATGGGAGAAGGGGAGAAGGGCTGGGCCGGCTCCTGTCAGCAAGCTTAACCAAAGCGTATCCGGCTGCATCATGAGAAAAGACCGAGTTTCATCCTGGATGGAAATGCCACAAAGGCCAGCTGTTTCCTAGAGGATGCGGGGAAATGTGAAGGGACACGAAAGTAAAAATAACAAAGCCAAAATGTGCTGATCGCTTGGGCCAGAGGCGGTGGGCCCGGTGCGGCGCAGGGAGCCGGGAGCGGTGGAGCATGGCAGCACCTGTGGGCAGCGGCGGCCTCCAGGAACCAGAGAGCAGCTGCCAGTTACGACTTTATTCATTTTCACATTTAGATATTACAACAAAACTCTTAATGACAAAGGATAACAAGTACTATAGGAGGAGAGGAAAGAAAGCGGTGTTCTAACTGGTTTGATATATAACCGTGAACTTCCAGAGACAAGACTCAACGTGAGTTATAAACACTCACATGCGCTCACTGGTAGGAAAACTTCACACGTGCAAACACCCAAACACTCACCCACAAAACACTCACTCGCGCACACAGACCACGCTTCTGTACTCGCACATAACCCATGTTGTAACCTACTTGCTTCGAAGGCAGCCCACTGAAACATTGAATGCTGCTATAGCAACAACAGGTACCAGGTTAAAATATTGCAATATAAATGAAGTGTTACTTGATACACAGGTTTTTTCTTCAGAGACGCACGTGTATTTGCAAGTAGGGGACCCAACGCTTTGTTTTCATGAGGGAGGAACGTCCTCTCAACACCAACACTTTGTAAGGAAAAATGAGACTGCGCGTAGAGCGGGAACAGCCATTTTAAAGGAGGATGATGATAAATAGCTTAGCTTCAATGTTGAGTTCCAGTAAAAAGCCCAAACAAAACACAACAGAGTGCATTGTGAACGGAGCAGGCACAATTATCGAACCCTGGGTTTTAAAAGTTGAAATACCCACTTGTCGCTCTGGAAAGACAGACAACACTGTTGCCTCACATCTTAAAACCAACACAGACCAGCTTCATTTCATGCTTATGCTTATCTGGAGATTGTAAAAAAAAATAATGCCAGAAATAATGGAAGAGTGTGGGGAAGGGTATCAGGTTTGTACACTCTGATTTTAGTATACTTTTAAGAGAGTGAAAGTACAATTGTCTCAACAGCCCTTCTATATCCCACACTACAATTGTTCTTCATCAGCAGAAGTGTCTGAAGAGGAGCCAGCATTTGCTCGTATCATGGCTGCATTGTTCATGCAATGCTGTTGATGCATATACAATAGGATCTGATTCCACCCCCGCATCAAGATGGTGCAAAAGAGAGAAAATAAACTTCTGTAGAGTCAAATGATTTGAATGTTCAAAAATCAGATGTCACACCAGTGCTTTCCCCAGGGAGAAGCAGGGGATCGTTAACAATGGCTCTGATGAAGTAACCCTTCTCCTCAAGGATGCTCGTGAGCAATTTAGAGCTGAACATAGAGACAAAGCACAGCTGTCCTGACTGGTTGGGAGTGCTGACAGCCACCCAGGGCGCTCAGATGCCTCTGTCCCCTTTGTGCTGAGGAATCCTACCAGTGCCCTGCAAGTGCAGGGCTTTGCTAGTACATTTCTATCTCTCACATATGGACAAGGACTTGCAGCTACTTTGGAATTCTGTTCTTCAACTATTATTTCATTTATAGGCCTCTTTCTTGGGCCCTCTCTCAGATGGGGCTGTGTTTCCAGTCAGAGAACTGTTCATGAAGCACTGGAAACAAGAGAGCTTGGGTCCTATGGATGCACATCACCAAGCGAGCAGCCTGAATTTAGCTCAGCTGTCTGTCACCTTCCACCCATGTGAATGCTGGTGCCCAGCAGCATGGGGTACATGCAGCCTTCCTTCTGTCAAGGGAACCACCAGTTCAAAAACCAGGGCAAGATGAGGGCAGGAGAATTTGGTCTGGCCTACACCCCGTTGGCTGTCCTACTTTCTTGGCCTGGCTCTCCAGCAGCTCCTGCCAGACCATTCTTACTGAGTCATAACAATTACTTAAAGATGCTTAAATTCCTGGCAACTTCGGGGGACACCAGTAGAAGTCAGGGAATTCATTGTCACATGCAGTTTCCAATTCCGCATCCTGAGCCAGTTTGGCTCAAGCCGGTCCAGTTTTGTGCCTCTTTTTGCCATGGAAATCACAGCCATGTCATCCTGCTGACACGAAAAGGGAGGGGAACATTGGGCGCTCTGCACAGGCTTAGAGAATCTGAATGACAGGCATGCTTTTCCCATGTGCTAAATAAATCTCCCCATTACACTTGTGCGGAGAACTATAATTAAGACTTGGGAAAGTCATCCATAAGGCCTCACAGGCTCACGTCAGGGAACGCATAAAACCCTCTGCTGGAAAAGAAATACAGTTTGGGAAAGCAGTACGTCTGACAGGAAACACAATTTTAAAAGTCCAAACCAAACCCTTGGCTCTGTGCACAGACGTGTGGCCCACAAGCAGAAACTCCCCGGTGCTGGGGTGCCCTGGTGCAAGGAGCTCTGCCAGCCACAGGCGTGTGGGAGAAGATGACAAGCTGTTCAGGCGAACCTCTTCACCCAGACTCCTCTGGCGGTGACGTAACCGTGCTCTGTGGCTGAGCTCTCGGGTTGTGAGCAGGATGGAAAGAAGTAGGTGGGAAGTGGTGAGGCAGCAGCACAGAAATCCGTAGAGAGGAGCTGCGGAGGTTCCTCGGAGCTCTGAATTCACGTGGTGTCTTTTAGAAACAAAAGGCCCAAGTGATGAGATGTTTCCTCAGCAAATAAATGTTTCTCAGTCCCCCAGAGACAGGTACGCTGTGCTGGCAGCTCTGCAACAGAAACTGGAGAGGAGCCTGTTGGGCAGACAGTGCCTCCTTAGAGCCCGGGGAACTAGGGCGACAGGATAGGTCATGGTGCAGAATTGTCCATCCAGGAGAACTGGCGCTTGAGCCCTGGCTGGGTGCTGCCCTCCATGCGCTCGGTGATGCCAACACACAAGGGAACACAGCCCAGGGCACCTCATTGCTGGAGCTCCGTTCCTTCCATTGTTGCCGAAACCCTTGCAGCAACTTGAAAATAAACATTTCACTCCCTACCGCTTTGATCCTTTTCCTCCCAGCAAACAAACCCATTTTCGCTTTATGTTTAGAAGCCAGCTGAAATTAACACAGCTTTGCTTTAATTTCTCACTCCAGCAACAAATGATCTCAGCACTGCTCTGGGAGAAGGAGAAGAGCAGCAGACCTGTGAGTAACCTGCTCCCAGCACAGAGTATATAACCTCCTGTTTTTCACAAGGCCTGCAAAAAGAGTTGCTTATTTATCTCACTGGGAGGACTCTAGCCATCAGCTGATGACCTATTCAGCACTAGTTGTGTTGAGATGGCTAAAATAATCTTGGTGGTAAGGCAGATTGACAGGCTGCCCCCCTCAGCAAAGATGAGAGGGGTGTGGGTGTTGCTTACAGAGGAGATGGAGAGGCTGGCACCTACCCAGAATGAACACTGTGCGTGAACATTTACAAAGATCCCTCAGGATCTCTCCATACACCTCTTTAAAATGTCCTGCTCTTGCTGCAAATGCCACTAGGGATTTCTTCCCTTTGATTCTGCTCCGCAGCTCAGCAGCTGACATCATGAGGAGAGGAGGAGGAAGCAATCCAAGGAAAAACATTCAGGCTGCACACCGGGAAGAAACTTGAGACTAAGACAGATCTATTTATATCTGACCTGAAATGGGCTTTCTGAATGGGAAGCTGATCTGAGTGGAGGCTGGATGCTAGGCAGAAGGTGCTGTAGCGCTGAACACAGGCACCCACTCGCCGGCAGAATGCGTCTGTCTGAGCCACAGGAAGAAAAGAAACGCGAGGAATCAGCGAGGCTCTCTCTCCAGTCCCGGCACGGGGAAGCTGCAGCTGGAGGTGCTGTGTGGGCCATCGTGCTGTGCTTCCAAGGACATTGGTGTTCCCCATCTGTTCGGGGTAGGTTTCCTGCTGGGGTTGGGCGTAGGTTGAAGGAGAAGCTCTGAGTGACCCTGATGACAACGCCTGGAGGGTGAGAGGGAACGCCTTGGCAGGCGCCTCCCGGGCCTGATGCCGTTAGTACTGCTCGGAGAAGAAGGAAGCATGGAGAGTGGGGGGACTGGCCCCTCCTCCAGGTGGGGTGCAGCTGCCATCCTCAGAGTGTTCTGACAGCTCCCCGTATTCACTGTTGTAAAAAGTCTGGCCTCCGACCTGGGACCCGTACAACGGCCGACATCTGCCCCGCAGGTCCGACTGTTCCCCTGGCAGCTCTGCAGTTCGGCTGGGCCCTTTACTGCTGTGGGGAGAGAGACACAGAAGATCAATAAGCACTCCTGGAAAGCCTCTGTTCTGCTTCGAGAGATCCCAGCTTCAGGAAACACCATCTGCTAATGTGTGGGGCAGAGGCTGGGTCAGGAATGGACCTATACCTCCATCTCGAAGCACAGCACCAGGCCTTGCTCTAAACCTAAGCACAGCCCATATGTTTTATGAAAAATCTGCACATAACCTGGCCACAGAGTTACTTCAGCTCTTCTAGATGCCTTTGGGAAGCACAGGGAAGGGTTGGGACCCCAATGAGCAGGGAGAGACAAGAGATGTTGCCTCAATTGTTCCTACACCTGGCAGGAGTAACAGAAACTGATACAAACCAACAACCGGGATGGGCGAAAGGAAATGAAGGAAGGTGATGAAGAAGATGTGAGAGAAAATCAGCAACCCCATCTCAGCACCTGCCAATACCAGGTGACTGGCAAGAAGTCATAAGAGCGAGGGCAGGGACACATTCAAGGAGAGGTTCAAGGGCAGTGTTTTCCAGGAGACGGGACGCCAGGTAGCCCATGGTGTAGGAGACAATGGGAACATGCCTTAGGGAAAAGAGGACAAGGACAAGAAGCAGGAGACAGTCTGATACAACAGCAGAGAGGCCACAGGGTTATGGCTAAGGGACAATGACCAGTCTGATCTGATGTTGGGAGGCAGAGGAGGTGAGGAACGTGCTTGGGACTGTCCTTGTCTACACATGGGCTGACATGGCTCGCTCAACACACTTGTCATGGAGACAAAGTCCCAGCCTGCTCGGGCACCAAGCAGAAATGAGCCGGACAGGTTTTCACCCAGTCTCCAAGCCTGGGGCAAGGACATAACCATCCGTAACATCCGCAGCCCTGAGAGTGCCAGCTCAACCTGCCAGGCTCAGTACTGGCATGCGGAAAGTCCTAAGGCTGTACCATCCCTGCAGTGCCACATCAGGACCCTGTAGCACATGGGTCAGGGCTGGGGGAGGGAGGCGGCAGCCGCATAGTTTCCATCCATCCCACCTGCCACTGCTTGAACAAGCCCTGACACATTTCACCAGAAAATGTCAACAAGCATTAAGAGTCCTATTAGCACCGTCACTCCGCTGTGCCTCATTACCTTAAAGGACACATTCTCATGGAATGGGCACAGTTTATATTTTTAAACCCTAGGAAGCAGCAGGCAGGTCTGTTCTTCATGCGTGTTGCCTCTCATTAATGTGTGCATGGACTTATCTGGCTCAGGGCCCACAGCCCTGCTGCTGCTGAGAGCCCCAAGAGGTATACCCTGTGGGGAAACACCAAGAGCTGCCTCCTGGTCTGTATTTGGCAGCAGGGAGGTCTGAGTGGCTAGTCTTAAGGAGTACCTGAATCCACCTTCTTTTCTGTGTCGGTTTTCTATCCTCTCAAATTCCTCAGATGCCAGAACCATCCCACTGTCTGTCTGATTGTCCTGGAAGGAAGCAACAGGAGTTATCAGTAACATCCCTGTCGACTGATCAGAGTGGGAAGGGAGGAGGAATCATTCAGGAGATGAGATCATGTGTATCTGTGATGGGGAAAAAAGGAGTAGGGGCGCTTTACCAGCGTGCTCCATGGTCTCGCTGGAACTGATTTGCTTAGGTGCCTTCTTAAAAGTAGTATGTACAAAGATAGGATTTGTCCGTGCAGTTCAGTGCCATTTTTGGGGAAAAAAGAGTGCTCCCTGCGTGGAAGATGTATTACCATCAAATTTGTGAGAGATAAGATTTACCTCTGAGACTAAGAGTATGACTTAAGCTTTGACACTATAGAGGATATAAGTACCAGCCCAGTTCAGAGAGGCCAGGAGGGCCCCTACTGCACACTGCTGTGTGGGTCAGAATAGGGGAGTTCCAGATGAACGCTCTGGATTTATCTAGTTAGTCCTGGCTGGATTTGAGTGAGGTTAACCAGGCCATATTCACAGATTTGAGAAGGGTGAAGAGCAGCTCTTCTCTGAGGTCCTTTATAGTCCTTGCTTGTAGATCTAACCTCCCTATTTCACACTTGGGCAGTACAAGCTGTGCTGTAGAGAAACCCCTATGTGCCAGGCGGAGAAATGAATGTGCATAGGAGTGGACGGACTGAACAGGAATGACACAGACAGACTGACATTAGATAGGAGCGATCTTCCTTCCATGATCTTAACAGCAAAGGTGTCAGGAAACAGCTGAACATTTCTTTGCTCCCTGCTCAACTCCACTCAGATGCTACTCACCGGGTGTGCCTTGTACATTGTATGTGTCATGGGAAACTCTTCAAATGTCTTTATCCTGGATGGACACCTGATCTGATTTCCTCCCGTCAAACACCCAGGGAATGAGACACAGTTGTAGTATCTGCCGACAGAAGCATACTCTATTCAGTAAAACCAACAGAGTCAATGTCCTGAGTAAACAGGACCTGAACCCAACCTCCTCTCCTCTCCATGCAACCAAAGTATGCAGAGAGGCGGATGACCCAAATGGTGGATTTTGGGAGGAGAGTGGGGTCACCTTAGGCCTCTTAACCTCATACTACTTCTGCAGCAGGGAGCACCCAGACTTCCTGATGGAATTGGGTCTTGATTACCTCTCCACTTTGGATAAACAGAATAATGTAATATAGAGCCCAGCTATCCCACTATCCCAGCTCCCTGGAGACGAGAAGCCTAGGCCTAATTATTTGGGTTAGTTAGAAACAGATAGGATGATGCTCCTGCATTAGCAGAAGCACAGAGACCCAGCTGACACCTTCTTTCCTCATGTGCCTGATGGGTCACGATGCCTTTAGTGGGATGTGATGCTCTGGCAGCATAGCTGGACGTAGGAGATGGAATGCCATAGGCTTACACATCAAGGGCTCTTTCTCATCAGCAACGGAAAGTGATTTTGCTTTTATAAGCAAGATGCTATGGCCTCAATGCTTGGATCACACCTGACACCGGGGATTTCTCCAACATCTTGCTACTGGGTTCTCCCCATATCCCTCAGGCTCCCTTACAGCTCGGGCTGCTGGCTGCCTGCTGGGCTCTCTCTGCCCTTTTCAGAGGGGATTCACCTTGCTGCTAGGCTGTGGCAGCGTATCCTCATGTCAAAGTCCTCTTCATCGGAGTGTTGCTGAGCAGAGGAAGGCACCTGGGAGAAACCATCGTCTTCTGAGCTGTGAGAGTCGTTCAGTGGGATGTAATCCTTCCCTTCCTGGTAGGAAGAACAGTGAGTGGCCTTACAAGAAGGGGAGGGCTTTCCCACAGGAAAGGGCTCTACAAGCAGAAGCTGTCAGAGCTTGGGAGGAAAATTTCTGGTTTGTCTTTTGTTTCTCTAGGACAAAATATCTGGCTGGAGATTTCTGTGCTGTCTGCGTTAAGTAGCTGCGAGTGTTGCAGGTGCGTGGAGGTGTGCGTGAGCAGGAAAACAACCCAGACCTAAGGCACCTCCAGTTCTCTAGCCTCCGTGGACAGAGCACTATGCTCTGGGGGCACACCATTGTGGCTTAGTCATGCCTGTGCTGGGATCCAGTGTTAAAAACAGGGACGTCAGGATGAGAAAGTACTCTTGTTTAAGCATTTAGCTATCGTCTTATGAAATGGAACATCAAGAAAATGTTCAAATCAGAGCTGCACGTTCATCGCAGTCCTGGTGAGTTACTGCATGGCAGCGATTAGTAATAGCTTCAGGGAAATTTGTATATCTGACTGCTGTAATGGAACAGTTGTTTGGTTCACATGGCCCTGACATTTAGATCTGAGGATAGAGTTTCAGAAACCCTGGTGAAGTCCTGGTTTTCATTATGTAGGCGTGTGGGAGGCAGGAGTGCCAGGGCCTTGACTCAGCTGAAAAATTTAAAATAATCATCTGGGGATTAGGATGGAAATATTGGAATGACGACTGAGAGGGTATCTGCCCTGCAAGGAGTGGAGCTATATTAGGATGCAGTGAGAGGGCTACTGCAGAAATGAGCTCTCCAGTACCTCTGGGAAACAGAGCTTTCTGGTCCAAGAAACCGCTCGTTATCCCTTGGCCTACACAAAGGTACTGCATCGGCCAGGTAGTCAGAGGAGGGCACAGCAAGGGAGCTAGCGGTGGGAGAAGAAAGAGCTGTCTGGAGCTGAGCAGGGACACAGAGAGGTTTTTCACCTGCTGGACGTTTTCCTGAAGAAGGTTCCCCAGGATCTCCACCAGGTCGGAGAAAGTTGGTCTCTCCTTGGGATCACTGTGCCAGCAGCTCAGCATTATACGGTAACTGCCAAGAAGAGGTGCTGGTTTTATGGCACAGAAACCCCCTCCTACCCCACTCTGCAGCTCCCACCCACACAGTGCCCACTGGGACAGCATGTACCTACACTGTGAAGGAAAGCTCGGCATCCCCAGCGCATTGGCTATGTGGATCTACTGGAAGGGGCTTGGTTCATTATGCACTAAATATAACAGTGCACAAGGAGCTAATTTGGACACCTCTGATAGCCTCCAGAGTAGGAAAGCACATTGTCCACTTAAAGACCCATCCCAGTGTGTGTATACAAGGGATTTGATGTTCCTAGATAGCTCTGACCTGCATTCAAACCCATATGGCTTGCCCTCCAGGCAGCTGCCTGGTGTGAAGGAGACGTTGGTTCATCCCCCATCCTGGCTGAAAGGTCTTTGCATCCCACAGAGGTGTCTGTCCTGCCCTATGCTGGGATTTGGGAGGTTTCTATCATCCCAGAGAGGGGTCTGTCCTGCCCTATGCTGGTATCCGTGAGGTTTTTGACTCACATTTCTGCTGTGGCGTACTCTGGGGCTCTCATCCTGGTACCGTCTTTGAGCCTCTGGCAGAACTCCTCATTGATCTGGACTCCAGGGTATGGAGATGCCCCTAAAGGAGGTTCAAAGAGAGGTGGGAACATGAAATGTACCATCAGAAACTAGTCCTTTCCCTGAGACTGCCCTTCCTCCCGAAACACTGGGAGATGTGGTCACTTCTCATACACAGGCTCCTCAGAGCAGGAGGCAGCCTCTGCATGCCTATCTCCCATCACCCTGTTCATGGATGGATATGGCCTCCATATTTCTTTTGTCCACACTGATGTCTCTTCCCATCACTTCTTAGACATGCTTCAGAGTGTCAGGGTGTCCTGAACAGACTCACCCACCAAGCTGCTATGTGGGAAGAGAGGTTCTGCCTTCCTCAGTGGCATGTGACCCTTATTAGCACTCACCTAGTGAGAAGATTTCCCAGAGGAGGACCCCAAAGGACCAGACATCACTCTGGGTAGTGTAGACCTTGTCAAAAATGCTCTCTGGAGCCATCCACTTCAGTGGGAGACGAGCCTGCAGGAGAGAGAGGCAAGGCTTAAGCGTTCAGTCAGGGACATGTCCCGGGACAGCCCTTCTTGTAGCAATGGGATGAAAGGGATGAAAGGAATCCAGAGCTGATAACCCTGCTCCTCTCTCCATGGAGGAATGGAGGTTTGGTTAGGTCAGAGGGAGGCTTGGAGACACTGAAAGGGGGAGGGAAGAATATAAAGAAAGAAGAGTAAGTTAATGACAGTCTAAGGGTCAGAAGGCAGGAGACAGAGGTCTCGTGATGGAGGAGGAGGACAGCACATACATCACTGGGCCAATGGTTCCTGGTCCCAGCCACACAAGTGGTTCCACTCCTCCTTTTTCATCTTTTTCTCAGTTTATTCCAGCCTCAGAGTAGTTTATGAACACCTCAAGGGGGCCTAATCTGTACAGGGTTTGAGAAGATGGCACTCACACTGCCTTTCCTGACATAGTCGGGGTCCTTGTAGATGTCCCGGGCCAGGCCGAAGTCACAGATCTTTACCACATTGTTCTCTGACAGCAGGATATTGCGAGCCGCCAGGTCTCTGTGGATGCACTGAGGGCACACGAAGAGGAAGGGGTAAAATCAGAGGGACAGGAACCACCATCAGAAAGTGCAGAGCACCCCCCTCCCCTCGCGAATCTGAGTTGTAATGGGGGAATGGTGGAAGCGGGAAGGAGTTAAAAATTTCAAAAGGAGATGGTTAAGGAGAGGATAAAATGCAAGAGGACTAATTTCCCATCTTTGTACACACAGGACTACCTCAGACTTCCTGAGAAGTGTGAGGAAGATCACTGAATCTCTCTGGGTGTCACCTGTAAAGTGGCTCTAGGCAGGCCTTCTCTGGTCAAGCATGCATAAAAGAAGAGGGGAGTGAAGGAAAGAGTGAACTCACCTTTCGGGATGCCAGGAACTCCATGCCACGTGCTACCTGGAAGCTGTAGCAGATCAGGTCTTCCATTGTCAAGGGGCTTTGCCACAAGTCATCCACTGTCCAAGAGCACAAGAAAATGATTAGACAGCGAGCGGTCTCTTGTCCTCCTTGCCTCTCTCCAGCGCTGTGAGATACAACCAGCTCCTCGGTGAGATACAGCTAGTCCCCTGTGCTAACTGGAGTAACCAGCTCCCCTCTAGAATTTTCTGCTTAGGTGGCAGAAACCACATGGCAGGAACCTGCTTAAGTGTGAGGAGAATGAGTCCAGCCTCCAGCACATGTCAGTCAGAGAGAGTTGTGGGGAACAGGGCTGGAAGGGACTTTGAAGGTCAGGTCATCGTTCCTACCCTAGGGAGGACCCCACTGAGATCCTCCTCCATTCTCTTTTTTTTAGGCTAAAAATATCCAAAGGATTTAATCCTCCCTTCTGGGTTTTGAGAGTCACAAGAGACAACAGATTACTGTGATAGCCCTGTTCAGGGAATTGCCACGCAACAGTGGAGTGATCAGCTCCAAGACTGGGTCCCAGCTCCCCACTGTCATGCCCTACCTATTCCCCAAGTTAGCAAAGTCTGGCGTTTCTTTGGTGGGACAGGTGAGGAACCACTGCTAAGGCTGGAATATTACCTTCCTGGATCGGCTGTGCTGTCTGGCTCTTGTGCATCAGAAAGCGGTTGAAGATAGCGCTGTCACTAGTCCCAGAACGACTCCTCCTGTCTGCTCTCACTGCCTCCACGATGGACTGGACCTGAATACGCAGCCTGGGAGACTTCTCCTGGCAAGGAGACCAAAACAAAAACCTCAGCAGGCAACACACACTGTAACTCCTGCACCCATGAGCTGCACCGTCTTTTCCTGTTCTTAGACTGTAATTCTGGCCTGCAAGCACCTATCTTCCATTGCAGAAAGAAATTACTTCCCTGATGTGCACATGAACCAAAATCACCATGTAAAGTTGATTTGCTGCTAGACAGAGAGTGTCTTTCTTCCATTGTCGGATCACGTTTCAGGCCATATATATTCCTTCCCCAGACATGGGACAGGTCCCTAGGGACAAAGGAAGCTACTTACCCTGTAAGGACTGAATCCTTCCCGCTTGGTCCGCAGGTAGTTGGAGAGGTTTCCATACTTGCAGAACTCAACAATAACCATGAGTGGACCTGGTGAGAAGACACCAAAGGTCAGGGGAAGAAGTAAGGACTTGGGATGATCAGAATTTGCCCCAGCTCGTGTTTTGTGCAGCCCTGCTGAGCTGTGGCACCCGCACTAAGTACACACAGATGCACTGATAACATCCCCACGTCCTTGCGGTCACACACAAGGCCAGCAGAAAGGGCACAGGGGATGAGCACTGATCTCTGGGAGCAGGCACAGCCTGTTGCCCTGCGATATTTACCGTTGGGTTTGGTACAGGCACCCAGCAAATTCACCACGTTGAGGTGATTCCCGATGTGAATGAGGATCTTCAGCTCTGACATCAGTGCCTTGTGCTCGCTTGCGGTAGCTCCCTCTGGAAACACACAGACCATGTCATGATGCCTCCTCACAGCTTTTCACGCCCCCTCACCACCCTTCTCCTATCAGAGTGTTACTGTGAGCCTTGCTGAGGAGGCTGTGACCCCAGAGCCTTGGTACATTTTCTTATTGCATGTTCCCATATGAAATGTCAGAGCCTTGTCTGGAGATCCCAGGATCCCTGCTGTAATGCGTGGGGTGCTCCATGCAGGTGCAGAGACCCAGGGCAAAGGACAACACAACCTGTGCCCAACAGATTTTTCCTTGTGATAGCTGTACAAGGAAAAAGATCACTTGAGGCTTACACACAGATGCACACGTTTGAATTTCTGCCCTTTCAGCCTCCAAACAGAGATAAAAAGCCATAAAACAATTTGAAGGAAAATTAGAAACAAAAGGCATCTGAGTCTTTTGGTCATTACTGAAGATAGTAACTGTCTCAGCTCAAACTCAGAATATCTTTTTATGATTCCTCTCCAATAGCAAACACAGTCTTATGCCCCTGCCAGCTCGCTGTGCTGCATTTTCTCTCTGAGTGCCTAATTCACATCAACTCTTGATTCCCTGTTTTACCCTCAGGGTGTGTTCTCTGTGTGTGCCTTTTTCATACTTCTCTGCTTCCCCATATGCATTTTGCCTTACTTGGGAATTTGTAAACACAGTGTGAGAGACAGAAGAATCCTCTTGAGCTGCAGCTGATGGGCCAGGTGACAGCCATGCCTCAAAGGACTGTAAAGCAACCTTGCATGGCCAGGCTTCCCTCTGCAATTGCTGTGCAGATTATCTGTATTCTTGCAGCAGTAGGTGCTGCTGAGATGAGCCATGACTCGGTTTCCACATACAGGCCACTGCTGGCCAGAGACTGCCTCAGTATTTTGTTGGGTACCAAATTACAGAATAATGTTCTAGATACCTGTTTGAAAGCATGGCCATAAAAGCTTAAAATGTCACTCTGGATTGACCAGATTTTGGGTGCAAAGCCAAGTCAGCCCTCAGAGCTAGGTAAGAGCTGCAACCTGCTTCCTTACCCAGCTCTGAACCTGGCCCATAAACAGGCACATTTGGAAGAAGGCAATTGGGAGCAACACTTCCTTCAGTGACCTGCCAAAGAGGGGCTCTGGAGTCTTGTTTGTCCTTTGAGACAGATCTCATTCTTTGCCTTTGCAGACAGCTAAATTTCTTTGAAAGCTGAGTTCTCCAAGTCCCTGCTGTCATTCTGCCACTTGCCTCCCAGTGCAGCTGAATGGGGCTAAAGCATCCACAAGAGAAGGCCAAGAGGATCAACTGTGTTGAGGCCCGAAAGCCATAAATTAAAAGGCTGGCTCCAGCTCCTCTTCCCTAGCTCAGGGCTGGCTCAGGCAGAAGCCCCCAGAAGTGCTTGTGGGAGACAAAATATTTTCCAGGGCCTTAAAAAATGCCTTATGCAAAAGACAGGCATTTACAGGGTGGAGATTCCCTGGCAGATGCCTCATCCTTTGCTGTCCGCAGAGACTGCATGTTCTGCTTTGCTGTCCACATACCTTTCAGCATTTTGACTGCAACAGTCTCACAGCTGTTACTCTTATTGATCCCAAACGCTGATGCTTCTACCACCTTCCCAAAGGCACCATGACCCAGGACCTTACCTACGGGCAAGGAAAGAGGCAGTGTGAGGGAAGGCAGGTGCAGCACGTGCAGAATGGAATGAAAAAAAACCAAAACAAAAAACCCAACAGGAAACCTCAGGAAGAAGAAAGAAAAAAGGTCATAAAGGAAAAGGAAGGAGTGGAACTTGTGCCCTTCCCAGGTGGCTGCTTGCTCTGCCGGTGAGAATGAGAGAAAGGATGATGGGAGGAACTGAGACAGAGCTGGCATGGACAAAGCAGAGGAAGGAAATGGTCCTGCAGAAGTGAGGGGCTGTTTGTTGCCCTCGAGCAGAGCGTGTGGGAAAGGTAAACATGACACCTTGCAGCAGAGCAGCCAGGGCTAATGTCACTGCTTTGTGCCTCAAAGGTAGTCTGCAGCCCTCCCAGACAGATGGAAGAGACCGCAAGCGGATGGCTCATCATGAGACATCCTAATGGATGCAGTCCTGGTCCTCAGCTTGGGGTGCCTGCTGCGGACTGGGCTCTTCTGTCCAGATTGCCAGTTAGAGAATATGGGCATGGGTTTTAAAGCATGCCCAGAGGTCTCCTGGTCCCAGTGATGCCTGGGCTTACAGTTGGCTCAGATCTGTCCATAGTGAGACCCAAAGAGATTTCCCAGGCACAGCTGGGTTTTAGGGACAGTGTGGAGAAGAAGATGGGAAGCCTGAGGCAGAGAGAAGGCATTAAATACACAGAGATGTGCAAGAAACCTGGAGGGTGAGTTTGAAGGGCTGGTGGGAAGCCCTGGCTGCAGCGCGCAGTGGCAGGGAGGGGGTCCGGCTCACCTAGGCGCAGGCGGTCTCGTGGGAACTCCCACTTGCTGGAATCATAGGGCAGGTACTCGCACTGCTCCTCCAAGGGCACCTCACCAGGGTCCATGATGATGGAGAGGTAGCCTGTCTTGATGTCTGCGTGGGCAGGCTGCAGGAATCAGCCAACACAGAGGGTGAGGAGATGCCCTCCCTGCACTGGGTGCTGACTCCCAGAGGGAATTTGGTTCCTTTGCCTGCCTTGACCTGCTTTCCCCTGGCAAAGGCCATTCCCTGTCACCTCCTTTACCGCAGCCCTTATGCACCCTGTCCTTGGCAGTGAGAACCCTTGAAGCATCACTCGATGACCTCCTTTTAGCAGATGCTGTCATACAGCCCCACATCACAGCAGTGGTGTTGCCCCAAGCCCCGCTAAGCCACCTCCCCTGCCCTGGGACAGAGACAGTCACGTACCCTTTTGATGTTACAGAAGATGAGGATAAGGAGGATCCAGAAGAAAACAGCGATAACCCCAGTCCCAATTAGGATGACAATCTCCACATTGGTCCTGTCATCTGAGCCTGTGGGACAGAAGGGAAATCGTAGCTTCAGAGATTCCCATTCTGTGCCCCAGCTCAGCCATCCCTTGTGGCCTGCTGCAGGCTGCGGGGAGACAGGGGAGGTGTGTTTGCCTGAGCTAAACATGCTCTGGACTACAGATCCTCCGGTGAGAGCACCATGCCACCAGCCAGGCCGAGGGGCTTTCACTGCCTCCCCCTGCCTGGTGTCACAAGGAAGAGGCATGGGACCTTGGCCATGCTCCCACTCCACCCCTTCATCCCGAGGGGTGTCATGGCTGCCAGTACCTTCCACGGAGACACTGGCCGAGGAGTTCACGCAGCCCTTAGCGTTGCAGACGCTGCACAGGTAGAGCCCAGCGTCCTCCTCCCTCACCCTCTGAATGCTCAGCCTCTGGTTGAAGTCTGCCAGGTCGATCCCTGTAAGGCACAGAGGGTTGCAGTGGTCACTCACAGGGAGGGGGGGATTGGTATAATGGACTCATTCATGCTCAAAATAAGGCTCCTATTTTTGGGCTGGTTCATTTTAGACAGCAGAATGAAATTGCACCAGCTGGTAGAAGCTCTTTTCTGGGATCTGATGGCCCCAGAAATACCCTTGGAAGGGCCTTCCCCAGGCAGTGTATGGAGGGGATGAAACCCCCGCAGACAATGCTGGATGGGGATGGCAGTCCAGCTGGCGTGTCAAACTCTGCTTCAGCTCCAGGACCTGTTCCTTTCCCTTCGCAATGTACCTGGATCCTTCCCATGTTCCTTCTATGGGATCGGGGTTGGTCCCTGCGCGAGCAGAGATGCCAGGTACTGGGCTGGGGGTAAGAAGATGAATGATTTATCTCTCTCTCTCTGCTCTGCAGTTGAATGTGCACAGGCACAGACAGCGCCAGGCCCTAGGGCACAGACTTGGCTGGTGACACTGCATCAAACTGGGACAGGACAGGATTAAAACCAGAGTTCAGCCAATTCAGAGAACAGGCGCCTTTGCCTGGGCACAGCACCTCCCAGAACCCAGCAGTGTTCAGCTCTCCGGCCACCAGGCATGATGCCCTGCCTTTGATTCACCCCCAGCCCACTGTACCTGACACTTCTTCCACCAGTTTCTCATCTTTGTACCAGCTGATTTCAGGAACGTGGTTGCCGTCCACCTTACAGCGCATCTCTATGGAGTCACTGATGTTCACCCAAATGTCTGTCAGGTTCTGCTTGAGGCGGGGGATCTCCAGGGCTGGAGGAGCAGCACAAAGAGGAGGAGGGGAAAACAGGAAACTGATTGATTAAAGAGTATCTGTGTTCCTGGGGAGCTTTGGGTCTCTGACCCCTGCTGAAGGGTGTCTTGAGAACCCAGGTGCCCTGTCTTTTGCCACCTTCAGTTTAGCTTGCTTGCACGGCTTCCCCCAGGGATGGATTGGGAAGCTGATGGCAGCAAGAGCACCAGCTCTCCTCTGTCACTCCCGCCTCCCCTGTGGACTCTCACCCTGCACAGAGATGTATTTCTTGTGGCAGTGCTTCTCCCGGGTCTTCCTGTTCTGCACCTCACACACGTAGTCTCCCTCCTCGCCCAGGGAGATGTTGGGGATGGTGAGCAGCAAGGTGGCATCGTTGGAGTCGGGCTGGAACCGCAGGTCCCCCTGCATCTTGGTGGCATAGTGGTGGACATTCTTGCAGTCCAGCACGAGGGGGTTGCCCTCCTCATCGTGGAGCTTGGAGAGGTTCAGCCGATACCACTGCAGGTTCTCATAGGTGTAGTTGTCCGCATTGCAGCTCAGCTGTAAGTCCTGCCCCTCTATGGGCTCTTCCGAGGGCTGGGACTCAATCTCAAACCCGTCTGGAATGGCTTTCAGGAAGGAAATGAACATATGAATGAGTTTCCATGGCTGAGCTGCCAGACACAATGAAATTGTCTCCTTGGGCTCAGCTCTCTGAGACTCCCCTGTTCTCAGCCAGGGTAAAGGAAACCAATCTAGAGCAGAATTGTGACACACAATCTTATAAAAAACAACAGTTTAAGTTGCACCCAGTGAGTGCTAAGTCCCGGGGTCAAATTAGGATGGGGTCACATAGGAAACAAGCCTGGGAGGTCTGAATTGGACTGTTACTGCTCTCAGCTCAGCTGCAGCATTCGGGATTGTGCATGTGCTTGCTTTTACACGTGCAGGCAGTTACACAGCCAGGCTGGACCACTACACACGCAGAGGATTACTGGAGCAGTGATTGCAGATGTTCGTCTGCCTCCACAAAAGCTGGTGGCTCTAACAGCACAGGCACTACCTATGAGGGCCAGGGGCCCAGGCTTTCTGGGTCTGTCCAGAGAGGCATGAAGATGCCTCTGCAGTGCTCCTGCCGGGCTCCCTGTCCCCAGGGATCAGGGAAAGAGTCCCAACAGCTCGGGGTACCGCTGGCAGGAGGCTTATGCAGCCCCATACGGGCCACAACTCCAGCCCACACTGCTGGGCTCTCAGCTTCCTCCCGCCACCGCAGTCCCCCGGGCACCCTGCCCAGGGGCTCGGGCCAGCGGGACCCTGCCTGGCAGCGGGTCGGGCAGTGCCACTAGAGGATGCTCTTGGACCAGGCACATCCCCAGCCCAGGGAGCTGCCTGGGCTCCTCCAGGACCCAGGCACAGGCAGAGCCGGCTCATCCCCAGGTCTGCCTGCGCTATCTGCTGTCAGGGCTCCAGGCTTTTGCCACCCAGCAGAGCTCTGGGGTAGCCCTGCTTTCCTGCTGGCTTCCCGGTCACCATTTGAGGTGCTAACTGTGAATGACAGGGCCCAGCAGGTCTAGGGACCTGCCCATTTCAAGCAGAGAGCTTGGCTGATGCAGGTGGAGGGGACTTCTGCAGTACTCACTGGTCACGTAGAAGTAGATCAGCCGCTCATCTCGACCCACTTTATTCGAGGCAATGCACTTGTACATGACTGAGACGTTGGCCTCCTGGATGGCCAATTTGCTGACGGTCTGATGGAGGAAGAGAGCATAACGAGGAGTTAGGAGGAGCAAGAGGGAATAGAAGGAGGATCGGTACTGCTCTCTGGCAGACAGCAAAGCACACAGCAAGCCCCCTTTCCAAGCTGTACCTGGGAGAGGGTTATGCAAAAATAGCTCCTTATTCAATAGCCCTTTGTGCATTTCAAACCTCATCTGCTGGCTCTAGCAACAGAAAAATGGTTTTATTCCTGATCTCTGCTCCTTTTCATGGAGCCCAGCCAGCACAGATGCCTCTCCATGGGAGCAAACTTCTTGCTAAGCCTCTTGGGTCACCATGGGGACAGGCCTGTGCCCTGCAAGGGGGACATGAACACGATGCAGGGCTGAGGGGATGGTTAAGCTCCTGCCAAGCTTTATAACAGTGGGGAGAAAGGGAAAGGGCACCAAGGCTTTGATTCCCTGAGCCCTCTGCAGTTAAGTGACTACTTAATGTCCCACAGAGCTCAGTGGAATTTACAGGTACTTACAGACCTGCAAGCACTCCTTTTATCCATAAGGGGAAATCAAACCTGTGAAAGCACTCCAGCTCTCAGCACTTCAGGAAGAGCTGTCATCTTTTCCCTTTAAATTCCAAGTGTACACAGACACGGTCCTAAAAGCTTCCTCCTCCCTCCCTGTGACTAAGATTGGGCAAACAGCCAGGCTGCTGTCCTGGGAGCACAGACCCAGGAGATGCTGCCTCCAAAGAAGCCAGGAAAGAAAGGCAGCTGGGGAGTAAGGCTGCTCTCCTCCTCCCGGCTCACACTGCACACGTGTGAGCTGCTAAATGTGTTACAAGCACTCCCCTTAGAGGAGAGCTGCAGTTTGAAGCACAGGTTTCTCCTCCCTCCCAGTTTGAGTGACAAGTTAATCACATGCAAAAATCCCTCTAATGAGAGGGATTTAAAATGCAAAAAAATTGTGTTCCTACAGGGAAACTACTTTGCCTTTACTATTCATCCCATAGACTTTAGGAAGCATTTCCCTTCTAAGTGCCAATGTATTAGCTCGTGTTAATCAGAAGGAACAGTCGTTCATTCAGTGCATATTCAATACAGCTGAAGTGACATTATTACTAGTACTTTTGTGCGTTGCCTTTTCTGTTTCTTGGGGTTATTCAGCACAGCTGAAGTGACCCTATTGCTGGCACTTTTGTGTGCTGCCTTTCCTGTTTCTTGGGGATTTTCCTTCTAATCTGCACTGCTACGTTTGAGTTGGGGTTTCTGGGTTTGACATCATGCTGCTGTCTGTAGTGCGGGGCTGTGCGCTGCACACCCTGTGGCTCATTCTGGCCTTTCCGGACCGAACAAAAACCAAAGGAGGATGGTAAGAGAAGACAGGCAGAAAGGAGAAGGAGAGGAAGAGGAAGCAAATTTGAGGACATAGGATTCCATGGCAAGTGGAAGAGCTCTCTTCTCCCAGAGGTCTTGCGTGTCCCTGGGCTGCACAACCTAAGTTGGACCTCCAGGACAGTTACAACCAAATAGATGAAATGAGAAGAACACAGCTGAGGAGTAGGAGGAAGAGAAGAGGGACAAGGAATGAGGAAAAAAGGGAAAGATCAAAAGGGACCAAGACGATACTCAGATCTGGAGAGGGACACAAGGGCTTCTCACCCAGGAGCTCCCACCACCCCTGCTCGCCTCCCCAGGGGACACAAATCTCTGCCTCTCCCTTCAGTTGCTCTGGGAGGAGCAGCATCTCCCCCTGCCACCCTTTTGGCAGAGTGACGAACTCCCGGCCAGGCCAGGGGACGGGAAGTGCCTTTGGAGGTGTGTAGGAAAACAGGAAGTGACTTTCGGAAACAGGGGCCCATTTGTTTGTTCTGCATCCCTCTGTGAGCGGCTGGTGCCCGACACCAGCGGGAACAGGAACCCCGTCATGGTGCAGACCTGACACTCGCGGCTACCAGAGAGACAGAAAGAAACAGGCAGCGAGCAGTGTCTGGCTATTTGCAGGTCACACGCGGCAATGAGGGAGAGATGTTCCTTCCAGAGAGGAAACGCTGTGATGGAGCAGCGGGCTCTGTGGGGCACACGTGCTCTCGCTCATAAACATGCAGCGGATGGACGCCAGCATGTCCATACCACCCTCGCCCCTCTGGGATGGGGACAGCTGGATGAAATGCCCCCTACGCACATGCACGTTTCCGAGGCCAGAGATTTCCTGGTTGGTCTGTGACTCCTGCTCTCCTTCCCCAGTTGCCCAGGCTGCTCTGTGGGGTTTGGTTCTCCCAAAACAGCTCAAGCAGAAATGCTCAGAAATGGCCACGGGACCCCCCCCCACAGCACACGTCACCCATGCCCTCCCTAGCTGGGTGCCCCATGTTCAACAGCGATCGGTGTAAACCCTCCTGCACAGTCAACCCCAGCGGGAGCCTCTCTGGACGCAGGGTAATTTCTCAAAGATGACAGCTCTCCCTCGCCCTGGGGCTGCCTGGTACTGCGGAGCCCCAGAGCTGGAAACAGCCGCTGACGGTTTACTTTAGCAGCAGAGGTGTGAAGCCCTCCCCAAATCTGTCTCCGCCAGGCTTGTTTTCAGGCCACTTTAGCTGGCCGATTGCAAAGGATCCCTCCGAGGGTGTCTCCAGCTCCCCGCTCCGGGATGGGTTTGGGGCTACGGCCTCACCTTGTTCCGTCCCTCCACGAACTCCACCCAGGTGTCAATGCTCTCGATGGGGTTCACTGCGTCCTGCTGCGACACATCTTTCCAGTCCTTGCACTCAGGCATCCGGTCCCGCTGATGGCGCCTTGCTGCCCGGTGCCGGTTATTTCTAATCCAGCAGTCGGGGAGGAGCAGGAGAAAGAGGAGAGAGATGGACAGAGGGTCAGCTGGGAAGAAGGCAGCAAAAATAGCTTTGTGTCTGAGAACCGATGCCCCTGTTCTCTAACTCTGCAAAATTTCCTGTGTCTTCCAGTTACACAGTTCTAATGTGCTTTATAGGGGTGCTCCACAATCACGAGTGAGGCAAACATCTATAGATGTGAGAACTGAGGCAAGGAACAGATACCGGTGTGCCAGGCAGTGTCTTCACCCCCAGCTCTGTGGTTTCATCCTTCCCTGCTAAGGGTGGAGAAAGGCAGGGGGGAAATCAGTTCGTGCGTGCCTTGGGGCAGTTCTTGATGCCACTTTGCTCAGCAACAAGGCCTTAAACGCCTGCTGGGACTGTGAGTCAGGGATGTCACAGACTGGCTGGGTGCTGGCCTGGAGAGCTGCTCCTGATTCAACGAACACCAGGAGGGAAACATCCCAAGTAGAGATATTGCTTGTGTCTCACAGGGGCATGGTGGTACCTCTTTGGGCTGAGACAGGCAAGTGGAGAGAAGTGCACAAATCTGTCAGGGACCTGTGATGCTGCAGTCTGCAGGGTGCTTCTGAAATGCAGGTGGGGCAGGGAGATGGGACGGTCTGCCCAAAATCCAGGGTGGGAGGTGCAGAGGGCTTACAGTGACAGGGAAGCAGGAGGGGACTGAGTGCCCAAAAGCAGTGGCAAGGGTGCGTGCTGGCAGTGCGGGGCAGAGTGCTCAGCGGGGCGAGCATATCGGCGAGCTGTGTAAACAACAGGAAGCTAGAAAGAAGCCTCCTGCATCCTCTGGAGCTATGCTAGGCAGAAATACGGTGGCCTTGGGAGACAGTGCTCATAATTCACGGGCCCCTCTGCTTCCTGACAGGGCCACAGTGCACTTGCATGCGATGGAGAGCTCTCTGGCGTCCCTGGCTTGGCAACAGCCTGTACTGAGCTGCGGGACCTGGCTTCCTCCAGGCACCCTGATGTCCTCCACCCTGACTGCTCTGGCTACAACTCCACAGCATCTTTTTTCCTTCTTCCTGCGAGGCTGCTGCTAAAAAATGCCACTGCAGCCCTGCCTGGTGCTGCCCCAGCTTCCCAGGGCACAGGCAGTGGGCATGCACCCTTTCTGCCTACTTATTGGTGCTGCCTGCACAAACACCCTCCTGGCAAACCGTCCTGGCAGCTGGCAGGCATCTGGCACTTCCACCAGATTCAGCAACTCTTCTCCACGCGCAGCAGTTCTTCTTCCCTGCCTATGAGCACTTTTGCTTCCATTGTTACCCAGCAGAAGACTAAGGACCAAAAAAGCACAGGGACCTTAGGGCAGGAATGGGGTGAGCCCCAGCTGCTGTCTCAGGGTCTCACCAAGGAGCTGTGACAATTTCTCCTGCCTCAGTTTCCCCATTAGCACAGTGGTAAGCGGTTTTATTGCAGGTGCTGCGAGGTATGGCCAGGCCATAGACATCCCCCGCCAGATGCAGAGGGCTGAGGACACAGGGGAAGCTGTGAAAGCCCTTGGTGTCTGGGGACCAGCCAGGCTGGGCAAAACTCCCACATGGAGCACAAGTGTCTCCAGCGGGCACCACTCTGCCTCTCCACGGAGTGAGTGGGTGTACGGTGCTCTGAGCTATCAGTCAGTGCTGTCCTCCTCTTGCCATGTTGTGGCTGGGCGAGCAAAAGCGAGACGGGGTCTGGGACACAGCCATGGTGCCCAAGGAGCCCACAATGCCATGCTGGTGGCCTGGTAAGACACGAATGTTGGAAGAAATGGCACTTACAGGCTGCGTCGGGAAAACATCCGACAGGGCATCCACGGCCTCCACTGCCACTGGATCACCTCCGGCGCCGGGATGCCATAGACCGTGCAGGTGAGGGCCTGGGGGCTCCTCCGGGAGTAGATGCTTGGGGAAGATGCTTCCTTCTCGTGGATGCGTGGAGGAACTGCAAGGATCAGAGTGACACCGTGAGCAGCCGCGGGCTCAGCTGCTGCATCCCCAGGCCAGACACAGCCCTCCCCAGGTCCGTCTATAGAGAGGCTGGGCACTAAAGCACTATGGCTCTCAGGGCAGCTCCTGGGGAACTCAGGCCTGCAAGGCACAGCAGGTTATATTTAGGCAGATCCAAGTGACGTCATTTCTCCTTCCTCTGCAGAGTGTGACTGTCTGGATGCTGCAAGGCTCAAAGCACTGTCTGGCAGCCCCCAGCACAGGGCTACAGAGCCTGCTGGAGACAAAATCTCCAAGCAGAACTGCCCTTCCAGCATTTTTTTTGTGCTGGCACCTGGTTCCTGCACAACAGGGACCAGTTTCTGCCAGGGGAAAACTCCCTGGGAGCTTCCCACCCAGAGGAACTGCTCCATCTCCAGGCTCCATGTGTGTTGCAGCTGCACTGTCCTCAAGTCCACATCAGTCAGGGTCACCCTCAGCAGCATCTCCAACTGCAGCTGGGAAATGGCCCCTGAGCAAGGACATATGCTGCCCAGAGTGATGGAGCCAAGGAACAAAACTGTGCCGTATCGCCCCGGCCACAAGGAACCAACCTCACTGTAACTGAAGCATCCCTCAGCAATGGGGGAGGAGATGAGGTAGGTACCAACTGCTTTAGGGCAGCAATGGGGACTTGGTCTCAGAGCAGCCCAAAGGGTGCAGCCACGGGCTCAATACTCTCCCCCCGGCCCCAGCCCTGGCCCCCTCCCTTACCATTGACGATTAACTGGAGGCTGATGCGCTTCTCCAGCCCCGCCAGCCTGTTCCGCAGAACCAGCGTGTATGTCCCAGCGTGCTGCTCCGACACATCCTTGATCTGCATTGAAGATTGAGATTGCTTGGGAATTAGCTTCCCGTCCTTGTACCTGCAGGGAGGCAGAGAAAAAATGCAGCCATGGGGAGGAAGTGTCCCACTGGCAGCTGGGCAGGGGTTTGCTGGTCCCTACTGGGGCACAGTCAGGGTGCCCCTTGCCAGCACTGGAGACTTCTCTGGAGAGACCCCTGCGCTTTCCCTGGACCTGAGTGATGGGTCTGTGCATTGTCTTATATGGACACGTGTGGGGTCGGGGATGTTGTAGCTCTGCCCTGAGCAATGTGCAGGTGCAAAGCTCCCAGCCAGCTCTGGCAAGAGTGCAGCACAATGCCGTGCACAACCTGGCCCACTCTCTTGCTCTTTTGGGCAGCCGTGATCCCCACTGCAGGGGGATGAGAGGGGTAGCTCCTGTGGGAGCTCCACTTGTCCCCTCCAGACAGCGCAGAGCTGCCAAGCCAGTCCAGGACCTTTGCTGTTTCTCCCCCAGACCTCACCTCCTCGTGTCCCATGCTGTGCAGCTGAGAGTCAGGGTAGGTGGGAGAAATGACACCCAAGAGTGGAAAAAAAGTGATATTTGGGACAATTTTGGCTACAGAGGGACTTAGCAAGGAGGTCAGGCTAGGCTTCCCTACTTGGCAGAGGGAAAGAGGAGAGGAGAAGGTGGCTCAGGCTAAGAAAGGTGCGTTACCACTGGAAGTCTGGCGGGGGGTAAGCCACAACTTTCACCGGAAGCTTCACGGCTTCGTCTCCTGCGGTGGCTTCAATCACCGGGCCCTTCCTCCACTCCACGTTGATGAAGGGCTTTTCTGCAAGAAAAAACGGTGAGCATGGAGGAGAGGAGAGCACAAAGGGACAGACTGTCACCAACCTTTGCTGCTCCCCACAGGGCCTGACAGCAAGGACCAAGGACGGGTAGGGTGTTGTGACAGTGCAGTTAAGAGTGACTACTCTGAAACGATGAAGTAAAAATGACCAAAATTCGCTATTGTCCCATCTGCCCTTATGACCCCCAGCCCCTCTTCCACATCCCTGTTCCCAGCAGGCCCCCCACCCTGGCGCAGAAGGGAGTGGGCGCCAGGCAGAACCAGGCAGGCCAGCACAGCGCTGCTGCCTCTGCCTCGCTGTTGGCAGCCGGCGGGGCCGCAGGGAGGCTGTGCTGCCCCCCGACTTTCTGCTGCCAGGAGACAGCCGCCCAGTGCTGACGGTGCCCTGTGCACCCGCAGTCGGGTGCCTCCCAGGCCAGCCACGCAGCAGGGACAATACATCTGCCGCAGGGCCATGAGACCTGTGTGTCCTGCCATCCTACTGGCATTTGGGCCAATTTGGTATTCACATCTCTCTCTCTCTCTCATCATCTTGGCACCTCGCTGAGTGAGATTGTGCTCCCAGTGCGGTGCTGGGGTGCAGAAGGGCTGAGGGACTGGAGGAAGGCTGGGTCTCACTAAAGCGGAGTGGGATGGAGGTGCAGGAGCCCCTTTACTGAGCCTTGGGCCAAGCACTGCCTAAGCAGTCCAGGGATCGTTCTGCTTGCAGCTCGGCTCCGGCTGTGGCTCTGCGAGGGAGCGGAAGGCGCCGTACCGTGCACGATGACATCGGTGCTCTCCTCCAGCATCTGGGCGCCATTGGTGGCAGTGCATGTGTACTTGCCCAGGTCCTGCTGGCTGACGTTGTGGAGGGTCAGGATACTGGAGAGCTCTGTGTGTGTCTGCAGGGACCGGCGCTCGGGCTCCATCACTGCCCGCTGCGTCTGTGGGAGATGATGGAGAAAAGGGGAGGAAAGACATCAGTGAGATGGGGCTGTGCAGACAGGCTTTTCCAGTCTGCGCGTCGCTGCCCAGTGCTTGCCTTGCCCTGGACAGGCTTCTCCACCACCGACTGCTGTCCTCAAGGATGGAAAAGCAACGAGCCCTGCGTGACTGACAGGCTGAGGCTGGGGTCAGTTTAGCACATGTTTTGCTGTGATCTGCAGCCCAGTGACCAGGCTGGGAGCCCTATGGGTATGTGAACAGTGATGCCCTCAGGGGACTCCCCTGTCTCACTGTTGACAAGAGCCAGAGGCTACAACAGAGGGAAAAGAGCGGGGAAGGGACCCCCCTCGAAGGCTTTTGGTAACCAGGGCTGTGTGGCTAGAATAGCTCCTTTTAAGCCAAGGATGTTTGCTCTGGATTTGCTCTGGAGGAAGTGAAGCCACTGTTTGCTCAGGAGCACCCCAGAGCAACCACACCTCGGCAAGGAGCATGCTTTCTGCCAGGAAAATGGGTCTTCCCTCTGTCTGTCTTCTTCTGCACAAGAGAAAAATGGGAAAGCACTCTGACTGAGATGTCCAGGGCACAGCATGGTTGGGATCATTAAGCAGAGCCCTGCCAATGAGTGAAGAGGAACAATGAAGGGGCGGGAGAGGATGACTCAGAGGGAAGTGGTTTGGTGCACAAGGAGCCTCTCTGTTTGCTAGTACCTGTTTGCCAGGGTAAGTCCACTGGAAGCGGACGCCAGAGTTGAACTCAGCCCACACTGTGCAGTTCAAGACCAGCTTCTCTCCTACTAGCAGCTCCATGGCTTTCTTGGGATACAGCTGGATGTCGTACAGCTCGCTCCCTGATGCAGAAGAGGCAACAAAAAGACATTTCTGATCTATTAACTCTTTGACTCAGACTATGCAGTTACAGGAGGCTTGGGTATGACCTCCTGCTGCTGCTTGGTCTATCTCTATCTGGCACACAGCAGAGGAGATATAAGCACCATGCAGAGTCTACGTAGCTAGAGAGGACCATAACAACCCCATGAGCCACACTGATGGATTTCAGAGCCATCCAAACTGCCGCCCCCCCGGCCCCGCACCTTCTCAAATATTCACCTGCTATATGGATGATGAAGAAATTGGATTTGAAGACCTTCTTGTTGATGACAGTCTCACACTGGACAAACAGGGAGTCCCTGATCAAGTGTGTGGGTACCTGCACCCCCTTCTTGTTGTCCCAAAAAGTGCTTTTCCCGTCAGGGTGGATGAGGGAATTTTGCTGGAAAAATCAACATTTTGCCAACTGAAATAAGAGGGTAACAAAATTCCCACCCCACCCCTTCCAGGCTTTACGCTGGGTAACACATCCCTTTTGTGGGAAGAAATGATGCAGCATCATGCTGTGCTGGCCTCCCGCCCTCTCGCCCCGAGGGTTTGTCATCTAGGAATTGCAGCCTCCCCTATACCCTGAGCGGCCGTATCCTGCACCACAAGCCTCCCCGTCTGCAGAGCGGGCCAGAGACTTCCAGGAATGGAAACTTCTAGTGATAGCTAAGGAAACTGATGCTGATGTCCCAAACATCAGCCCCACCGGGATGAGTGCTGACCTTGGGTAGTGTCCTTCCCGGGCAAGGGAAAGGCCCCTGGCCCCCAGAGTGTCCCTGGAGGCCTTTGTACAATAGTAACACTCATCCTGGAAGGATGTATTTGCATTGTAAAAAAACAAAAAAAAAAAGGAAAAAAAGAAAGAAAAAAAAAAAGAAAAAAAAAGAAAAAAGGGCACAAGCAAACGGATAACAGAGTTGTTTTTAGTCATCAGCTCCAGAGCTGCAGCCTCCTCCCTTGTGGGGATGCCGACCACCTCGAGGGTTTGTAGATCACAGAGACCAAAGCAAAGAGGGGATTCTGTGGGGAAATGGATTTTAAAAAAAAAAGTCTTGTTTTGTTTCATAGAGCTCCAGGGAAGAGAAGCAAGGTTGGCAGGAAACCCGTGGGGTCTACCCAAGGGAACTGGACAGCACAGCTTCAACCAGCAAATAAAACAAGGAAGCCAGTGGCTTGTACTTTCCATGGAAAATGTATCCCATGCATTTTCCATTCCTGGCAGTGCCTGTCCCGCTTCCATTCGGGCAATTACAAATGCAGAACAAACGCAATACATGTCGGTCCAGAGTCTCCCACTGGCTGAGCTCTCACCAAGATCAGCGTGACGTTAAGATCTGGGATGGACACAAGGCATGGTACCCAAGTGTTCTCTTTCTTGTTGACGAGGAGGGTCTCTGGTTTGTTGATAAATGGCTGTTCAAAATCTGAGGAAGAGATATAAGGAGAAGAACAACTAAACAGAGGCAAGAAAAGAACTGGGAAGAGGGACAAACCAGAAGAAAAGGAGGCTTTCTGGCATTCTTTAACACAGCATGAGCTTGCCAGAGGGAGTGGTGTTGAGCTGGACAGCCCCATCTGCAACGTGCGATGGTTAGAGGAGACACCTGGAGCTCGGGAATGCAAAGGGAGCCGCCGTGGCGGGCTCCTCTGCACCAAACACCACACCGGTGGAGCGGCACTTGTGTGACATTCGGGCAGTGCTGGAAATGACCTCCCCTTTCCTGGCCGCCTCAAGGTCTCTGCCTGGGTTTGACCCTTTGTGAAACTGGCAGGTCTCGTCCTGGGCTCAGCGCCTGCCCAGCTGGTGACCGTGCTTGGCCCCACAGCAGGGACAACGCAGGGCTGTGCCGCCCTGGCGCAGCAGCAGGCAGCGCGACCTTCCAGGGCGAGGAAGTGATCCGCAGCGGAATGGTATGCAGATGTCATCCTGCAGCCATCCCGGCCGGGAGATAAACAGATGAGCTGAGCTTTCAAGGGCTGCCACCCCACTGCCTCCCAACTGCTGCAAGCACAAATATTGACAGGAAGAGCAAAACCATCCAAAATTAATCAGTGAAATGACTTAGCAAGGCCCGGGGTGTTACACTAAACTCCATGTGGAACCAGCACCAAGAAGCAAAGTGTCTGAAGAAGGGGCTGCCCCATCCTGCTCAGTGCGTTACCTGTGTCAAATGAGACAAGCCGAAGCAGGGCTCCACGGTGGAAGGGCGTTGATGGCAGCATACAAAGGAGATGTGCCATGGCCCTGACCTGTCATGCCAGGCACCATCCAGACACAGAGCACAAAGTCCAACCTGATCCCAAAGAGATGGCAAGCTAACAGGGCAGCACAGACCCCATCTCTGGTTCTTTCTCAGACACACTTGAAAGAGCTGGTGAGACTGAGATGTGAAATATGCTTGTATCACAAGCCACGGCTGACCAGAGGGTAAGAAGGGTGAGGTTTATCATGCAGTGCCTCACGCCAGCTGCTGCTGAGGCACCTACTCACGTGTCTGCTTGGCAGCACTTTTCTTTAAAACTAGTATTTCAGTTTGAATGTTTTTTTTTTTTACTCTCTGGACACACCCAAACAGGGTACCCAGGTTGACTAAATGGGATGAAGACAAAATTGGGAGAAAAGATAACGAATTACAAGGCTGCTTGGTGTACTCTGGCAGTGCCTCGCTGACGAGTGACTTCTCCTGAAATATCCACCCCTGCCTGCCCGTTTCTGCACGGACACATACCTCACAGGATGCCCTGAATACAGACTCGTCCCTAGTGTCTCTGCTGCCTGCTGCTGCCAACTTCTTTCCTCTGTAAGAGTCATATCTCTGGAAGTGTCCACCCAGCACGTGGACATGATTGGCTTTGTCAATGGAAACTGTCCCTTGGGTGAAGGGGGCTCCATAAGGAGGTGGCGGGGCTGCCCCAGGGACCTGCTAGGGGAGATCTTATGGATTCTGGTACGCTGGAATCGGAGCAAATGATCCCAGTGGCCTTGAACGCTACTCTTTATTCAGCTGTACTGCAGCTAAAACATTGCTTTAAAGGGACTGTAGCATGAGGACGTCTGTCTGTCCAATCTGAGACTCTTTCCCTTGGCTCCCCAACCCCTAAAGTTGCCCAACTAAAATGACAAGTCAAAGATGAATTTGGTAACGATGCCCATTTGGGGATCCTGCTGTTCAAATCACATTGGGCCCAACTCAATCCAACCCAGTACTCCCACTGTTAAGTGTATAAGGGAATTCCTTTAATTTTTGATCTATAAAGCTGTCACTTCAGTGATAGTCATGCTGCAAAGACTTACTCTGGGTGAAGCGCTTTTTTTTTTACAGCTTAGGTGAAAACAAGCCACGCACAGGAAATGTGTTGGTCAGCTCTTCGGAAAATACAGATTCCCCAGAGAATTCTTATCTGTATTTCCTGGGGTTTTGTGCTGCCACAGGGTTGTTGTCTTCTGAAATCACATTTGTTTCCAAGTTTGAACATGTTCCTTGTTCCCCTCCCAAGCCCTGGGCACGTGAGAGGGACGAGGTGCACAACTGCCAGAGGTAAGGGACTATGAGGTCCCCTCCAAGCTCAGATGGCAGCCAAGAACTAACTGATTTACTGGGCTGGTCCTGCTGCCAATGAGCTTGTGATTCATGCACTAACTCCCCTCTCTGACCACATCACATATTTTCTGTAAGGCTGTCTTAATGGGTCAGCTGGGAATAATTTAGCATCTTCTTCATTAATATATGCTCAGCCTTATGAGATGGGGACTCTACATAACCTATTCCACCCTGATGAGGCATTCCGTATGTTTACAGCACTATCTGTAGCTGTAATAAAATACACACCTAACCAGACACATGGGAAATGAGACATATGCGTGGAGAGTTCATTTGACAACTGAGCTGCAGGTAAAATACAGAAGAACCCATTTTTCCAGCCAAGCAGAGATATTTTGTTCCTGGCAATTCCACCAAGCTCTTAACATGAGAAATGAGGCTGATGGATAAATCTGTGGTCTGATCATGCTGTCTCCAAATATCCCCGACACTTACATCAGCCCTTCCAAGCTCTCGAGGGACAGTTTCACATTGCAGCCCAGTTCAGCAGGAACAGGCAGGGCTTTATCTGGATGTTCTGCAATGGCTACAGTTACCGTATGCCTGGGTTTTCCTGACATGTCCCTTCTCCTGCCTGAAAGCCTGTCCTGTCTGGAAAGGCGGATTCTGAGGTTTCCTGGATGCTTGATAGCCATAACAGGGCACGGCCTGATTGGAATGAGTATGAACTTGTGCTGTGTAGCCATGTGCACAGCAACGCTGTGAGGTGTTGGCTGGATCTGTTGCACACACGCTGTCCACAGGCACTGTGAGTCCCACGGGCCCTGACAGTGTGGGATTTATTGCCCCTAAGCTACACCGCACGTGCACACTTGCTGCTCTCTGGTAAACAGGAGAGCCCTTAGCGAGCTGCAGATGAGGCCGGAGGTGAGAGAAGGTGGGCAAGGGGGCAAAGGAAGTAGCGTTTGCTGGATCACACAGAAAATGAGGCTCTTGCAAACGCGTTCGCTGCCTTGTTAGGTTACACTTATTGTCAGCGTGTGTAAGAAGCTCTCTGCCTCCATCCCGATACTACACTCTAGAGTGTCTCAACACCCCTGCCCAACATGTCCGGGATGTGGGGAAGCTCTGTCATGTTTTAGTATGGGCAGCAGAGCCCACGGGAAGAGGAGGCCCAAACAGACCCCAGTTCCTCTCCAGCAGCTGCCCAGTTTTTCTGATATGCCCCTGCATTTTTCTCTGCATAGTTGCAGAGGCAAACTTGGCTTTGCCCTGGGACTTCTGAAAAATGCATCTTGTATGTCATGACCTGCCTGGCCCGTGACAACTGCACCAACTAATAAATGGGGGCGGAAAGAGAAATAGCTCAGCCAACTGTTTCCAGGGGACAGCGCTCGTTTATCTTGCGGGAGAGTGCTGCGAGCAGTGGGGGAGACAGCAGAGGAGGAGCCCCTGGGGTATGGAGAAGCTGGGTATTGGCCCCGCAGCCACTTGCTGAGCTGAGGTTCTAGCTCCAAGCCTGGCGGACAGCCCTCCTCCTCCAAAACACGTCTTATAACCCTGCCTGCGCGGGCAGCCCCTGTGCAGGCAGTGTGGAGAGGAGCATCTGGGTCTGCCACCGTGGAGTGGCTCCAGGGGACGGGAGGAGGGTGCACATGGCATTTGTACCACTCCTCCTCTCCCTCTTTCGGTTTCAGCTTTACAGAACATTATCATCCCTAGCCGCTAGCATCTCGGAGAGCCCCCAGCTGCCCAGAAGCTAACTCTTGTGCTTTTTTTAGCAGTGAAGCGTCTCTGAAGCCCGGCTCTCACTCCTTAAATTCCTGCATTCCAGCCCGGCTGGAGCGATGCCCCCGGGCCGGGACGTAATTGAATCTCAGGCGCTGCCTCCATCCCCCAGAAGTGGACGGATATTGGTTCCCTCCGAGTGCAGGGAGTCAGCCCTTGGCCCCCTCCCTGGGCCTGCAGCAGCCATGCTTTTTAATCTTTCTGATATTTTGCTGGTGCATAGGCTGCCCCTGATGTCCCCCAGCCTGAAGGTGCACACCACTGGATGGCTCTTACCTCTCACAAACACGTAGGCGCTGACTGCTGTGGTGCCCTCGATTTTGGCATCAATATACTTGTAATAGCAGCGGTAGTAACCCGTGTCGTTCGCCTGGGTCTCCGTCAGCACCAGGACTTTGCAGTATGGCTTCGTGCCGGTCCCCTCGCAGTCTTCTTCTCGGATTGCCCGGCCGCTGCTGGGGACTGCTGAGGCCACCAACTCGGTCTCCTTCTCCTTCCCAGCGGGGTCCACCTTGCCCCCGGGCCACAACCACTCCAAGGGGTGTTGGCCTCTAGACATGGGCAAAGAGAGGAGTTAGCTTTGGGCTGAGCAGGGTGAACACAGTGGGGATTTAACTTACTGAAAAGAAAATTGGTTCTCTTTTACCTCAAACCAGGACAACTGCCCTGTGTGGCTCTGCGCACATCTGCCCATGGCCCAGCCAGCCACTGCCCTCGGGCTGTGGCATAGAGGAACGGCCATCCTCCAAGGAGAAAAACAGGCTCAAGGAGATGGCAAGCAGCTTTACTAATTGCTGGGCAAGCACAGGCTCGTTCCCTTCCCCAGTCCACCTCTCTGACCATGCTAGGCTCCAAGACATCAGCCCACTCACAAGCAGGTCTCCCCCTCCCCTGACTTTATCCTACTGGTACTGATGCCAGGACAGGGAGCCACAGAGGGGCCCTGAAGGAAAGGCTCCGTTTATTCTCTATTCCCTCTCATTATTAAAAGGGTCCAGAGCTATTAAGAAAACACACAGATGTGATGAGTTCCCTTGGCTCACTGCAGCTGCTGGCTGGGGCTTGTGGTGTGATGAATGGAGTGGGAAGGAGAATGAGGGAAGGAGAGCAGACGGGAAAGAAAACGAGAAAGACAAAAGCAGGAGGGAGTCAGGGATAAAAGGCAGCAAGGAGAAAACAAGGGGAGGCTCAGCTGATCACCTTCTGTCCAGCTGCCAGCTGTATTTCCTTCCCTGCTACTATGGGAGGGGGTTCCCTGGCTCCGCACAGCACCCTGCAGCCCCTTCAACCCCCCAGCACGCTCCCGGGGCTGGCGCAGGGCTGCCACCCTTCCCGCCTCTGCAGAGACACTGAGCTACAGACACCCCTACGAGGGCACGACCGCAGAGCCTCTTCACCAGCAGCAGAAAGACAAACGGAAAAGTCCAGGAACTGCAAGAAACCCCCAGACAGAGTGCGCACGTGTGTATTTATATATAGCCGAGGATCTCCAGAGCGGGAGGCTTGCATATGCACATGTACGCACACGCCACCATAGCTTGCTATAACTGTGCTTGTTTACTACAAACAAAACAAGCTTTTATTCCATGTTGGAAGTTTCCTTCTGTGAAATCAGAGCCCCTTTCAGAGGAAGGCCTAGTCCCCACTTGAAAGTTTGCCAGTGTAGCTGAAAGTCACTTAAGAATGTGCAAAAAAAAAAAAAAAAAAAAGAAATGGGAAAAAAGAGGACATCACAAGAGACAGCTGTGGGGGCAAAAATGGCCTTTTGTCAGCACCGTTTGCTCTATTAGGGGAAACTGGGGTCATCTATTATGCAAGCTGGGAATAGGCATGTTGGCACACGCAGCTCCTCTGCCAGGGCAGCTCTGCGGGCAGATGCTTTCAAGCACAGCCAGACCGTGACCGTCACCAATAGCTGGATCCAGACAGCAAGGGACAGCGAGGAGGAAGCGAGATAAGGTGCCATCAGAGGGCACAATGGCTTAGACGCAACGAGGACAGGATTTCTGTCCAAGCATGGGGGAAAGACCTGCCCCTTTGTGTTTGTCTTCAGCAGCTGATTTATCTTCCTGCAGACTTTGCTCTCTTCCAGCGCCCGCTGCCTAGCTCGCCGTGAATGAGTTCGGAGATGCTGTGCTGCACTGTCCCCTTATCACCAGGGCTCTGGAGGCAGTGACGTGCCCTTGGGGACAGCCACGCAGCCCCTCTGACCCAGCTTAAACTTCGGCATTCACTAAAAATGCCGTCAGTGCCTGAGGCAGGACTGGAAGCACAGCTCCAGCAGCTTCTGTCCATGGATCACGGCAGGCTTTTCCAAAGGATCAGAGTCTCACAAACAATTCAATACAAATAAGGCTCTTGAATTTTGAGTTTTTCCTATCCTATGCATGCACAGGGTAAAACAATAGTAAATCTGACCATCAGACTAGTAACACTCGGCGGCCTCTGCCACGTCCATTGCTCTGCTGCACTGGCCCCACTCTCAACCCAGAGCTGAGAGCTTCAGACCCCGACTGTGCAAAGGAGCCCCAAAGCTCTTTGCATTTGCTCAGGCATTTTTGGCGCTCCACGTGGAGCAGGGTAATTGTACAAGTCTCCAGCGTTTCCGCTTTCTGTTTGTTTACCTTCTGGGATTTTCACGCATTATCAGATCCACTTGTTTTATTAACCATCAAGGCCAGCAGTAGCTGAGTGACACGTATTTATATAAACACGGATGGGCCAGTACAAACAGACCTGCCGACCAGCCTGCGGGCAGCTCTAAACTAAGGCATTCCTTGCATCATGTGTCACTCGACCAGATTCAGCAGGGACACAAAAGGTGTAGGCATTAGTGTGAGTCCAAGTTAGTGTCGCTGGTGTGTTAAGAGGACCAGAAGAAGGCAGGGACGAGGGCACGCCAGGCTCCCTTGGGTTTATTTCTGAATCTACCCTCTGCATTTAGGGAAAGGTCCAGGCAGCAGTTTTGGATGGTTCCCTCCCTCCTATCTGTCACCTTCGAAGATTTGTTCCCAAGTTGTTTTCTTTCAGCTCTGTGATAATGTGCCTCTGGGCGATGGAGCCTGCTGATGCCAGCTGGAAACAGATGCACTGTAGGCTTCTCCACAGCTGTTTTCCTAAATCTTTTCAAGACAGATGCTCTTCAAGGGAGACGATGCAATTGGCACCACTTTTCTTCAATCCTCTTTGAAGCTCCCAAGCGTGGTATGATGGGCAAAGCTGGCTGTGGCTTTGTGGCTTAGCTGGGATAAGACAGATCCCTCCTCAGCATGGCAGAGGATATTCACAGCAGTCACACACGTGTAGGAAAGAGCAGCAGGTGTTGTGTGTCCCCGGACACTGCTCCGGAGCAGTCACGGTGGGGCATTGCTGTATCCTCATGCTCCTTCAGCCCTGCCACAGTGCTCATTTCCTCCACGGGAGCCAAGAGGGCTCCGGGGTCAAATACTTCCTCACTGCCAGTGCAGGGCTTGTGCATCCACAAGCATCTGCGAGTCAGCTCTATTAACACGTCACTGGGCAGCAAAGGACAACCTTGCCCTTCTTTTTCTGAATACCACGGCTGGGTGATGCTCCCTCTCTGCCTGAGTGCTCAGCACCTGCAGGATGGGATGGGACGGCCTGGGCTGAGCTGGCACAGCCAGGACCAAGTTGATCCCTCTGGAGGTTTCTGCTGTTGTGCAGCCGGCTCCTGTGGGCTCTGCTCCAATATTCATGAGCCGGAAAGCACAAGCTCTCCGTTTTCCCCCAGCGCAGGCTGCCGAGGGCATGAATACAGAGATTCACAATATTCTTTTTCCTTCTTGCGATGGAAGCTCATAAAAGATGCACTGTCCATGTGGGCATCAGCCCCTTTGTCCTGCTCTGCCACATGCTTAGATCAAAACATCACTGGGGCTCTCAGCCAGCCCTGGCATGATCTGTATTTTGGGGAACGCTCCTACGCGGGTCCCTTGCTCTGTCTGGACCTCTCAAGGGTGCATTGCACTGGGTGACAGAGGTAATGTGCCTGTATGTGACACCATTTGCAAAAGCAGACACCCAGCATCTGGTGGCTCCTTGTGGGTGTGCTGTGTCTTTGGCTCTCCGTGAAGCATGCCCAGCTCCAGAGGCATCACCTATCCCATGGCCTGGCATGGACTCTGGTCACCGATGAGGCTAGGCGGGCTTGGGAGCAGGAGGGGGGCGGCAGAGCTGCGGGTGTGTGAGATCCAGGCTGCTGCAAGGGAGCCTGAGAGCGCAGTCGGCTGCGGGACTCTCACGCTCGGTGGGTGAAGCTTGAAAGGTCTCCAGGGAGTCTCACGCGGGGGGTTTTGAGCTCAGCTTTCTGCTGCAGCACTGCTTCAAGCAGACCCATACTCCTGGCTCCAGGGCAGCTCAAAGAGCAGCCAGAGGACATTGTTCTCAAGGGAAGACCCGGGTCAAACTGAAGCCACCTCCAAACACGATGCTCAGCAAGGAATCCCTGGATCCTGGATTTGATTTCATATTTGTTTCTGCCCTACCCTGCCCCACCACTCTCTCCTTTGCTTGTTCTCTTGGTGGTCTGCATGTTTTTCCCTTCAGCTCCCATTAACACAAGCCAGGTCTTCCTAGGGTGGGCCATGGTCCAGAGAAGAGGTTGGAGAAGCAGCTGGGTGTAATTAGAGATCCAGGGACCAGGAAAGATTTACTTTTCATTCCCATGAAGCAATAGTGTCCCACAGTCAAAATCCTCTCCTCAAGACATTAAACAAACATAGGCTTGAGAGCTCTGATGGAGAAGAGGAACCTCTGAGCCACACAGGAGATGCTGAGACTTATCTACCTGTGGATGGTGTGAAGGGCAGCACACAGCCCCTGAGGAGCACATCTGGGCTAGCAGGATGCAGAGGCGGAGGGCAGCCAGGGAGCAACACGGGCAGAGGGTGCATGGGATTTAAGTACTGTTTGCAGATGGCCCTGCTGCTCTTGGGCTGGCTAGTTCAGTCCTGCGCAGCACCTGGGAGCCAGGGGTAGGGACGTTCCTTATCTCAGCTGTGTCCATGCCAGCACACTGCATGGCTGCTGCCTAGTGAGCCTGAAAGACAAGCCTTGGCACTGCAGCAGGAAACAGGGACCTCACTGCCACTTGGAGAGGCTCTGTAGCTTGTACGATGCTCCCTGCAAGGGCAGGCCATGCAGCATCTGCACGGGAAATAAGGTTTTTTTTTTTTCCCCCCACTTCATGTGATTTTCCTTCATATTAATTGATACATAACAAATGCACAAGGAAAAGGCAGTCTTGTCCTTCTCAGTCCAGGAGGCTTTCCGCTTCATGGTGCTAAGCAGGTATGTTCATGCTTGACTGCAGAAGACACTTTTCTTCAACCACACCTCTAACTCCAGTATGTCCTTTAGCCTTGGCTCAATCTGCAAGCAACAGTCTTGAAGCCACTTTCTGTGTCCCTCCCTGGGCCACTGCTGAGAAAGGGTCTGGCTTTATTATAATAAGCTCATTCAGAATAATGTCACTGAATCTCCCCTCTTCCAAGGTTTTAACAGAGAGTGACAGCTCCTACATCCCTCTGTGGAGAGAACTACCACGGTAGAGCACTGGAGTCCCCAGACCCCCCCCGTCTTCCTCTATGCCCACAGCAGCTATATGGCTGACCACAGTCCTCCAACTCACACATTTCCTACAACCTAACACACACCGTGGCTCCTCAGGTCACCATATGAACAAGCCCACCACCTCTTGGCTTCCCAGACCAAGTGTAATCAGTTCAGTATGGCCATCAACAATGTCTCTTCTGTCCCTCTCCCCTGCCTATGAACTGATTCGCAAAGTAAAAGCAACGCCATCTGTTCCAGGAAAAGTTAAATATGTTTGTGACAAGACATGAACACAATGCCAGCCAAGTGTTTGCAGTAATTGCTCCATGGTTATATATAACACCGAGAAACACCCATTTGAGGCCCACGCTGAATTTATACCCCCTCGCACTCAGATCCCAAGCATGGGTCCACTTTCAGCTGCTGAAGGGAAACTCCAGCTTCGTCAGGAAAATTGACCTTGGTGAATCCTCCCACTTGTTTTGTTTGTTTGTTTTTTTCTTTCCAAGATAGGGGGTAGTGCTGAGAACATGTACAGCCAAATGTCCCAGCATGGGACAAATCAGTTCAGGCACATCACCTTCTCAGAGCCACAGTCTCCAAAACGACCAGAGATTCTTCAGCTCCTCTCACAGAGTTATTCACCTGGCCTGGCTGGGGCTTCTCTTCACCCCAACATGTGCAAGGCAGAGCATTAAATCCCAGCTTCCTAGAGAAGCTGGAAGTCTCTCACAGCCACCACTAAGTGCAGCCTTGCCTTCTCCCATGGGTATTTCTCAGCATCCCCCAAAATGACCTGCCAGATTTAGAAACCAGAACTACGATCCTAGCAGCCCCTGATGAGGTGAGAATAAGCAACGTCAGAGAAAGACAAGGACAGTTAGGAAGGCAGTTTCCCTGAAGAGCTTACAAGGAAGCTATCAGATCACGCAAATGTTTCTCTATCTTCCTTCTGCCTGCAAGACTACATCAGAGGTCATCACCATCTCCCCTGAGATGTCTCCAGCTTCTTTTTCAATTAATTAATTAGATGAATTCACACTTGCTGAATGTGGCAGATTTCCAGGCAGCCGTGCTAATTTGCAGGTGTACTGCAGCCAGGATCTCCCCGGTGGGCTTTCCCTGCCTGGTCCTCCAACACTTACCAGGTAAGAGCAGTCTAGGCAGAGCCACGTGCCTTACCTGCAGGTGATGGTCAGCGTATCCTTGACGTTGATGACGTGTTCCTCCTCGGTGATGCTAAGAGTAGGGGGGGTCATAGAATAGCTGCTCACCAGATCTGTGGAGAGAAAGGAGAGAGGGGATGAAGCAGACATCTGCTAGTCTGGACCCACTGCTGTGGGCAGCAGCAAGCTCAGCATCGCAAGCCTGGAGAGGAGCAAAGCCTTTTGAAGGAAATATGTCATAGGACTCTGCTCTTCAGCAACAGCTCTAAGGCTGGGGCCAGAGAGCCCCTGGGCTCAGACAGACGGACTAGGACAGATAAGGGCCAGAAAAAGAATGGAAGACCAGAAATCAGGGAATCCAGGTGTGGCCATTCCTCACTAGGTGACTGAGATGGAGCTCACTTGGACTACTGCTTTGAAATGATCTTATCTGATAACTGGAGGGAGGCTGGTGGGAGAATTTTTCTATACGCATGCAGTTTTCTGTAATCAGGGGGGAGAAATCACGGGTGCCCAGATATCACAAATGCAAACCTCTTGTGTTTGTACAGAGATCAAGCAGCCATTCACTGAATGCCCTTCTCCTGCCTGGCACTCACTTTGGGTACGGGCAGTCACCCGAACATGACCAAACCTTTTGGGATTACAGCAGCCCCCTTCCCGGCACCACAGCCGGACAGGCATTCCAGGAGTGAAATTATCCAGGCTCAAGGACGGGCAGTTAAACATTATCATGCACTTCTCCAAACTTTTGTCTGGGAGAGTCCCACTTCTCATGTGCTTGCATCTCCGGCATGCCAGACACGCACCCTAAGCGAGCTCCTCATGGACAAAACATCTCGAAGTACCGGTTACCCTCAGAGATGTACCCGTTGTTTTTCATTAGCACGGTGTTGCTGACTGTCATTACTTCATGATCTTTATCTTAAAACTCCAGCTTCTGGAGACGTGAGATAATTCAAAAGAAAAGTCTTGGTGACTGCAAAAAAACAAGCAAGTAAACTAACCAGAAATAGAAGAGAAAAAAAAAAAAAGAAAAAGTTGCAAAATGTGAAGCTGTGACTCAGGTAGATGCTAAATGCTAAGGAAGAAAAGAATGCAAAAATATGCTGCTAGCTCAATTTTCTACAGAAATGTGAAGTTTTTGCAGCTGCGTTCTGTGCATGTCTGTCATCTTCCCTCATAGCATTCAAACCCATTTATCAGTTTCAGAGAGATCTGGCAGAGAGGGAGAGAGGTCTCGAGGATGTGGTGTGTCCATGAGTTTCACAAGCAACAGGCACGCCGTATGCTGCCTCTCCTCCAAAACCGTGGCCTGAGGACCGTGGGCCCTGGAAGCCCTGTGGTAGAGCTGTGTGATGAATGCTTCTCTATGGGGAAACCTCCCCCAGGAGACACCAAACGGCCACCAGCCCCTCCAACGCAAGGCCTCTGAGGGGCGGCATGAGGAGCCAGGTCCCCGGGGAAGCCGGGGTGCCCAGGACCCACCGCCACCAGGAGAGGCCACCGAGGGGGACGCGGCAGTGGAGGGACGTGCCGAGAGGCACCACCAGCACGGCCAGGCCAGGGCCGCCGGCCTTGTTCTCCCCAATTGTTCTCCACTTCCTTCCCGCCCGCGCGCGGCTCCGAGGCGGCCGTCCCCGCCGCTGCCCCCATGGCAACAGCAGGGCATCGGCCATCTTCCCCCCCACCATCTCTCGCCTCCTCTTCCCTCTCCCGCGTGAGGCGGCGTCAGCCCAGGAGCCGCCCCAGCCCACCTCTGTGGGGGTCCCACTCCCTATAGACACCCCCCTCCCACCCGCTCCTCAGTGAGGAGTCAATGACAATGACAAAAACAACAACAACAACAACAACAGCCATGGTTCGACATTCAACACGCAGGTCGGGTCGGTGTCACTGCGGCCCCTGGGACCGGGCGGCGCTTGTCCCCCATGGAGGACACCCTGCCTCGCGCCTCCAACCTCCCCATCCCTGAGGGGGGGGGGGGACGTCAGATGTCACACACAAAAATGTGCCCTGGGGCTGTGAAAATAAATGAGCGCATTTTTGCTAAAATCCCTTCAAAATGTAACGAGGTTTATTAAAAAAAAGGGGGGTGGGGGAGGAATCTGACCGCTAAGCTGCATTTCCTATTAATGCCGGACACGCTTATCCCAGTGCAAACACCGCTCTCCAGACGGACACAGCCCGGCAGTCCATCGCCCTGGCAAGCGGCCGGGGGTGCCCGCTGCTCCCCCAGTGCTCAGCCCAAAGTGTGAAAGATGCAGCTCGCCAGAGGGCTGGCTGGCGCCAGCACACCCTCTCACCCAGCGAGCAGAAAGCTAATCCCCAAAACCCTGGCACAGCCATCCCCAGGGCTGGCTGCGACAGGCGCCGAAGCGGGTCTCACACCGGAGCCGTCCCCCTTGCTCGAACCACTAAAAAAAGTGGTCCAGGGTGGCAGGAGCCTCTCAGTTGATGCTGTGCATCACATCTGCCCCACCGCCGGGCTCGGGGGGAGCAGGACGGCCGCAGAAATAACCCCCTGCCTCCCTCCACGTGCTGCCTGGTGACCTGTTAGCGAACAACACCAGGGGGGTGGAGGGGAAGAAAGAAAAAGTACGATCTGTGCAGGTTGAGGCTGTGGGATTCCTGCAGATGCATCCTGTCCGTGGCCCTCCGCGAGTACAACAGGAAAAGGAACCACTGCTCCCTCCGAAAGCACCGCGGCGCGGGGCTGGGGACACTCCTGCTGGTGGTAGCCAGCGCCAGGCCGGCCCTCGCAGCCGTCCAGCCTCCTTGATGGCCACGGACTGCCAGAGCTTTGGGGACTCCCTGCATCAGGCACTGGCTCACGCTGGGGACCCACTGCTCACCGTGATGCCCCATTCCAGGGCTGGCACCTTGGGGTGCTGGTGCCCACAGCCACACGCGGAACCCAGGACAGGCAAAGGGATGCCCAGAGCCATTCCCAGCCTGCGAAAGCATCTTCAAGGCCATCAGCTTTCTCCAGAAAAATTCTCTGTCCCTCTCCGTGCTTGCCAGCCGGATCCACCCCATTGCTGCCCCTGTCCTCTCCCTCCCCGAGGGAGCATGTGCCTTGCTATGGTTCTCTCCCGTGTCTCACTCTCCCCAGCACTGAACTTGGTGCTGGGTTTGGCCATTAAATCTCCACTAACGGACACACAGATGGTTTGTGTCTCTGGCAAATCCCAGGGTGCGAGGGAGATGTCTCCAGAGCATGGACCGTCTCCTCTCCTCCGAGTCCCTCCTTCCCCACCTCCAACCCCGGCGATGCTTTATCTCCTCAGCCATCCGAGCAGACCCCGCTCTCTCATGCACACCAAATCGCGCCCTTGCACGGGGAGAGCATTAATGTAATTAAAAAGGCATGCGGCAGCCCCGGCGAGCTTTGTTTTTTCAAGATGGTTTCCAAGCAAGTTGGCAGCGGGATATTAAAATAAACAGAAGGGGATTGATGGGTTGCGGGGAGAGGAAGCAGGATCCCACAGCCGCTCACACCTTGTCTATTTTCAGCAAAGTGTGTTTCCCAGCAGTTTTCCTAGCCTTGATCTCTCGGCGCGCAGCCCTGAAAGGGGCCAGGCTGGACCGAGGGCCTTCTCCTTATCGACGACGGCTCCTTCATTGTCTCCATCCCCCTCCACCTCTTTCTGCACCCTGAGATCACCGCTGCTCTCAGCACCGCGGGGCTGCCCGCTGGGGTCCTGCATCCCAGGGCTCTCCCTGCCTGGTGGGGAAGCCACGCTTGCCCTGGAAAGTGCTACCCACCCCGGCGTGTCTCGCAGACCGAGCAGCCCGCAGGCTCCAGCCTTGTGCCTGACTTTGAGCACGTTGCGGGAAAGCCTTGCCAGGGGCCTGGTTTTCCCTTGCGATGGCTGCAGACAGCTAAATCGCTGCAGAGCAACATCTGTGCCAGAGCCAGCATTGCCGCAGCGTGCGATGGCTTTGGAAACCTGTGCAAAGGCTGCGCGGGGGTGGAGGTGCCAGCGTGGCATGGCTCGGTATGGCACGAAACAGCTCCCGCTCTCCGTCTGCTTCCACTCGCAGGAAGCCCTGCACCGGATCCTCCCTCCGAGCCCCCGCACACCACCTCAGCCCCTCTCCGCTTCCCCTTCCCTCCCTCTCTGCTGAGTCGGCCCCGCTGACTGATTAACGGGGCGCCTTTCCGGAGAGGGATTTTGTTCACACTCTGTCCTTCTCACTGACTTCCTTCCCCATCGCCGGACTGGATCGCTCTGGCCACAGCCGCCGTGTGTCCCCAGCTAACCGGCACAGCTCACGCTCCTGCCGCCAAACCTACTGCTTCGGGGTTTTGTGACCAGAGCTGCAAATTAACATGCACAGAGCAAAGCTGGTCCACATGAGGCTGCGCGCTCCCGCTTGTCTCCCGGCATCTCGCATAGCCAGCCCACCCCAGTCTGCCCACCCCAGTGCTGTACTGGGGCAAAAGATAGGCTGGAAGGAAAAAAAGAGTGTTCTTTCCCCCAGAGAAGCTACCCTGAGCCTGCTACCACCCCATCTCTGCTTTGCTGTATTCAGGCAAAAATTCCCAGTCAATGAGCATCCTGACAGAGCAAGGCAGGAACTTGAGATTTGGACACTTTCTACAAAAGGGATTTCTGGCAGATTTGTACCAGGTAACCGAATCCCCAGACCGAGGGTCCAGGGTGGAGCCTCTGAATTTACCCACATCTCGAGTCTGCAATGCAAAGCACCACAGATGAGCCTCTTGTGACTTGCCGGGCTGACACAGCTGCCCTGGCCTGTCCCTGGCCAGGGCTCAACAGCACTCCACACCCTGGGATTGTTCAGAGCCCATTGCTACCAGATAGCCCGATGTAGCTCATCTTGCCACACATCCTCCCTTTTCTTTTGGGTTTTACCCCCAGCCCAAAGCCTTAGCTGCCCCGAGCCTGCAAAGCTCGTGGTGCAAAGCTGCAAAAGCTGGTGGTGGGGCTCTTCCCTTGCAAGCAGGGCAAGGCATACACTTAGACATGTAATCACACACCATAGTTGTTATGTGAGCAAAGACCTGCTCCTGGAGAGCCAACAATAAAATTCCGGTACCTCTCTGGCAATTGGGGAAACGGGGACTGAATGACACTTTTTGATGTAGAAGAGCATCAATAAGCTGTTGCTGGGGCAATAGGAGGAGAAACCTTGCTCTGCCTTTTATGCAGACTTCTCTTCCTGCTTTCCAGGCTAAACTGGTCCAAATTAGCAGCATTTGCTGGCAAAACTCCACGTGCACCATTTCCCCTTGCCCTGTAGGAACTAACCCCAGCATCACAGGTGCAATCTTCCTTCTCTGCTCCAGTTACCTCTTCCCCACCTGCCCCATGCTGGTATAACTGACCGGGGGACCCACAGATGCCTGCAGACACGTGGGAAGTCCACGTGCCGGAGGCAAAACCGAGCCAACTTCCCACCTATGGGGCTGAAGTTCCCCCACGGAGCAGAGACTCCTCATGCATGGGGCAAGCATCCAGCTGCGGACTGGAGCGGCAAAGCACGAGTGTCACCTCACGCAAGGAGCAGGCAGCTGGCAGGGGGAATTTGGACGTAGGGCTGTCAGCTCCTCCTCTTCCTCCTCCCAGTGCTCGCCAGCACGGAGGAAGGCTTGTTTTGCAGAGAGGTGAGATATCGCACAAAGCTGAGGAATGAATGGCAGGCTCTGGCGACCGTGGGGATGAAACATCAGGTGTTTTCTCTCCAGCCTGACAGTGGGCAGGGAGAGCCCCAAACCACGGCAGGAATTCACATCAAAATGGAGCAGGTTCTGCTCAGCAGCCCACACTGGGGGAAAAAGGGAGAGGTGGCATGCTAAAGGGCTCTGCGGGCAAGACGGAAACAGGCTGAAGAGATGAATAAATTAAAAATAACACTGGAAATCCCCCAAAGCCATGCATTTGCACAAAGGGCAAAGGAAACCGGTCCCTTCTTTTATGGGGTTCCTTTGAGGTTGGCCATCACTTCCGACCTGTCTCAGAAGGGTTAAACACAGGGGCTGTGCTCCTCGGTGCAGGATCAGCCCCTCTGCGCCCTGTGTTGTGCGACAGCAGCATCGCTGTCCCAGCCATGCACCTCCACACACCAACACCAACAGCTTATTCAGGTCTGAGGAAACACATTGCCCCCTCTCACAGTGGGCAACGCCGATGATGAGACAACACTCCCCTGGTATAGAGATTTTCATCCACGCACCTCAAAGCCCTGAAATGTCATCAAATCGAAGTGTGGTGGATCTGTGCCCTCACCATTTTGTGAGGATATTCCCAAAGCATCAGGTGTTCCTTTGCTCCAACCAGGGCAGGCAACCTCGTTCAGGGGACACAAGGGACTAATAATTATAGGAACTCAGTCAATACTCACAAACACAGAGATGGTCGCCATTACTGGGTGTCTGATCCCTCTTGTCCAACACCAAAAGTATAACATGACATTAACTTTGCTCCGAGACACCTGTGGGTAAGTCAGGAGCCCCCATGAGCACCTCCAGCCTCCTGAGGAGGGGGCCACCAGGGCCGGTGGAAGTGCTTTTTTCTTGGCACCAACCTCAGAGATGCCCCAAGCAGCACGGGTCTGCAGTGATGCCACGAGAGGAGGAAGGACACATGTCCAAAGGGACAGGGCACTGAGGAGGGGGGGTGTGCAAAAATCAGGACTCTCCTCCAGCTCAGCACCGGTGGCCAGAGGAGACCCCAGCCAAAGCATCCCCCTGCCTGCCAGCCAAGCGGGGAGAGGGATGGGGTCGGCAGAGGCACAAGCAGCGCATCGTGTGATGGCAGCATGGTCCCGACACAAGCAGAAGCAGCTACAACCAGACCAGCCGCACCGCGAAGCCGGGCATTCTGCTCGGCTCCCCCAGCCCTGGCACTCCACAGTAGCACGGCCGTGCATCCAGTGCCCACGGGTCCAGCCAAACAGCCCCGCAACCTCCAAAAGGCTGCTCTGGCCTCAATGCATGCACCCCAACAGGTCCATTTAGCCTCTCAGCGCTCATAAACTTGAATTAAGAGGTTCTTTTCTTGCAAGGCACAAAAATCTTATAACCACCCGCACTGATGGGGAACGAGGCAAAGAAAGTCATGAGCCCTCTGGGTTCCTTCAGCTTTTGGACTTCCAAGCCAGCAGCCTCATCAGGGGACAGAAACAGAGGAGCTCGACAGCAGGAGCTACTTTCAAGATAACTGGGCTGTCCTGAGGAGCAAAGTGACCCTGGATCCTTCAGTCCTGGTCCCTCGGTGCCTCCAGGCAGGGATTTAAATCAGGGTATTTCAGAAGCCAGCTGCCCCATGGCAGCAGAGCGGGGCAGCATCCAACACGCCACCACGCTGCCACCTGCTTTTGGGACTCTGGTCTGCGCGGGCATGGCCACCCATGCCCTTGGGACCTGCCGCCACGTCATCCCAAAGCATCCCAAAGAGGGGTCAACAAGCGCCTGTCTGGGAGTGTTTATCTGTCTGCCTTTCTCCCCCCCGCAGGAAGCCCTCTCTCACCATCGCCCTGCCTCGCTCCAGCCCGGTTTCCTGCTCCATCCTGCCAGGTTTACCCTGCTTTTTCCTCCTCCCCTCCCCCTGCCCCGCGACTGTCAGGCCATGTTTGCATTTCTGTCTCCTGCCGTCTTTCCTCTCCCTACACCCCCCCGCGCTCGCTCCCTACTCCATCCTCCCCAAGAGGCTACGTCCTGAGCCAAAGTTAGCCTCTGTCAGGTAGCCACATGTCCGGCCTGGGGCAGCGGGTCAGCCGGGGCCACCCTGCAGACCTCCTCCAGGATCTCTGCTGTCAGCAGCCTCCCCGGGCCCCGAGGGAGACGGCTGTTTGCTGCTCTCGCTGGGGCGAGGGATGCTCCCGCACATCAGAGAGCTCGTTTCCCCTTCGGCGGGGTTGCCGGCCCACCCCTTCTGCTGCTGGCCAGGGGCTGGCCAGACACCGCTTTGTTTGGTCCCCCATTCCCTGAATCGCTCCGGGTTTGTTGGCTGCCTGCTCCTGCCCGGAGAATCCTTTTCCTGCCTTTGAGATAGAGGATGCTCGAGCCATCTGTGTGTTTTATTTCCTTGTAGAAACTAACAAGCCAAGGATTGCTTCCTCTCCCTGACATTTCGGAGGGCAGCTCTGGCTCAGCGGGATGCGCGGGGAGGGGGAGCCCAGCGCCTTCAGACAGGAACAGGACCTATTCTGTCCACAGGATTCACTCCCCAAGGGGCAGAAATCCTCAGACCTGCCAAAAAGCCTGTGGCAGCCCCAGCACCACGGCTGCGGTTCTGCAGGAGCCTGGGGCGAGCCGCCCTGCTTAGCATACACAGCCACCCCTCTTCCAGTGGCCCCTATTAACTGCATGGCTAAACCCTTGCAAAACTCAATTAAAATTATCCTCCCACATCTTAAGGACTGTCAGGCTGCTTCTTTTCCCGTTTTAATTTACTTCATTCAAAATCTTGCCCCGCTCACATTCTCTACCCCTGCAGGATGTGATTAACGTGGCGTAGAAAGAGCAGAGGGATCGGATGGCTTTAGGGGACCGGTAACAGAAATTAGCACCGTTCATTACATCTCTAACCTGAAGGAACGCAATCACAGAGGAACGGTCCACAGCTTGTGTGAAATGAGTGTTGGTCCAAATCTGGTACCTGGCAGACAGGCATTGCCAGCACAAACGGATGGCCAAGGATGCGCCAGGGACATCCCCCCGTGGGCCCTGGGGGTCTGGGATCTCTGGGCAAGTGGCTTGGGAAAAGCTTCTGCTGCTGCCGCCTCCGGTTAACCTATTTGGGACTGCTCAGGAGTTGCCTGGCTATTGCAGGATTCAGAGTTTAATTCCACCCTGTGTCTATCCAGGTGTAACCCCAGGGGCTGAAGTACCTCTGGCAGCAGAGGGTACAAACCCATGGGACACTAAAGAGACATCTTCGGCCACTGAGAGGAAATGGTAGCCTATACAGAATCACAGAATGGTCAGGGTTGGAAGGGCCCTCTGGAGCTCCCCCAGTCCAACCCCCTGCCACAGCAGGGTCACCTCCAGCAGTGGCACAGGACGGCGTCCAGGCGGGTTTGGGATGGCTCCAGTGTGGGAGACCCCACCACCTCTCTGGGCAGCTGTGCCACTGCTCTGCCACCTGCAAAGGAAAGAAGTTCCTCCTCATGTTAAGATGGAGCTTCCTATGCTCAAGTTTGTGCCCGTTACCTCTACAGTGACAAAGGGTAAATGACTAAAGGAAATTATTGCCCCCTGCTTCTCACGCTCTACCCGATGATGTTATGAGACAGACAACAGAGTACCTTTTTATGCAACTCAGCTGAACTGTGGATTTTGCCACTGTGGGATACCCACAGAGAGATTCCCAAAGAGAGAGATAAGCTCCCAGAGGACAAGTCACCACCAGCTCTTACACACAGTGATCCAGGTGAGACATCCAGGTCTAGGAGTCTCTAAACCGCCCATTGCCCAAACGGAGCAGGTGCATCAGGGCAGGATCCCCCTGCCCATGCCAGGGCATCATCCCCTTTCCCGGAGCCCCAGCTGCCCACGCTGAGGCTGGTGACAGCCCGGGCAGAGCCAGGACCATCTGCAGTGCCTGTGCAGGGGCTTCCACACACAGCACCCGGACTTCGCTGCATGGACACAGAGGAAGGGAAAAGCCTGAGAAGCAGCAGAGACGAGACCCTCAGTTTGGACACCATTAACTACAGCTCCATCATGAGCCATTCCAAGAGGCTCAAGTGAGTCTCCCATTGAAGCAAGCCACAGATGTGCTGCTGGGGGAAGATGGAGCTCAAGCTAAGCAAGGCCTCGGCATCCGACTCTCACTGGGAGATGAGGAGGCAGAGGCAGCTGACCGGGAAGTCAGACAGAGCCCCAGGGTTGGCACTGAGCATGGAGAGAAAAGGGCAGCGGCATTTGGAAAGAAAAAACGCAAATCGCAGGTTTGCTTTTTCCTTGATGTGTGTGGGCTTAATTGCTGGCCTTTGAAGTTTAGCTCTTCCCGAGACTGTTGGCTTACGGACAGGCTGAGCAGGACACTGAAAAAATCCCCGTGCCCCACTCAGGGCAGGATTTCCCTGTGCAAGCAAAGCCTGCAGACCCTGCCTGCCTCTCACCCAGGCTGCTGCCCATGCCGGGCTTTTTCAGGGGTCTGCAAGCCATGCAGCTGGACTGGGAGGCACCGTGCCAAGCGGAAAATACCTGCTCCTCCATCTTCGTGTCCCTGGAGTTTGCATCCAGATGTTTGCTACTTAGCTGTGAATTGAAATCAACTCAGAGCCCACAAACCAACCAGCTGCCCTGGAGCTGGCAGTGCCTGTTCTCCTCTGCAGCACAACCCATCCTCAAGTTGATCTCCAGCTGCTGAGTGCGAGAGAAGCTGATGAACAGGGTAAGTGGGAAAAAACAGTTTTGCAATTAGATGATTATCCTGGCCTTGGAAAACCTGGATTCAATTCCCCATCTGCTCCGGGCTCCCTGCGAGCCCATCATGCAGCCTCTTTGTATCTCCATCCATGCCTGAGCCACAGAGGGTAGGGCAGCAGGAATTGGGCTGCTTTGGCTTGGAGAAAAGTACTCAAGCAAGAAAGGAGGAATCCTTATTCCTTCTAATGAAAGATAACAGAAAGAAAGATAACAATGAAAGAAAAAAAAAGGATTTATCTCAGAGCCAACGTGACATGAAAAAGCTACATTAAATGAGGATGGGCCCAGAAAGTAGGAACCACAAGCACAATGCAGGAGGAATTTAAACTTCCTGATCATCAAAGCAGGGTTTTCAAGCATCAAGTATAATCTAAAAATAATAATAATTTAAAAAAAGCAAAGGGAAGAGTGATCACGGGCATGAGAGAGCACTGCTGCCCGGGGAGCGGGAGAGCACGGACCCTCCTCCACGGCGCAGCTTCTCGCATGCACGCCCGCACGTGCGCACACGCGCATCTGCACGACCCCTTCTGCCGCCTCCGACGGGGTGGGCACGAGGGGAGGCAGGAAGATCACAGGCACACGCTCTTCAAAGGAGAATTAGTCATCAGAGGTAGCGGCAGAGGAAGGAAACCTCAGGTACGAGGTCAGACGTGCACAAGCAGACAGGGCTGCTGGAAAAGCTCTGAGCGCTCGCTGCAGATCTAAGAGCCCTCCTGGCATCCGCGCGAGCAGGACAAGAGGTGCAGTTCCCTGGGGTAAACGCATCTACAGCAACATAAGAGAGAAAAAATTTCAACCCTCCTGGAAAACACTGCACAGCTCGGCTTTCTGCCATCCTTGAAAGCAGCCGGAGCTGGCCAAACCCGGAGCCTTCCCTGTGTGGTTAATAAAAATCTTACTCTGCTCTCTGCAGGATCCCCGGGAGGGACGGGCTCTAGAGAGTGCAGCAAAGCCCTCCCCCCTACATAAGTCTCTGCTGGGTTGCCCCTCACCCCCGAGCCAGTGATCCCATCTGCCCCCTGCTCGGCAGAGCCTTGAAGACGGAGAGACTCGGGGCACTGGGAGGAAAGCTGGCCCCGCGGGGCTGCCCGGGGCATCGATGGCAAATTAGAAATGCACACGGTCTTAGTTTCTCTTGGCGCAGAGCTGTGACCGCAAGCCAGGACCCGCTACAGCAGGAGATGATAATCATCATCTCCAAGAGCCAAAGTGTATCAGGGCATTCGCGTCACTTGAGATTAGCTGGCTGTTTAACATCTGCACAGATTTCTCTCTCCACCTCCACATAACACCCCTCACGCAGCTATGAAACTCATTTAATTCCCTTCCAAGAAAGGCTGAGTTGGAAATGTCACACTTTGTATATCATAGCACAATTCCTACGATGAAACACCCAGCCTAAATGGCAATATCGGACTCTGGTGCTATTTGAAGGCCAGTAAGCTAAAACACATTATGCTGCTTTTTAAAAATAGCTTACAAGAGGATTACCAAGTTTCATAAACACCCAGCTACTCTCTTGTTAATAGTCAGAAGTTGACTGTTGTTTTCCCGTTCAAAGGTGCTTCCCTTGCCACGCAGCTCAGCGGGGAGAGCACGCAAGCAGACGCAATGGGAAGGAAGCGTTTACACATGCTAATGACTTCCACCAAAGGAGCACAAGTACTAACGGGGAAATTGTGCTAAAAAGACAACACACCACTTCCTTGGCTGTCCCTGTTTGGTCATTGCAAGGTACTTCGTGCTTGGAGCCGTGGGTGAGGCTGGGGATGGCCTTTCCAGCCCCACGGGAAAGCCAAGGCATGAACGAAGGGAAGATGCGTTGGCTTGGACCGCAAAGGCAGGAGAAGCCGTTTGGCAGCGGGGCCATTTCGGCACCACACCGAACCAAGGGGCTGAGGACAGACACGGGCCCTTTCCCATTCCCAGCGACGTGGGCTGGGGGCCCAGAGCCCTTCCAGGTGCTGTTCAGACCATTTCACCGTGCGCATCTCTCTTCATGCCAGCACAGGTTTCCTAAGTTCACATGGGGCCCTGTTTATTTTTCTTTTCTTTTTTTTTTTTTTTTTAAATCTACTATTGTATTAAGAAGTGTTTTTCTTTTGGCAAAGGTTACTGCGAGGCCAACGCTGTGCAGAGTCTCCTGCCTTCCATCACCGCTACAACCTCTGAGCAGGAGCTTAGCTCGGCCAACACCACTTATCTTCAATGAAGGCAGGCTTGTATTTCCACCACCGTATAAAAGATAGATCCCGGCGCTCCCCCTCTCCCCCAGTGCATTCTTTGAAATGCCACCCAGGCCCTGTTATTGCTGGGAGGCCACCGAGCCAGGGATTAACTGCCTCGGGCTGCGTTAGGCTTTATTTGTCTAAGCAGCCAAGGGTGAGGAACGGCCATAAATATTGTGAAACGCCGAGTGTTGTGGAGGGGCAACATTGGGCAACGCGGGTCCCGCGGTGGTGGGCATCGCATCTTGGGCTGGGCGCAATTCTGGTGTGACCGATGTTGGAGAGGTTCCTGCCCCATACAACACAGGAGGTTTGGGGGACATCAAAACCCATCCTCATGTGTTCAAACTGGGGACATCAAGCTACCACCCAGGCCTTCTGGTTGCCTGTGTTAGTCCTTGTAGCACACAAGCAACCAAATGTCGTGGGTGTACCTGACCAAATGGGAAAATGCCACGGCAACACTGCCACCCAAGGGGACGTATACTGTGGTCTGAGCCTGTCTGCCCAGAACGGGGCAGTACGGCGTATGCTGTGACTCCCTTCACTAACGCACTGGGACATCACGACACAGGGAGGAGATGAAGAAGAGGGTATGCCCCGATCCCATCCCAGCACTGGCGGTACTGCCAGAGCCAGCACTTACAGACAGCAGCCCAGGACCTGCCGAATCTGATAGCCTGGCAGTAACCAACAATCCAAATGAGGAGCCATCAGGCCCAGATGCACGCTACATTAGCTAAATTGCTTTACAAAGGCGTCGCTGGGTAACTCCGTTTGGAGGCAAAGCGGTTGCTTCCCCCGTGTTTCATTCCAGCACGAGGACGACGCACTGCCTGCCCAGCGGCACGGAGAGTTTCTTGGTGCGAATACACGCATCTCCCGTGGGAGCATCCCGCACTGCAGCCGGCCCCCACACTGTTGGGACATGCCGTTAAACTTCTGCCCTTTGCTTCCCAAGGGCTGAGCACTGCAGCATGATGAAAGGATGATGGCCACTTAGACCAAATTACACCTCACTGGGGACTCTGCTCAGGCTGGGACAACCCAGCACGCGAGTGATGGATTTCTGTGGGCACTGGATGCCGTCACCTCTGCTGGATGCAATTTTGCTTGCTGCCATCACTCCGAGCTGGCACTTTCCAAATCTGAGTATAAACCACAATTTGTGCCCAACCTTTTTGCCTCAGTAAATATCAAGATTTACTGTTGTCCATGGAAACTATTGACTTGACCCTCACTTTTGTCAGTATTTATCTTTTTAGGTCACTGTATCTAACATCCATCTCAGCAGATGCCAGTATTTCAGGAACGTGGAAAACAAGCCCCATATGGGGAGCTGAACCTCACTGTCAGCACACACGTGTGTGTCTGTGCAGACATGTACATGCTTCCCCCAGCCAACGCGAGACCTTCCGCACGCGGGGAAATCGTTGGAGGGTTTTCCAGGCTCTGCTACGCAGCCCTGTGCTTTTTGTAGCTTTTTGGGGATAACACATGAAACCAGTAAACCTTTAACAGACTTCCCGCATGAAGAGCACATGTGCCTCCGTAACTCAGCGGGTGGAGGACCAAGACCCTCCGTGGGTCTCCAGGGTCTCGTGAATGTGCAGACAGACTTTTCACAAACCCGTGGAGCCACTACCCAACTCAGGGCAGCTGGCTGGGCCCGCGGGGTCTGCCGAACCCCTGGTGACCCCTGCCAGCGGCCAAAATGGTGAACCCACTGCAGGATGGGTGCTTTGCATCCCCAGAGAGGAAGGGGATGGTGACCCAGGCAGGGGGCCTGGCTGCCATGGACGCTGCTGGCTGGCTAGTGCCGGCCGCTCAGGAAAGCCATCATGAGCTTGCAAATTCTTTATAAGCTTCCCACATGATACAATTACCCAGGGGCCAGATCCTGAAGCCCTTTCTTCTCTCTTTACTCAGACCAGTCTCCACTGAAGTCATTGAGGCATTGGCCTAAATACAACTGAAGGACTTCAGGATTTGGCCCAGTAATAAAAACTTCCTTCCTTTGTCTACTGCTCACTCCGCATGATCCCACTACCTCCCGGCCTCCTCCTGGCCACGTCTCCCGAGACTGGGGCCATCAGTTGTTTTGGTTGATGCTGCTCTTTCGTTTTACCCTTTGCCGCGCCGTGCCTGTCCCCTCGTGCAGCTGCAAGCTGCCGCAGTGGAGGGAGCCGGGGTGGCCGGCGAGGAAGAGGGTGGATTGTGGGGTGAAATGCAGCCCGGCAGAGGGGCATTGCCGGTCCTGTGGACACGCATGCCTGCGCACACCGTGCAGGCTGGGACCGCTGTCAGCCATCACATGGGGACCTTCCCAAAGGCAATTCCTTAAACATCTCTTTGAGGATGGGATGGAGCACCTCCGAAAAAGCCTTTATCCCCCCTTTCCCCCACTGATGGTAGAGCAAGCGCCTTCGGCTGTACACTGGACTTTTACACGAGGGGACTGGGTGAGATGCGTCCTCCCAGGAAGGTACAGCAGGAAGTTAACTCACCTCGCTGCAATGGCAACTATGCATCACGCTAGGAAGTGACACCATAAGAAACACACATGATTTTAAACAAATAACTTACGCTATCAATTTTCCTGCTTTTTCTCTCTCAGAATAGCCACAAGCATGCAAAGCCCTGTTATCCCCTGTGGGTACCACATCCCCAGCACGGCCATCCAAAATACGCGCTGAGGTTTGGGGCAGGAGCTCCTGCATCCTTCCCATGCCCACCAGCCTTGCACACCCCTGTGGCACTGATAGAGCGATACATAAACACAGATACAGCAATTCCTTTCGCACCAGTCTCCCTGCCTCTGCTGCTCGATGACAGAAAGCAAACACAAAAGGAGCTTGAACTTAGCTGAAGTGAGAAGCATTTGGTCCTGGGCTACCAGCATAGCTTGATGACCTAAACCTCCATCCTGCAGCTCACGGATGCTCAGGTAGGTGACCTGGTCATACAGCGGGCTGCTCAGAAAGCACAGAAACAGCCCCTGCGAGTTCCTGCTGAGGTCTTCAGTCTTGCAGGGAGATTTTTAATATTGCTCAGCTAAAACTAAAACGGTCAGGCACACACCTTGGAGCATGCATCTCTAACCACCCCAGGGAACATGAAACTCGGAGCCACAGACGACCAGGGATCTTGGGGCTGCGAGGCTGTAGCGTGGCCTTTGCATCCCAACACAAAGCACAGCGCATAGCACAGGGTAAAACTAAGTGTCCAATGTCCAGTCCAGTGGCAAGGGCTACCTTGCTTAGGACTTGCTCTTTAAAAAATACAGTCTTGCTGTACATTCTGCCCTTTTTAAATACATTAATTGCCATGGAAACAATGCTCTTATTGGTATGGGAGCAGCCTGGTGGCCTCCACAGATGCAAGATAAAAATCAATGGATATATTGAAATACAGGCTGTATTTCAGGACCTTTTGTGGTTTTGGGGCTGGTCACCATGGCCACATCCATGAGAATGGTTCAGACTCTAGCAAGATGCGATTTTCTATGGAGAGAAAGCCGGGGACAGTAAAACATGCAGTAACATCCCTCTTGCAGTGTCTGTCTGCTTGGTCAGAGCATCCTTGCATGGAAGCCGGTCCCAGTACTGATGCGTGTGCTCAGGTCCCGGCAGTGGCCATCGCTCCCAACTCCTGCTGGTGCACCCCAGTCCCGGCTGCCCTTCACACCCTCATTGCCAGTGAGTGGAAAGCCTCACCTGGCCTCAGACATTGGTAGCGTAGCTTTGCTCCATGCCTCCCCTCTCCCCATCCATGGCCCTTTCCACTAGCTCAGTTGCCTCACCAAAAAGAAGAAGAAGAAAAGAAAAAAGCCAATATACTATATACATGCCATCGCTTCTTGGCCTTGAGAGTCTTCTAAATAGCACTGAGGGGGTTTGTACACAAACCAGCACAAAGGGAAGGGCTGCCAGTGCTACTCCCTCCCTACCCGCGGCCGCCCACGAAAAGCCGGTGCAAAGGGCAGCCCCGGCTGCCCGGCTCTCCCCTCCCGGCGAGGAGCAGCGCTGCCCTGTTCCCTGCCGTGCCGCCCATCATAAAGGGGTCCCTGAGCTGTTATCAGGCAGTGACAGTTTCCGCCATCAGATTCCTCCTGTCCGTCAGGAAAGCTAAATAAGGAACGTCGTTCAGGCGGCTGCAGGAAGAGGGGAAATGCAGGGACATCCGGCCCAGCTGCCAATTTTTCCTTTCCCATGAACCACCGCTGACCTCCGCCAAGGGAGAACCTGGACACCCAGCCTGGCATCGGCACCGCTCGTCTTCGTTTAGCCTTGCCCAAGGGGGATGCCCCGGCCCCCGGAGCCTGCCCGGGCGGGCGGCCTCGCCGTGCTGCGCGGCGTGGCCGCGGTGGGATGGCACACGGGCGCTGCGTCACCGGCACTAGCACCGCAGTCCACGGCGGGCGGACTCGGCGCACCGGCTGGCATTCGCCCAGCCAACTGGAGCCACGACCAGGAGAAGGCTTAACCCCTCCGCGCCTGTATGCCGGTGGGTGGCTACACCTCGCATGGCAGCAACAGGTCCCGAAAGCATCATTGAGCCCCTCTGATGGCTTCCCTCTTTGCATGTACTGAGACCGGGAGCAGGGCCGAACTTATTCTCTCGCTAAGTGCTCTGCAACCGCATGGGGGGTTTTCCAGGCTCTGCTGGGTTGTAACCAGCTCTGGACTGGCTGCTGCAGACAGGTAAAATCTTATCTCCTCTTTCTCTCTGCTCCCTCCAGGGCTCTGCCCATCAGTAACGGGGGATAAAGACCTGGAGGGTCTGTGACCCACTCAGCCCTTTCTCATGGTCCTTCCTGGGGATAGCCCTGCGGTCCTTGCTGCCTTTCACTGCGTAGAAGCAGAGCAGGGGAGCAGCAGCCACCTGGTTATTACGTGCTCAGAGAAGAGGAGACGACAGCACTTGCTTGGAGTATCTCTTGCCTTTCCTCACCACCCCGTTCTCTGTGTTTCCCCAGTTTGGAGTCTTTTTCTGACCCCCTAAACCGATCCCCCCTCAGCACATGACGTCCGTCCCACAGCACCTCCAGGTTTGGCCCGCAAAGCCCGCGCTGGAGATCCTCGCCCTGGAAGGAGGGGGCAGAAACGCAGCAAGAAAAACAATTCACACGTGGGAGAAGTTGTAAGGTGAAATACAAGTCACTGGCTGAAACCTGTTTCTGCTACCTCAGCAGGGAAACGACTCCAGGAGAGACTCCCCGCTTAATATCCTCAGCTTATAAAACTCGGTGGGAGTTTCGCCACCGGCTGTGGCGGGGCCAGGTTTTCACCCTCCTTCTGCTGAACTTGCACCTAGAGATGGAGCGATTCGCCCAGCAGCCGCTCCACAAAACCAGCGGTCACGCCGGGCTCGAGGGCTCGTGCCTCCTCGCCCACTTGACCACAGGCCATCTCCACTTCCACTATTTCGCGTTAACAATGAGGCACCGCAGATGGGCAATAACACTGTGTGCCGAAAACATCAGAACTATTTTGACCAGAGAGAAAAAGCCCCCCTGGGACCCGGCTAACCCTCTCTTTTAACTACATGAAACAAGAAACAAAGGTCTGGGATAGCCAGAGGCAATAAAAACCCTGGAATTCATTTAACCAGTCACTAGATGCCAGTGCAGCTGCAGCAGTATTTCTTTTCTTAATGAAGGACAAAAGACAATTCCAGCTCTGGCCCAGGGCAAGGCTCAGCTCTGGCCTCCCCGGCAGACACTGGCATGCACCAGGCGGTCGCAGAGCCCCCCATGGCACCCAGCTGGCACGGGACCCTCTGGGGACTGCGTGCCCGGCTCCCCGCTGCCCCTTGCCCAGGTGGAGATATGCAGGAGCTGCCTGGGGCAGGTCAAGATGAAACGTAGTGCCGGGCACCTCTGGGTCGCAGTCTGGGGTGGAAAAGGGGACCTTCAGCTTTAACTAACCACCTGTGGCTTTTTTCCTTGCAAACCCACAAATTTTTCCGCGCACGACTGCCTCTGGGCCCAGGCAAACGTCTAACACCCACAAGTCCCCGTGGTGACGAGCTCCACCGCTGCACGGTGGCGTGCAACAAGCCACCAGCCCCCTGCCACGCTCCTCATCCTCCCAGCATGGGAACCCGCCAGGAACTGTCTTCTCCAGGCGAGCTGTGATTTTGCAGCCCTCTGCCACAACGACCCAGCCCGTCTTTCCCAGCGGAAGATCCCTGCGAAGTTTAGTCATTCCTCACACGGAAACCACCACGGCCGCTGCTCCTCCGCTCCAGCTCCCCACCCTCCACGGGCAGCGCGGCCTGCGGGGTCCCGCCATCGCAGGGCTTTCTGCTTCTCCCCACACCTGCAGGACCCCCCCGGATCCTCATCACCCCGGGCTTTCTCCTTCCTTGCAGCTTTCTCCTTCCACTGGGCTTAAATACACAGCTCCCCCTCCCCAAACTGGGGGTGAGGGAGCCCCCCACCTTGCCCCCATTGCTTGGGGCTGTGTCAGTCCAGCAGGCTGAATGCAAAGATGCCACGTTCAGTTGGAACTGCTACTGCTGTGCTAGCTCGAGGGGTCGGGGAGAAGGTGGGTGGGATGGGTGCTGTCACCAAGGCTCACGTTGCTCCCCAAAGCTCTGAGAGCCAGGCAGACCCGGGGACCCTTCAAGAGCCCCCTCCTGCTCAGCAGCCGCTCTGCAAAGCGACCTCCTGCACGCTGCAGATGCCCCATACGGCACTGGAGAAACTGCTGCCTGGCCGCGGCCCCCTCCTGCCGCCTTTCCCGTGGGATCCCGCTCTCCCTCTCCCTCCCCAGGAACTGCCCCGGGACACTGGGAACAGCCTGTTCCCTCCTGGCCGACTGGGAGCACCTGCCCTTCCCACGCTTGCCCTGGAAAACACCGCACCAACGCGGGGCCAAGAGACACCCCGGGGACAGCGATCCCACATGGAGCAAGCCCACGGGAGAGAGGCAGCGGGGTGGGGTGGGACACGCCGGAGGAAGCCCTCTCCCGCCTGCCCCGCGCTGGCCGGGGCTAACGTGCTGCTGGGGGAGTGTCCCCCCCCCCGACCAGACGTCAAATTGAGCTCAGCAACAAACACCCCCGTGGCTGTTTGTGCAGGCAGCGAGCCACGGGCTCGCGTGGCCAAGCCAATTCCCAGGGCGGTAGTTGCAGCCCATCTATCCCAAATCGTCCCTAAGCAGACAGTGGGGCACAAGGGCCATGGCTGTCCCCTCCCCAGCAGCCCCCGGGGACCACGGGCTGCATCCCTCCCATCACCCACCTCCTCCTTGGAGGCCCCGGCTCTGCTTCATCCCTGACAGGCGACTGGGTTAAGCCAGAGCCGGGTTTGTTGCGCGCTCGTGGGCTTTTACATGAAAGGGTGTTGCTGAAATGGCCCACGTTTATTACTTGCAATAAAGCAACTGCTTCAAATCCCAGCTGCGAAGGCGAATGTTGCTGCTGGCGTGGTCAGCGCGGGGCTGTCCGAGCACCCGGCCGGGGAGGTCTGCGTGATCTTAGAGGAGGGCAGGCAGTGGCAGCCAACGTAATCGGCTCAGGTCCTACACAAGCAAAAGGCATACGCTCTTGAAAGCGGCAAGCCAGGGTCCCCAGCGGGATTATTTGGCTGCAGGGTGGTCAGGGCTGCTCTGCGCCCAGAGCACGGCGGCTCAGGGAGCACACGCTCTCGTCGCCAGCCACAAAGGGTTACCCCGAGGTGCGCCGGGATGCTGAGGCTGAACCTCCGCCTGCTCCCCCCATCCCACCACCTGCAAAGGGCAGCTCCCCAACTCCACTCCTTCCTGGGAGCACTGCAGAGCTGGGACGTAGGGAGAGACACACAGCATCCCCTCCTAGCACTGGCCTGTTTAAGCAGGTACCAGGGTGCAGGAACAAGCAGGACGCAAGACCCAGAGCCAGAAGAAAACCTTTCATGATCCTGAGATGAGTTTTTCACCCTTCACAGGTGGAACAGTCTCACACGCCCATCCCTGCTTCCAAGGGGAGCAAATATTCGCACCCAGTTGGGATTGTGGTTAACGAGGAATTTGTGGATCCTTTACGCGGTGACAAATTGGTCTCACATAGAACAGAAGAGGCAGCAAATCCCCAGGGTACAGTCCCCCACTTGAGCTCTGCATCGTCCTTCGTTGCTGCACTAATCAGGCAGCGCTGGAGAGCTTCAAAGCTCTGCGCAGCCCTGTGCTGACGAGGCCCACACATCACACAGCCACGCTGGCCACAGCCTCCCAGGCACCGCTCCCCGCACCTCTGGGAGATGAAAGAACCTGAGAACAGCTACACGATGCTTTACAAATTGCTAACAAGAGAGCTTTGAACAGCTGCAGCTCCCACCGCGATGCCACCAGCAGCAGGTCCCTTTCTGCCCTGCCTCCCAGAGCTCCTCCTGAGCTTCCAGCAGCCCACCGGGTCCTTCAGCCCCACAGCACCAGAGCCATCAGCAGCATTTTGGGCAAAGCAGGATGACAGTGCCGCTGCCGGTGATGCTGTCCCTACGGCACCTCTGCGGCCAGACCTGCAGCCCTCCGGTGAGCTCACTTCAACGATGGCAGCAAACCCCGTTGGTGACAGTGAGTCACTCAGCTGAGACTACAGAAAATTCTATTTATGCTCCCAAAACTCATCTCCCCACATCGCAAGCTTCCAGCGTTACTAACTTTCTGTCGGTCTCGCTCTGATCCAGGCTGTAAATGCTTCACCCGTTCCAGCAGGAGCTTCCCTGCGGGAAGCGGGGGAGGTTGGTGCCCCGTCCCTGCTGCCCTGGCAGTGCCCACACAGCTCTGCTCTGCCCCTGGAAGGGCACTGCAGCCCCATCTCTGCCGTGGTCGCACATCCACCTGACCCAAGCCACGGCCAGGGGGTTCAACTCACTGCCCGAAAGCCTTTTGCCCCAGAAGTGCTAAGGGAAGGAAAAGCATTTCACCAGGATCTGCCTTGGGTGACTTCCCAGGCAGACGAGAGCTGCCAGCGCCGGGCTGGGAGAGGCAGGCTGGACGGCATCGCGTGGACCACCGCCTCCGTGCGCCTTCCTCCCTAACGCGCTGCCCCACGCTCACAAATCAATGACTCCGTGCATGAAAAAATAAACAAACAGAGCAGGCAGCCGGCCTCCAGGCTGCCCTCCCGGCCGGCCGCTTCCCCGCGCACACAAATCCCTCCCGCAACAGTCGGATGCGGTTTCTCCCTGCGAGCAGCGAGCACACCCGTGGCACCGGCACGGCGTGGGCTCACCCACGGCCTCACCCCCGCCGCCCCGGAGCCCGCAGGGGCGGCAGCGGGGTCCTCCCGTCCTGTCCTCCCGCTGCGGGGACGCTGTCACAGCCGTCGGGGACACCCGGGCGGGTACCACGGCGCATCCCTGTCGGGATGGGGGATCCCGGGGAGGGCTGTGCCGAGGGTGGGGAACCCGGGGGTGGGCTGTGCCGGGGGTGGCGGACCCCACGACGGGCTGTGTCGGTCCCCGTCGGGGATGGGGGGACCTCGGGGTGGGCTGTGCCGGGGGTGGCAGACCCCACGACGGGCTGTGTCGGTCCCCGTCGGGGATGGAGGGACCTCGGGGTGGGCTGTGCCGGGGGTGGCAGACCCCACGACGGGCTGTGTCGGTCCCCGTCGGGGATGGGGGGACCCCGGGGTGGGCTGTGCCGGGCGTGGGGGATCCCACGACGGGCTGTGTCCCTCCCCGTCGGGACTGGGGGGACACCGGGTCGGGCAGCGCCGGTTCCCATCGGGGCTGGGGGACCCCGCGACAGGCTGTGCCGGTCCCCGTCGGGGCTGGGGGACCCCGGGGCGGGCAGCGCCGGTCCCCGTCGGGGCTGGGGAGACGGCGGGGCGGACTGCGCCGGGGCACGGCACATCTCCGTCCGGGCTGGGGGGACGCCGCAGGAGGCAGTGCGGGTCCCTGCAGGGTCTGAGGGACATAGGGGAGGGCAGCGCCGGGTCCCGTCCCGTCCCGCCGGGGCAGTCCCCATCCCCACCGCGGGCGCAGGTGCGGTGCGGAGCGGGGCGGGCGGCAGAGCGGGCAGCCCGCAGCGCCGCGGCTCTCACCTGCCTCCGAGACAATGCCGAGCCAGAGCCAGAGGGGCAGCGTACAAACTCTCTTCATCTCCGGGGCTGCCGGCAGGTCCGTGCGGGGCGATGCGGAGCGGGGCGATGCGGAACCCACACCCCCCCCCCCCCCCCCCGCTCACCGAGCTCTGCTCCCGCCGCGCCCCAGCTGCGGCAACGCGCGGCGGCGGGCGGGGAGCACCGGGGCCGCTTCCTTTTCCTCCGCCCGCCCGGGCCGCCCGCCGCCCTCCGCCGAGCCCGCGGGGCGCCGGGCGGGCGGCGGGGCGGGCCGGGGCGGGGCGGGTTGGGGGGTGGGGGTGGCGGGCGATAGGGTTTGGGGAGGGGAATTTGGGGGGGGGGGGGCACCTGCGGGTGCGGGCAGCGGTGTCTGCGCAGCCCCGCACCTGCGTGGGTGTCCCGCAGCGGGGCGGATGGGTGCGCACCCCCCTGCAGCTGGGTGCAAGTGTGTCCCACACCTGTGGGGGGGGTGTGGGGGGGTGTCCCCGGACACATGAGCACCCCCACACCTGTGCGCATATTCATACAAACACACGCCCTGTACGCCCCACCGCATCCGTGTGCGCGCATGTCACCTGTGTGCAGATGCCCACACGTCTCCTTCTTTCTTGTGCGCGTCTGGGCGCACGTCCCGACACCCCAGACCAGACAGAATGGACGTAACCACCCTCTCACAGCGGTGCGCACACACCTCACGTCAGCACACACCTCTCACGTCTGCACACACACACCTTCATGCCTGCACGCACCCCCCAAAACCTCACAGCTGTACGCACACAGTCCTGCATGCACCCCCTGAACTTCTCCTGCGTCTCCCCAGATCCACACGCACTTTCTCGCACCCGTGTGCGCACACTCGCACCCCTACTCATTTGGGGGTGCGCTAGGGGCCCCCACTCACGCCGTCCATCCGTGCACACTGCCAGCAGCGTGGGGCAGCCGCGTTGCCCCCAGCACCTTCACATGCGGCACACGCACCCCTCTCTGGCAGGGTGTACACCAAAACCCACGCACACAACTGTGGCACTGGCGGTGTGATGGTGATGGTGCCACTCCCCGCGTGCCAGTGGCGCTGCCCCCACACCGCTACCGCTGCCACTGCCACTGCCAGAGACAGTGGCTCCGGCTCGGTGCGAGCCGGCTGTGAACATGCTGCGGATGGAGGCGAAGGCAGAGCTTGAGGAGCGCGGCGGCACGGCGGGCACAGCCTGCGCACCCAAGGAGCGCAGAATAGATAAATTAATACAGCCCCACGCTGCACCCTGGAGGGTTATTAATTATGCACGCTTGCAGACAGCGAAAAAAGAGCCTGAATGAGAACCATGTGCTCATGGCTTCGAAAAGGCATGAAAACTTCTTGTGCGCTCAACTGCTCTGGTTGCCAAATCCATGGAAGAAATCACCCTGTCCCTCTCCCAGAGCCGTCAGAGGGGCTCCAAGCCACAGAATTTATTTTACCCAACTCCCTCCATCCCAATTAGTGAGTTTTTAACCCTGAGACCACTGGCTGCATCGCTTTTCTGAACTCTCATCTTGGACCGCGTCCCTCCTCGATTCCGAGGGAACAGAAAGCGATGCTGTCCCTCCATCCCAGGAGGGTGCCCAACCCCTGGGACTTTCCGGAGGGAGATTTTTAAAACTTGCCGTGATGATGGGGTGATGAGGCAGAGCTGGGGACAGCCACAGTGAGGGGCAGCACCGCCCACAGCCGCAGTGAGGAGAGCTGAGATTGCAGGATCGGGCCCTTCCCCAGAGCCAGGGGCTGTGATCAGGAATGGGGCAGCCGTGGGGCTCCCTGCCATGGCAGCGTATTTGCACTGGGGACCACTGGTGAGCATCAGAGGTCACCGACCGTGCACCTGAGATGGGCAGTGAGGTGGCTGAGGTGCAGACAGCAACGGGAGGGATAAATGACACCGCGCCGCTGAGATGCTGGACGAAACGCACGGCCCAAGGGCTGCCTGGAGAGGCTGAGTGCGAGAAGAGCAGAGGCTCTGACCTGGGGATACTCTGGCAGCCCCAAAATCAAGGGATTTTGGCATCCTCCAAGGGATTTGGGAGTCCATACGCGGCACGGCGCAGGCGGTGGTGGCCAGGACCAGCCTGTCCATGCTGCCATCTAACGGCGGGACGCCGGGGAGGGCTCGCCCGGCGACAACGGGGAATTTTCCATCACAAACAGAGGGTGACTGTGGGACCGGTGGGACCTTTCCATTGTTGCCGCCCTGGGAAACAAAAGGAGCTTATTTTAAAATCTTGTCCCCCTTCCAGCACGTGGGGGGACCCGGGGAAGCGAAGGCTTCCCCAAAGCGCGGCATAAGGACGCAGCCACGTCGCAGCAGGGGACCAGGGCAGGAGCTGCCGGACGCTGCCCAGCCCCAGGCACGACGATGGGAAAGGCACACAGGGGTGGCTCTGAGGACACCCAGGGACAAAACGACAAGGTAACCTGCAAGGAAAATACAGCCTGGTGCTGGGGGCAGGCGGCGAGAACGAGCCCTGGGAGGCGCAGAGTCGGGGCGCTGGAGCAGAGAGGGGTTCTTGGCCCCCGCGCTGCCCACTGTCCATCCCCGTCCCCTCCTGCCCGAACCCAGGGCCAGGCCCAGTCCGTCACCGCATTCACACCGCACCTGCAGGTTCTACTCTGTGTTTTATCAGTGAAATGCGTTTTTCAGACAGCGTTTAACGGCAGGCAGTTATTTCCTCGCCGGGCTAACACTGCACGTACATACTCAGAGCAGTGTTTTCCCCACACGTGGGAGCCGCCGTACGTGCTGCGTGCGGGGCAGGGGCTCTGCCTGCCCCAGCCTTCCCGCCAGAGCCTTTCCCCAACAGCGGGGCCAGGCCAGGACGTAATACCCCAAAACGTGGCTCTGCCTGGGAGTGGCACACTGGGGCCACTGCACACAGGAGGAGGAGGAGGAAGGACACGCTTCCTCGGGAGCCTGCTCAGCTCCGGGATTTGGGACAAGCGGGTTTCGCTGCTCTCCAGCTCTGCCTTTGGCAGGGGGAAGGTGTAGGAGGTGGCAGCGATGGCACTGGCACGCGTCGCCGTGAGATGCTCGCAGCTCGTGCCGCCACACCGGCCCACGCGGCACACGGCGGGAGCTGGCGGCCGCCCTCCTGCCTGCCGGCAGCCGCCGAAGCTCGGCTGCGCTCGCTGCCTGGCGGATCTGCTCCCCCTCACACTTCGGGGACGGCTGCCTGCTGCTGTGCCCAGCCTTACCCGCCGGCGGTTTCGGGGCAGGTCAGGGAGGCGATGGGTTTCAGCCCCCCCCCCGAGCTGCAGCTCCGCTGCTATCAAACCAGCCTCACCTTCCAGTCCTTGCAGGGGGGATGACAGCCCCGCTCGCAGCATCAGTACCAAGCCAACAGCTCTTTGTTCTCCGCTCTTGTTTCAGCTGAAGCTGGAGGGGGCAGCAAGCCAGGAGAGAAGGCCGAGTCCAGCCCAGGGGCTCAGCAGGGAGCGAGCAGAGCTTGCTGACCAGCTAAAGCCCAGCTGGGGACCGGGAGGGAGCAGAAACCCCTGACACCCCCCCAGGCACACCCAACCCCTGAGCAAAGCTGCACAGAGCAACGGCTTCCCAATAACTGCGTCCCCTCTGCCCCGTGCCCGCAGAGCCCCGGGCTGCTCGGTGCTCCTGCACAGGACACGTCTGTCTGCACCGTGCGTGGGTCATCCTCCCCTCCAGCTGAGCACAAAGTCTTCTCCTGCCACGGCACAGGCATTAGGCAAGCCCAAAAGCGGGTGCTGCAGCAGAGCCCAGCCCTGGCACGCTGTAGGGATGGTGCACGGGAAGGGGGAACGTCCCTTGTGGCACTGTGGGAGGACAGGGCCCCCTCTCCTTTCCCTGCTGGGCAGGGGGATGACCAGCGGAGGACTTGCTTTGACAAGTGTCCCTGTGCCCAGCTGCAGGAGCTGGAAAGCCCTCACGCCCAACCCTTCCACCAGCGCAGAAAGTTGAACCTCTGCAGAGGAGGAACGTGCAGGCTCCAGCCCGCACCAGGAGCTACGCGGGATCGGGGTGGCTCCGGCCTCTGCTCTGACCCTGGAGTGGACTTCAGGGCGATAAACACGATAATTCCACCCGCCCCAGAACTGCCATCCTTCCTCCCACCCATCACTCCCGCCGGCCACACTCAGACCCACGCCAGCACCTCCTGCCTCAAGTCGACTGCTGACTGGTGAGCGAGGTGGGGACGTGGCCAGCATCCCCCGGGCACAAACCGCAGCAGCCAAATCCACTCAACTTCCCCCCCCTCGGGGGTCCCAGGGCACCCTCCCGCAGCGGTGGTGCTGCCAGGCAGAAAGCCAAGCTGGACCCGCTCCCCGCAGCGAAGGCTGCTGGGGCTGTCGTGAAGTTGGGGAGAAGGGGACTTTTCTTTCATGTATACAAATCCTTAAGACCCAGCCAGGCCAAAGGAGGCGGAATCTTAAAATCCAGGAGGCTACAGCCAGGGCTGGGCTCAGACAAACCTCCCTCCCACCGTGGGGCTGCCAAACCCCCACCTTGTTCCCAAGCAGCCTGACACGGGCGAGGGTGAGCGAAAGACGAAGAGCCACTGCAAGCTGTGCCGGCAGCGCTCCAAGGAAAGGGCTGAGGGAGAGCAGTGGCTCTGTCGTGCCTCCGGTGTCGCAGGCGGAGGGAAGGAGCCCGGGCTGGAGCAGGGGCCGGGCAGCCGCTCTGCGCCCCCAGGCTGTGCTACACCCCGCTGCCGTGGCTCCCCCCTCCCCAGCGTGCGAGCCACGAGCAGGTCCGGCAGAGAGTTGTCTTTCTCATGAGCTTTAATAGTGACTGAATAGAAGTGAGGCGGTGCCGCAGTGCCCGGGCTACAGTGGGTGCCATGCCGTGCACCGAGCTCCCTCTGCCGCCGGCCAGGAGCCCTTCCCCGCGAAGCTCTTTGAGCAGATGAAGCCCACTGCTGGGACACAGTTGAGAGTTGAGGAACCTAATAGTACTCCAGGGCCACCTCCACTGCAGCCCTGCGGCTGCCGTTACCGAACTGTGCAACGCTCAGGCACAGAAAGTCATTCTTCAAGGGCACGCCAGGCACTTCTAGGAACGCAGTGTGGCACCCGCAGCCCACGGCACAGAGAAGGGAGGGAAGACAGGAGCTGGGAAGAGACTCATCGCCTTCCTTCCTTCCAAAATTGAAACTAAACCAGCCCCTCCAACACCCACCAGGTCCACTCGTGCAGAACTAGCCTCCAGCACAGCCTCAGGCAGCCAGCTGGCAGAGACAAGAAGCCAGGCTGGTGTCCCCAAAGCATCCTGCTCCTCCTCGTCTCTCACAGGGCCAGGTGGCAGAGGCGCATGGGTTCTATGTTGTCCCTTCCGTCGCTGAAGCAGGTGCTGAAGAAAGGACAGTATCTCTCTGCAGAAACCTGGTGGAAGGTGAAGAGGTGGGACATATCTCCGGCATCAAAGAAGGTGACGGTGCCCTCCTGGCAGTCCAGGAAGACGCCCACTTTCCGGGGGGGCCGGCGGGGAGTCAGGCGCACCCAGGGAGTGGCAGTGGCCCAGTACTGCGTCCTGTTCCGCAGGCGAAGCGTCCAGTAGCCGTTCTCTGGGCACAGCTTGACCTTTGCTGCCCGGTCCACAGCCTCGGCGGCCACCCCCAGGTCCCACTTGGTTTTGCTGCCCACCCAGACCTCCCAGTAGTGCTGGCCACCGTCAAAGGTCTGTGAGCCCAGGACATTGACGCACTGACGGAAGCGCCGGGGGCTGCTGGGGACGAGCTGGGCTCTATTCCTCTCTGTCACTGCTGTCAGGTCTCTGGAGAAGACCAGATTGGGGTGGGCTGACTCAGGATCGAAGGTGAGTGGGGCAGGAGCTACGGAGACATTGAACACGACATTTTACCGATTGCATATTCCCTCCGCAGAGCATCCCCAGCCCTACCACCATCCAGCACATCCATCCCTCACACCAATCCGCTCACCGGGGCGGATGGACCGCAGCATCTGTCTCCAGAAGATGTACTGCAAGGGGCCGCTGCGGCTGTCCCTGTAGCGCTCCAGGTCGAAGGCAGGCTGGGTCTCAACGCGCACCGAGGGCCTGGGGCAGAGAGAGCAGCAGTCAATCCCTCTGCCGTGCCGCTAGCGAGGCACGTGGGAAGAGCGTGGTCAGGACTGCAGCACGCTACCACACACGACGGATCTGGTAAAGACGGGACACAAACCTCCCTGGCAGCTGCTTGCTCCCCGTGAAGCAGCACCACCCCCCGTGCAGCAAATAGCTCAGGGCAGAGGTGTTACAGACCGAGACGGATCCGGCAGCACCGCTCACGGAGCGGTGACTCACGGCAGGCCAGCACTCAGCACGCCCAAGCAGGACTCCTGTGAGCTCCTGTGGAGCTGGGCTGCATCCTACGGCAGCCCCCAGGGAGGGAGGGGACGGGGACACGCTCCCCTATGGCAGTTCTGGCCCTCAGCTACTCGCAGTCGCAGACAGACCTGCGCCTCAGGGGCAGTTTTGCAGCCCCGTGAGTTGTAAGAAGTTAAGAAAGGGCAGGGAAAAGCCAAAGCACCCAAAGGCTGTGGCATCAGCCTCACAGCATGCATGGCTCTCGCACTCATTCCAAACCAGCACATCTCCTCCACCCTCCACACTCCTCCTTCCAGCCCGGCCACCTCGACACGCATGCTCCCTAGGGAGAGCACCCAACATGTGCTGGGGACCAGTCCCCCACACAGCACAGCACCAGCAGCTCGCTGAACGATTTGCGATGCTTTTAAAACTTGAGATAACATCCCTCCCTCATGCGGTCCCAGCCAGGCACAGAGATAAGCTCCTGAAAAGGGAATCAGCTTCTTTCATGCCAGACACGTACCTGATATCCAGGCTCTCCACCTGCAGTGAGGAGCAGAGAGAATTAGCAGTCACTGTCTGTAATTCATGCAGCTGCACAAATAAGCTCCCTGTCTTGCCTCCTGCGGTCACGAAGCACAGAGAGAGGAAACCAACCCGCCAGGACCCCAACCCCAGGGGAAACTATCTGGGCGCTGTGGCCAAGGCAATTTCACAGGGGTGACAGAAAAGGAGGAAGGCTCCTGAGACCCACCACATTGGAAAGATCACCACATCCCCTGTGGCTAAAGCCTCCAGACTACAAGAGAATGGGTAGATAATCCACAGGGATAGCGGTGAGAGTAAATTCCAGGTATAGTCTGGTGCTGTCACTTAGAACTCTCCCCATCCCAAATTCAGTTCCTGAAACACCCCTCAGCCTCCTGGCCAGGGTCAGCCAAGCACACTCACCTCCAGCAATGACACTTCTTCCACCCTGCTCAGGGTTTGCTCTATGCGCTCTATGTCCTTCTGCAGCACTGACATCCCCTCCTCCAGCTGGTGGACATCCCCGTGCAGGCGGGCCAGTGACTGCTCTTCCTTTTCGCCCAGCTCTGCCAGCACAGCTCTCTCCTCTTCCTCCAGGATCTGATGAAGGTGAGCAAACTCCGCACGGATCTTGAAGTTCAGCTCCCCAGACACCTTCTGAGCAGAGGGAAAAGGCAGAAGATGAGTCTGACAGCCAAAACACACAAGTAGGTGCATGGGATGGCTGAGCCCATTACTCTGCTTACAGAGTCCTGAAAATTAGGGAGTCTGACATACACACAACTTTTTGGCTGGAGAACATGACACAAGGACAACTTTCAAGACTGCAGAGCCAAAGGGGAAGGGGGGAAAAAAAAAAAAAAAAGAAAAAAAAAGAACTCTACCAATGGCTCAGTCACCTTAACTAGAAATCCTTGCACACAGCCACAGTGGGAGCCCACAGCCCTCTCCCACACCACCAGGAATTTGCTTGTGTGCAAGACTGGAGCTCTTTTGCTTTTCTGGAGCCGCAGACTCAGCTGTTCAGGTTAGTTAGGATTTACTTCACACCGTACCAGACCCTGGGCAGAGCTGCCCGACACTGGTAACTTGCTCTTTTTCCCTGATGCCTTCATCTCTCAGGGCTGCTGTTTGCATGGGAGAGACGGGGGAGCTGCACAAGCTAATCTCTGTAGTCAAGGCCGGCAAAATCCCATCCAGCTCTTTTCAGAGGTCCCTTTTTTCTACTTGTTTAGTCAGCCAGCCAGCCAACCTCGTGGTGCTCTCACTGCCTTCCTGCCTGTTTACACGAGACAGCCAATGACTTTTTATTTTCCCAATCTTTACACTTTTAATCTCTAAGTGCAACCTTAGCCCACATTATTTTCTTGATGAGCGTTTCCTAAAATGCGTATCGCTTTCTACCAGCAGGAAACCCATCTCCCCCAGAGTCCATCTGCAGCTTCACCAGCTGGCAGAGCGCCCCAGCCTCCCTTTGCTCTAGCAGGTGCTTGTGCACCTGAGAACCACACGAGAGCCACAGAGGACGTGCGTGGCCCCCCTGTTCAGACCAGCAATTTGCTCCTTTACTCCTGAAACACCTCTTAGTCAGCTCTTCCACTGCAACAGGACATCAGCTGCAAGTGCTTATTTGATAATACTTCTTCATTAACCTCAAAGGTCTATTCCAAATCTGGCAGCGGGATAGAGGTATGAAACAGTGCAGGCAGCAGAATCAGAGACTCCAGTCAGAAGACAGTCTCCCATCAGTTCTGTCTCACCTCTGAACTACTTCAGTTTTCCTTACACTCTCCTTCTTTGGCTTTTAGTACTTTTATATCACTCAAGAAGGAAGGCCAGTCAGCCTGTGGCTGTTCTTGCTTCATTGATCAGTGACAAGTAGGCAGCCTGGGGCCACTTGAGCCCGGAGACAGCACTCAGACTCCTCACATCGTCTCAGAGCGTCACAGGGAATCCAAACACGGTCCCGGTGACAAGGCCACTGCTCTCTGCAGCACTAACCCTGCTGCTGATCCAGCTCCTTCAGCTTTGCTGCCACCCCTTCAGACACACAAGAGGATTTTAAAGCTTCCAATAATTAACCCTCTCCCAAAGTGGCAGCACCGCAGGGCCAGAACAGGCTGCTCAGCCGACAGCTCTCACCACTCACACCGTCTCGGCTCTGCTGCACCAACACACCTTGTCAATGCTGCATTAATTGCTTAATGCCTCTTCCCAAAGCCTCCACTGAATATTCAGTAGTGATGGGCTTTGGCCTACATGCGGGGGAGTTTGTTCAGATTCCTACATAGTTATTCATCTAGATTTTTACAGGAAGCTGAGCTAAATCTCAGCTGAAGTCATGCACAGATCCTCTATGAACATTAACCCAGAGACAGTACAAAAAAGCAGCTATCACAGGGCTTTACCGTCAGGCCACAGATATCTTCCTGTGTTGCACGCTTCCTCCGCAAGAAGTTCTCCATCTCCTTCTGACGAGCTTGCAAAGCATCTTCCAGGTGCTTCTGCAGGAAAGAGGAAAAGAAGGTGAGCAGACCATTTCACTACTCTGCCACGAATCAGGAGCAATCCCAGTTCCTGAGGCCAGCATTAGAGGGAGGTTGCAACACAATTTCTTATAAAGGCAGTAAGGAGAAGAAAGCACCTGATGCACAGGCTTTAGAACTATATATGTATGCACATAATGAAACAAATTTATTTTTAAGACTGGGAGCTCCAGCCTGGGATATCTGTTTGCAGAAGGCTGAAACCCTGCGTGCTGTGAACTGACTTGTGCAGGGACTGACCCCTCAAGCAGCCCTCACCCCTGGCTGCGTGGTCCCTACGTGAGAAACAACCAGGCTACGACGGAATCAGGCACGGCAGCGAAGGAAACAAACGCAAGAAAAGAAAGTGTCCAAAAGACAGACAGTTGGAAGGAAACAGAGAGAGGGAATGAATCAGGAAGAGACACAGATGTCGCTGCACTCGGGTCAGGTGAGGCACACACAGGGCTCCCCGCCGGAGGAACGGACTGCGGGAGGAGGGGGTGGTGGGCTCGCACTGGCTGCACAGGGCTCACACAGCTCCCATGCCCTTCTCCCCCAGCCGGGCAGAAGCCACTCACCTGCATCTTGTGCCGGTGCTCCGCGGAGCTGCAGCGCCGCACTTTCTCCACCAGCCCCGACAGCAGGTAGTTGGTGCGAAAAGCCCGGCTGGGGAACTCTCGGCGGCACTGGGGGCAGGAGGGGACCTGGGTGCAGCTCTCCCAGTATCCCTGGATGCAGGCCTTGCAGAAGTGGTGCATGCAGTCCAGCATGACGGGCTCGCTGAAGAGGTCGCAGCAGATGACACATGTCAGCTCCTCCCGCAGGCTCCGGTCCTGGCTCCTGCCGGCCATCCCTGCTGGCACACAAGTCCCAACCTCAGTTTTCTGCCACCACCATCCCAAAATCCCCTTCCCTCTGGGCTAGGGCAGACTTCTGCCCTTCCTCACGCTGGGCTCTGCTGGCTGCTGTGGGGCAGGGTTTGGTTACCAGACCTTGCCCAGGACCTGCCCAGGTGCCGCACTGCCGTACCCAGCCCTGAAAAGCCCCGAACGGTGAAGAATTACCGTGAAGTCCCGGCAAAGGGTCAGCCCCTTTGCGGAATAACAACTTTCTGCTTCCCGTTACCTCAGCAAAACTACTCACGGGGCCTGCGAGGGATCAGCCGTGTGCCCTCACCGGGCCCCGGGGCTGACCCGGCCCGGGGACACCAAGCAGCCGCCCCGGAGCCTTGGGGCGAACCCCAGCGCCGTCTCCCCCCCCGCCCTCGGCGGCCCCGTGTGCTCCAGCCGCCCCCGGCTGTGAGGGAGCCCGGCGCCGGGCCGGCCGGAGCCCGCAGCACCCCCTGAAGTCCAACCGTGGGGTGCGCAGCCCGGCCTGTGCTCTGCACCCCCACACACCGCCCCCCGGGCCACAGCCACGGCCACGGCCACAGCCACGGCCACGGCCACGGCCCCCCTCCCGCCGTGCCGGGGGACGCACCGCGCTCACGGCCCTCCTTCCCGCCCGCCCCCGCCGACCGGCACCGGCACCGGCACCGGCACCGCGCAGCTCCCAGCCGGACAACCCGCAGCCTCCGCTCCGCCCCGCCCGCCGACTGACGCCCACCTCGACCAATCGCCGTGCGGAGGAGGCGCCGCCCGCCCGCTCATTGGGTGGGTGCTGAGGCCGGGGGGGCGGGGCTTTCGGCATGTGACGTGGTCACGTGTGCGCGGGCCCGGGGCAGCTGCTGGTGGGGCCGCGCGCGCCGCCCGCGGGGGGGCGCGTGGTGCGCTGAACTGTCCCTGCACTGCTCCTGCACTGTCCCTGCACTGCTCCTGCATTGTCCCTACACTGTCCCTGCACTGCTCCTGCACTGCTCCTGCACTGTCCCTGCACTGTCCCGCATTGTCCCGCACTGTCCCTGCACTGTCCCTGCATTGTCCCTGCACTGCTCCTGCACTGCTCCTGCACTGTCCCTGCACTGTCCCGCATTGTCCCGCACTGTCCCTGCACTGTCCCTGCACTGTCCCTGCACTGCTCCTGCACTGCTCCTGCACTGTCCCTGCACTGTCCCGCATTGTCCCGCACTGTCCCTGCACTGTCCCTGCACTGTCCCGCACTGTCCCTGCATTGTCCCTGCACTGCTCCTGCATTGTCCCTGCACTGTCCCGCACTGTCCCTGCATTGTCCCGCACTGTCCCTGCACTGTCCCTGCACTGTCCCGCACTGTCCCTGCACTGTCCCGCACTGTCCCTGCATTGTCCCTGCACTGTCCCGCACTGTCCCTGCACTGCTCCTGCATTGTCCTGCACTGTCCCTGCACTGTCCCTGCATTGTCCCTGCATTGTCCCTGCACTGTCCCGCACTGTCCCGCACTGTCCCTGCACTGCTCCTGCATTGTCCCTGCACTGCTCCTGCATTGTCCCGCACTGTCCCTGCACTGTCCCGCACTGTCCCTGCACTGTCCCTGCACTGCTCCTGCATTGTCCTGCACTGTCCCTGCATTGTCCCTGCATTGTCCCGCACTGTCCCTGCACTGTCCCTGCACTGCTCCTGCACTGTCCCTGCACTGTCCCGCACTGTCCCGCACTGTCCCTGCATTGTCCCTGCACTGTCCCGCACTGTCCCTGCACTGTCCCTGCACTGCTCCTGCACTGTCCCTGCACTGTCCCGCACTGTCCCGCACTGTCCCGCACTGTCCCTGCACTGTCCCTGCACTGCTCCCGCACTGTCCCTGCACTGCTCCTGCACTGTCCCTGCACTGTCCCGCACTGTCCCGCACTGTCCCGCACTGTCCCTGCACTGCTCCTGCATTGTCCCTGCACTGCTCCTGCATTGTCCCGCACTGTCCCTGCACTGTCCCGCACTGTCCCTGCACTGTCCCTACACTGCTCCTGCATTGTCCTGCACTGTCCCTGCACTGTCCCTGCACTGCTCCTGCATTGTCCTGCACTGTCCCGCACTGTCCCTGCACTGTCCCTGCACTGCTCCTGCATTGTCCCGCACTGTCCCTGCACTGTCCCTGCACTGCTCCTGCATTGTCCTGCACTGTCCCGCACTGTCCCTGCATTGTCCTGCACTGTCCCTGCACTGTCCCTGCACTGTCCCTGCACTGCTCCCGCACTGTCCCTGCACTGCTCCTGCATTGTCCTGCACTGTCCCGCACTGTCCCTGCACTGTCCCGCACTGTCCCTGCACTGTCCCTGCATTGTCCTGCACTGTCCCGCACTGTCCCTGCACTGTCCCGCACTGTCCCTGCACTGTCCCTGCACTGTCCCTGCACTGCTCCCGCACTGTCCCTGCACTGTCCCGCACTGTCCCTGCACTGTCCCTGCACTGCTCCCGCACTGTCCCTGCACTGTCCCGCACTGTCCCGCACTGTCCCTGCATTGTCCCTGCACTGTCCCTGCACTGCTCCCGCACTGCTCCCGCACTGTCCCTGCACTGTCCCTGCACTGTCCCTGCACTGTCCCGCACTGTCCCTGCACTGTCCCTGCACTGTCCCTGCACTGTCCCGCACTGTCCCGCACTGTCCCTGCACTGTCCCTGCACTGTCCTGCACTGTCCCTGCACTGTCCCGCACTGTCCCTGCACTGCTCCCGCACTGCTCCCGCACTGTCCCTGCACTGTCCCGCACTGTCCCTGCACTGTCCCGCACTGTCCCGCACTGTCCCTGCACTGTCCCGCACTGTCCCTGCACTGCTCCCGCACTGTCCCTGCACTGTCCTGCACTGTCCCTGCACTGCTCCCGCACTGTCCCTGCACTGTCCCGCACTGTCCCGCACTGTCCCTGCACTGTCCTGCACTGTCCCTGCACTGTCCCTGCACTGTCCCGCACTGTCCTGCACTGTCCCGCACTGTCCCTGCACTGTCCCGCACTGTCCTGCACTGCTCCCGCACTGTCCCTGCACTGTCCCGCACTGTCCCGCACTGTCCCTGCACTGTCCCGCACTGTCCCGCACTGCTCCCGCACTGTCCCTGCACTGTCCCTGCACTGTCCCGCACTGTCCCCGCACTGCTCCCGCACTGTCCCTGCACTGCTCCCGCACTGTCCCGCACTGCTCCCGCACTGTCCCTGCACTGTCCCTGCACTGTCCCGCACTGCTCCCGCACTGTCCCGCACTGTCCCTGCACTGTCCCGCACTGTCCCTGCACTGCTCCCGCACTGTCCCTGCACTGTCCCGCACTGTCCCTGCACTGTCCCGCACTGTCCTGCACTGCTCCTGCACTGTCCCTGCACTGTCCCTGCACTGCTCCCGCACTGTCCCGCACTGTCCCTGCACTGTCCCGCACTGTCCCGCACTGTCCCTGCACTGTCCCTGCACTGCTCCTGCACTGTCCCGCACTGTCCCTGCACTGTCCCGCACTGTCCCTGCACTGCTCCCGCACTGTCCCTGCACTGTCCTGCACTGTCCCTGCACTGCTCCTGCACTGTCCCTGCACTGTCCCGCACTGCTCCCGCACTGTCCCTGCACTGTCCCTGCACTGTCCCGCACTGTCCCCGCACTGCTCCCGCACTGTCCCTACACTGCTCCCGCACTGTCCCTGCACTGTCCCTGCACTGTCCCTGCACTGCTCCCGCACTGTCCCTGCACTGTCCCTGCACTGTCCCTGCACTGCTCCTGCACTGTCCCTGCACTGTCCCTGCACTGTCCCTGCACTGTCCCTGCACTGCTCCCGCACTGTCCCTGCACTGTCCCTGCACTGCTCCTGCACTGTCCCTGCACTGTCCCTGCACTGTCCCTGCACTGCTCCCGCACTGTCCCTGCACTGTCCCTGCACTGTCCCTGCACTGCTCCTGCACTGTCCCTGCACTGTCCCTGCACTGTCCCTGCACTGCTCCTGCACTGTCCCTGCACTGTCCCTGCACTGTCCCGCACTGTCCCTGCACTGCTCCCGCACTGTCCCTGCACTGTCCCTGCACTGCTCCTGCACTGTCCCTGCACTGTCCCTGCACTGCTCCTGCACTGTCCCTGCACTGTCCCGCACTGTCCCTGCACTGCTCCTGCACTGTCCCGCACTGTCCCTGCACTGTCCCGCACTGTCCCTGCACTGTCCCTGCACTGTCCTGCACTGTCCCGCACTGTCCCTGCACTGTCCCTGCACTGTCCCTGCACTGCTCCTGCACTGTCCCGCACTGTCCCTGCACTGTCCCGCACTGTCCCTGCACTGCTCCCACACTGTCCCTGCACTGTCCCGCACTGTCCCTGCACTGTCCCGCACTGCTCCCGCACTGTCCCTGCACTGTCCCTGCACTGTCCCGCACTGTCCCCGCACTGCTCCCGCACTGTCCCTACACTGCTCCCGCACTGTCCCTGCACTGTCCCTGCACTGTCCCTGCACTGCTCCTGCACTGTCCCTGCACTGCTCCCGCACTGTCCCTGCACTGTCCCGCACTGTCCCTGCACTGTCCTGCACTGTGCCACACTGTCCCTGCACTGCCCCTGCACTGCTCCCGCACTGTCCCTGCACTGTCCCTGCATTGTCCTGCACTGCTCCTGCACTGCACTGTGCTGTCGCTGCACTGCATTGTCCCTGCACTGCTCCTGCACTGTCCTGCATGGTCCCTGCACTGCTCCTGCATTGTCCTGCATTGTCCTGCACTGCTCCTGCACTGCTCCTGCACTGTCCTGCATTGTCCTGCATTGTTCCTGCATTGTCCCTGCATTGTCCTGCACTGCTCCTGCACTGTCCCTGCACTGCACTGTGCTGTCGCTGCACTGCATTGTCCCTGCACTGCTCCTGCACTGTCCTGCATGGTCCCTGCACTGCTCCTGCATTGTTCTGCATTGTCCCTGCATTGTTCCTGCACTGCTCCTGCACTGCCCCTGCAGTGTCCCTGCATTGCACTGTACTGTCCCTGTACTGCTCCTGCAGTGTCCCTGCACTTTCCCTGCATAGTCCCTGTACTGCTCCTACATTGTCCGTGCGCTGCACTGTGCTGTCCCTGCACTGCTCCTGCATTGTCCCTGCACTGCACTGCGCTGTCCCTGCACTGCACTGCATTGCCCCTGCACGGCACTGCTCCTGCATCCCGTGGATGCCAATGACATTGTCACACTTAAGCATGCTGCCAGCCCCAGCACAGCTATTCTGGGACCCCAGGAGCAGCTCCAGCTGGCTGACCAAGGCAAGGCTTGGCTGCATCCTCTTGCTCCAGTCGCTGTGGTGGCAGTGGGATAGGGATGCTCAGCCCCTGCTGCTCGCCAGGCACTGAGGGATGGAAAGCACTCACTGGGCAGGAATTGTGTCCAACAGGCTGAACCTGCTCCCATTGCTGCCCTCTTCCCCTCTCCACTGCATAACTCAGCGGGGTCCCCCTGAGAAAATCACTAAAAGGGTGACACCGGGATCCAGGGATGACCAAACAGTCTCAACTTAGCTGTGACTTAATGCAGCAAAACCTCACTCCCCACATTTACGGAGTTTTGTGCTTCCAGCAGGCTGCATCTCACGGTGCAAAGGGGCCAGGGCTTGCCAGGGGCAGTGACCGCTGCCAGCCCAGCGCGCTGCAGCCGCCGTGCGAGTGGGTAGCGCCTGCGCAGCGGGAGAGCGGCACATGTCATCCTCCCGCCACGCGCCAGCAGTCCCTGAAAATAGCCGGCTTTGAACTGGTGGATTTTGGATGGGAGCTGAATCATCTGCTTAAATGTATCCTTTTGAGAGGGAAATAGCTTCATCATCCGTGTCCAGCCCCTGATCTCCCGGCTTTGCCACCATTTCGCCAGGAGGCATTGAAGACGATGCACAAACCCACACGCAAACCAGCAGACAAGACGCCCAGCCCAGGACACGCAGCCCGGGGTGAGCCAGGGTGCTGCTCCTTGACCTGTTTCAGCTCGCAGCGCCACGGTCCATTATTTGTGCGGCTCTGCACAGAGGTAAAAGCATCAATAATTGCTTTTCAGCAGAGATCTGGAATGTGCTGCAAAAGGTTATGTTCCCCCAGCAGCCCGAGCCATCAGTGCTGGGAGATGTCCCCATGAATCAGCATCTGTGCTGTGTTCGGAGAGCTCATCCCTCCCCGCGGGGCTGGTTACAGAGCCCGTGGAGGTGACAGCCCCCAGCCTGCACCACCACGCACCCCGGGGCAGCTGCAGGCCTGTTGTTGGGAGACGATGAGTCCCTCTGTAGCCAGATAACTGAAGCTTCACCCTCAAACAGCAGAATTTGGGATAGCTCAGGTGAAGGTGAGGTCCCCCGTCAGCTCCCCTCTTAGCCCCAGCTGGAACCTGGTCCTGGGCACTGCAGGAGCATCCCTGCGCTGCGGCACTGAGCTGAGGCTGTGGCAGCTGCCTCTGGGGCTGGCAGGGGGCTGCGGGATGCTGCTGTCATGGGAGCAATGCTCTGCACCAGAGCACGGCACTGCCGGCTGGGTCTAGGTATTGCAGGACACCCTGCAGCACGCAAGGGAGTCCTGGACACCCTGATGGCTTCGCTCGATTTTCCCAAGCAGCTCCCCTTGCTGCCAACAGGACCGATCGCCCGTGTAAAATTGCTCATCTTCATCTTTGCAGGCTGCAAACGCAGGTTTCGGAGCCAAAGGAGGAGCGGCACCATTTTACCACGCACTGCAGTAATCCATCAATTCCAGAAGAAAGTTCTCATAGAGGCGGGGATGTCCTCGTCATAGCCACTTAACTTTCTGGGACATCAACGACGAGATCTAAAGCTAACAGTGAGTGGCAGTCATTTCCCAATGAACACATCTCTCGTCTGCGGATTGAAAACACACGCCCGAGCGTCCCCCGGTCTCGAATTCTTGTTTAAGTGCTCCTGGCATCTCCTTCCTTTCAGCACTCGCTTCAGTTGGCAATGTAATGTTTTTCTTTCTTTTTTTAGCATATTCCTCTCGGGAGGCTCCAAGCTCTGGGCTGGGACCGGAGAACGCCCTGTTTGGAGAGCCTGATTATGCACCGGGGAGATGAAGGATACCATGGATCGGGAAGGGTCTGGCCGAAAGCTCACGGGTAGGGTCCAAACCACTTCGCAATTCTCTGCTCCGTGCAGTAAATATGTCTTCTTGGAGATGGGTGTCAGGGGCACTGTTTGGCCTCACAGAAGGAGAGGGGTGAAGTGGGGAGCGTGGTGGACAAAGCCAGAGGGCTTCACTGGGCTCCCAGCGACCCACGAGTGGAAGGGGAAGAAACTGCGGATCTGCAGTGGCAGTCCCTCGTGTCGCCTCTCCAAACGCAGGCAGGAAAGCTCGACAGGGGTTGAGAAGCTTTGCATTTTGATCTCCCTGTTTCACCTTGTTTCGAGTACAAATAAACACTGTGGGCTTCGATCCCTCTGGATCCCGCTCTCCCCCACCGCTCTGCCTGAGCGCTGCCCGGCTGTGGGGCAGGGGAGGGGGCAGAGGGGTAAATTTGGGGCTGGAGCCCTTGGGTCCCGCAACGGGGAGGTGCTGGGCAGCCCCTCAGCGGGGTGACTCCTGCGCTCGCTGGTCTGTGCCCCCCTGGCAGGGGGTCCTCCAGCCACGGACATCGGGGCGAGACGGTGGTTTTGGTGTGGCAGCAAGGGAGCGACGAGCAGCAGCATTGGGCAGTTCCCAGCTCAGCTGCCTGCTGGGGTTTGAAAGCCCACACGTGGCAGCGTGTTTTAAACACAGTCGAAAGACTTATCAGTCCTGTCCTCTGTCCTTACCCTGCGACCCTTCAGCGGTCATTATTTCCACATTTCAGACACTGAGCTGAATTAAATCTGTTTTTTTTTTCCACATGCTGCCCCAGCCAAGCCCCAGGGGAAGGGCTTTGTGGGCGTGAGGATGGGGCAGCCTGGAGCCAGCCTTTCCCAATGTCCATGGCATCCCTTGCCAGGAGGGAGTGTGCTGCTGCTGGTCCAGGAGAAATCCCCAGGCTCCCGAAAAGTCCCCAAAAGCAGGCTGCACCCCAGGAGGCTGCACTTCGGTGTGCTCCTGGCAGCTCCTTCCTGCACTGATACCAGGAGGGAGTAAGAAATGGGAAGGGAAAGCAGCAAACAGAAAGGAAAAAGTGAAAGAAGAAGGGATGAGGTGACTCAAGGTAACAGCTGCATCACCATTAATGAACATTACGCATCCCTCCGTGACCTCAGCTTGCAGGGACATGATTTAAAGGCCTCGGTTAGAAAAGTGAGCAGGAAATGAAGCAATGCTCCAAGATATGATATCTTTGGACAGACAGCTGGAGGAGGAGAGTGACCAAAGGTTAGAGCATTATTTGCCAATATTTTCTTCCCAGGCCCAAATGGCACCGCTGTTTTGCTAAGGCCAGAGCCTTGCGCTCTGAAGGCATCCAACCGGCCCCAAGTACCTCCATGGTCCAGATGAGAACCAGATGGAGATGGTGAGAGGTGTTGAACAGGTTCAAACCATCCCAAACCATCCCATCAGCACGGACAAATCCATCTCCTACTACGTGGAGGGAGGGAGTTTGCACCATGGGACTGGGGCTCGTCTGAGCCCTTGGGTGCTGCATGGCTCTGGGAGCACTGGGGCTGCGCGAGGGTTTCACCCACAGCCCACTGGTCCAGGAGCAGGCACAGGAGGATGAACACCACTTAATCATGGCTTTTTTTTTCCAGGGATGCTCAAATATCTCAGTTCCTACAGACCGGATTCACATGGCTGCCGAACTTCTCAGCCCAGTCTCCCTCCTCAGCACTCGTCATGTAAACCATCACAAGCCGCCCCGCCAGGCGGGACATGCCGGGATGTGAGATTCCCCATGCCACCCCTCCGGGCAGCCAGGAATCCACGTTTGCGTTCTACCAGCGTCCTTCAGCTCCCCACACCCAGGCGCCAAAACCAGATTTCTGCAAATATTAACATTTCTGGCTGCCGTTTGTTTGCCTGTTTATTCTGAGCTATGCATGAAACCCCTCTGATATTCCAAATCAATCCTTGGCCAAAACAGCTTTGTCCTCTCAGTGTTCCCTGCGATGGGTCATGCTTCAGCTCCCCAGCCAGCCCATTACCTGGTCCCCGGGTGAAGGATGCCCTGTGACGCTCCTCTGCTGCATTTGGATGTTCATGGTGAGGCTGCCGAGCATTCACAGACGTGTCGAGCTGCCTCTGCAGGGCCTAAAGTACATGGATTTTATTTTTTTTTTGAGGTTTCTGACCTCAGCTCTGTACAACAGGGATGTGGGAAAGGTCTTCATGAGCTCACCCTACAAAAATGGGCTGGGCAGGCTGGGCCGCTCAAGGTGCTCGAGTCTTTTGTGGGTTATCAGCCATATTCCACAGTCACGACACAGTAGCTGGGAAATCCAGCCCTGCGGACACATCACATCCCCAGATTGCTTTCCCCTGGCTGGCCTGAGGCTGCTTGCTGTATTCACTGCTTGCATTAAAAGATGGCCACAGAGCTCAGTTCTCTGCAGCAACCCCTGATGTCACATATGAAAACCTTCCGCCCATTCAGTGGAGATGGAGAGAATTGATTTACCATCATGCAGCCTTCAAAAGCCAAGGCATGTTTCTGTAGAAGACCCTGCAAGAACAATAACTCTTAGTGCAGCATGTCCTGCAAAGCACAGGGTATTTGGCATAAATGTTCCCCCTCGCTATTTACTTCAGACTTTTCTATCCAAGAAGGATGCAGATGTCCTCCAAAATCTCACTCATTTTGGAGAAACTTAGACTCGTCACCGCCCGCAGCTCGGCAGCCTGGAGGCACCGTCCTGTGACTCCCAGCAGGATTTAAAAGCAGCTCTTCACACTTGACTCTGCCTTTCCCCCTTCCATTTTCTTACTGCCACACAGTGAAAGCCGGAGCCTGAGCATTACCAAAGTGGTTACCAGTAACAAAATGAAAGAAATTCAGTTGCCGTTGAGGGAGATAAGCATCTCCTTTAAGGAAAACAATTAAAGTGGCTATAGCTTTGTTAAAAAGTCTGAAAGATCCTCAAAAAAGATTTTCCTTCTGGAGCCGTCGCCATAACAACGAAAGTTTGCAAAGGATGCGCTGGGGAGAGCCGTGCCCTCTGTGAACACACGGTGCCATGCCCGGCCATGCAGTCGGTGGCCGCAGGCGATGCCGAGGATGAGGAGCAGGCCAGCCGAGGAGGAGGGATGCACGGGCGTGATGCTGGTGATGGGGAGGAGTGCGGGAGGAGGATTCCTTTAGTCCCAAGGAGGGGAAAGGATGGGTGGTCCTGGGAATATTGCACAAATCTTCTGGCCCATGGCCGGTGTCTGTACCCGTGCGGCTGTGGCGGTGCTCGGTCGGGCGGCTCGCTGCCACCCAAGCCCTGTGCCGGAGCCATCCCGAGCAGGAGGCAGCCAGGCTGAAGCCGAGGCCAGAGGCAGGCAGTGGCCTTTGGGAGGCTGCATCTTCTGCCTCTGGTTTGACAGCAGGGTAAGCACCAAGAGTGATGATCTTACCACGGCGACGAATTGATCTTTTCAGAGCCCTGCTCTTTGCTCCCCACTCAAAGTTCACAGACTGACTTATCTGTAATAGGAGCTTGGCAGGCTCCTTCCCTCTCCTTTTCCAGGGGAATAAGCCGGGGCACTGCCTTGCCCAGGACAGCTGTCAAAACAGGGAATAACCCACCCCGGAGTCATGGCACCAGGGCCCCTGCCACCTTTCCCCTTTCTCCCGCTACCAGGGCTGCCTGTGCTCCTCTGCTTCGCTCTGCAAAATGACCGATGCACAGCGCTCTGGTCCTCAAACGAGGGTGTCATGGGAGGCTGCGCATCTTCTGCCCAAAGTGAATGTCACCCTGAAAGAACGTGGTTTTCCCCGTGAGAAGTTGAGCACCACATGGTGCAGCATTTGGAAGCCCTGAGCGCTCACAGGGGTAATGCTGTGCAGAGCTCTATTTCCCCTGGCACCTTAAATACCTTTAACACCTGGGGAGAAATAAGTCTCTTCTCCCTCCAGCATGAAATGGCTTTCGAAGCGGATTTGCAGGCTCCAGACTCACCTCCCTCATGTGTCTGGTCTGAGCTCTTCAGTGAAGGCAGAGAGGAAACGCTGCTCATCGAATAATGAATTGCAGGCACGCGCTCCCCTGAGCAGTTGTTTGGAAAGTGTCCCACACGCCTCGTGCCAAATTTGCTGGCCAGGGAAGCTCAGCGGTATTAGCATGTTCCAGTTAATTAGGGTTGTGAGCCGTCCTTTTCATCGCCTGGAAGAGCTGAAAGAAGGACAAACCCAGAGCACTGCCTTTATAAGGCTTTTGTGCTTTCCAGCACGGTCTCCGCTTGGCTTGTGCGTGCTCCGCTCGTACCCTGGGGACGCTGCTCCTTCTCCTGGGGGGGCTCGGTGTCATACCTATCTCTCAGTGTCAGATGGTGGCTTCTGGGCCACGTTCCTGGGGAACACAGAGCCAAATGGGTGCCCAGCCAAATCCCTGGGTCGGTATCAGGAGTGGATCTGACCCTCCTGCCCCCGGCGTGAAGAGCTGCCAACAGTGCCGGTGTGCACCGACGCTGCACTTGCTGGCAGCTCGTGGGGGTCCCCGCAGGACTGGGAAAGACGGAGCGAGGTAGTGAAGCAGCAAACGCGATCCTGCTGCCTCTACGGTGGTGCTGGGCACCGGAGCTCAGCTCTTGGCAACGTGGTGCCTTTCGGCAGCACCAAGCCCACAGAAAACGCGCCTTGCCGTCAATTTTTCCCAGGTGCTTGGCGCCTGGGTAGAGTTTAGGCTAGGGCTGCCATCAGCGCATCCAGCTCTGCCCGCTCTCATTGCCACAACCCAGCATTTATAGCGCCGGTTGTCATCGTGAGAGCGTCAGACGGACCACAGGTTTGTAACTTCACCGTGGGACTACAAAGCGGAGGAGTATCCAGCCTGGGAGAGCAAGACCCTGATCGCAGAACACGCTGCCTAAATGAGACTTCAAAAGAAATCCCACGGGGCAAAAGCGTCACCCCTCAGCTGTCCTGGCAGGGCTGCCACTACGGCGCATCCGAGCACCCCGTCCCCTGTAGCGCACGTCCCCCGCTGCTCCAACCCTGCGTGTGCCCGAGCGAGGCACTTTTGTCACCTCTTGCACCTACAGGGAACTGAGACACATCGAGTGATTTGCCCAAAGGCAGAGAGGCAGTCTGTGACAGAGCGGGAAACACGCTCCTACCCAAAAACTCAGCCAGATTTCTAGTTTATCCAGACAACTGCTGGTGTACAACGTGTCATATTTTTGCAATCCCGGCTCTGAAGAGCTTATCTGACTGCAATTACCCTCTTCTGCAGAAGCTGTTTTCTAGCTGGCTCAGTACACAAACAACAAGCAACAACCCTCTAATAAATTAGCAAAGCTTTGAGTGCGGCGACTTGCAGAAATGGCGGCTGAACGCAGGGACCCCTTCTGGGCTCAGAGGTGCTGGTGTCTGCCCGGAGGAACCCCGCCGAGCTGCCCAGAGTCCTTCTGCCTGGACGTGAGGATGATCAAGGGGATTTTGTGTGTTGGAGGGAGATCCAGGGGTGGGAAGGGAGTGGAAGGGGTAAACCCTCCTCAGCATTCATCAGATGAGCCCTGTGGGTTTGCCCCGAGCGGAGCCCTGTCCCTACCCGCTCCCGGCTCTGCCAGGAGCTGAAGCCTGGTGGTGCGTGTCCTCTTTGGTAGGACACAAACCCCGTTAATCTCTTTCCATACGATCTCCTCATTCCTGGCTCACTGGCCCTCGTCCTGAAGCCACACTCAGCATCCCCATCTTCCGAAGGAGAGCAGAGCCGCGGCAGCCCCGTGCCAACCCACACAGCTCGCCTCTCCTCCTGCTTCTCCGGTGCCTCTCACCGCGGTATCAGATCCCTCCGTTTTTTCAGCAAAACCTTGTCCCCGATGCTATCTCTGCTCCTCCACTAATTCCAGAAATGTTCATATGGGGACAAAAAGCAGTTACGAAATGAGCACCTGCTTTTCAATTCAGAGAGGGTGCAGACAGCTTTCTATCCTCCCTCCCACCTCCGAGCAGCTTTGTGGCTAATTTAGCTCCCAAATGCATCACAGACTCCAAAATCCACTGCATCCGTGAACTCCGGGGCTCAAATGGAAAAGGGGCTTTCGTGTAACCACAACATGCTGATGCTTCCGAGGCTGCTCAGCAAAACACAGGCTCGACACCGCGGGAAGGAGCACTGGAAATATTTTCGTTACGTGCAGGTGGAATTAAACAGATGTTTGAAAAAATGAAAAGCTGCTTTTTTAAGTATGTCAGTGCTGCTGCTCCAGATGAAGCAGGATGAACCGGAGCATCTGGAAGCCTTGGTAACAGATTTCTTAGCGATTTCTCCCAGGGAGCGATCAGATAATGTGCCTTTCTTTTATGACAGAAGTTGAGCTCCAGCGTACAGCTTACAGCTGCAAAGTGTTCAGACCGAGGACCTGCCTGCTCTCTGAGGCAGAGCAGATTATGGGCTGATGAAAAGGCAGCCCTCTCCTCTGCCCCATTTCTCAGCTTTTTTACATCATTTTTGCTCCCTGGAGCATAAAATTCATTGTTGTATTCTCAGAAGAGCGGGTGAGCAGGCTCGCTTTTGCCTAATCAAAGCCCAACCACTGGGAAAGGCTTTTGGGCTGCAAAGTTCCTTTGAACGATCCCATCGTGTTTGAAAGGACGCAGGGCTCCCGGGACACCCGTGCAGGCGTTTGTGTGTGCCCGGCCTGGCCTGTGCAAACACCCCAGGGTTTGAGGTTACAACGGTGCACGCAGTGGGTCCTGGCACCGCTGCTCAGGGCTGCGCAGCCTTCCACACCCCAGGACGCTGCGAGGGACCATCTTTGTGTTTCCCCATCTTCCTACTTCAGGGTGTCGTTGCCGGTTGAGGCTAGGAAGACCCTCAGCGGTTTCGGGATATGTTAGCTGTGTGGGGAGTGCTTTTTGCACCTCGGTGTGCGCTGCCTGCGCCACGACAGCTCCTCTCGACCCACCAAGAGGGCGAGGGGCTGTGGCACAGGGGACCTCGGGTGTCCCTTAGCTGCCACGAAGCCGAGGGCTGGGCAGCATCAGGGCTATGCTGCACGCAGTCGTCGCCGGCAGTAATTATGTTGTAGCTGGGTGAGATTAGGCAGGCTGGCAGGCAGCCCGCGCCTGCGGTGCTGTGAGAAGAGCCTGGCTCTCGGGGAGAGCGCTGGGGAGCACGGAGGGAGCGGGGGGCCGAACCTCAGCTTGGTGGCTGCCGGTCAGAGTGACACCCCGGGTGTGCTGAGAGCTCGACCTTCCCCTGCTGCACGGCCCCGTGGCGCAGAGGGGATCGCTTGCGGGGGATGATTCGTGACCGCGTGCATCACCGTGGATCACGGGCAGCTCTCCCTCCCCAGGCTCGGTCTGTTCAGCCAAGCACGCAGAGGCTCTTCAGCTACGTTACCTGGTTGAAGAGGTGAGCTGATGTTTGGGAGCATCGCAGGTTTTGGTGCTAACTTCTCCACCGGACCCCTGAGACCGTGGGAGAGGATGGTCCTGGGGACTTGCGCTGACTAATCCATGATTTAAGAGTTTGGATTTGCTGTCATCCAGCAAACACCACGTGCCAAAAATGACTGGAATTCACCCCGTAGCCCTGATGAAGGTTCACAGCTTCAGGCTGCAGCGAGTTTCTCTCCTGTCAATCACTGCCTTTTCCCCAGGCGTCTTATTCCAGCCTGGGGAAGAGAGGAGTGGGCAGCTGTAGCAAAGGACTCTGGGGAATGAGCAAGAAAAATCGTATGCCAGAAGAGAAAGGAGGAAAAAATCTCTCTCGGGCAGAAATCAACCATCCACTGCTGAGGACCCTGGAGAGGAGGAGTATCCATCCACCAGGAACACAGGGAATAGCACACACCGCTCACTCCCCATTAGCTGCTCTTTGCCTTTCCCTGCGGACCGCTGGGAGAGAGCAACGGCCCCTTCCAAGCAGGTTTGTCTTGTCCGGCTTCTCTCTGCTCTCAGCTTCCCAGAGCAGCTAAATCAACAGCCTCAGGGAAAACAAAGGGGGAGAAGACACAAAGCTCCCACAAAAATCCAGCTGGCGCAGCAGGTGGATTTGCCTGGTTCTCGGCGCCAGTGCGGGGAGCCCCTTCCTTCCTGAAAGGGAGAGGGGGAGAGGAGGGGGAAGGATGGGACTCAGGAGGACCCTCGTCTGAGCCTTGGGTTCAAGCGCTGTTTTGCGTGTGACTTACTTCAGGAATATTCTCACTCTCCTTTTTTCTGCCGAGCCATTGGAGCGTTTTCTTTTTCCTGGTGTATCGCGACGTCTGCGGCACAGAAAGTTGGTTGAAAACCCTCCCTGTTTCCGTTCTCACAAAGAAAAGGAAACCAAAGTCCACTGTGGGGGCGAAGAGCAAGACTCCTCTGATAAAGTCCTAGTTGTAGATACTTGAAGCCGAGGAGAAGTGTCCTCCTCCCTAACCTCCGGGAGCATCTCCCAGCCCAGGTGAGCTGCAAACTCACGCGTTGCCTGTGGTGGAAATCCTATGCTGGGAACACACCTGACTTCTCTTTGAAGGCAAAACCTTTGGCCAGATAGGGAGCTGTGCTTCTCCTGCTTCCCTGCGCTGCCCAAAGGGCGCTCTCCTGGGCTCTGTCGAGCTTGGATTTTGCAGATTTGGACATGAAGATGCTGCTTTTGTGCCTCTCCCTCTCTCTTGCTCCAGGTTTATGGGCTGTGCTGAGCACCTTAAACTAGAAATTCACATGGGTTCCTCGCTCCACACTGAATCTGGCTCTGGAACAGAGTGAGCTATTGCCAAGTGGCTAAAACTTCTCACCGTTACTTTCATTTGTGTCCCAGGAGTGCCCGAAGGCCTGTCCCGCAGCAGAAGCCGGCTCTGTGGGACGCAGTCCAAGCGCTGAGGCAGAGGAGGATGGGGTGAGGTCTGTGAAGGCTCTGCTGAGTTGCAGGACCTGCAGACCTCTTGCTACAGGGAAGATCCACCCCTGGACAAGACCGTGCCAGTCCCAAACGAGTTTAAAGCCTGAGCAGACGGGAGAGCTGCGGAGTGAGGGCGGATGGACACTTGCCCAGGTCAGTGGCACAGGCGAGGAGCTTGCAGATCTCCAGCTCCCACCACTTCTCCCTGGAGAGGGAACTGAACGTGGTGGAAAAGCTTCTCTCTGCTCGATGCAAGAAGCCCCTCAGTGGCTGAACACTGTATAAACAGCAGCAGCAGGCTCCCTCCCCCTTTCCATTTCTGTTTGTTAAACACACGCTCCCTGCCTTTCTCTCATTCAGGAGCTAACACAGCATCCAGCTTTGTGAGACGGGGGCTGTCAGTCACCCTGCAAGAGGGTGCTCTCCGGAAGCTCAGGGTTGGGTACCGAAGCTACTCCTGGCAATGAAGCACCCTCCGGCAGCCCAAATCCTCGCCTGACTTCCTCGCTTTTCCGAGGACAGTTGGAGAAAAGTGCTTTTCACCCCTTTGCCACAGGTTGACTCCCAGAGAGTGGAGAGGACCAAGCGCTCCATCCTGGCCAGCCATGAGACGATAACTCCAGGTGAGCAGCTCGGTTCCCGAAGGAGGAGGATGCTCTGGCCTCTGCAGGTGGGTCGGGGAGGGCTCGTCCGAGCGGCAGGGCTGAGGTGGGGCCAGGTCTGGGCCATGCCACACGGTTCAAGCAAAAAAGGTCCAAGCATCTTTGGGAAACTGAATTCGGGGACTGACAGCCCTGAGAGCTGGAATAGAGAGAAAGTGAGCAAAGAAATACCGGCAGGAGAGTTTCGAACGGTTCCTGAGCCGAAGCAGGGAATCTGGGAAGCAGGATGCTGAGCGAGAGCCGTCGGGAGAGCAGGTTGTTCCAGGGGACTGCAGGAACCGGGCACGTACAGCTACAGAGCAGCGTGCTGCAGGTGCGGGGCTGAGGTACGTGGCTGTCTGAGAAATCCTGATCTCTCCCGCAATCTGCATCCTCGTGGCTTGGTACAAACCTCCCGTCGGCTGCTCCGTGCCGGGACTGCACGCTCGCTGGCGCTCGGCTCGCTGCCAGAGATCGGTGCCCTCAAAGAGAGAGATGCAAAGGGAGATAGGGGACTGCAGGAGGAAAATTGGTGCTTGCTTTCTTTCTGCACTCATTGCATGTTAATTGTTGAACAGAGCGAGCCGCTTATAATCCTGTTGTAGCCTGCATTTCACCTACAGAGTTTCTGGTCTGTCCCAAAGCAGGATACTGGGTTTGCTCCCTGCTTGTCCTGTTAGAGAGGTTGTTAATTCCCTCCCCTCCCTCATTTCATCTTCCCCAGACCCCCTAAATTTCAGGAGGCAACACGTTCCCCAGGTTAATCAGGATCCTTCCACCAGGTTGTCTTCTGCAGCCCCGACAACTGGTGCGTCTCCATCGCAGCGTCGCCCGCTGAGCCCTGTCTCCCAGCCAGCATTGCTCTGCTCCCACGGCGCATCCCGCAGGGACCTGCACTCTTCCCCCCTGCTTTCTGTAGGAGAAATTTCCAGGAGAAAGTGTGAATCCCTGCCAAATGGGTCTCTTCTCATCACCTTCTTTTTCATCCTGCCCTGACCTGAGTGACTAAGGTGTCCTCCTTGCCTCGTCCCCTTCAGAGTCTTTTGTGGCTCCAACCCAGGCAGGGACGTACAAATGTGTAGAGTGAGGAACCGCAAGAAATCCCCAGGGTAAATCCTCCTCCTTGCACTTTGTCCCACAGTGCCAGTTCTACCCTGGGGTCCCCCGGGAGCAGCTCTGGGGCCCTGGAGCTTTGCGAATGCAGGGGTGGCAGTGCGTGTCTGATGCCATTAGGTTTCTGCACCAGTGGGCCTGATCTGGAAAGATCATTTACAGAGCTGCAGCAGACGATGGGCAGGTCAGAGAGCCTTCCCTTCTGCCATATTGTCATAGTGGAGCAATTACCCTTTCACGGGAGATGGAAGGACCTCCAATAATTTCTGTCCTTGGCTCCTTGGCTTCAGGAAATCATCCCAGAGCTGCTGTTTGTCCTGAAACCAGCCCATCGCACAGAGAAGGCAAACTCCTCTCCTCTCCATCACTCACATTTTGCGTTTTCATGCAGCTCCTGAAATCTATGTTCAGGTTTTAACCTGAGAGATGCAGAATCCACACTGGCGGTGAACGCAGGAGGCTGGCGTTAGCAAACTTGGGCTCTGTTCCCAGCCCTGTCATGGACGTGCTGTGTGGCCTCTGGCAAGCTGGTTAATCTCCATATCTCAGTTTATTGCGTTCTCCTCCCTTAAGTGCTGTGCTGTGGGGTGCAGGGCTGAACGCTGCTGCCTCTTGAGTGCTGTAGGGGAACATGAAGGCGGTAGAAGGTGGCTTACCCCAGGGTGACAACCGGGTTCTGGTGATGAGGGGTGGTCTTGGACCTCCTTATCACGGACACCTGACTGCTGCCAGGTGTGGGACTGGGGATGCGATGAGTCAGAGCTCCAGACTGGGCTGCTGGAGGTGAAGGGGTTTCATGGAATTGCGCTGCTTTGGAGGAAGGACACAGCACAGAATAAATCAGTGAGCCAAGCCGTGAAAGCATCCACCAGCCTCAGCCCTCACGCCCCAACGCTGCTGTACAAAGAGATTGTGGCTGTCATTAGCCAGAGCGCAGAGGCTGACCCAAGTCCCTCCACTCCCTCCTTTTGAATCAATGATAACGGTGATAGAATTGTAATTCCCGGTGTCGTGGTGGTGTCTGAGCAATCTCTGTCCTCACCTCCCTCTCTTCTGCACCCCTTGCCCCCACGCTGCGTGCCTGCTGGCTGCAGTGACCCCAGTCTCGCTGCTTGGGACAAAAGGAGGAATTTTAATTAACAAGCTCTGTTTTCTCCAGCCCTCTGCCCACCCCTCCGGGCCTGCTTTCCGAACCCTGCCAGGCTCTGCAGACGGCTCTTCCAGGTCTGGATGTGCCCTGATGGATCTGGACCAGGCTGGCTGCGTGCCTGGGGCTGCAGCAGGGACACGCAGGGAGCCGGGGCGTCCCCAGGCAGCAGGGATGCGAGTAAGCTCCAGGGCACCCAGTCCAGGCCCTCGCTGGGAGGCATCCCTGGGTCCCAGCCCTGCCTCAGGCTGAACCTCAGCTGGAGGAGAGGACGAGGGCAGCACCCAGGCAACGCCCTGTTTCTCCATCCCTTCACGGCAGCCCAGCACAGAGGAAAGGCCTTAGGGGTAGTATTTCTGCCTCCTCCTGGTCTGCTCTGCTGTTTTGTTCTCCCAAAGGCAGTTCAGCTCCAAGGATTTTTCCACCGAGTGTGGCAGGCCTGCTGGGCACGGGAGCGTGCGCCTGGCAGCAGCCTACACGTATGCCAGCACTTCCATTACTTGCTGGAACGGACTTCGGTCCACTCCTAGCAGCATCCCTGCGATCTCCAGGCAGCCCCTGGAGTGGGAACATTTATTATGACCATTTTGTCTCTTAATTAAAATGCCTTAATTGATTTTTAATAGTTCCCCTTTGGAAAAAAAACAAAGCAAAGCAAATCAAATAATAACTCCATTAAGGCCATTTTGTTAGGAAGCGAAACAGCTCCAATAATCATGATGTTCCTGGCTCCTCTCTGATGGTGGGTAGCTGCCAGTCTCCAGCAAAAGGAAATAGCCTGAGATGTGAACCCGGGAACTGGCAGCCAGTTGGTGGGTGAGATGGGGAAAAAGGGAAGGGAGTGTCCACTGGTGTCGTGCCAGGACTTGGGTACCGAAGATAAATGGGACAGGCAAGCCCCAGAAAAGGGGATAATAAGTGACAGTGATAAAGCAATGCTAGACAATCTGAAAGGTATAAAAGCCCAGGCGGAGAGCAAGCAGGGAAAGCACAGCCGCTGACAGCGTGCCCAGCCCTTGCTCTGTTTCCTGCGCCGACCTTGCTGGTCTGGCAGGAAGGTTTGCTTTGGGGCCAGCTGCAGCATGCGTGTCCGAGAGCTGCTGCCTGTGGGTCGGGCTCTCTCCAAGAGACTGTGGCTGTGCCACCTTCCCGGGGCTCCGTTTCCCACGGCCTCGGCTGCGTGGGGCGGCTCTGAGCTCCCCTCTCCCTTTCGTCTTTGGGGTTACCTTTCCAGGGCTGGGGGCAGCTGTGTCACAGAGGTCTGAGATCACCCTTAAGCAAACCCTCACCCCAGCAAATCCACCCATTTCCCCCCCACGCTGCTTAAAGCTACCTTCCTACCCTCTTAGCAGCAGCTATACGGTCTCCATTATCACGGTATCTGAGCCCAACAACTTCATTTCCAGGAATCATTGCCATAAATCGTCCAGCAGAGTTAGACAAGTTAGGTGAGCCAACGGGCACAGAGAGGGCAGGAGAACGCAAGCGTGCAAGCAGGGACGGTCTACCGCAGGCAGCTCCATCGCTGGGTCTCCGCAGGGGCCCGGGTTTGTTGCCGGCCGGGCAGATTCCTAGGAGCAGCTCCCAAAGGGGAATCACAACCTTTGCTCTGAGGAGCGATGAAAGAACAAGCAGCCATTTATTATTTATTGCAATGTAATTGCTGTCACCTTTACCATCTCGCCCCCATTCTTTTATGCTCTTTGTTTAAGGAACTAGCTGAAATGAAGGTGCTCTGCCCAGAAAACGCTCTCCCTTCCCAAGGACGGGCTGTCCTGAAAACATTTGGCTTGCAGGGCATGGACCCGCGGGAGCCCACCAGCACCCAGTTAGCAGTGGTCCCGTCTCTTCGGGTACAAACCCAGAGCAGTGGGTTCCTCAGGGAGGTGGAGAAGGTGCCCAGCAGGCTGCCTCTAATTCCCAGCTTCGTTTAAGCCCTGCGCCTCCCTCCCTCAGCAGAAGGGCATTATCTCCTCTCTCTGCAGGTCAGAGAGAACACGCTGCTCTTCAGACCACCTTGTTTGGGCAGAGTGATGACTTTTGCTCACTTTTGGTCCAGTGCGCAGTGGGAATGGGGTCCCCACACACAGTGCTGGGGAGAGGGGGTATGTGGGGGCTCACGTCCGCCCCTCTCCGCATGCTCCAGCAGCAATGCTGAGACACGGAGCCTGAGAAGGAGCCAGTAACAGAGCTGGCTTTTCTCCCGCTGTGTTTGGACTGAACAAAAACCCCGCCGTGACAACACTCTGCTGTAACAACGACACCAAACGCCAGCTGCGGGTTCCAGACCGAGTCAGTTCTGGCTCATCAGTCGGGCTCCCTGCTCCCAAAGCCATATTCACGCAGGCGTTTTGAGCAGCACGGGGCAGGAGGCTCACTGACGCCGGGGCCTTGGCTCTCGGGTCTCGTTGTGCCTGGGCGCTCAGCAGCAGCTCTGCGGGAAGCTTGTTCACAGCTTCAGCGGTCTGTCCTCTGCACATGCACATCCCTGCAGGAGCTCCCTCCTCTGCAACGCCGGCGGATGCCTGGGTGTCACAGACACCGAGGGGACAGGCAGGTTCTTTGAGAGATCCTTAGCAGAATGATGACGGCACTAAATCGTAGTTACAATTAAAGCTTAAATTTTCTTAACAGGATATTATGATTAGTATAGCACAGAATTTATGATTACAATGGCACAGGATTTCTACAAGCAGAATCAATGTAGTACAATCTCTAAGTAGAGTAATACAGAATTTATAATACAACTTAACTTATTATTTCTAATCACCTAGACACTAAATTATTTCTAATCATCTAAGTAATAAAGAATTTATAATACAACTTAACCTATAATTTCTAATCATCTGGACCTTCTGCAGATCAGGTCAAATCACAGAATCACAGAATGGTTTAGGTTGGAAGGGACCTCAAAGATCATCGAGTTCCAACCCCAATGCCATGGGCAGGGACACCTCCCACCAGCCCAGGTTGCTCCAAGCCCCATCCAGCCTGGCCTTGAACATGTCCAGGGATGGCGCCTCAACAACTTCCCTGGGGAACCTGGGCCAGTGTCTCACCACCCTCACAGTAAAGACTTTCTTCCTAATATCTAATCTAAATCTACCCTCTCTCAGTTTAAAACCATTACCCCTTGTCCTATCACTACACTCTTAATACATGGTTCGCTAGATCAATATAACAATCACAATAGAGACTTGAAAATCATATAAAAGAAGATGAGCCACTCACTCCATCCTCAGAGGAAGCAGAGGATGGTGGGGACATCCCTGGCCGTAGGGGGTGACAGGTCTCACTGTCCAGCACTTCCCACTTAGGACTTCTAACTGCTTGATTTTACGGACAGTGCTCTGCGTGTTGTTATGCTTCCCTGTTCTGTGACAGGGCCATCAACACCACCTGGCTGGTTGGGTGCCTGGGATCTTCAAGGCCAGCAAGGAAGGGAGTAAGCAGATTGGCGCCCAGGAACCTTGAAGCTGGCAGGGAGGGGAAGAAGAAAATTGTTTGGTTTGTCTACTCGGTTCACAGGACCTTCAGGGCCTGATAATGAGGGAAAGGGAATGAACACGTGACTCGCTTGGTCACAGGGAATGGCTGCTTGCCTCATAAAATGGCATTAGTTATGCTAACCATATTAGCAGGGGGTGGGAGCAGGGGGTACCGGTCTTGGGTGGTAGCATCACTAGCAGAAGCAGTGGTGGAGACTCATGCAGAGGCAGGGTAACAGATATTTTCACCCAGAGAGGTAAGAAATAAGAAACTGGAAAAAAAGCTGGGTGCGCAATCTGGAAAGAAATTGTTATGGAGAGGTGGAGAAAAGCACCTTGAATTTGAGAGTGTCCTGTTGTTTTTCTCCATTCCTAGTTCTTAAGGAGTTAAGATTCAGGGCATTTTTGTAGGCAAGTAAATCTCATCAAAGATGATTGACACCATCATTGATTCCTTCTGTCAGCCCCAAAAGGTCCGAAACTTAGGGCTTGTTTGAAGCGACTTCCCTGTTTTGCAAAGCCTAGCCTGAAGAAGCAGGAGAGGCAGTGTTTAAAGGGGCTCCATGACCAGGAGATCTTTTCAGGACCTACCAGTCTGGCCCTGGCTGGTTAAGGGGTTTTTCCCTGTTCAATTCAAATAAACAGAACCTCAGAAACTCGTGTGAAAAGTCGCATTTTCCCCTGACCTTTCCTTGAAGAACTAGCATTCAGCTGGTCACAGGCTCTAACAGGAGGTGTATGAGAGGTGAAAGACCATTCCATGTGAGGAAGGATGGGGGGTTAGGGAGTCTCAGTCCTTGCAGATGCTCTGCTGTCTCTCCTGTGCTCTCACTTCTGCTGTGTCTGTGTTCCAGACCTCTTCCTCCTCCTGACGGAAAGTCTCAGGCCAGGCATGGGACTGTTGGAAGGAGCTAACAGCACCCTCACCGTGGAGAAGACAGCATTAGATGAGAAGCTGCCACAGGGCTGGCACACCAAGGACTTTGTCACTCCTAGCCAGGATCTCTCTGGGTCCCACAATATTATGATGGACAGCACCAAGATCCTGGGCGTCCAAGTTGTCCTGATTGCCGCCTACTCCCTCATCATTCTGCTGGGGTTCATCGGCAACTCCTTGGTCATCTACATCATAGTGAAGTACAAGACTATGAGGACTGTCACCAACTTCTTCATAGCTAACCTGGCCCTGGCAGATTTGATGGTGGACACGCTCTGTCTGCCTTTCACCCTAGTGTACACGCTGCTGGACGAGTGGAAGTTTGGAGCTGTTCTTTGTCATCTGGTCCCTTATGCTCAAGCTCTGAGTGTCCATGTGTCCACTCTGACCCTAACTGTGATTGCCCTGGATAGGTACCGGTGTATTGTTTTCCACTTGGACAGTAGGATTTCCAAGAGGCTCAGCTTCACCATCATAGCTGTCATGTGGCTAGCAGCAGCTGTCCTAGCAGGTCCTCTGGCCATCTTCAGAGAGTACCGGTATGAGGAAATCCCGTCCATCAACCTCAAAATGGCTGTCTGCTCAGAAAAATGGCCTTCTGGAAATAACAGAGATGCCACTATCTACAGCCTGTCCATGCTCCTCCTGCAGTATGTTTTTCCTCTTGCAATTATTTGTTATGCCTATACCAGGATCTGGTTCAAGCTGAAAAGCCACGTCAGTCCCACCTCTAGGAATGAAAACCAGTGCCGGAGAAGGAAGACAACCAAAATGCTAGTAATGGTAGTTGTGGTATTTGCAGTCTGTTGGCTCCCCTTCCACATATTCCAGCTCGCCATTGATCTTGATCTGGTTCTTATCTTCCATGAGTACAAACTCCTCTACACTGTCTTCCATGTCGGAGCCATGTGCTCTACATTTGTCAACCCCCTGCTCTATGGATGGATGAACAAAAACTACCGGAATGGCTTCCTTATGTTCTTCCGTTGCCAGAACAAGCCAGAAAGCATCCACACTGAAGGCTCGGTTAGAGGGAGGTCATACATCTTCAGGGCCAACACGCTAAATGGGAGCATCAAACAGACTCCTGGCAATGGACCACTGCCCACAGAGGTTTAGGGATGGGACATCCACCTCCAGGACTGAGACTGACTGAGCCCAAAGACATTCTTGGGTGAATGCCTTTTTTTGGTGGGACATTGTGTTGCCAAAACTTTATAGCTGCCACAGCCACGTAGAAATACTCCCCTGTATCTCTCAAAACAATAAATCTGGTGGATTTCTGTCTGACCAAACAAATGACTTTTTCCTTTCTCTGCATTCAAGTTACATGCATGAAAAATCACACACAGAGGAGGCTTTCATTTAGCCAGCAAAATACACCCTTTTTGCTATTTTCATTTGCCAAAGTGGGTTGCTCAACCTTTTACCCCCTGACATATTACACATTACAAACGCGGAACCTTTATTTTGTATGCTTGTTCATCTGTACATCTCCTGCCCAAAAGCCTTAATGATCTGTCTTTAGCTAATGCCTCCAGGGGAAGAGAGACCTACTCTCTTCTGCAAACACGGGCTGGTTAGTGCCATCACTCCGCAGGCGGGGAAGGGAGCAGGCTGGTGCAGATTGAAGCTGGGCAATCCATGATCTCTTGCAAAGCGTTTGCATCAATCTGCATTTGCAGCCCATGGGATGAGCTCTCATCTTCAGAAAGCCCAGGAGGTGGCAGTGACACTACTTACCACAGTTTCCTTTGCAAGTGCCAAAGCAAGGCTTTGGGGACGCCTCATTAGCCAGCAAGCTTGTGAGCCAGTGGCCTGGCTTTAGCAAGGAGGACAGCAGGCAGAGAAGCAGATAGGAAATGAAAGAGCTGGGGCAGCTGATCAAGAGTACTGAAACTGAACCTAGGGGACTGGCAAAGGTGATTTCCTCCGGACCCTAAGATGTGGCTCCTGCCATGCAACAACTTGTTAGGTGCCAGCACAGCCAGAGAGGCAAAACTGCGAATGACTCCATTCTCCAAGGCACTCAGAGAGTTTTAAAGCTTTACTCTTTCTGGGGTTGGAGGTAGTATGGGTGTGTACAGGGGTGCTTCAGTTCAGAAGACAGATGTAACCTGCTTGCATGGTTATCACAGATGTGGTGTCCTCTGGCAGAAGAAGACACGGAGACAAAGAAAGATGTATTCTTTCAAACCAAACTATATGTTCTCCTCCCGAAGGCTGTGTCAGCTGGGGAACGTATTTTTAGCTCTGCCATCAAAAGAGGCTTGATTGCTACTGTGATCTCAGCAGCTCGTCATTGGTGTGGTCTCTGAAAGTCAGCGTTCATCAGCTTGGAAAGTAACTCCCAGATGCAGGAAAGAGACTCAACAGACCTCCTCATTAAAAATAAAAAGAAAAGAAAAACTTTGATTTGTAGGTCTTCACTGGAGCAAGGACAAGAGGTAGGAGGACTTGCAGTACTGAGTATGCCAGTCTGGATCAGACTGCTGGGCTGTCATACCTGAAGTCCTCGAGAGATGAATTGTCAAAGGGCTTATTTGAAAATCCGCCTCTCCTGCCTCCTCCCCAGCTAGACCTGCCCCTGGCCCTCGTTCTCCAGCTCAGCTTCCATCTGCCACACTAGATTTTAATCTCCCTGTTTATTTCTTGCTCTGATGCCCTCCTTCATTTTCCTAAACAGATACAAGAAAGTGGTCTCTGGTTCCTTCCTGAAAGACATCACTGCCAGGCAGGGGCCACGGACCACACTCTGCGCTTGGGGGCGTGGGCGTGCTGATGCCTAATAAACTCCCCAGCACCTGATTCTGCAGATCACAGCTCGTTTTTCTTTTCAAGGAGCTTCAGGATCCATGAAGATCCTGTCAGGAAGTCACTGATATTCCAGCAAAAGGGTTGTCTGATTCCCGACAGGCCAAGATATGATGGGAGAACCAAGACACAAGTAAAACTTCCCCATGTGAAGTGCCATGGCGTGATGATGGGAGTTTGCTGGTTTATCCTGATGGAAGGAGGAAGATATTCTCCTCCACAGCACTGGTAAATTCTGTGCCTACCTAATGAACCGGTCATTTCTACAATCCATCCTCCCAAGAAACTCTCCCTGTGTTTCCATCAAATTCCAAGATACAAGGAAATATTTATGTTTCAAAAGCAGTTTAAATGAGTGGAAAGAATTCAACTATTACCAATAAACACTTCAGAAAGTGATTTAACACTCAATAATATATGTCAGAGTAAAATAACACATTCAGCAATGCAAGCTTGGAAGCCAATCATGCTGCCAGCTGAGATGGATGAGGAGCTAAATTGCTCTTCTAAGGGCCTTGCCAAAGGTTTTATACTGTGACACCACACATGGTATCTGACTGTGGAGCAAGGCAGATAATGACATTATGAATGACTGTTTAATTTTGAGCCCAGACTTTTAAACTAAATATGGATAAATAAATAAATAGACCCCAGATCTTCACAAATGAATACTGGCAATGGCATTTATAGGCCAGAGAGATTTTTATGCTGCAGCAGACTGAGAAGGAAAAGCTATTTACTCGAAGTGTAACAGCAAAGTTCTGTTTGCTTTATTCAATACACTTGTGCAGCTTTACTGACGGATTTCTGCCTGAGAGCTTGCTGCTTTTTCCTTGCCATTGGAAAAAGTTACAACCTTCCACACTCACTGCAAGCAGGGAAATCAGCTCTCAGTTGTGTATACGTCCCTGTGGAAAACCATGGTGCCCCTATTGAGGGAAAGTGGCCCTAGTGTCCGCTCCACTGCCAAACAGAATGAGAGGTGGAGAGCAAGGAAGCAAAGCTTCTTACCAAAGGTTGATTTGGGCAAAAAAACAGTATGTTATAGACTGTCGCGACTGCATAGAAGACAGGAATGAATTTGTTTCCATAAACCAGAAAGCTGTTGGAGATGAAGGTTCCCCAAATATTAACACTCCGCTAAAGATGGCCTTATTGCCATGGTCAGTTCCATGAAAACAAAGACCTCAGAAGCGTTTTAAGTTTTTGAACTATTTAGAGCTCAGGACAGGGTATGACCCTTCTCTGTCGGTGTCAAGGGCGGATCCTGTAGCAGTTACAGATATTCTTGGAGTCAAAGGCATCACTGCCTGCTCCTTGCCAAAGGTACATCAGCGAATGCTCGCCAAGCCAGGCTCCTCTCTGCAGAGCTGGTGTTACTGACATGGGATGGAATGACTCATGTCAATGGCGCAACAGCTGATGGGGATAAGGGATTTCATTACAGAGTGAGAAACATGTTGACAAAAATGAAAATTAACAAGTGTTTCATCAAAGCTTGTCTGGAAGACAGCGTTGTTCCTGGTGACCAAACAAATTTCCTCTAGGGCTCCTCCTGACTCTTGCTGACATCCTTCTCAAAATGCTGCTTCACTGAACTGACCTGAGGATATTTCACAGCTTTTAGGAGGGAGGTTCTGAATTCACTGAGAAACACCCTGTTTCTCATGCTAGGACACTCTTTCTGGCCACATCATACAAATCTTGTACTATTAAAAGTACCACTGAACAGTTCTTAATTGCCAAGTGACCCTCAGCAGATGATTAACTTTGAACAGACACCACAGGTGGGGATGCCTCTAACTATCCCATGCAACCATTACTCACATGTCAGACAAATACAAGGACAGCTGAAACATGGCAACATCATCATTTAAAAACAGCAGCATCAGTAACCGTTGTTCCCTATTACGTGCTGCTCTAAGAGCTCTCAAGAGTCCCAGAGTCTCTTATCAAACTTCCAGGCTTGACAAAGCACATTGAAATTTGCAGAGCAGAGGCTGTGCTTTGGACGCATGAGGCTCTCCGAGCACTTGAAATTTTGCCTCTAAAACACTTAGTTTGCTCTTTGAAAATCCCTTCCCATTTGATTTCCAATGCACGTACGTTTGTAACAAGCTAATGCGCATAAACAGAGCAAAGGTTTGGGCTTTTTACTTTTCCTTGCCTTAAGGTAACGTATACAGCCGGCGTTTAGATCGATGCAGGGTGAGCTGGGTCCTTCGGTCAGGGCTCTGTTAGAATCAAAGACGTGACACGCTCCCGCGTACGCCTGTGCTTCATCCTGCTCCTCTAAAGGCCAGATCCATCCCCTCGTGGCTCTCTGCCCTGCAGTAACATGTGCCCTCTCCCATTACCCACGGCAGCCCAAGCGAACAATGTCAAATGGCACATGTTTTATTCAATATGCCCACAAATGTATCGGCAGAAACATTGCTCCGAGCTTTTCACAAAGGCTCTGTAGGGAAATACATACTAAACCAGGGAAGAAGCGGTTCCTCTAACATATGCTAATACGAGAGGGGCTAGAGCACTATTCTGCTGAAGGAGGTCACACACAGCTCAGCATTTCCCTTGATATCAGGTGTTAATCTTATCATTGTTACAGCTAACATGGTCTGAAACCAAATTAGCCTTTGTTTGGGCGGGAGCTGTGGAGTTGGCGCTTTCTTTGCATGCCTTTGTCTTTCAGCTCTGTTATTGTGTGATTTCACCAAGGCCTCTGAATGTGCTTGGTTTTAAATAAGGCCTCAGGATCAGCTGGCCTGGTGAAAATTGGGAATTACTGCAATAATCCAGAAAAAAAGAAAGGATTCTGGGTTCATATCGGTGAGCAGAATTTGGTCCCTCGCGTTTGAAAACAACAGAGCTTTGTCTTCCTTTCAGTTTTCCTTATCTAGCTTGAGATTCTTTGAGTGCCAAAAATAATATTGCATATTACTGCCAGAACATTTATCTCCTCTTTGAGCTCATTTCAGAGAAGGGATTTGTTCAGGAGGGCCTGAGAGGGGAAGAAGGCTATGTTTTTAAAGCTCATCGTTATCTCTAGTCTCAGTGTTTTGTAAGTTAAAAGACAAATCAGGAAAAGACAAAGTCACTCATACACACCGAGGGAGGTACCAATTTATCTTCAGACAACACAACCTCTATTTAATTTTCTATCCAGACACCCCAGCACCCTTTGCCGAAGTGTTGCATGTATATGGGGCTCAATGAGGTTGTGGGAGGAAAGCATTTTTCTGCTGCTAATAGCAATACCTTAGTGTCACTCATGATTTATAGCCAGCGAAGAATGCTTTTTCTGGTCTATGTTCTGCTCGGTGTAATGAGTACAGAAGGAATAGTGCGGATACCTCATGGAGCTCACAGGAGGAGATCTTCATTAGTTCAGTCCTCTCCAGTGTGGTAGCAAAGACTGTGAACATTAGAGGAGAAAGTGTTTTGTTTATAACTAGCTTATTGAAGTGCACAAGCATGGAGTTGTGACCGTGTCACTCTGCTAACGTGTCACAAACTTTCAGACGCTGTTTGTCTTCAGGATGCGCAGCCAGCTCACTTACAAGGTGCTTCTCCTTGCTGCTGCGTGGAAGGAAGAAGGAAAACAGGTCACAGAACAAGATTTCAAGATATTCAGGAAAGAATGAGCCCCTGGATGAAATCTGGAGGTTAATATGGTTCTTTATGGCATGTAGGGTAGATTGTTGGCTCTATTGGGACTGGGATGAGTAACATCAAAGCAGGAATGAACTCCACCATGGTGCAGGAGGAACAGAGCCTCTATCAAACTAGAGACAAGTAAGAAATAACAGCAAACCTGGATCCGTCATGTCCAGCATTCTGTGTTAGATTGAGGCAATAAAAGATGCTGTTTAGGGAAAGGATGCTAACTTGGCCGCTTTAGTGGTCCATTCCCCTCATACCCCTAGCAGCAGCCACAACTGTTGTATTAGTGATGTTAGAGGGGATATCCCTGTCTAGGCTATTGAGTATTCATTTCTAGACTTTTTGTTTGTGATTTTGTGTAATCCTTCCCTGACTGACAATTCTGTCTGCTTCCACAGCCTCCTGTGGCAGCCAGTTCCAGAAGTTCACTCCCCATGGTGTAAAAAGGTACTTTATTTTATCTGTTAAAACCAATCTCCTACTAGTTTCAGCAAATGCCCTCTGGCTCCAGTACTGTGGGACTTGCTGAATAGAAGCTGATCCAGCGCCGCCTTCATTTTGTAAATCTTGATGCTGTCCTCCTTCTCCAGCATTCTCGTCTCCTAGCTCAAGTCACGTCTTCTCCTAAGGCAGCTTCTTCATCTCTGGTCATCCTATTTGCTCTTCTGTGGACCTCTGCTAGTTTCACAAATAACACAATAGGTTGAATTTTGCTCATAATTCCTGTGAATTGAGTGGGATCTATCAGCTTTGTTCCGATTTTGCTTGAGATCAGCCATATGAATGCTTTTAAGTACGTGCGGGGGAAGAACACCTCTTGATAAAATGTCAGGCTGCCTCTCCCTGGCTGCAGCATCCCTGTATTCTCACTGAAATCTCATTACACTGGTCACTGAGTCAGTTCAGTGAATCATGACATGCATCCCCAGTTTTGTTTTTGAAGATGTGAGCCACAAGGGCAGTCAGACCCCTACCTCACCTTGAACTCCGTATCCGATAGATTTATCCAGGGGCAAGAGTGGAGTTCAAACGATCCTCATCCTGCACTAGCGTCCTAAATCACAGCTTCGTCTGTCCATTCTACAAAACAGAAAAACGAGGAATTGTGCATTTCAGGAAAAGAGTGACGAGTTTTTGTTACTTGGCAACTGTCGCTCCCACATATTTTGGAAGAATTTGAGAACATCCTGCACCTCAGAGAAATCAACCAGCTTAGGTGAGGAGGAAGGGAACTGGCAGCAGATCCCCAAAACTTTGAGCTGGGAAGATCTCTTGGGGCTTGTGGAAGCAAAAGTGCTTTATGTCTGCATGCTCCTCAGCTTGTCTCTTCAACGTGACTGTCTGCATCAGTTTCTGGGCTCTTCATGGTGAAATAATCCGTTGTTCTGCCATTTCTGTCTCGCAGAGGCATTTCACAGCCATCTGAATGTGCTCTAATCCACCTGCCAGCTGCAATCAGCACACAGCACGGTTGCACTCCTGTCAGCCAAGATTTGAGCACCAGAAACAAAAACCTTCAAAAGAGGAATCAGCAAGAGATCTGCATGTGAAAACTGGGGAGGGGGCACTCAAACCTGAGGGCTTGGTGAATGTACACACAGTGATAGCAAACCCAGGCTATGAGGCCAGAGTAAAATTTGACTTGCTTTCTGCAGTGGCGGTTGACTTCAGACAGGAATTCAGACATGATTATTAAAACAATAATTTAGGGCTTCAGTTGCTGGGAGCTTATCTCCAAGGTTGAACTCGGCAGATGGCTGTGTAAGTGGACCCCAGCTAATGCATTTATGCAGTGGTTCAGCATTTTTCGTTCAGTTTTGTTACTGACAACTTTGCTACGTGAAATCCCATTTCTCTTTCCTAGGTTAGATAAAAGAATCTAGTGGTTTCAAAGTGCAGATCTCAACTCTCCGAGACAACCCTGCAGTACCCAATTAAGTAAAGCTAAGATAGCAAAACTAGCATGGCAAGAACTGATTGAAACTGTCTGTTGCTTCAAGGAGTGCAATAACACGAGATTGCTACGGTGGCGAAGACGTCTACTAAAGCATAGTGTTCATTGGTTTTTGTAAGGTCTGCCTGGCACTGCAGTCCTTCGTTGTGTGAAATTCCAATTGGCTTCATGCAAAATCAGGGAGAGTTGGGTCCTTAACACCCAACAGTTTGTTCGGAATCCTGGTCTTTGTAATTATGTCATTAAAAGGACATGAGCTAATCTCGCTGCAACCCAAGCAGCTAGAACAGCCTGGCAAGAACTTCTCTCTCTGAAATGCAGCTATTAAAGCACTTCGCATAGATTTCCCAGACAGCGGGGAGATATTCTGGGTATTTTAGTCATGTACATACTGTAAGAATAGCATAGGAATAGATCATAGGAAATAAATGGAAGGGAGTTGGAACTCCTTTGGCTAAACCATTCCTGATCGCGGGTGTCTCACCTCTTCCAAGGCTCCTGTGATGGAGATTTCATCCACTCCCTGCACAGTCTATTCTGAGCCCTTCCGAATGTCTAACCAATAAATCTCCCTTACTGCAATCTATTACTTCTTGTCTCCTGGCAGACACAGATAATAGTTTATTACCTTCTATATTGCACCTTTACATATTTAAAGGGTATTATCACGCATCTCTTCCACCACCTCCAGACCAAACCAAGTCGTTTTTTTCTGTCCTTGCTCATAGGGGTCATTTGCTGTACCTCTGTTTGTTCTTGCTGCTCTCCTCCGGACTTTCTGTGTTCAGCAGCCAGTAGTTTTGCAGGTAAACAAAAGGACTGAAGGAGGTAAAAATGTTCTGCAGAAATGTTAAGTTCTCGGAGCAATCGCTCTGTCTACTGGAATGCATAATTGGGAACTGCTCTTTTCCAAACACAGTGACTGCCTCTACACTATGGCAGGAGACCAGGGTCTTTGTTTCGCTGTCAGCGGAGCTATTTCCATGTTCTGACTCATCAACGGCTGTTTCTACACGGGGAAAAGCAGCAGCACTTTGCAGCATTATTCAAGCCCTCACAGGTGAAAATAACCACAAGGCAAAAGTTTCCCTACAAGTTGCATCAGTCACGTGGAGTTTTGCACCTTGGGGGTGTTGCGTCATGTGTGCGGCTCTGGGTATGTCCATAGCATCAGCACACATGTGGCCCTGTTCTCCATGACACAGGGACACAAGCTGCAGGAGGCCACGCTCATCATGCCCAAACTTGCCTTTCCCAAGGAACCTGATGCCTTGCAAATGTGTCCCTCTCTGTGTCAACCTCAGGGCTATTTCTTGTGCTGCCTGGCAGCTTTCTGCACTCCCCGTCCCTGCTGTGAACGCAGCAGTCACTTCCTCACCTGCTTTCACTTACAAACAGGCCCAGGGAACCCTCAGGCTGTGGCTGGACACCCACTCTTGGATCCCGCGGCACCAGTGGAAGAGGTTGCAGTCACCAGCCCCACCGAAGTGCCTATGCAAACAGCTCTGCCAGCAGACCAGCAACACAGGGGCAGTGCTGGCTTCTCACTGTCCCTGGTATCCCCCCTTCAGGTGACCTTTAATTGCTACTTCCTCTTTGCCTCGAAGAACAGCACTTTTGTTGTATTTCTTTGTACTGTGGACAGAAAGTAAAATCCTTTTCAGCTAGTTCTCTCTCCCAGCTTTGTCAAATCCCAGATGAGCTGATCTTAAACTGCTGAGCCTTGCTTTCCTCTTTTGTGAAACAGGACAAGTGCAGCACCCAGAGGCTTGTAAAACACGTCATATGTGCCAGCTGAACAGTGCTACTGCAGTAAAAAGCATTATAACTGAACACATCTTACAATAATTATGTTTCTGTCAGTCATGTATTAAGGAGGCAGACCTTACTTGGAAAGTGCTGTTAAATACTCAGAGAAAAACAAATTTCGAATTCTCAGAGGTAAATATTTATTCCAGACTCTTAAAAAAGTAATGATTTGTGAATCCAGGTGTGGGCAACAATGCCTGGAAGTTTTCAGCTGCATCTACTGCTTTCAATGTGGAGTATGAGTATTGACTGAAGGGCAACTGCAGGCTTTGCTCCACTGCTCATAAGCATTTCTGGATTGTTTGGACAAGAATGATTCTAAAGAAATATCAACACAGTTGTTTTCTGTTCCAAGGAAGCTAATTTAAAAAAAAACAAAACAAAACAACAATTTTTAGCCAATTCTTATTGTTATCTTATGCTGTCTAGTGCTTCCCTCCCTGATGATTCCTAAGATGCGCAATTGGAAGAAGGAGCTTCCTCTGCTGAAACCAGTTTGGAAGATGACAAGCTCTGGGCTGCAGCGTCAGTGAACAGCGTGAAGAGAAGGATGGGGCACCCCAGCTACAAAACAAATTTACAACGTTATGTGTGCACCCCAGGAATCAGCAAGACAAAAAATTAAATTTAGGAGCAGCAATGGACGTGACCTCCTGAGGCAGAACATCTATCACAGCCAGATTAGGAAGCTGGAAAACAACCTGCTGTCGTGGCTTTTCTGAACAGGTCATGCCTTCAGTAATCTGTGGTCCATGTTGCATCAATTATTAGTAGAGACATTTATTTCTCTTATTTTTAACAAAATACTTTCCCTCACACACACTTGTGACCCTTTTATTCAAGGGTCTCAAAGTGGCTCACATTCGCTGGAGGTTGGAGTCTACCCTGGGAAGTGTTTGAGCTGCTCTTTGTGGAAGTGTGAGTTGCAACTCATAACAAATATATTTGCAAGTAGTTCAGTGAGACAGAGAACGAGGAAAGAAGGGTTTCCTAATGGCCTGATGCCTGCTGCCTGTCTCTCTGGGGTCTAATAATGTGTCAGCTCACACAAGCGGTACTCTCTACCTGCTGTGTGCACAAAACTTTTCAAATACAACGTTGTGGAGACCTTGACCCCTCTGTCAAATTTTGTTGAAATTCATCGAGTGGTGTAAAAGTTTAATGGGGCTTTCTACCCCATTGGCACTTCATGAATTTTGGAGCCATGGGGCATGAGGGTAATTGGCTTTCTAGGGAACTGTATCTAAAAGTTACCCTTCACCACAGGATACCCCAAAAGATGTCAGCTGTTACGTGCATGTTAGCAGCCCCTTCTTCTCTTTTTCCTTAGAGGTTCTGTGTGTCACCCCCTGGAATTTTTAACCTATTTCTCCATTATTAAAGAAATCACAAGTCTGAGCTCCGGCTGAGACTTCTCATTAACAAGCACTAACGGGCATGGCACCAGCCACACAAGAGTCCTGTAAAACAGAAGAGCTGGGGCAGAATCTTCTCGTTCCCTCCAGTGCACTCGTTACTGTTTTGTCTCTTCAAGTTCTGTTTCAAGTCATGGATTCCCCTTGATTCCTTATAGGGCCATTCCACAGATGATCCATTGATCCTACTCTGAGAAGCTGCTTTCTGTTTCTCAGCATGTATTTCCCCTTTGTCACAATCTGCTCATCAGGTCTGGTCATGCCCTCATGTATTTTGGTATTTCTGATACCCTGCACCATCTTAGGAGAAATAAATGAACAATCTCCTTCCTCACACGCGTACCTTTCACTGTGCCCCCTCAAAAACGTGGAATGCCAGTTCTGTGGCAAAAATTCTTCCATTGACTGATGATTTATAAAAGCAAGTTAAAAATGAGGTTCCTAAACAGAATTTAATATATCCTTGTTGTTGCAGTGGTTGTAACTTAGTGCAGATTTGATGTTTTCAATCAAGGGTTGCAATGATATGCACTCTTTTATCAGTCTATTTTGATTTTAAAAGTCTTATCTCTTTTGTACTGTACTGCACTGTAGGCATTAGGTTAGCTCAACCTGCTGTATTAGTAAACTGTCTCTTGGATGTTTGTAGTCCTTCTTTTATAATAGCCAGGACTTCTTGAGTTTCATGGTTAGCATAATGCTATACAGAGCTTGTTCCTTATATTGCCATGTGGTTTTGCTAATAAACATGAGATAGATGCCTTTTGGCATTAACAAAGAGGTGCAGCCCCTACAGTGAGATAAAGAAATTATTTTGGCTGGGAATTTCCAGCGGTATATTATCAGAGGGGATCGTATAAACAAGTCAGCGCTTGTTAGAAGGAAGCATGGGGATATGACTTCATTCCTGGATATCATCCTCCTTTACAGTCCACAAAACTTCTATAAGAGACTGGAGCAGCTTTACTGTGTCTCTGCATGCGAACTGTGCTGCTAAGGGTCTGCTCAGGGACCCTCCAGAGTGACGAATATGCCAAGTCACACCCAGGTATGATATGAAAAGACAACCTGGCACCCAGTTCTGCTTGCCAGAGATTTGCAGACATTCAGAAATGCTCTGTTGTGTGAGCTGAGCCATAGCTCAAAGTTCTTTTAATTCTTGTAATCAACAGACAACTGCTGAATGCGATAAGGCAAAGGTTTCGGCTCAAAATGGACTAGGGAACAGGAAGGGGAGAGGAGAGTGACAGTAGACAGATACCAGGTAGGAGGCGCAGATGTTAAAGCTTTGATGTTCTCCCCTTCAGTGGAAAGAGTGGAGCGAGATTATAGCAGTATTGCACTCAGTAATGGTATTATCCTGTTCAAAACACCAGGAGATGCAGTTGTTCTGAATGTCACTGTAAAAACGTGAACTGTCAGGGTACTTGATTCTCCACTCAGTTGCTCTGTTTGAAACCAGATTAACATCACAGAGACCAGGATCACACCTTTTGTATTTGACAGTTGGAGCTGCTTTTTGTATTCAAGAAAACTGCCTCTTTGCTGGGCACTTCAGTACTTGTCACAGAGCACCAGCGTGGTGTAAGCCATCGGCTGCCACTGAAGTGGAAGCTGGAGGATTTCTCTCGTAGCCATGCTGCTGAAGGTCCAGCAGTGGTGCACACTGTCAGCATCCCAGACGTACCTCAAACGTGACATCAGATGGAGCAAACCAGAGCCGTGTTGTTCTCACATACACTGAGAGCAGGAGAATGAGCAAGACTCTGGAGGGATTCACATGTACTCTCTACATCCCAGACTAGCTGTACCAGTATCTGAGCTCTTTCCAATATAGCACTAAGTGATTCACATCTCTCCTGTGGTTCATTCTCCCATTGTATCTCCAGGGGAAGACATAAGTGCAAGGAGTGTCTTGTTCTGGTGGCTATCTTTTAAAAAAATATGTATTTAATTATCTTCCAGGAGGCAAGATTAAAAAAAGAGCCTCACTGCTTTGGGACCAGAAATTAGTGGAGTTTATTCCTGAGGGAGCTCATTTTGCAGTTCCAGCTCAGCTCGGAGAAGGCTCTGCTGCCTCCCATCCAGTCAAGCTTTACCCTTTCTTGCAGGCAACCAGCTGTGCCGTGCCAGGAGAGAAGCTGCTGGCTCTTGCTTTCACTCCTGGCACTGTGCTGCCTTTTACTTTATGTCCACGCTGCAGTGTGGCCATAACTGCTGTCAACCTTTCTGAGTAAGCTTTAATGTAGCAGGGGAAAGGACCAGCACTGCTGTCACACAATGAGGCTCAGTCTGTGAGGAATCCTACCCAGCTCCTTCAGAGCCGCTTGCTGCCGCAGCTACACAGCTACCGAATCCCTACCCATGCTGCCCAATTTATAGTCGCGTGCATGACATGTGGGTCTTTTGTCTGCATTGCAGACAAAGACTTTCGACAGTCTCAGCCAGAAAACATGGGCCAAGACCTTGACTTGAAGATTCCCTTTCCTCACTGGCTGTGCATTTCCGAGAAAGAATTAAGTTACGGTGTGGGGCCACCCTGGAGTCCTGCTGTTTTGGTGACAGCTGTGGCTATGGGCAGTCATGCCGAAAAGTGCTGTTTCATGGGGACAGGAATAGATGTTTATCCGGATCCAGTTCACCTGTCTTGTGTTGAGAATATTTTAGGGCATCCCAAAAGTCACACATCACTGTTCTGAACTCTCGGGGATGCAGGTATGCAGAAAGCTGTAGGATACAGGTGGAAAAAGTCCTTACAAATTTCATTATTACATGGTCATTCCCTGTTTGTTAACCTGGGACTGCTTTTTTTTTGCTTGTTTTGTTTCTCCCCAAACTGACTGAGGTGGGGTTAGAATCAACAATCTGTGTCAAAGAGTGACTTCAGCGGCTTTGTGAGATACCAGTCCTCAGGTATTCTTTTTCATCTCTTTGCACTTCAGTTTTTTCATCATTAAAATGGGGAGTGAGAAGCAGTGTTTACCCGCCTCACGCACATACTTAATTACTGCTGTTGAGTCGGTTTCACTACTGTTGCTAGTAAAGTGTCATATTAGAGCTGCAACCCCAAATGCCACGTCTTTCAGTAGCTTTTCCTTCACAAACCACATAGACCAAGTCAAGCTTGTCATACTTAACATGCTCAGTACAAAGGACACTCTAATTTCATGAGGTGATGCCTTCATAAGGGGCAGCTCCTTACTAATGAATGTATTTACCATTCAGTGAAACGCATTTCTGTACTTCACAAGCTGTGAAAGGATCTGAGCAAACACACTGCTTTGGGAACAACAGAAAAAAACGCGACATGGATCAAAATCACTAACGTGTTCATTAAAGAAAGGAGGCAGCGTCTTGACTGATTTCAGAAAAATGTTACGTGCTACTTAACAAAATTGTAATGAAATAAAGCAATATGGCCTGTCAGAGAGAGCAGCACAGCACGAACACTGGAAAATAATAACACTTCTGCAGCTGTAATCGGCAGGAAGGACAGAATTCACACGCCTTCTGGGGATGAGCTGTCAGGACCAGCGCGCAGCCCTATGCTGGCTCCATCTCCTACTCTCATTTACTACCACGAAGTTAATGATTTCCTTCTCTCACACAGGCGCTGCTCTTGTCAGAGCGCAGAGCCGTCGTACCGGCACGGCCAGCCCCTGTGCTGGCTGGCAGTCTCGCCTGCTCTGGAAGGGACTGTAGAACACACTTGCGTTCTACTTTCTGCAGGACTGATCCTTCTGCAGCTGCGTCAGGGCCTGGGCGCTCTCACGAGGGTGCCACAGAAAGAACAAGCAGCACCTTAGAGCTCCCTGTTTTGTTTTGTTGGTTTTTTTTTTTTGCAAGCAAATAGTGAACACAACTTACAGATAGTGGGAGAAAACTCAGAATGTGTTTCTTGAGGCTCTCTGAGGAGGACTCCAGCTAAAACAGAGACAACGACACACTATTCCTGATGTTCCTGGGGAAAGAAAAATGTTTATTTAAAGAAAATATATTCAGAACTCTAGTCAAGACTCTGCCTTTAATAGCCAGCAGCACCATATTCAACCCTCTCTAATACACTCTTACAGTGATACAGGGCCTCGGGGAACTTTTCCTTGTCCTTTCGCTAGTGGTGAGTTTATTCTTTAAACAGGAAGTCGTTTAGCTCCCATTTGTTTACCCTGATGCAGTTGTCTAGATGGGCGCATTACCCACGTGCAGTTTTAGTGGGTTTTGGATACTTGCTGATGTACTGTGCTGCTCCGTGATCAACCGGCAGCAAAGCTGGAGGTATATCTTCCTGTGAGCTTTGAATGGTTATGCTTCAATTTCACTTTCCACATCTGAATGAAATTAGAATTTTCAATTTCAAAAGCTATCCCCTTTCCTTTATCGGCAATAAAGAAGGGACGGGAACGCTTGCCTAGCCTGTTCTGTACTGTTCATTATTTTACATAAACGTATCACTAGGTTTCTCTTCTTCATAAACTCTCTATAGACAGTCTTTTTAACTGTGCCTCTTCTCATAGCTTTCATTATTTTCATCACCTAACATATAATACTTTCATACCTCATTTAGTAGAAAACCATGTAGAGATCAAATTTTAGTTTAAAATGCAAAGGTCACCTCTAAGCCTTGCTAACAATTTTATTGAAATCACTAGAATAGAGAATTAGAATCATCGCTCCTATTTTATTGTTTAGGAAAAATTGAATAAATGTCTTGAAAATATTTTATGTAACATTTTTGAACGAAACGCATTTCACTTACTGTAAAATACGTTTGCTGCTGAATAGATTTGGTTAGATGGCGACTCAGAAACCAAAGCAATTTCAAAGAAGAGAGGGGTGTTCTGTTTTATAAACACAGAAACCCCAAGTACTACCTGTGGCTGTAGCAGCCTCATGTAGAAACTGAAATTTTTATGATCCTGGAAGATTAAATGAGAGGTTGGTACAGTAACTCTCTCAGATTAACAGCTGCTTTGTTTTGGATAAAACAAGAAGATACCTTTTGCTGCCTACATCAAATATATCATTTTTGGTCCCTTTTCTTGTTTGACAACTTTGTGCTGTGAGTTACGTGTGCAATAAAGACAGCCGCATTTAAGAGCCAAAGTTTTCTTGTTTTGTAACCCCCACCCCCTAAAACCTGTGCGTATAATTAGAAACATTCAAAATGTTAACATTTCTGAGATCCCTGATGTTTGTTCTTGCAAACAGCTCCCAAACATACCAGAATTCATCAGAAATAACAAATCCCATTTTTCTTTCCCACTGGTGCCATTTTAAAAATAGTAACATCTTTATTGCAACATTTCGGAGTGAAAAGGGTCTCCTTTGCCCTGCTACAGACAGCCAGATGCTTCTTCTTTGTCTCCGGCCCTCCGACTGCTGCTCTATCATGCTGTTGCAGTTGTTATCAGCAGAAAGACCACGGACGGCGGGGTGAAATGGGAGCTATAGCAGATGTGTGCAGAGCCACGGAGGAACTAGTTCAGTGTGTTTTTACTCTCAAAGGAATGCACGACCCCACGGTCAGCAGTGTAGTGTCCTAGCGAATCTCAAGGAGGTTTAAAATGACCGAGAAAGGACTAATGAAAACTGCCCTTGGTGACTATAGCTGACAACAGGTCCACCTGACTGCTCCTAAATCCCCTGCACACCTCCCTCACCGCCGACGAGGCTCAGAGTGGGTCCCATCAGGGTTTTAAGCCCTCCACCGCCACTGTGACAATGACTCCCCGAAGTTCTTGGCAGTGTTTTCCTCTTCGCTGCCACGCTATCTCAATCTCACATAGCTTTCGCTTCAGGGGCTGGTGTCATGAAAGCCTCTTGGACACTGGTGCTGTTTGAGGGCTGACACAGGGATGATGTCAAATCGCACCAGGAAAAGACACCTCAGCCCCACATTACATGCATGACAACATTACATTGACTGAATAGGAGAAGGGATTGAGCCTTGGAAGGTTTTGCAGATGAGGGAGCTAGAGGTGGATAAAACTAATAATAATCTGCTATGATTTCTCATTTATTCAAGCAGACTCTGAAGTCAGCTCTTCAAAAATAAACGCTGGTACCTGCTGTAGTTCAATAAGCCTGGCTGTCTTTTGAACTCCTTCAAAGGGGCCCTTTTACGTTATCAGGGAAATGAAGAGGGAGATCCCTGTGTAATCTCCATCGTTACCTTTCATTTCTTGAGTTAACGATGCATACAGTGTCCTGGGGGGAGAGTGCCTTTCCCCTCCTGACACAGCAGGTACCCCTTTGCAACCTTCCTCGGGCTTACAACAGACACTGCTACATAGCAGCTTCCTCTCGTCCTCAAATTACTATTAGAGGATAGTTAGAATAATTTACATGCTGGGAATATAATTTTTCTGAGATAAAGTGGTATGTCCATGGAAGAGTCAAAATGCCCAATTTAGGAAACAGCGTGAGTTTCTAACGCCATCAACAGCATGCACCCCGTGAGAAACTCCTCCATGAATGATGAGGGAAACAGCTGCTTTCCGTCAAGCTTTTTTCTCTTAAATTTTTCTTTTTTTCAGTTGTTCATTAGTCCTGTAAAGCCAATCAGCCTTTCTTTTTCCCAAATATTTGGCTAGGTAATAATTCCAACAAAATTTTAGCGGTTGTGTACTGACCTGGATAAAAGTACGGAGCTTCAGAAAAGTAGACGGGGTGGATGAAGCCGGGCAGTGTTTGACGCAGAACAGACAGTTTGCCACCAATTATTGCGCATAAGCTCTAGCAGAGCACATAAATGGCTGCAGGACTTCAGGATAATAAATAAGTGGTTGCAGATTTAATACTGGCTGTCATATCACTGCTTTATGGGTTTTATTAACGACTTACTAGACAAGAGGAGCCCTTATTCTGCTCCTCTGAGATGTGAGAAGACAGGAGATAGATGTGGTTTACATTTCTCTAAAGTTAGAAGTCGTGATGTAAAACACAGAAATAGACATGAATAGAAAAAAAAAAAAAAGCCAAAATGTGTAATTTGAAAAACGTGTTAAAGCAATAGCTGCACAACATCCCACTTTCCAAAAGGTTCAAAGGACGAGGGCAACGGGTAGAGCCCTATAAGGCAAGAAAACAATTACTTTGTCATGTATGCAAACTATCATTTGTCAAAGCTGAGTGAGAAATGCTGGTAAACAAACGCTGGGACCCAACGTATTTGGAGTGGCTGCTACAGCCGGGTCAACACCGTGCTGCCCGACAGGAACATCTCTGGCGGCTCTCGCGCTGAGGTGGCGGCACAGCGCTGGCCTTGCAACCAGCCGGCTGTGGAACAACCACCACCTTAGTCCAGCGGCACCGAGATTTCTTGGATTTTCAGCTGGATCGGAGCTTCAGGCTGCCACTTCATCTGCCCCATCACGGGGACTGCCAGCACTGGTGGGCCGGCATTACCAGAGACGAGGAGCAGAGCTTCACACCGGTGCCTCCCCGCCTCACAAGGGGAAGGGGCCAGGCCCATACCTGCTGCTCCCAGGAGAACAGGAGGGAGGAAAAGTGGGGGAAAAAAGTGGAAAAGCTGCGGAAAGTCGGAGTAAAAGTCTACCCGGCACCACTGAAGGACGCCAAGCACATGGTGCTCCTCCAGCAGCGAGCACTCCCCGCTCCCAGCGGCCTCAGCCCTCTGCTAATTGCGCTCTGATGGCGCTGCGCTCCCTGAGGAGAACTGGCGGGAACGGGGACCGCGCGCGCCGCCTCCCTCCCGTCTTCCTTCCCCCCGCCTCCGCGCGCTTCTTCCCGCCACTCCGCGAGGGGCCCCCGCGCGCAGGCGGGAAAAACTGACCCCTCCCGGCCACCGTCCCGCCAGCCGCGCCCCCGCCGGCGCGGCCCCGCCCCCGCCGGCCGTCACGTCGCGACCCGGATGCTGTTCCCGCGAACACTTCCGGTGGTGGCGGGTGGCCGCCGAGGCGCGGCGTCCGGTGCTGTCCCGCCTCGACCCGCGGCCCGGGCCCGGCCTGGCAGCCGGCCCAGCATGCCGGGGCGGCCCGTCCCGCCTAGCCCGTCCCCCCGCTCCGCTCTATGCGGCTGGCCCGTAGCTCCGCCGCTGCCTTCTCCGCGCCGCTGCCCCCCGGCTGGGACGTGACCGCAGCTCGCTGCCTTCTCCGATCGCTCGTCCCCGGTGCTGCCCGGTGAGTGGCCGAGGCGCCAGCGCCTTTCCTCGGGGGGGCGCTTGGGAGGGGGCCGGGGGGAAGGTTCGCCAGGGCCGAAGGGGTCGCCGCCACTCCGCTTCGCCTCGGGAGCTGTGGAGGAGACGAGGCCTCGGTTTAACGGGCTCGGGCTTGCCCGGGAGTAGCGACTGCTGCACCTGAGCCCAGCTAGAGTTGCCTCTTGTCTCCTGAGGCTTCTCCTGCCCTCTCTGCCTCTCAGCGCCGCGGAGGCTGGAGCTGTCATCGGTGTTAAGCGAGGAGCCCCAGAGATCTTCTGGTGGGTAAGAGGATTATGAGGCTTCTGTGCTTATTCAGTCTCTGGCGTTGCTTTTGTGGCCGTGATGTCTTGTAGCGGGACCCCTGCTTGCTGGGTGTAAGGCTCGTAGACTCCTTCTAGCTTATCAAACTTATTTGAGAGGTTCCTGGGGAATTGCAGCATTTAAGTTCAGATGCCGTGTGTCTGCCCTGAGCTGATGGTATTGAGGTCATAGTAATAGAGGTGTTTTCTTCTCGAAATAGATAAATAGCTAACACATAGTTATCTTGGTTAGTTAAAGTCAATCTTACATGCCAATGATGCTGTCGTTTTACAAAGATGGGTAAGAGCAGCCTTTTTGGGGAGAAATGTAGTATAACCTGGTGAGTGCATAACATAAAATACATTTTTTAGCAATGGAGGCTCCATATGATGGCACTGAAGTAACTGTGGTAATGGAGGAAATAGAGGGCACTTACACTTATGCATCACCGGTGCCGTCTAAGAAGAAAAAGAAATATAAAAGTACTGGCGATCATGGAGAAAAAGCCAAAAAGCCCAGGTAAGTTCTTTCTGTTTTCATTTAGCACCTGTGTAGCGTATGGGAACGGTTTTCCTTGTTTCTGGTAAGAGCGAACTTTGCAGTGTGTGTGCAACATTTCATAGTGTAACACGTCATATATAAAAAATTAGCCTGACGCTTTGGGCCAGCTCTGACATCTTTGCCTTTATGGGTGCTACCATTGCTCAATCTAAAGTTTGTGTACCCCAGAATAATTTGCTTTAGGCTCTTTCTCCTTATTTCAGAGGTTCTCCTCAGAATCGTAGTTTTCACTTAGTTAAAAAATACATGTAGAAGTACAATTGAATGTAACATGCTTGTCACTTGGCCTTGAGACAAACATAAACCTTGTGGATTTCTTTTACCAAAGGAACTTATGTTGAATGATGTTAACACTTGAGTCTCTGGTTGTGTTTCAGGTCTGCTTATCTCCTCTACTATTATGACATTTACTTGAAGGTACAGCAAGAGCTCCCTCACCTCCCTCAATCTGAAATCAACAAAAAGATCAGTGAGAGCTGGAGGTTGCTCAGTGTAGCTGAAAAAAGCTACTACTTGGAGAAAGCCAAGCTAGAGAAAGAGGGATTGGACCCGGTAAGTCATCTTTGGCAGTTTTTTTGCCATGTGAAAAGAGAGGGACTTAACTGCTTACGCAGCACATTGTGAGGGAGAGCGTTTAACTGTAGATTCCAGTTGTGTTTCTGCTTAGGACAGCCTGTGAAGAAGCAATGCGTGAGGCCACTGCCTCTTCCTTTTGCCTACTGTTCAGTCAAGAGGTAATGTTTTGAATTTCAAGATGGTTATGTCTAGTACCTGCTGACGGGGATGGTAGTTATTTTTGTGGGATGTCATCAGGGTGATTGATGGTAAAGTGGGTGATAAAACCAGGGCTGAGAGGGATTCTGCGGGCTTTGTCGCGTGGAGAAGTTCCCAGCAAACTACCTCAGGAAACCGTTTGAGCTTTAGGCACTAAAATAGCAGGATTGAGAACTGAATCTCTTTGTTTTCTCGTGTTCATTTATTCCATACTCTGTTTTTGTCAACAGAACTGCAAGGTGTCAACTCGAACTGCAGTAGTTCCAGACATTCCAGGTTTCCGTAAGATTCTTCCTCGCTCAGATTATATAATTATTCCCAAAACCACTCTTCAAGAGGACAGGAGCAGGCAGGCGCTGGAACTGTGTGTGACACAGGGTCAGGCAGCATCCGAAGGGTTAACAGCTTCCGCCAATATCACAAATGTCTCCCGTGATGCTGTGCAAAACATCCTTTCTGTGGACTCGAGCCACGTTGGCATTTCTGAGCAGTGCATTGCCATTGAAGGACTGGCAGAAGAGACTGCTTCCTTTGGTCAGCCAGATTCCGTGGAAGAAGTGGTTGCCTCGGAGGTTCTCTCTCACTATGTTGGGCCCGTGACAGAGAAAGTGGCTGGAGATATCCTCTTGGATGAGGCTTCTTTGGAAATAGAAGGGCAACCGTATCAGACAGCTCGGGTAGTTATTGAAGAGACTCTAGTTAGCAGCTCCACAGACATCTCCAATGGGAGCATCGCCGTGGCGCGTCCTCAGGTTTCAGATGGTGTGTCTGTGGTGACCGTGGTGACTGGGAGGGTAAGTTATTCTCGTGACACTCAGCCTCCTGTCAGCGTCTCACCTGAAATATCCGAGTGATGTTTAACACATTTTACTTGAGATCCTTGGTCGCTGCAGGAGAACCCGTATTGCCCAGTGTGCTAATGCTCAGTTGTGAGGGAAACAGCGACTTTTGTAACTCGGTGATTACAGCATCTCTGCTTGCAGATTGACTCTGCTATATGCTGATACTGCTTGTGTCTTAAGATGACTGCTTGAGGTTTTTAAAATTATTTCTTTTAACGATACTTGGGGTGGGTTCCATGGTTGGACTACAAGATTTTGGGGAGAAAAAAGTGTTACCTCTGTGCTCCTGATAGCTGTTTTCTTGGTTGCAGAGAGGTAGAAGGCAGTCCTTTCAAGTTGTGGCGTTAGGGATCAGTTATAGAAAACTTTATTCTGTGAAGAATTGGGTCTGCTCTTTTCAATTTCAAGCTGTGAACAGTTTGATAGTTTCCAGAGTAGACCTGGTAAGGCCATTGCTTTTGAAATGATCGTTCTTCTTTCCTGCTTTCTGGTCTCATTAGTCCTTAAAACATATATTTTAGGTCATGTTCAGGAGAGGGTGGGATGCAGGTCACTGTGACTCTTATTTTCTGCATGTATTTTTACTTTGGCTTCATTTTAGGATACTGAAGAGAGTAACTCCTCCACACCCGCTACACAGTTTATTATGTTACCTTTGCCAGCTCATTCTGTTGTGGAGAACCCAGCGTCAATTAAATTGGTAAGAACTTCATAGTCTTGCATGGTCTTTTAAGGTATGGATATATTACCATAGGTTTGTCTTAAAGATGTTAGAGTAGGAAGGGTTTGAACATGGTCCAGTTCTTAAAGATAATCCAAATTGGAGTCATCACATCAGTTGACGTATTTCTTGTCCTGGGGTTTATGCCTCAAGCATGCAGATGGGGGTCTCTGACTTCCTAGAGTGTCTTATATGGGCCTGTTTCTCCTGCCTTCTTCCTCAACGAGTTCTTGGAAACAGATGGAGTATCTTATGCTATCACAACACTTCTGGCTAGCAGCAGTTTCTGTGTTGTCCTTTCAGGGTCTGTGTAGCCATCTACATTCTCTATTTGGCTGCATATTTCTCTTCATAAAATGCCAGTGTGCATCCCTTCAAGGGCAAGAATCTGCTCTTGTGACAGAAACGCATGAGCTCCCCAGTCTCGTGGGTGGCTGTTGCTTTGGCCACGTGACAGGAGAGGAGCAGCGACCTAAGGTTTTGAGAACTCGCATAAAAGGTTGCGTCACCTGTTGCCTGAGGAAAAATAGTATTATATCTCTAACCACTCCAGCCACCTGTATTTCTGTAGCCGCTGGAGGACTCATTGTACAGTCAGCACTGCAGCTCCTAGTGTTGTATAAGCTAGCATCAAATCCTGTTTTCCAGGTCCGCTATGCTTCCAGCTGGTGAAACACTGCAGATATTTATAGTGGTGCATAGTGTGATATTCTTCAGGTGTCTTGGGGAGAATGGAAATACCTCAGGTTTTTGTTCCTGAGGAAGATTGCCTAGCTTAAATTGTCCTATATCTTTGACAGAAGCACTTGCATTTCTAGTAAAAAACGTACCTAGTTAGGGACTTACGGTGCAACAGCTCCCTCAGGAGTGTTGAGTACAAAATACTGAGAAGTGCTGCGCTGACAAAAACTCAATGTGTTGGTGCAGTTGTCCTGGCAAAGATGACAGGTTCTGCTTTAGTTGTCTTTATAAATAGTACCTGGTGGAGCTACTGGTGTTACAGTAGCTCATAGCAAGTTACACTAAAGGGAGTACTTGACCACTGCATACAACAACAAATTGCTCACGAAAACTGCCTATACATCATAAGTGCTTGTCTTCAAGTCTTATCGCCCCGTTGACATTAGTTTGTTAATCGCATTTTGCCTTCCTGTGGACTGCTGTTTGAATCATTTCTATACCATCTTATTATGACTTTTTCCTATTCATGAGAGAATTGTTACATCACTGTAAATGCCAAGGTTAGCTTCTCCAGTAGGTTATATGCATTGTTCACCTCTGGTCTGCAATTTGATCTGAATTCTAGTGATACTGAAGGTTGTTGTATAGACTGAGCATTTATACTCAGAGTAGTTGTGGTGCTGACTCACTCTGATCCGCCTGAGTGGCGGCTGATCAGTAAAAGGAATAACGGTGAAGGGCTGGTGATTCGCTGAATAACGTTTGTAAAGTGCTTACGAGGAAAAAGGGAGTGATGAGCACAGCTTTGTGTTTTTCATCTGTAAATTCTTGACAATTCTCGTTTCAGACAACCACCTATACTCGGAGGGGACATGGAAATTGCACCAATCCTGGCTGCTCCTTTACTTACGTCACCAGGCATAAGCCACCAAAATGCCCGACATGTGGGAACTTCCTGGGAGGGAAATGGATCCCAAAGGTAAATATGCCTGTCCTTACACGATTTTCAGACAAAATATGCTGGTTTTGTGAATCCCTGTGATATTTCTGGACCTGTGGATCTGGCACAGGGGGTCAGATATGCCAGAACTGATCCCTGCATTTGTGTTCCAGTGCTCGTGCTGGAGCAAGTCGCTATTGCAGAGGACGATTGGCTAAGGTGACACAGACCTGAAATCTCCACACCGTGGGTAAAGATGCCACTTGCAATGGTGTCAGTTAGAACAGCTGGGGCTGCATTTGGTAACTCTGTGTCATTGAGAGGACAGGCATTCTTCTGGCCCTCTGCCTGCATTATAGTTCTTGTGATTGGAAAGCATTGCCTGTTCTTCCTGCTACAGCCCTAACTAAGCTCAGGAACTTGGTTGAACCGTTTGTTTTGTGATAATTTAGCTGCGTCTGAAGCTCTTCTACGAATTGAGGTTTTCTGTGGTCTTTCAACATCATTTTTTTCAAGAGAAAGGAGGAACAATTCTGAACTATAGTAGGTATATGATCCTTTGGGACCTAGCTAATAAAGTTGGTCTGGTGGAAGGAGAAGTGCTGTTGGGTATTGTTGACTCATGGCTGTGTGTCTGGTCACTCGTGATGTTCTGACCTTGTGCTGGAAGGAAATTCCCATGTGTTGGTGGAGTTGTGAAGGTTATTTGAGTGGAAAAGTCTTTCTCCACATAATATCTACTGTGCTGAAGTTATTGGCATCTCTACTGGCTGTACACGGCAAAATACGCTTGTTCCTTAAACCTTGGCAATGTCATGGTAATTAGTCAGCTCTGAACAGATGTACTTTTATTAAATTTCTGTCCAAAACAAGGCTCCTCAGGCACAAGTTAAAGGGTGTTCTCAGTGTGAAAATTTGCATTGGCATTCGGTGGCTTTATGTGGATTTGTTCTGAACCTCCTTTGTTTTGTGTCTAGATCCATTAAGAATTTAGAGGGAAGAACTATTTTAGGGAGCTTACAAACTGCCTGAGCTGATGGCTGGGCTTCCTACGTGGTAGGATACAAATAGTGATGATGGCTTCTTAGCTTTTGTTCTGTAAACCTGCTGAAGTGGATAGATGGCTAACTGCAAAAACATGTTTCTGCCTGAATATGGCATGCCTGCTCCTGCTAAGTCGTACACTGATTAGAACTGAAAGGTTTTAGGGGGAGTTTTCTTTCTGGCTTTGAGTTTTATTCTGCTCTTCTGGGAACATGTTTGCATAAACAGTTCTACTTGTTTTTATGGTGTCATGCCTTGGGAAAAACATGCACCAGCAGGTTTTTTTTTTAACCAGTAATAACATCAGTAGAACTGAAACTAAATGTGAACCTTCCTGTTCCTTAGAAAGAAAAGGGACTAGGTTAGAAGATGTCTGTTTTTAAAAGTGTAGATTATCTTTCTGAGTATGAACTCTGTAGAGAGGTTAGAATTGTGTTTATCATGCCAGAAACTCTTGATTCCGTTTCTGATTCTTTCCATATTACGAATTCAGTGTTTCATCATACCTTTGTTGATCCCAATATATGGCTTCTGTAGCCTTAGTCTTGAAGGTACCATTTTTCTTAAAGACAAAAAATCTTCCTGAGTAATTTTCTGTTTCCTGATGTGCTCAAGTGCATGCTTTTCTGAACACGTCTCCAAAAGATGCAAGTTCTGTCTCCCTTTAGTTCTTCAGTAGTGTGGAAGAACAGACAGCGTCAGAGAGCTGAAGCTATGACAGGGGAGCGTAGGAGGTGGGTCCTTGTTACGGAGGGTGGTGGGTGAGTTTCTGATGTTGATGCTAATGGTGATATTTGAGGGAGTTTAAGAAAAAGTGATTCTTCAAAGTAAACAGTGTCTAAAAATAATACGTGAAGGGCCAGGAGGCTACATAAAATGTTAACGGAGACTTTGCTGTCATAGAAGATGATGTCTTTCTGCTCTTGTACAATTCATTGCTTAAACACTTAGGATTTTGCTGTTTTGATCCAGCATTAAATGGGCCGTGGCAAACCTGGCATATGTGAAGGGAACTTACTTATCTGTGAAAGCCTGAAGCTCTGAAATGTGACTATCTCTTTGTTTCCAGGAAAAGCAACCAAAAAGCAAATCTGAGCCAAATTCAGGCTCCTCTCTTAAAACTCCGGCAGCTAAAAGAGGTCAACAGTCAGCATTCGCAGAACCAGCAGCTGTTAGCGAGAGTACCTCCAAGTCTGCCTTGGAAAGCTCTGAGGCTGTCAGCCAGCTGCTGAACGCTGTGCCTGTTGGAGGGCAAATGCAGGAGAGAGAGTGGGAGGAAGTGATCATCTCTGAGGCTCACATTCTTGCAAACAACGTGCTTTCTGAAGACAGAGGGAGTGCTGTTGGAGTGATGCTGGGTCAAGAGAGCCAGCGGCAAGGAGACTCTTCTTCGGAGCAGGCAGAAAAAGATAGCGTAGGGCTGGGGATGCCACCCTCTTCTGAGGTGCCGAATCCAAATGCCTCTGCAAAAAAGCCAATGGGGTGAGTCAGTTTTCCATATGTTATGGGAGTGTATGGTGTCTGTTGTGTGCTGGTGGGACTAATCCAAGAAATTGAAGGCTGTTGGCAGTGCTTCCTGTAAGACCTGTTCTGTTTACTGTCTGTTTTCTGCCAGATCAGGATTGTTCCTTTGAGATTGTTTTGTCCATTTTTCAAAGTGACAATTAAATTGTAGTCACGGGGCAGATGTATCCTTAGCACTATTTCTCCTTTCTGTGCAGTAGCTGTGGTTGTTGTGCTAATAAAGCACAGTTCAGGGAAGAGCAGAAAATTGAGGCTGAGGGGGGGAACCATGGAATTTTTTTCCAGTTGTATCTTTTGTCTTTCAGAATCGATGTTCCAGCTGCTACGTACAAAGGACAAGAAGTAAAGAGCAAACCAAGACCTAAGCCTTCGCTGCTGGCTGCAGCAAGACCCATGCGAGCCATTCTGCCCGCGCCAGCCAGTGTGGGGAGAGAAGCCAGCACGGAGCAGCCTAGCAACAGACAGGCCTTTGCAAATACCGGTAAAAGCAATATTCTCTGGCATGCTTTGGGAGCGGTTGTCTTTCCTTAGCACATTGAAGTGCTCTCTGTCAAGTAATAAGATATGTCTGAAGGGAGATAGTGACTTACCCTAGAAAAAAACACTTTCTCTCTGAGAGTGTAGGTAAATGGGCCGTGAACCACCTGCTTGGGTCATTTCAAGTTCGTAGGGATAATCTCACATGACTATGGTGGCACTTACCAAAGATGTCAGCATGAACCAGGACCTGTTTTCTCATATCTAACCTGCTGCATCCTTTTCCTCCTTCAAGACAAGCATTCCCCTGTGAGAACATCAGGCTTGAAGCCCAGTACGCTGAAACAATTGGGCCAATCGATTCTGCAGCCACCAAGTGCCGAGGAGCGAAAGGTGCCTATCGCTTGTTCTTCAAATGCATGTTGTTTTCTGTGGGTGTTTTTTTTTGCCCAGATGAGGGATATGACCCAAGTTGTGAGATATAGAACATGAAAACATAGCAGCCTTATGATGATGAGATCTGTGAGTGACAGTTTTTGAGATGGCTGAGAAGCAGCACGAATGCTAGATGGCTGAGTGTAGGAACTGAACTGAGAGATGCTGTTGGACAATCCTTCTGTTGGCTGCTTTGAGAACCTCCCAGCTACGTCCAGAAGATGTTTTGAGGATCTGCTAGTGCTTTGATAATCTGACATGCAATACTGAATACTGAGATTTTAACCTGTGAAATATGACTGGGTACGCCAAGATGCTGGAATACTTCTGCTGAATTGTAATGCCGTAGTATGCAAAACAGTGTATTGGAGTCCTCTGATATTAAATTAACATTAATTGATTTCTTGGGGGTAAAAAATGCTTATAGGTATTGCTTACATGATGTATGTATTCAGTAGTATGTGTCTCATGGGTGTTGTTTCTTCTGCTTTCAATCTTTAGCTCCACAGTGCTTTGACCAGCAGGGCATCTCAGGTTAAAGTAGTGGAGGTCAAACCAGACATATTCCCTTCCTACAAGTACAGCTGCACCGTGACTTTGGTGAGAATTTTTCACATGGTCTGACTTACGCCATGGGGAGTGTCATCTCTGGGATGAGACCGTTCTGTGACTTTTGTTTTACTGACTTGCAGAAATGTTGCTAATATTTTGTGTGAGACAGTCTGTACTTTGTATGTCATCTGTTGACCTAATCCAGGGTGACCGTACTCTGTTGCAGTCATGTTTGGGACCTTGTTAAGAGCTGGATCTTTCTTCACGTCCTAGCATAATCCCCATCCCTTCCTTGAGTTCAGCAGGGGGGATCAGTGGTTTCTGAATCAGTTTAATGTGTGAGTGTTTGTGGTCTCTGGACCTGGGGCCAAAATGCTTGAGTGCCAGTTAAAATATTCTGTGCAAAGTGACAGGGCCTGCTATTTGACCTTTAAACGAGGTGTTATAAAGTGGTGAAAAAGCTTACGATATTCAAGCAGACTTTTCTAGAATCTTGGCATCTAGAAGTCAAGGTCAGCAAACGTCTTTTTTTGCGTCATTCAGGATTTGGGATTGGCGACATCACGCGGCAGAGGGAAATGCAAGAACCCCTCTTGTAGTTACGTGTATACAAACAGGCACAAGCCACGAATCTGTCCAAGCTGCGGCTACAATCTCGCCAAAGACAGAGCTGAGAAAACAGCAAAATCCCTGGTAAGGTTCAGAATAGTTTGTCTTATCAAATGGCTGTTGTAGGGTGGGTGGGGAAGTATGCAAGTGCCCATGGGAATGGGTTAATTGTTTTTCATTATGGTAAGCTTTTCTAACAGAATAATATCCTATTGAAAATACTTGTAATGATGCTTGTATTATCCAATTCCTGCAACAGTGGTGCTTCAGGCTGAGAATGAGATTGAGTGCACTCAGTACTACCACTGGATGTCTCTGTGGCTTAAAAATGCTTACGATGTGTCAGTACATGCTGGGGAAATCACCCCTAAAGTCACGTTTGCTGTGTCAGCTTTGTTGAACTTCAGACTTCATCAAGAAACTCCAAAGTATGCTCTGCTTTGTAACGAGTTTGTGGCTGATGTCAGTTGAGTTAGTACATGTTGTATTAGAGCTTCCTATTTTTAGGGGTTTGTAGTGCAACTTTACTTCCAGCCTGAATGTATTTCTGGATGTAGTATTTTTCTTCTGTTGTAAAAAGATATTTTTCAGTTGCCTGCTGTTCTACATGGAAGTAAATAATGAATTCTCGTTTTTGTTTGTTTGGGGTTTTTTTTGCATTTGAAGTTTCAAAGGTTAGCTGTTCTCATACAGAATTGTTGGGTTTTGTTGTTTGTTTCTTTTTTAATAATAGGAGCTGTCCTGTTCTTAGCTGAAATGCCCACTCAGCACATAGACAGACTACATTTTTGTTTATGTGGTAATATGACTCTTCCACTTGCCTTTTTTATTTTGAAGAGGGTAACTTTGTGTAGTGCTTTTTAAAAAAAACAAACAAACTGAAATGGCCTGTGTGAAACTCACACATAAGCAGCTGTGTAAGGAACAGCAGTGCGCTTAGCTCAGCTTGCATTTTGAGAGGCTTGTGGCTTGTCTCTTCCTCATTTATTTTTTTCTTATTTTCTGGTTCTAGATCTGTTTAACATTCCTGTCACACAGTTCGCTGTTGTCTCTGCACTTTTGGACTGATCGTTTATCTCATTGCTAGACTAGACAGAAAAACAGGTTGAAGTGTTGGCAGAGGAGTTTAAGTGATTAAACAGATTAGCCTGTTTACCTTCTTGCTGTTCTCCTGAGCCACCTAGAGTTTCATTCTCCTGTGCTTGTGCATTTTGTCTTGGTATAGCATATGTGTGGGTGTGTGTCTAAGGACTCTAGATGACCAGTTGTAACGGATTAGTGTATTCTGTAAATCGCAGCCCGTAGTTCTCATTTAGCGCTTGTCTCCCCTAGCTTTTGGGGAGGTGTGCGGACTGCCGTGGCTATCTGAGCATGTTATACAGGAGAACGTGCTTGATAACCTGTGGAGAAAGGCAGTGATGATTGCCAGGATTATTGAAGTGTTTCTACTCCTGTTGATGGTTGTCCTCACCCTCTTGATCCTCCATCTCTGCACTAACACTCCAGTTTAGTGGCAAATCTGTGGTGGTCTAGTAGTATGATACGAGTTCCTGAAAGGCTGGGCTGTAATGGAGTATTTTTTGTGAAGTAACTTAGGCTTGAAGCTACTGTCTGGCATCAATGATTGAGCGGTGCAGTAGAAGTCAAAGGTACTGGGTACAAAGGTTACTGTGTTTCTGCTACCTTTTATGACTTATTTGGGCTTCTTGGTTATTTCATCCCCATGCTCACCTTGTTGAATATGTGAGTGTTTGACTTGCTTTCTAGGAGGTCAGTCCAGGTCAGTCTGATGTGCTCAACACCAGCAAGCCCCTAACGCCATCCCAGAAAGAGATCCAGCGTCAATCCACCCTGCAGTTGCTGCGCAAGGTAATGCAGATCCCAGAGAATGAATCGGAACTGGCCGAGGTCTTCACGCTCATCCATGAACTCAACAGTTCGCGGCTCATCCTGTCCAACGTGAGTGAGGAGACAGTCACCATAGAGCAGACCTCCTGGTCAAACTACTATGAGTCTCCATCTGCGCAGTGCCTCCTCTGTAACAGCCCATTGTTCAAAGGGGGACAGAAGTAAGATTCTGTTTTAGACTTGTGACTCTTTCAACCTCGCGCTGATATTCTGTTACAAGCGTGCCTGAAATAAATTATTTGCTTTAGCCTCTGGTACCGATGCTGGCGTAAAGTGACACTGAATAAGCTACATGTGTGTGGGAAGGGTTTAGCTGGTTAGCGATAAGCTGTTTCTGTTTCTCCTGTGCGGTGTAGTTTGTCATAGTTACCATTTCCATACAGCAGGAGAGCTTGATCAAAGAGTGACTGCTAAGCCTAGATGTAATATTTTTTTTCTGGAAACGGAATCTTTTCATTTCATTCATCCCTTCTTTGTTTTCCAGTCTGATGTTTTGCGGCTGACAGAGGCAAAATTGTGGAACTATAGATGTGCATTATGTGATCTCCCTTTTTTCTCTCTTCCTGATCTGAATATTTCCTGTGTGGATCTTCTTGCTTATGATGTTTTCGTTCTTTTCATGGCTTAGCGTGGGCTTGAGTGAATTCATTTTTGGAACAAATATCCAAATTGAAACCTGAAGGACTTTCAGAAATTACCATGTATAGGCTAGATTACCTTAACTAGATTTGTATAAAAGCCCATAGGATATCTCCTCACTAAGGCTGCCAAACATCCTCTTGTTGCCAAAAACCTGAGCTGAAACATTTCCCGCAGCGAAATGTCGGGTAGTTTACTGTTGTGTTTCTTTCTTCAACCAAAAACATTTTCTTGATACCAATTAAGGACGTTTGCTTTGGTCAGGCTAGCACTAATTGAGATTTTTCCAGCAGAGATACTTTTTGTACTCAGTAATTTTTGTAGAACAGAGCTGTCATGCACCCTGTCCCTCACCTTGTGACTTATCAACCTGTGCATTGTAAATCCTTGTTTCGGTGCTTGGCTGCTTTGCGATGCTCTGCATGTGGGACTCTCACATGCGCCTGTGTAGGCTCTAATTAAACCCCTGCCAGCGGGAGGGAGCTAGCTTTGACTTTGATTCCTATTTTCTCAGGTGGACAGCTATATTTCTGCCACTAGGGCACAACTGGCATTTTCCTGTCAACTTCCTCCTCGGCAGCTGTGCTGTAGAGGAGCAGGCCTTTCGGACTCTGTGTGCAGGGACGGGCTGTCAGGCAGAAAGTGTTACTAGTCGCCGTTTGTTGTCCCAGGACAATAGGACTGACGCTTCTCCCAGGGCAGCCAGGGCTGTCAATTTTCTCCACCTCTCAAATACTCTGTGCCCAATGTATGGAGCTGGAGAGATGCTGTGATGCTGTTAAAAGAATGCGAGCAGTGACCTGACTCTGCCAGGGAATCCATTTTAAAATGTAACGTATTTTTTTTCTGGTGTGAAATGATGTGAGCTGGTTTAGACTGACATCCTAATGAACTGATCTCAACTAGAACATTTTAAGTTACTGCAGGACTGGACTGAAAAATCTGTTGGCTTGACTCTGAGTCGTCTTTTGTTATCTGTTACAGTTCCCTTGCTGGTCCTCAGGAGTGCTGGCTGCTGACAGCTAATAGATTACAGGTGGTTACAGCTCAGGTCAAAGTGTGCTTGAACCCACAGTGTCTGGCCCTCCATAGCTTCACTGATATTTATACAGGTAGGAAAAATGTAAGCATACCAACTGTGAGCATGACTACAGTCTAAACCCTTCAGAAGCCTTGGACTATATCAGGGCATTGTCTTTGCACAGAAAAGCCTATTCCCTGCCCCAATGTATTAAACTTGAATTATTTTTGACTTGCACTGTTCTGCTGCTGCGTCTGCAAGTAAATCTATATTTGTGAGGGAAAACACATATGGAAGCTTTGATGACAAAGACTGTGCCTTGCTTCACCCATGTGGGTCTCCTCTGTGTAAGTGGTAAATGTTGAGTTTTGCAAGGCAGCCCCTGAGATCACAGTCAAAGACATCTCTGCAGAGTGCTGTTTCTCAGTTTTGACTAGTGAGACTCGAGTGGCAGTCGCTTTGGGCCTCCTGCAAGGCAGCATGGAGCTGAGGAGATGGATTGGCTGCTGTTCCTTGTAGCTCTTTAAATTTAAAGGCAAGTCTGTGAAAGGAGCTAATCCTGCTGATGTGCAGAGGGAACAGTCCCAGGAGCACTATCCACGTTTCCACTATCGTACTCCTGCGAGTAGGTTGTGTATCAGGAAGGAATGTGTTTCTTTGTGAGGAAGATCTGGAACCCTACAGACAATGACTGTCTTGTTTTAACTGCAGGCCTTTTCAATGTGGGTAACAAGTTGCTAGTGAGCTTGGATCTTCTGTTCGCGATCCGAAACCACATTAAACTTGGAGAGGATCCCAGAGTGGCTGTTGGCAATATTCTTGACTCTGTTCAGGAGCAAACTGGTGGGTTTTTCATCTTGTTTTTTACCGTAACACTTACACCAAACTCTGACCTGCGGGTGATATAAAGGCAAAACACCTATTCTAGTGTGGTATGTTTCTGTTAAATTACTTCCTAAATCCAAGAGTACCTCTGTGACCAGTTCTTTGTAACAATTCTCTGGAGGACAGGTTTGTTTTTATTCTGCATTAGGAGGGTTCTACTATCTCTCCACTGACTTTAGGAAGTGATAACTGTAACAGTGGCATGTTCTCTTTTCAGAAAAGAGCCTGAGCCCGGATGAGCAGGTTCAGCTCCAGGAACTGCTGTGCAATGGCTACTGGGCCTTTGAGTGCCTAACGGTCCGGGATTACAATGATATGATCTGTGGAATCTGTGGCATAACCCCCAAGGTGGAAATAGCCCAGAGGAATGTGGAAAATGTCCTGGCACTTAAAAATATAGAGGTAGGCTTTTCACAAACTTCACATCCTGTTCGTGTTCAAAGCAAATCATAACAACTTCTGCTGACTCTGGTCTTCGTAATGCACAATAATTACACGAGAACTTTGTGAGCAGTTTTCTGCTGATGCTTGGCAAGAGGATGTGGCTGGAGTGGTGATGCCTGCACTTCCTCTTAGAGGTGTTGATGTATGGTTTGGGGGAAACAAGATCCTCTGTCGCTGGACCACAGCTTTTGTCCAGCAGCCTCTGACAGTAGGGACCTTGGATGAAAGTTGCTGAACTTCTTCCTTTGACACAAAGGCATTCTTTTTTTTTCCCCAACAGCAGTTTCCTTGAGGTGCTGTCTTTTCCAATGGCGAAAAAAGCCTTACTAGCAATATGTAGCATGTCTGTCTTCTATGTCAAATAAATGGTTTTGATTCTCACCCAACGAAAAGTGATTGTGGGGAACTCTAGGAGCCTGAATTCATCTTGTTATACCGAGGCTGAGCATTCTCCTGGGTAGTCCTCATGCCTTGAGTGACACTGATACAAAACTGTCAAATGAACTATGGTTATTTGTATCTGACCAGTGTGTTTCTTGATGTTTCTAGTTTACTTGGCCAGAATTCTTGCCATCGAGTGAAGTAAATGTAGAAGACTTCTGGTCCACGATGGAGACAGAGGTGATTGAGCAGATGGCTTTTCCTTCCAGCATCCCCATCACAAAATTTGATGCCTCTATTGTTGCTCCTTTCTTCCCTCCATTGATGAGAGGAGCAATGGTGATCAATACTGAGAAGGACAAGAACCTGGATGCACAGGCAGTGCCAGGTAACTGCTGAGGTTGTACTTATTAAGGGAGTGCTTTATGTGGCGGTGACTTAGTCTTTTGGTGATTTTTAGAGTTGAGAATTTATGATTGCATGACTCTGAAAGTTAATGTCTGCTGAGAGAAGGCGAGAATGCTGTTCAGCTCTTTTCAGGTTACTTAGCAGCTTGAGCTTTGGCCTGCCCAGTGCAGCTTGAATGCATTGGTGTGCTCTGGTACGTTTAAGACGTGGGGGACATGAAAACGCCACACCCCAGATGAGATATGGTCTGATTGCAGAGGGGTGCATGCACAACTTGAATGCCAGTCAGTATTTGTTTCGTGTTAGACTGATATTCGGACTGTGAAAGCTGCAGCAGTGCTTGGTATCTCAATATCATGATCTCAGTAAAGGGTGGATAAGTTTTTACAGAACTTGAGAAAAGACTGGGAGATGGGTGTGTTAGTCCTGATCAGGGCTGCCAACATTCAGTATATACAGGGCATGGACTGCGCGTAACGAGAAGCCATGAGATTAATAAGCTCAGGTGTATGAGAGCTAAATTTAGTTAGCACCTGGTTCCCTTAACAATTTAGGTATTAGGTATAAGAAGGAAAACTGACTTTGCAAGCGTAAGGACTATAGGAGTTGGCTTTCCAGACAGGGCTGCAGCTGTTTTAGAGAGTTGAGCTGCAGAAGGGCTACATGGGCTTTTGTGGAAGTGGAGCTCCAGGGATGAGATGTGAGGGGTAAGCCTGGAGCTGCTCAGTCCGAAGGCTGCAGTCACATTTCTCTGTGCTCTTCTGTCACTCGTTTATCCTCATGTCAGTCCACCTGGTCGTTTAAAGCTTGCAAACGCCAGGATGGGCTCCTGGAGACTGCAGCTCTGCTGGCCTCAGTCTGGTGACCTCACTAGCAAGGGTTTGAGAGAAGCGTGGGCTGTGACGTGCTTTGGAAGTATGACTGTTCATGGCTTTCTCTTGCTGGCAGTTGGTTGTGCAACCTCTGCTTCTGTAGTCTTCAGAAGAAATTATTTTGGTGACTTCCCTTCCTGAGAATGAGTGCTGAGACGTGATTCCTGCCTTTGCAGGTAATGGGAGTGTCTTGGTGAGGCTCCTTCAGGAAGAAAACTTCAGGCTTGAGCTGATAAGCTCTTACAGTGAGGAAGAGCTGCGGAGCTTTCTGACACAGTGTGGCATCCCCTGGGAGGCTTCAGCTACAAAGGTAATGGCTTGTTTGCCCACACGTGAGCCTGCAGGAGTGGAGCTGTTCTTCACTGTCTTTCCCTCGTTCATACTTGCCATCCTAGATAATTAACTTCTCGTCTGACTGCACGAAGGGCAGGGGTGGGTTAGAAGCGAGTGCCTGCAGATTATAGGATAACTCACACATGGTGAAAATAAAGTGAACCTTTGTGGGCTGGAAGAAAGGAAGCCTGTAATTACCTTGTCACAGGCTCAGCGTCGTGTAATTTGTTGTCATCCTCACGGTGCTGAGTGTGGGATTAGGAAATTACTGGATGAAGTGCAAATTAGGATTTGGGAGACCTTGCCTGCAGCCTTCTCCCTCTCTGGAGGAGTCCATTAATTTTAGCCTCATACAAACTTTCTCTGGGGCCTGGCTTTTGTAGGACCAGCTCTGCTACTCCCTCCTGGCTCTCTATGAGTTTGTACAGAATGGGACAAGCATCACACAAGCCTCTGCTCATCACACAGGAGGGAAAATCTACAAAGTGTGTCCGCATCAGGTAAGGAGGGCTGGAGTCAGCCATGGTTTTTCTTACCTTGCTATTTACTATTATCTGACGTACCAGCGTGGAACTGCCTCATTAAAAAGAAGCAATGGAGTGGGCATCTCTGAGGCTTGGAAATGAAACACTGCCTCAGGGGCTTGGAGTATGGGCAGTCCTGCAGGAGACTTCAAGATTGACTTGTGATCTGAAGCCTGGTTTTGATGTTGCTGCTGAGGTGGAGCTCAAAAATCACCTCTTCCTGAACAAGATAAAGTAAATGTCTATGAAGAAGAAACAGAATATCTTTCGAGAAAGTAACTGTCTGGTTACTGTATTGTCTGGCATACCTGAAAGGAAGCTTAATGCTTTTAAGACAATTTTTTCCATAAGTTTTCAGTTTTATTATGCTGTTTGGTGATAATCCTTTTCTTTCCAGGTTGTGTGTGGCTCAAAGTACATAGTAAGAGGAGAAAATGCCCGGGATCATGTGGACTTGTTGGTTTCCTCGCGTCACTGGCCTCCGGTGTATGTTGTTGATACAGCCTCTTCAGTGGCACTGTGTGCAGACGTCTGCTGTCCTGGCCTGACTTCCCAGATGTGGGGGAAAAACCAGGGCTGCTTCTCTGACCCCATGGATCCTCCAACGGTTAGTTACGTCCGCTTTTGCACTCTGCTATGCCAGTCCAGTATGGAAAAGTTTCAAGGGAGACTTAACCTTTTTAATTTTTTTTTTTTTTAATTTTATGTAAGCTGCATTGTGCCTCAATATAATTTGACCTGATAAATGTCTCCTGACTCATGGCTTTGCCCGTGCGTAGCTTCTGAGCATAGCGGAAAGCGTTACGTGGTGCTTGGGGCATTGCATTAGGTTCATGCTCCTTAATGGGAAGAGCTGTGCGGGAAGTGCATTGTAACAGTTCAAATCATGAACTTTGGAGCGTGCCGATTATTTTGACACAGCAACTCACTTCTCTCAAACTGCTGCTATTACTTGAGAAATGGGAGAGGAAGAGGGTTGCTAGTGCCTTGGGATTATCTCTGAGGCCATACGCGTGAGGAGGGAGTGTACAGAACCACCTTTGGCATTTAGGGGAAGCCTGAATCAGTTAGCCCTCCCTCTGCCCTGGGTCATCGTGCTGGTTGGAGTTCAGCAGAATGATAGTTTTGTCTTGTTCTCCTTATTTGTGGGGAAGTTGCTTCTTGTTCTACCTGGTTCATGTCTCTCTCTCTCCCAGTATGTGTCCTGCCCTGAACTGCTAGACCAACACTACAGCGTAGACATGACTGTGGCTGAGCACTCTGTTCAGCACCCGATCACCAAGTCCTCGGCACGCCGAATTGTTCACACGGGTTCGGAGCAGAACAGCCACCAAGACCCAACGGCTCGGCATCACTGCATCTCCCTGTGCCGAGAGCTGGAGCCTTACAGCGCCATCATCGCTGCTATCAACGACAGCAAAACGAGCAACATCCGCCAAAGGCCCATCACCTTTGAGAATGCCACGCACTATTACCTCTACAACCGCCTCATGGACTTCCTCACCAGCAGGGAAATTGTGAATCGGCAGATCCAGGAGATTGTACAGAGCTGCCAGCCTGGGGAAGTGGTAATTCGCGATGCTCTCTACCGGCTCGGAGTGGCCCAGATTAAAACAGAAACAGAAGAGGATGAAGAGGGGAAGCAGGAGGATGATAGAGGTTGCTGAGTAACAAAACAGCATGTTGGTTTCTCTCTCTGGTCGTGTTGGTGGGTGGGCTGGGACAGCTTCTGCAAGGTTTGGGGAGCTGTCTGGCTTGAGAGTTTATTTTTACAGGTTGGAGATGTGATGCCGATGGCTTTGACTGCTGTTAATGACCAAAGAGCTGTGTGCTTCCAGAGTGTCATGATAGCTGCTGCAAGCATGGGTTTGTCACCCCCCCTTGCCTCCCAAGGCGTGCAACGGACCCACTGGTCAGCGGTGTGAAATGTTTCCCTCCCTGCAGATGGTGTGTGGAGAAGGGAGAGGCATTTCTGGCAGTGGGGAGTACGCCTGGGCAAGTGCACAGGTTTTTTTCATTCTGAATCTTGCTTGCTGACTTCTTTGTGCATATTGGTGGCAGGGCTGGGGGTGTGGGAGCAGGCGTGAAAGGTGAACAACCAAGAAGATTCCCCCGAAACATTCTGAATAGATTAGTTTAGGACACTGATTCCTGCTTGGAAATCTTGCAGAGGTCTCGTATGCATTTGCTGCAAGGAGTTTTTAGTGGAGGAGGAGCCATGCAGCTTTAACACGCTGTATCTGGGGAGCCTCCCTGGAGGCTGCGCTCCCGGGTCCAGGATTGTGGGTGCTTTAGCTGCAGAAAGTTTCTAGAATTGTTTGTCCCTTCACATGAGCACTAATAATTTAGAAGCTGAAACATACAGTGAGTGAAAAGCATTCTGTATGTTAAGGTAAGAATTGACTGGGCAAACCCCAGTGGTGGCTGTGGAAAGGGGAAGGACACTCAAAATTTCTCTATTGTCCTCCCAGACACTTTTTTCTTGTTTTTTTGGTTTTTTTTTTTTTTAGCAGTTTCATTCTGTTCAAGGACTTGAGTTTCTATTGTCCTGTCCTTAGAACAGAATCACAAAGACTGTCTGTGGGATCAAGGGGAAACGATGAAAGCAGTGTCACCAGGGCGAGCAGAGTTCGGTATTCCTCCCTCAGAGGGGGCACGGGGAGAGCTGCAGCCACGCGTGCGATCTCAGCACTCTGTCCAGTGTCTTATTTGCCCTGCCCGTGTCCACACAGCGCTGTGTGGGTTGGAGAAGTCTCGTGCTGCCCCGGTTGCTTTATCAGCTCCTTGAGAGGAGTCGGGCCGAGACCTCTGCCCCTACAGCGTGTCTGAAGAACACCGTGGGCTGCGGTGGTAAGGCTGTGCGCGTTGTCTGCTGCCAGCTCCCTTCTGCTATTGCTGGTGATGAAGGCGGATGGATGTTTGCTGTGACCCGCAGAGGAGAGGAAGGGGATGCCGGACCGCGAAGTTGCCAGCCAGGGAGTTTATTTTGTCTGAGTGAGCAGTGGGGAAGATTCGGAGGCTTGCGGTGTGGTTGAAAACTCCCTTCTGTGAAGGGGAACCTATTGAGTACCGTACTGTTAAAGTAAATGTATTAAGTCTGAGCAAATGCAGTAATTATGGCTTGGGGTTTTTCTGTTAAGAACATTAACTTATTATAAGAGACATTAGTGACTTTTTTCAGTCAGTGATAAAGTTTAATAAATTATCTCCAATTTTTGGGGTGAAACTGTGGCTGAGTGACTTGTTTTTTGTGTACAAGACCTGGAGGGCTGCAGTGGGAAAGGGCGCAAACACCGTGCGGATGTACACCGTGATTCCAGTCTGCACTGCTGTGCTGGGGGGAGAAGCCTGGTCTTCTCAGAAGCAAGGTGTTCTGAGAGGAGCAGCTCAAGAAACAGCTTGGGCCACCTCACCAGAGGCGTCAAGAAAAATTATCTTGCTAAATATAGCTAAGGTATACTTCTTAAAAGTGGCAAGAAAGTGGCTTCTGCAGATGGTCGACTCCCCTGGTCTACTGGCTCTTGTTCTGCAGTTCCCTGCACAGGGCAGCTCCTGGGGTGGCTTTCAGAGGAGAGAGGGTGCAGCAGGTGACAGTGACTTCTCTTCAGGCTGTGTTTGGTAGCCTGGGCAGGAGCTCCTGCTGGGTCTCAGCCCTTGCTACAGGAGGTTCTGCTGCAGTAAGCTCGAGGCTGGTCGCTGGGGCCTTTCTGCCTCTTCCCTGCCCTTGGCATTGCAGTGCCTTTCCCATGCAGACTGCCGCCATGCGCCTATCTCAAACACAGAGACTTGTCAGGTGTCCCATCATCACAATTGAAATTACTCCCCCGCTATATCTATCCACAGTGACTACTTCATTTTTCACAAGCACAGAAAGGCCAGTCAGAGCAAAGTGCTTTAAAACCTTGCTTTTTTAATAAGTTTTTTTCATTAGACAAGATTGAATGGTTTTGAGAACTGGTAATGAGAAGTGTCGGAGGAACTGGAGCAGAGTTGCAGGGTGTGAGAGGGTGGGCCAGTGCATCACCCGTGCTCTGATCTGTTCCCCTCTGAGAACAGTCCTTAAACCCCTGGGAGAGACTTGTTTCGTTAAATGTCTTATTTTATTCTTTATAATGCTGACAGATAGAAATACATTAGCTTTTTATTTAGTAAGGAGGAATGAATCACTTGGTGTTAGCACAAAACCAGGTTTAATATAATCAGAAGTGGCCCACAACGTACAGCTCGCAGAACGACCAGGGCCGCCTGCCGTACAGTAGTTCCATCACGCTGGGGTTTGCCTGAGCCCTGTCAGTGCTTGTACCTGGAACACTGATCCTCCACCCGCCGAGGCAGGTGAAGCTAAGAAGGTTCATTAGCTGCTTCTGATAGCTACACAGGACCAGGGGGCTGTGGCAGTAGTAACCCTGCACAAGAGCTAGATGAGAAATAAGTTGAAGGGCATTAGGCCCTAGCTTATGAGAAAAAAATTACCTCAGTGGTACTGTTAAAATACACTCAGGAAAAATATGTACAAGAGTATATCTGTAATCATGACCAAGGCAGTGATTGCTACATGTTTAATAATTCAGAAGTTTTGTAGGATATGTGTTACGTTGATCGTTTGCAGATCTGTTTAAGCTGCCATTCTTTCCTGGATTGGGGTTGTGTTCAGTGCTCGCGTGGAAGAGCACTGGTTACCTCTGTGTTTTACCTGAGAAATAACTGCCCCTCTGTCCTGGTACCGTGGCACGAGTTCACATAACCCTGGGGCTGTCCTCTTGGCTCACTTCACTCAAACAATCCCTGCAGAAGCATCAGCTGCAGAGAGGTAGATAGAGTGCATGAGGAAATGTAGGGGTTAATGCATATTTAATGCTAAGTAGGGGCTTTACCTATATCTACACACTCAGTCTGTGTCATCCAGGGTCAGACTGACACAGGGAAGAGAGCAGGACCACCAAGAAAGAGGGCTGCTGGTGGTGTGTGGAGCAGTTCCAGCTTCAGGACTTCAATGTCAAGGTGTGCTCATAAAACACAAGGGTTCCGTCACGTGAGTAACTTTTGGAAGTGTCTTTCTTGGCTGCAACTTGTGTTTTTTCAAAAAAAAACCTACAAAACCCAAACACCCCACAGCCTCCTCCTGGGGGTGGGGAGGCAGGTGACAGGGACCTCTCTGTACCTTGCAGAGGTGGAGTGTGCTATCGTCCTAACAACTCTATGCTATGCTTGAGAGAAGACTTTAGGGACCCCGTGCTGAGTCTTGGTTTTGAGGCGCTCCAGCGCCATCCGTTCGGTGGGGGAGTCGGTAACTTCAGAAAGCACAGAGAGGAGAGCCAAAGCAGAAGGCATCTGTGTGCTCGGGCAGAGCAGAACTGTGCACTCTGCAGAGCCGGGAGGACAGAGATCTACCCCGGGGCGATGGTACCAGCTAACAGAACTGATAGTTGTTGCTCTTGAGAAGGGGCTGGCCACTCTCCTCTTGCTCGCAGGACTCCTCACAGCAGCCGGAGGTATCGCAGCCGCTGTCTTCCTCAGCAGTGGAGGGGAGGTTGGTGTAGTCCTTCAAAGCAAAAACAACCCCAGGTGTGTTTCGGTCCCTTCAATGGTGTACAACATCTGTTTCTGCACAGATGACCAGCTGGAGATGCCAACTCAACGCTACCATTTGCTGTGCCCGCAGGGCATGGCTAGCTGGCAGGACAGGCGCCGTTTGGCCAGCTGCACACCAAATCCAGGGGAATGGGGCAGGGCTGCTGCACTGGTAGTCGTAGCACTACCCATATTGCTGCCCATGGAAGTTGCTGCAAAACAGCTGTATTTTTGTGTCCTGTGGTCATGGTGGGGAGTGACTTAACCCTCCAGCATGGGGAAACCTGGATGCCTCTCTGTAGTCGCCACCAACACTAAACTGCTCCCATCAATTAAAGGGACATCCCCAGGAAAGTTGTCCAGGAGCTATGTTCACGCAGGGGGAAAGCACATCTCCCTTCCCCCTTCTGCTCTCCAAAGGTCCTCACCTGCTCCTTATGCACCTCCAGTTCTTTCTGAATGAAGCAGGCGATCTGGTCGAAGGTAGGTCTCTGGGTGGGCTCCAGGCTCCAGCATGCCTGCATGATGCTGTACCTGCAGGGCCAAACAGGGACAGGGTGGTTGCACTGTGCCGCTGCAAAGCTGCAGAAGGGTTTGCACCCCCAGGCCCTTCCCTGCAGCACTTCACGTTTCAGGGACACATTACTGAGCGGTCCCTTGTCTTCGCATCTATAAAACCTGTGGTCAGTGCATGTGCAGCGCTCCGGGGACAGGTGGGCACAGAAGTGGTTAGAGCAAACTTCTCTAACCTATCAACAAAGGGTTTTATGCCTCCAGTACTTTTTTCTTTAAGCTTACATTTATTCCCCTCCTGTAACCTACTCAGGCTTGTCTTCTCACAATTCTAGGGTCAAAAGCAGCTGACTGAAGAAAAGAAAAATCCACCAAGTTCAGGAATGTAGGCATCTAACACGAGCTCTCCCACCTTCCTGGCCATAAACAGGGGAAATATTGGATGGACCATTGTGACCTACCACCCCTGATCTTGCTTTCCTACAGGAGCAAGGAGCAGCCTGGTAGGATCCAACCTGGATCTCAAGGGCAGCCACACCTGGAAGCAGCAGGCAGACCTGTGACCAAGGTCCCTGTGCCACCTCGCTGCCCACCCCCCCAAAGTGTCTCCAGCCACCCTGTCACCCGCTGTGTGCATCTCGGCACATCCACTCACATTTCCAAGGGAGCGAAGTCGGGCCTGGCCATCTGGTATCCCTGCTTCACCATGCTGTAGAATTTGCTGTTCACCACCATGCCGGGATATGGACTTTTACCTGTGACAGTAACAGGAGCAGAGGTGGCTCTCAGATGGTGGCTTTGGCACTCCAGCCTTGTGGGGTGAGAAGAGGCAGGCCGGAGCATCGCCTGAGCCAGTGCTACTCCTTCTCAGGGAGTTCTGAGTTGCAGCAAATCATCCAGGATCCATTGTTTTTAATGGTCCCTTTAGAAGCATAATACAGTGTTCTATAACCCTGATAAAACCTAGATTTTTTGTCAACCTTCCTCCTTTCTTGGAAACTTTTCTGCAGAGACTTTAGAGCAGTGATAAGCCATGGAAAAGAAAACAGGTTTACAAGCTGGCTTCTTTCTTACCAAGGGAGAAGATCTCCCAGAGGAGGATGCCGTAAGACCACACATCGCTCTGCACTGTGTAAATGCAATCAAAGATGCTCTCTGGGGCCATCCATTTCACGGGCAGGCGAGCCTGGAAGAGCAGAGAGTCCTGCAGGCTGGGACAAGCTGGCAGCTTACGCTACACCCTGTCCTTCGTACTCCAGCTGCGCCCTACCCTTGTACCCTTCTCTTGTCCCCCTTTTAGTTACTTACATTGCCTTTTACGACATAGTTCAAGTCATTCATGATATCACGGGCCAGGCCGAAGTCACAGATCTTGGCTACCCGTCCATCTGATACGAGCACATTCCTGGCTGCTAAGTCACGGTGGATGCACTGGAGAGAAGAGAGCACAACTGAGACCCAGCCAATGTCCCCCAGCAGTCCCAGCTAATTCCCTACGGCCTGGGCCTGTCACCAAAACAGCACTTGTAGGGGCAAGAGGAACACGTACTGCTTGAAAAGCCCCTGTGAGAGGCACTGTGTCGTGCACAAGTGTGGGCTCTCCTCCAACCACTTTATTTGCAGCGCTAAGACATTGTGACATTTCATGCCACGTCCTTTAATCATTCATGGGGCCGTTGTCTTCCCCATGGGAGGAGGCTCAGAGCCAGGGGCTGTTGACACAATGCCCCCATCTCTGAAACAGCCATACGGTTGGTTACCCTCTGATACTCTAAGTGAGCCAGCGCTGGCCGACAGCTCAACGGCCACTTTCAGTTCCTTGTCTCTGGGGCAGTGGGGAAGCTGCCAACGCGAGAAAGCTTTGTATCAAAGTTCCTGACCTCATGTAAAAGCTGGGGAGAAAATGTTGAGACTAGCACGATGCACAGCCCTGGGTTCCTCCCCGTAACACCGCCTGCCCAGAGCCCGTGGGATACAAAGGCTCTGAAGGGAACACCAGTCACCATGGCCCAGCGCGTCCGAACCCAACAAATGGAGCAGAGAGGCCCATTTCCAGCAGCCACTCGCTTGAGCTTGGCCACCCCATCCAAAACCATCACAAGCCTCATGCAGACAGGATGGCTGGTGCCTACTGGTTGGACTGGCGTTTCCCAGTTGGGGTGCTGGGGGCAGTTGTCCGCTTGGCACTCACGTTCTTTGATGCGAGGAATGCCATACCCTGGGCCACCTGGCTGGAGAACTGTAGCAGGTCAGAGAGATTGAGGGGACGGAGGTCCTCCCTGGTTTCATCTTCTTCCTCTGAACTTTTCCCTGAAATTTAAAGCAAAGTTTTAGCGTTGCTGCAAACCTGGGGAGTAATGCAAGCTATGCCGTACGCTGGTTCCCTGGGGCTAAACCACACAGGATGGCCAGAATAAAGAAATAATGAAAACACAGAATTGAGCCTTTAACTCACCCCTGGCTTGCGCAGAATCTGATGACGCTGAAGATGATGATGATGACACAGGCCTCATTTCAACATACGTTTCCAAACCCTGGCTCGAAAAGCCACTGTCACTGAGGCAGAAACAACAGAGATGGAGGCAGGTTGTTAGCAACCCTCCAGCAGTACCTTCTGCCCTTCTCCACATCCACTGAGAGAAGAAACCACATCCCTGCCTGCAGGAAGTGGCTTAGCTAGAGGCTTAAGGGCAAAGGGAAAGTCAACGTTGAGGCTGATTCAGAGCGGGGACTTAGGTGCCCTGTGGTACGGGGCTTCAAGCACTGCTCCCCTTTGGTCAAGGGACTGACTGCCCTTGGCTGATGGGGAGCACTCAGCCTCTTATCCTACAAAACTCACATGCCCAACAAGGGCAGGAAGCCAAAAAGTTCTGATTCTGGATTGTGGGAGGGCAGGCTGGATCGAAACCTCGATTTATTCTGCGATATTCAATGACTGCTGTCAAAGGGTTTGAAAAACTTGGAAGCGCAACCAAGCCTAAACACATACACCCCTAGCGGCTTTTACAACCTCGTATTCTGCAAGTCCCCAGACCTTTGGCCTTCGTCACTCCCCAGCACAGTCCTCCGCACACTTCTCCCAGCAAGTACCCAGGCCCTGCATCGCTCAGTCCTGTGGCCATCAGAACTCTACTTTTACCTGCGGATGTATTTCTTCTCTAGGTCAACGTTTTTGTAATCAGCAGTGCTGTCTAAAGAGGTGTCCAGGGCAGAATCCTGGATAATTATGGATTCAGCTTTCTTCCGCAGGAAATTCAGAAGATCTCCGTAACGACAGTACTCAGTAATGACGAGGATTGGGCCTGGGAGAGAGGCAGAAAGGGCTCATTAAGAAGTGATGCAACTGTGACCTGTCCTGAGGATTGCTTTCCCTGGAATGGGCAGCAGAACCCATACTGCATGTAAGCATGTCTGGAAACCACCAGGCCACAGGCTCTTGCAAAGGTCCAGGCTCAAGAAAGACCGCCTAGCTCATCAGCTGTCTCTGTTGTGAGACTGAGGAGAGGTAACAGCCTCAGAAGAGCAGGCCATGGGAGGTGTCAATGGGGGAAACAGGGCTGTGGGATCCTACCTCCATAGGTACATGCTCCCAGCAGATTAACAATGTTCTCGTGGTGTCCCAAGTGACTCATGATCTTCAGCTCAGACATGAGAGCCTCCTGCTCATCCGTGTCTGCCGATGCTGCAAGACAAGAGGGAAAAGGGCTGTGTGAAGGAGTGAGGGAGAGACAAAACAGAGAGTAAGGGGGAGAACAGAAAAAGGTGTAGACAGAGACGTAGAACAAAAAGGAGACACACTCAGAGAGGAAACTGTGTCCTCCGTGTGTGTCCACAAAAATGACAGCAGTGTGATTCCAGCACCCAGCACTTGTCACAGAAACATCTAAAAAGTAGATGTTGCAGCCTGGGAGCACCAGCACGTGGTGAACACACAAAACATCCTGCCCAAAGGAGCTTGGGGGATTTCGGCCTTTGCAAGTTGCTCTGGGCTTACACTTTAGCATCTTCACAGCCACTTTGAGGACTGAATCTTCTTTGCCCAGCCCAAAAGCGGTGGCTTCTACCACTTTTCCAAAGGCTCCTGCTCCAAGAGTTTTTCCTGTCGAGGGAAAAAAAAATGTGCTTCTGAGATGCTTCATAGAAAGAGATTGAACAGTTGTCCTGCGCACAGCCTTGAGGAGGGTGGCTGGTGTGCGGGGATTCCTGCTAAGCCCAGACAAGATGACACATCCCTTAGTCAGGAGCTGGTTAACATCTGAGGGGAACTCTACTGTGAGCAAAGATGGTACGAAAGAGGCCATGTCCAAACATGGGCTCACCAGCTCTATGCGTTAGGAATGACCCCAGATGCAAGAGGAGGGACATGATCTCCTCAACCTTCCTTGGAGCAATGAAGGGCTGGAGGCAGTTTGTACCCTAGCGTTTGCCACCCTGTGTGGAAGAGGGCAGCAAGGCCTGGTTAAGGATGTTGCCCAGTTGCTTTGGCTCTGTCCCTTGCAGCATTTCAGCTCCGTGGTGAGCTGGATGGCACCAAGCAAGCAGCAGGGAAGGTTTCTTACCGAACTGGAGGTTATTCCTGGGAAACTCCCATTTTTCATTGTATGGCAGCTGAGTGGGATCAATAAAGATGTAGTTATTCCCTTCGCAGGCCTCAATGATCTTCCACCGCACCTGGTACTTGGGTTTCTGTAAGGGAGAGACTCTAGTTATTCAGTGTTCCTCAAATCCTGAGGGTTCCCCAGTCCCAGCATGCACTCTAGCTCTTACCCTGCAGGCATAGAGGGAACACTTAGGTTTCAACCCATCAAATATTTCATGCTTTGAACCCGGACTGAGTGAGAGAGGCTTTGTCTGGACAGCCTGGTCCCTTTGCTGTTACCAAGTCCCCCCAGGTTGTCACCCATGACTGAGGGAGGCTCTCTTGCCTCTTTCACTTGAAGTAGCCCATTGCCCTCACATGGGGTGGCAGAGCTGGGAGAGCCAGCATGTCCCACCAGACCCACGGCTGACAGTGCCCAGCTGGTGCTGGAGGGAGATACCCTCGCTGTGTCTCTTTCCTTGTTACCCTGGGTTGCTGAGCACAGCAGAACGGTGGAGCTGGCCCAGCACCGCTTCCCTTACAGGGGAGAAAAAAAAAAAAAAAAAGAAATGGAGAAATGGAAGTAAGAATTTCTTCTCTTTTCCATGAATCTCATGGCAGAAGTAACCAGGCAAGGGCAGAGAGCAGCAGTGCTGCAGCCTGTGGGCAGGGGCAGTTGCCAGCTTGTGCTGGGTGTTGTCATGCATGTTGAGAGGGCCAGGGAGACAGGCTAGAGGCACAAATACAGAGAAAGGCAGTGAAATAGCTTGGCGTGAGAATACTGTGTGCGGCCGTTGCTCCTGTACAAGGAGACAGGGAAGGACCTGCAACCAGAGTGGCAAAGGTTGTCCTCGGTCCATCAAGGGACGCACGGGTGGAATGAGCGTGGCTGTGATGAATCCCGTTACTGGGAGGTGTGCACTGAAATGCTTCTCCTCACCACTTCCCCTGGATAGTTGCAGAGAAGGATGCAGCGTATGGGTAGGTGCTCAAAGCTAGGTTAGCTCAGGCACGGGGGACCATAACTGAGGCAAACAGGTCTGCAGTTTTGAGGCAAAGCATCTGTTTCTGTTTACTCCCCCTTGACTGTTTCTCTTTTATTTGCCTGAGAATTAAACGTTTTTGCCCATGCAGGCTGTTGAAAAAGGCCCAGACAGGATGCTCCAAGCAGGACGGTTTCTGGTGGAGGTCCCTCATAAAGAATGCCATACGCACTCAGTTTATTTGCTGTCGCCTGCTCCCAGAGGGTGAGCACTGCTGCTTTCTGCGCCACGATTTACCCAGCACTGCAGGAATCAGCCATGCCTTAAGAGGGCCATGGCTGAGATAGATAAGATTATTTATAAACATGTCCTGCTTCTCTTGGGCTTGCGAGGCCTTCCTAAAAGCTATTTCTTCAGAGCTGTGCTTGCACACCCATCCACCTCTCTGTCTCCGGACTACTGGCCAAAGACAGCTCTGCCTGTAAAGCTGTAGGTGTTTGTTTGGGAGAGGGCTCTGCTGGATCTTCTGACAACCAGCACTAGATCTTTGCTGCAAAATCTGCAGCCTTGATGGGCTGTCGAAGGAAAAGTGCCAAAAGGGAGAGCTGAAAACCAGGAGATTTTCCACCCACTGACGAAGCAGAGGTGGCTATTGATTGGTACAGTTTATGGAAACAACTGAGAAGGAATCCAAATGCTGAAAGTGAGTCTTGCAGAGAAAATGGGGCAAGTTCTTGTATAAAAATAGTGACCAAGTCTTCCTGGAGACAAACGCCTTCTAACATCATCCTGTTTCCCATAAAGACAGCTTTTTATAAAGCAGGGAGGAGAGTAAAAAGTAGATGCAAGCTGCAAACCACTGATTTTTTTTCTCCTTAATTTACTCCGTGGATTCGTGGTGACCAGAGCAAAGCCAGCTGCAATTGGCAGCACAAAGTGAGCACCTTTGTCTGGCACCAAGGAATATCCACGTTGACCTCTGGGCTACGAGACTGAGCAGCGTGGGAGAGGTGTGAACACCCTGGCTTTGATGCATGAGCCTTGCCCTGCAGCAGGGAACTCCTGGGGGAAGTTGGGGGGCAGTGGAGATGAGGGAGGTAGTTTGCCTGGTACCTCCAAGCTGAATGCTCCCTGCCTGTGGCTGCCAGCAGAGGCAGCGTGGTCGCTGAGGCTGGGCAGCCCCTGCAGCCCTTGCTGTGCAACAGGGAATCTCACCTGGTTGTACTTGTAGAGGAGGAAGAGGAGCAGGAGGAGCAGCACGACCGATGTGCCTATGCAGGTGGAGAGAATGGGGCTGAAGAGGTTGTTTGGGAGGGCCATGACACTTTCTGGAGGAGCAAAAGGAAAAAAAAAAAAAAAAAAAACAAAACCAAACAGGGATGAGTAAAACACTCCTGTTTCAATCCCATCTCTGGGTGCATTTTGCCCAGCTGTTCACTTATGCTTCCCCTGTGTGCAACACAACCCACGACTGGCCTTGGAGGCACCCAAAAGAGCTGCTGGGAACTGAGGGAAGTTCTTGATATCAAACTCAAGATTGCAATTGTTCCCCCCTTCCACCCCCACCTGGTCCCCCTGCCCCATCCACCCCAATTTCCACACAAAGAGCACCAGGTGCAGGTCAGACTGGGGACCAAGATCTGTGCAGTAAGAACAGGCCCACCAAAAGATGCAACCCCTGGACTCCAGTGGGCTGAGCAACAGCTGGCTGCGTTGTGCCCTGGCGCTAGGTCCTGCAGTTATAGGGTGTTCGTGGCACAGCTCAGCCTTTGCCAGCAGGCTATGCCCAGCCTGAAACTCCCACGTGGCTCCTCGGACTGGCAAATGCCAAAGCCTCCCACCTTCTGTGAAGACAGAGGGCTTATGGAATCTATTCCACCTCTCTTGCAAGACAGTAGGGCTATATGTATAGGCTCCCAAAAGCCCCCAGATTCTCCCCCACTATGTTAAGCTACCAGTTTGTGTCTTACTGGTGATGGTGAGCGAGTGAAACATGTCTGAAGCGTTCCCCTCTCTGTTAATGGCCACACAGCAGAAGGTGAAATTGGCACCCAGCTCCTGGAACAGCACAATGCTCTCCACCTCCACCTCTCGGAAGGGCAACTTGTTCACCACCTGCGGACTGGAGTCATTCAGTAGCAACCGATAGTCCTCGTTGTATCTGCAGAGACACCAAGTGGCAGAGAGTGAGTGTTCCTCCACAGCACAGTTGCTCATAAGTGAATTGGTGCCTGTAACAGACTGGAGAAGAGACACTGGAAATCAAGGCTGCAGCTCTATGAGAGGTTACTCACTGCCTGGTTAAAAGATCTCTCTCTGAGCATCAAAGCACTGTATAGACAGAGACTTAACTACTTCTATGTGGCTACAACTGTGGCAGCAGTTCCCTCCTTGAACGGGGCTGGTACTGAGACACAACCACCCCTGTCCAGGCAGCTGCAGTTGCCTCCCATCACACCGGAGCTCAGTAAGCCTATGCTCTGTGGAGCCTCAGACCTGTGGAGGTCCCAGAAAGATGACTAGGACCGGCCAGGATGTAGTTCTACAACAACCTACACCAGGGCCCTTCTCCAAAGGACCCACAGGTTCCTCGGAAAAGCATTGGGAGAACGTGAATCATGGGTGGCTGAACTCTTCAGGCTCAAGACTTTAGGAATAGTACCTGCCCCCTCTCCTCAGACAGTCCCCAGCAACCTCCTTTTTTATAGCAAGGCGACATCCCTGTTGCTGTTACTGAACAGGCTCTGCTGTATTGCCTGTGAGCAAGCCCACGTGGTGCTGCTCAGCAGATGCCAGTGCACACCTTGGAGATGCTCGGTCTCCTGGGCATTTCCTACCTGTCCGAGTGAGTGGGGCACTGGTACCACTCGATGCGTGGGGCAGGGTAGCCGATGGCCATGCATTGAAGGATGCTGGAGTCATTGGCTGGCACCCTGATTTTGCAGACCCTGGGAGGAGCTGTTGGGGAAGGCAGATAAACAGTGAATGCTATGAGCAGGGGAAGAGCACATTCCCTGTGCTCCGATTTACTTTCAACGTGAGCAACAATAAAACACCAGGAACCTCTGTGCTACGCATAGGTTTGGGCTGGGTCCCAGACACAGTCTGGCTATGTGTCCTGTGGCCATTGGGCTGGAAGCCCTCTGGTACCCACCCTCCTTGCTGCCAGCTGGCCAGCAGCCCCAGGGCAAGCAGGGTGAAAGAACAGGCAATGCCAAGCACTTACATTTCACAGAGATACTGAAGGTAACCGATGCATTGGTCTCATTGTTGAGGGCATAAAATGTATAGAGACCTCCCTCTCCTTCCTGCAGGCGGTTCAGGAAGAGTGTGTTGTTGTACCTGCTCACACAGAGAGAGCAAACACCATGAAGAAAGCTGTGCTGAGGGAACTCAAGCGCTCAGTCTTTGCTCAGCGAGATGCAGCTGCTTCCTGTGCCCAGGAGTGGGTGAACACTTCCCAGCACTAATTCCAGCCCATGAGGGGAATCTGCTACTTGCTACTGATCTTGCTGAGAAGAAAGACCTTTTGACACCAAGTGCACAGCACTTCTGAAAGGCTACAGGTAGGTGAATGTTCAGAAAGAGAGTTTAACATCTAAATCATTGCCTTTGAAGCGCCAGAGGATGCTGGTCCTCCTGCCTTTGACAGAACTCCTCCCATTTTGTAGCCCAATCAAGTCATGGTCCCCAGTGCCCAGTGCCCCCTGCTCCCAGCCCATTTCTCAGACCCCAATGCAAGAAAGAGTTTGCCCTAAAGCCATCATGCTGGCTGAGTGGCACAGTTCCTCTTGTGGACTATTTTGGGTTTCTAAGAAAATGAAAGGGGAATTGCCAAAACTCCCCACCAAATGGAATGATTCTCTTTGTTTCAGTCTCCTTTTGGCCTCAGTTGGCTGTAGGCTTTGGAAGACCTGGGCTGTGCCCTTCGTTAGGTCTTATCCACATAACAATGTTTCTGGCTTCTCTTGACATGGGGCATACAATGCCACCCAGTACATACATTCTCCAGACCGAGGAGAATGAGACAGGTCTGAGGAGCAGGGAGGGGATTCAGTTTTTTGTACCATTCATCCACCCCTGCAATTTTTTCCTGAAAGAAGAGTGCAAACTTGAACAACCAGACCATAAACATAGCGATTTCCACAAGGCTTTCTAAGGAGAAGGCTGCCAAGTTAGACAGAGGTGCTGTCCTCCTTGATCTGATCAGACCTGCTCACAGTGGTTTGCTAATAATACTGTAAAGAGAAGACAGAAAGGCAGAACAGTTCCCCTCTTTAAAACCAGAGAGTTTTCCGTGAGCCAGTAGCATGGGGTCTGCCTGTCTCACCAGGAAAGCCTTGTTGGAAATAAGCCATGGCCAGGGTAAAAGAGAGAGAGCACATACCAGTTGTTTCCAGAGATCATATCACCCTTGAATGTGGTACTCCCAGAGTTCTTCAAGGGGTTCGTGTGCTCCCAGCCCCAGTGGTGAAGTTTTGGGTAAGCCTCAATGTGGACCTGCAGCTTCAGACTCTCTCCCAAAGCAACCTCCTGACTGGTGGCTTGCACTGGGGTCAGGAACACATAACCTCTCTCTGCAGGATGGAGGAGAGCATGACCATCAGCAGGCATGTCCAGAGACCCGAAACAAGCTTATACCAGCTTCATAAATGGACCATAATTGGAACGGGGCAGCTGGGAGACTGCAGGAGGGAATGAGGCATTACACAGATCATATTGCCAAAGGAGTACTTTTAAGTTTCTTCTTTGTCATGGCAGCTTAGATTACACTGTGCCGGAGGAGAGCTAGAATATCTTAGTGAACTCTCACGGGGAAAGATGTTTTACATGCTGTATTCTAATAAGTGATGAGGCTAAAACCGTATCTCCTGACCGTCCATAGAAGACAGGCCCCTTAGCTAAACTACTGGCTTCTCACTTGGAACCAACTCAGACCAAGCCCTCTTTTCTGAGCCATGGTATGCAGCGGCTTTGGGTCATCCAGCAAACCCCAGCCTACAAGCTGCGAGGATGAATTTTCCATCCTGAGATACATCTAGCCACACCACCCAAGTCGCAGAAGGCAAGGACGGGGACTGGGAGAATGAGGTACTGCCCACTATAGGAGAAGATCAGGTTCAAGACCATCTGAGGAACCTGAACGTGCACAAAACCATGGGACCTGATGAGATACTTTGTTTTAGAGCTGTTTATAAACACACAAGAACCGAGAAGAACTTTCTGATTTTTCATCTGAAATCCAAAATTGTCCTCCTGCCCCTCAAGATGTGAAGGGAACACCAGTTCCTTTCCTGGCAGCTCCACAATTCTCATGTGAGCCTTCAGGCACAAGCAAGAATGATGTTTCCAGCAAAACTAGGAATAAGATGGAGGCAGAAGTGGCAAACGCTCAAGGCTAGGTGTGATTCAGCCCACACCTTCCTGGTCTTTTGGGGAAGCACTCACCTACTACCTGAAGCATTGTTGAGGCATTCCGTAATCCTGCTGAATTGTTAGCTATACAGGTATATTTCCCACTGTCTTCCATGGTGACTGCTGGAACGGACAAGATGTCACTGATGATGTAGTTCTCATTTTCAAAGCTAGGTTTTTTAGTTCTCCTGACCTGTCAGGCAGAGAGGGAACGTCAGACACTTTCTTGGAAGGGCAGAGGATGGAACTGAATATTTACGACAAATATGCCCACCCCCTCCCATTCCGGGCTACTGAACTTTGCTGTAGAGCCCCTGCCACTGAAAGCCAACTGTGTGGAGACCAAGACACGTATTAAACCTAAGTATTCAAGGCAGATATTCCACAGCAGTTAGGGTTATAGTTATTGTCAGCCTTCTGACTGCAAGCTGACCTTACATTATATGATCCAAACATATCTTGTACATTATTTCAACTCCTTAATAAAGGCGTCAGATATAATAAGGACCGCTAGCAAACCTTATCTAGCCATCTAGCAGTTAAAAGTCAGCACAACAGAGATTTTGAAATGCATTCCCTGTCTTCACACATAGCTTTTCTCTGGGGAACTCTGTGTCCTGAACATGTTTGCTGCTTTATAAGCCCTGGCAGGGCTGGGTGGGAAAATGTTGCCTTAGTAGGTACTGTGGCTCCTGCTCAACAAACTCAACTGAAACAACTTTCATTCTCTCTTGCAGCAAGATCCTGACAATGGGCAGGTGTTTCTTAACTGTGTGTCATCCCAAGGAAAGGATGGCCATATTCAGATTTCTACAGCTTGTTTGAATAGCTGCTTTGGTTGGGTTGTTCAAGGCTTTGCTGCAGGTGAATCGGGTCTGGGCAGTTCTTACCACCCTATGTCTCCCAGTTTCCAGGAAAGCCCTATATTCCCTTGAAGCTGCACAACTTACGCTCTTTGCTGCTGTCACCCATCTGATGTCGTACTTGTGGGAAGGAGAAATTACTCTGCAAGTGATTTTGAAAGGTTCGCCCACAATTCGCACATGGTCTACAGGGTCCATCGTCACTGATACAGGCTTCTCCAGTGCTACACAAAGGCAAGCAGAGAAAGATTCAACATCAGCTGTTCCAGTGACCCTGTGTGGTTTGGAGACTCCCCAGGGCCTGACTACCGTCTCCTTTCCATCCTTTTCAGTCTATTTACCCCCTGCCTTCTCCTTCCCTAGGGATCATTACTCCTTTTTGTGCAGGTGTCTATGGGAAGCAGCACAGGTCAGGGAGAGCACAGCAGTCAGCACTGGGGGTTGAAAGGGAAGGGGAACCTTCTGCCATGGTTATGTCCTGAGCATCAGGGCCTGAGGACTTGCAGAACGTCAGGGAGATAGGTGGACTATTTTCCTCTGTTCTGTGATAGCACCTGCAAAGATTTGAAATCTGCTGAACCCATAGAGACCCACCTGAAGGAGCCAATTTGCCAGAAGCTGATGGAATTTTACCTCCATTAAATACCCTTTAAAGATTGCAGGTTCAGAAGGTCTTTCCTACCACTAGCGAGGAGCTTTTCCTTAACTCTCTATTGTGGCCAGCTTAGCTATTGCTGTCTCCCTGAGGGCAGCACCAACCCCAATCCTTTACCTTCTTCCACAATCAGTCTTATTCTTGATGACATCCGTGTTTTTCCATTTATCACTGCTTGGCATCGGTAAGAGCCCTTCTGCTTGCTTTGCACATTGTATAGTGTTATTCCTTTCTCAGTACTGAAAGAGTAGTTGGTCCCGGGTGAGAGATGAGAGGCGTCATCCATTATCAGAGTCACGCTGGATCCGTACTCGGGGGCCGTAATGAGACAGGGGAGCTCAGCATTACCACCTTTGGTCACGAAGATCCGGAAAGTTGGGATGTACCACACATTATTGGGATCTGTGGAGGAAACGAGGTAGGCCAGAGAACGGGATCAGGAAATGCATTGAAGCTGAGAAACACATTCCAGCAAAGGCAAGTCTCCAGCGTTGCTGCCCAGTGGGAGTTCGATGCTGGGGCAGCCCTGCTCAACGCCTGCCTGACTCAGCCTCCAAAAACTCACACGACAAGCCCAAATCCAGCTAAGGCATTTGAGGAGAGCACAGCAATCGACTCACAAATGTACATAGGCAAGAGAGCCTGAGAAGTAACTAAACTAATTAAACTTTTTACCATGGTGTTAGTTTTGTTTATCAGACCTCCAGCTTCCCTGTCCAGGACAGTATCTCTGGTACAAGGGGAGGGGTGAACTCAGTGGTGGAGCTACCACAGCATACCTTCTTCTGGGGTGAAAGAATATTTGGGGTTCAGGTCACATTGTGAGGATGTGATTCATATGACTTTCCCTTATCTGTGGTACTGGCAATATGGTTCTCCGATTTCCAGATCTCACTACTCATTACAACACCGAACAAACTGTCATCTTTGTTTTTTCAGGAAAGGAAGCCAAGGTAAATGCAGGGAGAGGTCCAGGCCGTTCACAGATATGCATGAAATGTAGATACTCTGTACTCTACACCAGTGCTTCAGCCCATTGTATGTAGGCTTACATGCTTGTGGGTGAGCCACTGCCCCAGTAGGAGCCTGCACTGCTCCCCCAAACACACACACAACCACAGCCATAGAGAAGATCTGTATAACAGCCATGGTCCCTGAAAGGAGGCTGTTCTGCCAGAATATGTGGGAAGAGGGAAATGTGGTTACCTCGCACGAACAGATGCACGCTTGCAATGCCCGTGTCGCTGCTGTTGACATAAACACACTTATAGGTGCCTGTATCCCTGTAAGTGGCCTTGGGAATACTGAGCATGCTGCTGTTGTGGCTGCTGAATGTACCCTTTCGGCTCTTCCATTCAACTTCGGACTCTCCTGAGCAGTGCAAGATGACTGGATCGCCCGTGTTGACAACCAGAGCAGGGAGGTCAGGGCTGATCACTGGGGATGCCGAGCCTATAAAGGAAAAAGAGAAAGGGTGAGGATGCAAAAAGGATCCCTAATGATGCTCTGTTGGAGTTCACACTGCTGAGTATGGAGCGGCTCAGCATCAGGAAGATGTTAGGCTTGGGATTCAAAGTGGCTTTTTGGCTTGCATCACTCCAGCCATCCTCCATCCCACCAGACCGATATGGCCTGATACTCCATAGAATTAACATCAGGGGAGAGAGAAAAAAGGATATGTGACCATTTAGAGCACTGGGACAGAAAAAAACAATCATCTGGAGCTGATTAGGCCAGATGCTAGCTTGGAAATGATTTCTGTTGGGTTTTGCCTCTTCTTGCAATAGTTTTCCTCTTGTGGCAGAGCTGGAGCTGCTATATGAACTTGGTCAACCCATAACACCATTTGGTGAAGTTTAAGCCAAGTCTAATGGATGGGGCTCTCTTTGTTGCATTGGTGCTGTGATGAGCTAGAACAGACCTGGAATATCCTGTAGAGCGGGAGGTCAGCACATGCCTTTTGGGAAGATTGCCTTTTTGGTTGCTGAGCAGTAGACTTTGAAGGACACCGACTTATGCCTTATCATAGAGCCAGTGTGTTTTCCTCACAGATGCCATCAAAACATTACGAAGTGAGTCAGTGTCATTATTCATATTTGGGGGTGGGAAACTGAGGCACAGCTAACCGGCTCATGAAACCACGGCTATAGCTGCAGTTGTACGTACAGCCCACCGGGCCATGCTGACACTGCCATTGCAACCCAGCTGGATCTCTGATGCCATCTCTACTTTGAAGATAGCTTCTCTGCTGGCTGAATAAAGGGGAACCAGGGTCCCACTCCAGCCCTTAGTGTCAGAGGGAAATATTTTTTTTCCCTGTTTTGCCGCATCAGCGAGTTCTTTGAGTCACCACCTATATTTAGGGTGGGGGGGAAGTGAGAAATGAATCAGTGCCGTGGGGCTGGGGAAGAAGCGGTACTGCCACCCCCACGCCAGGCCTTCGGGGAGGACAGGAAACACATTGCAAATGGCTATCTGCGCTCGGGGGGCTCTGCAACCCCCTCCAGCCCCTGTCCAGGGCTATTCTCCCACTTCTGCTTTCCTTCCCCATTGCTAACCCATCCTCACATCTTAAAGGGACACACACCCAGGTTCAAGTAACAGCAAGTGGAAAGGTAGCTGCCCAATTTATCAATTCATTGCTCTTTGTAGAGGAGGTCGCTGCAGGCAGTGCTGCTCTGGAGTGGTGGCAGCAGAAAAAAAAAAAAAAGGAGGGGGCTGAGTTTGGTCTTGTGATGCCTCAAACTCCGCAGCAGACGGCTCTGGACTCACGGGAGCTCTTTGGTTGAGACTTTTGTTGTAGAAATTAACGTAAAAACCCCAATCGTCAGGAAATGGGAGAGGGCACGATACCATATGATGGCACTATTAGTCCAGCTGCACTTGCACGTCCTTCAGGGGAAAGGGGGGCAGTAGTCAGATGTTACAGCCCTTCCCTGCCCAAACCTGTTGCAGGGAGGAGAGAAGGGAAGGCTGCTTATGGTCACGGATAGAAAAGAAAGCTCAAGGCACATGTGTTCCCAGGTGCTGCCTTGGAGGCTGGACACCGTTTCTGTAACACAGCCAACAAAAGCAGCCCGTACCCATCCTCACCCAGCCCCGCTCACAGCTCTCACTTGGTGAGAAAGACTGTCTGAGGTACAACCGTGCATCCTGTACTGCCGGCCGCGCTCAGGGCTGCAACACCAGACCCCATCCATCAGAGCTCCAAAAGCATCATTTAGTCAGTCTTGGGCTGGTGCCTCCTTCCATGCAACAAAGCGTTGAGAATATGAGACTCAAGGCCCTGGAGAACACTGCTGGTGCGTGACAACAGCGCAGTTGTCCAGGGGAAACCCAAACAAGGCCTGGATCAAACTCACTGGCCCTGGGGGGGAAAAAAGCAGAGGACAAGGAACTTTGCAGCATGGAATATTTGACATTTTATCTCCCTGTTGGGTTTGTTTGTTGGTTTGTTTTTTTTTTTTTTTGGTGTGTTATGCTTTATCTTTCTGTGGAAACAGGAAAAGCCTCATTTATTCCCAGAGTGGAGAAAAACATATCCCAGAGTCCTTTACAAAGCCACATTTTCCACATATCTGAAGTACGACGTTCCTCCCTTTTTGCTAAGCTGTGTTTTCTAGCAGGACTTGACGTATTTCTGTTGCATTAACTCTCTGTCACTGGATGCTTTTCCCTCACCTGCTCTCTGCTTTAGCTACGCCTCCACATCCAGGGCTTCAGCACCGTTTGGTGGGGGAGCCAAGCTCTGACTCAGAGCTGCATTCAGACTGGCTCAGGGAAAGACCATGTTGTAACTGGTCCTTGGTTTGGCCACAGCAGAAGGACAAGAAAAAACCAGAGTCATGTCACTTCCCATCCTTGTCATCGACCTCCAGTTACTACTGAGATGCTATGGCCAGAAGAGGCTCAGGATAGGTGCTCTCCATAACAGTGAAGAAGCCAGCAGCCTTCAGGCCATCACTAGAGACTCCTGTTGATGGCACAACCACCACACTAAATGCAGGACAACACCAGGTGAAGGCCACCCAAGTGTTCACTCCTTTGTGTGTGCTGGCAGATGAGTCAGACCAGCAGGTCTTTTTCCAGAATGGGGAAGCAAGGCTGCTGGGGGAGGCTTTCTCCCTGCTGACCAGCGTGCAATCTTGCACGAAACCCAAGGATGTCTCTCTGCTGCTCTCCAGCAGCTTCCGCAGCATTGCCAGTAACTGCTGGACAAAGGTTTTACCACACTTGGGTTGTGTAACCATGACCTCTAGTTACAGCTGCAGGCTCTGTCCCTGCTTCTCCCATGCCAGCCAAAACATTACTTTCCTCTGCTGAGGGTTTGGAAATGGTAAGGAAGGAGAAGTGAGGGCTGGTAACACAGAGAGCCTCAAGAACCTTACAGCAGAAGCCAGTTATCAGGACCACGCCTTTTTCCTGGGGGATAATTGGGCTAAGGTCTGGCCCAGGGAGAGACCCGTAGCAGACCTGAGCTCCCCTTGCTCCCCCATCAGCGATGGCAAGAAAAAGCTTGGTTTCTGAGGACACCTTCCCCAGAGTCACCTACAGTATCTGGGGAGCAGGGTAAGGGTAAAAGGGTGTTCATCACATCTCTGCTTGGGCCTTCTACCTCAGAGGTTTAGGCTGATCCACAACAAGAAAACAAAAGAAACCCCAGGAAAACCTCTCAAGATGGCCAAGACCACTGATGTGAGTGGATTAGGTTTCAAGTCTTTCTTCTGCTTTATCTGAAGCTGGGATTTGAGCCCCTGGCACTCCTCCAGCAAAAGCCCACATCACAACGATCATATCACGTCAGTCTTGGGTACTCTCAGAAGATGCACTTGCAATCCAAGGGGCAGAAGATGTCAGGCTCTGGCTCAGACAAGGTTGCCTTGGACAACCTTGACATGCTGCAGCTTTGTGCTGCAGATGACCAACAGTGACTCAGACAAATGTGTGTCTAACACCCTGACATGGGAGACAGCATCTGACGAGGATCTCACAGCTAGCGACCTGCATTGCTCAGTGCCTCAAGGAACCTTTGGAGAGATCCTGACAGATATTATTATGATCTCTCACAAATCTACACCAGAGCTGCCCAGTCCCTATTTTCCTAAAAATAAAACCCAAACCCAAAACGTAAGAAGTTTAAAACGCTTCAGCCTTCACAACCCAGTTCCCAGCATGGCAGACCTGGAAAAAGCCTGCTCAGCAGATCAAAGACACGACTTGAAGCGAAACACCGTGCAGTGCAACAGCAAGAAGCATGCGAGTTTCCTGGGGTAAAAATACAAACGCTGCAGTGGCTCAAGAGGGATACATTGCCTCCCTGTTACACGCTGAATGCTTTCCCCACTAGATTGCCCCCTTCCATGGGGAGACTTCCCACCATAGCCTCACCATGTGGGGAGCAAGCTCAAAAGGATGATAAAGGAAAGCATCGCACAAGATCCGAGAGGCTGCCAGCATTTAAGACATAGGATTAGTAATGCTGGTTTCTGTCTGTTTGGTTGGTTGCAAACCTCAAAACAGGCTTAGTGACTCTTTCTTGAGGTTGGTGGGTTATCGCCTCTAGTCATCTCTGCAGCCTCAAAAACCAGGCATATTCACCTTTCCGTCCTTGGCTTCCCGAGTTCTGCTTCCACCACAAGGTAGTCTAACAGCACCTGGCTCTACCGCCCTGTTGTATACGCCAGCACACCACCAGAAAACAGCAATCCTCAGACATCTCCAGCCAGGTACAAGGTCCATCAAAAGCTGCCAATGCCGCTGATTTTCCTGACTCTTTCACCTGAAAGCCAAGCATCTCCAGCTCTTGCCCCATTTGGGCAAAGGCTCATTTCAGAGACGGCTTCCCTCAGGACACACTTTCTGCTGAACCTCTCTTTCCTCCTAACCCCACCCAGACCCAAACAGCGGGAAGTTTCCCTTTCTTATCTCCCCACTACTAGGGCTCTTCCTATGCTACGTGCACCTTTCCATACCCCTTGGCCTTATCCTGGCAGTGCTGCAGGCAGCCAAGAGTGAGCCCTCAGCACAGCTGGCTCCAGAGCCAACCAGCAACACACCCTCTTTCCACCACTGTCCTCCCTCTATAACAACAGCCAGTTCTGGATGGTCTTCAGGAAGCGGCTACAGCCAAGTCTGCGCTGAAAGCCAAGCTGGTGTCTCTTCCCTGCTGTGCCATAGAATAGAATTGGTTTTGTTGGAAGAGACCTTTAAGATCATCAAGTCCAACTGTTAACGTAACACTGCCAAATTACCACTAAACCATGTCCCTCAGCCCTACATCTATACATCTTTTAAATACCTCCAGGGATGGCGACTCAACCACTCCCCTGGGCAGCCTGTTCCAATGGAGCCAGGGAGAAGACATGTTCTCTTGCACACTCCCTGCCCACGCCGAGGTTCTTTGAACCTGCCCACAGCGGCTGTGACTGCCTCATGAAGCAGCCTCCAGAAGCAGGGACCATCCCAGCCCACAACAGGCTTTTGGTAGACACAACTGGGAGCCCAGCTTCACCCTCCACCACCGGGAGCCGAATGCCCATTAGTCCAACTTCAGCACTGCCCCATCCCCAACCCCACCAAGGCTGTCACCCTTCCTCAACCAAGGAAGGATGGGGCACTCACACCAGGCACCCAGGAAACCCTTGCCGCATCCCAAACCAGCCCTGGAGTGACGCAGAGACACCAGAGAGCTTTGGGGGGCCAGTGGACCTACCGTGCCAGATGCCAGCTGCAGTGAGCAGCAGGAGGAGAGCAGGACCCATGTCCTCAGGGACCGCGGTGCCCCCAGTGTGGAGCGGGGATGTGGCTGAGGGATCCTCTCGAGCAGCGGGCACCTCTCCTTGTGGGCGCCGTCCTCAGCAGGAGCTTCTCCTTTCTGAGTTGACCACAAGTTAAGAAATTCCTTTTTTTTTTGTTTGTTTTTGAAACAGGAGGGGGAAAAAAAAAAAAAAGAAAGTGATGCTTTGAGACGTCACTGGTGACAAACCCCCTTGGCAGAGGTGGGGCCATGCACACACCCCGATGGAGGGCCACCCTCCAACCTCAGAGAGGTGTTCAGCCCCAGACCACTCCCCAGGGCTGGAAGGGGCCACTGCACCATGCCAGGGCTGAGGACAATCCCAATCTGCCACGGCTACTGCTGCCCAAACCCCCAGGAACTGCTGCACACTTGCCTGGGGACACAAAGAGGCAGGCTGGGACCTGCCTTGATGGCAGGGGACTCCATTACTACCTCAGTGGGACAAGTTTTACCTCCGGCCCGGCGGCTCTTGCTGGCTTTGGGTCCTGAAGACCCACACAGGAACCTGGCTGACTCCCTCCCAACAAGTCCACAAAGGTGGTTCAGCCCAGGGCAACTCCCAGGTGGGAAAAGGCCTGTGAAGATGACATACTATTTTGTTCTAACCAAGATCGTGTTTCCTGGTGCGGACATGGGTCCTGTGGCCACCCAGGATCACCATCAAGCCCTGCTCTAGCATCATGCAGAGGCAGGGTGAAGCCCAACCAGCTGTAGGCTCACCTTCACTGCCCTCCCCATGTTGGGGTCCAGCCTGCAGACCCTTCCCTGTCCCCAGCTGGGCTGCGGGACACCTGAGGACCCCAGTTCTCCTCCTCTCCCCATATCTCTAAGCTTGGTGTATCACAGCAACCTTGTCACCATCAGGCAATCACAGGGCTCAAGCAAGGACGCATCACCCCCCAGGAGCCCATCCCACCCAGTCCTCCTGCCTTGCTGGTGGGAAGGCTTTTTGAAGCTGTTTTCTGATGGACAACCTGACAGGCACCTGGGAGCAGTAACTAGGCACTTCATCAACCCTCCCAAGGCCTGTGCCTCTTCCACAACAGGGGGTGAGGGTAGGTTTGAAGCAAAACAGCTCTCCCAGAGATGCTCAAGTGAGAAAGATATTAGCAGGTCAAGTCAGACACAGGGTGCCCCTTGTTCTCTGCTCTACCTCTGGATAACCTCACGCTGCAGCAGAAGTTCATGACAGTTCACAGCAGCTCTGGGGTGGGAAGTTATGGCCACCACCTGACAGCACTGGGAAGCACAGGGGAGGAAGGTCCTTCCTGGGGCTAGCTGGAGGGCTCTGCCTTAGCTGCACGCAGCTGCAGCCCCATCAGCGGGGAGGTGACAGGGACACCGGCTCTGAAACATGGGCAGAAAGAGACAGGCTTTTCCACAATGTCTGCGCAGAGGTGGCTGTTGGACCTGCACCTGCAATGCAAAGGCACCAGGCAGAGGAGCACCCCTCATGCCTCCACAAACTGGAGGGGAATGGGCTTCTCCAAAGAGGGTAATTAGAGAGGTACTAGCAAGACAAGGTCTCGGGGCCAAGAGATGAGAGCATGGCTGACTCTGCTGGAGATGACTAAGAGTCATGGGAACATGGAGAGAGCTCTTGGTTTTGGCCAGAAGGATGGCTGGAGAGCATGAGGGAGCCCAGAGAGAAGGAAAGGCAGCTTTTGGCCGGAGTAGATTTCCTCTCAGCAGTTTTTCCTGGCAGGGGAAGAAGAACATGAAGTAGAGCAGCGTGGTGCGCTGGGGGGCTCCTGCCCAGAGCTGGGGGGCTGTCGAGCGGCTGGGCCGCAGGAGATGTCTGCCTGATTATTCTTTCCTCCTTTTGAGCCAAAGGGGCTTTTTAAAGGATGTTTGTTTCCCTCCTTCTTCTTTTTAAGTTTGGTCGTGTTTTTTTTCCAGGAACAAATGCCAGCTCAGAGAGAACTGACTCACCAGCGTGAACAAGTATTAAACCAGACAGTTTTAATACAGAGAAGGGAAACAATCTCTCAGCCTCCCTTCTTCTCTTTGAGGAGGCCCCTTGCAGAGCGTCTCTGATGGCAGTGGTCCACGGGTGACAAGTCCCAGCCTGTACACACGGGTCCCCAAGCTGGGCTGGGCACACCTGAGGATGCTCAGTGGGACAAGCTGCCTGCTGGGGTTCCTCCCTCTCTGGTGGCCACCTCTTCCTGCATGCAGGCTGCACCCCAGGTCCTGCGGTTGCAAGCAGCAGCTCAGCCACGGGAGCGCTGCTGGGGCTCGTGTGTCCAAGCAGCTCTGAGCAAGGGCCAGGGATGCTCTCAGAGGAGCTGCAGCCTTACTTTGGGTCACTCGAAGCTCAGGGATGTCTATGGAGGCCCCGATGGCCAGGAAAGTGTGCTGGGAGACAGCATAAGACTTGCTCAGTGCCTGGCTGGCTGTGGAGGAGGCAGTGGAAGCTGCTGTGAGCCCTGACTGGGAGCACTGGGAGCTCAGTCTTGTTTCCCAGGCTGGGACCATGCCAGCCCTACAGGACCCCCGCGCTGAGTACAGCTGGCCATGGTGTCACGCCTGCCTGAGCTGCCCTGCAGCAATCTGGGGACACATGTGAAACACCCGTGTCCCAAATCAGCTGTTGGTACCCAAACAGCTAAAAACCCCGGCTGCAGCAGGCCAGGGTTTGTCTCTGCAGTCTGAGTTTCTCTGCTTCCCTGAGCTCTTCCGCGAGGTGCCTGTCTCATCGCTGGAGAGGAGACTTTTTTCGGGGTGGGGAAAATGCCCTGCTGGGACTCCCCCTGTCTGCCTCCCCACTCCCAGCCCCATGACCCCCTCCTCGGTGCATCCCAACACGCAAAAGCCCTGCCAGGCAGGGATGGGGCAGTGGGAGCCGGCTGGGTTCAGGGCTGAGGTCTACCAATTCCTCCTGCCTGCTTCCCCCCAGGCCTTTGCTGCAGCCTTTCTGGAGATGAGGTGATTTTTTTTTTTTTCCCCCTGCTGATTCAGCTCCTGGAGAAAAATGCCCCGTCTGGCTGAGCCGTGCCAGGTGACTCAGAGCATATCCGGGGAGAATTAGCCTGAGCTGGTCAGGGAGCCTGCAAACCTCCTCTCTGGCAAACTGAGCAAAGGCAGGAGCCCAGAACAGGCCATGCTGGAGAGAGGAGCCTTGCTGGGACTGGGACCTGTCTCCTGCTGCAGCCAGTGCCAGGAGCTGAGGGAGGCACAACTGCTGCCAGCAGGGACGTGCACCGGGGCTGCGTCGTGCAGCCTGAAAACAGGGTCAACACTGACATATTTGAGCCTCAGTTCAAACTCCCCTCTTCGCAGCAACGCCGGCCTTTCCAAGCGTGTGGCTCAGAGCTGGCTGCAAAATGGCTCTGCTCAGCAGCCTGGGGTCGTTTTCAGGAGGAGCAGTTTCACTGGAGCCAGAGAGAGGAGAAAGCTTTGGGCTGGACTCGGGGAGGTGGCTGTCTCTCATGGGGCCGGGGGATCCCGGCGCTTCTGGAGAGGTGACCGGGGGACGGGGAGGGGGAGCAGGAGGAAAGCAGGGTGACATGTGGACCTGAGGGAGTGGTGGTGTGGGGAGCCAGTATTTCGGGGTTGCATCTTTAAAGGGTATCAGCGAATTCTGCGTCCCAGAGGGAAGGGAGGAGAACCCAGCCGGGAGGAGAGCGGGACATGAGGATCCCTGTGCACTGCAGTGTTGTTCCTGCTGGTGCCCTGCCCCATTGCTCCCTGCAGCCTCTCCCACTGCCCCGAGATATTAAACTATGTGGAAAAACCAATGGCGCTGTGGTGTCTCCCATCTCCTTCAGCCCAGCACTGTTCAGTCTGGCAGCTCCTGCATCCCTACGCTGGTCTGAGCACAGACCCGCAATGCTCCAAGGAGCACGTCAAGCCCTTGTTGGGGGGTTGGTGGCCCAAACCTCAGGCACTGGGGATACACATGGGAACTGTTCCCAGCCTCCTTCCCTCTACCCACCTCCTCCCAGAGCAACACGACCCACAGGCTGGCCAGTTACCAGAGAAAAGGGACAGATCCTGCCCTGTTCGCAGCCCTTTTTTTCTTACCACGTCTCTGGGCTCAGCTGTTGACTTGCTGTGCTTCCCTCTGCCTGGCTCCCAGTTTGGCTTTCGCTAAGCGCTGGGATCATGCACAGCGTATTAACGTGCTTAGCCTTCACCCACGGTATGGTTAAGCTGTATTCCCAGCCCCATCTGAGTGGGAGCAACCAAAACCAGGCAAACAAAAGAAGAGGTGGAACTTTGCAAAAAGAAAAACACCTTTATTTTTAAACTCTTTCTTTAAAAACGTATTTGTAAAAGTTTACAGCATAAAAATAATATCTCATGGCTATAGATGTGACATAGTACAAATCCTACAAATACATCTGTAAACCTAGAAAAATGTTAACTCTTTGGTACCTTAGTCTGAACTCTGTTTTCTCCGTTGCCCTCAGGATGGTTTCTGACATACAGCATGGAGGCAGGTGCTGCTTCTGTTCAGAGATGCTGCGGAGTAACAGCGTGATGCCAGCCATCCAGCAGGAGGGGGAGAGGCAGAGGGCACTCTTTGGGCAGGCTTTGCAGTTCTGGTGCAATCCATGAAGGAGGAAAGGACGGGAACGATGGGATGCTGCAGGCCTCCCAGCACGAGCTGGCTTCCCTGCCTCCTCCCACCCCTGCAAGAGTCATCTCTCCAAAGTGCCACTGGAGCTACACTGGAGCAGTTCCCCTGCCTTTGACAAAGCCAACTGGATCCATCTTGGCATGTCCCAGAGATTTCAGCTCCTCCGGTGAAGCATGGGAATTATGCTGGGAACCCAGTTACCCATGTGCTGGCCCACAAAAACTAATTTTTTTAACAATATCTGGCCTGCCGTGGGCACGTCCTGCAGACGGCACGGTGTCTCCACCATTACAGTCAGCCCTGGCCGCTCAGCATGCAGGCAAGGATGGGTTCTGCTGCTGGAAGGACCTGTGCATGGCCCAGGAGATGCCTGGTGCCCAGTGAGGACCTGCAGTTGCCCTGGCTGCTCTCTGCCTGTGCAACCACTCCGGGCAAAGGCTGCCAGAAGGCTGCTGAGGGCCACCAAAGGGGAACCTTCATGTTCTCCAAGTGGGAGCACAGCCAGACTGCGTCCGAGCTCCCTGGGGCTGGCTTGGCAGCCCGCTGCTCTCCTGTCCGTGCGGGACACCCTGTGGTTTGCACTGTGGCCACACTGATCTGGGATCTGAGCTAAGCACCGAGCCTCACCGAGAGCCCTTCCTCGCGCCTGTGCGTTGAAGCACGGGGTTTTGCCTCCTTAGCGCATTCACTAACATCCCATTTTAGAAAAAGTGCCCCAAAAAGAAGACATCTGTGAAATCCCCTTCTCCAGATCTGCCCAGCTTTACACAGACCCAGCTTCCCCACAGCCAAAACCTAACCCAGTGCCCGGTACCCTGTATTTGTGGTGCTGCCTCTCCCCCAGCCCAGAGCCCAGACAGGGAAGAAGGGGAAGAGCCATTTCTCACATCTGGCTGACTTCCCCCTGGCTGCACATCTGCACTGCACTTCTGCCTCCCGTCCCCGTGGGGCTCTGCTGCAGTCCCCTTGGCGGGTGAACAGAGACAATGGAGTTACAAGTAAAGTCCGCTGTGCTCTAGATTTCTTAACACGACACAAACAAACACTAAACGTGACACTCTCGCTTAAAAAAATAATAACACGCTCAAACCGAGAAGGACAAAAGGATTAAAACCTGCGCACACATCAGTCTGAGAAGCATCTTAAATGTGGAAAGAGACACCGGCGTGTCGCGTTAGTTTCTGGGATACACTTGGGTATGTATGAAATAGTGACTGGCAGTAGGATTATGCATATACTGGTGCTGATAACAATGTAACAGCGGTAGAGTAAAATATAATCTACAAATAAAAGATATTGCACTAGAGATGGGCCCAAGCTGTGGCATCTGTCCCTTTTTGGGGGGCTCAGTTTGGGTCCACCTCTAAACAGAAAAACGCACCCAAACAAGAATACCGATCGTCGAAACTAAAAACCTGGAGGCACCGGTTCCCTTCAGAGTCTCACTGGAGAAATTATGGCTACAAAACTGATGGGCCCAGAACAACCGACCATTTCTCCTGGCCCTCACCCGCTGGGCCACGTGGGGACTGGGATGTTGGCAGCAGAGAGAGAGGGAGCAGGGGGCTGGAGCTCCATCCCCGAGCGGAGAGAGCTTGCCTGGGGGGGGCTGCTGTAAGCCTCAGCCCTGCCAAGCCCTCTCTTCGAGGAGAGCTGCAGGGATGCTAAGCAAAACCTGTTGGCTTTGCCCAGCTGCCAGCCTGTCCCTGGCTGAGAAGATCTGCTCGCTGCCGCGGGTGTACATGCCCTCGCTGCGTGGTGACGGGAATAGTTGAGTAAGGTCAGGAAAGTACCACAAAGTGCAAGACTTGGCCCTTGCAGTCACAGGGCCAAAGGTAAATATTTGGTCATATCTCTCTGGAGTGGAGAACGGTACCATTTTACAAAGAGTCTGGCGTACCTACTTTAAGAAGGAAGAGGGAGGTGGGGTTAGCGCCCTGTCAGCTGCCAGAACAGGTTTTTGATGCAAAGAATAATTGCAATAAATCTACAAATGGGACAAAATGCAATAGGCATCCAAGTGTAGCTAATGCCCAGCTAATAAGACAGGATACCTGAGCTCCCCCAGCAGGGAGAAGAAATAGATCTTCTCTTTCAGGACTGTGGAAACTATTTGATAGTGGGAAATTAGTAATTTAATTAGTAATTAATCTGTACAAGATGGACTTTAGTAAGGGATTTGTGAAATAAATAAGCAAATGGCCAAAAGGAGGATGAGAAGGGGTTAACTGATGGGGAAATCTTTGGGCTGGATGGAGGTAGTAAAAGTAGCTCTCTAGGGTTGCTCTTGATGCTAGAAGTATTTAATATTTTTATTAGTTAGTCCAGCCCAAAAATAACAGTTTGTTAACAAAATGTGCTGATGACCCAACGTCTGGGACAGCGGGGAGTATCTTGGTTAGAAATGCTGGACGAGTAGAAAGATGCCGGTGCTTAGATTGGTCAGAGGATGACTCCAAACAATCAGTACGTTGTGGCTGGGAAAAGGCCAACATTATCCAAAGCTACACCAGGCAAGTCAAATCCAGTGCAGACCAGAACTATTAATGCCCCGTGTGAGGTCTAGATTTGACTTCACCTGGAGTACTGGGTACTTCTGCTCACCTTTGATAGAGAAGGACAAGTTAAAAATGGGGCTGGTGCAGACAGGGGCTATTAGGATGATCTGGTGCGCCATCCCTATGGGCTCAAGTTGCAGTGACATGGATCCTACCAAGCACCTTACATGTTAGAGAAATAAAGTGGTCTGACCCCAAGGATCTCATAAGTTACTGCTTCTCTGTGGTTAGGATCATTTTATGAACTCTGGACACAGAACATGTCTCCTTCATTACAAGCAGGAGGAACAGAGCATGGAAAAACAGTTGTCATTCACAGTGTGTTTCCTACGGATGGTGGGGAATCTGACCACATGGGCTGAAAATATACTCCACCGGCTGCCAATAAAAGTGCTATTTCTTATGTTCACATTTTACCAAGGACATCAGCCCACAAAACATCTACTCCTCTTTTAGCTGTACAAACGGCAGCAATGCAATGGTAGACAACTTAAAACAGAAGCTGTTTTGCTCGGGATTTCTGGCAGAAGTTTCATATTCAAAGAAAAAATAATTCTCAGTGGCTCTGAGGTGGCAGAAGCCCAGCAAGACGCTGATTGAATTTCTGAATTTGTAAACCTGCCTGTGCGATTTTCGTAGGGTGCACCGAGAGATGTGCACGAGTAGGATGATGAAGGGGTTAATGGGAGCGGGGGCATGCAGCGAACAGACCTCTGTGCAAGGTGAAACCTCTCCTTTCAGAAAAAAAAAACCCTGCTAGTTTCTATGGCATCAGAGCTGTAGATTTTGGGGTTTAGCTTCCATCTGTGCAGAGGTGGGGTTCACCACTGATTTCAAAAGCCTGGTGTTCCTCCTGCTTTGAGTCTCCTCATTCAAGTGGCAGCTGAGAGCACAAGAAGTCCCCGGCCTGCCTGCGAGAAGCAAGGAGGCGAGAAGCAGGAGGAACGTCTCTGCCCTTTTGTTCTTCAAAATGTTTTTTAAGAGAGAGGAATTCTCCTTGGTTCCTGTTGCTCTGCTTGGTTGCCCTGGCAGGCAAATGGCTGTGCTTGGCCCCTAGAAAGTGGCCGGGGATGAGATACAGTTCAGCTGTGCCCAAACAGCTTCCCAGCCTCTCTCCCTCTCTCTCTTTCGCGACGTCCCTGGGTTGGTGTTCTGGCATCCTTGTTGCTCCCCATAGTCTTGCTATGACTCAGGAGGGACCGGTGAGACCTCCTGTCCTGAGGTGTTTGGGTGAACAGTCTGTCAAAAGGGAGCCCTTGCTTCCCAAAGATAAGGCACAAAGATTTTGCAGCTGGCGGGATTATATGATTTCCCAGCAGATGAGCTGGGCTTAGTGGCGGTAGATTAATGAATAGCCATATTGCTTCCTTATACTGGCCCTGGCTAGTGGATTAATATATTTGTTCCCTTTAAATCTTCAATGGAGAATCATTAGCTTAGTGTCCACACAGACAACACAAACAACACTGGATTGCCCTCTTTGCTATTACAACAGAGTCATTGTGAGAGCATTTTGAGTTCCTGGCGTGCCCTTGGGGCTCCTGGTGCCCTGCTGGGCACAAAAGGGTTCGGGGTGTGACAGCCCCTCCAGGTGGGTGCAGAGCTGTGCCTCAGAGCCATGGGTACCTGTAGTGCTTGTGACGCTCTATCCACCGTAGAAGAGCTGTCAAGAAAGGAAAACGGTGATTCAGTATCTCTGAGGCGCTGGCTGGTTTCTCCAGGACTTGGCTGTGCTTGGAGGAGAATCTACCCAATGTACTATTGTTCTCCAGCAGCTGAAGGTTGGTGTTACAGGTTCTCTACACCCCAGCAGTGGGCTCCAAGCAAATCATCTGTCCCAGTGGCATTTCGCAGAACCACAGTGTGGCTGGTGCTGAGACCATCAGAGAAGTGCTGGTGCAGAGGAGATGAAACTCATCGCCCTGGAGGGGTAAGAGGCTGGAGTATCATCTTAGCAATACAGAAAGTGGCGTCTCTTGTGGAGATCCAACCCACGTCTTCCACTTGAAAAGAAGATGTTGGTCTGTGAGATGTCTCCCTCCTGCAGTGGTTTGATCACTGAGGAGGACATGGCAGTGATCTGGAAGGTTGCTGTCACTGAGCCACCTCTTTGTAAGGGGGATGAGGATGGCAATGGAGAAAAGTCTTTAATTCCCCACCCAGCACTGGGAGATGGGAGGGAAGGAGGAATGCTGGGACAGGTGGAGATGTCCCAAGGTACAAGCGCAAAGCATGGCTCTCTGCGATGTCTGGGTCAGCCCCTCAGCTGGTCTTGCTGTGGGGAGATGCAGAGTCAGCCCAGCTCTGACTACAGGAAACTCTCCTCCACCTCTTGGTGCCCTGTGGTTGGCTCCTGGCAGCCTGGCTGTGGGTCAGATTCCTGCTCCTCGTCCTGCCGGAGGCCCAGAGGGCTGTCACAGGATATTGTAGATGATGTGTTGGCCTCATTCAGCGTAGAGCTGAAGGGAGACAAGAAAGAGAGAGAAATTAGTGCCTTGTCCCAAGTCTCCTGGTGAGAGAAGATTGCTGAGAAGCAAATCAATCTCCTGGCAGACCCAGTCTATCTGAGTGGCTTTCCACAGTGGGCAGACAATATCACTTGGGTCTACTCAGCTCTCAAACACAACATACAGCCAGGTGGGGTCTGCAGACTGTGCACCCCACTGTGCCCTGCTCCTTGTAAGTGGGGTCTCTTGTCCCTGGCTGTGCCAGCTGATGTACGGGGACACGACATGCCACCCTGTCTTAGCTCACATCCCACCTCCTCTGGTTCATCTTCATCCCTGCATGCTCATGCAAGGTCGCAGCACCTCAGACAGGGACGACGCTGCTCTCCTCTCCTGGTAAACCCACCCCTGGTCTGTCCTATGGCAAAGCGTTCCCATTTCCTCCTGAGAGCCCCATTTTCAGATTTGGGCAGTCAGGGGAAAGGACAATATTCAGAAGTGATGTTTTTACCTGGCCCGGCTGATGGAGGCCTCCTGAGGGAGATCGCAGATTGCCTCAGGTTTGGGGTCGGGAAGAGGGATGATATAGTCATTCTCGCCCCCGTTCTGGTGCACGGCTGTGTAGAGGATGCTGCCGGTGGGGGAGCTGGGAGTGAGCCTGGCGTTGTTCAGCCCAGGGATTGTGGGTCTTGTGCGGACAACAGCAGGGTGGTCACTCTTCATGAACTCTTCATCCACCTGATGGTACCTCTGCTCTCACAAGGCAGGTTACCAAAGAAATGGTAAGGTCTTGTGAGTGAAGAAAATGCACTTGTGTTGTATTTGCTTTCCCTGTCTGCTAGGCTTTTTCTAGAGCGGGTGCCATCTTCTGGCTGGGTTCAGCTACCCTGACTCCACCAAAGACAGATCATGAACATTTCCTAAGGGAGAGATCAGGGGCACAACTCCGCAGCTCCAAAATACAAACATTTGGAGGCAGCTCTTTGATCTCCTGCCAGTTCTGATTTCTGCAGTTGCTGAGATACCAGCTGTTGGTCTGGCTCTGCCAGTTGTCTTAGCAATGATCCCAGGATGCCCAAACTACCTTCATTGGCTGTTCAAACTAATGCAGCCTTAGTCACAGCAAAATGCTCTGGCACAGCAGCACTAAACACTGCTCTCCAAACACTGACTGAGGGCCCTAACCAAGGCAGCACCCTCCACAGAGCACTGACCCTCTTCTGTGCCTCCAGCACAGGGTCCTTTGAACATACCTTTCTGTAGCAATCCACCAAGAGGTTTCCCATAAGCACCACCAGCTGTGAGAAGGATGGTCTGATCTCAAACTTCTCCTCCCAGCACTTCTGCATGATATCATAGCTAACAAGAGGGAAGAGAGAGCACTCCGGTGACTTAGCAGTTGGAGAAAACAGAGGCAAAAATGCTTCTGTAGTTTGTGCAGGGCAGGCTTGGGGCAAACGCCTATGGGCAGCACTTACATTTCATCAGAGGCGTGGGTGGGTTTGGACATCCGATAGCCACGTTTGATGGCGTTGTAGAACTGTTCATTCATAGGCAGTTCAGGGTATGGAGTCCCCCCTGAGTGTAAAGGGAGAGCAGGAAATCAGGCTGGTGGATTATCTGCCACCTCCATGCCAACATGCATTTCACACCAAGGTTTCCTTTTTTCTTTACCTTTCCTGTTTCATTTCACTTCCAAATGGCAACGTCAGCATGGGAAAGAAGGAGACAGGGAATGAAGTGCTACTCTGACTGGTAAGGTTGGGACTTGGGGATTAGAAATGGGTTTCCATTGTCTCTGGGAAGGAATCCTTCTAACATGCTATCAGGCCTACAGACACCACCATGGTTTCCAGAGCACATACCTAGAGTGAATATCTCCCAGAGGAGAATCCCAAAGGACCACACATCGCTCAGGGTGGTGTAGAGGTTGTTGAAGATGCTCTCTGGAGCCATCCACTTAAGGGGCAAGAAGGTCTAAGAGGAAAAAAATGGAACAAGAAAAGAGTCAGCTGCATCTACAGTACTTCTTTCAAGACGTGAGAGCCTGACACCCAATTTACAGGCAGAGAAGACCCTTCAGAGCTCCCTTCAGCCCAACACATCTGCTGACATCTGCTGTCAGCCACTTCTCGGAGGGACCAGTTTTCTCTTTCCTTGTGCAGGATGAACCCAGCAGGCAGGAGGAAAGAGTGGGTACGCTACATGCATTTCCATCACTGTCTGCCATGATGAGCTGTCATGGTGTGCATTCTCTGTTCCCTAGTTCTTGGGGAGTCCACTGACTTGCACAACATGACCACAACATTCCTGAAGGGAGTCCAGGTCTATGTGGACTTTGGAAACCTGAGACCAGGCTGGAGAGGGCTATGGAATAACCAGAAAAGAGCTGAAGGACACATCCAGCTTTTTCCTGCTCTTACTCACTCAGAGTGATACAAGAAAAGGAGCCCCACTGGACCAGCTTGCATGCAGCACTGGCTGTGCTGTTCCTGGGATTCGCTTGCACAATGAATACCAAAATAATCTCCAGGAAGGATTGCAAAGCGGCCCAGTTTCGTTTCCTGTTTTGGAAGGAAAAGCAGCTATACCAAGGTTGGACTGGAAAACCCCAGCCCCTCTGCAGGAGGGTCCCCCTGCCCGGGCCCTGAGCGCCTGTCTGCCATCCCATGCAAGTGGGGGAGAGCATGAGGGAAGTTAAGCAGTTTATAAAGCAGATAAAGATTGGGGTTTGAGGGGCCTGGCTCCACTCTCACCTCCCCCAGCCTCAGTTTCTCTGGGAATTACATGGCCTGCTTTGCTTGGGGTTGCACATTGCCAAATGCCCCAGGGCTGGAGTGGACCTGCTGTTGTTGAAGTCACAGGGGATGCTCTGGGGAAGCTCAGTTACAGCCTCATCTTCTCCTGCCTCGAAAGATTGGGGACGTCTTTCTGGAAAGTAGCTGCTCGCAGGAAAACACTTCCTCTTACCCTGTGGTCTAGTGCTTAGAACAGAAGTCTGTGAACCTCTTCCCAGAGTGTCCAGTAACTCACTGCAGCACTGTAGAGCTGCCTAACCTCGCGCTCCTCCCGCCTGCAGCCCAGGACCGGGCTCAGCGCCATGCAGGGATGGGATGCAGCACCGCTGCGGGTGACGGGTTGTATAGGGGACAATCCTTAGTTATGCTGCTGCTGCCCAGGTTCTTCTGTAAGAGCCTGCAGATATGGGCATGCAATTCTGCTACTCCACAGCATGCAGAGCACATCAGGTGCAGGATGGTTGGCCATTGACACCATCTCCTGGAAGTCCTGCCCTGTCACCACCCTTGGGCACAATGATGGACAGGCGACTCACAAGAGCACGTAGGGGGTGCCAGGCCCAGAGACCAGGGAAGAAGGGGCTTACACGGCTCCTGGTACTCACGCTGCCTTTGGAGATATAGTTGGAATCCCTCATGATGTCCCTCGCCAGGCCAAAGTCACAGATCTTCACCAGCTTCCCCTCACAGATGAGGACGTTCCTGGCAGCCAGGTCACGATGCACACACTGTAGGGGGGAGGCAGGGCACTGTCACTGCGAGGGGCCCCCAGACAGCCCCAGAAAGCAGCCCAGCTCCAGCACCAACCCATTTCTGGGGCTGCAAGGACAGGAGGTACCTCACATCATTTGAGGCATCTCCACCTCTAGGGGCAACCATGGCTCAAAGCCACTAGCAGAACTACTGCATTTTTGCTGCTTATGTGGACTGCTGCCCCTGTGACAGCAACAGGCACACAAATCCAGCAAGGGCAATTGGAACAACCCAGTGGAGAGGGGATTGCCAGGGCCTGACCAAGCAAGAGGACTGATGGGCTGGCAAGGAGGGGATGTCTCCATCTCTGTTGGACAATCCAGCCCAGCAGTCTGAAGACATCAGTTACACCAGCCTAGTTTGTGCCTCCTGGTTTGCCAGCATGTTGGTTGCTTTCCATACGAACAGCCCCGAGGTTTGCTCAAGACCCTGTCAGACACTGCTGGCAAGCATGGTGATATTGCACCACTGTAAAGTGTGGCTGTGGGAAGCTGTGGGAATCTGGGAGCTCCTCTTCTGTGCTCCATGGGGGACCACTGACCATGCGCTTTTGATGATCAGACTGTCTGGCTGGAGGCAAGGAGCCAGGAATTTCTCTCCACATGTCATTGATGCCATCCCTATCCTGTCTCTTACCCCTGCCCTGTGTGATGTTTCATGTGGACAAGCTATATCACTGCCTGCCCTGGGCTAAGCCAGAACTTAGGAAATTCCAGAGCCTGGTGCTCTGTGGTGGCTTAATTTCCACTGAACAAGCACTTCTGATGAGGTCTGGGGGGCTCAGAGCATGTGGTGCAATAGGGGTGTCTGTGGAGAGGAGCAGCTCTGCTGTGGAGTGCCTTGTGCTTTTTAGCACAGGGAGGCTATCGCTGTTTGGTCATCCCGGTAAATGGGGATGATATAACACCACAGCTGTGCTGCACATGGCTTGGGAGGAGCTCAGAGTCAGGGAATTTGAGGTCTGAAGCTCAATCTAAGCCAGGGTTAGCTGTCACGTGCAAATACAGTCATGCTGATCCCCAGGGCTGTTTCCAAAGAGAAGTGGTCAGCAGCTCTTCAATTGCACAGCCACTTCTCCCACGAGGAGCTTGGCATGGACAGAGGGACAGTGAGCAGAAGCTGACCACAGGACACGGCAGAGCATTATTGGCCTCCACCACTGCAGGCCCCACAGACCAGCTGGCATACATACATTTTTGGAAGCCAGGAACTCCATCCCATTGGCCACCTGGAAGCTGAAGCCCACCAAATCCATGTAGCTGAGGAGCGGAGACTCGTTTATCAGTGTCACCCGGTCAGTTCTTTCAGGAGCTGGAGGGCAAGCAGAGATGAATGTTGGTGTTACTCGGCACATTTGGGGGCTGCCTGCCAGTGGAGGGACAAAGGGACAGAGCCGGGAGCTCCCATCGCGAGGGCATCTGCCACCACTGCTGGACTTGTCCCAGAGATGACCTTTGCAACATGGACCATCCAGCTCTGCAAGCAAAGGCATCCAGTGCCCGAAGTGCAAGCACCTCCCCCTCCCACTGTGGTTGAGTTGTTACCTGACGGGGAATAGCTGTCCAGCTCGTACGGCGTGCCATAGTTAGAGGACTCGATGTCAGCGTACTTGACTTCACCCTTCATGTCGGACATGGGCACGTAATCCAGGGAGTCATCCTTGCTCATGTCCATGTAGCCTCCGTCGCTCTCCACAGACAAGGAGAGGTGGCTATGGGGGGAAGAAAAGAGACTTCAGATCCAGAGGAGAGGAAATACAGGGGATGGGAGCGATGATTTGTGGGACTCCAATTCCTAAATCCTCAGCCCCAGCACTGAAGTGTCCCACACAGCAGGGAAAGAAGCCCTGCATCATGCATGCAGAGAAGTACAAATGGCACTGAAGACCTCCTTCCACCACCTAACAGCTCTGGTGGCCTCAGCGCTAGCTTTGAACAGCCCTGCCACATTCTCCTGCAGGTCTTCAGGTGTCCTGGCCCACAGACCACAGCTTCTCATGCTCAGCTTGTGGGGCAGAGCACAGGCTTGGCTCAGCACACGAGCTCAGCACTAGGGAGGGCAGGAAGGGAAGCCAGGGCCATGCAGCTCCATAGGCACCCACAGGGCAGGAGGACAGAAGACCCAAGCCAGAGAGCGGGCAGGAGAAACCCTCCACCTTGGCTGTGCACATTCACAGGCTGCCCAGGAGTGGCCTGGGGAAGGCTGAACTGAGTGGGCAGGACACAACCCTCTGTCCACAGTTGGAATCATAGACTCATAGAATTGTTGAGGTTGGAAGGGACCTTTAAGATCATCAAGTCCAACCATCAACCTACCCTGACAAAACCACCTCTACACCATGTCCCCAAGTACCACATATACCCTTTTTTTAAACACCTCCAGGGGTGGCGAATCCACCACCTCCTTGGGCAGCCTGTGCCAATGTTTAATAACCCTTTCAGTGAAAAAATGTTTCTGGATCCAATCTAAACCTCCCCTGGCATAACCTGAACCCATTTCCTCTCGTCCTATCACTTTTCACCAGGGAGAAGAGGTCAGCCCCTTCAGTCAGTTAAAGCTTCCCAGTTCGGATCAGCAAACATCTGCATCCTTGCGCACCTCTCCCTTGAGTGAGCGACAACTGCATCCTGGAAGCAACATCTTGAGGCCTTCCATGCGATGGTGCTGGGCAAGGGAAACCTGCTGCATGACCAGAGCTGTGGGACATGTGCCCACAGGCTTGGGAGGCTGTGCTCAGTGCTTATGAGGTTCTCAGCTGCCTTCAAGCAGAAAGCACAGGGGGCAGCTGTGCTGATGTCCTAACACTGCTCTATTTTACTATTGTTTTGGAGTACTGGAAGGAAATGCTGCTTTCTAACTTCCCATGGGGCCATTTCTGTGCGCTGATCTGCCTGTATCCCCTACGGCTGGCAATCAGACGAAGGACCATTTCCCTTTCCTTGTAGCACCTCTTGTGCAACTGCAGTCCTTCTAGCACTTCTCCCTTAGGCTCATTAGCAACGTGACCTGCCCTGAAAATGCAGAGATGAGGCCTCCAAGGGTTAAGACATGCTGGGAAACCTTTCATCTCTGTACTCAAAGCGTAGCTGTGGTTATGCCAGTAAAGTTAGCGATGCCAGGGAATATTCCCAACTGGCATGGAGCAGCCGGCGTGTGCGCTAGCAAACTCAGCCTCCAGGACACACAGATTGCCTCTGCTAACTCCCCGTCTGCCAGGAGCTGTTTGGAGGTGGCTGGTTGGCACATGGGCTAGTCTCACAAGGTAAGAGAGTGGCCAACTGTACCCCAGTGCTGGGCCAGCGTTTATTTTACTGGTCTGAAGGAAATGTAGGTATCTTTCTTGGCAGTACCAGCCTCCCTCATTGACAGGGGCTAGGATGGGGGAGGCACCAGGGAGGAAGAGAGTGCTGCTTTCCAGGTACCTCTGCACGTGGTCCTCCTTGGCGGTGTTCCCGTACACCTCTGCCTCTCGCCGTGCCTTCTCTCCGTAGGACTGCAGGAAGGTGTGCTTGTTGCGGTGCAGGTAGTCCACCAGGTCCCCATAGCGGCAGTACTCGGTGATGATATAGATGGGCCCTGGTGGGAGAGAGCACCCGTGTCAGCCCTGCCTCAGCCCCGCTCGCTCCCCAGGGCAGTGAATTTCATCCCACAGGGACATTACCAGGTTGCAGCACATCTTTTTCAGGGGGAAAAGCCAGCATTTTTGGAATTTGAAATTTGTGTTTGGGGAAGGAGATAGGGGTTTAGAGAAACATGCCTTCTCAGTTTCAAACAGGTTGGAAAGAAAGGCTTTCAGAGCCCCACAAGGCTTTCCTTGGGGAAGGTGAATCATTCTGAACCAGAAAACAGGAATTATTCTCTCTGAGGGGGGTTCTCAGCACAGCCCAGGGCAGCAACAAGAGGAGACAAGGCACCCGGGGCTCAGCTACCTCCTTTGGTGCAGGCCCCCAGCAAGTTGACGATGTTGAGGTGAGGTCCCAAGTGGCTCATGATCTTCAGCTCAGACATGAGGGCTTGCTTCTCACTGCTCCGGGCAGTGGCTGTTGGGGAGAGCCGGTGTGAGTGGCAAGGTGAGGAAGGGTGCACATGGGCACCGTTCGGCCTCACAGCTTTGGGATGGGGGAAAGGTATGGTGTGGGGACAACTCACACTTGAGCATTTTGACTGCCACTTTCATGGTGGACTGCGAATGGCTCAGGCCATGGGCTGTTGCCTCTACCACGCGTCCAAAGGCACCAGAGCCGAGAGTGCGTCCTGCAAAGAAACAGCAAGACTAGGTTGGCGGTAGTCCTCGAAGACAGCTGAGATAAGGAGCTTGGAAAAGACAAGTCCTCTGTCTGAAACCACACCAGCCTCACTGCAGTTGAATGGTGGGCATGGAGGGGGTGATGAGCTATGATGTTTGTGTTTGGGGCTGGTTTCTGTCTGGCTGGGAAGAGAGGGAGCTTCCAGCCAAAGGAAAGGATAGCCACAATTAACCCAGTGCCTCATGCCAAAGGGAGCACCTATCTTCCCACCGTGGTCTCAGGCGGTCCCTCTGTTCCAGGACCACATCGTATCTTGAGGGATCTTTGTGCCCTTTCTGGGTTGGTCTCTTTTGGAGATCCCAAACCCATTATCCCCAGATAGCCAGGGCCCCAGGGGTTCATCAGTGGGACCTGCCCAACCTTTACCTAACACCAGTTTGTCCCTGGGCACCTCCCAGCTGGAGTCGTAAGGGAGCTGCATGGGATCCACGTAGATGTACTCGTGCCCATCGGAGCTGACTGACTCAATCACCTTCCAGCGGATTTCATAACGAGGTTTCTGGAATGGGGAGCAAAGAGGAAAGAGAGATCTGAGAGGCTGAGGGTCAGAGATGGCATGGGGGATGTGGACGGGCTTTGTCAGGGAGTCTTTTGTCCCTGCAGCCATTGCCTCATGTCCCATGTAGCCTACAGATGCCAGGGGAGCCATGGTCCCTGGAATGGGTGGGACATTTGTCAGGCTCATGCCAGCAGGAGCTCACAGCTTTGCACTTCCCAGCCACCCTGACATGGGGGTACCACTGTTGCAGCCTGGGAATGCTCTCCTCTTTTACCTTCTGCCACAGGACAATCAGGATGATCAGGGAGATGACAGTGAGGACCAGCAAGGCCAGGATGACAGAGATGATGACCACTTTGAACGGCAAGGCTACAATGATAACAGGGATAGCAGTTAGACTCCTCCAACCCTGCATGGCCTGAGTACCCTGGGGAAAGGAGGGGACAGCAGCACAGAGGGATCCCTGCACCCTTCCCCTTTCCTCCTCTAGCCACTGTCCCCCTCCTGCTACACAATTCCCCTCAGACATCAACTCTGAAGGGGCAGTCCCTGTCATCTCCTTCTGGGCAGACCTGCCCAGCAATTGCAGGGCAAACACACCGGGGATAATGGGGTGGTGGGTTGCCACAGCATGTTGAAGGGCTTGCTGCCTTGGGAGAGGTTTGACCAAGGGAGGGTGTAAGGACCTAGAGGGGATGGTTTGCTTGGGGGAGAGCTGGAAGCTCTGGAGCTGGGCTTAGACCATCCTTCCTCATATTTGGGATGTTCAGTGCGTGGATGTTCGAGTCCGTGGCACCATCTAGTGACCCACGGGCTAATAACAAGACACCAGGGACCTGCTCAGGTATCTTGCCTCCCTGGAGGGATGACCCTGCCAGTGGTGGGAAAAGAATGTCCATGGCCAGTGGACATAAGGGCTCCAGACTCCTCCTGGAACAACCTTTCCTGCTCAACCCAAAGGAGGCTTTGTTTTGGGCAGAATACCCAGGCTTCCTGCCTTTGAGGACTGCAGCCATCAGAGGACAGCCCTGGTCCTAGCACCTCCAGGCCAAAGGCAAGGAGAGAAAAGTCTAACTCCTTACCACTTGCTCAAACGCTTCCCTCAGCACTCACCGTGTGGGACCAGAGTGATGTCCTGGGAGTTGGTGCCCAGGAAGTTTTGCACGGTGCATCTCAGGAGCAGGGGCTCGTCCACCCTGTGCAGCTGCAGGGTGCTGTTCACGCGGTACACCTGCAGCTCCGCGTGGTACGTGGCATTGGTCTGCAGACCGATCTCCGAGGACTCGTTGCCCAGCAGCCGGGTGGGCTGCCCCTTGGCACTGCACCTGGCCCAGAGGAGGATAAAGGTGCCCGTGATGCAGCTGGGACCACACGCTACCGTGGGATGCTAGGGCTTGTGGGCCAGCAGGATGCAATAAAACGTTAGTCTATCAGTCTAACAAAGGCAAGAGCCCAGCCATTCCCATGGGCTCCATCTCTCCGCTTACCATTTGATGTCGCTGCAAGTAGACCAGCTGATCTCTGGCTGGGGCATGCCTTCAGCAGAGCATGTTACAGTCTGCTCCCCACTGCTGGCACTGCTGTTCTCCTTGAGATCCACCACTTTGGCTGGCACTGAAACCGAGAGACACTGATGGGAATTTAACCTTCACTTTGACTGCAGGATGGAAGGGGAATATGACTCCCCCGTATGCCTAACATGGCCTGGTGGTGAGGGGACAGGGAGGTAGGACTCATCACTGCAACCGTGTTTCATTTTTGAAACCCAACAGCAAAAAGGGAAAGGTTTGAGGGGGGTCATGAAGGACACTTCTCCAAATTTAGGTTACTTAGAGAACAGAAGCAAACACAGGGGAGAATGCTGGATACCAGAGCTGCCCACTTGTCTCTGCATCTGCTACCTTGGGCCATGGCATGAAGGCCAAGTTGCTGACATCTGCACTGCCTCCCTGTCTCCCTTGCTTTGAGACCACACGCAAAATATTGCAAGTAAACACATGTTTCTTGCTTTAATGCTCCTTCTTTGACCAAAACCACTTTGGAGCTGTAGTCAGAGGAGTAAGGGCTTCAGCCTGAGGGTCCTACGGCAAAGGATGGAGCCATCCTCTGAGACTGACGCCACACTGCTAAGCCCCCTATCTACATGCCCATCCTCACCATTTATCTGCAGATGGAAGGACAGCTCCTGCTCATCGTCCTCATTGGAAGCCCGGATGGTGTAAAATCCTCCTTCTTCCTGCTTCACCCGCACCAGCACCAGTGCCGTCTGGTACCTGGAGGAGACACGGTCCCAGAGTAATGGGTGTGGGAAGGTAGCTGGGGGCTGACAATGCTCAGAGGCAACCAGCTCCCACCCATCTGAGGCATGGTCAAAATCCACTCACGGAAAGGCATTCGACCACTAACCCATGTCCAAGCAGTGATTCGCAGCTTGCTTTGTGAATTATCTCCTCCCTGCACCCTGCTGGGGCGTGATGGGCCCTCACCTGGTTTCTGACAGGTTTCTGCTGGTGATGGTGAACTCACTGCTGCTCTCCATGGTCAACGTCTTGTTGTTCTTCAGCCACACGATGCTGGGTTGTGGGTAGGCCTCCACCTCCACCTGGATGGTGCGGCTTTTGTGGACCTCAGCATACACTGTGCTGGGCAGGTGGGTGTGGAAGCGCACGAAGCCACGCTCTGAGAGGGAGCAGGAGGGATAGTGGGGTCAGAGATAAAAAGAGACCCCCTCTCCAGCCCTTTGAACAAACATGGATCTGCAACAAAACACCCCGAACACAAAGAAGTGGTGGGGCAGCTCCAGATCGATCCCTCAAGGCTTCAGCCTTGTGTCCAAGGGAATCAGGGGTGCAGAGCCACACTTTGGAGCAGGGGAGCTCATGGGGCAGGCGGCATGCAGGGAAAAGGCTGTTATCTTACAGAGCTGGGGCAGATTCCTTCAAATGACACGAAAGAAGGGCAGATGCAGACGGGAGGTGACAATTTGACCTCACAGTGCCTTGACACTGCACAGTGCAGAAGAGCTCTCACCCACACCTTCAAGTGTCATAAAGGGTCCCAAAAGTTGTGGGGGGGGATTTGGGATGTTTGGAATCCAAGAAGTGGGTAGGGGTGACTTGGGATGAGGGTTGTTTTTTTGCCATGGTTACTAAGGGTAGAGGAGAGGAGGGGAGAGAGCTGGAGGTTGTGTGGAGAGAAGTGGGTGTCACCCTGGGGCATCCTGCCTGGGCGCCCACGTGGCTTGGTGGCTTTGGGTGCGTGGGCAGCAACACACCAATCACACGGACTGTGATGTCTTTCCGGTCCGTTTTCTCATGGTAGCCCTCAGAGACGTTGCAGACGTAGGTCCCGCTGTCCTCCAGCTCCGCATTCTGGATGATGAGGATGGAGCGGATCTCGTGGGTGGACCCGGGCAGGAAGTCAGTCACCGGCTCCACAGCCTTCCCTGCCTGCACAACGAGAACAGGAGATACTGTCTGAGAAATCAAGAGCATGTTCTGCCATTGGAGCTACAAAGCCAGGCTCACAGGGAGGGAGGAGGAGTAGAGGGCCCCAGTCTGGCTACCACAGGGACAGGGGACATGCACTGATCAGAGACCACTGTGACAGACAGACTTAATCCAAGGATCTCCCCATCAAGCCTCCCTGTGTGGCAGCAGCATCATCCCACATATTCTGCTAGGAGGTGAAGCTCCCTATGAAGCTTCCTGTGAAGCTTTACCTAGGATATTGATGACATGGGACGTTTGGGTGAAGGCAGGGGCTGCTGCCCAGAGCCCGTGGGGCTGGAGCACTCACTTGCTTGCGGGGATAATCCCAATTGAAGTTGACCAGCTCATTGCCGCTCACGGTGCACATCAGGGTAACATTTTCTCCCTGACGCACTATGGTCTGCACTGCGCTGATGGAGACGTTCACAGATGAGACTGCGAGAAAGGTGAAAGAAAGGAATGAATAATGAAGGAAGGGACGAGTGGGCACCCAGTCCATTTATCCTGGGTGGACTGGTCCACTGGAAAGTCTCTTCCCTGAGGGATGGAGCTGACAATTTGGCAGAACCCATCCTATAATGGAGACAGGACTAAATCCAGCCTCCAAATTGATCAGGGCATCACTAAGGAGACAAGGGGAGAGCTTTGCTGTCTCCTGCCATTGGACTGAAGGAACAGCCACAGCAGGTGTACAGGTATGCTAAGACAATGACAACTCACCCTGGATCCTGTAGACGTAGAAGGTGTCTGAATCCACCTCCTGGTCATCCACAATTGTCCGGCAGAAATAGGTCTTATCTTCAAAGAAGCCTTTGAATCCCTGTTGTGGGTCATAAGCAGCTGGGATGGGGTTCTCCACCTTTTTCTCATAGAGGGTCACCTGCATCTGTGGGTTGGTCACGCGGCATGGGATGACGGCCTCTGTGTAGCCCGTGATGAAGATGAAAAGCTCTTCGGAGGTGATCGTGGGGAGGAAGACTAGGGAGGGATCTGTGTGAAAAAGGGAACACTAGTTACAGAAAGCTGCTTGAAGCTGAACCAAGTCTGCTCTGTGCTCCTCCAGGACTGTTCCAACATAGGGCTCTCTCCAGACTGGTGTGATGCTTCTTCCTTTATTCCCCATGGCAAAGTAGAGCTGCCACGTTGAGGGCTTGCCAAACCTCTCCCGGGAGGGCGAGGGAGACCCAAACACTGCTGCTTAGCAACATTGCCTCCCTCACCTCTTGTCCCAACACACCACACGTGGGCCTCTCCCGTGACCTGGCATACCAGAGACATGCCACAGCCAGATGACATGCCATGAGGGGTCACCTGCACTGGGAAGGAGGATTTTGGGAGGCTGGAGACAGAACAAAAATTCAAAGGCTTCTTTCTCCTGGTTGCTAAACCCCTTGGAAATGCAGAGACAAGGACATGCTGTCCCCTACCTGGAACGTAGATGTACAGGGCTTTCCTCTCCACTGGCTCTGGAGCCTGGTCGGGGCTATAGGTGCACGTGTACTCCCCGGTGTGACGGCCCGTCACATTCCTGAGGGTGAGATTGCTGACAAAGACACCATCCCTGTGCTCCAGCGAGGCGGCGAGTGGCTGACCCTCCCGTTCCCAGACCAGCGCGCCATCCCCATAGCACAAGAGGGAGAAGGTGCTGTGGAGGCTGAGGACAAGCTCAGCGTCTCTGGGTTCGATGTGCAGCCCACTGCTCCCGGACGTTACCTCCAGCAGACCTGGGAGAGGAGGGAGATGAGACCAAATTGGGTTCCCCTGAAATCCAAGAAGAAGCACCCTGGAGCACAACCTCATGCCAATGTATTTGGTTTGTAGTGTCAGCCTTTACACTGAAAGATAACCTTCCTGGATTTGTCCTCCTTGGTGTAGTCACCACTGACAAACACATGCTCTCCACAGAAATATCCTGTCAATCCATGCCTTGGCGGGTCACCCTTCACTCCCTCTACCTCCTGAAACCCTTACTGGAGAGGAAATAAGACATCATGGGGATCAGCGGTGTTCAAAGTTGCCCATGTTGCCTGTGGCAATGCTGGGTGGAGAACCCCCCCCATTTTATGCCTTAAATATGTCTGCCCCATCCAACCTTTCTGTGAGGTAACCGCATCCTCAGTGCCACCCAGTGCTGCCCAGTGTCACCGGGTGGTCAGGAGCAGACGGCTGGCTCAGGAGGGATTTGGGGCAGCTGTTGAGACTGCGGGTGTGAACAGAGCTGCGCTGGGAGGCAGCCATGCTGTGATGCTGTTGCACCAGCCCAAGGGGCATCCTTGGTGAGGATGGGGCTGGAAATGGGGGTGACCTGGCCCCCCCCCCCCCTCACATGTTTTCTCTCATTCTTGACTTCTGTGCATCTTGTGAGCTGGTCTAGATGGCCGAGGGAGCTGACGGTATCAATAGTACTGCTGACCCTAAAATGAGCCTGTTTCTGTAAAGGCAGAGGTAGGTCTCAGATGCACCTTCAAAGGCTTGGAAGGGCCACGCATTTAGCACGCAAGGGGGAGAGGAGGAGATGAGGCAATTCCTTGTGCTGCTGACTGCCTCTCCACAGGGACAGTGACAGACAGGACACGGATTAGGCTGAAACAATGTCAGTTTACAAGAAAGTGAAAAAGGAATGAAAGCAAAACCTCGCAGGAAATCCTTTGGAAGCAATAAAACAGGCAAGGTCTTCCTGAATGTCTCCCCGTGTCTCTCCCAGTTTCCTTGCTTCACCCTCTGCCCAGATGCCCCAGTGGGTCTGGGGCATGTGCTCCTCCCCGGTGTCCCCAGGGGTGGGCAGGGCAGCTGGGGACAGCCCCCGGGGACTCGCCGCAATGCTGTGAACAGTGCGGATGGAGCCAGGTGCCCTGTGGCCTTGCTGTGGGGGGTTATTGTATGTATGGGGTCTGACCGAATCCTTCCTGCCATGGGGGGGGGTGTCCATAATGTCCAACTAATGTGGGCTCTTGGGTGTCTGCTAAAAGCTGAGCACACCTGGCAGTGCTCCCTCTGCAAAGGTCTTCTCCTTCCACCCAGCTGTGCATCAGCATGAAGCAGGTGGGGACTTTACATCCACCCCGCCATAGGATTGGGTCAGCATGAGCCCATTAGGAGGCACAGATGTGCCTGGAGCACACTGTGCACGCCTGTGCCTCCCCACGGCATTGCGCCTTTCCTCCCCCTTGCCCTGGCGTGAGCATCCCAGGGCAGCATCGCCCCGCGGGGCCCAACCCTGCACACACCTCCCCAGCCACAGCACTCACCGGTGAGGATGAGGAGCCAGAGACATGTCTTCAGAGAGGGGCACAGCATGGTGGGCTCCGTGGCTCGGTGGCTGAATCCTGCCAAGAGCAAAGCAGGATGAGCACAGCGCTGCTGGCAGAGGAGGGGTCCCTCAGCCACCTCGGGCAGGGGGGTCCCCGAGCCCAGACCCGAGCCCTGGGGTCCCTTCTCCACCTCAGAAACCTCCCATCTCTTTCCAGTTCTCAGCCTTTCCCTCCCGGCGGGGTGGTTGGTTCCCCCTCACGCTGGATCTGCAGAAGGAGCTGTTTCTAAGGCATCTCCCACTGGTAAACAGGGATTTTGCTGGAGGCTCCAGGAGTTGTGTCAACTCTTGCTCATCTCTGCTGGAAATGCCGCTCCCCCTGCTGCAGAGCCCTGCCTTTCTCCCTCCCTCTGTCTACTGCCTGCCTTTTTTTCCCCTTAGTTTTGGCTTCCCTCAGTCCCAGTGAGATAAAACTTGCTAGAAAACAGATCCCCCTCCAACCCTCCCACATTTTCTGCTCCTTCCAATGAGCCCAAAGAAAAACAAGCCCAAAGAAACCCCACCAAAAAAAAAGTTTCTTGTATTTAACTTTTAAATAGATCTATTTTAAGGGAATATTTAAGAGGGCTTTTTAGTTAAAAATCCCTTTTATCAACATTTCTCAAGAAATCTTTTCCATAGAGTGTTTTCAGCCCTCCCTGGTGCAAACCGAGACCCCAGAAGAGATAAGGCCAGAGCTCCCTAAGAGGCGTGGGGTCTGTCCCCCGTGTAATGGGGTGACAGGTAGCCCTCCCCATCGAGCCTGCAGGGACGGGGGTGAATACTTCTGAATAGCAAAATGAAGAAGCTGACAAGGTGAAGAGAAGGGGGGAAAGGCTTCCTCTGTGCGTGGACAAAGCTGGGGGGAAACGAGTTCAGTAGTCCTGAACTTGGGGATGCTCCTACATGGAGCTGAACTTCATGGCTCAGCCATGCTGCAATCCGGGGCTGAGCCCCTGCCCCGCCGCTGGGCCACCTCCCTGCTCCCAGCACAAGAGGCGTTTTGAACCCCTTCCCAAGGCAGACCCCGAGGAGGAGTCCCCGTGATGCCGGCACGGTGCGCTGCGACAGTCTCTTACTGAGCTGCTCTGCTGCCTCTTGGCCCTGGAGCGGCCTCCGGGTCTGAGTGATGTTAAGGAGGAAATGGTTTTTAAATGACGTGCGCTTGTCAGATGTTTTTATTATTCTCTTGCTTTGGCTCAACAAAAGTCTGATCTACCAGCAAATCCTTCCAGGTCTCCAGCTTATTCAGCAGTTTCCCTCTCCCCCCCTCCAGAAAACCCCTCCGTGACTCCTTCTCTCTTCTGCATTTGCCAGAGGGGATGAGAGCACTTACGGGGAAGAGCTGGGGGTGGGCAGGATGAAAGGACCGAGGTGAAATTCAGGCTGTAAATGAATGTGACCTCACTGTACCCACCCTCAGAGAGCACCAACCTGCAGGAGAAAGGAGGATGGACAACCTAATCTTGCCGCCCCCCAAGGCACAGCCATGAGAACAATTAGCTTTGTTTCCCAATTCTCCTTTACAGAGGTGTGTGATTCATCCATTATTCAATGTTCAAGGTTGTAAGGACAACTGGGATCCTCTCCTTTCACCCCTCCCTGCATGCACAAGCCAGGCTGTTATCGCTGCCCCCCCCTCCCAAATATCTGCCTGCCAGCAGCTGAGGTCTTCCCAAGCTCATGCCCAGCTTTTAGCTGCCTGTTCAGCTTCATGGCTGTCACTTGTTAGTCCTGTTGGAAGCGAGACCATGGCTTCCTCTATGGACACAGACAGGTCCCTCACTCCACCAGTCATCTCTGCAGGATCTCTGATGGGGATCACTGCTCCGCCGGAGCCGGGGAGCCGGACGCGGGTGCGTGCTGGTTCTGGGCTAGCACGGGTGTCGCTTCAGCGAGCAGTGACAGCCCCGCAGCCTCCGCCTGCCGCCTCCGGCCGCCTCCCCTGTGTTCATAGCTGGTTTTAATAAAGCTGCTGGTTTTGCAGAAAGGCATTTCTCTTGGAGATGCTTCCCAAGCAGAGTGGGAGGGTGGCAACGTCTCGCAGAGAGCGGTGACCTCTCCCTTGTTTGTCTGCTCTGGCACGGGTGAGAGGCATGCTCGGAGATGCTGAGCGCTGCCCGTCCTGCAGGATGCACACAGCGCCTGGCCAGCAGAAGGACAAACCTTTCTCTCCCTGTCCCGGGGAAGTGTGTGCTTGCACATGTGGGTGCGCACAGGCATTTCACAAGGGATGCAAATGCACCCAGCTCACTGTCAGCCTTGAGTGTTGTTTCCCTCCTCAGTCTCAGCTTTTGTTCTCAGCAAGAGCAATAAGATGCACCCTATGAGTGCCAGACAAGGAGGACCTGAGCTGGGTGCAGCCCCACTCAGTGATCCAAAAGCAGGTGCCCAGATGTTATGCCATCCAGGGAGCCAAACACAGGCACCTACAGAGCGCTCAGCTGCCTTGGATTGTCTCCTCCCAGCTCTATAGGTTAGGAGGGTGCCATGGACCCCTCAGACTCCTACATCCTTCCCACAGGCCAGGAACTGAGCATTTTCAAGCCATGGGACCATTTACTTCCACCCATCCGACACATTCCTGGAGGCCGGGGAGATCCTGCAGCAATGCCATGTCCAACACCCTTCACTCAGTCCCACAGCTCTGCGGCAGCCTCCCACCTTACAGCCACCAAGGTGAAGTCCCAGATCTCTATCCCCGACCCCTCACCATCCTCTCCCCTCCCCACCAACATGGGTACAGACCTTCCCTCTGCCCCTCTCCAGCACCGTGATGCGAGGGGAAGGCATCCCTGGCGCGGCAGGGCAGGGAGCTTTTCTCTTGAGCTGCATTGTTTATTATTCTAAAAGAGGAATTTGGCTGGGAGAGGAGACGGGAGGTCAGCGGGCTCGCAGGGAGGCCGGGCTGGCTGGGCGATGCAGCCCGGCGCCCACATGCCCGTGGGGTGGCTGCGCTCTCCGGGGGGCTCGGGTCCCTGGGGCCACGCTCCCCGCCGGCCTCTGCTCGCCTCCACGCTGCTCCCAGCGAGGCCGGGAGCTGGGCGCCGAGGGACCGTGAATGTCTGGGAGGGTTTTGAGTCCAAATGAGACGCGGATACAGGCGACTGTCCCTGCCCAGCGACACAGCCACATTGTCTGTCCTTATCTCTCCTCTGTAATCGCATCAGCCCGGCCGGCGCGCTGCACGCGTGGCCGCAGGAATGCACCGCTCCTCCTCCGGATGCCGAGAGTGGCGAGCGGCGTTTGCAGGCAAGGCGAGGGAGAGCTGAGCCAGCTCTGGGGCTGTCGGGTTTCCCAGCCCACTTGCCGCGCTGGTGAAAGGAAGGCGTCCCATAGCTGGCTGGGGCCAGGCACCGCTGAGAGCCTCTTTGCACACCTCTGGCCTCGTGTTTTTGCAGCGTGTTGCGTGGGGTGATGGGATAAATGAGGGGTCCCAACATCCCTGAGCAGCAGCAGCGCTGTGCAGAGGGCACCGCGGGCTCGGGCAGCCCGTGGAGCCGTGCTCGCACAGACTGGACACAGGCGAGAGGGCCAGAGCAGAGAGGTCAAACCCCATGGCCAAGGCCACGCGGCAGGACCACGGCTGTGCCAGCACCGGGATTCAAGTCTCATGATTCCCCATCTCATGACTTCGCAGCTTCTCCAGAGCAGCCCGCCTCCCGTTTGTCCTGCATCCCAAATCTGATGACAGCTGCGCTTTCTCCTCTGCCTCCTCTGCCACTCCCCCGCTCGCTGCTGTGAGCGGCAGCCGGGGGCTGATGCGACTGTGGCTGATGAACTTGGACAGGAATTTCTGCGACGGGAGCGGGGCTACACCCAGGGTTTTGGATACAAGGAAGAGCCGTATCCAGCCTCTGCTGGGGTTGGTCCTACCTTTATGTAGGGAGGACCATTCCTTCAGCCGTCTTTGCCACTCCTCCCACCTCACAGTGCCTGGCTAAGGAGCTCAAGCATCACCAAACCTTATTCATTTATTACCTTTCCCCCACTCCAGGCCTATCTCTTGTTTAAGGATGCTAGTAAGCCAAAGATGCCTTTGCTAATGCCCAAAATACATTGTGTGAGCTCAGTCTGGACTATTCTTGGGTAACGAGGCAAGAATTTCCTTTGACTTTGCTCAGCGCGCTCTGCCATACCTCTGAGCTCCCTTCCCTCTGCGCTCGCTCCCAGCATGTGTACGGCACAGAGCTCCTGGCAGAGCATCTCAGCACACATGGCAGCCGCTGCTGGCACGAGCATCGCATGGCACTGCCCATCCCCAAGCACGGACCACGTGGGACGGGGCCATTTCCAGCCCTGCAAATGTCTTAAACCATGGGAGATCTACACAGGAAACCACCCACGCCAATGAGGCCCTCCCTGTCCACTGACCTCCTCTTGAGCATTCCTAGACCACGTTTCTCACCTCTCCTCCACAGCTACGAATGCCCTGTGGAGAACCAGTATGGGGGTCCCACCAGAGCTGTGGGAGCTGGGAACCAGCCTGCAGACCTGGTGGCCAGGGAAGGGCATGGCTCGGGGTGCCAGAGAGGGGGAGAGCAGTCATGGCTGCCCTGAGAGCCACCTTGGAAGGAGCTCTGGTCCCTACAGACCATTGATCACCAGCAAGGGGAAATCTGCCGGAAACCAGGGTGCACAGCGCCCTCTCAGCAAATCCAGGGGCAACTCCTGCATCCATTGCCCCACGTTGCTCTTCTCCCCTGGCCGTGCTCCCCTTGCCCGAGCCTCCCCTCTCCGGCGATGCCGGGCAGCGGTGCTGGCTGCCATCCCAGCCCGCCAGGGCATCTCGGCTGGCGGCAGCACGGCCGCGGCAAAGGAAGGAGCGGAGGAGCGAAGCCAGGCCTCTCGCGCTGCCGTCGGTCCTTTCTCTTCCTCCGGCTTTCTATTTCTAGCCCCTTGTCTTGCCGGGGCTGCGCTCCCAGGCGCTCCCACAATGCTCGCCGGCCCTGCCGTCCTGCCAAGCGGGCCAGGGACATCTGGTGCAAATTAGCGGGAAGTAAAATATACTTTATTTCTTCTTTGTCTAAGCGCATCTGAGTCATTAAGTGAGATCATGGGTGCCCGTATGCAATAAAGCAAGCCCTGTATGGATCCCATGATCAATGCCGCTCGCAGCCGGGGAGCGAGGGCTTCTCCCAGCTGGGGGGTCATCGTCCCCCGCTTTTGAAGGCAAAAAGCTCCCTGAGCAAAGGCTGGCGACCCCTGAAACCCAAGCCTTGCTTGTCCAGCAGTGAAACTCCTTGCCTTGTCCTGTTTTCCTCTGCCACCCTCCCCCCGGCCTCTGCAACTGCTTCTTTCCCACCCTTTAATCTAAATAAAACTGAGCGGGACTTTTTTTTTTTTTTTTCTTTTTTTTTTTTTTTTCCCTTGGCTGGAACCGTCCGGAGTTGCAACATCTCTCCTCTGGGGTCCCTCGGCTCCCATGACACTGCGTTTACTCACAGGCCAGATTATCATCACAGAGCCCTTTTTCTTTTTCCCAGCACATGGCTAGAATTAGGCAGGGCACACACATGGGGAGCCTGTCGTCCCCAGGCCCCTAAACAGCTGCTGATAAAATGCAGAGGTAGGAAATCTGAAACCAGGCTGAGGAGCAGAGGGGCTGGGGAGTCCCCGGGGTCCCACAGGCCATCGCTGCCCAAGGGATGAATGCCTGGGGACAAACCCCCCGGCTCCCTTGCCTGGCTGCCCGCCAGCGCCAAGGGGGTCCTGAGGCTTCACCCGGGCGCTGGTGAGACCACGGGATGCTGAGCGCCCTGGGTGCCTGCTTGCAACGTGCCTGGGTTTGGGGGTTTCTTTTAGCCACGCAGAGGTGAGGTTTTACAAGCACTCGCAGGCAGCATCGCAAACGCCTGAACCCTCCGAGCAGTTTTGCCAGAGCTCCTTGGTCTATGAATACGTGATCAAAGCCACAACCACCGATCCCTGGTGTAGACTAAGCTCTCTAGGAGATGGTCAAAGCATGGGCAGATGCCACCTCTGGGGCAGCACGAACTCAGGGGCACTGTGCCCACACACAGGGACGGCTCTCCTGCCTGCCTCTGCTGCAGAGAGTGGGGCTGGCACGACCGGAGCCCCTGCCCAGGACTCCAGACCCTGGTCCCCACCTTCAGTGGCACCTGGAGAAGGTGGTTGTGTGGTAATGAGGATATTGATCCTACAGCAGATGACAGGACACGAGCTAGCACAGCCAGCCTCCTCCGGGCCAGCCACGGGCTATCGCAGGCTTTGACAGCATCTGCCAGAAAGCCAAAAATGAGGACCGTGACTCCAAAGCAGGAGGGGAGGCTGCCGGGGAGGATGACGAGTCCACATTGAGCCCCAGCGGCGTGATTCAGCAGCGCTGGGGTCAGACATGTGAGGAATGGGGTGGGGTGGCGAGCCCCACGCAGCCCCGTTTCGGCTGCGGCCATCCTCCCTCTCCAAGCACGGGGGACCGTGATGTCCCCGCATGCCATCCAGCAAACCTCCAGCCTCGGGCTCTCCGCAACGCATCGCTGCAAGGAGCTGGCACGGGGGGACGTGGGACCATGGCGAGCCCTGCTCTCTCACCCCTAATTCCTCCCGCTTTCCCCCTCCATTTTAAGCCCATGGGAGACGGAAGAAACGAGTGACCTATTTAGCGCAAGTTCAAAATAAAACGAAACATCTGTTTGGAGAGGTGCCAGTGTTATAAATAATCCCCCAGCCCCGAGTGCTGGTATTCCTGGCCCTTTCGGCTGCGCATGCTCCCCTGCTTCCGCTTTCGGAGGAAAGGCCGGGTCCCGGGGACGGCGGTGCTGCTCCCCGCAGCCTGCGAGCTTGGCCCGGGCCGTGGGAAAACCCTGGGCGAGGACCGGGGCTCACCTGGGGCCGGGGAAGGAGGGATGGGGGTGTTGGGAGGAATGGCTGCCGCATGCTGGGCAAGGTGGACGAGGTGCCCGGCTGACCCTTGCTGCATACCCCACTCATCACCCCTGCCAAATTCTGTCCTCCTTGATGTCCCTAGGGCAGCCGGCGGGTGCCAGGGCCACTGTGATGGTGGGGCTGGCCTGTGGTGGTGCTGGGGGCTGACCGGTGTTTTGGAGCACATCCACGAAGTCTGGTGTTGTGCATGATCAGTGATGCTCGTGCTCAGCTTCGGAGGTCACCCCTTGCAGTGTGATGACCCACCAAGGGAGGCACAAATGCGCCCCTTGGGAGCGTGTCAGCCTTTCCCAGTGCCCTTCTCCAGCAGGATGCTCTAAAGGATGCGACAGAGCCCAGCGGGGGCTGCCCATGACCTTCCCCCAACTTCTCCATCACCCCTGACAGCAAAGATGTTTTGGGGAGGATGCACCACGCTGCTTCACAAGCACATGAGCAATGGGAGTTATGAACATGGCTGAAGGGCACCCAAACCATGGGGCAGGACCAACGCAGCTCCCTGCATCGCTTCACCACTGGCCCCAGGAAAAGCCAGCTCCAACTACAAAGCCTCAGAGCTGACTGGTAGCAGCGGCTCAAAGAGCTCTCTAGCCCCTACATCCCCAAACCGGAATATTTGGGGGGCCCCAGCTCCCGAACACGTGGGGCTGGATGGGGCTGGCCTCCCGGAGCAGAGCCCATCCGCTCACTCGATGCTTTTCCCCACCGCCAGCAGAGTGGAAAGGGGAAGCAGGAGATGTGGGACCAAGGGTTCGGCACCGTCCTGGCTGCTCATCCCCCACCCTGCCACCCCTGGGGCTTTCCTTACTCTTGTGCTGTGGCTCCTGGAAAGCCGTGTTTGCCTTCCCACAGCAGTCCAAGGGAAGAGCTTTGCTAAGGTATAGACGAGGAGAAAAACAGTCCCCAGCGCAATGGCATCTCCATCACCTGCTCACTGTTCAAGGGTGGCTGCTACGGTGGGGCCAGGACTGGGGCCAAAGGTCCCAGCTCGTTCTGATTAACCACTAATCATCAGCTGCGAGGAGAGGGCGATGGAGGCAAGAGGAGAAAAAGAGCCATCCTGAGCCCTTGTAGGATGTAGGGGCTTTGCACAGCACTGGGAGCAGAGTGTTGAGGTCTTATCAACCCCACATCCCAGTGAAAGCAACCTGATCCTCCTCTGAAAATTTCCCTGGGATACGGCTCTGCCGGGGAGGAGGAGGTAATCTGTGCGGATGCATCGGCTCTTCTCTTCTCAGCTGCCTGCGAGGGACCCGAGCGTAATCGCTTTGTTCTGGGGTTTTAGGCTCTCGTGGCCGGGATTAGGATCTCACCAGCATTGCGGTCAGGGCACCCTTCGCCCACCCGTGGGGCCTGGAGAGGAGCCTGGCACCGTGGCCGGGGGGAGCAGAGGACGGGGCCAGGCAGTGCTGGGGTGTGAAGGGGAGAAGCTGCTTTTAGAGGGGGTTGCGTTGGATTTGGCCCTCCTACTTCTGACTCCGTGCAGGGGAGAAGCAAAATGCAGCTGGTGGTGCAGCTCTTGGTACCTGCCCCCTCCTCTGTAAGCACACCAGTGGGGTAAGAAGACGAGGGTGGTGGCACCCAGTGCCAGGGCCGCGGGGACAGCCGAACCGCAGCGCTGGGGGCAGCCACCCTCGCCCCTGCCTCCCCCCTGCCCACCGGCAGGCTGGGGCCAGAACCCCGGCAGGCAATTGCATGCCATGAGGGTCTGGTCCCCACCTCCTTAGGACAAAAAGACCCGGAGGCAGTGATGGAGGGTTTTTTTGGGGGGGGGGAGGGGGCACAGAAAGCCAAGCACGTCCTCTGTGCGCACCTGCAGGTTGCACAAGGGATGCTTCCCTGTGGATAACCTCTTCCTATGTGCTCCGGGCGGGCAGCACGAGCCACGCTCACCATCCCGCACACAGGGTCCTTTATAACCTCCAGCGGTTCCTCTCCCCCTCAGTCGCAGAGCAAAAATCAGCCTCCCCTCTGCACCCCAAACAGCCCCTGCCCCCCAAAAACCCCACGGATCCTCCGGAGGAGAAGCCGAGGCGGGACTCAGCGCCGGGGCTGGCCGCTGCCAGCACCCCCTGCCCTCCCCTGAGCACAGCTTGAAAATGGGCACCGAGTTCTGCTCCCCGCACCAGGAATTCGCCTCCCTGAATCAGACCGTATTCTCCCAAACAGCTCCCAGGCCGGAGAGGGAAACTTGGCAGCTGCCTGCGGGGAGAGAGGAGGGGGACCCCTCTCGCCATGCCGGCAGTGCTCGGCCCCGAGGAAAGCGGGGTTTCTGTTCTGCAACTATTTGCTCGGCGAAGGCTGAAACCGAGGTGACTCCCAGCTCGCGAGCGGAGAATGCGCCTGCAGAGAGCAGGGCTCGAAATGGTGTATTTTCTGCTGGCCCTGGTTCAGACAAACCCACAAGCAAACATATTTTTTTGTATAAATAAGACAGTGTGTCTCGCCAGTTAAAGCAATTCAAACATGAATGTAGCAATTTAATTGGTGCCAATTACTGTGTCTCCGTAGCATTAAGATTTCAGTCACAGACTCCTGCGCGCGGTGGACGGGCCAGAAGGGGGGAAGGCAGAGGGACCGCCAGGATGGGGCCTCGCACCGAGGGGCAGGTTTGCCCGTCTCCTGCCCACTTTGGGAGCCTCGTCCCCCTCCGAGCAGCCCTGCTGCTGCCCACGGGGATGTGCTGAGGAAGTCCCCTTCCGTAGCAAAGAGAACGTACTTCCTACTCCATCTGTCTCCTGGTTTGCAGCCTGGGGTTTGACAGCCAGCGCAGTGCCCTGGGTACATCCCTGCATTCTCCATCCCTTCCCTGCTCCTGCCCCTGGACCCCACCACCTCCTGCGAGCCCCATCACACGCCGGCTCTTTCTGAGCCCGGGGAAGAGCATGGGAAGGGTGTTAGTGGAGACCTGGACAGATAAGTGCATCCATGGGTGCAGGACGTACACTTGCATGACACCAACCCGGTTTTCCTGGCGGCAGCCTTTCTGTGGGAGCTTTCATGAGCTCCCTGCTCCCTGCGTGGGCTCTCCACACCGCAGTGCTCTGGCTCTGCAGGTTGGGGGTTGCAGGAGAAGGGTACAAACACAGACCAGGGCATGCCACAGTGTGTGCGCCCAGGGATGATGAAAAACCAGGGTGTGAGGGGCAGCGCATCACTGTATGTCTCCTGATACCAGGCTGGGGGTGTGATGGACTTGTGGGACCCCCTTGCTCAGTGCATGACCCATCCCAGCACCCCTCTGTACATCCCCGGCATGTGTCCCTGTCCCAGCCAGGTCTGCTCGGTGTCCCCCATGGTGCCGGGAAAGCACTGCGCTTCCAGGAGGAGGCGACCCGGTGGGAGCAGAGCAGGGCAGAGGTGTGCTTGGCTCAGGGAACCTAATTAGGCAACTGGGGAGAGGAGGAGGGGAAACAGCCACCCCTAAAACAAGCCTCGTTATGTCCAATTTGCCTGGCGGAGCGGAAGGAGCCTCCTGGAGTTGCTCCAGCCTCTCAGGAAACAATACCCAGCCTATACCCTCCCCTCACAGCTCCTCTCCAGGGGATTTCTTTCCCTTGGTTAAAGTACAAACAAACAAACTCCACGAAGTGTTCGGCCCGGATCCTCCCTCGCGGCGATAGGATGCATCCAGCCTGCCCCGAGCCCGCGCGGTCCCCAGCTCCCTCCAGCTCTGGGCCAAAGGCAGCCCTCGCTGCCAGCACCGGCGTCTGTGCTCCCACGGGATTCAGCCACCACGCGGCTCCTCCGCTCCTTGCCCTTTGCTGCTGCATCCCAGGAAGACGCTTTGGCGGAGCCTGACCCTACGAACACCATTGCAATCCCGTCCTGCTTCGGCACGGCATTGGACACCGGGGCCAGAGGGACCTTGGGGACTGCCTGGCCCCAGGGTGGAACTGGGAGCAGGAGTCCCTGCCCGGGCCTTCTGGCAGCAGCTGGTCATGCTGGTCCATCATTCAGGCGATGCCACAGCCAGCCAACATGGTCTCTTCTTGCATGGCATCGCTTTCACAGCTAGAGAGCATTTCTTAACCTCAGCTTTACTCTGGTGCTTACTAAGACAATTTTGTCTTGCCTGGAGAAGGGCTCAGTCCTGTCCTCTTCCTAACAGCGTTGTTTTGAACACGTTGGAAATCCTGTCACAGACTCATCAAAAATGAGGCCGAAAGAGATCGTGGGGTCATTGCCCTGCTGCTGTCCCCACACGTCCCCAGTCACAAGTTTGCCTGGCGTGTCCTTTGAAACCTGCAGTGCTGAAGGCACCCAGCCTCGTGTCTTTAAACCTACAGACGTTTCCCCTACAAGCTAACTTTTTTCTTTGCAGTGACCTTTCCTGTGCATGAAGCCTCTGTGCTGCCTCCCCCAACGCCCAGTGACCAACCAGCCCCATTAATCCCTCTTCCAGTCCTCCGCAGCCTATTCTGGGCTTCTCACCAACCCCTGTGCTCACCCCGAATCTTTCCACTCCATATGCATCCCTGCTGAAGCGCTCGGCATCGCTCGCTGAGGAGGACCCGCTCCCTCCACCCCACGTGCTCAGTCTGCCTCCAGCACATCCCACGGGAAGAGCTGTGGGTTCTCCCCCACCACCCTGCAATCTGGTTTGTGTCCACTATAGCCCCCAGACCCTTTCCCACAGCACAAGCTGGGCTGTTTGCTCCCAAGATCACGCACCACCACTGAATATTTCCTTCCGAACGGCAGCAAGCTGTCACAGCTCGCTGTTGCCTGGTTGACACCGGAATCCTCCCGGAGCCCTTGGGATCCTCCCGTGCTCCAACCTGGCCACACACCAGCAGCCCACCCAGCTTGGTGCCAGCCCAGGGTTTAGTACGTGCGCTCGTCCATCAATTGCAGAGGACCAAGCCCAGGCCAGAGCCCTGCGGGACCCCACTAGAAACATGCAGAACTTTGGACAACAAGCCATGGCTGACTTCTCCCTGAGTGCAGCATCACAGCTGGCCGTGCTTGTGTTCAGACCGTGCTCCCTGTACCGACCACGGGCACCCTGAACCCCCAGCCCTGTGCGGGGATGTGGGAGATGAGCTGAGGGCAGGCATTTGGGTGGCTGCAGCCCCTCCACCTGCTCCTTCAGCAAGGACACTCCACGCTCTTGAGCTGGAGGAAGGGACAGATGGTTTTAGGGAGAGAGAAAAGCCCTTCGCGTGCTGCAGGTGGGCCGCTGAGACTTGATGATTCTCCCAAACACCAACCTCTCTTGATGCACCAGTTGAGTTGGGGATATTTCCTGGACCCAGGGACACTGCTCAAGGACTGCCACCGGGGCCACAGCACACCCGAGCCCAGGTGACATCAATATCAAGGAGTCATCTCAAGCCTCATGTCAGACCATGCCCAGGGCTGGCTGCCAACCAAGGCGGCTACCTGGCAGCTGCCCCTCCGAGCCAGCCCGGCATGTGCCCTCTGCCAGGCAGTGCCACATCTTTGCCACTGGCTCCACCAGCCTGAGTGAGTTGTGCCCCTTCCCGAGAGCACGGGGTTCACAGGCACCTTGTCCTGCAGGGCGTTGAGGGGGAAATGACCCCTCAACCAACCCCTGGGGAGCACTGGGGCTCAACGTTGCCGGTCCTTGTCATTGATGGGAGACCCTCTGGAAAGATTTGGGACTGCCAAAACAGGGTTTGCAAGCCAAGCTGACTACTTCTAGCTATTTGCCCACTGCTTTAGCAGGAGCCTCAAGTGCTCTGGGGCAAGGATGGAGCAGCACAACATCCCTTTCCACCCCAAGTCCTGCTTTGAAAGTTTCCCTGTCGGCAAGTGAGTGCAGGAGCTGGATGCTCCAAACCCACAGTGGTCCCAGTGTCACCACCAAAGCCCTGCAGGTCACACAGCTCCCTGTTCCCGGGCCGTCAGGGCTGCCTGACTCAGCACAACTTCACTCCAGACCAGCTCCAGCCTGTTGGAGATCCTCAGCTCCTGGGCTTTCAGAACAGCAGAGCGGTTGCCCACATCCATGCCTGGAAGGGTTATACCAGGCTCTCCCCCTTCCAGTACCCGGCACGCCAGGGTGCAGGCGCTGAGCAGGACTTGCAGATGTCCCTCGCCACCTTGGCCTGGCCCACGGGGACAGGAGTCCCACCAAGGGCACAGACCGAAGCGGCGTGGTCCAAGGAGCCCCCTTCATTTAGGGATCACCATGGATGTGTTCAGACGGTCTGATGCTGTGGTGGTGCTGCTCTACAGCGGGACACACTCACACCTCTAAAAGATGTCTCGCTGGGGACGGCGAGCAGCCCGTTCCCCACGCACACCCCAGTCCTTCCACAGCTGCTGGGCTGGGAAAGCCAGGGCAGCCCCCCGATCCAGGGAGGGACTGAGAGGTCCCCAGGGAGAAGCAGAGGCCCCCTGGGTCCTTCTGCAGCGGGGTCCCCCCTCCTGCCCTACAGCCGCAGCGTCCCCTCGGCTCCCCGCAGCCGTCCCAGCCCAGGGCCTGCGGAGAGCTGACGGGATGGCTTTTCCCGCGGAACGCCACCGAGCTCGGCCCCTTTCCACCAAACACCATCTCCCCAGGGTTTGGTGGGGTGTTTTGGGGTGCCAGCCCCTTGCAGGGGAGCAAAGCCCCTTCCAGAGCAACCGGGCTGGTTCGGGGAGAGGGTCCTTGGGGTCTGTACCACCTCCAGCGTGATGTTTCCCAGCTGGAGAGCCGGAGCAGAGCGGGAGGGTGAGCCGGCACCCAGGTGGGCGACGCGAGGGCTTACCTTGGGCAGGGTCCCACCGGGTGAGGACGGGTGCCGCACGTCCCGCGGGCACTGGCCGCCCCAAAATTCCTTCCTCTCCTCCTCTGCGCTCTTTATCTGCCGAGGTTCTCCCTGTCCTCCCAGCCTTCCCCAGCTGGCAAGGCTTTTCCACTTAAAGGAGAAAGAGAGGGAAGGGAAGAAATGGAGGGGAGGAGGGGAAAAAAAAAAAAAATAATAAAATCAAATCAAAAGGAGAGGCAAAGCTGTGCCAGGGCTGGGCTGCAGCCAAGCCCTCCCTCTGCTCCTCTAGTGCATCTCAGCAGCGTCCGGGGCAGCCCCCAGCCCACCTGGGAGGGGGTCCGGTCACTTTGGGCCCCAGCGTGGAGCAAAGCCCCCGCTGGAGGGATGTGCACGCGTGTGTGTGTGCGTGTATAAATAAAAGAGACCTCGGGAGGAGGAGAAGAGGGGAGGCTGCCTCGCCAATGAGGAGCGGAGTCCCTCCGACTTCCTCCCTCCACCCTCTGCGGGGACCCTTTGCAGAGCAAAACTTGCGATTAAAGCCCGGCAGACGAGCACGATGCGGGGGAAAAAAAAAAAAAAATTAAAAAAATTAAAAGGAGGAGAAGCCAAAGGGGCTGGAAGGAAAGGGGAGTTTTGCCGCAGGCTGCCGATGAGGGGGAGCGGCGAGGGCCCGGCTAACGGGAAACAAAAGGAGCCCGGACCAGCCCGGCTCTCGCCTCCTTAAACCGGAGAGAAGGAGCTGCTCTCTCCCTGTGTCTGCTTTCAATTCTGGCCTTTTTCCCTGTTTTCTTTCTCTTTTCTCTTTTTTTTTTTTTCTTTCCCCTCAAGCCCCCCTCCTCCCTTTTTCTTTTTTTTTTTTTTTTTCCCCTTTCTCAGGATATGAGGGGATGTTTAGAAAATCCGCTGCCCACGCCAGCAGCTGACTCATGTTTTTATTAAAGAAGGCCTGTACTGAGCCGACTCCGCGTATTCCCCCCGGACGCCTCCCCGTGCCGTGCCTTGCCGGCACTGCGCCTCCCACCCCGCTGACCCCCGGCTGTCCACGGCCGCTCGGGGACCGCCAACGCGCCCTCCTCGCCCTTTTTTTTTTTAGTTTTTGGAAAGGGGAATAAAAGGTCTTGTGCAACTTGGGATACTGCGGCAGAGGGTGGGTTTGGTTGGGGACACGGGGCTGTTTGGGCTGCTGAGGGACATGGAGCTGGGAGAGGCAGCAGAAGGTCCTGTTTCTACCTTGGCCGTGCCATCATCTCAGATGTCTGCACCCCTCCTGCCCTGGGGGGTGGAAGCCAGTTAAGGAACCTCCTATAAATCCTCCCCACGCCTTTATGAGCTCAAATAAAGTTTCTGAGAATCTCTTAATAAGCAAAATATTATTGTTTGTTCAAAAGGGGGCTTTTTTTTGCAGTTTGTTTCGGTGCCGTAACAAGGTGCTGAACCTTTCTGGATCAAAACTGTCCTTTGACCCATCAGTTCTTGCCACCTTTTCCATCTTGGGGTTGTACTTTTGTCTGATCCAAACAAAAAAAACTGTAAAAATGCGCTGATCATCCTCAAAATGGATATTCTCCTGAAAAGCTACCCTTCTATCTTTCTTTTTTTTTTCCTTTCCAAGAATGAAAAAGCCCTTCCCATAAAGACAACACTGCTGAAATCTGTGTTCCTGGCTTGTTTGCAAGGCAGACTCATCCCCTCCTGCCTCCAACGCCTGCACAATGGGCATGGCTAATGATTCCCCGGCTGGACGAGCCCAGGACGTTGCCGCTTATCGCCCGTTATCTCGGTGTTTTCTTCGCACCGCTGAAAAACCGAAGGGGAAGGTCTTCACTCTGTGCAGCTGCGGAGGGTGAGGAGAGCCGGGCTGTGGCACCCCCAGTTATCCACAGGCAGCGGGCTGGTGTGCCGGCTCCGTGCCTGGCAGGGTCCGGCAGCCGGGCAGGTCCAGCCACGGGCAGGGCAGGGGCGATGCGGGCCTGGCTGAGCCGGGAAAGGAGGGGGAGACCTGGAAAGGAAGGATGCCGGAGAGGCATTCCCCTGGGAGCTGGAGGGGCTCTGGTGCCAGGCTGCGTGGGGGGGTGAAGTGGTGATGGCTGGGCAAGACCCTGCTGCTCCCCTGTGCCGTGCTGGCCGGATTCCCCGACTCCAGACATGGTGGCAGCCATGTGTTGGGGGGCCCTGGCAGCCCCCCCGGAGCTGAGACAAGCTGTCGTGCAGAAGAGGAGCCGGCGAGCGTGAGAGTGGCTCATATGGGGGACAGGCGGCAGTGGGGACGTGCTGCGCACATGGCTCTACCCAACACTTTTCCCAAGGGATAAAGATGCGTCTGACGGGTCCCTGCGTACGGACACGTGGGCTGCTGGGAATAGCTCAGTAGAGCTATTTCCCGGCAGCGTCCCCCCTCCAAGGACGGCATTGCTGCTCCCAACTCAACAGGAGAGGGACAAACCCACTGGTGCAGTCCTGCTGGGTCCCTTGCACTGGGCACAGGCTCCTGGGCGCTGGTGCTTTCCCAAAGCCTGGGACCACCAGCATCCCTGCCGCATGTCAGACCCCGCAAGTGGGCCCTGAGAGGAGAATAGACCGGGAGCCCATGGCCAGGCAGCCGAGGATGAGCAGGGGGTGGAAAAGTTAACATGGACCATGCTGAAGGGCAGAGCATCCTGATCCCGAGGTGGGAGGTATTTCTCCCTCTCCTGGGCTGGGAGCAGGGACAGCCTGGGCAAACAAACGCCTCACCCGGGACAAGTCTGCAGGGTCCAGGGTTCATTGTTTTGGGATGCTGGGAGAGCCATGGAGAGGCGGCAGCGTCTCAGCAAGCACGTGGTGGCCCGCGCTGTACGGCCCCAGGGAGCATCCAGGGCCACGCACTTTGTTTAGGAACAGCATGTCGGGGTTACAGCAGCTCCTGGGAAAGGCCAGCTCGGAGGAAGCACCGAAGCCGGAGGGACTCACTTGTGCAAGCGCGAGGGTGGAGGGGAGCAGCTCAGCTACCTCTGCCTCATCACCCCTTCGTTGCTCACCTCTATTTTTGGTGCCTGCACCCCCGTTTGTGGCACTTGAAGGGCTTAGTGATTCCCCCCGGGGCTGGGACAGCTGCAGTGTGGGCTGCCAGAGCCGCTCTCGGATGAGATTTATTTTTCAATAAGCGTCGTTAAGTGCTATCGGGGCCTTGGGGTCATGTGGTGTGACATCTCTGTTGGGGACAGCAGCCACTGAGACAGGGACACTCCAGGGTATTTGGCCTGCTCTGGCATGCCTTGGATCAAAGCAGTTCTGCCCCATCTCAGGTGGAGCTGGGACCATGGGGAAAAAGCCCATATCCCACATCTGATGTGGAGAAGAGCTACCAGAGCCAGGTGACCCAAAACGATGGTGGGAATGGCCGTGCTGGAGTCAGTGGCAGGTCCCATGTGCCAGCAGGTGAGAGGCAGGTAGGAAAGAAGAAGCAGATGTTGGTCTTTCCCGCTTCTTCGAAGGTTTAACGAGGGCCAGATTCGCTCTGGCTTCGGTTCCTCCGAGCCTCTATCAGCTCCAAGTCAGCCCAGGAATTTCAGCATCGCTCTGATGTGGTGTCAAGCCGCAGACCACAAGAGAGGAGCGGCGGGTGCCGGGGAGCACGGCACCACATCTGGGCAACCCATCTGGCGTGGCAGCTGCCAGCACTTGCTCCTGGTTGGATCCAGCTCTTGGGACCTGGGGAGAGCTGCACGGAGGCTTCATCCAGCCCTTTCCAGAGCTCTGCCCCAGCCTCCAGAGAAACTGCCACCCTGCGCATGGTCATGCTTTGCCAGGGTGGCTGTGGGTGCCACCAGTGCCCAGGGAGGAAAGGGAGACAGAAAGTGCGGGGCTTCTTCCAAAGTGACCATACAGCCAAGCACAACGTGCCGGGGAGCGTCCTGCAGCACCACAAACGCCAGCCGCAGGCACCATGGGGTGACAGCGGTGTCAGGAGGTAGCACTGAATTGTACGCCATACAGCGCTGTGTCCATACAGATGCTGACCCATCCCCTACGTCCCCTGGGTTCGGGTGCTTGGAGGAGGCACTAGCCAGCGGCAGAGGATGCTAGCCCGCTGCCTTTCCCCACCTCGAGGCCTTTCCGCCCCCGTCCCACGCACTCTTCCTAACCCCCACGACGAGCCTCGGTATTAAATGTGCTCTGCAGAGCCCCGGGAGGCAGCGGCAGGCTCCTGGGTGAATACTAATAGCGATGCCGTCCGGTCGCCCCAGACTTTCCCACACATCTGCAGTCACTTAATGTGGGAATCGTTAACCCTCTGCTTACGCAGCGCCTGAAACGCGGCAAAGGAACGAAGCGTGGCCAGGACGCTTCCTGCCAGGCCCCGGCCACCCTCGGGACCCCGTGTGTCCCATCGCAGGCTGGTGGGCCAGCTGTGCTCAGCACCCATCGGCTGCACGGCGAGCACCCAGCTGGGACCGCATCACCAACCCAGTGAGAGCAGGGGGCTCCGCACGCGCGGGAAAGCAATGAGAGATACCAGCGTGTGTCCCTGTCCCCAATGCCCTCTTGGGGATAGTCCCCGGGTTTGTGGCATTTGCATTTTGCCAGGAAAAGTGATCCAGACCCCAACGAGTGACCCCGAGCCCTGGGGCGGGGAGAGGGGGGCTGTACGGCAGTGCTGGCAGCACATCAGTTTGGGCTATCCCGCTCCAGCGCCCGTCTCTCTGGGGACCAGCTCTGCAGAGCCCTCCTCGGCACGGGGACACAAGTGCCAGCAGAGACGTGGTTCAGGCAGGTGGGAAAAGCCAAAGGGCATGTGGGGGTCCGCAGTGGGGCTGGTGGAGCTGAGGCAGGGGGTTGTCCTCTGCAAGAGGGTTGCACTCATGTCTCCATTGCCAGAGAGGAGGGGATGCTCTCGGGGCACTCAGTGGGGTGAAGGGCTGTGATTGCCCCATCCCTCCCTTGGTCTCTGGGATGCTGCTCCAAAGGTGTACGGCACGAATGATGCGTAGGAGACAAACTCTGCTCTCCCCTCATGTTGGGGAGCTCATGTTGGGAGGCAGGAGAAGCTGGAGAATGGGAGGAAGGTGTTAGTTGGTCTGGGGTGTGCGTGGGGCCACGCAGCTCTGGGATGTGCTGGTCCAAGGCCCCAGGTTTGCCTTTGGGAGCAGCGAGGGCTGGGGGGAGCGGGGAGGCTGGGGGCTCATGGGGCCGCCGGGGAGGTGGTGGGGCAGGAGGCTCTGGGAGGAAAAGGGAGCGAGGAGAGCCAGTAACCCAACCCTCTGCGGGCATCTCCTGTCCTGCTGAAACCATGGCGGGGGCGCGGAGCAAGGCGGGGGACAAGGCAGGGCTTGGTTTCCCGGGGTGAGTGCCTCCTCCACGGGAGGAGGAGGTGGTGGGGTGGTGGGGTCCCTTACGAACCTGCCCTGGGGACCTCCCGGCCCTCCCTTCTCCAGCCCTTCTGCTTCCAGGAGATGGCATCACTCGATCACGGATAGCAGCGCCGAGCCCCAGGGAGGGCGGGGGAGCCCTGGCCGCTCACCCTCTCGGCTGCATCCACCTGGTTTCCACCAGGAATCTCATGTCTGGAGGACTAGCAGGAGGTCCCCAGGCTGGGTTTGGTGCTGGGGGTCTCTGGAGTGGATGGAGAGGGTACTGTCACCCTCCCCTCATCCAGCCAGGGACCCCTGAGGGCTCTGGCAGCCCCTGACCTGCTCACCCATGGGACCCTACTGCAGGTGGCATTCTGGGACACCGAGGGTCCCCAGCAGCGCCCTTCAGCTCCAGTCTAGCAGCTGGGATGCTCTTCGTGGAGCTCATGGAGGGGCGCCCATGGAGGCCTCCTCGCCTTGCTCTTCTCCAGCGTAAACTTTGCCAACCATAATCCCCACCAGCAATCAACAGGCCAAAGAAAAGGAAAAGCGGGAAGTTATTGTCGGTGGATCTTTATGGCCCAATCTCCTTCCCCTGCCCCCTTCACCCCGCGCTGGGGGAGCTCCTGGCACGGCTGTGAGGAGGCACCTGGCGATGCTGCGCCCCGCCGAGCCCTTCACCTGCCACGGGGAGGATGCAGGTGTGGGGTGCTGTCCCCGGACCCCCGACCCCCCTGGTCCCCAGCAGCTGCCTGCGCGTTTGGCCTCGGCTCCATGGGCTGGGAAAAGGGAAAGGGGGGACCGGGCAGCCCGTCACCGCCCGTGGGAAACAGCCAGCGGCAGGAATAACCCCAGCATCCCCCGTCTCTGAAATGCAGCCGCCCCTGGGGTGGGACCCAGCAGCCACCTGCCTTCCTCCGCACCTCCCACTACCTCATCTGGGGGAAATTTTCTTCTTTTATTTTATTTTTTTTTTCCCCACTCCATGAGCCAGTGTCTCTTTGCTGGCGGGAGGAGGAGGAGGAGGAAGAAGGCCTTGGCTCTCTTATTTAAACAAAGTCGTGGCTGTGCCGAGACCTTGGGAAAAATCCAGGATAGATGGGGTTATACGTTGCATCGATCAATCTGCGCTGCGGCGTGAGCTGAGATCATCACCGGGTGGGATGGTCACCTTTGTCATGAGGGAGGGAGGCAGGACAAGGCTGGGTGAGGGGCCGGGGATGCTGGGGGGCACGGGGAGAGGAGGATGCTGCAAATTGCTCACCTCTCACAGTACCCCTGGCCGTGCTGGGTCTCGGGGGCAGAGCCCAGGCCATGTCAGCTCTGGGTGTGACAGCCCATTGCTGGAGTTTTACTCCGCTCCCTTCTTGCAAACCAGATCCCCTACCTCTTACCGTCCCCCTTTGATCTCATCCTGGCTCCCACCTCCGTGCAGGGAGTGGATGTGGCACGGGGGCATCCGACAAAGTTGGATATTGGATATTTTGGATATTTTCACCCAGTTTCAACCAGAATCGGGGCTGTAGCAATGGGATGAGGCACTCAGGGCTGATGCAGACCCACCGCTTGCCCACAGCTCCAGGGTTGGGGGTGCTGCCCCGTTACGGCTCCAGCGCAGCGTGCTTGATCACAGGGTGGGAATGACAGCAGCAGCATGGCCTGGCTGCGGCTGGGAGGGCTGCGAAGGGGGTACGGCAAAGTACTGGCAAAGTCCACCTTGAGCAAACAGATGACAGCAGCGCTGCGGGGGCTCGGGGACACGCCGATCCCTCCACGAACGCAGGAGAGCTCCGGATGCTGTGGGGAGAAAGGGGCCGGCATGGGAGTGAGCGGGGCCCCGGGAGCACCGGCGGCTGGGTGCTGTCCCCAGCCCACCCCCTAACGCTGGGGACATCTCCCACCGGCTGCGGGGAAAGCAAGAAACGGCTGTGCATCAAAGGCACTGAGCTCCTCAAGTCAGAGGCTTTGCCGGTTTTGTTACCGTTTTCCTTTAAACCTCACGAATCTGGGAGGCAATCCCACCCTGGAAACTCTTCATATCTGCGATCAAGAAAAGTTCTGAAATTCTCTTGTTTTATCCCCTCCTCTCAATTTCATCCTAAATCTCTTTTTTTCCCTGCTTGTTTATTTGTTTGTTTGGTTTTTATTGTCAAATCCCAGGCTGTTTCTGTCCCAGGAAGATGAGGACTGACCAGTCCTCGCCCTGCTCATGTTTCCAGCAGGGGAAGGGGCTGGCGCACAGACAAGGGCAGAGGTGGCCTTGGGGAGGTGACAAAACACCCTCCTGGAGCCTCTGCCGGGCTGTGCTTCGGTTTGAGAAGAAAAAGCCAGCTTACAAATGACAGCTGTGACTATGTGGTGGTGGCCAGTGCATGCGGAGCGTGACGCTGGTGGGGAGGGGGACGTTGGCAGGGAGGAGGCTCCGGGCTGCAGACGATGGTGGTTTCTGGCCCAGATGGCACAGAGCTGGTCCTTGGTCCCTTGTCCCCCTCCGGACTGGAGGTGTTTCTGGTGTGATGGGTGACAAGCGGGTGGTCTCCCACCTCCTGCCTTGCAGGCAGACACAGCCTCACGAGGGGCCCGTTTCTGCTTGGTTTTCCCTATCAGAAAATATATGGGGAGGTTTTTGCTTCTTTTAAGAGAGAAGACAGACAAGAAACGCCTCTCGCCACAGGGTCGTGAGCCCCTCGGAGCCACGTTGGAGCCCAGGGACTCCCTGTTGGGTCCATGGTGGGGGCATTCCCCCTGCACACAGCTGGCTCTGTCTGTCCGTCTGTCTGTCCTGCTTGCTGGGGCCGGGCTGAGGTTTGCTCTCAGGGTTGGAGGGGTGGGTTTACCCCCAGATGGAGTGAACACAGCAGAACGTAGAGCCTTCCTTTCCCACCAGCTCCCCTTTTCCGAATCAGGTGGACACTGGACACTGGAAATCATCACCCCAGAGCAAGGGTTCGGTGTCCCCCAACATGGGGACTTGGCTGATGGCAGGCATAGCCCAGCTTGTCCCCTACGCGCAGCTGGGCTTTAATATGAGAGTTCAGCACAAAATACCCTTCTCCTGGGGTACGGATGGCTGCGGGGACAGGGTGGGCTCCTTTGGGGCATCCTCATGGGTGACACCCACGATGCTCTGGTGTCCCCAAAGCCATCTGGTACAAAGGGACCATCGCCGGTGGCATGGAGACAGCTGTGGGGTGATGACAGCAGAGGGGACATGGGGTCCTCGGTGCTCCCCAGGGTCACCCACCGCCTCGGTTCCCCTGCAGCTGGGGTGGGAGGTTTGAATTCGCCCCCCTCACCCGCTGGGGTTCCTGCACTTTGAAATGCAAACCTGCCTTTCAATGCAAATGCTGCGAGAGGTTGGGCCCAATAAAAGCCTGTGGGCAGGGAGGTGCCTGGCCCCGGGACACAGCTCCCCAAGGCGCCCAGGTGAGCGGCGGCGAAGGAGGGGCGGCCGCTTCCCCGCCAAACCAAACCCGGCCCGCAGCCGGCGGCACGGCGGCACAGCATGTGCGCGGAGCCGGCCGGAGAAGATGTATGTAGGTTATCTTTTGGATAAGGACACCAACATGTATCCCAGCCCTGTTCGGCATCCCAGCCTCAACCTCAACCCCCAGAATTATGTGCCGGGGCCGCCCCAGTACTCGGACTTCGCCAGCTACCACCATGTGCCAGGGATTAACAACGACCCGCACCACGGGCAGCCGGCGGCTGCCTGGGGCTCTCCCTACACCCCTGCCAAGGAGGACTGGCATTCCTACGGGACCACTGCTACGCCTTCCACCGCCAGCCCGGGGCAGTTTGGATTCAGCCCCCCAGATTTTAATCCCATCCAGCCCCCGGGCTCTGGACTCCTGCCTCCACCCATCAGCAGCTCGGTCCCCCAGCTCTCCCCTAACGCCCAGAGACGCACCCCGTACGAGTGGATGAGGCGCAGCATTCCCAGCACCAGCAGCAGCGGTAAGGAAAACCCTCAGCCCTGCACCCCTGCGCCTTCCTCGGTGCAGAGGATCCCTGGGCTTGAAGTCCTGCGGGGCCGGATCCTGCTTCCGCGGCTTTCCTTGCGTGGGCACTGCCAGCAGGGACGGCGTGCTTGGCCTGCCCTCGGCATGGCGCCTCGTCCCCAAAAAGCAGGGGGACCCCACTGCCGAGGTGGCAGGGGCTGAGGATGGGAAGGGAGGATACCGTCCTTCCGCGTTGCTGGCAGCCGGGGTTATATGGTTGGAAAGTCCTTTTTCCCAGCTGGTCTCTGCCCCTGCGCCTCTGCCATCGCCTGCCACCACCGGGTAGGATGGGCAGAGCCAGAGACCCCCGGGATGCCGGGGTCCCACCAGCCCCGAGGGGGTTGAACGGGGTGTCTCGCGTGTGCAAGGGTGAGCGTGCAGGGCTGCGGCTGCGAGCTGACGTGGAGCTGCGTGTGAGAGCCCGTGTATGGGGCTGTGCATATGTGTGTGCTGCATACATGTGTGGTGTGTGTACGTGTGTGCAGGGAAGGTACCCTATGTATGCAGGTGGAGGGAAGGTGCTGGATGTGCTGTACGTAAGGTGTATTCAGTGCGCGTGAGGTGCTATAGGCTCTGTGTGCGTGTGCAAGGAGCCACAAGCAGTATGTGTGTACAGGGCTAGCTGTATAGGTGGTGTCAGTGAGTGTGTACGGGGGATGCTACATGGTCAAGGTGTGCGTGGAAGGTGCTGTGTGTTGAGGACAGTGATGCATGTGGTGCGTGTGCAAGGCGCAGTGTGTGCCTGCATGTGTGCTCTGTGTGCACACACGGTGTGCGTGCAAGGTGCAGTGTGTGCCTGCATGTGTGCTGCGTGTGCACACATGGTGTGTGTGCAAGGCGCAGTGTGTGCCTGCATGTGTGCTGCGTGTGCACACACGGTGTGCGTGCAAGGTGCAGTGTGTGCCTGCATGTGTGCTGTGTGTGCACACATGGTGTGTGTGCAAGGTGCAGTGTGTGCCTGAATGTGTGCTGTGTGTACACGTGTGCTGTGTGTGCAAGGCGCGGTGTGTGCCTGCATGTGTGCTGTGTGCGCACACATGGTGTGTGTGCAAGGTGCAGTGTGTGCCTGCATGTGTGCTGCGTGTGCACGCGTGCTGTGTGTGCAAAGCGCGGTGCGTTGGGGGCCGGTGCCACGTGGAGGGTGCGTGTGGGTGCTGCGGGTGCGGCACGCCGCGGGTGCGTGTGCACGGCGCGTGGGTGCCGTGCACCGCGTGAGCGGGTGTCCCCGCTCCTGTGCCTACCGCTGGCGCGGGCACCCAGCGGCCCTGCTGTCCCCAGCGTCTTGTCGCCATGTCCCCAGGGTCCTGTCCCCATGTCCCCAGGGTCCTGTCCCCGGGGTCCTGTCCCCGCTGAACTCCTGACCTGGGGGTGGTGGCGGTGGTGGCGGGGAAGCGTCTGGGTGACCCCAGCCCCCTGCCCGCGCTGGGTGGAGGGGGGTCCTGCTGCCCACTTCAAAGGCGGTGGGCAGATCCCCCCTTGGGGCCAGCCCAAATTGACAAGGGCTTCGCTTTGTCATGGAGATGGTGGCCGGCTCCTTTGGCAGCGAGGTGAGGTGCGGGGCCCTTTGTCCTGCCCTGCCCGCGCCCTTTCATCTTCCCCTCCAGGCTGCGATGGCCGATGGCCGCTGCCAGCCCAGCCTGGGCCCGTCCTGCCCGCAGCGGGGCCCTCTGCCCGCCGGGTTTACCCGGTCCCGCCACCCCTCGCCCTCTCCCGTTCTGGCTCCGCAGAGCGCTGCTGGGGCCCAACTCACTACAGGAGTGGTCTGCGCGTCTCTCGGGGGCGAGTTTGCTTCGGGTTGCTCCACATCCCCGGCGGCGGGGCCAGGGCTCCCTGTTTGCAAAATGTCTCCGATTTTAGGCTTGTTTCTGGCTCCTCATGTCGGGGTGGCGAAGACTCTTGTGCAAGGGGCTTGTGTAGAGGTGCCGGGGGTCTTCCAGCACGGAAAATAGCTCCTCATGTTTGCCCCACCTGCATGGCCGGGATGGGGATGGGGCTGGGGCTGTCCCAGTAGGACCAGTGGCTGCAGGGGAGCAGGCAGAACATCCCGATAAATGGGAAAAAAACAGCCCCGGTCTGGAAAGAGGAGGGGAGGAGAGGCAGGCTGGTATTTCCTGGCCTGTTTTAAGCAGTGAATATAGCTATTTAGGAAAAATGCCTCCCCCCGTAGCCAGCGATGGAGACCCACAGGCGTGCTGGGACTCAGGGCTTCCCCTCTGCCCTGGGGTTGAAGGGGATGTGATCCTGCAGCCCCCCCCGGCCCGCAGCTGGAACCCCACCACTTCTGCAGGTTTTGTAGGTCCGAACGTCTCGGTTTCTTCTGAGGAGAGAGGTGGGAGGGAAAATTAATGAGGGGAGAAAGACATCAGCACACCTCTCCTCTGGATCAAGGGCATGGTTTTACACCCAGCAGTGGGGCCGAGATAAAACAGGGGCTTGAAAGTGCCTCTGATTGAGTTAGACAACAATTGAGTTGATTGAATTCTGGAAAAATATCATTAGTTGCTTAGTTTGTATCTCTTAGATTAAATACATACAAAGGGAGAAATAAATCAGCCTTGTTCTCCTTGCACGCAGAGGAGGAGCTGCCCCAGCCCAGCCCCAGCGATGCGGGGATGGGTGCTGGGGTCAAAGCCCCTTTCTTGTGGCGCTTCCCCGGGCAGATGACCAGCGAGGTCCCTTATTGAGGCACCTGCGGGTTCAGGACCTGTCCTTGTGTCTCTGCCGGGTCCAAGCCCAGTGCTGCTGGTGCCAAGCAGCTGCAGGATTCGACCGCGGTGGGACCATGTGCTGGGAGATGGTGGGATGCAGCCTGTGTTTTCCAGGGCTGCCCTTTAAATTAAAAAAAAAAAAGAGCCTTTCTCCATTAAGCTCTCCATTAAGACAGCAGGGCAGAGATGGGTTTAACACAGAGAAGGATGAAATTCTTAGATCTATTGAAATCAATAAACTGGACTTTAATCAGCCGGGATTGATTAACTACCCATCTCACCGCAGTGGGAATGGGAAATGGATACGCAGACTTTTTTACTATAAATATAAACAGTTTCATTGCGAATGCTGTAAATCATAATACTTCAGAGGGTTGGAAATTAAGGTTCCCTCTCTGTCTTGCCTTGTGTAAACAGCTCTTGGCTGCAGTTTGAAAGCTTTGGGGAAAGAGCTGTGCGGTGGTAGGAGAAAATGCTACGCAGGGGATATGAGTGGGTTGGGGGCTTCTGCAAATGCATTCCAGAGCCCTTGAAAAATCAATGAGAAATCTCCCAATGATCCACTGCAGAGTCAGGCTGTACAGGGGGATGATTCTATATACCTGTTGCTAAATACGAGTGCGCTTCACCCGTCTGAGCCAAGATAACCCTGCAGCAGAAGGGATTGCGACTCCAGAGGGCTGGTCGCTGGAAACCGGGATTTAAAGGGAACCAAGCTGGAAGATGTCCCCAGGCCTCATTTCTCTCCCCGATGTCACCTCTTTTTCTGCTCATAAAATCTTCACGAGCAGCGTGTCAGAGCCTCATGCTTCCTCCTTATTCACAATTATTTGCAAACTTCCCTGTGAATTGCACCCCGGCTCTATAAAAAGCTCAGGAAGGCGGCTGGAAACGGTGGCTGGCTGAACTTTGAAATTCACCCTCTGCTCGTTAGTAATGCAAATCCTCAGATACTGCCTCGGGTCTGGCTTTTAGGTCACTAATCGAGCTGGGGCAGCAGTGCTAAATATTGCAAATGAAAGTGCAATTGGGGTATCACTCGAAGAGGGGAATGCACTCGGAGCTTCAGGTGGTTATCAGTGCCCATGGTGCCCGGGTAGGTTTTGGGGTGACGGAGAGCAAATAGTGATGCTCTGAGCATGGGGGAGCGGTGATTTACTGGGTGTGCAGTTTTCCATCTCAGTTTTCACTATTTCCAGCTCAGTTTTCCAGCTCTGTTTGCTCAGCCCTGGTGAGGTCCATGAAAGCTGGAGGAAAGAGTAAAAACCCCGTTAACGAGACAGAGAAAGGTTTTCTATGGACAGGCAGCGTTCATGCCGTGCATGGTATGTTTTGGGGTGTTGGTGGTGGCTGGAGGATGGTGTGTTTCCTCAGTCAGTCCCCGCATCGGGGACCCCTCTTTAGGACATGGTCACTCCCCGTGAGACCCTTTGCTCCCCTGGGTCACTCGGTGTGTGCACGCATCGGGCCCCATCGGTCTTCTCCCCTTGAATTATTAACCCACAACCTGCTCCTGGCCCCAGCCGGGATTTGTTGACCACTTAGCCTGCTGGCCAAGGTACAGGCCTTTCAAACTTTCCTAGAATTGACTTTCCTTGAACAAAAAGGGCTTCCCTGGAGCACTGGTGGTACCTACGTGATGGGCTTGGCTGGCTAATACCCCGGGATTAGCAGAGGGACACTTTAAACCTCTGGCCAATGGCAGATGTTTCCTACAGGGGACCCTTCAAGGACGCCCACTCCAGCGCTGTTAGCTTTGCGATCGCCCGGATAAGGGGCCGGATCCTTCCCCCGGGCTGCCCCACGGTAAGGATGGGCTGAGCCCTACGATGCTGCGAAGAGGGAGAGGAGTCCCGGTGTCCAGCCGGCACCGCCACCGCCATGCTGTCCTCCTCCTGCCACAGCCGGACCAAATCCAGCCAGGTGGCTGATCCGGATGAGCTGGATGCGGGCTCAGTGCCGTGGGGTTGGCGTGAAGGTGACGCTCTGCGATGGGCTGTTTCCAGCCCCCATGCTCTGGCCAGCCCGCATGTCACCCCGGCGCTCCTTGCCCTCCCGCACCGGTGCGGTCTTTGACCCGGCGCTGGAGCCTGGCTGGCGGCGCTCGGCTCGGCACTCGGGAAACCATGGGAGCAACTGAAGGAATCTGCCAGTTGCCAAAATAAAGGGTCGAATCACTGCAGGGCTGGGAAACGCTTGCCCCAATGCCCAGCCTCAGGCTGCTGTCCCCAGGGTTGGAGCATCTCCTGCCATGTTGCTCCATGTCTGAGGACATGGGGTTGTGATGGGGAACCTCTGGCTCGCTGCAACCGCCGGCAACCTGCTCCTCAGCCCCTCGGGGTTTGCACCTCCTGGGAGGAAGATGAGGCTTGCAGAAGGGGTGCCGTCACACGTGTGTGTGGGTGTGGGCGCAGATCTGGCCCTGTCTCGCTGTGCCGGCAGCGTGGAGCCCAGCCGGGGCCGGACCGTGCTCCTGCGCACCGGTCTGCGCTCTCCGGATCCGGCTCTTCCCTGGGTGTCTCTGCCCCTTCCCAGCAGTTGGGCTGTGCCATACGCCGAGCCCCGGGCTCTGCCAGTCCCGTAACCCCAGGCAGGCAACCCCCAGGCACATACTCTTACATATAGCAAAGCTTTTTTGGAAGCACAAAGCTGGATCCTCTGCGCGCAGGAGACTAGAAAGCCATCAGGACAAGTGGTGTGGTTTTGCAAGCGAAACATTTCCAGTGCGTGATGTATGGAGCTGAATCAGGTTTTATTGCTAGCGGGGTGACCACGGGAGCATTGCTGTTTGCTCTGAAGTCTTTGGCACCAGGAAGAAATCCCCAGGTTGGGTCAGTGTCAGGCGAACGGCCATGCATGGAGCTACCCTGGGGGCAGGAGGGGTGGTGGGCTCCTCGGAGGGGCCCCCAGCGCCTGTGGGCACAGGTGAGTCCTGCCTTCAGCCCAGCAGCTCTGAAATGCCCGTTTCTCTGACCAGAGCAGAGCTGGGGGAGCCTTGGCAGGGTCCATCGGGTGAGGATTCATCCAGCATCCCCTCCCTCTGCAGTACAGAGACATTAAATATGTACCGGGTGGAGATGGTTCCTCTCACCCAGTTTTTGGCACCTGGCAGTTGTCTAAATCCAACACCCTTTGGCAGAGGAATGATCTCAGGCAGGAATCTCGGGAAGGATTGTCCTCCAGAGGGGTTCATTTCTCACCAGCGGTGATGAAACAAGCCACATGGCTCCGGTCCTTCGCCCCATGTGGGTCGTCCCATCCATCACTCCTCTGCTTCCTGCGGCAGAGGAAAAATAATTGACGATATTGAAGCACGAACGGGAAGGGGAAGGCTTGTGAAAACCCTGACCTGCTGGTTCCCAGCAGTTGAGGAGGAGGATGTAGGACTCGGGTTTATCCCCCCTCCCCAGCCACCGAGGAGCTTGTGTGCTTGGGGGAGCTGCTGGAGTTTGGAGGGGAAAGGCGAGTGTGGGGCGGGGGGGCAGAGGGAGGCTGCTGGGGGGACTCAGACCCCGCTGCTGTCGGTGAAAACTTCGGGGTTCCCTTTTCCAGCAGGTTTAGGGACAGTGAAATGCGCTAGGCTGCCTGTCCCGAGCATCAGCATCACCGCTGCGCAGCGTGGCCGCCGTCGCCTCTGCTCGGCAGAGGGAGCACGGACCCCTCCGCACAGAGGCAGCTGGAGCACATCTGGCTGCCAGATGAGGGTGACTCCAGCCAGCCTGGAGGCTGCTGAGCGTTAGGAGGTGACCCCCGCCCTCTCCCGGGACTGGGGTCTCTGTCATGGAGCCTCACCCTGCCGGCTGCCCCCCTCTTTGTGGTGGGAGGGGGATTTCCCCCCATGGAGCCGCAGAAGGACCGGGTGTTAAGCCGCCTGGGCAGTCCCACCAGTGATCAGAGCCCACAGCGATGACCCTGGGACTCCACTCTGGTTTGGAGCTCCTTCTGTGCCTCAGTTTCTCCATCCGTAGCATTGCCTAAGCTATGCCGGCACCGGGGGGAAGTTTTCCTTGATGCTTTCCCTGGGGAGGAAGGACAAATCCTGATAGAGCACTGATTCTTCTGGGCCAAGAGGATTTTATCCTCTTTGCAAGTAGATGCTGCTCGTTCAGAATAAAGCAGCTTTTTCATGGAGAGAAAGCACCCACCCCGGGGGGGGGGGGTCAGCCTCACACCCCATCTTGCTGCGCTTTAACTCCAGTGCGGACAAGTTCTTTCCCTGGCGCTCACTGGTGGTGGGACGTTTCACACCTGATGTTTTTCAGCAGTCAAATATTGTAGTGCCATCAGATGGTGTGGAAACGCACCCAGTACAGACAGACGGGCAGACGCGGCTGTACAGATGGAGCCAGCGCATGGCCAGAGCATCGCCAGGAAGGTGAGATGGCGCAGGGCTGCTCCGGGAACGCGTTGCCTGGGCTTTCCACGCCACTCATGCGAGGAGCCGCCGTGCAGCGGGGCGTGCAGAGCCGCCGAGCAGCCGCGGGGCCGGCCAGCCTGGCAGCAACGCCGCCGTCCCCCACGCCGGCACCTCCCGTGCAAAGCAGCGTGCAACGTGCCCGCGTCCCCAGGCCTCGGGGACCTCTGCGGTGGGGCGCGACAGCCGGCACCGCGGTGGGCTCTCATCTTGGTGGCTCGGGGCTGCCGTACCCTGGTTGCCCTGATCGGAGCCCTGATGGCTGCATAGCGGCTTCCCGCAGAGCCAAGGTTTGCAGCCGCTGCAATTTGGAGCTGCTTTGACCTGTGAAATAGAGACCTTTCGAAAACCGTGCAGGTTGATGCTCCTCGCTGCTGGCAGCCGTGCTGCTCCTGCCGCAGATGGGAGGGCTGTGTCCCGCGGATGGAGATGCTCTGTTCGGAGCTGGCGTGGTCCCCTCTTAGCCGTGCTGGGCACACTGGGCTGGCTACGTTGTTCTGTAGGACTGGGGAAAAGACAGGCTCCAAAAAACGTGCCAGCTCTTGCTCTTTCACTACTTCCCACCTCCCCGCAGGGTGCCACCCCGCAGTCTCTTTCCTCCCTGGTTTGAACCAGCTTCTGCCAAGCTTTCTTAGAACTGCTCAACAAGACCCTTAAAATACCCCATATTATGTATCTGTTAGGGTGCTTAGGGCATAATTTCTTACTGAAAGCCATCCTTTGGGCAGGCCAGGGATGGAGAGGGTGAATTACCTCCTCCCTGGCAGCCTCCGCCATGGCCGTGAGGGTGCAGAGCCTGGGATGGCGGGCACAGGGATCTGGTTTGGTTGTCCCTTCCCCTGCCAGGCTCCTGACCCGGGGCAGGGCGGGAGCTCCCGCATCCCCATCCCCAGGGCAGGGCTGCCGTGGGGAGCAGATGCGGGCTGGGGGTCTGGACCCCGTCGTCCCACATGTGTGCGAGTGCGTGTGCATGTACACTCCGGAGTGCGTCCTTTGGGGTTTGCACAGCACATTAAAGCTATTCCCTTATCTAATCATGGCTCAGGTGAGTGCTATTAGGGTTATACATTAACAGTGGTAACGATACCCTCTCCCCACGCAGCCATTGGCCCTGCCTTGATCCCAAAGCCGAAACCATTCCCACTGGCCCTGCGAACGGCTCCATTTGACTGTCTGAGCAGTTCCTTTCTGGTCTTTTGGGGACAAGCAGAAGGGACTTTAAATGCATAGCAGGGCTGGAAGGGGCCAGCAGCTGTGGGCTGGAAGGGGCTAGCTAGCTCCCATAGGTACGAGGGCTTCCCGTAAGGAGCTGGGCTGGCTCATCCCAAATTTCCTCTTTCCTTTCACAGAGCCATAAAAAGTCTCCAGGAGAGAGTTAAGTGTAACCCAGCATTCATATTCAAGGTGGTTGAATTATTCATTGTCAATAGTATTTCTCGCAAACCTCTTTCTTTTCCTTGTGAATCACCCACGATACATTCCCGAATTCAGCAGACATCGCCGAAACCAGCAATTAGTTGAGATGAATAACTTTCCATCTCTGGCTTGGTCATGAGCCCCCTGCTTTGGGTCTTTGCTACATGATGTTGGGCAGTGCGAGACTGGTGCCCAGCTCACCCAGCGATGGCTCAGCAGCACGGCCAGGCATCTGCCAGGCCTGAGGCAAAGCAGAGGCTTCAGCAAGGATGAACGGTGAAGAGGGAATAACAAAGAACAAGCTGTGATGGATCTATTTACAGCTGCAGCAGGAAATAATAATTCCTGCTGAAATGCATGGCATATGTGATACTCACAAACCGCCTTGTTTCTTTACTCTTTAATTTATTTTTTTTACTTTATCTGTCAATTCCTTTGCTTTCTAGCTGGTTTTTCTTCAAGCAGTGGCATTCAAATAGCAATATTGCAAACAAGACCATTTTTAAGTCATTAACTCTTCAGAAAGGTTTTTGCTTTCAAATGAAAAAAAAAAAAAAAAGATAAATTTCTATGAGAAAGAAAAAAACTTGTAGGAGTGCCTGAGCCTGGAGCAGACAGAGGGATCCTGGTTTCTCACGGAGCTGCTAAACCCCACATAAATCTCCACCAGCGCCTCTGGTTTATTCTGTAACTCCTCGGGAATCGCTGCGTTTGTGAATCCAGCACAGGTGCCTCCTGGGCTGGGATGCAGAAGTCCTTCTCCTGCTGAGGAACCCTTCACCTGAGGGGCGGCGAGAGAAGGCAGCGACCCCATGGGAAGGGCAGGGGTCCGGTGGGAGAGCGCGGGGAGAGCGTGGGGTCCCGCATGGGCCGGGTGCGCCCGGCATCGCTCCAGCCCCGCGCTGTGCCGCGGTCGGTTTTGTTTCGAGCTGCCACGGCCACTGTGTGCCAAAGAGGAGACAAACACCCCGCAACGCTGCCGTAGGTCCCTCTTGCACTAAATCACTGCTTTTCAGACATGTGTCTGCAGACATCTCCACACACATCTTGCTCAGTCAAATTACCTTTTTCACCCTGTTTTTACCTGCAGAGTCACCCTGTGTGGCCAGGGGCAGGTTTGCTCTCCGCGGTGGTGAGGACGGATCAGGTATTCGCTTCCAAACAGCCCCGGGGTGAGCTGGGCTCCCCGCTCTCTACAGTGACTGAATTCATCACATCCCTCAAATATGAGTTAGTGGCTAAAGGCCAGCCCTGGTGCTGGGACATTCAGTTCCTACTCATGGCCATGTCACAGCCTTGTTGTGCTCCTGCCCTCCTCCCTTTGGTGCTGCTTGGGGACCACGCTGGGACCCTCGGCCATCCCAGCCAGCCCCTGCCATCATCCCACTCACGTTGTGCTGAGCCCATGCCAGCACCTACTTCCAGGAGGAATGGCAGGAGGACACTGAGAGTGACATAGTCATGGAAATTGGGTGCTAACTTGAATCGCAGGGCTGCTGCTTTTATGCTTGGGAGCACTGGGGTCAAGCCCCAGCAGGGCGAGACACCTCCCGTGCCCACCCCAGCTCCCGTGTGCACCAGGGGTGGACACACACTCATGGGCTTCCACACGTGGTTTGCGCAGTGGCCAACAGCAGGAGCTGGACCTTTGCTGCCTTTCGCTTATTTAGTAGAAAACCAGCTGCTTTTTGGCATCCCACGGGATGCTGTGAGGGAAATGACCCCAGGGGAGCCCCTCTCCCACTCGCAGTGTGCCGTGGCTGTGGGTTGTCCTGACTCAAACGTTCTTTTACATTTATCTTTCAGTATCAGAGGTGGCTTAGGAAAGTCCCCATCTTCTTGGAAGGGGGAAGCAGGGGAGATACATCCTTAAAAATAAAATTGACTCGGTTGAGAAACAGATTTGCAGCCTGGGGGCTGGGGGTTTTCTGTGTGGGGATTCTCTGATGTCTGGTCAGGGTTGAGTCCACTCTGCAGCTGCTGAAGTACAGTTTTGCTCTGCGCCACCCAAACTCCTGCTTCCACTAGGATGGTCAGAATTTAATAATATTGCTGAGACATCTAGATGTTGATCAGATTTGGCCCAAACTAACGGATGTGCCAAGGACTCGTTAGGGGGAATGGGTGAACAGGATGGTGGGCACATAAAGATCCCCTTTCCTGGGAGAAGCAAGCTGCAAGCCAGATTATATGGGTTGTTGGGTCACTAGAAATCCCTCCCTGCTCATCTGCAGCAGTGATGGGCAGTATCCTGTCCACTCTGGTACACCCAGGGCAGCCCCAGGGAAATCCATGGAGCGGTTCTGGGATTGCTCCTGTCCCTTCCGATGGCAGCACCACTCTCAGCAGCAGAAATTCAGGAGAAGATGGGCAAACGTGTCTGCCAGGCAAACAAATGGCCGTGTTCCCAGTCAGAAGGACAGTGGCTGCTCAGCTGAAAGCACGTCTCCGTCCCTCCCGACGCCCTGGAACAGGATTTTGTTATTCCGGGTGGAGAAGCAAATATTCACAGCTGTGTTTATTCCCTGCCTGTGGGCTCTTCTGCGGAGGAAAGCACCGGGGAATTGTCAGCAAACTGCTGGGCATGGGTACCCTCCCTTGAACTGCCACCCACACCCGCCGCAGTCCCCAGCCCAGGCACAGTTCAAGCCGTTGGGCTTTTTTGACTGTATTTTTCTGCTAGACAGTGGTAGGTGCTGCCTCGTGCACAGAGGAGATGTGGGGCTCGATGGGCCCAAGCTCTGTCAGTATCTCGGCGGTGCCAAGGCGAGATTTGGGCTGGCTTCAGTCAAACAGTGCTGGCGCACAGCTCCGGTCCGCGGGAGTGCTTGTGCACCGTGTGGGCTTTCTTCAGTGCATCTTCAAAGACTGCACCAGAGAAATAAGTTGCTGCCCTCTGTCTGAGCTCGGTATCTAGAGGAGGAAAATAACCCTCTTGGTGGCAGAGAAATGCTGTCATTCCTGGGTTTTCCCTCTTTCCCCTGTCCTGATCTGTATACCTTTGAGTGATAGCACCTTGGGTTTGGGCTTCCTGGCAAAGAGCTGGGCTCCCCTCAGCCCTCCCAGGCTGTGTTTTTGCAGGTACCTTCTCCTCAGCCCACTGTAGGGCTTGCAGCTCTGCTCCTCTCAGGACGGTGTGACATGGCATGTGGGTTTTGTAGTCCAACTTCTCAGGATGCCTCTGATTCCCTCCTTCTCTTCCCCCCAGGCAATTTCCCCAATGCCCAGGTACTTTCCAACACTGAGAAACACTCTGGTGCTACCCAGGATGGGCATCAAATCCAGTAGGACCCTCACAATTCTCTTTTCCACTGATCCCCAGGGCATTGCCATGTTTCTCCTGAGCTCTCCATAGGTGGCTGTGTAGCTCCTCCATGTCATCAGTGACACTCCTGCCCCTCCCTTCTGTCCCCTCTTGTCTCACGCCCCCTCTGCTCTCTCTGCCAGGCAAGACCAGGACGAAAGACAAGTACCGGGTGGTGTACACGGACCACCAGCGCCTGGAACTGGAGAAGGAGTTTCACTACAGCCGCTACATCACCATCCGCCGCAAGGCCGAGCTGGCCGCTGCCCTCGGGCTCACCGAACGGCAGGTGAGTTCCACAGTGTCCCAGGAAAACCCACGTCCTGGGTGGAGATGGGGCTGGGGAGGAGAAGAGCTGCAGCCCAGGCGGGCAGCGGTGGTCCCACCTTGCTCCACATCTCTGCCTTCTCTTCCAAACTCCAGGATGCTCCTCCTGCCCCAGGGCGACCCTGAGGGTTGTCATCCTCGGCTGCATCTGTCCCCATCTCTGCATCACTGTCTCTGTCTTTCTGCAGGTGAAAATCTGGTTTCAAAATCGGAGGGCGAAGGAGAGGAAGGTGAACAAAAAGAAGATGCAGCAGCAAAGCCAGCCCACCAGCACCACCACGCCGACCCCACCGGCCGTGGGCACACCGGGACCCATCGGAGGCCTCTGCAGCAGCAGCACCCCAAACCTCGTCTCCTCGTCTCCGCTGACGATCAAGGAGGAATTCATGCCTTAACCCCCTTCACCAGCTATAGACACCAAGAGATAAGCACTATGTAGCAGAGCCCAGCCGGTCCGCGTGCTCTGAAGAGGGACAGCCCCAAAGACATGATGGTCCCCAGCTGAACCAACGGGGAAGTCAGGGAGGCTGGGCGAGGTGGCACTGGGACCTTCCCAAGGGGTTGGTGGGTTCTCTCCTACATAAAAAACATAGGTTAGGTAGTATTGCTCTCATGTAGGAAACATGCGCCGGTCTGGTCTCTGGTATTTGTAGCCCAAAGCAAGGTCCTAATGTCAGCAGAAGGAAGCGGGGGAGTAGAGGACGGCTCTCCTAGGGTGCTTCTGGTGGAGCTGGTAGGATGCTTCCTTTGGTCCTTCTGAGGCTCCAGCTGCCCGGCGCTTTTGGGGCAGTTTGAACAAGACTGAACTAGAAAAAAGACTTGGCTGAACTCAGGGCAAAACAAATTTCCTCTGAGCTGGTCTCCTGGATCTGCTGCACCGGGAACGGGGGTGCCAAAGGCAGAGCGATTTGGACTGCGGGAGCCAGGCAGGATCCTCGGCCGTGGGACCCGAGGGGGGACTCCTTCAAACCATGGTGATGGCAGCGAGCCAGAGCTGGCCCTTGGCGGGAGTCCTTGCACATCCCTAGCCATGTTCCCCAGCCACCCTGCCAGCACCTGCTCCAGCGACCCTGGCTCTGCCCCTGCAGCCACAAAGAACCACGCAGAGATGTGTCCAGCAGCCCTGGTGCCCCCGGCTGTGCCACGGCAAAGCAGCACTGCAGCCATCCTCCACCTGGAGCCCAGGGAGAGGAGAGGAGAGGAGAGGAGAGGAGAGGAGAGGAGAGGAGAGGAGAGGAGAGGAGAGGAGAGGAGAGGAGAGGAGAGGAGAGGAGAGGAGAGGAGAGGAGAGGAGAGGAGAGGAGCCAGGCATAAGCATGCTGGAGATGGACCACCCTGCTGAACCCTGAGACCACCTTCCAGTGGGGAAGGAGAGGAGAACAAGAAGGTTTTCCATCAGGATGGGGTGCAAGAACCAGCCCCAGGCCATCCAGAGGGGTCAATACCAGAGAGATTTGTGGTGCTGCTCCAAGGGAGTGCAGCCGCCACGGGCACGGGGAGCTGCTGTCAAGGTGGACAGGGTCTGTGTCAGGCAGAGGAAGGGCTGGCACGTGCCCTGGTGTTAGGCGATGGAGAAGTGGTTTCCAGAAAGACAGAGGAGTGCGTTTTTCCTATTTTCTTCAAAACCCAAAGGACTTCAGGTTTTGCTCTCCATTTCTGGCCTCCTCCACACACTGCACAACCTCTCACCCACTGTGTGCCATAGGCCAGTAACTGATATCCTTCTTTTCCTGCTGGTGAACTGCAACTGAAGCATCCCTTCACCCTGCTGAGTCCTGACCACTGTATTGGCCTGGGTTTCTGACGCCCCAAAGGCCAGTGGGGCACGGCTGGGACACCGGAGGGTCTGCGGCTCCTGCTGGGGGCTGCACCGGGTGCTCCTGGGCTGCGGCTTCCCAAGACCCACACAGGGACGAGGGTGCGTGGGCCTCACCTGGCAGCTCGCATGGCCTTTCCCAGCTCCATTTCTCTGAGCGGAGAGCAGCTGGAGCAGCAGACGTGTCCCCCACTGCCTGCAGAGCACCCGGCCGAGCCCCCCAGCATCGCACCCGACACTGCTTGTGCATGGCATTCCTCGGCCTCCCTGTCGGCCGCCAGCCTCGCGCTGCTCCCAGCCCCTCATGGCTCAGACAACAAGGTGCCCAGGCATGCTGCGGCTTTTACAGGCGAGTCCCGGCCATCCCACCGCACCCGCCGCCCCGCTCCAGCTCTCGTAGGATTTGGGTCTCCCTCCCGCAGGGACCGCTGACACCTCCCTCAGCCACCGCTGCCAGCTGCGCTCGGTGCTGAGGACGAATGTTTGCATTGGCTCGGGACTTTGGCTCAGTTTTTGTGTATATAAGGCAGAACTGGTTTTCCTTTTTGTTTTTTAGGCATCGGCGAAAATAAAAGCGAGCAGGCATCCCGCGCGCCGCGGGTTTTGTTGCTGTTTCCTCCCGGCCTGCGGTGCTGTGGCAGGGGAGGGATGCTGGCGCCGGGGTCGCACCGGTGCCGATGCCCCCGAGTGCGGTGGGCAGGAGCGAGGGGTCCTGCCCAGCCCCACCAAAACCGGTGCGGATCGGTGTCTCGATGCAGCAGCCTTGCCCCTGTAGCGGTGTGCCCATCCCGCAGGGCCATTGCTGGGGCAGGCGACCCGACGGCTGCAAACCCACAGCCCCGGGGCAGCCGGGAAAAGGGTGAGGCCGGGCTTGGGCTGGCAGAGGCCAAAGAACAAGGCCAGCTGCCCATGGACGTGGCCACCTCCCATTGGCGCCTCCTGGCCTCTAATCTTGTTTTATGGCTGTTGACGGGCTGAATATCCTCCTTGTCCAAGAAGAGCAAACAGAGAATGAGGATGTGAGATAGTGCCTGGGACAGCTGGCATCGGTGCCCGCCGCTTTTCTCTCTCCATCCCAGCCATGTCCCCCAGGTCCTGCAGGGCACCAAGCAAGGGGCTGCCCTCAAATCCCTCCCCAAAATGGCTCCTCAACCCCCAAAATGTGCCAAGCATTGCCTGGGAAGAGGCAGGAACGTGTGTGCCAAGGTGCCCAGGCAGGTCAGGTAGCTGTGGAGGGACACCTGATGCAGGATAAAGTCCTCATGGGTGGAGGAGATAGAGGAGCGGAGGCAGAATGAGGTGGCATTGCAGAGAGAGGGACAGAGCAAAGGGTTTTTTTCCTGACATTGCAACAGCAGCTGCACCTACTGCTGCACCCTGCTGACCCCGCGCTCACCGGGCTGCCCGGGCTGCCCACAGCGTGGGACCACTGCCTCCCTGCACCCCGCAAGGGGACGTGGGGCATCACGAGCTAAAACAGGCTGGAGGAGGCAACAAAAATGGAGCTAGTGCTGTATGGGAAAAGGGATGGGACTGGATGGGCCACCTGTTCAAAGAGCTGGGCTGGACTGGGGAAACTGGGGTCCACTTCTGTGTGGGGGCTCCAGTGTGGTCCTCACACCAGGGGCTGGGTCTTCCACACGCATCCTCCTCCCTCGCCGGGCTTCACCTGCCTTTGACATCCAATTTTGTCATTGCCACATGGGGACTGGCTGGTGGGATCCTGCCCTGGCAGGGGACGGGGTGGTGGCAGCCCAGCCCCGGGCATCACCGTTGCCTGCAAAGTCTTGCTTGAGGGGGAAGCTTGAAGGGGAACGGAGTCCTGGCGGGGGGGATGAAACATGCCATGTCCCAAATTCACCTGCTGCACTGAGGTGCCCATGGGTGGGCGAGGGGATGGGCTGGAGGGAAGATGCTCCGCCGCCCGCGCAGAGAGACTGCGGGTGCCGTTGACAGGATGAAATTCCAACTGATACCCTAATCTGGCGCCTGCCTGTTTGCACAGCAGGGTAAAAGTCCAGCGAGCCGTGGGCTGTGCCCTTGGGTCCCTGCCGCCCGTGTGTGCACAGGGAGCCGGCGCTGGCGGGAAGAGGCAATAAATGTGCCCACACGCCCAGCCACCCCTTCCCCCAACACACACACACGCCCCTTGGTCGGGTGACGAAATGCATCTGCTGCGTCCCCACCGCCGTGTCCTCCCCTGCCTCCCTCCAGCCGTCGTTTGGGCAGGAAAGGGTGAGCCTTGCGGGGTCCCTCCCATGCCAGGAAAGGGGCTGGTGGACCCCATGTCCCCACCAGTTTTGGGACCTTTGGTCCAAACCTCCTGGACACGTGTCACCTTGACGGTTGCACCCCCGGCAGGTGACAGGCACCCGGTTTTAGCACCTGCAGCAGCTGCCTCCCAAGTCCCATGGCCCTACATGGAGCCTGGTCCTTATGGGGACAGCGTGGCTCCACGGCCAGGGCACCCTGGGGACTGTCCCAGCAAACCACCGCAGTTTCTTCCTGTTCCTTCCTCTGCACTTCCCACCGGCTCCCGCTGCCCGGCTGCACCCCTCCTCGGAGGAATCTTGAAATCATCATCAAAATAAAGCCACGCACACCAGGTGGCCGAAAACGCCGCCGGCCTGCCAGCAGCCTCCGGCATGGCACGCTTCCCGGCGGTGACTAACCGGAGCGCCCGCTGCCGTTGTCGCCTTCCTCGTGCCTTGCGGAGCGGATCTGGGCACGGTCCCATCTTGCTGTCAGCCACCTTCTCGCCTCTTCCCAGGCGGCTGCCGCCGGGGTGCGGGTGGGCTGCGGGAGCAGGGTGGGCAGGGGTGTTTCCCCAGCCCGAGGGCTGCCCTCTCTTTTCCCACCGACGACAGGCAGCGCAGGCAGTGCCAGTGCCTGTCGGGCACTGCGTGGGGATGGAGAGAGGCATGTTCGCTTTCCTGCAGCCCTGCCACCCCGGTCTGCCCGTGCTTCAGCCCACGGGAAGGGGAAAGTTTACTTGATATCCCAGGGGCGGCTCAGGGGTTGGGTGGGACTGCTGGGCAACATCGCTGTCCTCCACCTGAGCTCTCCTGGGTTTTCTGGGGTCGCTGGACTGCACTGCTCCTCATGGGAACAGCCTCCTGGCTCCTGGTGCTTCTGGCAGGTGCTGTTCCAGGAGGTGGGTCTCTTGCGGGCTCCAGGGGGATGCCAGACTCAAGCCAGCTCTGCAATGAGATGCTGGAACACCCCAGATACCAGGGGTAGGGTGCCCAGGAGATGGAGAGCTGATGGTTCTACCAGAGCAGCACCAGCCAAACCAGAAAAGGGATCTCCAGACAGTGGTATCAACATGGACATTTCAGGGTTGAGTCAGCCCTGGATGTCTCTGCTGGTAAATACTACCCTGGAGACAAGAAGTCAGGGGCTTGAAGTCCACCCAGGGGAGGTTTGTGCAGGGCTCATCCATGCTGGCGACATGGGGCTCGGGCAGCTGTAGCAAGGTGGCACCAGCATCTCCCCTCCTATGCCATGGTGGTGGCCGTGGGACACTTCTCTTTAGGTGGATTCTGAGTGAAAAACCGGAAGGGCTGACTCAGATCACACAAGCAAGAAAGGCAAACAAAGCATCCCTGTCCCGCAGGAAGGGTGAGGCTGGGACAGTGCCGGACGTGGCCCCCAGCCACCAGTGTGGCCATCTCCAGGCTCAGCGTTCCCCGCCAGCATCCCGGCAGAGGGAGAAGTTGAAGGCAGGTAAATCCTGGATGCGTGAATTCCCAATTTTTTTTGAGGAAGTTGTGAGTGTGTGAAAAAAGATGTTTGCTGGGTTATATAGTTTGCTCCTTCCTCCTTTCCCGCTGGGAAATCTGGGTAAATGTTAGCTCTGAAAGACCCACTGTGCAAACACTGAGCCACTTCATCATGTTGGATTCCACAGAAATGTGTCTTTATGCTCGGGATCCGTTTCCTTTCAGGGAAAATTTTTGGAAGTGCTTGGAGGGCTGTAGGAGCACAACTGCCATTAGATGTCAGGGAGATTTGCTCTTAGGTCAGGCAGTCTCGGTCCTCTCAGTTCCCAGCCCTGTCATTGTCTTCCCCATCCCCGGCGCTGCCTGCTCAGCCTTAAACCTGAGCAAAGCAGCTGAGGACCGGTCTGGGGCAGGCTGGAGCACCATAGGACATTTGCAAGGAAAAAAAGGACACACACACCCTAATGGACTGGGCACAGTCCGGGGAGAAAGTGAAGGGCAAGAGGATATTATCAAGGGAAAGTGGCATTACTGTGGGTCCTGAGGCAGACAGCATCTCTCCTGGTACCACACTGGCCCTGGGGCGTGTGGGGTTGTCCCCTCTTGCAGCCCCACAGGGGACATTTCCCACCATGAAAGTGGGAGAAGAAGCCACAGATCATCTCTCTGCCACCTCAATGGGGATTTGACTGAGCATGATGGGGAAAATCCTGCGTCTCCCTGGGCTTTGGGGCTGTAGGGTCGCACTGCTGACTGAACAGGGACGTCTGAACCCTGGAGATGTGACCTGTGCTCCAGCACCGGGCCCCTGATACGCTGGACTCCAGTGCTCACCCTGGCGCCTGCCTGAGGATTGCTCTTGCCCCCAGCACGGCGGGATGCACTGGTCCTACCCAAAGGGACCCATGGCTGTTGAGCATCCCCCTCCCCTGGGCTGGAGACTGAGCTCGGACAACATGGGGAGAAGCCACTTCTGGCCCGCTCAGGCTCCACCTGTGTCCTGCCATGGGAAAAATCAGCTCAGAGCCGGACACAAAGATGCTGGGAGCTTCTGGGATGCTGGGAGCACTTGCACTGCTGCCACTGCTGCCTGGGGCATGTGGGAGCTCCCGGGGTGGCCAGTGGCAGGGTGCCTGCAAAGTCACGTCCATCCCTAAGGAGACCTGATGCATTCGTGGCATGAGTAAGGCAGCAGCCGCTCCCCCTGGCTGCCCCAGCTGGGGGGCTGAGGTCCTGGACACCCCCCCCCACCTCCACGGCAGGGGTGCGTTTGACAGACAGCCTTTCTCCAGCCCGCCGAGAGCCGTCTCCTCCTCCCTCCCTGCTCAGCACACGGGCATCCTCAACTCCAGGCAAACCTTTCCTCCAGCCCTGCTCCCCCCGGCCCCCCCTGCCTCCCGCCGCCCCGCCAGCCCAGCCGGCAGGGAACTGGCACCCCTCCTTGCCTGTTATCGCTTCGCCCGCTCCCCCTTCTCCCTCCCTATCGCCGGAGAAAGCGAGAGGAAAAAGTGTCGGAGCGGGGAGCGCATAGCAACAGGATTCTGGGATGAAGAAGATTCGGCAGCAGCATCTCCGGGAGGTGAGAGGCGGGAAGCGGGGGTACCCCCCCAGGGCTGGGAACTGGGGAGCGGGGGGTACGGCATCCCCATCACCCCATCCTCCCCTGCCCGGGGAGCCCCCGTGTGCAGTTGGCGGACTTTTCCCCGGCATGGATTGCAAACGGGGACAGTGTGCGTGCGTGGGGGCCGAAGGGGGATCGCGGGGAGAGGGATGGGGGGCATTTCATAACGACTGCTCCTGCCTCGCTGCAATTAGCAGACCACAGAGGCCCTGCGCTGCGGGCAGAGCTGCCTGCTGCCCGCTCCGGCTGGCTGGGCGCTCTCTCCCATCCCTGCCCTGCGAGCAGGTGCCGCCGGCCATGATTCATGTTGTGTCTGGTCGGGCGGCTGTGGGTGGGCACCCGGGGGCAGAGCCGGCTCCCCGCAGCGGGGCTCCCCGGGGACGCTGCTCCCGCCAGCCCCAGGGACTGCCCGCTCTCGGGGGGGGTGCTGAGGGGTTCCCCCCCTCACCGGGATGAGCACAGGGAACCGGGCAGCGGCTTTTCCACCTGCAGCTGGGATTGCCTCCTCCTCCATAGGAATTTTAGGGGTCTGGGTAGCGCTGGACCCCGAATCCCCTTGGTGCCTGCTGGCAGCTGGCAGAGCTAGAAACCCTTTTTATATCCTGCTGGAAACCCTTTTTAATCCCAACTTTCAGGCTTTCCTATCCTAGACTCTCCTCCGCTGCCACTTTGCCCTTACCAGGCTCTCGGGGTCCCTGTCTCCCCCCGTGTTGGGGACCAAGCCCCTTCTCGTGCCCATCCCACATGGGGACATGGTGGTGTGGGGTGGCAGAGGCTGGCAGCCACAGCTCCCTCGTGGGGGTCACACTGCTGCTGCCGGTGGGTCAGTCCTTCCCAGAGCACACCAGGCAGTGACCCAGCGCTGTGAGCTCCTTGGGCTCTGCCCTCTGCCAAACCATGCCTGTTAACCACGGGGCAGGGCGACTCCAACCTGTGCCAGCCTGCAGACGAATGAAAACCCAGCAGAGTTTCATCCCTGCCAGGAAACTCCTATATCAGGTCATGGTGTCAAAAAGCCAGCAGTGGCCGGGTGAAAGCCAGCAGCTATCTGATGGCCCTGGAAACCTCAGGGCTGCCTACCTTTCTCCGCAGTTGTTTGGAGGCATCGTCTGACTCTTCCCTCTCCTCCTTTTTCCTACAAATTGCTTTTGCAGATGACTTTGTGACTGCAAGATCCATTAAAAGTTGTCTTTGTCCCTTCCAAAGGCTTTCTGAGATACTTGAAAGAATTTCTCTGCTGCTGGTGATCCTGTTTAACATTTATTCAGGAATTCATTTAGTCCCACAGCGATCAGCTGGAATGAAAAGCAGATGTCTCCAAGTTATTTTCCCCAATACTGGTGCTGCTCAGGGCCCTGCTGTCCTTCATTATCCAAAAATACTCTTTCTGAGCTCCAGATGGAGAACCTGGTGCTTGCAGTCACCCGGCATCTTGGGACCACAGTGTCTGACGCTGGCATTGGGCTTGCCCAGAGCCAGTGGTGGCTGATGGAGTTTGCACAGCCCCGGCTGCAGCGCCCACCCTGGGACCCTGACAGCCTCCTCTCCCTCTCATCATGATCCGCTCCCCATCAGTGAGCCGGGAGTTTTAAGCCTTCTCACCAGATATGTTGCAGACATATGGAAATTCCTCTCTAATAGAGAAGATCTTTCTCAGGCTCTAAGGATTTCAGGCTGGCTTTTGCATGTAATCGTATTTCCAGAAGAGCTGAGTGGATGTTTTTTATTGGTTTGCTTATTTGCTTTGGGGGAGTTATTTGGTAGAAATGGGCTAAAGCCCATGGAGGACAGTGGTGGGAGCCAGGATTTGGGCTGCCCTTCCCCATACCCAGCCAGGCTGTCGAGCAGCATCCTCCTGCCTGAGCTGCTGCCCTCCTCTGCCTGCTGCAATCTGCCTCAAACCTTCCTTCCCCAGGGTTTTTGGATGAAAGGCCATAAGCGTTTGCAGCTGCGCCTGCTCCCTGTGCTCTGGACATCACTGTAATGAGTTTGCTTCGGCCTCAGCAACCTCCAGCCCCCAAATCCCCTGTGCTGGCTCCAGCATCGCTTGCTCCCTCTTCTGGCATGTGCTGGGGGAAGCAGGGGTTAGCACAACCCTTCAAGGGGCTCTTCCACACCATAGAGATGCTTTATTTACTCCACTTTCTAAGTGATATTACATTCAAATTAATTTTTAGGTTTGTTTTTCTTTTTTCTCGAAGAGATTAACAGGCAATTCAGACTAATCCGAAGTGACTCACACTTTACAGACGCACTGTGCTCGCACACGGCTTGGATCCGCAGGGGAGAAATCTGGCGTTGGGTGGCATTTCTCCCAAAGGCTGTGGTCCCCGCACAGAACACTGACAAAATAACCCCAACAATGCAACTTTGAATGGAGACAAACTACAGTGAAAAAGTGACTTTAGTCTGGCTGGGTTTTGCACTGGTTTACGTAAATTGGTTTACAGAAAATAATTAGCATAGGGCAATTTCCTTATGGAAGCCAGCTTTTATCTTTGCAGAGACTAAAGTGCTTTTTCTTCTCGGTGACCTTTGCTTTGCTGACTTCTTTGGGAGCATCTTCTGGTGAATAATGGAAAGTGATGCTGTGTTCAAAGAGGACGTGGTTGCCAAGGGAGCTGTTAGTCCCCGTCTGTTTATAACCGCGAGACGGGAGCCCGGTTTGAAAGATGGCAGTTGACGGTGGAAAGCACTAGAGCAATATCGTAGCACTAGAGCACTTCAGCTGCTGCTGAAAAAGAAAATTCCTGTTATGACAAAGGCTGAAAGGGAGCATTAGTCCTAAAAAAAGGGCTGGAGTCGAGCCAGCATGTGAGATTTCCAGCTGCCTGAAGTAGAGGTGTGTGCATCTCGCTGCTATTTGGGACAAAGATGGGCTGGAATCCTTAAATAGTGCATTTTGCAATTCATTTTAGGTCAGGCAAATAGGCAAGGTTTTCTGTGGTTTCTATGGAAAGGCTACAATTTGGGGCATTTTGAGGCATTGCAGTCATGGAGCAGCCTCTGTGTGTGTTTTCCAGCAGCATCCCTGGCCTGTTCCTCCCCAGCCTGCCCCATGGGGACCACAATGTCACCGTCCTTGGGGTCTGTCTGACTCCTGAGCAGTCTCTGCTTTCTGCCCAGATTTAAACTGCAGAGCTCCAGCTAAAGATATTAATAAGGGGGGCAGTCATCACCGAGACACAGGTGACAAACTACATCCCATGGCCATGAACAGGGTGACTGAGACGGGGACTGGGCCAGTTTGGAAAAGGTCTGGTTGGTGCCTTTCTTTTCTTTTTGTTACTTCTGTGTTGATTTCCGTACTACATCTGATGGATGGGGACCTGCATTTCATCAGGTCGTGCAGCTCCACTGGTGCCCTCTTGCAGCTGTTTAGGATTCAGGCAGAGGTGCAGGAATTAGGCAAGAGGATGGATTTAATGATCTCGCAGCATCTCTGCTTGCTGTTTTTCTGTGGTACAAACCCAGAAAGTGAGAGGTCCCCAGGCACTGGGGTTGACTGGGAAGCATTTTTGGGGGAAGACCAAAGTGTGATAGCCCCATAGGTCCTGTCCCCACCCAGCGGGGACCTTTGCGAATACAGATTTTAGCAGCTGAAACTTTCGGGAGGGATGATGCAGAGCAGCCTGGCCATCGCCCACAAACACAGGTTTCCGCGGGTTATGCCCACTGTGTGTGCCGGTTAATTAGCAGGCATGGCCACGGTTCGGAGAAGATGCTAAGCCGGAGAGCTGTGTTAAACAGCTGCAGGAGGGCTGCCAGGTAGCAACGGTTTTGTAGCAACAATATTATATTTGGGTCACATTTTGACTTTTCAGCCTGTGCTTCTGAAGCTTTGCCTTCTGGCCTTTGCCATGACGGCGGCATCCAGCGGGGATGGGCTTTTAATGATGGGGTTTAGTGTAAACGCCTTTACTCGGGCTGTGCATTTGAGGTTGGCTTTGGGAATAGTTTGCCCCGGCTCATTCTGCCCCTCGAGGGGTTTGCACGCTGTCTGGGGACGGGTTTGCCTCCACGTTCGGTGCTCTCTGGCGAGAGCGTGCTGGCAGCCCTGGGGTGCCGGTGGCCGGAGGAGTGGGGTACACCCTGCGAAGGATGGGAGCGTGCAGCCTTCGCCATCGCAGCACCACTCGGTGTCTCCATGGGAACCAGCAGCAGGAGCATCCTGGTCCGGCCAGAGAGGAGGAGGAGGAGAGGAGGTGGCTGCCACCTTCCCCGGGGGCTGCAGCGGGGCAGCGCTGGGCTCTGCTCACCAGCCAGCTCTGACCTCCCAGGGGACAGATGTTTCTGCACATGGGTGGAGGGGGACACGCACCTCATTCTGCCTGATGTCTCCAGATCCAGGCCCCTCTCCCTCAACCACGTCCCATGGGCTCATTCCCTATAGTTGCATGAACTCAGGGACATGGAGATGGCTGCTTTTAACTTTTGATAGCCCAGAAAGTTTCCCAAATGGGCTCCTTCTGCCCTGGTCCTGGTGCCTTGCCAGCAGGGACACCAGCATCCTTCTCTCTCTGTGCCTCGATACCAGCCAAACCCAATATACCCCCAGGCAGGGGCACAGCAACACGCAGTGGCACAGGGGCAGGGTCCTCATCCCACCCCTTTTTGCTGCCCAGTCCTGCCGAGGGGATACCTGCCATGGGATCTCACCCCGCAGCTCCTGGCCGAGGCTTTCAGCTTTGGTGGCTGCGGGTGGGATGGGAGCCGGCGGGGATGCCTTCCCCACTCTCCCAAGGTCAGGAGCTTGGGCAAGTTCAGGTAGACCAAACATCTCACTGCAGACCTGGTGTAAACACACACCCAAACACCAAGGAGCCCTCCGCCCTCCCGGTGCATCACCCCAACATAAATGTGTTGCAGGATTCATGCTTCCCTCTTGCAGAGCTGAGGCAGCCAGAGAGGAAGGGAAAGAGTTAATCCCCTGCCTGCTGAAGAGCTGCCTGTGCCTCACTGATCCAGGGCAGATTAGGAAAGCTGGAAGGAGCTCTCAGCAGTGACAACTGGGAGCACATCCCTAAATCCCCACAGTGTAGGCTTTTGACAGTTGGAAAAGCGTGAAAAACACACGGAGCATTTAATGGCAGCCAAGTGCCAGGTACAGCAGGGGCACATGGGTCTGGGGTGTCGCACTGCCTGCCATGCTGGCGGTGGTTCTTCTCCTGCTGTCCTCATGCCTGTGCTCTGCAGGAGATCAGGAAAGTTTATCACGACCCCTTGGAAAGATTTCTCGGGAAACTGGGGTTGCAGGATGGGTCTTGGCCTCCCAGGGTGAAGCGGGGCCATCCTGCCTTTCCCGGGGGAGCTCTGGCCACGTGGGATCACGTTTATCCCATTCCATTGCTCAGCAGTGGAGCAGGACGTTTGGCTGGGGTGGTGACAGAGAACTGCTGGAACGGGATGTCCCCAGGGGACAAATGTATTGGGGGTCACAAATTCACACCTGAACTCTCAGCGCTCCTTCCCTCTCTCCTGCTCTTCCCCCCTGACTTTATTCCTTCCCTGGACCCCCGGCTGCCCTCTCCCATCCCCTGCTCTCTTGCCCAGCCGGTGACACCAGAGCTCCTGGTGAGTCCCAGCAGCCAGGACGGGGACCTGGGCTCTGAGTGCCCAGAAGATAGAGGGAACTGGACGGGGCGGCTGGATTTCCTCCTCTCCTGCATCGGATACTGCGTGGGCCTGGGAAACGTCTGGAGGTTCCCCTACAGGGCTTACACCAATGGAGGAGGTACTCGGGCGTACTTTGGAGTGGCCATGTCTCCCCCTCACTGAGCTGGGCTGGTGGGATGTGTCCCTGAAGAGATGCCCTTTCCCCCTCTCGGGGCTGGGAGGAAGCATTTGTTGCTGTGGGGTGAAGCCTCCTCCTGCCCCCCATGCTTGCTGTAGGGTGTTACCCACCTGTACCCACATGTGGAAGGGACTCACCAGCCCATTTCTGCACTCATGGCCTTGAAGACATCCCCAGCTGCATGCTGGATGGAATGTCACCTGAGCATCCCCTTTGGTTTCCAATAACTTCTTGGTCTGGTGTCCTCCAGGACTCACAGGGCCAGCAAATGCTTCTCAGGTATCGAAGGAGGGGAGCGAGCCTTTTGCAATGCAAGAGGTGTGATGGTGCAAAGTGCCCAGCTTGTTCAACTATTCCCAGAGTAACTGCACGTCTCATGCAGTAATAACTGGAGAATTTCATGGTGTTTGTGAAAGATTCAAGGAGAAAAGAGAGCTGGAGGTGGGGGTGAAGCACGGCACTGGGTGAATCACAGCCCCTTCCTCCTGCACTAATAGCGAACTGCTGCCCCTTGCTGCCTTCCAGACTTTGGTGTAGATCCCTCAGAGCTACAGATGTTGAATGAACTTTATTCCTTGTCACAGATGGGCTTTAGCTGTTTGCTCTGTCCTATATTCAGGGTGTTTTTCTTGCTTCGTGCAGGAGCTTTCCTGGTTCCTTACTTCATCATGCTGGCCATCTGTGGGATCCCCATCTTCTTCATGGAGCTGTCGCTTGGCCAGTTCTCCAGCCTGGGGCCACTTGCTGTCTGGAAGATAAGCCCTCTCTTTAAAGGTGCGTGAGTGAAGTCCAAAGCCTCTGTGGTGCCTCTGGAAGAGCTGCTTGATGAGGACGTGGACCAGCAGCATCGTTCCATGATCCTCGAAGCTCTTGTTAGAATCAAAGGTTAAATCCTGGGGGAAGGTGGAGCAGGGTGGACTTCTGGGTTAGATGTTTTAGTAGCTGCAAGAGGTGTATGAGATCTATCAGTCTTTGGAGGCTCTGGATGTCATGACCAGCTCTAGAAATTGTATGAAAATCAGTAAGCCAGCTAGTGTACAAAATACAGCATCAAAGCTAAGCAATGACTGTTAAAGATGCAGGTAAGAATAAAGCATTCAAAAAAAGGTCAGATCAAATACTTTTACTCTCAACATTAAGTTTGAGTAAAAATATCTGTATGATGCACTAGATCATCAATTCAGAGAAGGCGTGTCCAGAGGGAATAATGGCAATAAGAGGCTCCTCCCAACAGGTGGGCCTCTGGCTGGTTAAATATTTGGCTGCTGAGATCCGATGTCTGACCCTGGTTTTGGATGAGCTCCGGTCCAGAGAGATGGCTCACTCCTTCTTTACCCTCTCCTTCCTGCAGGCGTTGGCATGGGCACGATCCTCATCGTCTCCCTGGTGGCCATTTACTACAATATGATCATTGCTTACGTTCTCTTCTACCTCTTTGCATCCCTCACAAGCGACTTGCCCTGGCAGCACTGCGGCAACTGGTGGAACACCGACCTGTGCCGGGACCACCATGTCATCAAGGCGGGGAACACCACCTTCCCCGTCAACATCACCAACACCGTCAGCCCCAGCGAGGAGTACTGGAGGTAAAGAGGTCAGTCTGACCTGGCCGTGGGGACATGGTTGGCATCCAACCAGGGAGAGCATGGGGATGGGATGAAGGGTGAAGGTCTGTGCTGCACATCTCATAGCATGGTGGACACCCGTGGTGGGCATTGCAGGTGCAGTGATGGGCTCTTGGGGTCACCTGTGGGCGATATCTCAGTTTAGCCATGGGGATCACGTCCCTGGGATGTGGGAGGTGTCCATGATCTAGCGCTGCTTTGCTGGCCTGGAGATATGTTAGATTGAAATGCATTCCGTGCCTGGGCTGGCTGGGAATTTGCTCTCAAGCCACCAGGCATCCCCTCCAGGCTCTTTAATGCCTGGTGGAGAAATCACACCCACCGCTCCCCCCAGCAAATAGCTGCCAGCGCCTTCTTGCTCTCTCGTTGCTGGGGTTTTTGACAAGGTTATTTTTTTCAGCAGAGGCATTGCCAGGTTCAGAGAGGGCCTCTGGAAGAAGGCGGGGGGGTGCCCATGGCTGCTCACTAGTGGTTCTCTTTTCTCCCTAGCCGGTACGTCCTGCACATCCAAGGGAGCTCTGGGATTGGGGATCCCGGGAGGATCCGCTGGAACCTGTGTCTGTGCTTGCTCCTTTCCTGGACTATCGTCTATCTGTGCATCCTAAAGGGAGTCAAATCTTCTGGCAAGGTAAGGGCTGGAAGGTCTCTTTGGGGGACCTACAGTGATGCCCACCAGTGTCTGCACATCTGGGAAAGTGAGACCCATAACCAACATCAGCTGGACACCAGCCACTTCGGGGACGGCTTGCACAGCCAGGCACCGGCAGGGCTGGCACCGCTGGCCCTGCTGCATCCCAAGGACCGCAGCACTGGAGGGTGATGCCAGGCGATGCAGTGTCCCACTCGAGGGGGGAGAGCTCGTGCTGTGCTCCTGCTCCCAGCTCTCCCAGCTGGCTCTGCTCTCCCACAGGTCGTGTACTTCACCGCCACCTTCCCGTACCTCATCCTGGTGATGCTGCTTATTCGTGGTGTGACCCTGGAGGGGGCCTGGAAGGGGATCCAGTTTTACCTCACACCCCAGTTTGATCACTTGCTGTCTTCCAAGGTGAGCGGGATCTTGTGCAATTTGTCGAAGACACAAAAATGAACCTTCTCCTGCCACCTCCAGCATGTAACAGGGACGGTTCCCTTACCTGAGTGCCTTTTCTGGCCACCCTCTGACCCAAAGTCCTCTCTATTGGTTGCTCCCAGACCAAAAAAGCATTTGCCTTCCAGCAATCTGTCTTTGCTCCACACCGTGTCTATACTGCTCTTCCCACCTGGGCCAGCCCTCTGCCGGCATTTCTGGCTGTCCGTGCAGGGGAGGACGTGCTCCCCACCTCCCCTGAGTACCAGAGCCATGGGCAGGATTGGCCCAGCTCCTGTGACGGGCTGGGGGGTGGCGATGGGTGCCCGTGGTGGATTTGGCTGTTCTGTTTTTCTCAAGCAATCTCAGTGTGCGGAGCGGGGAGCTTCCTTGGGTCGGCAGTGTTGGTAGTAGAGACCACCCAGTTTTACAAGCACATTTAATGCCACACTGGGCTGGCTCTGAAATGCTCTCGTTAGCCCTTCCACTTGCCAGCTGAGCCACTACGAGTGGTGAGCGTGTTAGCAAGGAAAGGCAAAGACCCCGTGCCTGGAGGGCGAGAGAAGATGTGCCAGGGGCTCTGGGGAAGCGTATTTCCAACTCCCTCTTCCTCAGGGGGAGATTTCCAGACCCCTGCTCTCCTCAGACCTGCTTCCTTCCCCCAGGTGTGGATCGAGGCAGCCCTGCAGATTTTCTACTCCCTTGGGGTAGGCTTTGGGGGCCTCCTCACCTTCGCCTCGTACAACACCTTCCATCAGAATATCTACAGGTGGGAGCCAGCTGCTGTCTCCTAAAAATCGTGGGTTGGGGGGAGACGTGGCAACCTCAGCTGGTGGGTTGAAAGCCAGCAGATGCAGGCTGTGCAGCACAAGGTCACCCAGTGCTGCGCCTTGCTCGAGCACCTTACAGATACCTGGCAGCTTGCACAGGCTCGAGAGGGATAGAGGGATCTGTGGAAGAAAATTCTCCTAAGCATCAAGACACAGTGCCTGGCTCAGAAGTTTTGGGCTGCAGTTGCTGAAGGCTGAGGATATTTGAGATATCTGAGACTAGTTATGCATGTTTGTCCTGTCCCAGCATCCGTTGCAGGTCACCAGCAGAGAGGAGAGTCTGGGTGTTGGACATTTGGGCTGACTCTCTCCACTGGGGAAAGCAAGCTTGGGAGGAACCCTGCAAAATGACCCGTGTAATTAGATATACACTCCTTTTGACCCTGGAAAGCACATGCCAAGAGAATTCCCGGAGGAGAACCATACTGGGTCACCTTCCTGTGGCACCTGGGGCTGGCAATGCCACCATGCACTGGTGTGGGGTGGGAAGGAACCGGCATGTTCAAAGCATCTTCTTTCTCCTCTGTAGGGACACCTTCATAGTGACCCTGGGTAATGCCATCACCAGCATCCTGGCAGGGTTTGCCATCTTCTCCGTTTTGGGATACATGTCCCAGGAGCTTGGGGTCCCTGTTAATCAGGTGGCAAAAGCAGGTGAGGCCAAACGAAGATCCTATCTCCTTCACCCTCTGCCTGGATGCACTGAGGAGCATCCCTTCCAGGATGGAAAGCATCCGAGGGTGTCAGCGCGAGGGCTGGAGCTGTGTACTCACCTGGCCAGGGGGAGGGAAGCGGGGAGACCGGTTCCTGCTGTGCAAACTTTGATCAGCGTTAAGTGATGTCTAACAAAGGCCTGAGCAAGGAGCAGGCTGGTTCTCCTGCACCTCTCCACCCTCTGCTGCAGAACCCCTCCTGCACATCTTGCAGGAGCCCTGGCAGGTCCCTGCCACGGTGCTGCTCTGCTGGGCTCTCCTCTCCTCCATCCCCCAGTGCCCAGCGCTGTCACCCCCTTTTCACCCTGCTGTCCTTTGCTTCCCCTAGGTCCTGGCCTGGCTTTTGTGGTGTACCCCCAGGCCATGACAATGCTTCCCCTTTCTCCATTCTGGTCTTTCCTGTTCTTCTTCATGCTGTTAACCTTGGGCCTGGACAGCCAGGTAAGGATGGAGCCCAGCAAGCCAGCCGTGGTGCCCAGGCAGCCCAGGGGGCTCAGTGGACCGTCTTCTCCTTTGTGTGCAGTTTGCTTTCATGGAGACCATCGTTACGGCAGTGACAGACGAATTTCCCTACTATCTGCGGCCAAAGAAAGCTTCGTTCTCAGCTGTCATCTGCATTGCTCTCTTCCTGATGGGGCTCATCCTCACAACAGAGGTAAGGGTGCAGGGCTGGATGCACCGTGGGGACCAGGTAGGGCCTCATTTTAGGTAGAGCTTAGGGCAGAGGCCGAGTTTGCAAAGGCACAGGTATTCACAGCAGCTAACAAGGTGGGAGAGAGACCATCGATGAGCCTGGGCTTCCTGGGGGTGTGAGGTCCAAGGGGAGTGACACAGTGTTATTCCTGTCCCTGCACAAACCCCACAAGGAGAGCGATGTCTCCTGAAGATGCCTGACTGCTGTCTTCCCCAGTGCCCCCCAAAGGGCCTAAAGGGGCACGTCCCCAAAAGTGGGAGAACATGGAGGGAGGTTTATCAGGGTGCTGGTCCCAGGGATGCTGGCCAGTGTGCTTTGCCTCCACAGGGTGGGATGTACTGGCTGGTCCTACTGGATGACTACAGTGCTGGCTTTGGTGTCATGGTGGTGGTGATCACTACCTGCCTCGTGGTGACACGTGTCTATGGTAAGGGTGTCTGTCCCCACAGGGGCATGGGGAAGGGTGGGCTGTCTGTATGAAGAGAGGGATTTAGAGGGAGCAGTAGGGGAGCCATCAGCCTTGTAATGGAGCATGAAACACCTCTGCTCCCATCACTTGTTTCTTCTTGGCCATCACTGGATTCACCTCTCCAGAGATACTTGGGGTGCTGAGCCTGGTCCCTCAGACTGCTCCCCCTTCCTGCATCTCCCAGCTGGGAAGAGAGACACTTCTTTGCTGTAAAGTATGCAAACCACCTCTTTTGGTTGGTGCAGGCACCTGGCTCTAGGGCAGGGATCACAGCTTCTGAGTCCCTCTCCCTCTCCCTCCTCCAGGCATGAAGAGGTTCTGCCGAGATATCCACATGATGCTGGGCTTCAAACCAGGGCCCTACTTCAGAGCCTGCTGGATGGTCCTATCCCCGGCAACAATGATGGTAACTGCTCAGCTTAAGGTGCTGGATGGTGCTGGAGAGCTGCAGTGGTGCCAGCATCCCCGGCTGACCTCCCCTTGCAAGAAGTTGCTCTGCTGGCTTCTCGTGCCCCAGGCACCATGCTGATTCTGCTGGGAGGTCTCCAGGCCTTTTTTGAGCATGGGCTCTGGGCCGACCTCTCTTTCTCCCCATCCCACAGGCTCTGCTGGTGTACAACATCATCAAGTACCAGCCCTCCGAGTACGGCAGCTACCGCTTCCCTGCCTGGGCCGAGGTCTTGGGCATCCTCATGGGAGTCCTCTCCTGCCTGATGATTCCCGTGGGCATGGTGGTGGCTGTACTCCGAGAAGAAGGGACGCTGTGGGAGGTAGGATGTGCTGGTGCCAGGCATTGCTGGGGAGCACCCCAGAAACGTGCAGGGGTGACCACAAGCCCCTGCCACGCCTGTATCCTGGAAATCTCTGCATCCTCTCTCCCGGAGGTGTGTGTCCCCGTCGCTCCTTGCTGCCATGGGGTGTGAGAGATGGTGTGTCCCGGGGTATTTCCAGCAGTGTCACCTCCTGTGATGCCAGGCAGGCCCTGGGTCACGCTGCTTCCCAAGGGGCAGCCCTGTGCGCATCCCCGCTCCAAAACAAGCCTACTACGCCTTGCCCGGTGGGGAAGCACGTTGTCCCTAGCGTGGGGCGGGCATGGACATGTGGGACTTTGCACCCGTTTTGCAGGAGCAACGACAGAGCAAGGAAGGCAGCTACGGGGCCACGCAGGCAGCAGAGGCAGGATCCCTCTGCTGAAAGGCTTCTCCCAGGAGCAGGTTAGGGAGCTGCTGGCTGCTCACAGCCTTCCCAGCCCGGCTGGGCTTTGCTGCTCGCCCCAGGCTGTTAGCAGCAGAGGCAGCAGAACTTGCTGCCCTCCCCCGGCAGCAGCTCATCAGCTGGAGCCCTGGCTGGCCGTGACCTGTCCTAGCACAGCCATGGGCACGGTGACATGGCCAGGGACCACCTTGGCTGAGGCTAACGCCTTGCCTGGGTGGCTCTAACCCTACACCACAGGGCCATAGCCCTACGATAACCCCTAACTCCTGCAAACCCTCCCCACCGGCACCTGCAGACCGTAATACCTCCCCAGCCCACAGCGGAGCACTTAGACAGAGCTGCCTTCCCAAAAAGCCTCAGGACAGGCTTCTGGCCCCATCCCATCCTCACTGGGGGCTCTTTCAGTCCCTCGGGGTGGGCACAGCACACCGTCCCCCGGGAGGGGTGGGGGAGCTGCCGGCTGGGGAGCAGAGCGGGTGCCGGTGCAGGGTGCCCGTGCTCCCTCCGCCTGTCCCCTCGCAGCGCGTCCAGCAAGCCAGCCGGCCTGCCATGGACTGGGGCCCGTCGCTGGAGGAGAACCGGACTGGCATGTACGTGGCGAGCCTGGCCGGCAGCCAGTCCCCCAAGCCGCTGATGGTCCACATGCGGAAATACGGGGGCATCACCAGCTACGAGAACACGGCCATCGAGGTGGACCGGGAGATGGAGGAGGAATCGGAGTCGGAGTCCATGATGTGAGGGGACCCGGCGCCCCGTGGGCTGGGGGAAGGCTCACCCCTTCCCCAATTTGCACAGGTTGCACTGCGGCACTTCAGGAGAGCCTGGGGGGGGTTCTTTCAAGGAGCAATCAGGAGCTGCTGACCCTGCCAGCCTCCTCGCCACCGCCCTGGCCCTGCCAGGATAGAGCTGCTGTCCATCCTGGTGCCCCCAAGGTGTTTCTGTTCAGTGTGGCAAGCTGTGTGCTGAGTCTGTGCATTTGTGTGACAGTGTCTGGTGCAAGTGTCCGGGCTGCCCGCCTCCAACCATCAGCCCTGCCCTGCCTGCGCAGGGATGCTCAGGCTGCAGGGATGCTCAGCCTGCAGGAGGTGGGGAGGAGAAGGAGGTCCTCTGCCTTGTTCTGTTCTCCGCGTGTGTGTATTTATCTCCAATAACCCATAAACACATGTGAGAAAGGGCTGTAATATCCTCCATGCCCTGAGGACGCTGTGTGTCGGTGCGCTCTGCTCACGCGGAGGTGCTCCAGCAAAACCAGCATGAATCAGTGTCCTGCTGAAGAAATCTGACCAAGTACATGAGCAATTAAAAACAATTAGAAAATTTAAAAAAAAAATGCTTTATAAACAAATCAGCTTGGGCCTTTCCAAGCTTGTCGATCCCCCAGGGACCTCGGTGGGTCAGGGCAGCTCTTCCCCACGGTGCCTGACGGGCTGGGGCGAGCCGAAGGAAGGGAAGAGGCTGGTGACCCGTTCCCCATGTGTGCAGGAGGTCAGGGACAGGTCTCAGCGGGACCCCGTGTCTGTCCCTTGAGGGGGGGACCCGAGGGCTCTCCCCAGCCCTGGGTGCTGCTTTTCCTGGGGAAATGCAAAGGGCTGGGTTTCACTGCCTGTGTGTGATTTTGGGGTAACTCAGCCCAGAGCCCATATCCCAGAGACCCCACCTCCTGCCGACGCTGCTGGGGAGTGCTGGGGAGCTCCTGGATGGGGCTGTTCGGATCCGATGCTGCCAGTCCCCATCACCCCGGTGTCGTGTGCGCCTTCCCCCCGTGAACTGTCGGCTCGCCATTAAAAGCGGTGTGTGACACAGCCTCTGCGTGGGTTATTTGGGGGGGTCCTCAGCATGCAAGAAGGGCATGGCCAGGGGGGCTTCCAGGGATGGGGAGCACAGCCCCGCTGGGCTTTGTCCTGCAAATCTCTGTCCTGCTCAGGTAAAAGCCAAAAACACAGAATAACAGAAAAATTAGGGTATATGTCTGGATTATGCATGTGGCCCTGGTGCACTGGGTTGTTAAGCCCATGGGCCACGCAGCCCTGGGTCCAGTGCTGTGGGCTGAGCCTCCAGGGTGAACGCTTGGCACAAGGCTGCAGTTTTCCTTAACGGTTGGGAAGATTTCATTATTGCCTTTGCCCTCCCGAGAGCATAGGGCCAGCTCCGACACCTTCTCTTCCCGCCCACCCGCCTCCCCGTGCCAGGGATGCTGAGCTCCCTTCTCAGCCGGCTCTGCCCTTCCTTTTCCCTGCAGGACCACTGATGGTTTTCCATGTCCTCCTCCCCATACCCCACCGTGGCCGCAGCCCACGGGGATGATGGGGATCCCCCAGCCCCAGCTTCTCTGGGCGCGTGGGGCTCTGGCAGCACGACCGCGCTGCAAAGCAACTTCGGCTGCTAGCTCCTGGGTTAATCATTAGAGGGCAGCCATAAAAGTGTCGCTGATGGAAAGTTCAGGCCGTGGCGGCTGGGGAGCGGGGAGGGCCTGCCATAAACATTTATGGCCCCAATGAATCCCTCGCTCTAACCTTGACACTATTTACTGAGCAGGAGGCCTTGGGAGGTCACGGTGTTGCCCAGCCATCACCATGGGTGCTGGCCAGGGAGCCCGGGCTGGGCTGGCCCGGGGGGGACACACACACAGGGTGTGATGGAGCGGGTGTCGGGCTGAGGCATTTCATGATGTTGCTGCCGGCCACAATGTGCCAGAGCAACCAGGAGAGCCTGACACCCTCCCACGGCACGGAGATGGAGGTGCCTTGGGCTGAGCAAACTGCTCCGGTCTCTGCACGTCTCTGACCTTTTCCTGCCCGCATGGGGTCCTGCTACATCCCCCAAATCCTCCCTGTAATTCCGGGATCCTCTGTGCTCTCCCTTGGCAGCCGCCGTCAATCAGTGTTGCGCTGCAGAGCGATGGGAAGGACGGAGCAGAGACTACACCGGAGATGTGGTGGGGAGCAAAGCCGACAGTGGTGAGAGGAAACCAAGGGCAAAAGGTGGCGGGGCAGTGGCACAGCCGGAGGACATGTCCCCTGGGCCACGTGTGGCCGTGCGTGGGGAGATTTGGGACCCGCTGGTGGCAGCACGCCCTGCACCCGGGGCCGGCGGTGCATCCGTACCCTGCCCCGCTGTGTGGCCCGGGGTCCGATGCCACCCTCCCCACATCCCCGGAGGTGGGCACCCCCTCCACTCGTGATGCTTTGACCTCCCAGCGTGTCCCGCTGCCCTCCCGGAGAGCCCAGGGCTTTCTCCCAGGCTTTTCGCCGGACCCTCCGGCACGGCCGGGCGGTGGCGGGCAGGGAGGGGTGGCCGGGGGACAGGGACAGTCCCGGAGGGGGGGGCTCTGCCCCTCGCCCTGCCTGTCCCGGGCCGGGGCAGGGGGTGACAGCGGTGGCAGGAGCGGTCTGGTGCTGACACCTGCTGGGGCCGCGACACATGGCAGGGCGGGGGGGGGCACCCCCGGAGAGCGGCGGGACTGGGGTCTGCGGGGCAGGGACAGGGACCGTCGGGGACAGGGACTGTCGCAGCCCGTCCCCAGCCCTCCCCACCCCCAGCTTGCCAGCATGGGCAAAGCCCCCCGGGTGGCCCCGGGAGCCCCCCCCAACCCCATCCTGGGCTCGGCGGGGAGGGGGTTCTGTGCACCAGCTCCCCCAAAACTCTTCTTGCTGCCCTGTGGACAAAGGTGACAGCTCGGCCCCCACCTCCCAGCCAGCCCCGGGCAGCTCATGGGGTCTCCCAACCATCTGCAGCCCCCAGAGGGCTGTCCCTGGGAAAAGGGACCCGGGTTGTGGGGGGAACCAGCTCTGGGGGTGACATCTCCCGACGCCCCAAGGATGCTGGTGGCACCCAGGGTACCAGCATCCCGCAGGCAGGAGGAAAGCGCCTGCTGCCTGCAGCCGCTGCCCAAGGCTCGATGCTTTCGAGGACAGGAACGCGGTGACGGAGGGACAAGGTAGTGGCAGACGGTCTGAGTCACTGCAGTGACGGAGAATCATCCGTTTCCATGCTCAGAAGTTGGTAGCTATTTATTGCACTTGAACACCAAGAATAAAACTGACACTCGCCCTCCCTCCCGCACCCACCCCGCACCCGGTCCCCCCCGCCGCCCTCCCCAAACAGAGCATCCGATTTGAGCAGTGATCATTCTGTTCACAGCCACAGGTTCCAAAAAAAAACAAAGGAAAAGGAAATGAAATCAATCCCTTCCCCACCCCGCTCCCCCCCCATCAAGCTCCCGCTGAATCCAACACGGTCACACTGCTCGACAGTTTGAGTGCACTTACAAAAAGATAAGAGAAAGGCTTCAGCTGCAACCGTACGGACTGACAGACACGAGGGGACAGGCACCTACCCCTCCCCGGGGCCTGATTTTTTTTGTTACGTGACAAAGCTTGGTATACTCTTAATTATAATATATTTTTTGCAATCATCTTAAATAAATATTTCCATAGAGATTTCCTGTATGTATATATATTTTTATATATATATAATATATAGCAGAGAGATATCTCATTTTTTTTCTTAAACCACTGTTAGCATATTTTCCCTGCTTGTCCAAAAAAATGTTACAAAAGCCCTAAAATTGTGCAACAGTTAGAAAAAAGGGACAACAACCCAAAGAAGAAAGGAGCTGCTCAATATAGCTCCCTCCACTGCCCCCTCTCCCACTCCCTGTCGACCTGCGGGTGCGAAGGACATTCAGCCAAGGGGCAGAGAGCCCATGGGTGGCCTTTGGGGGACGGATGGCAGAGGGGCCACCAGCCCCTTCTCTGATGTTCCCACAGCCTGTTCACATCTGGGTTTCCCTGTCTGGTATGGATGAGCTGGGACCTGCACCTTTGGAAATGGGTAATGGCGAGGTCTCTACCCTGCTATCATCAGGAGCATGGTGGTTGCATCAAGAGAGTAGTGTACACCATGAGATGTGTCCTGTGGTGGGGAAGAAGGGTTATATTGGCTCCAGGGATGATCAGAGGAGATGGTTATGGGATTGTCTGCTGACAGACACCTCTTGGTCCATGGGGCTATGTGGATGCCCTCTCAAACACGCCACTGCTGTTTGCTGATCCTCCCCAGCGATCCTGCCACGGGCTGCAGAGCAGACCATGAGCTCAAAGTGGGGGCAGATGGCTGTTGTTGCCTGCTCCAACCTCTGGGGCTCCATGGAGGCATCAAGTTATGGAGGGCAAAGGGAGGGGAGGCAGGTTTGGGGTCAGATGGGGGTTTGGTGCCTGGCAGATGGGGCATTTACTTGGCGGGGGGAAAGACATCTCTCCCAGCTGTGCCTGATTGGGGTAAGGAGAGGACCACCCACTCCTCCACCAAAAAGCAGAGGCTCAGGAGTGGCCTCTTATTCCAGAGCGGCCACACCAGCAAGACCTGAGAAATGATGATGCAGCTGGACCTGGACCCTGGCAGCCAGAAAGGGAAAACAGGTGATTCCCAAGCCCACCCACGGAACTGGGAGCCTGAGACCACTGCAGCAAGTGCTTCCACTCAGATATCCCCTGTGGTCTGCAAGAGGTGGAAGAGATGATCAGTTTGGAGGACTTCTGAGTTTGGTTTGACCCTGACAGCCAGGCAACCAGGTTCTTCGGGCTGTGTCTGTACTAGGAAATGAAATGTGCCATAGCCTGATGGGGACAGGAGGTCCATCCCAACATCCCAACAAGGTGGCCTCATCCATATTGCTTATTGGGAACATGCCCTGGACCTTGTCATCCCCAGAACCATGGTGGGATTGTTGGGGCGATGCCAGCTAGTACGTGTGAGGGACAGTGCCAACAGCTTAAAAGCACAGATGTAAGGGCAGCGTCCCTGGCTCTGTGAGTCAAAGAAGGATGGTGGCAGTTGGTGATCTCTTTTTTTTTTTTTAGTTTTTCTCCAAGTTTAGGAGAAATCAGGAAATGTGAAGGAAGACAGAGACAGAAGCTGTTCACCATGGCTACTAAAAGAAAGGGTGGTGGTTTATCAGTGCTTGCTCAGAGATGCTCTGGGGATACAGGAACCTGCTCTGGAGAAGCAGGTCAAGGTGGGGAAGAGAAACCAGGCAGAACAGACCCCTAAAGTGCAGGTGCTTTATGCTGCCAACGTGGGCAGGTTGGGAAGTTGGGTCTTCCTTGGTCAGGCTTCAGCTTGACTGGAAGACTAGAAAGGAGTTGAAACCCCAGACTCTGTTTCCCTTGAAAAGGATTGGGAGCATTTTAGGTGTTGCAAGGACATCGATCTGCCTCCAGAGGAACCTGTCCCTGGAGAGATGACAGTAGGGAAACCTCAAAGAGGAGAAGCCACCTCCAAGAAGACAGCTCAAAGCCTCCCTGGACACCAAGATGTTCCTCCCTAGCAGCAACTGCCCAAACTGGGCTCTCGGTGAAAAGAGATTGTATCTACCCCAGCATCTCATCCACCATCCCTGGCAAACCCCACCACACTCCCTGTCCCAGATCTTTCTCCAGCAGCAGCTGCTGGAGCAGCGTCACCCTTACAGCCCACCCGAGGTCCACAGCTATTGGCACCTCCAAAACCAGGCTGAAATCACATCTGCACTACAGCCCCCATGCAGAGCCCTGCTGTGACCTCCTCCTTCCTCATCCATTTCATACCAATCCCAAAAAAATACTCCTGACACCCAGAGAGCCTGGGCTTCAGGAGGTGGATGAGGCACTCACCATGGCTGGCTTCAGAGCCAGCTCTGGAGAGGGAGAGAGGGAACTGTGAAAGAGCTGAGTCCTTCCTTTAAAAATGAAAAAAACTTCAGCACTACACGACTACAGGAAGAAAAACAGATCTGTAAAAACACCCTAACTCTACTTTAAAAGCTAATCCTCTCCCTGCATGGATTTCCCTGCTTTGGAGCCATCTCTTGCAAGCCAACAAAGCTCCATGATCAAACAGCGCAGGTCCACCAAGGGCATGGGGACGCACATTTGCACCCATGGAGAACCTGTGTGATTTGCCCCCAAAAAGGCATCTCCTTACACACATCGCCAGCAAGCAATCATTGCACTGCCGGCACAGCAGGGCACACCGAAACACCTCTCAGGGCCTGTTCGTGCCCCAGCAATTCGGATTTCTACCCCTCCATCCAGTGGGAAAATATTTTTGCAGTCTACAAGGACGTGGCTGCACTTCGCACCGCAGCCGTCCCTGCCTCGACAGAGAGCAAAGCATTCAAAACCACAAAAAGGCAAAATACACGCTCAGAATTTACATGGAGAAAACATTTCCTTTTTTTTTTTTTCTTTTTTTTTTTCCTTTTTCTTTTTTTATGTCCAAAACAAGCGGGTTTTTGTTCATTTCTTTGTTTTTCAACACACGCACCGTCTAGAAAGTTAAACGCCATGCAGATGAAGAGAGTGCAGCTAGAAAGTCCCCCGGGGCGGCAGCGCTGCAGGAGTCTCACATCAACGAGCAAAGAGGTTCCAGTCGGAAAAAAGGAGAACAAGAAACGGAAGAATTGCCGGAAAAATACCCACCCTCGGACCTCTACCTGGCGGCAAAGAGGTGAGACCAAAATTCCCCTTCACGGCCATGTCTTCTGTCCTGAAAGCCGCGTCCCGGTGGCTCCCCAAGAGCCACCGCCTGGGTTTGCCCTGCAGGAAGACCCGTGGGGTGTGGGAAGGTGCCCCAGGGACTGGGGTGTCCCTGGAGGGGGGTACGGTGGGGTCGCGGCTGCCTTCGCCCTCCCGGTGCTGCGGGACGGGATGGGACGAGCCGCCGCGGCGCAGGGTGGGGGCTGGCAGCCGCGGGACCCCTGGTAGGAGCATCACGGCGGCGCAACCCCTCTCCAAATGTAAACGCAACGAAAAACAGCAACCCCCGAAAATCCCCCCGCCCTCCCTGCCCTAAACAGTTGAACGTATTTTAGTTATTACATAAAGATCCATTTCAGCAAATACTCAAAATCAAGTTACGAAATACACGGTAGGTTGTTTTCTTTTCCCTATAAAAAGGCATGCGCTCAAAGTAGAAGACAGCTAAAGGCTTGTTTGTTTTCTTCGAAGCACGATCAGATTCTGCAGAGTTTTGTTACGTTATAAAGCTTGCATTCCTCGTCGTCGCTGGAAGGAGTCGTGTGGGCGATGGAGGTTTGTGCCCCGAATCGGCGGCCGGCTGGGCTGCCCCCGTCCCAGCCCGGGAGTCGGGCGCGGGGGAGCTCCGTGTGCTGCATGCGAGGGGCAGGGGCGGGTGCTCGGTGGGGCTGGGTGCTGGGGTAACGGATCCAGGCTGGGGGGAGTGGGTGGGGAGGAGGGTGCGGGAGCGATGCTATCGCCATGGCATGGCTGGGAGAGCCCCGACTCCCGGCTGTGCCGACGCGGTGATAGGAAGCAGTTGTCTTTCTCCTCCTCTCTTCTCCCAGCTTCGCCGGTCTCTGCTCCGAAGGGAGAAGGGAGGAAGGAGGGAGAGCATCCCTCTTGGCACGGCAGCTGCCTGGAGCCAGGGCGCAATCCTACTTGCTCTCCCGGGAAGGAGCCAGCCTAGGCTCCTGGGAAGGGAAAATAAACAGATAGCCTTTACTCACCCATCCGAACACTCAAACCAGGATGCCTCCTCGCCCCGGGGCACGTGGAATATGGACTTTGCAAAGGGTTTAAATCGCGGTTCCCCGGCCGAGGCTGCCAGGAAGCAGGAGGTTGGGTCGGGAGCAGGTGGGAACCACGGTGGCAGATGGGGACCTCGATAGCAGCAAAGCAAAATCCACCAGTGCGCAAGAGAGGGTGCGGCACAGAGCAGCTCAAAACTGCCCCCCTGCCCTCCTCTTCCTCAAGGGACTCCCAGCAGAGGTGGGGATGGAGACGGATGATGAGTCCGAGCCCAATTCAGGAGACATGCCGGGTAGCGGGGGGTCCCACCAGCGCCACGCAGCTGAGGAGGGAGGCCTTTACCCCGGCACGCGTCATCTCACTGGCCAGACGCTCGGGTTTACGTTCATGGTTTCTCTTTTCTTGGTTCATGCAGAGGAAGGGGACCCAGTACCATGGCCCCGGCGGGGTGGGGGGGTTCGATGGGATGCTTGCGCGGCGCCGGTGGGGCCGTTGCATGTATGCGGTGAGAAGCGAGGGGTTATTCCAGCAGGAACCAAGCAGCAGAGCCAACAGCCAAAGTCCCGTAGGTGAAGATGTCGGAGGAGGTCTCCCCTTGGTAGTCAGTCAGTGACAAACCCCACACGGGCAGGACCGCGCTTCAGCTGCAAAACACAAACCGGGCAGAGAGGGAATTCGCTTCGACCATCCCTTTGGCAGAGCGTCCCTCTCCCCATCACCATCTCATGGCGATCGGCCATCTCCTCCCCACCGCGGATGCTCGGAGCAGGATCCCACCCGCTTTACAGCCTCAGCGTCGTAAGGAGCCCGCACCACCCCCTCCATCCCCCCCTTGCCCCATCCCTGGATCCTCACAGGGCTTACTGCGGTAGGACGGAGGGCGCGCCGGATCTGTGGAAGTGGACGATTTGCCATTTGCCATCCCGGCGGTGCCAGATGCGGGTCTCCTCGGACTGGGCGGTGCGGGGGATCCCTCCCGCGTCCACGTACTGCGTGATGCGGATGTAGGCGATGCAGGCAGACTCGTCTCCCATCAGGTGGATGTGGGGGTTCAGGATTGTTGTGTGCACGGGCTTGCTGTTCCGGGACCACACTGAAGAGGGGACAAGTAACAAGTGGCTTTAGGCAGGGGAAGGAGTTTGGGTGGCTCTTGCCCAGGGCAGCAGCAATGCGGGAAGGGGAGATGCTGGTGTTGGGCACTCTGCTTGGAGGGGCTAAGCAAATGCTGCACAGGTGGCTTCAGGATGGGTCCACCTAGAAAGCAGCTAACCAAACAACTCCTCTGCATACAGCTTGGCCCCTGCTGACCTAACAGGCTTGATGCACCTCCTGCTGGGATCTTCCATATCAGCCAGAGATGCTCCCAAAGCCACCCTTACCCTCCTCTCTCCAGCAAGTTGATGGAGGTCAAGACACAGCCAGGCCCATGGGAGGTGGGAAGGGTCCCTTGGGAGGCAAGGGGGCTGCTTACGGTTTTCAAAGTAGAATCGGTGGAAATCCAGGCCTTCCACGAGGTTGCCCAGCGCCTCGGGCTCAAAGGCAGTCATCCCAGGGTCACACATCTTCCTGGGGAGGCGAGAAGCGGAGAGAAAAGGAAGAGGTTATCTCACTGCCTCTGGTGTGAGAGCCTGCAAAATCCAAACAGGTCATGCTCGGGATCATTGAATCATTGAATGGTTTAGGTTGGAAGAGACTTTGAAGATCATCAAGTCCCAACCGCCCTGCCATAGGCAGGGACACCTCCCACCAGCCCAGGTTGCTCAAAGCCCCTCAGCCTGAGACCAAGGAGCCTCTGCACCAGTAAGCAATTCAAGCAGAAGTCTGACCTCAACCCTGCACTCTGCATGAAGCCCACCCCACCTCACCTCCTGACTGCAGCCAGGACCCCAGCGAGGCAGGGCCAGTTCTCCATCAGTCACCATCTCCAATTAAACCTCCCAAAACACTGCTGTCTTCTTTGCAAGAAACAAAAACAGCAGGGAAAAACTCACATTCTCTGCTCTGTATCAAAATATCCCTGCTGCGATTCTCCGAGGCAGGGATGAAGACCTGCACTCGCTCAGACATCGCTAATTAAATAGGCCTTGGACACAGAAGAAGCGTACTCTGAGGAGCATCAGCTCAGCGACTAGAAAGCAGTTATGCTTCCAAACAGCCTGCGGCAATCTGGATATAATGGATACCATGGATGCAATGTTCCTTATTCCACCATAAATCAGGTTTACAGTTATCTGTCTTTCTGCAAACCAGACAACGGGCTCATCCATGATAATGAGACCAGAGAGATGTGATTCAGCTTAGCGTGAGAGAAGCACCAGCTTTGGAAACTGATGTCCCCTGCTTCTCTTGGATGGTCTCCACGTCCCCCCAACCACGTCAACCTGTTCACCCTGCCCTGGGCAGCAGTGAAACCTCCCCAGCTGCGTTGTAACGTTGAGAGCACCCGCTCCAGCAGGCAGAGCCCCCACCCCGGCCCAAACCCGCGCTGGGCACACTCACGTGTAGGACTCAAAGTCGCCGTTGCTTATTGCTTCGATCAGCTGCTCTGTGACTTTAATGATTTCTTGCTTCCGTACTGTTGGTTTAAAGAGAAAAAGGAAATAAAAGGAGAAAACAAACCAAAAGTGCTGGTGTTGCAATATTGGTGAGGTTATCCTTTTCTCATTAGAAACAGACGGCCATTGGAAACTGTCCAGGGAAAAAGCAGGAGAGCGACTTGGGAGAGAGATACGGGGAAGGGCTCTTCATCTCTGGAGAGGAAAGACCTCCAAAGTCAGCACAAAACTGAAAACCCCTGTATTTTCCTAAAGAGCAAAAGGCTTAATCACTGAGTGGTGAGCTGCCCTCGGCCCAAAATTTGGCAAAGACTTGCCAAGGTGGGACCTGCTACCCCGTGAACTCAGAGCAGGGCCCAGCCAGTGCAAGCTGGACCACGGATGGTCTCATCTCCCTCTGAGATGGGAGGAGAGGGCCACAGCTGGGAGGGAGGACAGGTGGGTGATGTGGCCATCCACCTCGGTGGACACAAGGAGGGACCCCACAAAGGGCATGGCACTGTGCGGCTGCTGCCAGGGACCCTGGACGCTGCCGGCTCATCTGGGAAGAGACGGGGCTGTGAGAGCAGATTTGGCTCCCTGGGATGCAGGAGGAGCTGTCAGAGGTAACCCTGGGCTTATTAATGAGGCTCTGCTTCAAATGCAAATCAGCGTCATGCTTGACTTAATTTTTTTTTTTTTTTTTTTTGTATTATGGCTAATGAAAGGAGAGGGAGCACGTTCCTGAGAGTCGCTCGAAAAGGAGGAGAGAGACTCCCATCACTTCCCAAGCACCACCGGCCTCCATGTCCGCTCTCGGGGAGCCCTTGCCCAGGAGAATACGCATCCCATTAACTCTCACGTCAGGCCAAAGTCCATCTTGCTTTGTGCTGAGGTCACTTCGTCGAGAGACTTTACAAATTAGCACTGATAAATTATTCCCTGGGTTATTCTTAGAAAGCTGGCTCCGGCAGGCGGGCGGGGGGGAGGCAGGGATTTCCCCTGGAGGCTTTTCCCAATGGGCCATTTATTTTGGAAGAACGGGCAGCCGGGCTGCTATCCCTGCAGATTACTGCCATTTCCATGCCTGTTTTCAGGGAACATCCCTGTTTTTGGGAGCCCTCCCTCCTCACCAGCAGTGCCCCAGCTGCTCGTGGCAGAGACCCAGCAGCGAAACCACCCAAGGAGTTAAAGCAACTTCTGAAGGGTCCTGAGGCAGCTCAGTGGTGGTGGGTTTCACCATAGCCAATATCTCATTAGGGGTGGCCAGACTAATGACCTCCGAAACAGCCTGCCCGCCACCCTGGGTGCCCCCGCCAGTACCTTTGGTGTCTTCATCCTCAATGGTGGTGTTGGTGCTCTCCGACGATTCCTGAGCAAAGAACAGAAAGGACAGACGGGGTGGTGAGAGGGGTCTTCTCCCCACGCCAGATGGAGCTTGTGTGTTTGACAGCCCCCCGAGTCCGACCCCACAGCGCTCAACTGTGCCAACGGACAGAAACCAAGGAAAACACCAGCAGGTCCAACCCATCCTCAACCACAGCTCTAGGGCAGTGCTGGCAGAGCCCTCCCTGACCTCCACTCCTTGTAGCCAAGGGCACAAGAGCTGGGCTGTGGAGGGTCTCGTAGGAACGGCGCTGCCTTTCCTACCGACGCCTGTGGGGACAGAGATGGGGGCAGGTTCGGGGGGGGTTTGGTGGGTTCCTAGGAGCGTTGCCGGAGGGGCAGGGAGAGGGGCTGTGCAAGGGTGGAAGACACCATGTTGACTGTACGATAAAGAGAGAGATGTACAAATTAACAGCGAGGAGGAGCTGGGATGAGAAAGAGGGGACTGTGCAGGAGTGAGAGAGACCACACTGACCGCAGAGTAGGGAGAGAAATGTACAATAAAACAGAGTGCTTCCAAGACCCACATGGTACACCGAAGGCTGAGACACAGCTCTTTCAAGAAACAGCTGAGCACTACACAGATTTGGGGGGGGAGGGGGGTACTGACCCCCCGTCTCTCTCCAGGAGCCCCATCAAGGCGACTCTGCTAGCGGAGCTAGAGCAATGGCTCTGCTAGCTCTTCCCAGCAGAGCCTTGCTTATGTATTACCCATAATACCCCGATGTAGGTTGGCAAGGTGTCCCATGACCATACAGTCCCCGCAGAGGCATGGAAGGTGTTTCTCCAAGGCTCCTTGGACCGATGCAGCCTGCAGACCTGAGTCAGGAGAACTGGGAGAAACGGCATGAGAACCCATCAGCAAGAACCAGGGCTGGCTTCCCACCAGCTGGTGGCCAGCAAGTGCCTGCACCAACCCTGTTAATGGGGTTTGTGGGTGATACGGCTTTGAGGATGTTCCCTCCAACCCCAGTGTCCCTTCTTCCCTACCCCGAGGTAACTTCCAAAAACGGGGGAAGCTGGAACATGTAGAGAGGCCCAGCAATATCGGCATTGAGGAAGACGAAGGACACTCACCATTAACTGAACGCTGGAACTGGACTTTCTTTTCTGGAAAAACAAGGAGAAGAGATGGAACAGGAAGAGACACAGAGTGAGAAAGGCAGAGAGCGGCACGTGAGAGGCAGCAGCTCCTGAGCCACCCTTCGTGGTCCTCATGGAGGGGTAAATGAAAGGCGCAGGGGGGGCAACCTGGTGCTCCTCTAGGGATGTGCCACCGGCTGTGGTGCTGGTGGTGACAATCCAGCTCCCTCCCTGCCTTCCTGCTGGCACTTTTCTCTCCTAACCTGCCACAATCCCTGGTGTTGCTCATCCCAAGGACCTGGCTAGTCTAAAAGGGAGTCCCCTAGGAGTCGATGACCACTCTGGTGGCTTTGTGACCAGGTCAGCAAGCTCACAGGAACAGGAGTGGTGTGCTGAAAAGCTACGGCAGCTCCACCACCTCAACAGCCCTGCACTTGGTGTGAATGCTGTACTGATGTTTACAGGCTGTGGAGCTGTTCTGGGTGCATCTGCCCATGCTTCTGACTAGTCTGGAGACGCTCAGTTAGCTTTGGACCTAGACCAGTACTAAGCTGGCTGGTTTAAAGCCAGCATGGCTATTGCTACTCGATCCCGCAAGGCACACGCACCGTGTGGGAAGCTGTCCTGAGCGCAGCTCCAGTGCTTTAAATCAGGACAAGTCTCCCCCAAAGAGAAGACCTTACACATGGACATGTTTATCTCCATCCTTGACCACTACCACTAGGCTTTAAGGCTTTTGGGTTGGATGACCCCATAGCCACGGTTCTGCTTGCAATCCCAAACTACTTCTGGACTCTCCTTCCTTCCTGTGCTCTGCTCCTCATCTCCATCTTTAAGCTAGCCAGGAGACAGAGGGATGTGCACGCTGGCCTCATGACCCTTCTCCACCTCCAGCTCCCAGGATACGAATCGCAGCGGGCGATGGGAAACACCAATGAGCAGGAATCAGAAGCTGCAGTGCCAAATAACAAGTCTATTACCAGCATATTTAACGAGGCACCGGCTCTGCCCGCCCTGCAGAGGGAAAAGCAGCACACACTGTGCAAATCTCCTGGCAAAGTCCATGTGGCGACCCATTAGGGTGCGTGGGTGGGCTGCAGTGTGAAAACTGCTGCTATCCACTCCCCCTCATTGCTCCTTTCACATCCTACGCGGCTCCCACCAGCACCCTCACTGAGTTTTCCACCTCCGCCAGTGCAGCTCTCCCCTCCCTCGCTAGGTTCTACGTTAATCCTCGCCCCTCCTTCACCGAAACAGATGTCCTAAAGGGCAGAGTGAGCTGTGGTATTTCAGAAGGAACCTCATGGGAAACAGAGCTGCCAGAGTTGGGCTGTCTGCAGGAAGGGCTGACAGCTTCTGCTACCCAAGGACATGAGACGGGGCAGTAAACTGCAGAAATTTTAGACGCAACAGAATGCAACACAAAGCAGTGACCGCGTCGAGTCTGGACATACAGTAACAGGATGCAACACGGGGCAGTGAGCTCATTAATTTAGGACGGGACAGGATGCGACATGGGGCAGTGATTTCATTAGTTTACAATGTGACGAGATGTGACACTACACAGGGCAGTGAAGGTATCATAACTGCTGGGACCAGAAGACCTCCCACAGACCCCAGAGCAGGGCTTGAGGAGGATTTCTGGTCCCGCGAATGCTTTTAGTAGGGGAGCAACCTCCTCGGGAGGGTGAGTTTCGAGCCCTCTGAGCCTGGGCTAGCACCATCCCGGTGCTGGAGGGCTGCGCGGGCAAGCTGGAGGGCAGCACCAGGTACCTGCTGCCCACCTGCGTAGCTTTGGGCAGGAACGGCAGGGGTGGCTGCCTGGGACCTGCCTGCTCTCATGGGGTCGGTCAGTCCAGCAGTGTTCTCCAAAATGGGGACCCAACTCTTGCGACAATGAACCACACCGCACGGCCTGACTTACAGCCCTGCTCTGAGCAGGCAGGACCGTTTCCTTCCCACCTTCCCACCCGCCCAAGGCAGGTTTCCAGGTTCCCGCCTCGCTTTTCCAGCAAGATGGAGAGAAATGAACACCGCCCAGCAACGCCCTGGCGTCTGCCAGCTGCCCACAGTGGGCCACTAAAGCTTCACCCAGAGCACCCAGTCTCCCTGTGCCCCCGTGAGTGGGTTATGCTGCAAGTGCCCCCAGGCCGAGCATGGGAATGAGAGGTGGGAATGGTAGCACTGCAGGTGGCCAACACAAGCAACCTGTTGGGAATGAGCTTGCATCTACTTTCTCTTCTCCTCTACCTTCCTGACCACCTGAGACCACAGCCAGGCTGTCTCACCTCCACTTGTTGGAAAGGGGGTAATAAAAAAGCAAACTCATTCTCCAGAGCTTGTACACCCTCTTGAGCTGAGTGTTGACTGCACCCAGGATGAAGACACACGTGCTGCTCCCCACTCACCAGCGAGGGGCTGAGGACTGGGGACACAAACCAGCCTCTCTGATCCCACTCGGAAACCAGACCCTCCTTGCTGAGCTTCAGTGATGGGCCAGAAGGCTGTTTACCCAAACTAGCTATTTTGCTACAACAGCAAGTGCCCCTCTTCCCAGGACAATGTCTGCCCTCAAAGCTACTTTGAAGTCCAAGAGGGAGCAACATGAGCAAGTAGGGCTGGCAAACGGTCTTCTACCACCACACCATCCCGGCGATGCTAGAGATGAAATTCAAGGATGTCCCTTTCTGCTAGAAAATTAGATTCAGGATCATGCCTGATGAAGCCTCTCCATCCAACAATCTCTCCTTTTACAGCTTAAAAATGCATCTCCTGATTGCTCTCACCTGTGCTCCAGCAAGTTGTACCAGCTCAGCTCTACCTGCAGTGTCACTTCTCAGGTGACTCCCAGAAGCAGCCAGGACCTCAGATCAGCAGAGGACAGGCCAGCAGTGGCTGGCAGATGGGTTTCTGTGACTCCCATGGGACCTGTCCCTTCTGTGCCAGCACTGTTGTCCAAAACTAGCAGTCCTGTCCTGGAAGCCACGTGATATCCTGACACCATGGCCCAAAGCAATGTCCTCTCATAGCAATGCAGGCCACCAGCTTCATGTTGCAGAATAATGCCGCATGGCCAGAATGGTCTGCTGTGGAGGTGAGCTCAGGTTTGGAGGGTTGTGCATGGTCTCAAGTCTTACAGGCTTGTCCTGTCCCAGCTGCTGGGTCTGGAAGGAGTGGGAGAAAGACAAGCCGTCCCTAGACCTCTGGCTCCACTGAGCACTGGGACTGAGCAGAGAAGAACCCAGCTGAGGTCTCTTCTCTTCCGAAACCCCGCGACTCTCACAGCCCAACGGATGGGTCCCTACGAAAGGGTGGAGGAAGGAGAGCAGCCACGCTGCAGTCGGGCTCCCAAAGCTCTGCCTGACACCTTGCACCCCTGCCCTGCGATAGGGGACGTGATCACACCAGCTCTACCCTGCTGAGTGATTGCTTGTATTCACGAAGGGACCAGGTGAGGAGGAAAAGACCCTCACACCTCCTGCAGGAGGAGTTTGACAGGGCTCGCTAACCACCACATCTCTGTATCACCAGAAGAAGCTGCTCGGCAGCAGGATTTTGCAGCCTCCAGGAGCCACCTTGTCCCGGAGAAGAGCCATGGCCCCACCTTGGAGGGGCAGACAAATCTGAGGACTCTGCAGCCCGAGAAACAAGGTCCACCAAGCACTGGCTTGTTTTTAGAGCATCACCAAGCCATTTGCTCTGCCAAGCATCACCACATTCGTTTGCTCTGTCTGCGCTGGGCACAGGGGGTGCTGCCAAGAGAGTTAAAGGCACCCACGTGCCACCCAGCACCACACCAGCCCTTGGGGACTTGATGGGACAGGAGCTGGGGGTGACCCCAGCCCCACCAGCCGCAGTGGGACTCGTGCTGGGGTGAGCAGGAGATGCAGCCACCCATCTCGCCGAACGGCTGCTGCAAGGCTGAAGCCACGGCTCCGGGCTGCAAAGCTGCCTCCCCCTGTCCCTTGTCCCCTCTCCTGGTCCAGCTTCTCCCCCTCCCTGGGGGGCAGCAAGGGGTGAGGACATTTTGCAGGCAATAAAACAGCAGCAAATTCCCCCCAACGCACCCCTCCAAGCACCAGCCCGCTCCCCTCGCTCGCCGCGCCGCAAAGCCTCCTCTGCACTGCCTGTCCCGGCAGGAGCCGAGCCGGTGGCACGGGGACGTACCGGGACAGTTGGGCCAACAGCTGCCCTTTAAAGCACCAGGGTGTCACGGGGACCACCGGCACGGCACGGCACGGAGACCCCCACCGCCACCCCAGCAGCGGAGGGGCAGGCAGGAGAGGGTGGCGGGGAGGGGGCTTACCTTCACGCCGTCATTCTTCTTGTTGCCACCGCTCTTGCCTCCTGGGGAGAGGAGGAAGGAGGTTAGGAGAGCCAGGCAAGGCACCAAGACCAGGAGGCCAAGGATGAGCAGCATGGTGCCGGGCGGCAGAGCGGCAGGACCCTGCGGGACCAGCCGGTGGGTTTTGTCCTCTCTCCAGCAACCCCCGGCAGCTCAGGGGCCACCTCGCCGGCACCGTCCCGTCCTGCCCCGGTGGCTCTCAGCCGGGGGCATGACCCGTCTCCTAACGTCACGCTGAGTCCTCGGGGCGGTTTGGAGGGGGTCGGCGGGGCCGTCCAGTGGCAGGCGGGCTCCGGCCAGAGGGGTGCTGGCGACCGAGCGCGGCGCAGGGCGGTGGAATGGGCTGCCCGCCTGCCGCCCTCTAATTTTAGCCCCATGCTGCCGGGATCATGTGCTGCCGGCCCGCCGTCCCGACAGCTGCAGCCCACATTTTGACAATGATGAAAAGCAGACGCCTTCCCCGGTGCCCACCTACCGCTGCCGCCGCTGCCCCCAGCGCCCCCCAGGGCTGCCCAAGCCACCCCGCTCCCCCTGCGCCCCCGCAGCAAGGGGGGGGATGGACGGGGCTCAGCCCCACACGGGACCCCATCGCCCGCCGGCACGGCTGTGCTGCCGGGCAGGGGGGGGACGGGTGAGCCCCCGGGGCTGTGCGTGGGACGGGCAGCGCTGGGTGAGACGCTTTTGAATTTCCTGCCCTTTGATGCTTCGTGTCCGCTTCGGCTCCCGGCGGCGTGGGGGCCTGACACCGGATCCCCCCCAGCTGTTGGACTCCTCCAGCCCCGCCACACGCTGCCCACAAGTGCTAAATGTGTCAGCACGATCCCCCCATGACAAATGCAGATACCAACCCCGGCCGCGGTCCTCTCCCCTGGCACCTAGGTGGGCCAGCAGCCCCCGTCTCCCCCCTGCCTACACCCAACTCCTGGGGCGAAGCACCCCAAAACACCCATCTAACACCAAACAGCTGCCACCAGCCCACTCAGCTGGCGTGCCGGGCTTGCCTGGCTTGTCCCACCTCTTGCCAGGGCCATCCCCAGTGCTGGGCAGGGCTGGAGGTGACAGCAAGTGGACGAGCTCTGCAGTCACCCAGCTCCTTTTTGGTTCCGTGCCTGGGAATCCCCGGGACCCGCGGCTCCCTGCCTCTGAAATCCCAACTTCATGGCTCGCTCCAAGGCAGCAGAGTGTCCCCAGAGGGGACAGCTCTCAGCGAGGGCACCGGGGCAGGAGGGCTTGTGGCTGCACCGAGACCTCTCCCGGTGCACAAGCTGAGCTGCCGCGTTCTGTCCCTGCTCCTGTGCCTCCATGCAGCCCTCGGGATGGACCACAGGATCAGCATCCTCCTGCCTGGGAAGGGACCCTGCCTCCATCTGGTTGCAGTGGCACATAGGGACCTTTCTGACACTTTCCCGGTGCAGGGGATGCTCTCCCTGAGCCACAAATATCTCCAGGAGGACACCAAACCAGCTGCCTTGAGCCCTGGCTGCCCCCACCACCTGCATCCCCACCCCGGCACAAAGCCGGATGGGTGGGTGCATACAAACCCCGAAAATCTAAACCTCTGGGGACCACTGCGCCTCAGCCGGACACCTTTTCTCTTGCATCCCAAGCCAGCAGCCAGCCCAGAGGTGCCAGGTGACCTGGCCTGGACCACCACCCAATGCCACACATCCCCAGAGGCACCAGGCTGGAACCTCAGCCCCCCCTGTGACACCCAAGGCAAAGCCAGCTCTCCAGGGACCCTACGGGTTTGCCCTGGGCACCCTGTAAGACAAGGAGATGAGCCCCGGAGACGGCACCTACCGGAGAAGTTCCTGGTGGCCAGCATGGTGGTGAGGATGGCTCCCTGAAAGACACAGAAGGCAGAAGGAAAGGGTGTGCTGGGCCCCGGCCCCCCTCGCCCCCTCCATTCCCCCCAGCCCTGGGGGAGGAAAGCCCTGCTCATCACCTGTCCCCTGGCCACCTCTCTGGAAGGAAACTGGCCCACGGGCTGATATTCTCCTCCTGCCATCAAAAGCAGCCCTCGGTACCCGACTCCGTATCCCCAGCGCCAGGGCGTTGGGTTGCATTCTCCGAAACTGCCTTCCCTCCAAGATTAAAGGGATATTAAATATCCTCGGGGCGCATTTCGGTCTCGCTCTACCCTGCCCTAGATGTAGCACGACTCCGCTGACCGGGGCCGGCAGCTGGCGGCAAGGGGAGCCACCGGGTGTAGAACCAGATTTAATTGCAATTAAAGCCGTGCCAAGCTAAGAGCAGCAGGGCAGGGATTTTTTTCATGGGAGCCACGCAAAGATCACCACCGCAAAATAACATTCATAAAAATCCTTCCCCTTTTCCAGCTGACTCTACTAACTAGTTGCTCAGCGTATAATGAGATTACTTTGGACTAATTGCTTACAGTAATGGATTACTATTTTGAAGTGTATGCCTGAACTAATTTGATTACTTGTCTAGCTGAAAAGTAATAATAGTTTATAGCCAGTTTCTTTTCTTGATAATCTTGTTAGTAGCCTGCAGCTGTACTGCTCCGTGCCACATCGCGGTCAGGCCTGGAGTGCTGATGGCTCAGATCAGCGCTGTCCCATTCTGCGTCTCCGGCTCTGGAGGAGGCACTGCCATTTCCAGAGCCCATTCCCAGCACCGTGCTGCCGGCTGGGGCTGAGCAGCACCCGGCAGATGGGTGCTTCAGGGAGGTGATCCAGCTCCATGGTGAAGCCTGGGGAGATGGCGATTTCAGAGGGGGTCCAGGCTGCGGCACACGGCAGCATCCGAGAAAGGAAAGACTGTGGAGCTGCTGGTGTGGGTGAGCCGGAGCTTTTGGCCTGTCTATGCATGACTTTGTTACTTGGCTGCAAAGTGGTTTTGTCATCAGGCAAAGGGGGTCTCACTGTGCCTCTCAGATCCATGTCCTGCCCCAAAGAGGAGCTTTCTTGACGCTGGCTTAGGTGGGAAAGTCCTCATCCCAGTGACCAGGGCAGCTGTGTGACTCAGTGCTTTCCTTCACCATGGCTCTCCTCTTTGCACTTGGGAACCCCAGCCAGATGCAGCCACCACCCCACTCGGTCTCTTTTCCCTTCTTCACAAAGGCGACCCCCAAATGTCCATTGCCCCCATACCGCTGACCCAGAGACACCACCCTGTCCTTTCCCACTCGGGCAGCAAACCCACCAATGACCTGATCATGCATTTTGCAGCCAGCGTGGAGACTACGAGAGTTACCTTCAGCTTCCTCCGAGCATTGAACTTCTTCAGACAATCCACCGTCTCCTGCCTGTGCATGCATGACGCCACGGTGGCACGGTGCTGGGAGGAGAGAGACCCGGCTCAGAGAAGGCGCCGAGGGGCAAGAGGGTCCCCCGGCCCCGCTCTCACACGCACGGACACGTGTGCGATCTCCAGCGGCTGAGGCATGGGCCAGAGCTGCCAGCAGCAGCAGATAAAACTTTAATAGGCAGTGGGAGATCACAGCTCTGGAGTCAGCAGGATCTGCTCTGGCGGTGGGGGGGTTGCAGGGAGAGCTGGCTGCCCCCTGAGTTAACCCCTCAACTGACCGGCCGCGTTTAGCAGTGTGCTCAGGGTTTACACGTGGTGTGGGGTCCCATGGACGCCTCCTGTCTTTAGGAGCTGCTTCAGAGTGGGAACCAGCAGCCGGAGCAGCGGGGTGCAGCGAGGGGCAGGGGGATGTTGCTGCCGGGGTGTATGGATGGATAAACATGAGCCTGCTCCCACCCTCCCCAAAGAAAGGCTCCCCCAATGCAGCATGACACCAAGAAACCAGCCTGTCCCCACCAGGGCTGGGAACGCGCGTGTCCCTCCATGACCAGCTCCCCTGGGACACGCTGTTTGCATTCACACTCCAGGCTTTTCTCTGCTGTAAAGCCTCGGGGAACAGGCTGCTCTGAGAGCACGGGGAGGAACCATGCCAGGAAACCATCTTCCCAGGATGGAGAAAAGAGCCGGACAGCACGTTTGATAACATGTGCTCCCCAGTGAGGTGTTCCCCCTGCTGTGAACCCTCACATCTCTAGACCTTCAACCCCAACCGGTGAATGCCACCAAACTCACCGATATCCAGGGGTGCTTCAAAGCCTCTGCTGCCGTGATGCGCTTGGACGGGTTTATGGTCAACATCTTGTTGATGAGATCTTTCGCTTCAGGAGTGACCGTGTCCCACTCAGGGGAGGGGAACTGCCAAAGCACAGGGACCGGGGTGAGAGGCGGCAGGGAGCAATGGAAGGAGCAGAAGCCTTTTTGCGTGGGGACTGCTTCTCCTGCAACCCTTTGCTCCTGCCCATGGGACAGGTTGGAGAGACAGTAGCAACTGGAAAGAGCTGCCAGCTGGAAAACTGGAGAGCAAGGGTGGAGGGAGAAAGGTGGAAGGCCCAGGACAAGACCTAGCTGTCCTGCAAAGTGGACCTGAAATGTGCCACTGTATGTACCTGGGCACGGCAGCTTGGCCAGCCCTCTGTGACCAGAGCAGAAGAAAGAAACTTGCTCCTGGCTATCTGAATTGGTCCTGGTTGCTCTTCTGGAGCAGCAGACTGCAACACAGGGACAGCAGGAGAGAGGGGAGACAGTGGGAGGGGCAAGGAAGATGAACCCACTCACATCATAAGCCCCAGCCTTGATCTGCTGGTAGAGTCGGTGCTGGTCTTCATCCCAAAAGGGCGGGTACCCAACCAGCAGGATGTAGAGGATGACACCTGCCCAGAAATGAGACATGGGATCAGTGGGAAAGAGTTCATTGCTGGAGGTATGAACAGACCCAGCCCGGGGACTGGCCCAACTCAAGCAGAGAAATTAGGGAAACGGGAGGATTTGCTCCCTGATTAAAAAGCAAAAGGCTCGTTGGTGGGCCCAGATCAGCGGCTGGGGAGATACATGGCTCTGGCAGCCACCATGCACAGCCTCAAGCCAGGTGCCCCATGGGGGATGCCTCCTCCCCATCGCAGCTGGAAGAAGGCTCCCCTCCAGCTGTAGCTACAGCAACCATTGCCTGACTCCAAGGGCACCGGAGGGCAAAAGAGCTGGCATCTCCCCTGCCTGGGGGCTTTGGGTGCAGAGCAAGGAGGCTGATCCTTCAGAGAAGGGTGCCACGGGACTGGGAAAGATGGTGATGCTCTGAGGACAGCCCAGGGTAATGTGCCGCCTCTCGGGTAAATCCTCCACCCTGACCTCCCCGAGATGTCTCTAGGAACTGCGACTTGGGACATGCTGGATCAACAGCCTGCCTCACGCTGCGCAGTCCAGCCCAGCCCGCTCCCGGCATTTCAGCCCCGGTCTGACTTACCGCAAGCCCACAGGTCCACAGCTTTGCCGTAGGGGTCCTTCCGGAGCACCTCAGGGGAGAGGTATCCCGGGGTGCCAGCGAAACCTGGGACAGACAGCCCGTCACGCACCACCGGCAGGCAGCCCCCATCCCTGCACAGCTTGCCCGGTGCCCGGCCAACCGTCACAAGAGCCGAGAGCCCCGGCACACACCGAGCCGGCGGGACGGGCACCCTCCCTCCAGAAACCTCTGCATCTCCCGAGAGCAGAGCAAACAAGAGCCAGCGACACCAGCCAAACCCCAGGATGCTGCAGAAGGCTGGGGTGCTCTGGTGTGCACCTCCAGCACTTGGATGAGGCTTTTCCTCCCCACGTCTGCCCCTGCCACCAGCTTGTCCAGCTCACCAGGACACCTCGGTGACTCATCGAGTCCCTGTGGAGCTGTTTGCCTGTGCTCTGGATCAATACCAGGCTGTTTCCAGGAGCACAGCCGGAGCCATCGAACCCCTCCTCACCCACCATGCCTCCCAGGCTGGTGCTGCCGGGGCACTCCCATCCCCTGGGTTTCGGGTCCTGGGGATGCGTGTGTCTCCTGAAGCTCCCCCCTGACCAGACACACCAACGAGGGCTGGAGGATGCTCCACCTCGAGCGAGTCCTACTCACCAAACCATGCTTGCTGGTCCCCCTCCACCTCGATCGCAAGGCCGAAGTCAGCCAGCTTGACGGCGGCACCCTTCAGCTTGGATGCCAGCAGCAGGTTCTCAGGCTGCAGGAGGAGACAGGGGTTGGAGAGGAGTGAACCCCTGCCGGGGGCTCTGCCATCACGGGGGGGGCTTCCCAGCACAGCACGGAGGAAGGTCAGGGCTCTGGATGTGCTACCCGACCAGTTTGTCCTGCTGTGTGTTGCAATGTCCCTGGATCTTTGGAGGACCATGGACTACACAGACCTCCCTAACCCCTCTCCCTCATGCTGTTTCACCCCAGAGCTGGTCTTTCCAGAAGCCCTACATGATGTTCCTCCCTGCTGTGTTTCAGCTGCCCTGGAGGACCCTGGGCATTGCTCCACAGGGTTTTGCATTGCAGATGGGGTCCCCACGGTCCTCCCGCAGGCCCTTCCCCTGCAGCTCCTACCTTCAGATCCCGGTGGACCACCCCCATCTGGTGGCAGTGCAGGACGGCCTCCAGGATCTGCTGGATGCAGTGGCTGTGGGAGAGAGGAGGAAGCTCACAGAAGCGTTCAGTGAGGCAGAGTTTACTTAGACATTTCTACTTGGCTGCATTTCATCCCTCCTGCCCCTCTCCCCGTCATGCTTCGCACCAGCAGCCCTGCAGCACAGCTCAGCGTCGCCCTCCACCGAAAGCCACACACCCATGGAGAGCAGCTGTAACCCAGTAAGACCCCACCAGAGCTGCTGGACACCCAACCACAATGAGCAGGAGCACCGGGTCTATGGCAGAGCCCATGGGGTCGCCAGAGAAGGAACACCGGGGAGCTGGGGACAAGCAGTGGAGTCGCAATGCCAGCCCAGATTTGGTCTCCAAACCCAGGCTCAGATACGCTCCTCAGACGCAGAGCCAACCTTCGCTTCGGCCCCATTTCCCTGACCTCCTCTAACGCGGGTGGTTCTCGCTGCATCTGCTCGCTTTATATCTAGTTCATTAAACCCCAGCTCTGCTGCATGCGTGAGAAAGGAAGGGAAAAAGACTGAGGCGATGATCACTTCTGCTCCAAAACAGCTGCGTGCAAGGCAGGAGGTCTTTATTTACATGTATTTTATTTTATTTGTATGACACTAATAAGTGGATGGGTTGTAAGTGGCTTCAGTACAGGCAGCCCATTAAATGAGATTGCTTTCTGCCTAGAAATAAGGGATGTTTCCATGCAGACAGAGGTGGCGTAGAGCTTACCACCCCCTCGGACATTTGTACGGGCTATGCTTACCTTATCTTATGCTTATCTTGGCTAAGCCAAGAGGCACAGCGATATCTGGAGGCCGGAGAGGGCCAGCTCATGTCCCCTCAATAAAATCAGGCTAACGCTGTCCCCCAGCCGAGGCGCAAAAGGACCAAAGGGGTGGCTGAAATGGTACCCAGCCCCCTGCCTCTGCAGCAGGGTACCTGGAAAGCGCCAGCGGGAGCGTGGGAGGGAGCGGAGCTCCAGCACATCCTCCCACCCAGCCTGTCTTGACTGCTCCTCCTTAGTGCTTTCAAGTGGTAAATGCCAGAGAAATGCTTGCAAATGACTGTAATGCAGCTGCAAGGGGAAAGGGTGAGGACTGCAGGGTGTCTGTGCTATCATGCTGCTGGCTGGGACACCAGCCTGACGCTGGGCTTCTTCCCTGCCAGGCTGGGGACCCCCGCTGTCCCCAGCCCGGGGAGCCTTGCTCCTTTACGGGGAGGTGAGATGCGGGCTATGCCATCAGCCCGGGGAAGGAGGATGCTGTGAGCGATGGCTGGCAGCTGCCTGGTTCAAGAGGGGGACCAGCCCTGCGGTAACACACACGCACTTCTTGGCACAGGAGCTGAGTGAGTTAAAAAGAGCTTGGTTTGGGTGGTTTGTTTCTTTTTTTTTTTTGCACTACACATCTGGTTTATGAGTATGTGCTGCGGAGCGGCTGTAAAACACCTCCCAGCGTGGAAGGAGCTTATGCTGCAGAAAGCCAGACTCGCAGGACCCTGGGAGGGAGCAGCTCGCGGGAGAAGAGAACAACTGCTGTCCCCTCCACGGCCCGGCGTGTGTCCCTCCTCACCTGGCATCGGCTTCGCTGTAGTACTCCCTGGCCACAATGTCCTCAAACAGCTCCCCGCCAGTCACCCTGCGAGAAAACGGGGGGAGTCACGCTCGGCCATCTCAGCGCGGCACGCAAAGGGGCTGGATTGATCGACAGCACGCTCAGCCCTCCAAACCTCCCCCCCAAAATGCCGCTGCACCGTGCATGGGGGGAGCGTTGGGGGTGCAGGACAGGGACCAGGGACCCATCTTGGGTCAAACCCTGCCCAGGAAAGGCTTGGGTGAGGTGGAGGATGGCAGGGGGAAGCTGCAGGGTGGAAGCATGCAGCTGGAGGTGGATTAGAAGATGCATTTAACCATTACTCACAGGTCAAATATCAGGTAGTGGTGGCCCTCTTCGGAGATGCTGTCGTGGAGCCTCACTGCGGCAGAGACAGAAGGGTTACGGGGTACACCTGACCCCCCCCCCACTCCCCGGGGGTGCCTTTGCTCCCCTTTGGGCACAAGCAGGAGCTGGGGAAGGGCAGAGCGGGGCTATTCCTCCTCCCTCCTCCTCCTCCTCTTGCTAATGCTGCCGCCTGGGTCGGGGGGCAGCAGGGGTGGTCCCCGGTGTGTGGGGGACCCCAGTCGTGGCCCCAGCCTCGGGCAGCAGTGCAAGGCTCAAAGGTCACATCCAAATCAGGGACTGCCCGGGGCTGGTGCCTGGCCGAGGTCCCGGGCAGCTGCTGGGCTATCTTGGGCACTGGGCAGGCTGCGGGCACGGGTGCCCCCAAACAGCCCTCTGCCCCATCAGGAGAGGTGCCCGGGCACAGGGGGAGCTCAGCCAGGGCACTGGGCTGCCAGCCCTGGCACCGACGGGACTTCTTTTCTGCTCGTGACCTTCCTTTTCTCCTTGGGGACGTCTCAAGTCGGGGATATCCAGGAATCCCAGGCGGGATGAGTTTCCTTCGGAGGAAGCGCTCTCCCCGTCTCCTCCTGCAGGGCTGGCATCTCGCCCCGCTCGTCACTCGGAGGGGCACCCTCGGGCACGTCTTGCCAAGTGCAGCCGGGTTGCAAACCTGCCACCCTTGCAGCTGGGTTCGGGTTATTCAGGCTGAGATCACTGCTCACAGCTCAGCAGGCAGACGCGCGGCGAGGGGAAAGGCACAGAAACAGGTAGGATGTATAAACAGAGACGGGTTCAGCATCCTCTGCACCCCACCTCGCATTGTGTTCAGATTTCCTTGAGGCTGTAAATATTTAACCCTTCCTCTCTGCTCACCTGGTTTCAGCCTGATACAACTTTCAACATCTTTGAGATCTTTGGAAAGCAGGGAGGAAAAGTTCGGGAGAATGATTTTGTGGGAATTTTTGCTCCCAGCCCATTTCACCGCAGCAGAATCAGCTGAGCCCTGGATGGAAACATCCTCCAGACTTTGAGGCGGGGGAGATAACAAGCCCCAATGCCTAGCGCAGATGCTGCGCTGCATCGCTCTTATCTCCCAGGCCAGCAAATACCACTTTCCTGGTCCTACCCCTCGCTCCACGCTCAGCAGGCAGATCCAGTAGCCGCTAAGAGCTTCACCTCGGCCGCGGCAAGGGGCAGAGAAGGTCTGCTGGGCCAGATGGCATATTTCCTCTTGGTCTCTCTCGTGGCCTTGACTACTGACGCAACTTGCTCATCTTATTCCCTGGTTATCCTTCCCCACTGCCGGCCTCTGCAGGCATCCCCTGCGCTCCAACACCAGAGTCTGCTCCCTGTTTTTCTCTGGCACATAATCCCAGCTTTTCTGCCTTCCTCTGTTGGAAGAAACATGTTTCCTCCTGTTTCATCTCACCCGCGAGGGACTTGGGGTATTGTGCCTGGGATCCCACAGAAGCCAAAGTGTTCAAAGGGGAATTAGGTGAGTTCGGCACGGATAGGGCCAGCGTAACTACAAGCAGATGGTCTGGATACGTCCCCTGCTTGGGGAAGTCCCAATGCCTGTGGCTGCCAGGAGCCAAGAACGTATAAGAAGGAGCAGCCACTCTAAATATAGCCTGATCCTACAAGTATCTGTTACTGATCAGAGTCAGAAAGAGCCGCGCTGGCCAAGCAGCCCCAGCTCGTGCCAAGAGCCAAGGCAGGAACAGGACACAGCTTTGAAACTGAGGGTCAGAAGACGATGGGTACCTGGAGTTAAAACTCCAGGGCTAGATGTAGCCAAAGTTCCCCCATAAAGCAAGATTTCCCTGCAAGGACACGCAGCTTTGGGAAACAGCAGCTGTCCCTAATACATTGCACAGCGCCATGGATGTGCTGAGGGGTCCTGGACCTGCCCTTGACCGCCTGTGCGTGGCTTTCTAGGCAAGGCTCTCCTGCAGACACAGTGCAAAGCACAGGTCGGTTCCTCCAGGATGCAGGGTATGAGCGAGCAGCCAGCAAAGCCCCTCAGCAGCTGGGATGCTTCTCCCCGGAGGGATGGAGAGGGGTTTTCTGCCTCGCCTTCCCCATGCCCACAGCAGCAGTGGCTCCTCTTCCTCTCGGTAGGATCGGTCTTCAGGGCACAGCTCGTTCCAGCTCCTGGATGGGTAATTAGCAGGCTCTCGCTTCACCAAAGGGAAGCTGTGAGCCCAAGTTTCCAGGCAGCAGGAGCAGTGGGGGGGTGAGGGTGTGGGGGGGTGGAGAAGAGCCTCCTGGGTATAAATAGCAGGGAGATTGGGCTCGTTAGCATCTCACATGCCGTTAACCCCCTCCAGCCCTGCGCAGCAGGGGTGCTCGAAGCCTGGCATCTTTACAGGTCATGGCCACAGAGCAAAGTCCGGGGCAGGGAAGGGGGAGAAGGCAGAGGGGGACTGAACCGCAGGACAAGGTGTTTCTGTCCCCGGAGACCCCACCAGCCTCACGGGTGGGTGATGGAGAGGGAAGTGAGGAAGAGAGCGGTAGGGAAAAGCTGGGGACAGGCTGGGAGCCCGGGGAGCCCCGGCTGCCCAGCCCAGCTACCATCCCGCAAGTCCTCGTGGAGTGGGTTCCTCCGTTTTTAGCATTTCTTGCTATTCACACACTTTACAGCGCATCTCCTTCAGGTCTCAGCAATCCTCACGTGCATTTTGGTGCAGAGGAAAGGTCCTGGCTGCTGCTCTGACCGGGGGAGACTGGACTCCCCACCGGGATCCCAGCAGGGCACCTCCCAGGTTGGGAATCGGTCCTGCCGGAGCAGGGGCAGGGGGAAGGATGGTGGCCGGATCCTGTGGGGTCCGACACCCCAGCAATGCAGGGGAGACCTGCCACGCCGCCGTGCGCCTGAGACAGATGGAAGCTGACAGGCTTTTTCCGAACTGAAATATTTATGGGGCGGGAGGCACGTGGCTGGTCCCAGTGGCCCCGGGTCTGGCTCATTGGATCTGCTGCAGCGGTTCCTGGGGAGGGATGGATCCAGGCCACCAGGAGCAGCGAGGGGGCCAGGAAGGTGCTCAGCCAAAGGGGAAACTTCACAGCTTCCATCTGCAGGATTCGAGGGCTGCAGAGCTCCTGTCCTACCCCCAAACGCTCTCCCAAAAGCTGCAGGATCCCACCGGGATCAGCACATCCTGGGGTGCAGCAGAAGGGAGAGGGGGTTCACCCTCAGAGTCACGGCCCGGGGCACTGCGGTCCCACTGCCGGACCATCCCTGGGGACCGACAGCCTGCATCAGCATCACTCTTAAGGCTGGAGTTTGGGATTTTTTTTTACTGCAGTTTTTTCCCCTCCCCTCTCTCTCTCTCTCTCTCTCTCTCCTTCTGGCCTATTTTTGTCTTTTGCAGGGGCTCAGGAGTTTTCCTGAAACAGCTTTTCCGAAGGAGGCTACTCTCAGATGGACGGTCGGTGGGAAAGTCTTCGCTTCCCCCCGCCATCGCTCCTCCTACACGCCCCGCGCTGCTGCTGCTGCTCGGAGCTGCAGCCGCTTTTTGGAGCATGCAGAGGAATACAGCACCCGAGGAGTGGGGAGAGAGGAGTAAAAATAGTCCCTTGCAGCCTACTGGGGCCCCGCTTCTCCCTGAGGGATCTACGGCCAAGTGGGTTAGATAGGACCTACTTCAGTCCCCCCGCGCTCGGTGGAGGCCTTTCTGCCCATGACCTTGTTTGAAGATGCTGCCTCCCCGCGAGGAAGAGGAGGGACGGCTCTGCGGATCAACGGGGCAGGCTGCCGCCGAGCCCCTTCTCCATCTCCGGGGTGGTGGACGGAGCGCGAGGGACGGACAAACAGCCCGTGGGGCTGAGTTATTGATGGGGACACCCCCTCCAGCCCCGGCGGGGGCACGGGAGGGCAGCGGAGCCGAGTGCGGAGCGCGGGCAAGTTAGCTCAGCTCCCAGCCTGGCACGCAGCGTGGGGCAGCACGCACTTACCAATGTTGGGGTGCTTCAGGAGGCGGCAGATCCGGGCTTCTCGTTCCAGCTTCTGGTGATCTGAAAGAGGCAACAGCCCCAAATTAGGGTCTGGGGAAGGCAGTAAACAGCGCTCTGCTCCTGCCGTGCTCTCTCGGCGGAGCTGCCGGCACAGGTAACCCTGCGGGGGACGAAGCGGCTTGCAAGGAGCAAACCCATCCTTTTTTTTGTTTGGGGTTTTTTTTTTTTTTTTTTGCTAAAGAATAATGGGTTTGGGGAAATGTTCAGCATCAGGGCCTGATGGAGCGTACCCCAGCAAGGATGCAGCCCCCAGCCAAGCTCCCGGGCACTGAGGCCACGGGCAGTTCTGGGCTCCCGAATACCCCGGAGCTGCCTGGGTTATCGCTGCCAGCACCGCCTGTTCCATTTTCCCTTACCCAGCCAAGCACAGGCAATCAGCAAGGACATTTCTGGCCCCGCACACTACAATTTGAACAATCAAAGAACAGAACCGACCAGTGAGAGACATCAAGCTGAGAAGGGGCTATCCGCTCCGCTCCCCCTCTCCATCCCCAGCCGTTTCACATCGGGTCCCCCGCTCTCCTACATCACAAAACCCTGGCTCTGAAAATTCGCTTCGCTCTGTGGTGCCTGTCTCCAAACCGGCAGCGCAGGTCTCTCTCCCCAGCTTTCGCCAGGCTCAGGGATGTGAGACAACGGAGCTCCGGGCAAAGCAAGTTGAGCTGAGCCAGAAAAGCCTCCAGCCTGGGGCAGCCCAGAGTGAATTTTCGAATAATTTTGTTTCTTTTCTCCTGCCTCTGCACTTTTGTGCCGCCTCACACCTGACCCAGCCACCCTGCATGGAGGTGCCTTGTCTGGAGGCATTTCGTGCTAGCAGGAACCCAGCAACCGGCAGGAGCGAGGATATAATTAGGGCTGCTCGTCTCTCAGCGCTATCACTGTTACCTTGCAGGTTCACACCCCAGAGTCTCGCTCTGCATCAAACCAAACCTGGGTGTCTCCGACCGCTGAGATGCGAAGGCGGCGCAGCCCCTTCCCCGCGGGGGCCGGAGCCTTCCCCAGGGTTCAGTATCCCCCGTCCAGCCACCGTGGGGCTTGGCACGGGCTTGGGGGGAGTTTTGCAGCCTGTTCTGGGATCCAGGAGCCAAAAGCTGGGACAGCCTTGGTGGCCTCGTTCAGCTCCCCATGGCATTCCCCCCCGAGTGGGGACAATCTTCCCTGGGTGGGACCGGGCGACAGGCAGAGGTCGGGGTTTAGGCTGTTGCTTTTCGCAACCAAAACCCATTGTGGGGTGGACTGGGACGGGATTGAGGGACAATATGACCAGTGTGGCAAACACTTCTCTGGGGGATGGGGGGAGCTGCTTTCTGCCCCCGTTTCTGCTCCTGCCTGACAGTGATCTTAGGCGAGCCACTGATCATCGCTGTCTGCCTCAGTTTCCCCATCTGCAAGCTGGAGGCGGGGGGCCAAGCGGCTCATGGGGAGGCCCAGCATTGCTGGTGTCCAAAGGAGCAAAGCTTGCTCAGAAGAGGCCAGAGATCACAGGAAAGGGATGAATGTGACCCTGAGTATGGAGCGGGTCCCAGCACCGCTCCGTGTGCCCGCGCGCCGCTGCCAGCCGAGCCTTTGGCTGCAGAGGGGCAAGCGTGGCCACTGACAGCGGGCAGGAGGTTGCCCCGTCCCTTCCCTGCCGTGAGCCTCCTGGCTCGGGTCCGGCTCCCCGGCTGCGATCCCCAGCAGCACCGGGCGCCCCCCCCCCCCCAGCCGCTGCCCCCCCTCTTTGTACCCTCGCAATCTGTCGCCACCAAAACGCCTGCGGAGGCAAAGCCCGGCACAGGCGGCTCGGCGGGGAGCACCAGGAGGCTGGTGAGGCTCGGTAAACCGCAAACAGCACGGGGAGGGGGTGGGAGACCAGCAAAAAGCAGGGAAAATGGAAAATGGATCAGGGAGTTTAAAGGGGGGTGCAGAGACGGGGTCCCTCCGAAGGGGAAAGGGACAGCAGCGGGGACCCAGCGGCACCCAGGAGGAGCTGGGAAAGGTGTTTATCCCTGCGGGGTGAGGGCCGGGGACCCCTGCCCGGGCACCCCCGGGCAGCCCTCAGCAGTGATGCCTCGGCAGGGTGAGCCCTGATGCATCCAGCTGGCCTGCGAAGGGCGAAGCCGTGCGGGTGCGGAGGCGGCTGCCGTGCCTGCGAGGCTGCAGCGCCCGGGGACGCAGCCCCGGGTAACCCCGGCTCTTCCCCTCGGCGCACCCCGGCGTGCCAGCACCCGGTAGGAGAGGTGCCGGCGGAGCGTGGCCATCGCTCCCTCTGGGGCCACAGGCTCAGCTGCGAAACGCAAAGGGAAGAGCTGCCTGAAATGAGCCGCCCGCCGCCCAGGGAGCGAAGGCAGCGTGTGCTCCGGGGGCTCTGCTCTTGCCGAGGCTGCGTGGGTCCCACTCGGGCAGAGCATCCCTGCCGTCACGGCACAGCGAGGACGGGCTGGGCGCAGGGCTGGGGCTCCAGGTCTGCGGTTTCCTCCGAGCGTTGTGTGGATCGAACCCCTGCATGGGGCCGCAGGCTGGCAGGGAACCCCCCCTGGCTGGGCAAATCCCCCGGACAGGGCTTGCAGGGGCTTTGCACGGGGGTGGGATGGCTGTGCAAGGGCAGCAGGGCAGAGGGACAGAAGGACAGAGGGACAGGAGGATGTCCCTCAGGCAGAGGGACCACGCTGAGCTTGTGGGGGCGGCTGCCATGGATCAGAGCATCTTCCCACCGACGTGGCATGGCACGTCCACCCGGCAGTGAAGCGCTGCCGGGGGCAGCGAGCCACCGCCACCGCCCCTCTCCTGCCCCACAAACCCACCTGCTGCCTGCACCCAAAACCCGTTTCTCCTCCAAAAACTCCAGTTTCTCTCCTGCTGGCTGCCCGTGCCGGCAGCTGGGAGGATGTCTGACCATGGCTGGGGATGTTTTGCAGCTCCTCTCGCCTTCTCCCCATCCCTCTCCTCCTTGCACATTTGCCCTCATGCTCTTCACGCGTGACACAGCCGGGTGGCACCTCCCAGGGGGGATACGTCCCTCTGGGGATCGCTCCCAGCCTGGGGAGTGCCACCCCGCATGCTAGCACTGCAGAAATAGGGGGGGGTTCAAGAGAAGAGGATGGAGAGGGGCAAACTGCCGGAGCAGGCGAGCGGAGGCAGGGGGGAGCAGAGGGAAGGCGGCTCAATCTGCTCCTCCAGGCGGCCCTGCAAACCAGGAGGCGTTTCTGCCCACCCCGCTGCCAGCTGGGGTACTCGGGCAGGAGCCAAGCGCCGAGACCAGCACCGCACACCCTGCCCGGAGCCCGGCCGGCTGCCCCGGGCTGGGAGCCTTCAGCCTCGGAGGAAGGGGATGGTCCGCATCCCCAAAGAGGGGAGCAGCTGGGAGAGCTCAGTGTCAGTGCTGTGCCACTTTGGCAGCGCTGTGGGAGGGAGATTGCACAGCACTGGTTTAATTTGAGGTCAGAAAGATGTTTGTCACCGTTTTCCACGTTTCATTTTTGCCTTTGGAGGTGAGCGGTGGCGTCAGGGAGAGAAACTGAGGGAGGGAGTTAATTAAACCCTCCCGGCAGGGCGCTCGCTCCCGGCACCCATCCTGCGTTCCCCAGTGCAGCCGGCCAGGAGGAGCTGGAGCCAGGGACACGGCAGCTGCCGTCCCATCCTCTCCATCCTCCTCATGGCAGCTCCTCTGCCGGATGCCCGGGGGCAGAGGGGTCCCTGCCTTGGGGCAAGGGCTGGCTGAAGTTCTTCTGTGCTGGCTCAGCTCAGCCTTGTCCCGAGGAGCAGCCAGGACAGACCTGCCAGCGCCGCTTCCAGCAACAAAGCAGCCAATGTGCTCCACCAGAGCAATTAATTAGATGGCAGCGAGGGGTGTGGGCCCGTCTCCAGGTAGAAATGAAATCAAAGCCCCACGTGAAGGATCTTCCCGTTTCACGGATGTAGGTACACGAGTGAGGAAACCCGCAGCCCCTGAGAGCGGGGACGGGGGGTCAGTGGGGGCCCTCTCAGGGAAGGTGATGCTTCCAAAATAACTGTGCTACCCAGCATCCGAGGCTGGCAGCAGTTTGACTTGCTGCAAGGCTGTAACCACCATTTTGCCGCAAAGTGGTGTACAGGGTGGTGGTGGGGTCTCAGGGAGAGAAGTGGGGTCCTACTTCTGGGCAGGTTGGGGTCCAGGACCCCTCCGGAGCCATGGCCCAGCTGGGCTGCGGGTGCATCCCTGTGGTCGGATGGGATGCGGTGAGCAGCCACCAAGACGTCTCCTCTGGAAGTTTGCCCCATCCATCAAGGAGCTCAGGGTGTACCGCAGTGGAGACAGGGTGGGATGAGGGGGTCCCCACTGCACATCACACACCCTCTGCCTCGCAGCACATCAAAGGCATCACCCCAGCGCCGTACAGGGGGGACAAACTCCCCACTCCGCAAACCCTGCTCGCCTCTTGCCTCCCCGAAAACACCCCCTGCCCCTACCTCGAGCAGACAGCTTCTTGGTGTTGATGATCTTGGCCGCATACTCTTGTCCTGCCAACACCTTCACGCATCTCCGGACGATGGAGAAAGCGCCCCTGGGAAGACAAGAAGCCGGAGGGAGAGGTGAAGGGTTCGGCGTGGTCAAGGGCATGGCTCAGCCATGACATGCCTGTGGGGTAGGGGATGGGGACGGGGACGGGGATGGGGATGGATGCTGGCTGGGGAAGGGGCTTGAGGAAAACACAGAGGGCTCTCAGCTTCCCTGAACCGCTGTTTTTGGGTAACAATGGGAGCAGGCACAGGTAAACCCGGGGATGAATGCAGGATTCACCCCTCCTTGCTCCCCTGGGACACCCCAGGCATCGTGCGCCTTTCCTCCTCTCCGTCCCAGGCTCTGCCTACCCATCCCCGGGAGAGGAGGGGCAGTGATTTGCCAGCAGTGTCGGCTCCCGAGGGACACCAGGATGGCTGCAGCTGCCACGCAGCACTCGGCCACTTCACTTTAGCCCGTGTGTGCGGCTTTGCGTGCTCCAGACCTTGCCATCACAGCAGCACTTTGCAGAAGCGGGTGCGAGCACCAGCCGTGGGTGCAGGCGAGCGGTGCAAGGTCCCCCCCAGCTCCGAAACTGTCACACAGGCAGGGGACAGGGACCCCCGAGCTGGACGGGGACTGATGCTGCTGCAGCTTGCACACACGTGAGCACACGTGCAAGGGTCTCCTGGGGCCTCCAGGCAAAGGAACACGGGTGCTTGGCTCCAAAGAAGCCCCTCTGCCCCCGTACCCCATACCCCGAGCCCTGCCAGCTCATTGCACCGAACGTGCGCTGGCGCGATGCTGCGAGCTGCGGCATTGCATACACACACACACACACACACACACACACACACTCACACGCGCTCTCCAGCCCTGCTGAGCACAACCTTTGTACCAGGTTCCCTTTCCTGCCAAACCCTTCCAATCGCTAAAATAACAACTATCAAAAGCAATCCCACCTCCCGCCCCACCTTCCCCCCGCTCCCCGTCGCCCCGCTCCCGCTCCCTGCCGAGGAATAAAAGGCCGCAGGCTGGCGAGCGGCAGCGGATAATTGATTTTACTGGTGGGGGCGGGTGGAGACGGGCAATTTGGGTTTGAATGTGATCTTTAGAACAGGCGAGCGGCGGGGTGCGGAGGGATGGGGCTGGAGCCCCGGCGGAGCTGGCAGCCCACGCGCCCAGCGCCGCCGCGCAGAGCATCGCTCACGGCACGTGCCGGGCAGGAGCTGGGGGAACAGCATCCTGGCGCTTCCCGGCCTCCCTGTCCTGCCATTTAATCCTGGCTGCTGGAAGAGTCCAGCTATTAACATCCCTGTAGTCTGGGAGGGATTAAGTGGAAAGGCGAAGAGAAATGCTTCGTATCCAGCTTGCCATGGGTCGCAGAGACCGGAGCCATTGCTGACCGCGGGACCGGCCCCATGGTGCCACAATCCCTGTCCCTCCAGGTACCCTGCACTGCCTGGGGTTTTAGGGCTCCTGTGAGTCCCTGTGACCCGTCTTTCCTATTTTTTTTCCTAAAGACAGGAGTGCTGCTTTTGCAGCGCCAGGAAAGCCTGCAGCAGTGAGTGCAGCAAGCGGGGAAGCCCCCGTGCCCACTGCCCCGGCTCGGGGTTTCTACCCCGGCCACAGGGTTTTGCTGCTGGACCTGACGTGAGGTTGGAGGGATGTAGGTGTCCCTGACCCCCTGGAGGCTGGGGACCCCCAGCCAGTCCTGGTCCCAGTGCCCACAGCTGCTCCCTCATCCATTTATTTGAGCTAAATTGAACGGCGGGGAAGAGGGAGCCATGGGAAGCGGGATGCGGCGGCCGGGGATGGGATGTGCCACACTGGCAGAGCGCACGGTTTCACACCCCCGGTTGCATTTGTGGCTTTTGGCTCCTCTGGGCCTTTTTAACAGAAACCAAATGTCTATTTGTGCTCCGCGAAGCACAAGCAAGACCCTGTGAGCCTGGAGCGTGGAGGGGACACAAGGCACTGGGTGCAGGTGCAAGACACCCAGGGGTACAGCGCGCTCTCCGTAGCCCCATCGCAGTCCCAGTTGGGTCCTTTAGGGGGTCTTGCACTGGCCAGGCCCCCCCCCATGTTGTGTGTTTGACCCCACTGGGTGTTTCATAGCAGCAGGGCTCTGCTCCCCTTGCCAGCCTGCTCCCGTGCTTCCCAGCCCCATGTGGGATCTTACAAACCCGGGGGAAAAAAATCCCCTCTTGGCTCCATCTAAATCCAGCATCTCCTTCCCCACGAACACAGGCGTCCCCCCCACTGCGCTGGGGACGCACGGGGTGGTGCGGGCAGCACAGGGGGTGCCAGGCAGGGAGCTCAGCCCCGTCGTGCTGCAAGAAACCCCTTTGGAAGGAGAGGCATCATCTTCCTTGGCCGTGGGCAGCAGCAAGGCTCCCTTCCCTCCCGGGGCGCTGGCTCTTTAGATGGGGCTGACCCCAACCCCGGTGGCCGCCTGGCTCGGAGATGGGGCATTCATCCCAGATGAGACAGCATGCCCTAGTTTTAGCACTGGACGGGTACATCACCCACAGGGCCACAGGTAGGGACTGTGTCCATGTGTCCCCCCCCCCGACAGCTGCCATTTCAGGGTGACACCGGACCCGCAGCCCAGCAGTCAGCCCTGTCCCTCCAGCCCCAAGCCCTGGCACCGCTGGGTCCCAGCCCTGCAGCCCCTCTCCCTTGGTCCCCCGGGCCAGGCGTGACCCCCGTGCCCCGTCTCCACTGCCATCCCCCTGCAGCCCAGGCAGCGGCTCTGCCACCGGGATGCTCCGCTTCTCCCTTCTTCACACCTTCCCTGCCAGCTCCGGGCTCTGCTGCTGCCGCCCTCCCTCTCTTCAACACCTCCTCCTCCTCCGAGGCATTTTATCTCCTTTCTAGAGAGAAGAGTGTGGGCTGGGGATTTTTTGTTCCTCCATATATATATATATATATATATATATATTTTTTTTTTTTTTCCCTTTTTAATAAAACCCCTCTCCTGCAGCTCTGGGAGCGGAGGGGCTGATCGTACCGCTCGGCATGGTAATTGTCTCAAGCCTCTCCCTGAACCTGCTGCGGGGGCGGATTCAGAGGCGCCGATGGAGCTGCACTTCATGTTTGTCCTACTCCAGGGGGCCGTGGGCAGGATCCTCTCCCCGTCCCCCCCCCCGACGCTGCCCCTCGCCCTCGCCTCGTCCCCTCCTGCAAGCGTGGGGTTGGCAGGGGGGGATCGGAGCAGCCCCCTCACTTGCTCGGCTTTGCCAGGGCTGCTGCAGGAGCAGGTTTTCCCCGGTTCCGTGTCCCCTGCTCGGGACAGATGCCCTCCCCATGCCTGGGAGGTGCAGGGATGCGCCAAGGGCTCACGCCCCACACAGGGCAGGCTCTGCGGACCCCCCCTCCCCATCTCTGCCCCACCACGAAGCCCCATCCCACTGCTACCGTAAGGCATGTGGCATCTTAAACCCCTGGCTTGCCTGGGTGTCAGGATGGGTGACAGCTGAGGAGATGGCAAAGGAGCACGGTGGGTGCAGCAGCCTGGCACCCAGCACCTTCCCTCCTGCCAGCCAGGCTTGGGGACACCCCGTGCCCCCCCCCCAGCAGATTGTCCCAGTTCCTTGGGGACAGCAAACTCAAGACGGAGCCTTTCTGCTCTGAGCCCCTGCAGGACGCTGATCCCCTTCAGGGTCTGGGTTGGGGAGAGCTGTGCTGCCCACCCTGCCTCATCACTCCTGGGATGCATCCTCACCCCGACGGCGCCGGGAGCATCTCGACGGAGGAGGAACACCACTTCCCACCGCGAGCGGCTGCCGCAGCAGAGCAGAGGTGCAGCACTTCGTCCTGGTTTCCCTGTCTAAGCCCACAAAGCAGAAATTTCCCCGTGGGAAACCGCTGATTTTCGAATGTGCCAGGATGCACTGGAAACCATCCCAGTGGAAAATCCCCGACCAGCTCCACGGCACCTTTACCAGCCCCGTGAAGCCCTTAACCGGGGAACATGCCTCAGTGCTGCGGTGGTGCCTGCACCCCCGGAGCGGAGGGGAGAGCTGTGGGATGCTCCGAGCTGGGGACGCTGCCCCGAGCCGCCGGCCGAGCTGCACTGCCCCTGCATCACCCCGGGAGGTTGGCTGGGCTGGGCTGGCCGGGTGCGATGCTCGCAGGGGACCGGTGAGCTGCTGCGCCAGCTTTGCTCCTTTATTCGTGAACATGTTAAAATGCATCTATTGAGGTGGTTTTACTCCATGGTGCCAGGCAGGCACGGGCAGCCCCTGGGTCTGCGTGCTCAGCCCACTGTGTCGGTGCCCACCTAGCAAAGCATCGCGCCCCAAACACCTCCAGGAGCCCTCCTGGTCCTCCCCCATCACACCTGGCCTGCAAGCTCCCCTCCACCTCCCCGCAGCCATGTCCGCCCAGCCAGGGCCCAGCAGCCTCCCTGATGATGCCCATCAGCCGCTGCCTCTCCTGCCCACCCCCTGCCCACCCCCTGCCACCACCGCAAAGCTTCAAAGCCCAGAAAAGCCGAGAAACCTCTGGAAAAAGCAGATCCCAAAGCCCACGTTGCCACCAGCTCCCCAGCGGGTGCCTGTCCCCCTGCCCGCAGCGCCGACTGGGACTGTCCCCACTGCAGGGACTTGCTCCCTGACCCGCTGCTCCCCACCAGCCCCTCGCAGCCGCCCCGACGCCGAGGGGATGGATGTGCACGTCCTGAGACCGGGGGGGTCCGCTCGCCTACAGGGAGCTGCACTTGGCAGCAGCAACCTGTGCCTCCCCCCGGCATTTGGACGGGGAGTATTAGCGGCATTCAGCCTGTCACAAAGTCCTCCCCTATTTCAGCCTCTTGATTTCTCCATCTTTGTCCTCTCCTTTCTCCCTCGCCCCCGTTTCGCACGCCCACGCGCGGGCGGGCAGGCGTTTAGGCGCAGGCTGCCCTGCTCCCGGGCGATGCGGGGCTGCGGGGCTGGAGCAAGTGCCCGTGCCCGCGGGTGGACACGGCTGCGCAGGCAACCAGCCACCCGGCACCGGCACCGGCACCGCCGAGCCGCTCCGAGGGGAACGCATGCCCCAGATTTACACACCGGCTCCGGAAAAAAAAAAAAAAGGCACAGAAACCAAAACACAGGCACATGCCTGCTCACTTCTGCACCCGTTTTACAGCCACACGCTCGGCGAGACACGGAGCATCCCTCTGCCCCGCACGGAGCACCTGAAATCTCCTGCTCCACCCTGGGGTGCTCAGTGCCCCCCAGGATCGCCTCGCCATGCCATGGTATTTCTGTTTGCACACACATGCACACCCACATGCACCCTGACCCGGGCATGCACGATGACACCCGGACCTGCCGCGCTGAGCCCTCCCCAGCAGGAGAGCGGGCTCAGGCAGGGCTGTGGCTCACCCCCTGGGGCACTCGCGCTGGGACAAGGGCAGGGGTGGGAGACACCCCGGGTCTGCCCAAGAGCCGCCGGGATTCTCCAGGGGCTGCCAGGCAGGCTGGGTATCCCGCAGGGCTAGCCAAACCCCGGTGAATCCACACGGAGGAATTCCCTAAAAAAAAATGTGAGAGGCGCCCGCCGCTTCGGCTTTGCTCCTCGGCTGTCCCATCCCTCCTCCCGGCTGGAGAAGTTCCCGGGGGAGCTGGCAGCATCCTCTTTCGGGAGACGCTTTTCCAGAAAAGGGGCAGCCAAACCCCTTCCCAGGCAGCTCCAGCCCCCTGGGGTGACCCGAGCCCCCGGCCGAGCACCCATCAGCAGCCACCCAAACTCGGGCAGGGACAGAGAGGGCAGGGCTGGGGCTGGCAGCCCCCATCCCAGCCTGAGTCCCCCCTGCCGCTCCCCACTGCGTTTGCTCCGTGTCCGTCTCCTTTCCCCCAGCTCCGGCCATTCCCAGTGCCGCTGAGGCTCTTCCCCAGCCGGGATACAGCTCCGAGCGTCCCAGCCCCGTTTCCAACTTACTTGCCCAGTTCCTCGAAGAGCTGGTACTCCTCAGTAAAGCGATTGCAGGTGATGGTGGCCATCCCGAGGGGCTGGAAATGCTCCCTCCCCAGTACGGAGTTTGGGACAAGCAGCTCTCCTCTCGCTCCCTCCCTCTCCGTGTGCTCCCGGGGCTCTCTCCTCGCCGAGGTAAATAAGGGAATATGTTTGATTGACAAGCCCGGAGATAATGATGAGGGCAATTTGTCTTCTCAGCCTCACAAGCCTTCGTCAGCATCCCCGTCCCCATGGCGACCACCGCTGCCAGAAACGCCCTGTTTCTGTTGCCGGGGCAACTGCTTCCCAAACCCGCCGCCCGCCCGTGGGGACCAGGGCCCTGCTGGGGACCCGGCCCCGGGGGCTGCCCGGGGGTCACCCAGCTGCGGCGGGGAGGGGGGAAAGTCTAAAATGCAAATATTAAAGACAAATTAAAGGACGTGGCAGTGGTAGAATAATTGGGGCAAAAAGGGTTTCCATGGAAACTGTGGTTTCCATGTTGTAGGAGGATGCTGTCGCCCCGGCAACTGCCCCCCCCCCCAAAAAAAATAATACAGGCCTTGCTGGTGCCTGCAGCGGCATCCCTCCGGGGCCTGGGGGGCTGTGGGATGGGGGGACACGCTGGCGCGGGTGGGAGCAGATGGAGCAGAAGTGTGTCAGGAGAAGCTGGAGAAACCATGGCAGGTCCCCAGGTCCCCAGACCGACCTGCCATCAGCCAGGCACCCCGGGGGGTGGGGGATGGCCCCGATTGCTCTGCAGGGGAGGGCTGGCTGCGCCGGGGAGCTGCTCCCCGCTCCCCCCTTTGCCCGCCGGCTCTCCCCGCGGGCCCTGGGGCTGGTGGTGCCATGGGTCCCCCCCCGCCGCGGGGCGAGTGGCTTGGCCTAAAGCACAGCTAGAGGGGGAGCAGAATGGCTGTCTCGCGGGCTACTGTTTCCCTGCGGTACCCGAGCCAGAGCAGAAAGCGGAGAGGGGTGGATTTCAGGGTGGGGGTAGGAAGAAGGTCTGACCCCCTCCTCCTCAGGCTTTTTGCTGCCGAGTCACCTCTCAACTGCGTCTAACATAAAAATAACAATTATTTAAAAGGAAAAAAAAAAAACCACCAAGCAAAATCACCACAAAAAAGGCAATACAAGTAGAGTAACAAGGTCCAAGATTGTGGGGGAGAGGTTTCCTTCTGAGCCCAACTTGCTGCTGGCATCCCTGGAAGCACCCTCTCCTCCAAATACCACCCCTTGCACTTTCCCACCTTCTGACCCTCCCCCAGAAGAGCTTTCTTCTAAGCTTTTGTCCCATTTCTGGATGATTTTGCAGCAGAAAGAGTTCCCCCCACCCTGGGAGAAGAGGCTTCCACCACCAGCTGGGAGGGCACTGCCTTTGGCAGCTGAGATGGATTGAGTTGCCTTTCAGGCTGCCATGGAAGGGTTAAAAGGAAAAGAAAAGTCTCTAACCAGACAAAAATAGGGAGAAATCTTCGAGAGGAGAGAGAAGGAGGAGCGGAGAGAGGGAGAGAAGAAAGGAGGTGGAAGTGGAGGAGGACAGCAAGTGGCGGAGTGAGGAAGAAGAGGGGGAGGAGGAGAAAGGTCTAATGGCTTTTCCATTAATTGCACCATTACCCACCTTCATCCCCACCTTGCATCCCCGCATCCAGCCTCCCGCTCCCGCGTGGCCCAGCCGGAGGGGACCCTGGTGCCCTGGTGGCAGGGCAGGGACTCGTTTCCCATGCACGGGGAAGGGGACAGGGCCATCGTCCCCAAGGGCTGGTGGCCTCTGGACCCACCTTGGCCATGCCACCATGCCAGCAGAGCATACCGGGCACCCTCACTTGGGGCGAGGGCGATGTACATGCACGATCTGTGCCCCGGGGATAAGATGGTCCCCAAAGCGCCTCCCTGCCCGTGCACATCTCCTCCCCATCCCACTTCCACGCAAGACGGGGCTTCATTTGCCACCCCCGGGGCCGTGCCGGGAGGTGGGGGGCTGCCGCGGGGGCCGGTGAAGCTCGGGGGAGTGCTCTCCTCCTCCGGCTTTTTGCTGCCAGCCCCCAGAAGCCCCTCGGAGCCAAAGGGCAAGAGGAAGAGTCCCCCCCACGCCGGAGACCCACGGATGCCCGTGGGCAGCTGCACCCCCGCCGCGCTCCCGCCTGCGCTAACGTACGTGTCCCCGTGGGCGCCGCAGTGTGACCTGCCCCCCCCCCCGCTCCTTCCCGTGCCCACCCCCACGCTGGCACACGTGTTCAGCCCCACACGCGTGACTCTGCGTGCTCCCCGTAGCCGGGAGGAGGGATCCGTCCCTTCCTCCCCCCGGGGCCCCCGCTGCGCCCCTGACACCCACAGCCCGAACCACTTGAGCGGGGCAGGGGGCGATGGCAAAGCCCCCCGTGGGGTCCCTGCCTCCCTCCCCAGGTTTCTCCTGCCTGGCAGAAACACGGCTCTCCGGGAAGGGTTTCTCCCTCCCTGCCCTTCTCTCTATTCAGGTTTTTTTTTTCCCTTTTCCTCAGCATTTTTCCCTCTCTGAGTGTGAGGGGGTGTCAGGCTTCTGGGTGCTGAACACGCTCTGCTTTGCCGATGATGGTTTCCCAAGTGGGAACTGCTGTGTGGCTCAGCTCCCCGGTGCCTGGGGACAACCCAAAGGGGGGCAGGAGCTCTGGATGGGACATTCCTGCTCCGTGCTGGGGGCTCTCCCACCAGCTCCCGAGGGAGGGGACCGGTCCCAGCCCTCTCCCAGGAGCCTCAGGATCCTCTTCCCATGTCTCTCCTTGGCCGATGTCTCTGTTCTTGGCCACCCCAAGGTTTGCTCCTGCAGGGCTTTGGAGCCAAGCTGCTCTCCTGCTGCCGTGCTCGGGTCTGGCCGCCTGATGGAGACCTTCATCCCCAGCGGCTCCTCTCCATCACCGGGCTGCCTCTCCAGAAATGCCTCCTGCTCTCCCCACGCCTGCTCCAGCTCTACCTACAGATGTTTAGTTTCTGCATCCCAGCATGGGACCGCCGCAGGCACCTGAGGTCCGAGGCCAAACCCCAAACACGCTGGATGTGCTCGGGGAGGACCAGCGTGTCCCTGGGGGGGCTTCAGCAGGTCCCCCCTCCTCCCGGGGGAACGGGCTTGCATGGGCCTCGGGGAGCTTGCAGCAGTGCCTCGCACGCACAACCAGCGGGGCTGTGAATTACATATTGCAGAGATCCCAAAATTACTGGGACAGTTTCACACACAAGCTGAGGTCTGGGGGATGCTCTGTTGTTGTCCTCTGGGAAGCTGAATTTGGGGTTATTTTTAGATAAAGATTATAAATACCATGGTAAGGAGAGCTGATTTACATTTAGGGTTGTGTTTGCAAACGTGCCCTGTCCCTGCGGGCCCCAGCACTCGCTCCTGCGGCCACATGAAGCTGCTTTTGGCCTGGAGAGGGTGTCCCCAGGGCCACCCTCTCCCCGACACCAGGGTCTGTGGGCAGGGACCCTCCTGTGGACATGGCCGTGGGTACTCGGGGACTCCCAGCAGGCGCCAATGCGGCTCCCTGGGGCCATGGTGCACTGCCTCTGGGGAAACCTCTGCAAAACCACACGTCCTCGGAGCCCTGGAAGGAGAAAGGACGCGACTGCCTGGCATGAGATACAGCCCCTGACCCAGAGCACCCTCTCCCCGCCATGATGTGCCCAGGGTGCCCTGATGCCTTCCCACCATGGCAGTTTGCTGAGAGGTTCATCCCCTTTCCTTCTACTGGGCTTGCTCCTTCCCCTCTCACAGGTGGAAGATGCCTGTGGGGTTGCAGAGGCTCCCAGGCTCCCTCAATCCCTCTATCCTTCCTGACCCATCCCATCCAACCCCATCCCATCCCATCCCCACCCCCATTCCCATCCTCATCATCTCCATCCCGTCCCAATTCCATCCCACCCACATCCCTATCCCCAGACCATCCCCATCCCCTTTCCATCCTCATCCCCATCCCCATCCCCTCCCATTCCACCCCCAGCCCCATCCTCATCCCATTCCTCCTCCTATCCACCTCCCCATCTCCATGCCATCCCAACTCCATCCATCCCCATCCCAACTCCCTCCAGCGGGCAGCCAGTCCATCCCGAGGGAGGAGACACTACATCCACCCCACCCCACTTTTGCCTCCTCCCAGCCCAGAGCCCCAATGGCCGCAGACGCATCCCCCTGCCCCATCCCCTCTGCAGGGCCCCATCCTGCACCCAGCTCCTGCCCGGGGTGCGGAGCAGCCCTTGGGCTCGCACGGCTCTTTGAAGGGTGGTTGGGAAGGAGGCCAAGGCTCAGCCCGCCTGCAAACACATCTCCTGGGTGCAGCATCAGGGCTGGGCAGGGAGCTCCACCAGCCGGAGCATCTCACCAGCTGCATTAACCCCTTGGCAGCCAGAGCGCACGGGCACTCCCAAGGGGCTTCAACTGTGTGGAAACACGGGATTTTGGCACATTGCAGCATTTTTTTCCCCACAGAGACCATTAATGAGCAGTGGTGGGATGGGGAAGCCACGTGGCAGCCACAGCCTGCCCCTTCCCAGCCCAACACTCAGATATAGTGGGACTGGAAACAGCAGTGAAGGACTACTGCTGTCCTCAGGCTGGATGCTCTGCACTCTCCAAGCACCCAGAGATGCTCCTGCCTACTTTTCCTCTTGGTTTTGGGGGACTAAGACTTTCCTTCAACTTTTTCTTTTTGTAAAAATTCAGAACGCAACTTTTTTTTAATTAAAACAAAAGAAAGAACACAGATCCAATGCTAAGGCCAGGCTGACTGTGCGAACCAGATCAGAAAACGGGAATGAAGCAAGATCAGACGAACCTCTTCATGGGGATATTAGTAAAAGTGAAGGGAGAAAAATCAAACATGTTTGCATGGAAATTTCCATTTTTGAAGAAGAAAAAAAAAAATAAAAGAAAGACTAAACTTGGATGCGTTTATATAAATATGGAAACGAAAGCCGTTTCCCGAGCCTTGTCGCCGCCCCACGGCCAGCCCCGCTCTCCCGCTCCCTCCAGCACCGGTTCTCCCTTTGCCGTGACTCGTGCCGGAGCCCCCCGCAGCCATCATCCCCTGCCCTCCTCCAGCTCCGGCTCAGCCCGCAGCAGCCTCCTCTTCTTCAGCAAAGCGTTGCTTTATATTCAGCTACCGGTTGGCTTTGCCAAATGGCAGCCGGCACTGCAGCCCCGCTGCCGACGGGCACACCGGCGGTGCGTGTCCCGGGGGACCAGGCTGGACGGTTGAGGTAGTTCGAGGATGTGCAGCATCCTCCCGGGACTCGCCTGGACCAGAGTGATGCCGCGGGGCCCAGTCCCCATGGAGCGAGTTGCTAAGAGAGCTGGGGGTGGAGATGGGACATCTTGGGGCTAATGGAGGAGCTGAGTCCCCCTCTGAAACCTGTCCTTGATGCCACCGCAGGGGACGTGCCTGTAGGGATGTGGGGGGCTGACGGGACGGGGCGGTGATGGGTGTGCGTAGAGCAGCTGGGACCGGCACACACACTGCCACGCTCCGGCTTTGCAAACTCCTTCCCATCTCTACAAGAAGAGGCCTCCTCTATTCTGCCTTGCTGTCAGCTTTTTTTTTTTTTCCCCCTTTGTTTCTATAGAAAATCCCAATTCCCCCAAATAATCCAGCTAAGAGTAAGAAGAGGAAAAAAAAAAAAAAATACAAACGTGTCGTTGCATTCTCTTCCCGTCCCCGTCCCTCTCACACACAGGGCTTGAAAGCGCACTGAAAGGTATTCAGCGTGCATGCTGCCAATTGTCACATCTTTCAATGACAGATTTTAAATGAATGTTATTTTGCAAGGGAGAGAGAGAGGGGGGGAAAAAAAAAGGAAAAAAAAAAAAAAGCCCACACTGCTCATCCAAGAGCTGACAAGTCCTAACGGGCCTCATTTTCCAGAGACAAAAATAACTATTTTCAAAATTCACAGCAGGGCCTTCGCCTACACACGCTGCACCAAGAGAAACCTGTGGGGAGAAATGTAAAACACATTGTGTAAATGGAAATGCACCATGCATCCAAAATGCTTTTAAAGCTATTTACCCTCTTTCATCCTCGCCAGCTCTCCTCCGAGCACACGTACGCACGCTCGCACCCTGCCGCAGGCGCGGGGGCACGGCGCTTTGCTGCCTGCCCCGGCTCCCGAGCCGCCTGGCCCCCGGCAATCGCATGGGCCGGCTCCCCATGGCAGGCGGATGATGGGGAGGTGTTTCCCCCCCTACGTGTGTGCTGCTGGGAGAGTGGTGCCCATCTGCGGCGAGGGGAGATGGTGCGGCGCTGGCAGGCCGGAGTTGTCCCCGTCCCCGCCAGGGCTTTGAAGTCCTGCAGCTACAGAGCAGCACATCAACCTCCACGGAGATCTTCTTGAGATCTTCCTTCTGCCTCAGGTTCAGCAGCGGGGACGTGGGGACGGGGACAGCCCCAGCACTCAGAAGAGGTGGCAGGGGTGGCTGGCTGGTCGGATGCGTTGGATGCATGGGGAGGAACATGGGTGCCTACAGCCATGCACATGGTGGGTCCAGCCAGGCAGAAGTGTGGATGAAAGGGTCTGCTGGGTGACTGACCCATGTGAAGTCCACCAGAGCTTGGGGCAAACCTGCCTCCCAAATGTGGGGCTGTGGAGAACCACCTGTCCTCCGAGTGCATCCAACCACATCTCCGTGGGCCATAGCTCCTCACCGGGGCTGCTCCCAGCCCTCCAAGCCAGCAGAGAGGAGAAGCCACAGCCCCACGTGAGGTCCCTGTAGCAGCAAGGCTGAGACCAGCCTTGGCGATCTCAGGTCTGACATCCATGGTCAGAATACATCCTTCCACAAAGAAGTATAATAGAGAAACGCCGTGGTCTTGGGTTTGGGGGAGGCCCTTGAGTTCCCAGCGCAAGAGCAAAGGCGGCAGCTGCCTGGGAGCAGGCAGAAAGCCAGGAGCACCCACGTACAGGGAAACGGTGAAGACAACCTGCAGGCAGAGGCGCCGGGGCTGGCCAGCCCCCCTGCATCACCACCCCAGGGTCTCGCGCTTCCTCCTGCCATTGTAATGTCCAAAGCTTGCGATTGCCTGCAAAGTCCTTGAGAAAAAGGTGTCTCTCTTTGGAATGAGCTGTGCACGGGCCAGCCCAGCTCAGCGGACTTGTACACCACCGCCAAGCAGTGCGGCTGAGCCCACATCCCCCTTCCTTGTCCAACAGGACCACCTCCCTGCGGCCACCAGTCTAACCATAGAGAAGAGGTGTTTTGGGGTGAACCCTGGAGCATGGGAAAGCAAGAGTTTGCTGGCCACCTCCCCGTCCATCCCTCTCCCTCGCTCCCACCCTGAAGCACTGCCGTCCAGAGCTCCACCTTGGCCAGGCTGGGTTGATGCTGTGGGAGTCTCCTGTCAGATGCGGTTGGACATGAGCCTGGTGTTCAGCTTGCGGAAGAAGGAGCGCAGCTTGCAGATCTTGCACTTCTTCTTCTTGTTCCTACTTTTCAGGGGCTCCCCGATGCCTTCCCACTCCTCTGCATCGTCCTCGCTGGCCCAAGGTCCCCAGGCACCGCCGTTGAAGTCTGGGTGAGCCCGGGGGTTCTCTGCGGGATACCGCACTGGGATGGCCGTCCGGTTGTAGTGCACCAACCTCATCAGGAGGGTCCTGACTACATCTGGGCGCTGGTCTGAGAGGTCGTAGCGCTCGTAGGGGTCAGCGGTGATGTTGAAGAGCCACACGGACTTCCTCAGGCCATCGGTGAGACGCTCCAGGTTCCACCAGCTCCCCGGGAAGTTGGTCAGGGTCTGTGGGGGGATCCAGTCACTATACCCCGGGTCACCAGTGAGGAGCTTCCATTCCCCAACCCGGATGGAGGCTTGCACGGCCGTGTTCCAGATGCCGAAGCCATCCTCCAAGGAGCCGTACTTGGCGTGGTTGTACAGGGGGTCGATGTTGTGAAGGATTTCGGTTCGTGGCGACTCCTTGCCCTCGCTGATGGCAGGCCAGACATTGTAGCCATCCAAGCCTGGGACGTTGCTCAGGTTGCCCCTGGCCAGGCTGACCAGAGTTGGGTACCAGTCCGTGATGTGAACAAGCGCCCAGCTGGTCCGGCGCTTGTGCTTGATCAGGGGACTGTGGACAAAACCGATGCCACGGACTCCCCCTTCCCAGTATGTCCCTTTGCGGCCCCGTAGTGGCCAGTTGCTTCCCCCGGAAAAGGTCTGCCCACCATTGTCGGTGGAGAACACGATCACACTGTTGTCGTAATAACCATACTTCTTGAGGGCCCAGGTGATGTTCTTCACCGCTTCGTCCATGCACGTCACCATGGCGGCATACTTGCGGCGAGCAACATTGCCCATGGAGCGGTAACGGTAGATATACTCCTTGGGCGACTGCAGAGGTGTGTGGACCGCTTGGAAGGCCACGTAGATAAAGATGGGCTCCTTGGGGCTGTGGGATGCCAGGATCTTGCTGACGCGCTGGGCGTAGAGGAAGGTGGAGTACTTCCCGCTCTGGTCCCAAGCCACGTCCTCCCCTTCGTGCAGGTCATAGCCGCAGACGCCCGGCCCGTCGCAGTTGTCATAGGTGTAGTAGTCCACATTGCCTGTCAGGGAACCCAGGAAGGTGTCAAAGCCCCGGCGGGTGGGCAGGCATTCTTTCTTGTAGAAGCCAAGGTGCCACTTGCCCACCATGTGCGTGGAGTAGCCGGCTTCCTGCAGCTTCTGGGGCAGGGTGACCTGGTCAAGGGGCAAGCAGTTGGGCTGCCGAGGGCGGATGATGGAGTGCTGAAGCCCTGTGTGGATCTGGTACCTGCCAGGGAAGAGCCAGGAGGAATCAGTGGTGATGGGGAGCAGCACTGGGTGGCATTTTACGTACCAGAGACCCCAAATGCATGTAGGTCTCCGTATCACCCAGCCCAACCCCACAGAGACACAGGGAGCTCCTCATCCATCCGAAAGTACCAAAAGCAGATGCAAAAAAAGAGAGAGGGGGCTCAGCAGACATCTCAAAAGCACACTGACGGCTCTCCCTGGATGCCACCAGCAGTTGGCCCTGCTGCTGCCAGCCCAGGGGAGGTGGCTGGGCTCTGCCAGGGCTGGGCAGCACAGCCCAGGTGCCCACACATCCCTGTCCTCCCCTGCTTTGCACACCCTGGAGATGCCTGGGATCCCTCTAGAGCCATCACAGAGAAGAGAGGTCTTTGCCTGGACCCCAGTGGGCTCCAGCACCCCCAAGCCACAGGTGACCACATCCATAGGCACCTCCCTGGGGTCCCCTGCTCCAGGGAAAGCCCCATCTGTCCCAGGAGGCAGAAGGTTCCAGGATCAGGGGAGACCTGAGCGTGCTGCCATGGGAGAGGGTGACGGACCAGCATCCAGCCTTCCCTGGCCAGGGCAGCACTGAACGCGCAAGCAGGAAAAGCACGATCAACAGGACTTGTAGATGAAGGAGAGAGCAATCCTTTGACCCCACAGCCCAGCAGAAAATTCCCCACCAAGGGCCAGTGCGAGAGCAGCACAGGATTGCCCTGGAGACACAGCTCCTTGCCCTGCACCAAAGGACCTCACGGCCAGAGACCACCTTCTCCCAAAGTGACATCCGTTACCCAATGGCATCCACATTTTTGGCCTTGCCATGTGCTGCTATTTATCCCATGCGAAAAATCAACCATTTACCCAGGGAGCCTTGTAGAGAAAGCCAGCCAGACACCGTTCTCTGGAGGATCTCCATCATCTGCCAACACAGCAGCGCATCTGTCTAGCAGCAACCTGGGGATAAGCCCCACAGGGCTAAGGAAGGGACAGAAGGGGGGACACAAGTGGGGTGTGAGCAGGCGGTGGCTTACCTGCCGGTTATCAGCTGGCTCCGGGACGGGGTGCAGATGGGCTGGATGTAGTAGTTCTCCAGCTTAACGCCCTCGGCTGCCAGCCTGTCCAGCGTTGGCGTCTGGATATCTGAGCCATGATACCCGACGTCGTGGTAGCCCTGGTCATCAGTCAGAATGAAGATGATGTGGGGTGGCCTGGCGAAGGCGGGAGGCAGCAATTTCTCCATGGGGTCCGTGGCCACATCAGCCACCAAACTGGGCTTCATCCAGTCCCAGGATAAATAGCCAAAGCTGAGCAGGCTGACGAGCGAGAAGCCCGTGAGGGCATAGACGGCCATCCCGGAGCACGCTGCGCTGCCTGCGAAGGGACCTACTGTCCCGGCATCGTCTCAGAGCCACAGAAGTAGGACGTCTCCCCCTCCCCTGGGACAGTCCCCCCAATCTAGGGGATGGTCCCCGAAACCCCTGCAGCCGGTTTTGCGGGAGCAGCTCCCATGAAGGCACACTCACGCGCACACAAAGGGCTTAATCCGGTGGGGCTGGGTTGCCTTCAGTCAAAAGAAAATAACCCTCGCGCCGCTCCAATCAAACACATCTGCACGGCAGGACGGGCTCCTCGCAGTGAGTAACGGCAGCCCCAGAGCCGCTCACCAAACGTCCCGAGCGCTTGAAACACTCCCTGGCTTCTCCGTGTTTTCTCACCGGTGTTATTTCTTTATAAAGAACCCCATCAAAACCTCCCCGGAGAAAGGAGCTGGCTTCTCCTCCGCTCCAGCCCTGCGCCTGCCCGGCTCTCCGGACTGCTCGCTCGGGATACGATGATCCTTTTCCTGAAACTCCTGCAGAAGAGGGTGCTAAAGTTCAAGTCCAGGGGTGCCGAGCTCTCCTCCTCACCCTCCCGGGAAGAGCCGCCCTCTCCTTTTCCCACCCTCCGCTCCAAGGCAGAGAGTCCCAACATCTGCCCGGGACGTGGGCTAAGCCGCCAGGTTTATGGGGAGCCGCAAGCTCGGCCCCTCCCAGCTCAGCAGCTCCAGGAAAAAGCTGGGAAGCCCCGGAGCGTGCAGGGTCCTAAGCGTGGTGTTCCCCAAGCCGCCGACACTTCCCACCCCGCTTGCCCCGAGACGTGTGACGCGTGGGCCAGGGCCCCTGGTGGGATGCTCAGCTGGACCCCCCCCCCTCCCCGCAGCATCCAGCCGGGGAGGGCCGGGTCCCTGGGAGGGATTGCTGGCGCCAACTGCTCCAGGCTGCCAGCATCACCATCCAAAAAAAAATCCTGGGCAAGGGGAAGCTGCAAAAACTTGTTGGGACACCCCCAGTGTTGAATAAAAGCACCCAGGGGCACGCAGAGCACTACAGAGTGGGGTGGGTGCTGCTGCACCCATTTTCCAGGTGGGGAAACCGAGGCAGGGAGGAGCCATTCGTGCCAGCCAGGAGCAAGGTTTGGTGTGAACTAGAGACCTGTGCCAGCGCTAGTCTGGGCTGGGGGACAAGGGGCCAGGTCGGTGCCTCGATGCTTCGGGGGAGCTTTTGGCAGAGCTGAGCAACGCTCCTGTGTGACTGCTTTCACTGGGCCGGCACTCATCAGGCATCAGGGAGCCAGCACGCCTGGCACGCACCGCATCCCCTCGGCTCTCCCTAGGGCAGGACTTGGTCCAGGAGTGGGGATTTTGGTAGCACAAACCCACCCACGTTCACCCACCCCTGGCAGAGCCGGGAGCTGAGCCCTGTGGCTGTTTGGGCACCACGACATCCCTGGCACTGTACCGATGGGGACGTGAGGGCTCCCCCGGCACAGCCCCCCCAGCCCACGCACCCTGCCTGCCTTTAGGAGCGCGGGGCTGCAGCGGGGGGGGGGCTCACTGGGGGCTTTGGGAGGGCTCTGCCTGCACTTAGGCAAGGGCTGGCTCAGAGGAGCAGCTGAGCCAGAAGGTTCCTGGCCCCCTGCCCTGGGCTCCCCCCCGGTGTCCCCTCCCCTGGGTCCCTTCCCTGGGCTCCCCCCACGATCTCTGCTCCGGGCATCGCCCTTCCCCTGACGCCTCCAGCCCCCCGCGCCCCACATCTCCCCACCACCCCACGCCAGCCGGCCCCGTGGGACCCCAGGCGCTGCGGGGGAGTGGGCAGGAGGGAGCACAAGGCTCCCCACTCCCAGGGACGGGGGTGAATCCCAGGAAAGGCAAAGGGAAGGTGGGCTTCTCCCTCTTGGCTCTAGACACCGGCAGAGGGGACAGGGACAGGCAGAGACCCCATTTCAGCTGGGGCTTGGGGATTTTGAGGTGCACAGGGAGGGGTGCGGGGGGAGAGAAGTGGGAGGTGGGAATAAATAGCTGTTTTCTGCGCCTTTCTCTGCTGGTGGAAACCCCTGCTCGCTCGAAGGAGCACGGCAGAGCTGGGTCGAACCCTTCAGCAAGGTTTGATTAATCCCCAGGGGTTCATCATTCATTTCTTCCGCCCGCTCCTCTTCTCCCTTCCCCTCGCTCCTTCCCACCCCTCATCTGCCTCCTGCACCTCTCCCTCTTCTCTCCCAGCATCTTTAGCTTTGAACAATTCCCTCCTCTTGGGAAAATCCACCCCTGAATGAAGGGGAATAGAGGTGGGGGGTGGTTTGGGACCCTTGACTCCTGGGTCCTGTGTGCTCCTCCAGGGTTCCCGATGGACCTCTGCAGCCCGGGGAGATCCCTCTGTGCCCCCCTTGAGCTACCCGGGGCTGTGGGACTCCCCGAGCATCCCGACCTGCGGCCCTGTACACGTGGCTCCATGCACGTCTTGGACCAGAGGCAAAGTTATGACCAGGGATTATAATCACAGCTCTTTCCAAATAATAAATAATAGTCGTTTTGGGTGAATATTAGAGATTAGAGAGAAGACGGGAGAGGTCAGGGCTGAGATGCGGCAGAGAAAATGCGTTTAAGGCAGCACAGACTGCTGATAAACTGTGTCTCGTTTGGGGCTGGAGGATTGAGCAGGGAGGGAGGTGCGGGATGGGGACAGCAGAAGGGACGTGCCCACCACAGGAGCGGGGCTGGAGCCCACCTCTGAGGAGCAAGAGCAGCGCCCAGCACCCTCCCGGGTGCATGGATTAGCTGCTGCAGCGGCTTCTGCAGCCACGTGGTGGGTCGCATCCTGCTCACGCCTTCGGCAGAGGAAGCACAGGCTGGGAGAGTCGCCCTGGACTTCATTTGCTGTCGGTGGCCAGAGCTCAGAGGGTTGAAAGGAGGGAAGGTGCCAGCAGCAGGGACGTGGGCACACTCTGGCACGGGGAGGGGACCTTCTGTGCCCGGCCAGGGCAGCCAGCTCAGGGAAATCAGTGGTGGGTCCAAGCTGGCCCCAGGTCTGGGGAGGAAACAGCAGGCTTAACTCAGCTCAGGGAGCTTTTCCAAGAGCTGAAGGGTGAATAAATACTGAATTTGTTGGCAGTGACCCTGCTCTCATGGTTCGGGGACAGCTGGCTGCGTCCCAGCAGCACACGGACACCTCCTGGGGAAGGGGGATGCACAGCCTGGGTTCTCCTCCAAGAAATGATGAAAAGGTGAAAAGCAGCCAGGGATACGGGGAAACCGCTCCAGACCCTGGGAGAAATGGGGTGCAACGGGACCCTCAAATCAGCCCCACTGAAGTCCTCTGAAGGGGAGGCAGGAGGTGGGAGCAAGCTGGGGGGGGAGGAGGAGGAGGGAGAGGGAGGAAGAAATGACAGCTCTGGAGTTTCAGAGTCAGGACGATTTCAGCCGGCTGGGAGGCTGCTCTGGGGGTGATTAATGCATCACAAGGTCTAGGGATGGAAAAAGTACTCAGGGCCTGCAGCCACCCCCCTTCGACCGCTCTTAATTCAAGGCAGTCACTCGTTCAGCCTCGCTCAAAGATGTCTCAAGAGCCAGGAGCTTCCTCGGAGAGCTCCGGCGCGTTGCACAACGGGGAGGTTTCCCCTGGCAGCCAGCCTGGCCGTGGATGCTGAGCCAGCCGGCGGCCCCTGCCTGCTTCGGTCCTGCATCTGCCCAGGCGAGGACAGCCCCACTCCTCCCCGTCGCATCAGCCACTGTGACAACAGACACTGAATCACCCTCCCAGCCTGATCTGCCGTGGTTTTACCAGTTCAAGGTGATGGGGGGGCCTCACTGGGTGAGCTGGGTGCTGGCTGCAGCACTGGCAGCGGCTCTGCAGGCAGAGCATCACCCACCCACACCCCAAACTGAGCTTCCCCAGTCCAGAGCATCACCCATCCGCACCCCAACTCAGCTCCCCCAGCCCAGAGCATCACCCACCCTCACCCCAACTCAGCTCCCCCAGCCCAGAGCATCACCCACCCTCACCCCAACTCAGCTCCCCCAGCCCAGAGCATCACCCACCCTCACCCCAACTCAGCTCCCCCAGCCCAGAGCATCACCCATGCACACCCCAACTGAGCTCCCCAGTCCAGAGCATCACCAATCCTCACCCCAACTGAGCTCCCCCAGTCCAGAGCATCACCCATCCGCACCCCAAACTGAGCTTCCCCAGCCCAGAGCATCACCCACCCTCACCCCAACTCAGCTCCCCCAGCCCAGAGCATCACCCATCCTCACCCCGGCCCAGCACGTCCACGTGCCTGCGGACCCTCTCCAGCTGGGACCAAGCTCCCCACGCCGAGAAATCACAGAGCAGCCAGAGTAAAGCCATCAGCCAAAGCCCAATATACCCCTTTTGGTGCTTTTTAGCCCAGTGGCACAACCCGCGAGGCAGCAAACCCTGACCAGTGCCAGGTCCTGGTCCCTCCATGTCCCTGCAACTGGCACAGCTCCTCACATTTGCACAGCTGGTTCTCTAACCAAATATTTGAATATTACCTCTTTTTTTTTTTTTTCTTTATTAATTTTATGTGGCCTGGGGCAAGAATGAAAATAATCACAGCCCTTCCTGCCTTTTTCTCCCCACCGCCCCCCGGCTCCGGCCGCACTTGCATTTTGGCTCCGAAAGCGCTCGCTGCAAACGGGGTTATGCAAACAGGCTCCGCATATTTCTCAGCGGCTGCGATCTGCCACGAGGGCCACACAGCAAAGTTTAAAACTAAGCCTCAAATATTTTTTTTTTCTCCCCCCCCCCCCCTCTTTTTCTTTATTTTTTAACCCTTCCCGGGGCCAGAGCCCCTTCAGCCCTCAATACCGCCTTTCTCTTGCCATCAATGGGGCATTATGGCAGGGGAATTATTGAAAGCAGAACTCCCAGGCTTTACAATGGGAGCTCTGTGCAAGGCAAATATTGCACAATCTGTTTGCACGCTGCCGGCTCGGTGCCCTTCCCCCTCGGCAGCCCTGCTCACGCCTCGGCCTCCGGCCTGCCGAAACGGGACCTTAAAAATAAGAAATATGAAAGCATTTTAATAAGTCCCCTCTCTCCTTCTTCAGAGCAAGACATTTGACCTAACAGGGCATCGGGGAGCCGAGCCCGGCCTTGAAAAAACACAGCGCGTCGCTCTCGCCTCTTAGATGTTTAAGGGTTTCCGCTCTCCCCGTCCAACGTGTGATGCATTTACTTTTTTATTGGCGCGATGAAAGAGCCTAGGCAAGTCTGGAAAAGAAGGGAGCAGTCCCAGGAACGGAGAGAGCTTGTTATTTTGTCTAGAAGGGGAGAAAAAGGCTGAGTGGAGGGGGCGGCCAGGCGATGTGTAGGGAAGGAAGGAGGCTGGAGGCATCGCCGCTCCCAAGCCCGGCAGAGGATGGGGCAGGAGGTGAACATCTCTCCATTGACTTTGAGAGCCTCCAAGAGGTCCTGGCCATCTTGCCCTTGACCTGGGGGTGGATCACAGTCCTATCCCCGTCTTCTCTCTGCCATGAGCACTCTTTGCTCCCCTGGTGTCTTATCCTCCAGGATTATTCCCCGGGACCATCTTCCCTCCCTGGTGCCCAGCGGGCAGGCAGCACTTCTGCCAGGCAGCGCCAGGACCTGCCTTCTCCCTCCCAGACCCCAAAAATCACATTTTCCCACTCCAGGACCTCATTTTCCCCACCCTGAGCACAGCACTTCCCTGCCTCCGGCTGCACAGACCCTGTGGGTAGAAGCGAATTTTCTTGTGGCAACTGCTGTGGCAAAGACCTCGACCAGATTACAGGGATGGGGCTTGATTTGGGGGAACTCGGAGGTCTTTTGAACACACCATAATTCTCTGTCTGGAAGCTGGAGCCAGGGCAGAAGAAAACAGCAAATCTGCATCAGTTCCTGCTTATGCAACCTTCATCATCGTTAAAGTAACGAGGAGCATTGCAGCAGCAGCCATGACGCAGGATGCCAAAGCCACGGGGGGTGGTAGCACATTATGGGGGCAGAGAGGAGAGCATCAGCCGTCCCTCTGACAAGGGCTCGGCAGCACTGGTGGATGTTGTTCTTGGAGCCAAACGGCCTTTTTTTTTTAATACCCTGCCCGTATTTCGTGCCATTTGCGCAGTTGAAAATAATCACCATCATCAAAACGCACTTAGAAGCCGTAGCACAATATTAGAGCCTTTTCTAATGTAAACCATAGCCTCTAACAACACATGTTGGGCTTGGCCATGGTTTGTTCCTGATCAAAATACCGCTGCTCCCCTTCCTCCTCTCCCGGTCACCCAGCACTAGCAAAATACGAAATTAAAGCCCTATATATGAGTCGGTTTGTCTCTTGGGCTAAGGAATTTTTCTTGTGGTTTTGGTCACTGATAATACATCTCAATGACTCTGCTAATTCTCCCGTGAAACAACTTCTACGCCTTCCTGCTTGCGTTTGTTTTCTTCCTTCCCCTTCATTCAGGAATCTTCAGTCCATCGGCTCCCCTTCCTTGGTATAATATTCCTCGCCTTACCCCACCTCCCGGGAAACTGCAGCTCTCCGCCTTCTCCTCTCCTCTCTCTAACGACTGGCATGCTCGCTTTGAAGAGCTGGAGAGGAGCCCATGGGTTTGGCACCGCTCCTTTCTTCCCATGCCTTATGGCAAGCTTTCCACATCGCCTGGGTGCTCTCCCTCCTCGTCCTGCCTGCTCCCCCCCCCCCCTCCCCTTTCCAAACCCAAAATCCACCCTCCCCCCTGGAAGCTTCCTGCTTCCCGCTACAGCTTCCCAGCAGAGCCCCGGGGGCTCGCGTGATGGCTGGCAGTCTGGCTGGAGAGTTCCCGGTTGATGTGAACCAGGGATGCGTTGGGACGTGGATTCCCACGGGATGCGGGGAGGACGTCAGGGGAAGTGACTGGAGTCTGGCTTCGCAGGCGGGACGGGCTGGAGGCGAGGGACCTGCCTGCGTGCGGCAGCGTTTGACGGAAGGCTAAAGAACACGCTGGGCGGGTGGGTTCGTGCCCGGTCCCATCAGGCTCTCATGGTTCACCCTCCTGGGGGGGACGCTGCTCTGCCCCCAACACATACACACCGTTCAGAAGGACCAATTTTGGTAAAAAAAAACCCATATATATATATATATATATATATAAAAAGTCAGCAGTTCCCTGGCCTCCAAGGGCTCTCTTTGAAGCAGGGAAGGTCCCAAGGCGGCGGAAGGAAGGATTTAAGCATGTAGCATAGCTGGTTTCTGGCAGCGCTGCCGTGTGACCCTGACATTGGCTTCCCCAGCCTATTGATTTTGGACTCCCCCACCTTCATTCCTGACGCGGTTTATCGTGGGATACACAGAAACTCCTCAATCCTCAAAGCATGCAAGATGCTGGCATCACCTCCAGCCTCACCCGGGCTGGGGAAGAAAGAGCAATTCTTCCCAGCACCCGCCTGGCGAAGGTCTCTCCATCCTGTAGCCGCACCGGGCTGCACCCCGGCGCCTTCGGTAGAGCCCCCGGGACAGGCGAGGGCTGTCCTCGCCATGAGATGAGCACCGTCGCTACCCCAGGAAGGCTGCTCTCCTCCTGGGAGCGGCCATGGCAGGCAGCTACCCATGGGCCCAGCACGCCCCAGTCCCTCCACCTCCCCCTAGCACCCTGCCGGGGTCCCGGCTCCCCTCCCAAACCACAGCACAGCGGGGGACCGGCCACCCACTCCCCAGGGCTGGGCAACCTCCTGGGTCCTGCCTGCCCTTAGCTTCCATCTCCCCTTTCAGGTGTAACCTCTTCAAAGGCAGCCGGTGGGTTTCGGCTGGCAGGAGATGCGACGGCCGGTGGGCAGGATGCCTGCCCAGAGCTCTGCCCGCCGCCCCCAGCCAAGGCATGGAGAAGGAGAAGGAGGAAGAGGAGGAGGAGAAGGAGGATGAAGCCCAGCACTCCCCAGCTTGGCTCGGGTGCCTGCAGCAAACAAGGAGCCCTTTCTCACCGGGGGAGCTGGCGGCAGGGCAGGGCAGGATGCCCCAAGCGCCCTGCTTATTTATAACACCGGTTCAGCGCAAGGAAAACACACCTGCCCGCACCAGCCGGGCTCACACCTGTGACCCATTAGGGCGAACTGTTTACCCAGGACGTGTTTCCTTAGCACCCCGAAGAGGCTGGTGTGGAGGGGCTGCTTCTCCCCCGGCACCAAGGGTTGTTTTCCATCCTGGCAGGAGAGTAAGGCGGAAAGCTCAGAAGGGGCATTTCAAAGGGTTTGGCATCAAGGCTGGCCACAACCGAGCCGCTGGAGCTGGAAGAGGACAGGGAGCACGGCTGGCCAGACCCCGGGCGCCCGTGGGTCTCCGCTGCCCACCCCGTCTCCGCAGGCAGCGGCGAGCCCTGGGCACGGGCGCTGGCAGCGCCCACTCCCGCCGTCTCAAAAAGGGCTCTGTTCTGTCGAGCGCTGGCTGGGGAGCGGTGCAGAACAGGCAAAGAGCCCAATTAGACACTGCATTACTTAATACAAAAGGTATCAATAATCCAGCAGGAGAGATGAGAGCTCTTTCTCGCCGAGAATGCCAAGAGCACAAATTGCCTTCTTGTAAGAGAAAGGCTTAATTTCCATAGAACATGATAGATTAAAGCATGAGTGGGTGGGTCCACTCTATTATTCATCAGCCTTCATTGCTAACAGGAGAGGGTGTGCTGCCTCCTTTGAAGTTTCTTCGAAGGCCCAGGGTGCCCACAGCCATTTTATCAGGGTGGAAAGCACGATACGAAGGGATGGAGCTTCGAACACTCAGCGCTCGCGTTCCCCTCTGCCCTGGGTCTGTAACACACCAGCCTTGTTGCTGCTATCGCTTCCCAAGATGAGTCAAACCAGAAGGTCCCTGTTTAAACCCGGAGAGCTGCCTGACTTCTGGACCTAAACCAGGGGTGAAGACGTCCAGGATGACGATGCTGCTGCATCAGTCATGTCCAAAACCTACCGGAGCTTCCTTCCCTAGCTGTGCAGTGAGCTCCGTCAGCAAAGAAATCTAGGATTAAACTTTGGAACTTGGATTCTTCCCTCCTGAACAGGAAACAGAGCAAAATAATAATAAGGAAAACCAGTTTCCATCAGCTGAATTTACTGAGAAGCACACTGGAGTACTTCACTCGAATGGAAAACTCCAGGAGTGATTCTTCGGGGGCAGGACTTTGCATTTGCAGCTAAACGCTGCAGGGTGAGATTGATACGTGGAAATAACTTCATTTCAAAGCGGAGGGGCCCGGAGCAGCCTCCTCCCAGAGCCGTGGGTCAGGGCGAGCTGTATTTACTGCAGCGCAGGCAGCTGCCTGCCAGCCACCAGTAAAACCACCAGATCGAGCAAAGAAACACAGTTACCCAAACAGAAAGCACCAAACCCAGCACTGGGGGACCTTGCAAGGAAACGTGGGCACTAAGAGGGAAAAATGTGGGGAAGGGGCTGGAAGCAAAGTCCCGGACTGGTGCTGGGAGCTGGAGCTGAGCCCAGGGCATGTGCACCAGGACTGCTGTCGCACGCAAGGACGGTAGATAAATGTGCTCCGCAGACGCCGGATCTGGAGCGCCGTCCCCGTATTTCAAGCCCACCCATTACCATCGAGGGTTTTCTGCTCTCAGTCGCAGGCATAACTTACAGGGTGGTTGTTGGGAGGCTTAAAGTACCTATATCAATACTGCAGAGGGTGATTCATGATTATCTGCAGTAATCCAGAAGCTATACAAAATTGCTAATAATAGGTCTTCAAAACCGACATTTTAGTCAAGATAAAAAATGACTGGAACAAAATCCAATCATGCTTTGCTAAAACTATAAATGGAAAGGTATAACCCATATTCAGCTCCCCTAAACACCGAGCTAAATGAAAGCAGGGGATGTAGATCAGCCCCAGGATCCAAGTCAAAGCGGGGTTGGGATCCCGCGCCGGGAGAAGTTGATTCTCGAACAGGCTGAAAGCGGCTCCCGATGCACCGGGCGCCACAGGATCGGCTTAAATCCAGGATGACGGGGGGGGATTTGGGAAGGGGGGAAGCAGTAACACAGCTTATGTAGCCTGGTGGCTGCGGGCTTGCAACTGCAGAGCTGCCAGAGCTGAGCCTTCAGCTGCAGGGATGCAGATGCAGGGCGCAGCGGGGTTCAAGGTCCTGCTGAACACCATTTATTTAATGCTGCCGTGCGATCCGATGCACAGTTGCTAGGTGACCGGAGCCCAGGGCTGCAAGGATAATGTGGGAACGGCTGCGCAGGTCAGCCCTGGTCCAGCTCCTCAGCATCGCATCTGTGGGATGTATCAGGTCGTGGCTCCACATCCAGGGAGCAGCAGGAGGAATGGGGCAAACACGGAGCTTGACCGAGGGGATGCCAGGCACGGCTGGAGAGCTCGGCCAGGTCCACATGGTCCTGCCCTGCAGCTTGGGATCTCTACGGGCAGGGAGGGCACAGAGCCTTCTCCAGCTGTACATCCCAAAACTTCCTCTCGCTGGCAGTTCCCACACTCCTCCTGCTTCCAAATGCCTGCTTACCCTGTTGGGAAATCTCTTCTCACCCCGCCTGACTTGCACTGTTTCATCTGCCTACGGATCGGATAAGCTGATAAAATGTGCTGAACGCACCAAACGGAGCCTGTTCCCTCCATCCGCTCCCCGCCGCCGGCTCATCCAAACCAGTGCTGCTGCGTCCAAGGCCTTGAAAATCTCTTTTGCCATTAACGTTGCAACACAGCGCGGCATTCGCATGGCCAAAGTCAACACGAAATTTGCAGGGATTTTTGTGGTATTGACGGCAACTTAACGACTGAAGCCCAGGGCAGATTTACTGTCACAATTTTCACCGAGGACTGTAAAATTCAGAGTGTTGCAAGCCGGTTGTTAACATTTGGCTTTAGGCTTTCACGGTTCTGACTTGGGAAGCGGCAGCAAACGTTTCTGCATGTTGCTGTGGGACTGTAGGTGAGTGTGGGATCAGCTGTCCCCCACGGCCCCCTTGTTTTCGACATAACCAGCTCCTCTTCCATCCTCGCCACCCTTCCCGAGGGAGGTGACATTTTGTCCCTCCTCCCTCGGAGGTCTTCATGGTGAGCATGGTGGGCAAGCAAAGGCGGGGTTTAACCCCACGGCGGCTCCTGGGAGCCTGAGAGAGAAGGAGTCTTTCTTACTTCTTTTCCTACCAAACCATAAGGCATTTCGTACTGACCACTTAAATGAAACCAGACAGTTTAGTCCAAGCAATTACTCATAAGCAGCGTCTAATTACTTCTAGTATTTAAAGAGAAAACAGAAGAATCTCCTTGGAGTATAAACTCAGTGAAGGAGCTGCAGCTGCAAGAAGAGAGCCCGTGTTACCCGGACACACACCCTCTTTCACGTCACGCTGCACAACCGCACCCCAGCACCCCATGTCCCTGGCCCGCAGGCTCTCCCCAAAGCACCCAGGGGTGGAATCACCCCTTTCTCCCCTCACCCTTCCATCAATAACAGCATAAGAAACAGATGGGAGTGAGGGAATTTGCAGATATACATCCCATTATACCATATCCATGCATGCACCGGTGCACGCACACAGACCGGCAACAGAAGGAGGGGGAAAACGAAGCCACGCTCTGTGGGAAAACAGCGCCCGGCTCTCGGGCCAGGCATCCCGTCCTTCCCAGGGCGGCTGGGCCAGCTCCCGCCCCACCGCCGCTCTCATCAGCAGATAAGATCAGAGGTTGGCAGAGTCACCCTCCTGTCTGCTGCGCTGCAGGCTCTTCCCATCCCAGCGACAGATGAAGTTACAAGGGAGCTGGCTGGAGCTCACGGCCGGAGATGCTGTCAAGCCCACACCCGCTGCCCCGGCCTCTTGGGATGAGGGGAGGATGAGAGTCCGGCTTGGAAACCTCCCAGAGCACTTTAATCTTCTGTCTTGGACAGTGCCTCGGGCGGCTGTTCAGAAATGCCGCTCGTCCCTCTAGAAGCAGAATTGCAAAGATCATCTTGCGAGAAGCCCCGTGGTCCCTGCCCAAAGAGCGCCGTGGGGGGACGCTGCAGCCTCGGAGGCAGGCGGGAGAGGGAGGAGGCAGCAGGGACCACTGCTTTTCCCCAGGGAAGGCCACAGGGATTGGGATCTGCAACAGATTCCCTGTGGGGCCAAAAGACAGCAGCAGCCTGTGTAGCGTGACATGCCCCGGGCCACCACCTGCCAGCACTGTGGGGACATCCTGGGCAGCCAGAGCATGGCCGGAGCAGGAGCATCCTCCCTGCATCTCAGGTGGTGCGGATGCTCCTGGAGCATCCTTGGCAGGGACACCGAGCTGCCTCCATCCCAGCCTTGTCTGAATCTGGGGGGCTCCTCCACCAAGCCCTGTCCCCAAACCCCAGCATCTTTGGAACACCAGGAGGGGCAGGGCCGGCTGGCCGCACAGCTCCTCACTGAGCTCTAAGGACAGTTACGGAGCAGCTATCCATTTTTCCAAAATTACTGTAAAACGTGGGTTTCGCATTAGACCACCAACGGGGAGCAAGGGCGAGGTTTCTTTCCCTGTCTGCTACAGCAATTTTGGGGAGTTCCCCCCTCTTTTGGCAACAGGAACAGTTTGCTGATGCCAGCACCAATGCTAACTAAAGCCAGGCAGAAAAAAAAAAAATAGTCCCCAGCTCCTCAGTACCAGGATCCCATTTCCAGCCAGTGCTCTCTCCCATCTAGGACTTCAGCAAGGACCTTCCAGGAGCCTCTGGTTGCTCAGGCGTCTCCAAGGGGGGACCGCTGTCCTCTGCTAGCAGGGGACATCTCTGGGTTTGTCCAGGGCCACCGCAGCACAGGATGGGACTTTGTCACCCTCTTGTGGCTTACAAGGGCTGGCAGGCTTGCCGTGGCTTTGAGGTGGCCACATCCAAGACCCCTGCTCCAGGGAAGGCAGGGGAGTGCCATCAGCCTGCTCCTTGCCCCAACATCCCTGCTTCGGCCTTTGGCTCCCAGGAGCTTGGGGAGGCTGCTCACCCCCGGAGGATCGGCTCTCCGGCGGCTCTCCTGCCCTATGAGTCACTCATCTCAATAGCAATTTCTTGCCCATCTGGTCCCATACCGGCCGAGGAAGAGCTTCCATCGATTGGGACGCCCCTGCTCGCCCCACGCTGCAGGCGAGCCACAGGAAAGCGTCTGCGAGTCATTCAGATTGGGTTGCTTTAAGGCACTCCTTCCTTCCCGGTTTAGATGGCTGGAAATCTCCTACCCAATTCCCAACCCACCCAAATCTCAGCTAGGAAATGAGGCCACACCAGCCTCTAAGACAGAGGGAGATTCATTCAGCTTTATCTGAAAGCCATTTCAAGTATGTCCAGATTCCTAATGAAACTTGGATAAAACCCCAGAGATTAATAACAGTGCAGGGCTTTTTTGGATAATGGGTTTTTTCTGTTTCCAAGAGAAACATATATATGGGCTTTGGTGGAATCTCTGCGTACATTTTTTGGCAGAAAAGCCAAAATAAATCCCTTTACTGCAATAACCCTCGAGCAAGATAAGGCAAGAATCTGTTTGCAATTCCCGTGTATTGTTGTCATACGCGGATAAATGGGCATCTCCGGCCGTGCTGTCCCCTTGGCAAGGCAGGGAGGACAGGGACTAACATTGCTACAGGAGCCTATCTCTGCTGTCCGCATCGGCAGAGGTCCAAGCCTGGTCCTGTCCCATGTTATTTCTACACAAGCACGTGTGTATGTGTTGCTCCTGCGTGAAACTTGAGCTTTTCTGGTACATCGAAGTCACATCAATCTGGAGAACATGGATGGAGCCAGCATGGGGCTGCGTCCCACCCGAGCAGAGGCAGGGAGCTCCACAGCTCGCCTGGGAATCATAGAATCATAGAATGGTTTAGGTTGGAAGGGACCTTGAAGATCATCCAGTTCCAACCCCCCTGCCATGGGCAGGGACACCTCCCACCAGCCCAGGTTGCTCCAAGCCCCGTCCAGCCTGGCCTTGAGCACCTCCAGGGATGGGGCAGCCACAGCTTCTCTGGGCAGCCTGTGCCAGGGGCTCACCACCCTTTAAGTGAAAAATTTCTTCCTAATGTTTAATCTAAACCTGCCTTCTTCCAGTTTGAAGCCATTCCCCCTCATCCTATCACTACATGCCCTTGTAAAAAGCCCTGTAAAAAGCTCACCTGTCGGCCCCCTTTAGGTACTGGAAGGCCACAATAAGGTCCCCCCGGAGCCTTCTCTTCTCCAGGCTGAACAACTCCAACTCTCTCAGCCTTTCCTTATAGGAGAGGTGCTCCAGCCCTCAAATCAACCTCGTGGCCCTCCTCTGGACCCGCTCCAACAGGTCCCTGTCCTTCTTATGTTGGGGGCTCCAGAGCTGGATGCAGTACTCCAGGTGGGGTCTCACAAGAGTGCAGTAGAGGGGCAGAATCCCCTCCCTTGCCCAGCTGGCCACACTTCTGATGCAGCCCAGGATACAGTTGGCCTTCAGGGCTGCAATTGCGTATTACTGGCTCATGTTGGGCTTCTCGTCCATCAGCACCACCAGGTCCTTCTCCTCAGGGCTGCTCTCCAGCCATTCCCTGCCGAGCCTGTCTTTGTGATTGCCCCGACCCAGATGTAGGACCTTGCACTTGGCACTTGGGAAGCCCAGGAGGTGACAGGTTTGGGTACTGGGAGTACAAGCTTCCCATCCTGCTCACTGCCGTACCTGGCAGGGAGAGTGGTCAGATAATGATGCAAGGTTGGTTCACCGAGTGCCCGCTCAGAGAAGGGCCTCCTTGTGCTGGGAGGAGTGGGACATCACCCACTGCTTTGCTTGAGCTGGCTCCCACACCACACACGTGCTGTATCACCTCACAGCAAAATCCCCCATCACGAGAGGGAAAGCCACCTCGAAACGGACTCAGAGGGAGGGCTGTCACTGCAGGCACGAGCAGGCATCTGCCTGTGCTGGGTGAACCACCTCCCCTGCTGTGGCTGCCTGTCCCGGGCAGGGCCAGGGTGTTCGGTCGGCAGCTGGCCAGGCTGGCTCAGCACTCATGCTGCTGGAGGATGAGGATGCTGTAAGCAGGACCTCGTCGGCTCACGCCGCGAGCATCGGGAAGGGCTGGCACCACCATGGCACGAGGAACGGCTCGTGCTGGATGTGCTCACGCAAGTCTCCCCTGCCTTCAGGGGACAGGCTGAAAGAGTTGGGGTTGTTCAGCCTGGAGAAGAGAAGGCTCCGAGGAGACCTTATAGCTCCTTCCAGTACCTAAAGGGGACCTACAGGAGAGCTGGAGAAGGACTTTTTACCAGGGTATGTACTGATAGGATGATGGGAAATGGCTTCAAACTGAAAGAAGGCAGATTTAGATTAGATATTAGGAAGAAATTTTCCCTCTGAGGGTGGTGAGGCACTGGCACAGACTGCCCAGAGAAGCTGTGGCTGCCCCATCCCTGGAGGTGTTCAAGGCCAGGTTGGATGGGGCTTTGAGCAACCTGGGCTGGTGGGAGGTGTCCCTGCCCAGGACAGGGGGGTTGGAACTCGATGATCTTCAAGGTCCCTTTCAACCTAAACCATTCTATGATTCTGTGATTCAGACTGAGCCCTGCCAAATGAGGGTAGACCCTTGCCGGGTCTCCTGTCCCTTGTGGGGCCTAACCTCAACCCGCAGCCGCTTGGACACGGGGTGCAGGTCATGGGGAAGCCGTGTTCTTCACAATTTTCCTCCTTCTGAGGCAAAGCACCTAACGAATGGGCCCTCCGTGACTGCCCAGAGCACTAATGCATCTGGCATCTGTCCACTCCCCTCCCTTAACCACTGTGGCTTTTTCCATCTTCATAAGCAGGGAAAGCAATCACCGTAACGAACGTCTCTAAAGATCTCACCACGGCACTCAGGATGTGCTAAACGAAATAAACACACATCAAGAGCCCATTAATGGAACTCTCCTTGTGCCCAGCAGCCACGGTCAGGCGCGAGGGGGACCAGGAAGGGACATTGATGTACAAAGCAGAAATCCTCGGAAAGGGCAGACTGAATTCTTACCTATTTTTTTTCTCTTTTTTTTCCCCGTTTTCAGATCTCTGTGTCTCCACTGCCAGCACACAGCTGTGCCCACGGCAGGACGGTGCCGGCAGGGGAGGGCAGTGGGACACACTGCCACACAGCGATGCTCCTCACGGCGCACCCTCCCCTGGGTCACCCATTCTGCCCAGCCAACCTGCCCCAACAAGCTTTCCTCTCTTTCCCAGCCTCCCAGACACAACACACAGGGGGATTTCAGAGCAAACCAGCTGGCTGTGGGTGGTGGTTATGGTCAGGGACTGTGGGGCAGAGACCCCCCCAGTCTAGTGGGAGTATGTGCAGGGGCCAACTGTCCCAGGGTGAAGATATAGGATAGAGCCACGCTGGCAGGGCAGCTCACTGCTGAAAAACAAGGGGGTTTTCCTCCCCTCTCAGGCTCATATTGGGCCGCTTAATCAGGAGCAAGAGTTTCGCTCTGGTCAAAATTGAGGTGAGAAAGCTCAGGATGCTGGAAAGGCACAAGCCACGGTGCAGGTCCACAGCGCGACCCCGGCGCGAGCAGCCCCTGCCTCTTCCCGCTCCCTCCTTCCCCTCCTTTTCCTGCTGCACGGCTTTTGACTTAAGTTAAAGCAGCAAAGGATGCCCGACGGGTGAAAAATAATACCCCGGTCCTCTGGCTTCGTGAACGCAAACACAGCCCCTTTCCCCTCTCCTCCCAGGTAGAGCTGCTGAAATCTGGATAAACACAGCGGAGCTGTTGTGGCTGTTGGTGTTGGCCGCACTGCGCTGCGAGGTTGCCAGGGCCTTTTAACGGGGATACGCTTACAAACGAGAGCAAGAGCCTGAGGGAAAGCAGGGCTGGGATGGGGGTTGATTAATAATAACAGCCCTTCTGCTCGCTGCATCGACGTGTATTAGATCTACTACCCCCAAAAAATGTGAAATTAAATGGCTTAGTGCTACCAGCTCTTCAGCGCCAGTGCTGAATAACTGCCACGCCAGTAGACACACAGGCAGCTAGACACAGCCAGAGATACATTTCCAATCTAGATTGTTAAAATTAAGCACATTGCAACCAAATTTTAATGTCACGTCTTCTGCTCGTTGGAGTTCTCAAATCTGTTCTTTCAGCTACCAAAATTAAAAGACCGCTTTATATGCTGTACAGGCTTAGAGGGGACTTTTTTCCCCCAATTAATTAGTTTGAAACTAACAGGGCTGGGTCACTACGAGTTTCAGCGATGGAGCTGTTGGGATATGTGTGTGTATATGTATTCTGTTTGGTTTTTTTTTTTAACTTCTGAGCTGCTCCTTCTCATCTGGCAGCAGGCTGCCAGCAACTGAGTCAATATTATTCGATGCCTGCCTGATAGCTTACATGAAACGATCCGATCACCCCAAGCAAAGCCCCAGCAGCAAGCGGCCACATCACAGAAACCTCAGCCCTGGCTCTGGGGATCCGTCCCAGCCGTGGGGCCGAGGAAGAGGCAGGCGTGGGGACACAGCCCTGCTTTCCCGAGGGGCCAAGGGCTAAGCTGGAGGTGGCAGGGAAGGCTGTGCTGCGCTGGGTTGGGTTGTCTTGACTCTGTTCTTGCACCTTGTGCGGAAATCCTGTGAACGTAACATGGGAATTGAGTGTAATTTATAACCCCCACGTCCCCAAAGGCAGCGCGGACCAGATGTTTCAAAGCTAGCTGCTGATTTCACCACTGGGAAAGCACTGTGGGCTCAGTTTTGCCTCCGCAAATGTGGACGGCTGATTAATTAATGCGACTTGAACACCCAGGTCCTGGAGGGCACCTGCCACCAGGCTGGCGTGGATGCCTATAGGACCATAAGTGGACGCCTAAATGACCTTAACTGTATTTGCAAAATTGTAGGCAGAAAGCTGCCCAAGCGAGGCCGAGCCGCAGCGGGGCCGTGTACACAAAACAATGCCATGATTCATCCGAGATTGCCATAACCCATCGCGTTTCATCAGGATGCTGTGGCATTTAAAATGGCATTTCCTCCCATCTGCTGTGCATTAGCAGACAAAGAAAAAGGAGGAGGGGGGAGAGAACAGCAAAACAAAGGAGGGGGGAAGAAAAAAAACCCGGGATTCCTGAGTCAGACTGTTCCCAAAGCAGCTCCTTGTCCTTGCAAAGCCCGAGCCCACCAGCCTGGGCAGAGGGCAGTGAAACTGGATGTGGACAATTTTGCCTCCAGCGCTGCCTGGGGCCTGGCTGCGGCCCAGGACTCACTCCCCCGGCGGGTGGTGAGAGATGCTGGTATCAGCTGTGACTCAAAGCCCCACAGAGCAGCACCTGGCAACCCTCCCTCCGCACACCCAGGGCTAAGGACTGCCCAAGCAGGGGCACCAGTGAACAAATCCCCCCAAGCTAATGACTGTTGTGGATTTATTCTTCCTTGGTCATTTCCTCTTCTTCTCCATCCCTCCTTTGATTTTCCATTGCCCCTTCCCTTCCCTGCCTCATCTTCCCTTGGAAATGAGAACCCCTTCCCGCATCCCTACCTCTCCCTTCGCTGCTCCCCCTGTCCTCTCTCTGCCTGTGCTCCCACCTCCTCTCCTCACTGTCCCTTATCCTCCTTTCATCTCCATCTCTCTCTTGCACTCCCCCTGCCCTGCCCTATCCCCATCTCCCTGATACCTTCCTCTGCTCTGCCCAGGTGGCACCCCGGGGCGCGTTCCAGGCAGGAAAGAGCTCAAAGTCCTCTTGGCAAAGCACTCAGAGCAGGGAAATTCAGCTCAACTTCTGAACTGGGCCATGAAGGTTATCCTCCTAAACGCGGCTTGCACTTTCAGCCAATGGTCTGACTCCTGAGACACATCAGTTACATGCTGGGGGTAACAAGGTTCCTGTCCCAGGCCACCCATCCAGCTCCTTGGCTGCTCTGGAGCCAAGGCAGAAGCAGCAGCTCACGCTCTGACTGGTATGTGCAGCCATGAAAACGGGTGAGGTGAGGAGCTGCACCAGCTGAGAGGTAGGCAGAACGCCTTTTCTGTTGTCCCTACTCCACCACCGTGGTGTAAACACCAGCAGCCAGAGGCAGAAAATTCCCCAGGCAAACAGCCTGGGATCCCCCAGTAGCCCTCACGGGTGCTGCGTACCACCCTGGCATCCCTACAGATCACAAAGTCCCTTCATTCTGCAACCCCACAACAGGCATAGCAACCCCACATGCGCCAAACAAAAAGGTCGGACCATGACAGGAGATGTGTCCCCCGCTGCTACTACACACTATACGCCAAAAATTTCTGGGTGGACAAATATATTCAATTGAAGCTTGCAGAGCAGCAAAGCGTCCCTGCAAGCCCAAGGGTCCAGCAGACGTGCCCAGAGGCTGTCAGCTCCCATCGGGCACGACGGAGGAAGGACAACGCTCTCCAGCCTCCAAGCACGCTCCCTGAACCCGGGTTTGGCTGGGACACAAGCAGCCATTCAGAACGGAATAGGTGTGGACAAGTTTGACCCCAAGCAATAACCAAAGAGCATGTGAAAGTGGCAGCGAGCAAAGCTCTCAGCTTGTACGGCTGAGGGCAGGGACAGGGCTGTGCGGTTATTAGCAGACTGAACTGAGCTGGCTACTCAGTTACAGCTGTTTTATCCCCTGTCTGGATTTGAAACAGCTTCCTCCAATCTCTTCGTGACTCAGTGTCTTGGCATGGAGAACGCATACCCGAGAGTTTAGCTTTTGAAATCCACCAGGGACATTTCACCTTCCTAAAATAAAGAGTGGGCAAAATATTTTCAACCTCCCTCCGAAAAATGCACACACACACAAAAAAAATCACTCCTTAATAAGTGTATGTTGTTGGGTCTCAGCTGGCTTTGGGCTGGGGTAGATTTTCCTATTTATAATCGTGCAGCTGTTTGCTGACTGAATAGCTCTATTTATTATTTGGCATGTTTACTAACCGCCTCAAATACCTTCTCTACCTGTAATTGTGGTGCAGCATACATATTTTTTTTTTTCAGATTTCTTCATTCAAGTGGGTTGTGTTGCTCCCAGGCCCCGCGCTGCGGTTTGCTAAGGGTATTCATGGTTTGAGGGTATGAAGCTTTGGACTCAAGTGACCCTGAACTATAGTGGACCTGCAAAGAGACACTTGGGGGAAAAAATGGAATCAATTTTTCAAGCCATTTGTCCATGGGCACTCGGGACTCTGATATGCTCTATTTGCCTTTCTTGAGAGTAGTCTCTTCTGAATGTGTTTCCTCCCACCTATGCTCATCTAGCTTCTTCTCTTCCAAACTTTACTGAAATTGGTCAAAGCCAAACCCTTTATCCTCTCTATAGTGTGCAAGTCTGTGTCTTGGGAGAGGAGGCCTTAAAACACAGCACAGCAGAGGCTCGTTGGACTTTTTGTACCCCAACACTACGGGAAAGTAATGCACCCAGTTTCCCCAGGCTCCCTGCAAAGCACCGAGAGAACAGAGAACGCTGGAAAAGCTGGCCACACACCTCCACCCCTGCAGGACTTCGCTCCCCTCTCCTGCCTGCAAAGCGAGCTGATGGGTCTGCCTGTATTGCCCCACCAGAGAGAGCTGTCAGGACCTACTCGCCCTCCTTTGTCTCTCTGCTGGCATCTCGATGAAACGCTAATCTGGTCACCTGCCACCCTCCCAGCCCTCCTCCTGCCAGTGCTAAACTCCCCCCCAGGCATCCACCCTCCCTTCAGACCAACCTAAACAGTGCTATTGCAGTTCCCTGCAGACACTGGGGTCCCTTAATGGCGCACCATTTGGGTAGAGAGCTCCATTGCCCGGGGGGGGACCCTCTTGCTTTGTTCTGCTGGAGGCCTGGGCAGCACCTCCTGTAATCACCAGGCTGCTGTACGCCTTGGAGCTGGGCCAGGATAGGGGTGGAGGAGGGTTGGGTTTGGCGTTAGGATTTGTTTTTTTAATAAACAAAGCAAACAGAACAGTTCCTGGAGGTATAAAACCATTCCATAGCATGTCAAAGTAGGTTCAAATCTGTTTATCGGTATATCTGCAACAGGCAGGGCCCTTTGTGGACCACAGGGGCTGAATCTCCACCCCACCTCATTTTCAGAAGCCCATGAAGTCAGCTGCCCCAGGCTCTGTCCCAGGCGGAGCCCCTTCCCAGGCTCTTCCCCAGGCTTTGTCCGCTCAGCCCTGGTCCACAGCCTCTTCAGGAGACACCCTTCACTGCTCTCTGTCCTGGGATGGTTTTCCCTGGCTCTTCCTCTCCGGTTAAGAGAACAGGGTCACCAAACCAGGCCACTGGCTGATCAGACCTCGCACCTCGGGTTGTCTCAGAGCAGCAGCAGTCACGCTGGGACACCATCCTGGGCCAGCCACCCCACTGCGGTGTGTGCCACGGCCATGTTTATGCCGAGCATCAATGACCGTTTGTGCAGGGGGAGGTCAACCCCAGAAAGGACTAGCCAGGTCTGTGTTTCATTTACAAGAGCTGTAAAACTGCCACCTGGCCAGTGGCTTTACGGCTCTGGATGGTGCTGGTGTCAAAGACGTTTGGTGCAGGAGCCAGCTGGAGCTGAGCCAGTTTTATATTTAATCTTGCCTATAAATACAAATAAAGGGTCTGTATTTTGAGTGAGCGACAGGCGCACCACGGACATTATTAAACCTTCCAAAAATAAACCTCTGCCAAAGTGAAGGGAGCCAGATTTTTTCCTGGAAAGTATCAGCGTGGGGCGGGGGGTGGTAACAGGGCAGCCCCTCTGCCGCACGGCCCCTCTCCAACAGCTGCTCTGCGTCAGGAGCTCCTTCCTCCCTATCACCATTTGCTTGTTTTAGTCCCAAAAATGCCTGAGCAGCTCCTCAGAGCAGCTTAATCATAGAATGGTTTGGGTTGGAAGGAACCTTAAAGATCATCCAGTTCCAACTCCCCTGCCAGAGGCAGGGACACCTCCCACCAGCCCAGGGTGCTCCAAGCCCCGTCCAACCTGGCCTTGAACACCTCCAAAGATGGGGCAGCCACAGCTTCTCGGGGCAACCTGGGCCAGGGGCTCACCGCCCTCAGAGTGAAAAGTTTCTTCCTGATATGTGATCTCAATCTCCCCTCTTCCAGTTTGAAGCCATTACCCCTCGTCCTATCACCAGTCCCCCCCCTCACTGGAGTCCCCCTCTAGCTTTCATACAGGCCCCTTTCACGCACTGGAAGGTTAATGTCCACTCAGCGCTAAACCAACGCAGAGGATTCCATCTCCGCAGCGCTGTAGGAGCCAGGCCTCCATCTTCACAGCTGGAAAACTGAGTGGATATCGCTGAAATAATCACCGCCCTGTCCTCCCCGCCGTCGGTCAGCGGCCTGTCCCCGCCGCTGCCTCCCCCATCTCCCCCGGAGGAGCGTGGAACGGACCGCAGGCCCCCGCCATGAGGGGCCCACCGCAGCCCCGGCACTACATTTCCCAGCGGGCCGCGCGGGGGCAGGCGGAAGCGGATGTGACGCCATGGCCGCGCGGCACGCGGCGCGGCGGGGCTGCGCCGAACGGGCCGCGCCATGGCGGCGGATGGCCGCGGGGGGCGGGAGCTGCTCGCCCTCATCCACCAGCACCTCCTCCGAGCCGGCTACGCCCGGGCGGCCCGTGAGCTGCAGGCGCAGATCGGGCAGGTAACGGGCAGCAGGGCCCGGGCGGGGCGGGAGGCAGCGAGGTCCCGCAGCGAGGTCCCGGAGCGGCGGGGGGGGGCGGCCCCGGAGCGTGGGCCTCGGCGTGGCCGGAGGGCCCGGGATCCCCCTCAGTGCCCGTTGGGCCCGCGTTGGGGGTGTCGGCCCCGCTATGGGCCCGTGGCTCCACGCTGACCCGTGGCTCCACGCTGGACCCACGTGCTATCCCGGCCCGGAGTGGGTGTCCCTTCCTCGGTGCCGGCCCGGCCCCGGGTGGGTGACCCCCCGAGGCGGCCGGGAAAAAGGGGTGAGGCCGGCGGCCCGCCGCATAAAGCCGTCCGGTTCCGGGGGGAAGCGGATCCCCGAACACGTGCTGCTGCTGATGAAGCCCCACCGGTGCCGCCGAGGGGAGGACACAGCCCTGGGTGCAGCGGGACGGGATGAGGGGGCTTTACCGGGAGCGTGTGTGCAGGGAGGAGACGTCCCCGTTTTCCTGGGGATTCCTGGAGGGGCCTCTGGGGTCTCTAATTGTGCTGTCTGGTGGCTGCATCCTGAAACGGGGCTGATGCCTGACTTGTGTTCCCTCTGCTTCCACAGAAATTGCTCCCCTCCCTCTTGACTTCTCTCGAGGACATCTTTACCCACTGGCAAAAGTAAGTCAAAGGAGGAAATGACTACCAAATAGATTCCAGAGTGTGTTAACAACCAGGCTGCATGACACGTGTGATCTTCATTTGCTGGAATTTCCCATTGTCAGAGTATTTCTCATGATAACTGTGCTCAGCAGACTTTCCTCCTAGCCTCTGGTTTCAGACTGATTTGTTTCAGATGTTAAAGATTACTTTGGTTTAAAATTTCCTGAGCTTGCATGTTGTTACTCTAGTTTTGAGCAGCTGATGCTGTTCTTGACAGTTGGGGTTAATACTGGAGTATTGTGGGGCTCAGAGTCACGCTTTACTGCCAGAAATCTTTTCCCTAGTTCTGTTTCACTTTCTTTTTAAAGCCACATGCTTTGCGAGACTGCTGACCCAAGAACAGAGAATTTGAGCAGATGCTGAAATGTCAGGGCTCTTGCAGGGACTTAAACCTTGGCATAGATCACATATTTTCTGACTCAGAGGAATTCTCTCGGTTTCAGCCTGTCCTTTCAAGCCCTTACATGTTCAGCCCAGTGCCTTCCCGCGTAGTTATTCCACTCGGTACCCCACGTTAAGGTCTGCAGTGTGGAGCCTTCCCGTCTGTGGGGCGCAATGACGTTTGCACCCATTCTGTGCACCGCTCGCTGTGGTTTGATGCTGGAGTGCAGCGCTGCAGAGAGAGGCCTGGGGGCAGCCGCAGAGCTGGGTTTTTGGGGAATCAGTGGAGCTGGTTGGGCTTCTGTGCCCGTGTTGGTGAGCGTTGGAGTGAAGATGCTCCTCAGCGTGGCTGTGCCAGCAGCCTTGGGAAGCGGGTGTTTGCTTCAAAGGCGTCTCCTGCTAGAACACCTTGGCGCTACCCTGGTTCTTCTTCTTGCGTCTCCATGATTTTCTTGAGCAGGAGGAAGACTGGATTTAGCTGAGGATGTAGCAGTGTCGGAACAGGCTTGCAGTTCCTCCATCTAACAATTTATTGCTCTTTTGAATATTGATAAAGACCTTTCTTTGTGAGAGTTATCCTGGGTGTTAATGCAAACCCTTCCAGACACTGCTACTTTTAAAGCTTGGGGGGTGACAGGCACTTGCATCACATTTGATTCCTTTTTTCTGTAGTGTCACCCTTCTGTTGCAGTCCCACCCTACAAATACGCCTTTTATTCCTGGTCCCCCTGAGGTATGCATGGTTTGGAGTCAAAATGAGGGATGTGGTGACCGGTAGTTTTGTTTACCCAGAAGGTGCCCTGCCTAGCTGCAATGCTGTTGTGTGGGTGAGCCGCGATTCTCACATCTTGTCGCTTCGTAGACTTTTGGCCTGAAAATGTCTTTCCTCTGACTGTGCTGTGTCTCTTGCCCATCTGAGGCCATGGCCTCCCTCCAGGGATATGTTTAGTCTTGGAGGATGCTGGGAGGGGGTGGAAGAGTGCCTGGGAGCAGGTGGAAGCTGGACCAGCTCAGGCGCAGGAGCAGCCAAAGCCCTGCAGCCCTCGGATGCTCCAGGCTGCTGCAGGGCCAGCGCCTGTTCTCCCCCATGCAGCATCCCTCAGCGCCTGTTCGCTCACAACAGATTCTCACAGCAGTCTCTGTTGTGCTATCAGCTGCCACTGAATCAGGAAGGTGTTGGAGTGTCATAGCTGCCTGTGTGGCTTGCCCTATTATTTTATTAAAGGGAATATTACAGTAGTTCACAGCGATTTGTAATAGCAAATGTGCCTTCAACCTAGCCTGCTTGCAAAAAACAGCTACGCTACTGAAACATTCATAATAAGCATGATCTTTACTGGCCAAATTGTTAAACTAACCTTATTTTAAAGTTAGGTGAACAAATAAAATAAGCTAAATGGCACAAAAGCAAGGGCGCTTTCCACCTCTGATAATTGTGGGTGTCTCAGGGCTTTTACCAATGTAGAAGTACTGCGGGTATGAATCGCACATGGATGTGTGCCCAGCCAATGTTATCCTCGTAATAAAGCGAATGTATTACCTATGTTTTCATTTGAAAATTAATGATAGCTTTAGCTACATCTGTTCTGCTGATACAGGTAGGATTCAGAGCCTGGAAGCACCTTTCACCAGCTTAATGTTTTAACCCAATTGAACAGCTTAAGCATTTACTACTTGTCTGTGGCTTCTTCCTCCCCTTCTTTCAACACATCTTCTGTAGGTCCAGCCACTTCCTTTCTTAAATGTCTCTGCAGCCTGACTTTTCTGTCTTTTTGGCCTGTAAGCCCAAGTCCAAATGGCTTTTGCAGCCTTTAGATTCACTCCTCACAGCCTCATGGAATACCAAGATCTGTTTGGGGATCACTGCCCTAACCCTGGGACTGCGTTTATTGACTGTCTGGCTGTAGCTGCCTCCTGGAGACAGAATTGGTTCTGTAGGATGCCTTTGTGCTGTGGTAAGCACTAGCCTGACCAAATACATTTTTGTTCTCTGCTAAAGGAAAACTCTGCCTAGACACAGGAAAAAAAAGTCTATGTTTAGTATCTCTGAGTATTGTAGGGATATGTTGTTCTCGGGAGCTGCCTGAGGAGGACTGGAGATGTCCCGTGCAGGCAAGAGAAGTATTTCTCCCACCCACTTAGGAGTTGTAGAGGAGTAACACTGCATGTCCTTAGGCTGGAGCCTGACCTGAGAGTGGATGAATAATTGTATTCCAATTTGTTCAAGGTATCTTTTTTCCCTGTTTTGATGCAAATTCTGTTTCCTCAGAACTCCCTCGAACTCCAGGAGAAGAAAGGTGACTGATGAGGAGACAGCCATCCCAGAAAAGATCAGAGTTCCTGATCCCGTGAGCAGCTCTGAGAGCTCAGAGAAAGAAGAGGATGAGAAAGAGAAGGCAAAAGCTGCAAATGGTAGGAGCCTTTCATCTCCCTGGCGCTGACAGAGTAGGACTGGAGGGTTCTGTAGCAGCAGCCTGACTTGTTTGGCTAGAGAAAATGCTTGTAAAGTGATGGCTATTCCCTCGTGCTCTATGAAAAATAGGACAACTAATTTAGCACCCACTTCTCATGTGAAGTTTCTGAGGAGCACAGATGTCTGCTGAAGCTAGAAAAACCCTGTTATGGTTCATGGGGGAGGGATGGGTGTTGTCGCTTTGATGAAGCCTTGGGAACCTAATGCTGCCCACTGTGGAGCAGCTTCTAGTTGGTCCCAGGTGTTTATTGGGCCAGCAAAGGCAGGCCTGTTTTTGTGGATGAGGGAAGGATTTGTTAGTTGGTGCGGAAAGCCAGTGCCCTCTGGCTGAGGTGGGGAGAGATCCCTGGTGCAGCTGATGTGGGAGGCGTGGGCTTGCGTAGTCTAACAAAAACCCATGTGTCTGATATATTTTGGCTCAGTCTCATCTGCTGTAGACCAGCCCTTGGAAACATGCAGGTCTTGGCGGGTTCCCTGCCCTGGTGTTGGGGGGAAGCATGGGGTGGAGGCACTTGTCTGTTGCAAGGGCAGCAGCAGAAGTGTTGGGACAGGTGTGAAGATGGGACCCCGATCTGTCTGCTGGCGCCTTCCTGCAGACCAGAGGCCATCATGATGTGAGAGGCTCTCACATGATTTCTCTGTGGCTCTCTCTTGTGCAGCAGCTAGCCTTTCCCTGGCCACGAACTCAGGGGTGAATGTAGAAAGCAGTGAAGATGATGACTCCTCATCAGAAGAGGAGAGGCCAGCTGGAAAAGGTGCAGTTACGGTAAGGCCATACTTCTCTTGGCTTTGAAGGCTGATAGTACTCTGAGGCCAGGACTGTCCCAGACTCATTGGCATGAGCCTCCTGTACAGGCAAAAGCCTTCTCTTGGATATCTGTCCCCTAAGTGTTTCTCTAAAGAGCTCTATGGCTTGCCCGGCTGCCAGATTGCTGTTTAAGGTATGTGGTATCCAGTTTAGCCCTTCATCTGCCTATAGACTTCTAATTTCTTTTGTTTCCTGTAGGTGACGCCAGCTGTGGTGAGTGGCAAGGCTGCCAACTCCCTGCATTCTCCTAACAAACCCACTACCCCAGCAGGCAAAGCAGCGGTTCTCTCCGCTGCAGACAGAACTGTGGTCTCAAATAAGCAGCAGCCCAATGCACCAGCTGCATCTGCAACTCCGGCCAAGGCTGGGCAGAAACTGCCTGGTCCCGGGAAGCCCGGACATGCCGCAACAGCCACGGCCAAAGTTGGTCAAAGCAAAGCACCAGTAACGACCAAAGCACCGGAAAGCTCCAGCAGCAGCTCATCAGAGAGTGAAGAGGAAAAAGAGACGCCAGCTGTAAAGACCCCAGCCCCCAAAGTGGGTAAGGAGCCTGTGGGGTGCGGTACATGCACGCGTGCTCCAGCTTTGCTGTGAATCAGGTCCGAGCCGTGCCTTCAGCCTGTTCCTTTTCAGCTCCCTTGCTGGAAAGCTCAGAACGATGCTTGTTCCTTGGGGAGGTTGCGACAATACTGCAAAGCAGCCAGCTCCAGAGCTCTGTGGGATGAATCCAGCATGCTTGCTCCCATTTCAAGCGGCAGATTCCGTGCTAAGATGTCTGTCTGGCAGCACCCAGCACTATGGGGTTGGAGATAGCAGTGTAGTGTATCTGGAGGAGATGCGGTACTAATACTGCAAATGCTTTCAGCTTTTTGGAAAGGCACTGCAGCATCTTCTCTTTATTCCCAATCGCAAAGTGAATGTTTTTGGGTTTTGAAGACTTCAGGGAGATCTTTTACTGCTTTGAAGTGTGTATGTATGGCAGGGGGGGGTGAGGAATAGATCGCAGAAGCGCTGAAAACGGTCCTTCTCTTGGCTGTTTTCCAGAGGAGGTCCAGCCAGGCTGGGTGCCCCTGCAGGGAGCTGTCTGTGACTGGGCAGCTCCCCGGAGGGTCAGAGGGGGGCCAGGAAGGATTTCCCATCTCTTCTTGCACTCGGGGGAGTGGTGTTTATGGGCCAATGTTTGTCTGGAGAAGCTGTTCCCAGCAGGCCACTGATGCTTTCAGTAGGGCTAGGCCCTCTTCCCTGCAAATCCCCTTAGCCCTCTCTGTGCCTTGTTTTGTTTTCCCGACTTCAAAAGCTTCATTAGCATCACGCTCTGGGAACTCGGAGCAGGCAGCAGCTGTGACATCTCATTGTGTTTCAGAGCTGAAGCAGGCAGCTGGGGCCGCTGAGAGCAGCAGTGAGGAATCGAGTGATGAGACATCCTCTGAGGAGGAGCTTGCAACTCCAGCGGTCCAGGTAACCTCTCCAACCCAGATTCCTTGTCTCTAGGAAATCAGTTCCCTTCCCTTGAAGGGCAGAGGAAATGCTGCAATGCTATAGTCTGACAGCACCCCCTTCTCTGGGTGTGTGGGATCCCCAAACCCAAAGCCAGAGAAATACGCTGTGTGGCTAAGAGCCCCACTAACCTCTGCCAGCGTCAGCCATTCCATCCCAGTTCCTCCTTGTGCCTGAAGCTGAGGGAGATCCTTTGATCTGTAGGAAGTGATTGGTGTGCAGTTGCACAGATGTAGTCAGGCAGTCCGTGGAGAAAGCGGCTTGCTTCCGATAGTCCACAGCCCGTGGGTCTGAACAAGCTTATCCCAGTCAAAGTTAGCAAGGTAGCCTTCTGTAAAAGATTCCATACAATTACAGTTCTCAATAGGTTTCTTGCCAGATGTTACCTGATTCTCCTGTTCCCTTTTGTTCTTCCTGTTCCCAGGCAAAACCACCTGTGAAAACAGTGCAGGTTAATGCAACACCTGTGAAAACAGTGCAGGTTAACGCAGCACCTGTGAAAAGTGCACCTGCTGCTCCAGCGTCCTTCAAGAAGAACACAGCGAAGCAAACAGCAGTGGCACCAAATCAGGCTAAACCCACATCCACGACGGTTCCTGGGGCTGCAAAGCCCGATGACACGTCAGACAGCAGCGACTCATCAGACAGTGAAGATGAGGAACCTCCATCAGTAACCCAAGTGCGTCTATCTGAGACTCTGTCTCTCCTTGTCCTCTCCAGGGCTGGGAATTGCAGTGAAAAGAAAATTTTGTAAATGCCTGTAGTGGATAGCAAAGTCACGTTGCGGGTGGGAGGGAAGAGGCATGGGGTATTTAAAGGCACCTCAGTGTCTTTGCTCAAGCCGTTGTGCCTTTCTTTAATAAAAAAAAAAAATCCATGAGTGCTTTTAACTAAAAAAAAAACCCCAGCAATTCTTTTCCCACCTGAAGAGGCAAATTGTCATGGTTGAATTTGCCTCTCAGCTATAAATTGTAATAAATAGTGTCTAATTTGTTGAACTGCAGTGCAGCTTGGCTTCCCTGCTGTGGGGAGTGCAAAGTGCTGCAGTGTGCCTCACTGGAGGGGACTGGTAGTATCAGCAGGGTGATGAAGAATGTCTGGTCTTGGCTTTCTCATCTTGGGAGACTGTCCTCACGCAGCTAGATGAAAGGATGCCATGTGTTTCCTGCCAGTTGCTAATCTTCCTTCAGCATTTGCCTTTCCCAGGGGGCTCTGAAATCTCTTCCCTTGATTACAGTCTGAGCAAATGAATTACGCTGCTGTGGGATTTGCCTTGTTTCACGCTGTTCTTGTCTTGTCCAGACAAAGCCACCTCCAAAATCCTCCCAGGCCACCCCATCCCCGGTGAAACCTACAACAGCAGCATCGCTCTCTGGCAAAGCAGCTCCAGCAAAACCACTTCCACTGTCCCAAGGGAAGCCAGCACCAAAACCAGCAGTGCCAAAGCAGGCCAAAACCACACCGGGAAGGACTGCTGCTCCCACGAAGCCTGCTGAAAGTACGAAGCCCGTGGAGAGCTCTGAATCCTCAGACAGTGAAGAGGAGGATCTCCCTGTACCTGTCAGCCAGAAGGTAGGTGACACCGCATTCAGCTTGGTGCGAAGGCATGGGATATGCAAGACAATTGTTTAGCCCTTAAATGCTACTGCTGATCTCCTTGAAACACCAGTAGCGTGTAGTATGTTGTAGCTCAGTCCCTCAGAGAGGAAGGTCTGTCCTTCTGCTTGGAAACGAGTACAGCCTAACTCTTCTCATGCAGCCACACCGGAGGAGGGTAGGGGCTAACCGGTTTGGTACCAGCTGGTTCACTCCACTCATGCCTTGCCCCTCTGGAGAGGATCTTGTGTGCGGGGTCACAGATGGCTTGGTCTTGTCCCTCCTGTGAGGGCTTGTTTAGATCTCTCTTGTGAGAAGGGCCCTGAACTCAAGACTGGACTCAGACTTGGGTGGCTGAGCTTGTAGGGAAGCAAATCCCTTCCTGAGAGCATCCTTCGGCCCATTGTACGGAGTCCTTCTGCATTGACTCTGAGCTGCAAGGATCTTTGCAAAAAGTGCCCTGAAAGCAGCATTCCAGAGATGGCAGCTATTATCTGCTAGGGAGGAAGGGAAGCCGGGGGCAGAGCCTCACGTGTCCTTGCAAGGAGGCTCTTTGTCAACACGTCCTTTCGCTATTGACAGGCATTTTTGTCTTCATAGCCTTGGTCTGCTAAGGTGGGTGGAGGGGGACGCATCTCTAACAGTTGGCTCTGTGCTGCTCTCTTCCTGCGTGATTCTATGTGAAGATTCAGCTCTGGATGGCAGGAGCAGCTATTCTGATAGCTGTGCCACGGGGTCTTACTGTAAAACTATTGAGACTCGACTGTTCTAGCAGGGGTTGTAGGGGAGACGTGCTGGGGTAGGTTTGTTTCCCCCCAGTGTTGATTTGAAGCTGGCAGCAGCAGGTAGCCATCTTGCTGACAGCTATTTAACCATTTCAGCATCTTCCCTGTTGCAAACTGGTGATTACCCCTCGACAGCCACAGTCGGCAAGGAAAAGCTTGTCATCAAGGGAGCTCTATTTTTGCCAAACAGGCTGTTTCTTCCCGTGTTAGTAGCCTACAGGCAGAGACCACGAGTGAAGCCTGAAGATAAACCATTAGGCTTAGCTGTGTCCACAGTCCTGTCCTCCCAGTCAAACTCTTCTTAGCTCATCCCCACCATCTGCTACTTGGGCATATGCTAACCACTGACTTACTGTATCCTGCAACTTCCTCTGGCTTCTGTGCAAGATCCAAACAGATACAGAGCGTTGGAAGCTGCTTCATCTTTCCTTGTGGGGGTGGATTAGCACAATTAAAATGAACATCATGCCTAAATTGAACTGCTTAATTGGTATGTTTACCCCCGAAGACTCAGGAATATTTAGTCAAAGAAGTTGACAAGGTGTTTGCATATTTTTGGGGGGAAGGATGGTGATGGGGGACAGTCTGGATTGATCTTAAAGAGGCTGTGAGCTGCTTTTCTTTTGAAACTGCTAACTCTGCTCTGCTTCCTCTTTCCTGGATGTTTTGGGCCAAAGATGGCACGCGAGCCCTCTATGGGCACGCTTTGGCTTCTGGTTACCAGGACTGGGCGTGAGCTGTGCGTGCATGCGTGTGTTGGGAACCTATGTCTTCCTCGAGCATCCCAGGAAAACCCATGCAGGCAGCACTGGTAGAAGTTGTGCCTGCAAGATTTTATCTTGGACCGCAGGCTCTGTGCGGAGAGGCCAAACCGCCCAAGAGATGGAGGCTCTCTTTCCCTCCCTGCACCCTGTCCCTGCTCCCTTGCAGGTGCAGTCGCACCTTTGCTGTGTTGTGACACGGCTGAGATGCTGGTCCCAGTCCGGATATGCTGGCGGTGCTTCCGCCTTGTGCAGGCAGCAATGGAGTGTGATGATTACAACGTGCTCGGTGCACGTGGCTCAGCGTTGTTTCCCCCCTCTTGTCATGCAGCGCTGCATGATGCAAATGGACCCAGCGGAGTGGCAGATGGGTTGTGCGGGAGCTGAGTCATCACGCTCGTACTGAGCCGCAGGCAGCTCCTGGTTTGGGGGCTGGAGAGGGAGCAGGAAAAATGATTTCCTCTTGAATTATTTTCCTCCTCGCTGAGTTACTTCAGTACCTGTGACACTTAAGTTGTCAGAAGCTTTCTGCCTGTGTTACCCTGCTCCCTGGGTGTAACTCATCCACGCTGCTGGGGCCACGCCATGGGACGTGGTGGCTTTCAGCCACCTGGCAGTGACCAGGATGAGGTGGATCAAGGGATGGCCTCCTCCCAGGAAGATCTGAGGAGTCCCTAGGCTGTGTAAAGCTTACGGTGGTTTCTCTGTGGATGCTGTTATGTTCTTTGCGTGTCAAGGTGCCTCTGTACAGCAGCTCTTTCCCAATCTGTTGCTAAGTTAGGAAGTGAAGCAGCCCTTGTGCCGTGCATCTGAGTAGGGGGAAAAGCCAGTCCCATTGCTATGAAGGTCTTAAAAGCGAGCGAGTGGGATGTGGTCTCGGTAGACTCTTCCCTTGCGCAGCAGTGCTTGGGACAAGAGGGAGAGGAACTAGCACGTTCAAGTAGAGCGTGTGAATTCTTGTGTCTGCTTCAAGTAGTTAGTTCTCTCTCTTCAGTACTGCAAATCTGGCCTCTCTCCTGGAGATAGTGACTCACTGGTATCAAAACAAAACAGACAAGTGAGGTTTGCGATTCCCCCCCCCCAAGCGCTTGTGGAGGTTTCTGTTTCTCTAAGCAGAGTCAAAATGTGCTTGGCTTGTTCGGAGAGCTGTTCTGTAATGGGATAAACATGCAGATGCTGTTGTCTGTTTAGTGTTTGGCTTGGAGATGATAAACACTGCCCCAGTGGCAGCTCTTAGTGGGGCTGTGCCAGGAAGCCTGGTAAGATCCGTCCTCCCGGGAGGCTGCTGGGCTGGCGCTCTCGGCCGCTGGCCAGAAGCGGCCCCCAAGTGAGCCGGCGCTGCTGAAGTCCTCCTGGTTCTCTGCTGCGGGCTGAGAGGGTATCGCTGCGTTAGCAGCATGGCAGGTTTGGGAGAGAGGGGTGGCCCGGACTGTGCAGCCGGGCAGGATTCTCTCTCACCTTCTTGCAGGAGGCCTGGAGACGGAGCGCTGAAGCGGGCTGCCGTCACGTGTGGGTTGGATGGGGTCTGCCTGCCCTGGCAAGCGGGATGTGCTCTTTGGCAGAGCAGCCCGGAGATGAGCGATGAGTGGAGTAAACTGAGTAGGCGCAGAGCACTGCGAGCCTGGAGAAAATCTGCGGGTGGTGAAGTTGCCAGATCTCTCAGCAAGCGTTCTCTCTCCCTCTGCTGCCACTAGCCTTCAGCAGCGTGCGGGAGGGGTGTCTGCAGCCCTCGGCCCGAGCTGGGAGAGAGGTTGGGAAGAGATCGGCTCACCTGGCAGTTGTGTCTCCGATGCTGCGATAACTGTTGCTTCCTAGTGTGACGCGCTAGTTGCTTGGGACAGTGGCTTGTGGCCGGTCCAGGGACATCGGAGTGTTGACAGGTGCTGTAGAAAGACACAGCCCAAGTGAGTTGTGGGGGTTTTTTGTTGTCTGGAGATTTCTAAATTCTTAGACCTGTTGACAGATCAGTTTCCAACGTCCTCGGTCATATCTTGGGTCCCGGTTTGTCTCTGCCTGTCCTCTGCGTTTCCAAATGTTTGTGTCAGCGCTGTGTGTACACCGAGTTCTCCAGCAGCTCTGGGATGTAGCTGCTTTTGATACTGCCTCTGAATCTTGGAAGCGTTTTGGCACAAGGCGTCCCAGCTCCTACTGATTCCCCAAACTGGGGGGAGGTCGTGCTTAAATGAGAGTCTTCCTTGGAATGGGGGTCTCGGGGTTACGGTGCTTCTGCTGCTCTCAGGCTCCTGTCCAGCCAGTATTGCTGCCTCAATAAGGAATTGCTGTTATGAGCATATGAGCACTGTTAGCCCTGAATGCTGGTGCAGTAAAACACGCTCAGGCTTCCTGTCAAAAGCATATTGCTAAATGCAGTGCTGTGTCTCTTCAGCAGCTCAGTCCAGGCAGTAACTGAAGCCCCTTCCAATCTTGACACGCCGAGGATGGAGTCAGTGTTAGTAACAGCTGTGTTAGGATAAAACAAAACCCAACTTGAGCTGAAACTGCACTTAAACTCCTAAACAACACTTGTACTAATACCATATTTCTGGGCCTGTGTTTCTTTTTTGTTAAGAGGTTAACAGAACAGCCTGTGCCTGTTCCCAACCTGAGCCAGGCTGCTCAAGCTGGGTTGCCTGTAAAAGCAGTGGGAAGCACCTTGAAAAGCCAGGCCTCGGAAAGTGGGAGTAGTGACTCGTCTGACAGTGAAGAGGAGTCCCCTGCAGCACAGACGCAGACTCCGCAAGCTGGTAAGTCTCCTGGTAGTGGCCAGGATCCCTCACCCGCATCCTCATGGGTTTCCTTCTCTCCCCTGCACATGGAACGGCCCAGCCTGGTGCGATAGCTCCTGCTCTGAAAAGCCACAGAGAGCAACTCTTTCTCATGGTGACAATCTGTTATGCTTTTTGTGCAGTGAAAATCAGTGCTGTGCCCCAAACCACGACACCAACAAACGTGAAGAAGGCACCGGCTCCTGCGCCAGCGCCAGCCCCTCTGGCTGCGGACAGCAGCGATGATTCCAGCGACGAGTCAGATTCAGAGGAGGAAATAGTCCCCCCTTCGCAGGTAAGGAGCCACTGACCTGCTGGGTGTGGACACTCATCCCAGCACGCTCAGGAGGTCTCAGGACTTTCCAGGTGGTAGTTTGGTGGGTGATGAGCGGTGCAGAGAGGAGTCCTCCCCTTGGCTGGATCAGGTTTTTGTTGCAGCATCCCTGGGTCTCGCTGACCCCGGTTCTGGGTACACATCTCGGCCGCAGCGAGCATGCAGTGTGTGAGAGCAGTGGAGGGTGTGAATGTTTTGGCAGGAACATGAGTAGATGCACGAGCCCAGACCTCCTCTGGGACTCTGTCCCCTTTGCCCTACTCCAGGGAGTTGGACTGGAAGAGCAGCCAAGTTCTTGCAGGCAGAGTCTTTCCATGAGCTGGGTAGCTCCAAGGCAACTCACCCCTTGTTTCTTCCCAAACCCCTGGGTGTGGGGTGCAGCTGGAGATCTCGGGACTCCCCCGCCTCAGGAGGCTGGAAGGATCTGCCCTGAAGGGTAGCACAGTGGATTTTGGCTGCCTTTCAGCTGGAGGAGCCAGACCCGTGCCTTAGAGAAGGGAGGTGACCCCCATATCTGTGCAGAGACACTGCTGAGTGTCATGGAGCCGATCCAGGCTCTCTCACCTGAATCTCTTCGTGTCACATCTCTTCACATCTCCATGCCGGTCCCGCAGGGCTGTGGCTGAGTTCCCTAGGGCCTGAGCTGCCTCAGTGTGAAGCTGGCTTGAGTGTCTGCACCTCTGCTGCAGTTTGAGCCCGAGAAAGAAACCCCCGTGAAGAAGCCTTGACTGAGAAACATGGCTGCTGTTGCCCCGTGGCGGTGGCTTGGCTGGTGCTCTGAGCTGAGGGCTTAGTGGCCAGATGTGCTTCTTGTCCCACACATATGCGTCCCCTGTCTGGCCAGCACCCTTGCTGGGACAAGGAGATTATGTGCACTCAAGGAAACCCTGCACCATTTTGGCCTGATGCTCTGGCCGGTGGAAAGGCTGTCTCCCCCCCAGCTGGTGGGCAGGCAGCCAGCCTGAGCAATCCTTGATTAAAGCGTGTTTATAGTACCAAGATTGTATAAAATAATGCAGTTGCTGTAACTTGAGCTTTGTGCAAGACGGCTGAGAGCTCACGTCAGATCGGCGGCTCTCTGCATGGTGGAGCGTTGCTTTCTTTTCTGAAGGCCAGATGTTGTGCGAGGGAAATGTCAGCCCACAAAGGCCCAGCTTGTCAGAGATCTGGAGAGGGAGGGCTGCTCACGTAGCCTCGTTTGTAACACAAACCAGGAGGCTGAGCGCTCCTTCGCCGCTCCTGCTCCCTCCTCTGCTGGCATTTCTGTCTTTGACCTGATGCAGTGTCTGATTTCCGTGCCCCTGGCTTTTCTATTTTTAACCCCTCTTACGTTTAGTTTGATGGGAAGGTTTCAAATGTGAGGCAACCAAATTGCTTCTTGTTCATTTGTTCTGTAATCTGTGGCTTGCTTGTGGACCTGAAGGCAGATTTGCCCTGTGGTTGGTGTCTTCGCTTTATCTCTGTTGCCAGTTAACTCTCAATGTGTGATTTTTAGAGTCCCGGTGCCCGCTTTGCAGAAGTGGAGTTTGCAGCTGCAGTCTTGCTGGTGCTGCAGAGGATAGGGATCTCGCAGCCTGCAAGCACATCACATTTTGCCAGCGTGCCCTCAGGATGGGTGCCTTTGGGGCACTGAGCTAATGCTTTAGGCACTCCTGAGTTGTTGGCCCTCGTTTCTCTTCTCCTGGCTGTGCCGGAGGCCCTGCTCGGAGGCTTACAGGAGACCTAGCTGGCCTGTGAAGGCAGGGGCGGGGGGGAAAGAGCCTTGGTGCTATGCTGAAAATGATGGAAGGGCTCAGGAGTTAGTGGTGGATTGGTGTATGCTTCTGTCTCTTTCCCTCCAACTTGTGCTGTGTCCTGATTTTTCTTTCTCGTCTATTTTAGAGTCTGTCCCAGCAGAACATCAAAGCAACCAAGGTTTCGAGCGCGGTGACTGCCAAGGCTAATGCCACGCTGCCTTCAGGGAAGGGGATAAAAGCGCCTGCTGTCCCTCCGGTTAGCAGAGTGTCTGAGAGCTCAAGTAGCGATTCCTCAGACCAAGACGTGCCGTCGGGAGGGGTAATGACGGAGGGGACTGAAGTGGGGAGCTTCCCTGGGGAGAGTGGGCAGACGGGTGTGCTGGAAGCTGAGCCCGGTGCAGCGTCCCCAGCTGAGGGAGCGTCTCTGCTCTGTATTAACCACTGTTATTGCTCCATAAGGTGAGGCAGATGAGCAGAGGGTAGCCCTGGTACCTTTGCTGTTCCTGCCTCCCAGCTGGCTGGCAGTTTTCTTCCTCCTTTTGTGACAGCAGTGTGCTGTGCAGCAAGGAGTTGTCTGCTTGGCCACAGCTGCCTGCGTCACCTGTGGGCCAGACGGAGATGGGGTTCTCTGTGCCCTGCATGAGAGGTGTTTGCACTAACCTTGATGCAAACTGGAGCAGTGTGGCTGAGGAAGGGCTGAGGTGGTCCAAACTCATCTACTCTGGGCTGCTTCTTACAGTTCATGGGCATGAGCAGTTATTCCTCCTTCCAGATACATTTCATCTTCCTCTCCCTAGGCCTCCTCCACTCCTTGCCTAAAGAAAACGGTTCCTGTGGGAAAAGCTTCTTCAGCCAACGCTGCTGCTCTGCAGGCTGCTTCACTCTTGGGAAGTGCCAGCACCAAGCCGGGGAAGCCAGGGCTACAGCCAGCGCAGGATGCCCGGCTGAGCCAGGCTGTGCCGCCCGCCCAGGCAGAGGAGACCTCGGACAGTAGCAGTTCCTCAGACAGTGACGACGAGACACCCAAGCAGCCCCCAAAACCTGGTCAGTTCTCCCAAGAAGAAGCTCTCTGTCCTGCTGGCCACCCAGGGTGGGGATGTTTTGTTATCCTGTGAGAGTTGTGTCACCTTCATGTTGTGTTTGGAGAGGGGTTCCGCCTCTCCAGCTTGGCCGAGCACTCCCCTTTCCGTGGAGGCAGAAGGCCTTTTGGTGGCAGTAGCTGTGCTGGGTAGGTGAGCTCAGCCCAAGGTGGCAGTGGTGGGTTTAATGGGATGAACTCTGCTCCTCCAGCAGGCTCGCTGCAGAAACCAGAAGGGACCCAGCTGGCCCACAGCTCCTCCTCAGAGTCCAGTGAGGAGGAAGAGGACACAGCAGCGTCACAGGTATGGTACCTGAACAGGCTGGGATCCTTTCGGGTCTTGCAACTGGCTCATAAGTAGGACAGAGAGGACTGAATTCTCAGCCATAGCCAACGGGGAGCTGAATGGAGTTGCCAGCACAGAAGCGTGGGCTCCCCAGTGCAGTGCTGTGAGCAGAGCCTTTCGGTGGGGGCAGAGAGAGGCTTTTGAACCTGGAGTGCTTCCCCAGGCAGCCAGGCTTTGGGTCCAGAGCTCGTGGTGCCTTCGCCAGGGGGAAGGGATGGGAGGAGGTGGTGCCTTGCAAGGGTTAAACCAGGATAAATGGTGCACAGTGCCCATAGCAGCAAGATTTTTTTTTTTTCCCCACTTTTATTTGTAACTTAACCTGTGTCCAAGCCATTAAATTCCCTTTGTAAGTAATGTGCAAGGCGTGCAGCACATCTGCAGTGCATTAGCTGTGCGTGGGTGCATGCTAATGGCCAGGAGCCTCCCCCAAGCCTGCTTTACTAGGCGAGAACAAAGAGGAGACCCTCTCCCATCAGCTCTTGCTGCTGTAAGCTGAGCCAGTGTCTGTCAGTGCTGGCCCCCTCTTCTGGCAGCCCTGTCCTCGCTGCAGGGCCGGCTGGGTGGTGCAGGATCGCTCTGCAGGTGGCCAAACGTTGGCCTTTCACTTGGAGTACGGGGGCAATAGCAGCAGGTTCAGATCTGTGTGTCTGGTGTGCGAGAGGCTGCCTTGCTGTGACTCCTCAGCGTGTCTGTGCTGTTTCAGTCCCTCTTTACAGGCTATCTGGGCCTCTCCAGGACCCCAGCAGCACCCCAAGCACCAAAGACGGTTCCCCCCCAGCCTGTACTCAAAGCGGGGAAAGGGAAAGCAGCCGCAACTGCTGCAAACTCCCTCGCTAAGGCCCCCGTGAAAGCAGCCCCAGCTGAGAGCTCCAGCAGTGACAGCAGCGAGTCCGATACGGACGTCGACCAGGTGGCTGCAAACCACAAAGCAGGTGAGTCTCCTTTGGCCAGGCTGGGAATCTGCTTGGCCCAGGAGCAAAGCCGTGGTGACGCTGAGAGGGGGCCCTGTTCCTAGTACGTCTCCACCGCAGAGCCCCGTAGTGTGGAGTGCTGCTGCCGTCTGCTGGCGTCCCGCGGCCACGACACAGCCCTCTTCTTCAACAGCCCTCTTGTGCTGGCTGTCTCTGCGCCTTTCCTTCTTCCAAATTCTGCTTTAACCGCAATAATTAATGCAATTAATGGGAGTAGGTAGGGCTCTCCCTAAAACCTATGCCCACTGCATTGATGTGTTGCGGTGGTGATGGCTCCTAGGGAACGGTTAGGCACTGGCTGAAGGACATTCAGCCTCCCCTTGGTCTTTCTGGGCTCTGTAGCTTGTCGGTAGGGCAGAGGACAGGAAGCAAGTGGGAAGACCTATGGAGAAATGAAATGTCCTGCCGTTTCCCTATCGCCCTGGTTTATTGACAAATCGTAAAACTCAGAGCTGGAAACTGCTTCTGCTCTGGTGTGACCTTGGCACCTTCACGTGAGTTCTGGTCTGGCTGTGAGCTCCGGCCCGCTCTAGAGGCTCAAATGGGTCTCTTGGCCTCTTGGGCACATCATTAAGTTGTGCAAAGGGCTGTTGAGGAGGTCAGGACTGTATGTAGGTTCAAGAAGGCCCACGTGCTGGGGAATAGGCCATTGGTGATGGCTAAACGTGGTGGTGTGGATACCCCCTCCACTTTGGGAAGTCCCTGGCTTTACTGGGGGTGGTGTCCTGGGGAAGGACTGCTCTATCTCTGCTCCCCTGTCTTGTGCTGCACTTTCCTGCAGCCTAGTCCCTATTCTCCATGGATGTGGCCAAAGCTCTCAAAAGAGCCCTTCCCTCGCCAGATACTTTATCTCAGGCTGAGGCATCTTTGGCTCTGCTGTAGTTGGGATGGCCAGCAGGCTTTGCTTTTGAGGGAGAAGCAGATGCTCCCCTTCAAACTCAAGCATATTTCCATCCTCCAGTAACCCTGTGGTCTATGTAATGAACATTCCCTGAGTTGTCTTCTCTCTCTTGTCATTTTTTTCTGCAGAAAACAACCCCCCTCCAAAGCAGGAAGCCACAGGACCGTCCAACAAAGAGAAGGTGGCAGGAAAAATGGAGCCAGGTCATGCCAGCCTCAAACCTTCCCCGGTCAAGAAAGCCCTGGCTGTGAAAGAGAATGATGTTGGGGCAAAAGAGGTGCAAGTGACCCCAGCATCATCTGCACTGCTCTCTGTCCCACAATCAGAGGAGTCAAGCTCAGGGAGCGAAACTGAGGTCACCACTGCTGCCGAAGTTCCTGCCGTGCAAACACTGAAAGGGTTGGAAGAGAAGAAGAAGAAAAAAAAAGAGAAAAAAGAAAAGAAGGAAAAGAAGAAATCTTCCTCCACGGCAGACAAGGCTGTGAAAATGTCTAAGAGCAAAGACAAAGAGAATAAGAAGCAGAAAATGTCTCAGAAACGGAAACTGACGGGAGAGGATGGAGCTGTTGGGCAGCCCAAGGAGAAGAAGCGGAAAGGGCAAGCTAACGAAGAAGTACCCAAAAAGAAAAAGAAGAAAGCAGCTGGTGATCTGGAGAAGTTGCCAGGCAGCAAGGAAAAGAAAAAATCGGCTAAAAGTAAGCATCCCTCACTTGGGGCTGTGTTTGCAATAGCGTATTGCAGTTGATGCGTGTTCAGCCTCTGGTGCGGGGCATTGTAAGTAGCACCCGCTTCCCCGTTGGCTTCCTGCTTGGCTGCTTTCCCTCTTGGCCCACCCAAGGCTAATGCCGGATTTTTAACGCCCCGCTCCCATGTTTTTGGGCAGTCGTAGCACCGGGTCGTGTTGCAGACAGCAGGCTGGGCTCTCCGGCCCCTCTGCCCTGTGTCTGGCACAGTGGGAACTGCGTTAGTACTCGCGCTGATCCTTGCCACTTGCAGAGCAAGCTGGTGTCCCCATGCATCTTCTGTGGCATGACCTGTCCCCTCAGGGCTTTCTCCTTTCCTGGCCTTTAACCCTGCGTGGAAGCAGCTGCGTGAGGGCAGGCAAAGGGTTGAGCTGAGTCTGCATTGAACCTCCGGAGGCCTCTTTGCCTGCCTCGTGTGGCCTGCCCAACTGTGCTGGGCTTGGAAGAGTTTTTTGGTGGTTGTAAGCCACGAGGCCTGTGTTGTGCGTGGTGCCCTGCTCTGTCTGCAGCGCAGAACAGCTCTGCTAACCCAGCCGGCCGCCCTGGCTCCTCTGTGGCAAACGCAACATGCTCCAGCGGAAAGCTAAGGTGAAATGTGGCTGGGGAATCGTAGAATCATAGAATGGTTTAGGTTGGAAGGGACCTTGAAGATCATCGAGTTCCAACCCCCCTGCCATAGGCAGGGACACCTCCCACTAGACCAGGTTGCCCAAGGCCACGTCCAGCCTGGCCTTGAACACCTCCAGGGACGGGGCTTCAACAACCTCTCTGGGCAACCTGTTCCGGTGCCTCACCACCCTTAAAGTGAAAAACTTCTTCCTAATGTTTAGTCTAAACCTGCCCTCTTCCAGCTTAAAGCCGTTCCCCCTCGTCCTGTCACTACATGCCCGTGTAAACAGTCCTTCCCCAGCTCTCCTGTAGGCCCCCTTTAGGGACTGGAAGGCTGCAATAAGATCTCCCCGGAGCCTTCTCTTCTCCAGGCTGAACAGCCCCAACTCTCTCAGCCTCTCCTCATAGGAGAGGTGCTCCAGCCCTCGGATCATCCTCGTGGCCCTCCTCTGGACACGCTCCAGCAGGTCCATGGAATGGAATGGCCGGCAGAAGGTCCCTGACACGCTGTGGGCATGGCAGAGGAAGCCCAGCGTTCACATGTGCAGGGTTTTGTGTTAGTCAGAGCTTCCTGAGCGAGGCCCCTTGCTGCCAACCTCTTTAAAAGAGATCAGCCTTGAAATCTGCTCTGTCATCTGCCGTGTCAGCCGCTGCTGTTCCCTGTGGGACGATGGTGCCCCTTCCTGACCCTGCCTGATCAGTGTCTGTGCTGCCGCAGCATGGTGAGCAGTTCAGTCGAGATTTGACTCAGGGCTGTTACCGCTGCTTTCAAACCCCTGGAGAAAGGAGGAGGATGGTCCCAGCCGCCAGCTCTTTGCTCCCAATTAAGAGCGTTTCCTGCCCCTCTTGTCTGCACGCCTCTCTGTACCGCTCTGTTTGCCGCTCTAGTGCAAAGACAATTATTTCTCTTTGCAGTGCAGACTGCGCTTGCAAATCAGAGCCGGTTCTGTGCTGGATCTTGTAGGCTTTTTTTTTTTTTTTTTTAAATAAAAAGGGAGATGGACTGTGGGGACCAGATCTGCCAGGGTTTCTGTTCCACAGAGATGCAGCCCTTCATTTTGGAGGACACAGGCTTGTCTGTCAGCCCTTGTGCGGGCTGTTGCATAGCAGTGAGCTGGAGCCTCTTGGAGCAGTTGTGCTGAGCTGAGCCTGGTGTCCATCCTGTGTTAGTAGGTGCCCTTGCTCTCATTTCTGGCATGTGCCCAGTTACTCCAGCGCTGAAGCAGTTCCTTGGAGTGGGTGGGCAGCAGGAGGTGGAAAGAAGGGGATCCCATGTAATTCTGCCCACACGCGTGCGTGGATGGTGGGATCAAACCGCTCTGGTGCAGAGGTACTGGAGAAACAGCCCTGGGTGCAGCTGCCTTGTAGCAGGGCTCTGTCCTCACCCAGTTACTGCTCTGGAAAGCTTGCTCACATTCACATGTGATCAAAAACTTACTTGGAGATGCTCCTACCACTCTGTACTCCATCTCGGAGGCTAGCAATACCACTCCCCCTCTTAGTTGACTTTTCTTCCCCTCTCCCAGAAAAAAAGACTGGAAAAGAAAAGAAGAAGAGCAAAAAAGTGTCTTCAGAAGGGGAGCCTGTGGCAGATGGCTCTGCTGAGGTTCACAAGAAGAAGAAGAAGGTACGTGCAAGACCCTGGGATGGGATGCCATGGAGAGAGCTGTTCCGAACCACAGTTGTGAAGCTCATCCCTGCAGTGTGCCGGGCTGGAGAGCAACAGAGCCGTGTCCTGGCCTTGCTGGCAGTACAGAGGACGCTGCAGTTAGTTGTGGCTAGTCTTGAGACACCCTGACCTTTGGTTGGGACTGGGGTGGCTCGAAGAAGAGCTTGTTCCTGTATGTCTCCCCTAGGAGAGATCCCTTTCCCTGGAAGGGTCAAACCCAGGAGCCCTTTTGGTGGCAGAGAAGCTGCCCAAGTGCTCTTCTTCAGCTCTGTTCACCTAGTTGTTTTCCTGCGAGCTTGGCAGGCTACTGCGTCCCGTCCCGAGGGCTAGGAAGGCGGGCAGAGGGTGGACTATAAGATGTTCCTTTTAACGGCTACATCCCTGTGGAGATGGTAGCCAAGAAGCCTGTGTGGCCTGTGGCTTTGCTGGGTCCTTCGTGTATTGTGGTGCAGATAATACTGATTTATTTTTCCACCCTTTTCTTTTTAGAAGAAGAAAACAGCTGAGCCGGAAGGATTGTGAGAAGGTACACGGCCTGTGGCGCTGTCAGTTGGTACTTCCGAACGGCGGTAACCTTGGCCAAATTCAGTACTCCTGGGCCAGTCTTGGGAAGACAGTGTGTGCCCTCTAAATGCTCGCTGAGTCAGCCTGGCCTTAGATTAGAGGGCCAGGGAGTGGAGCGGTGTAAGGAAAGTCATGCAGCAGTGTGCTGGCTTCTCTGGATGTGTTTGACCTCAACTCTTTAGCTGCTGAGAAGTGGATGTCCAGCCTGGATGTTGCTGTCCTCTGTCATCAGCAGAGATAAGCGGCCTCTGGCAGTGTCTGTCTGTCCCTGCTGACCACAGGGCGCTTGGAAAAGTAATGTGGATTAGATGATGGTGTTGTAGCCACCTGGAAATGGACCAGATGACTCTGCTCCTGCTCTGCTCAGCTGTAACGCTGTTACCCTCCTCCCCATCCCTAACTCTTTTAACTCCTCTCCCCAAAGGTACCGCGTCCCTGTGATTAAGGATTTATGGGTGAAGATCAAACAGAAGAGAGGAAAAGGAAGCTCATCAGGAGAATTCCAACTCTTTTTTTAAAATAATAGTTTATAACTTCTCTTAACTGTGACTTTTAGAGCAGAGCAGTGTAACTTTCTGCCTCCTCCTGACGTGTTTATTGCCCCTCCCGACGGTTCGCCTGTTGCACGGGACCTGAACTGAAGGAGGCAGTTTGACCAGAGAAAAGCCAGGTTGCATAAACCTCCTAGTTGACACCCAGCCATCTCTTTCCCTTTCTCATCAAAGAGCTATATTTTTAAGAGAAACTTTTACCTTCTTTTTTTTTTTTCTCTTCCCCCTTCTGTGATTTGTGGTGTCAGTCCTTTTTGCTACTACGGAAGAAGGCTCTTGGGTTCACTTTTTATTCTAACACTTGACGGCAGTGATTATTGTTTCCCTGGAGTTGCACTGAACAGCTGTGTCCAGCTGTTCTCAGCCAAGGCGGCGCAAGTTTTTGTGTTGGTTTTTTTTTTTTATGGAATACAAAATAAATATTAAAAATAAATGGTGACATTTTGCTTCAGCTGCTTTCAAGGGAGGCAGAGAAGCCCTTCGGTGCAGGAGGGACCAAACCCAGGGCAGGGAGGCAGGGCAGGCGCTGGGCTGAGCCAGGGGCAGTGGGCTCTGCAGGTAGGAGGGCAGTGCCCGGCATCCGCCCAGGTTCACAGGCACCGCTTCAATCCCGAAAAATGAATTGCTTTCTGCCTGCTCCATGAGGAAAAGCAGACACTTGCTTCTCAGCTTCGAACTGCATATTCTACTGTTGGGTTGTATTCTTTTTTTCGTTACTAAAATGCTGTGTAGGGGTAAGTGCCGAGAGCAGGCTGTGCATCACCCACTGCCTCGCTACCCTGAGCCTTGTACTGGGCTTGGGCCGGGCTTCCGTGCCTCACTCCCAGCCCCGGGGTTTAGCAGGTGAGGAAAAAGGGACTGGGTCCCCTTGTGCTCCTCCTTCCTGCTGGTGCAGAGCTCCTGGCTGCCACCCTCTCACCCGCACGACCCCGCAGAGCTCCAGGCTGCCACCCTCTCACCCGCACGACCCCGCGGCGCTCCGGGCTGCCACCCTCTCACCCGCATGACCCGTGTGCCGGAGGGAGGTGGCTGTGGCACAGGGGGCTGCTCCCCTCTCCCCCCATGCTATGACTCACTTAAAGGTGATTTCAGCCCCCCGGGCTGTGCTGGGGAGACTGAACAAGTGATGCGCCAGGAACGGGGCAACAAATCCTGGGTGGGGGCATAGATGTCCGAGTGTGTGCAGAGATCTTTCTTTTTCCCTTTTTTTCTTAAGATTCATTTATTTTTAACCTAGGACAGCTGCAAGTGCTGCCCTGCTAGAGTTGCTTACAAGGCTTTCTTATTCAAAAGTTTATTTGAAATAATTAGCTTGTGAGGTGATTTATAAAGGAACTATCAGATCTATTCAGAAAAATTAGAAGCCCTTCTGCCTCCAGGGTCAACTCCTCTGCCCACTGCTACCCACTGCTGCGGCTGTTCTCCAGCCTGAAGGCAAAAGCTGAAGGTGAGCGTCTATCTCTACAAAACTGAGCACTCCACGAGAAGAACCCTCTACTTTAGTAATCTAACAGTGCTTCCACCTACAGGGGTCAGTTAAGAAGCTGGTGGAGGTGGTTTTGCTGCTTTTAATGTTCACTCAGTGTAAGAAAGCATTAGTGGCTCATTCTTCAGCAGGGGTGAGCAATGCGCCTGCTGCTGCCCGGGTGGTGCGGCGTGCCGGTGAGCAAAAAAAAAAAGAGCAGAGCTGTGGGTCTGACACGGCTGAAATAGTTTTCCAGCCTGCTTTACCCACCCTCGGGGAACGCTCGGTCTCTGGCACTGGTCCTGGTGGCAGCTCGGCCCTGTCTGGGGCCCTGCAGCAGGGGAAGGGTCACAACCGATGCCTCGAGGGGCAGGAGCGTGCAGGGGTGCCCGCTGTTAATTGTCTCAGGAAAGCAATGTAAGAGCAGAAATGGAATAGAGCAAAAAAAAAAATAAAAAATGGGAGCTGGGATGCTGACGAGGCGACAGGCATCCACTGGTGTCCTCTTCTACTCAACTGTTGGGGAGGAAAGAGGAGGAAGTCAGTAAGGTGGCTCCAGGACAGCTCGAGCCCAGGCTGCTTTTGCTGTGTCTCCATCACACCCTCCACCTCTCCCAGCAGTGTTTTTGTGCTGCCCTGGCTCTTGGGGCTGGACCTCTGCCTCCTACAGCCTCCCCCCAGCTCTGAGGGCCTTCCCCAGTGCCTCCAGCCCCAGGACAGGACTTGGCCTCACCTTTGTCCGCACCCAGCTTGAGCACGTCCACCCCGGAGAACATCATCTCCTCTGGTTCTGCAGTGGTAGCAGCGACACCTGCAGAAGGAGGGCAGGACATGGGTGCTGGACCGCTGGGGCTGCTCCATCCCTGCTCTGAGGGCAGCAGGGCAGAGCCTGTGCCCACCCGCTGAGCCACGCGTTTGGGGCAAAACCTCGACTGCGTGCCCCTGCTATCACTGCAGCTAGCCAAGGAGGGCTGTGGTTTTTAGGGTCCCTCCCAGCCTTAATGTGCAGGCACCAAAGAGGGGTGAGGGATGTTCTCTACAGCTCGGGCACCCTCCTCTCCTCTCCCTAATCGCAAGCAAAACGGGGCACAGCATCCATGCACGCTGCTCGTTCCTCTTCTCCTTCCCCACCCGGGCGACCTACCGGAGCAGTCAAGCTTTTCCCGAGTGGCAGTGCCCTCAATCTTGGTGCCATTTTTGTAGGAGCACCAGCAGTAGCCCGTGGCGGCATTGCACTGCTTGGGCAGGTAGTCGCCGTTCTCATTGCACTGTGGGCGGAAGCGACCCGGATGGACACCCCCAAAATTGGCCTCCGCCTGGCACTTAGTTTGCACTAGGGCAATAAAAACAAAGGGGAGACACCGTGAGCCCCCCCCCCCCGGGCCCTTCTGCTGTGCAGCAGCCTCGGCAGGAGCCTTTTCTCCAAAAGCAGCTGAATTAAATAAAAAAGGAGAACAAGCACCACCCCGGTGACCTTTCTAAAGCTCTCGGGAGAGCCAAGGACTGAGGATTTGGTGTTCTGCTCTGGCTTTTCCGACATTTGCTCATCCCAAATGCCCTGTGGGCAGCGGGCAGTGGCTCTGTGATGTCCTAAAGGCCACCAATCTGAGGCTCCCCATGGGACAAAGAGGTCCATGACTGGTCAGGGGACGGAGGGTTTGGTCGCCTTTGGGATGGCCTGTGCTGCCACCTCCTGGGGGGTGGTTGCTGCCGAAGGGCCAGTCCCAACCCTCCCCAGCTCAGCAGCCCCCATCCCTCACACCTTTCTCTGCTGGGATTGCCTTCTGCTCCTCCGGCTTGGCGTTCTTGGCCATTTCAAACAGCAGCCACTTGTGCATCCAGGACTCAAAGGACTGCAACAAGGGGAACCAGCATGTTAACCCGCTCGGGCCAAGGAAGGTCGTGAGCACCACCATCTTCCTTGGGCTGGGAGTAACCCAAGCACGGCTCAAGCAGGACTTTGTTTTTCCAGGTGGGGACACCCCAGTCCCTCCCCAAGGCGGGGTGCTCCTGGAGGAGGAAGAGAAGGATGGCAGCAAGCACTGACCTTCCAGTCCACATCAGTCATGGTGGTCTTCAGGGTCTTCAGGTTGTCCATCAGGTTGTCCTTCAGCTCCGGGAACATCTTCCTGGGGTCTGCTTGCTGCAGAGCGACCACCGCGGTGAGACAGGGCAAAGAAAAACGAGGTGGGAGGGAGGGGGCTGATATTCTGCTTGTATCAGCCAGATGGACATTGCAGGAGGCCAGGAGCTCCCACCAGCTCTGAGTGCCTCAAGAGACCCCAGACCCAGCCAAGAGACAGCGTGGAGCTGGAAGCAGAGGGTCCCATCGCCTCCTGCAGCGCAGGGGGCTGCTGGGGGCGAGGAGTGGAGGATCTTACCAGCAGCACGTGCTTCACTTGGTCCTCGGTTTTGTTGCTAGCAGGGGCCGTGTCCTCAAGAGAAAAGGCAAAGGGGCAGTGTGAGCGCGAGGGCTGGCAGCAAGCGCCCCGAGGGCAGCGGGCAGCAGCCAGCGCCAAGCGGTGGTGGGCATCTCTTACCATGCTGCCTGCAGAGGGGGCAAGAGGCAGGACCCTCATGGCCAGGGGGGTGTTCACCATGGCCATCTTCATCTTGTTGACCGGTTTGGCACCTGCCGAGGAAGGAGCGGCGGCGTGAGGGGTGCCGGGTTGGGTGGTCCAGGGGAAACCTGTCCCCTCTCCCCGGTCACCCCACCATCACCACCACCACTATGCTGATGCCCACTGGGGCTACTGACTGGCAGGCAGCTTCCTCTGCAGTGCCTCCAGCTGCAGGGTCTGGGAGGTCTTGGTCAGCTTGCTGATCTGCCCGTTCTGCTGGTAGACGAAGTAGACGGTGACAGCCTGGCCGGCGATCAGCAGGGCCACCAGGATGGAGAGCGTGGAGAGGGCGGCTTTGCTGCCCAACGCAGACCTGCGGGGCACGGAGAAAGAACTCAGCCCCAACCGCCGGCAGCGGGAGACGTCCTCATACCCTGCCATCACCGCCCCCCCCCCCCCAAAAACCACTCCTACAGCCCACGCCACCCCCCCACGCCAACCCAATCCCCCCCCCCCCCGGGGTTGCAGCCAGACAAATGCAAATTCCCCGCCATGGCGTGCAGAAGTGAAATCTCAGCGTGAAGGTCATTCCTGCGCCCTGGGGGAACCGAAACCCACTGCGGGGGCGGCGGGGGGGGGGGGGGGGAGGAGGGGGGGGGGGGGAGGTATGGGAGGGGTATCCAAGGAGCATGTGGGGCACACGGGGGCTGCAGGCAGGGCGCTGCCCGGGGGGGGGGGGTGGGGGGGGGGATTTTGGGGCACGGCATCGCTCTGGGCATTGCCATTTGCGGGAGGATGAAGCCACCCGCAGCCTCGCTGGTCGCGGGGTGGCAGAGGACATATCCCACGGGATGCCGGACCGCACTTAACTTTTAAAATTCTGTGCAAAAAAGCGCAGTTGCGGGGCACCCCGAGCGCCCGGGCAGCAGCAGCAGCAGCAGGCGGGCCGGGCAGGCGGCTGTCGCCGTGCTGCCATCGCGGTGGGACGCCAAAGCCACGCACCGCGTCCCGCCAAGGCCTCCCCGGGCCCGATGCCGCCCCGCCGGGGCGAAGGGGGGCACTGGTGGGGTGCAGTGGCACCCCCGGGGAGCCACCAGCTGCCTCCGCTGCCCGAGGAGGTGGGGGCACCCATGGGTGCTGCTCGGCCGCCACCGCTGCTGCAGGCAACGGCCGGAGCGGGACTCGCTGCGCGGGTGTCTGCCTGGTGACTGATGATGTCAGAACAACCAGGCTTCTGATTGGCTGGAAGTGTTTGGGCGGCCCCCCCCCCCCCCCCCCCCCAAAAGGGAGTTGGGGGGGGGTGGTTGGGACATGGAGGGGGCGGCCCCGACAAAGCTGACTGAGCTCTCTGGGTCCGCGCAGCCCGACCCGTAGCCATCCTCTGCCCCACGGCTCCGTCCGCCCCACGGCCACGCTGTGCCACCCCGCAGCCATGACTGCCGCCCGCCCGCCCCACAGGCGTGCCATGCCCTCCTCTGCCCCACGGCCGCGCCACGGACCTGCCCGCCCCACGGCCACGCCATGCCCCCACCCGCCCCAGAGACACAGTGACACCCCCCCCCTCAACCCCACGGCCACCCCGGGCCCCCGCCTGCACCGCAACCGCGCTCCGGCCCCTTCCGCCCCACAGCCACACCACGGCCCCCTCGGCCCCATAGCCGCGGTGTGGCCCCCGCCTTCTGCCCCACAGCCGCCCCGAGCCCCCTCGGCCCCGCAGTGCCCCATAGGCACGGTGTGACCCCCGCCTTCCGCCCCACAGCCGCTCCGAGCCCCCTCGGCTCCGCGGTGTGACCCCCGCCTTCCGCCCCACAGCCACACCACTGCCCCCTCGGCCCAACCGTATCCCCCTTCCACCCCACGGCCACGCAATGCCCCCTCTGCCCCACATCCCCATCGTGCCCGCTTTGCCCTCGCCGTGTCCCCCCTGTCCCCGCACCCCCGTGATGTCCCCAGCAGCGGCACCTTCGGGTGTCCCTGACATTGAGCACGTTGCTGCCGCGGTCGGAGATGAGGTCCCGCTGCTCCTCGGCCATGGCTCCGCTCTCGGCACCCCGATGCGCAATGAACTCCCCGAGTGCCACGGGTGGAAATACCCCCCAGGCCCCCACCCTGCCCCACCACCCCCGGGGGGGCCCAAAAAAAACCACCCCATTGGCTGCCAGCACCTCCATCACCTGTTGCCAGGCAGACCTCTGCTCGGCAGGTCTCTGCTCCAGAAATGATGCTGGATGTGGCCGTGAGCACAGCGGCCACGTCGTGGGACATCGCTTCCCACCCCACCGCCACGGGCAGGACACGGCCCCCAGCCTGGTGACACCCAGTGCCATGGGTCTGGGGGCTCCGGTACCCCTGGCGGGGGGGCGGGGAGGGCAGGAGGTGGGATGTGGGGTGCAGGAGGTGGGATGTGGGGTGCAGGAGGAGAGCAGTGGGATGGGGAGGTGGGACGGGGGAGGTAGGAGATGGGCTGCGGCGGGTGGGATGCCATGGGGAGGGGTCCCCACACCAAAGGCTGAGCAGGACCCTCCGTGGGGACATGGGTACACCCCTCCTCACTCATCTTCGCTGTCAGGGAAAAGCTGCGCTTGTGCCCAAACCACCCCCTTGAGGGTCCTTTTGGAGCCCCCCTGGGTGGGGGCGCTTGGCCAACACCTCTCGGGCTGAGGGGGTCATGATGAAAGGACCACCAAGGGCTTTCAACCCCCTCCTCCCTCTTGGGACACCCCCCTTGCCCTGCCTGCAGCAGCGTCGGGGTGGGGCTGAACCCCCAAACCTGAGAGAGGAGAAGCAGCCCCTCGAGGTGGGTGACCCCCAAAGCACCAGTGGCAGTGGGGCAGGGTGGGGGGCAGCGTGGGCCCCCACTCCACAGCCCCGCTAAGCGCTACGTGGGCCGGAACAGCCCCGCACCCCCACAAAATGCTGATTTTAGGTGATTTTATACAAGGAGCCGGGGCAGCCCGGGGGTAACGCGTCCCCGATGCCAGTGCTGCGCCACGGGGCTTGGTCTTGCCATGCACGCCGCATCGAGCCGGCTCCAGCGGCAGCACCCAGCACCACCGCGAAAGTGAAACAAACTCCGAGTGTGAAATTAAAAGCAATCCGCCCGGCGTCACCGGTTACCGGGCAAACCTCCCCACGCGCAGCCCGAGGGCCGGAAAGTGGTAAGGCCGGGGCGAGCACGGGCTCTTCGACAACTCCATCCCTTCTCCCGGGTCGTTCCCGAAGCCATCCCGCCGGGAGAGCGGGGCTAAGGAACAATCGAAAAGCATTTCCAAGGAGCGGGGCAGGGTGTCCCGGCAGGTGCTGTTTCTGGAGGAGAAGCAGGCGCTGGCGGGATGATGCCGCGGCTTCCCGGGTGGGAAATCGCAGCCCCCACGCAGGGGAAGGGCTTCGGTGCCGGGAGCAGGGTCCCATTCACACGAGCCAGCCGGGAAAGCCCCCGGGCACCCAGGGGTGGCCAAGGGTGTCCATCAGCCTCGCCGCAGGCCACCTGCGTCCCCAGCTCCCGCCCCCACCTGCATTCCTCCCCAGAGGCTATTCTGAAATCAAATAACCGATCTGCTGCTTTTTAGGTGATGCTGTGTTTAGAAACCATCCGAGGTGTTTAAAAAAAAAAAAAAAAAAAAAAAGAAAAATAAAGCACACAAAACCCTTCCATAAATGTTTTGGCTCTCCCCGTGCTCTCAGCCCACGGTGGGCACCGGGGGGGTTGGTTTTTCTCGCAGCCCCATCCCTCGCTCCGCTCCTCGCTGGGGCCACAACCCCCTGCCCCAGGGCCACGCTCCGGGCGCCTTCCGTGACCGACCTCAGCCCTAAAGGAGAACTAAGGGAAGTCTGAACAGGAACTCGGTGAGCGAAACCCCCAGCGATTTCATGGAGCTGGGCCCGATTCCGCAAACCGCACAGGCAGGGGATAGAGCGGGGGGTGGGGGAGAGCCCCGTGCCCCCCCCCCCCGGGCGGGCTGAGCCCCCAGCAGGGACCGCCAGCACAGCATCCGCCCCCGCTCTGCACAGGCGTCTCCATTAGCTTCTTCGGTACTCTTTCCCCCCAACTTTCTGCACAGGGACGTGGCACCTGAAGCATTTTTAAGTCTGTAAATCGATTTTCCTGGGAAGATGCAGACCTTTTTCCCGAGCAGCTTTGAGCCCCCCTTATCCTTCTCTCTCCCGTAGCCCGAGGTTGGCACCTGGACCCAGCACAGGCTCGTCACCACCCTGTCACACCCCCACCTCCCCGGGGCTTCTTCGTATTTGTGCTGCCCCTGGAAAAACTGACAAGCACCATTACACGAGGCTGGGGAACCAGCTGGCTTTTTTTGGGGAAAAGAAGCCATCTGGAGCAAGGAGCAGTTTCAGGACTCGGCTCAGACCTGCCGGTTCCCCGGGGGCCTCGACCAGAGCCGTCAGATCGATTATTTCAGGCAGGGAGGTGGAAATAACCCCGCAGGCGTCCACGTGAAGCCATTGGTAACCAGCCGAGCCTCCGCCTCGCAGCCCGCAGCCCTCGCGCAGACCCGCATTGGGTGAAAAAACCCCACATTTCTCACTGCCCATGAGACGACACCCTCAGCAGCGCAGGATCGGCCCCGGGCAAACCCGAGGGGAAGGGGTGAGCCGCAGGGCTCACCAGCGAAGGCAGACCCGACTCTGGGGACGGCGCTGCAGCCCCCGAGCAGCCCCACGCCCTCGACGGGACGAGCATCCCTGCCGGGGAGATGCAGGGTGGGCAGCCACACGTGTCCCCCACCCACGCAGCCGGAGCCGTCACCCAGCTGCAGAGGGGTCGCAGGTAACGCGGTTCGTTGTGAATCACTCGAGACAAGCCGCCCGGGTAGGGGCAGGAACTGGCAAAAGCCATGAAACCCATCCACCCAGTCCGGCCCTCCAGGACGGACGCTGGGCAGGGACCTGCCTGGCTCTCCGGTTTCTCTTCCTCATTTCTGCCCTGGGGGGTTTCACGGCCATGAAGGAAGTTGTTTCGAAGACGTCAGTCAGACCAGCTAAGAAATAAAAGCCCTTTTTGCCATTAATGGTGCAGGGAGCGCAGGGAAGACCCTGCCCACGGCACGGCAAGGACAGCGGGTGGCACAGGCTGGGCTTCCAGCAGCTCGGCCGGGACAGCCCTGCACGCCCAGCGGAGCTCCTGCTCCCAAAGATGAAGGGCTAACAAAGCAAATCCACCTTCCTGCACCGCGCAAAGCTCCGGCTGCCTGCGCGAGCCCCAGGAAACCTCCCCAGGGGAGGATACGCCAAGCAGGGCAGTCAGTCCGGGTTCCTCCTGCCTCAGGTTAGACCCGGAGGTGCCAGGTGGTGCTTCAGCAACCTGCTCTGCAGAGCTGAACGAGGCCAATGCCACCGCAAGGCTCACCGCCACCGGGTGCCAGCCAGGTCCGTGCTGCCCGGAGGTCGGCCTGATCCTGCCATATCAGGGGAAACCACCAGGCAGATGGAAATCCGCTTCCCTTCTCCCATCCTCAGAGCAGTACTGAGCAGACATCTTCCCGTGTCCACATCTGCCCTTAAAACGAGCGGGGTATGTCAGCCTGCGCCAGGGTGGCCGCGCTCTGCCTCGGCGGGCAGCAGAAGGGGGATGGAACCGAGCAGAAAACATCACGAACTGCACCCAGAGACAAGATGGGTCTGTTAAATCTGGGCCGCTGTAAAGATCCTGCCTCGGATTTTATCATAAAATAGTTTGGGTTGGAAGGGACCTCTAAAGGTCATCGAGTCCAACCCCCCTGCCATGAGCAGGGACATCTCCCGCTACACCAGGTTGCTCAGAGCCCCGTCCAACCTGACCTGGAATGTTTCCAGCGTTGGGGCACCGATCACCTCTCTGGGCAACCTGGGCCAGGTTTCACCACCCTCGTTGTAAAAAAATTTACTTATATCCAGACTAAGTCTACCTTCTTTCAGTTTAAAGCCGTTACCCCTTGACCCATCGCAACAGGCCCTGCTAAAAAGTCTGTCCCCATCTTTCTTAGAAGCCTCCTTCAAGTACGGAAAGGCCGCAAAGCCTCTGCGTGTTCCTGTAGAACTTTCCCCAAACGTACCCCACGAAGCAGCCACATTAACGTCACCTGGGACAGAGCAACACCCACCCGAACAGCAACGTTTCACCGTCCATAGGAGTATTAAAAAAAATACTGACTAGAGCTGTTAGCAACACGCCACCCCTTCACCTCCCACAAAGAGCGTCCGGCTCTCCAGCGCTCCTCCGGCCTCTCCCCGCTCCGTTCAGCTCCACCTTGGCTGAGCCACTGCTGGGTTCGTGTTTTCAACACCTTCCCCACACAGAGTTCAAAGAACGCTTCAAGTACAGGAAAATAGCGATTTGAACTGCAAATAGCGCACTTTTAAGACAGCGAGGGAAGTTTATTCTAAAGTTTTTCCATGGCCACCTATAAAATTACAAATAAAACACCGCGGCTGCGCCAAGGGAAATGCTGGCTTAGGAACATCTGTCCAGCCAGAGATTTTTTCCACAGAAAGGGGAAGTCATGTATTAAGCAACAGTTTGCAGAAAAACCCCGCAGTATTCAGCCTGCTCACAAGCCCAGCTTTCTTCTCCGCAGCAGGGACACCTCCAAGAGACCGTGACTCACTTTGAAACCGCAAGCATCCAAGCAGTTTTCACTATGAGGACCGAGACGCACCATGGCTTCAGATCAAGACAGCCTGGTTTCCTCCACCGTGAAACTCATCCCCTTTCACCACGGAAGAGCTCGCGCTCGACAGCCGAAGCCCAAGCCTGACGGGAGCAACGTGCCCTGGATCCAACCCAGGCTGAAGAACTTCACCAGAACGGAGACTCCTCTGAGAGCGGAGCGCCTCCACCACCACCGCCAGTCAACGCAGGGGAGGGGGGCTCAGGAGCGGGCACGTGAAGGAATCCCTCGTGAAGTGTTTCAGGATGCAAAGGCGTGGGAGAGAGCCCACGCAGAGGCGGTGAGGTTCTCAAGCCTCGGGATCTGGAGGCAGACCCTATCCAAGAGGCCAGGACATCAGAACGCCGCCTTCCAGCTTCATTTTACAGCTCATACATCACACGTAAGACGACTCGTACTTGCTGTATAACTGGGCTAAGAATCCCAAGGTTTTTCAATCGATTCTGATAAATAACCATCACTTAAACCCAACCACAAGTACTCCTGGACAAACATCTCACCAGCTCCAGGCGAGCTCACCCGCTCATTGCCGAGTCCCCCCGAACACACAACTGCAACCGAGGAGGCAAAGCACAACTCCACAAAAACTCCCCCCCGACCGCACACCGCGCTGCTGGGGGGAATCGCAGGACAGCGTAACACAGACCCACTCCAAAACGGGCACTACACCGCACGAGGGCTGACGTCACCCTCACACAGGAGGAATTTTGACAATTTCATCTCTCAAGCTCCAGAAGCCACCACTTTTCTAACCATCACTGTGACACCACGATGGTAAAGAACCCACCTATCTCAAACTATCCTTCTCAAATGCTGTATGCCAATAAATCTTCACTCAGTCTAAAGTCCCGCTACAGCCGAGGAAGCGACAGGAACGGGAGCAATTTCAAAGCCTGGAGAGCGAGGGAGGGAACACCGGCAAAGGTGGAAATGGGCATTTATTCCAGGTGACGGCAGCACATTCTGTGGAGGACAAACATCAGTGCAGGAAGCGGGGCATGACTAAGAAGCGAGGAGTCATTTTCCTTAAATACTTTTGGAAATATAAACTGGGAGCTGAGCTGAGGGAGAAGGAATTCCAGTGCTTTTAGAGGCTTTTCCTGTGTATACTCAAAAGCACCTCTGCTGCAGCAGTACTGCAACAACCCCAACAATAACAGCCGAATTCTGAGCACACCTCAGTAAGAAAACACACGGTTGAGAAGAGGTTTAAAAGAGAGCTTTAATAACGAAAAGGTGCAGCGTTGTTTACAGACGACGTCCACGGCGACCACCCTTTCTGCGAGTGCTGTCAGAGGGGATGGGGGTGACATCCTCTGCAGGGAGAAGAAAACCCAAAAACACACCGTTACCTTCCAGAGGTACCCCAAGAAACCAACGGGGCACAGCCACCCACCCGCAGCAGTCACCCCGACACGCCGCAGCTGCCCCTCGCAGGCAGCCACCGCAGGAGCCACGCGCAGGCGGAACGAACGCTCCAGGGGAGCAAAGGTATTTGTGAACTCGCCAAGGGCGGCGTATCCCGGGATTTCAACGCTTAGGAAGCAAAAATCCCCCCCATCTCCCATCCCAGTTAAACCAAGCAAGCCACTGCGTTTCCAAAGAAACAGAGGGTGCTCGATACAACTTTCGGAGCAGCCAACACGACCGCCTCTTGCGACTCCCCTACAGAGTTTGGGACTCTCCAATATTGAGTCAGTCTTAAACCGAGAGCAACACAGTGATTTCCAGGTGACTGCACGGCTCCCGCACAAACGCTGTTACGTCAGAGGGGCAGCCAGGGTTTATTGTGCAGGCAGAAACTTGGTTTTTGAAGTCTGCTCACGCCACCTCCTGGTGAATCCTCAATTTAAGAATCTGTTTAAATTAAATCATTACCCACAGTGGCATCTGACAGAGGCCAAGCAGAACATCCCATAGTCAAGCCGCCATACCAAGTGGTATATACGCCTGCAGAGCTTCTGTTACTCAGTAATCCCTCAAAACTGATTTTTCGAGGTAGCAAGGCTCTGCACTGATATACCACGACATACGCATCTGGCGATCGCCTTCTCCATCACTCACCAATGCGGCCGATCTTCATTCCAGATCGAGCCAGAGCTCTCAGGGCTGACTGAGCACCAGGTCCAGGAGTCTTGGTCCTGGAGGAGAGAAACAGAACCCGTAATCCCTTAAATGATTCAGAAGTTGAACACAGTTCACAAACAACTGGTAATGTCAAAATCACAGTTTCTCCACCCCAAAACGTCCAGATACCAGAACTCAAGCTCCTCCTATCCCCAAACCCAAACCCCTCACAATCAGCCACCAGACACGCGCTTCACCGTCACTCCGAGGTAACACACCTCCAAGCTGACAGCACCTCCCCGTCCACTACCGGATCAAATCAAGAGCACATTCCTACTCCATCAACTGAAGATGCCCATTCAGGATGGGTTCCAGATGCTCAGCGAGAGATGACATCAGCCCGTCACCATACTAAGTGACAAACACCCTTCAGGTCAAGTTTAAAGTCAAATTCCCGGGCTGCATCTACCTTCCCAACGGAGGCAGTGCAAAGATGGGATGCGGTGCAGTCTGGTACGGTTCTAAGACCGGACACATCCTCTGGGAACGCCAGGGCCCAGCCCCTCCAACGTACCTATTGCCACCGGTAGCACGCAGCTTGATGTGCAGGGCCGTGATGCCCAACTCCTTGCACCTCTGGGCAACATCCTGGGCGGCCAGCATAGCCGCGTAGGGGGAAGACTCATCTCTGTCAGCCTTCACCTTCATGCCACCAGTCACACGGCAGATGGTTTCCCTACGAAATGGAAAGATGACATTCAGAAAAGAGCCCTTTCCTCTTTCCTCTGCACAAACCAGCTTGTGGGTGCTGACAGAACCTGTTATTTTGAACGTTACTGGATCAACAAGCTGCCACCCAGTGCCTTCAGCGCAATATTCATCACAGAGGAGCACACCAAGCCATCTGGTCTACGTTCACGTACGCGCACCATCTTATCTTACAGCTCAGCAGAAGCTCAAGGATTTCAGTGGAACCTCCTGCCAAACCTCATTTCTGTTTTCAAAACAGAAGGAGCCAGGTACTGCAGGGAGATGACCAACATTCAATACTCACTTGCCAGAGAGATCAGTCACGTGGACGAAAGTGTCATTGAAGGAAGCAAAGATATGGCAGACGCCGAACACGTTTTCTCCTTCAGCAACCTGAGGTCCCAAGCTGATGACCTGTTCTTCCTTCTTCTCCTTGCCCTTACGAGGTGCCATTTCTGAACAACAACAAAGAAAGAAGTATGAGGGATGATGGATTTCTCAGCATTCTCTTATAGGGTTTTACAAAATTCCCTGCTACTGCAGCCTTTTACTAAGAAAGATAAATGACTTCTCACTGGCAAAATGCAGATAGTAATTTTGGGGTACGAGTGGACTTCTTACAAAACCCAAGATTCCCAGCTTTGCTGTACGCTGGCAGACAGGTCACCACCCACAACGGTTCAGTGGGGTCTCTCCTGCTGCACTTCACAGCAGGAGCTACCCAAGCTGCGCTTCAAGGCAGCTGATGCTCCCAGGCACTACCTCAGCACAGCACGAGGGAGCCCCTTTCCTTGATAACCAGCAATGCTCAGCACTTCCCCTTGCTTGTTTATAGGATTTCATAGAAAAAAAATATCTAACCAAACAATTATTAAAGAGCCAGGTACTGTCACAAAGCTCTAACTCTGCAGACCTTTGAAGCCCTAGCTTGGGTTCTTCTGCATTATTGGTCTCCTAACCGCATCCTCGGGACTAGCCCAGGTGAGTCTTCTGCCTTTGAAGCCCACACTCAGCTACAGGAGAGGGCAAACGCACCCCTCAGCAGTGCTTGGTTAGGTGGCCAGGGACCCCATGCATCTGCTTTGGGCACAAGAAAACAGTTTCCTATTGCCCTCTCCTGCCAAATACCAGCTACAACTGACACCGTGCCCAAGAGAAAACCCCAACTTCATTAAGGAAATCAACCCCAGCACGACCTACTTTCACCCGCAGGCCGTAGCCCGACTGTCCCCTCTCCAGAGGGCGGCACAGACTGTCAAATCAAAACAACGCACCCGCTGCTCTCCGGTACTCGCCTGAAACCGCACTGGACGCAGCCGCGGCCGCTCAGGGCCCAGCGGGCGGGAGGAGGCTCGCTCCGCCGGGCCGGGGGTGGGCCAGCCCGCAGCCTCGGCCCACCGCAGAGCCGCCGCCTTGCCCCGCGGCCCGGCCTCCCCCGCTCCTCCACCAGGCCAGGCCCAGCCGTCGCTTACCCCCAGCCGGGAGCGCCGGCCCTCCCTCGGACGCCCAGCTACGCCAGCCCCCGGCTCGCCCGCGGCCTAGCGCCCCGCTCGGCCGGCCGCGCCTCCTCCGCGCCGGGGGCGCTGCCCCGCGGAGCCCCGGGCCTCCGGGGAGGTGGGCGGAGGGCGGGGAGGCGGCAGCGAGGCACGGGCAGGCGGATGGCGGCGGATGCGCCGCGGCCCCACACTTACCCGCACGTCTCCTCCGGCGGCCGCCGCTGGAAAGGAAGCGGCAGGGGTCAGGGGGCGGAGGTCACCGCCGCTCACCCGGAAGTGGTGGCGGGAGGCGGCCGAGTGCCACGGGGGAAAGTGGCGTTTCGTCGCAGGGGCAGGACTCTGCCCCGATCCCGATCCCGATCCCGATCCCGATCCCGATCCCGATCCCGCCGCGCCACACCCGCCGCCGCCGTGAAACCGTGAACGGCGCTGCCGAGGGCAAGCCGGGGCCGACCTCCCCAAGATGGCGGCGCCCTCCTCCCCGGAGTCCCTCCCCAAGATGGCGGCGGCCGCCTCCCCGCCGTCCCTCCCCAAGATGGCGGCGCCCTCCTCCCCGGAGTCCCTCCCCAAGATGGCGGCGCCCGCCTCCCCGCCGTCCCTCCCCAAGGTGGCGGCGGCCGCTTGCTCAGGGTCCCTCCCCAAGATGGCTGCGGGTGCGCGGTTGGACCCTTGTGCGGCTGACAGACCCGTGTCAGGAGAGCTTTGGAAACGCAGGCCTGAATCGGTTTAAAAAACAACTGGAGGAGAACCGGTGTAATGCCAGCACGCAGCCTGCTTCCTCCCGGCCATGCAGCTGCAGTCAGCGCCTCCTGGGTTCAGCTGAAGCTGGGCAGGGTCGCAGACCATTCATCCCCCCTCGCTCCGCTGTCAGGCTGAGCACGGTGAGGTGTCGTGGGGGTCCCTGCCCGGAGCTCGGGTGGGAACCCTGACTGCCAGGAGGTTCCAACTGATTTAAAAACGGCCCAGGGGAGTAAAGATGGGAAACATCAAAGCCATTTGGAAAAATGTGTTAGCCCTCCGGGAGGCAGAGAGCTCATAGCCACAGGGGCCCAAACGTGGGTGCCTAGGTGGGGAAGGGAGTTCAGATTTCCACCCAGGAGCTGCGTTCAGAGCTGGTCCGACTGGAGGAGAAGGAGATGGCTGCAGCTGTACAAGGGAGGCTCCTTGTCATGGCCCCGCTAGTGGGATCACACAGTCCCAAGGCCTGAAAACACACCGTCAGGGAGAGTCCAGCACCTCTGCTCGACTGTCGGCGTTTGCTGCTGGCCCCTGGGAATGTTCTGATCCCCCTCTCGTGCCCATCAGCTCTGCAGCTCTGGGCTGCTGCATGTTTTTAGAGCAGCGTCCACTAGCCCAGCAAGGCTGATGTCTTTCTGGGTACCTTTTCCTTTATCTGGACAAGCATCACAGAATCATAGAATCATTTTGGTTGAAGAGACCTTTAAGATCATCAAGTCCTACCATTAACCTTAGCACTGCCAAGTTACCACTCAACCATGTCCCTCAGCACCACATCTACTTTTAAATTTTTTTATAAATTTATAAATTTAAATACCCCCAGCGATGGTGATGCCACCACTTCCCTGGGCAGCCTGTGCCAATGCTTGACAAGCCTTTCTGTGAAGAAATTTTTCCTAATATCCAATCTAACCCCCCCCCCCCAGCACAACTTGATGCCATTTCCTCTTGCCTTATCGCTTGTTACTTGGGAGAAGAGACCAACCCCCCCTCGCTACACCCTCCTTTCAGGCAGCTGTAGAGAGCGATAAGGTCTCCCCTCAGCCTCCTTTTCTCCAGGCTGAACAACCCCAGTTCCCTCAGCCGCTCCTCATACAACTTGTGCTCCAGACAGAGCACATCAGCTTCGTTGCCCTTCCCTGGACACACTCCAGCACCTCAATGTCTCTCCTGTAGTGAGGGGCCCAAAAAAGTCCCTCCCAGGTCCAATGTCCTCCTGTAGTGAGGGGCCCATCCCAGGTCCCTCCAGGATGCAAATGTCTCAGTTGCCACCAGGGAGAAGAGGTTTGGTCTGCAAGGCTCCCTGCTCCCCTGCACCCCTCTATCCTGGGCTTCTTCCCCAGGAAAGATCTCTGTGCTCATGGGTACCACCATAACGCTTGTCTTGACCCTGTGGGCCATCCTCAACCGCTCCTCTCTTCGTTAGCAGTTTGCTCCTGCATCAGGGATCATCCTGTTTAAATATTGAAGGAGCAGCTTTTAAATTATACATCGGCAGGACTGCTGTAATTCCAGCCGGGGGCTCCAGTGACACCAGCCATGGCCTGATTTGAAGGAAGGGGCTAGCAGCAGGAGAGCGCGGCAGCATTCAGCCTGCATCAGGCCACATGTGCCGTGGTGGCTGCAGGGGACCCATCTGAGAAGGAGCCGTGGGGACGGCGAAGGGTGTGTGGGCAGCCTGAGCCAGGCAGGGCAGGCTGTGACGATCCTCCGCAAAGCTCACACCAGCCTGGAACAGATGCAAGCCAGAGGCAAGGAAACGGGCAACCTTCCATTTACAGGGTAACAGGCTGAAATAACCAGAGGAGCTTCTGAAAAAAACCCAACCCAGCGGTTCAAAATCCAACGCTGCCCTCAGCCCAAGAGCATCTGGGAGGCAGGCTGCTCCCAGTCCCTCCAGGCTCTGTGCGGGACGGGGCCTTCTCTACTCCCCGGGATGAATTCTTCCCTCTGCTTTGCACCAGTCCTGGTGTGTCTGCAAGGGAACTGCCTGCCCTGCGAAATGTCCCTGGGGCTCGAATGCCAGCTCTGGCCAGGCTGTCCTAGCTGCTGAGGACAGCGCTGGGGACCTTCCCAGGCTGGGATGAGGGAGAAGGGAGGCACCGGGCAGGGACTGCAAGGATTGCGTCCCCCAGCCTGGCCAGGAAGGATGCTCAGGCCACTGTGGGGTCAGTGCCAAAGACGATGTGTATATGCTTTGAGAAATCCCCCAGATTTAGTTCCTTATTGGGTAATTAACATTCCAGCTGCTCCTTGGTAATAGCCTCTCCAGCCCATGGGAAACCCACAGACACAGTGACGCTGCAGGCGGATTTCATAACTCAGTTGGTGACTAAACAAAAAAGGAGCCCGACAGCCAAGGCAAATGGAAACGCCGCTCTTGACCTCTTCTCCTGCCCGGACTTTGGCCCTGGTGTAAACTGGTCCTGGCTGAGAGGGGTCAGTGGGACGCAACTGACCTGACCTGCGAAGCCCTCGGCTCCAGGCTTCCCGCAAGCAGGAATTTTTGGTGCTCGGATGTCACTGCATCTCGTTCCCACGAGCCACCGGCCCAGTGGCCTTACTGGTGGCCTTGAAACAGAGACCAGAGCTGGAAGAGGTGAAAACTCTCCCCAGAGGCTGAACTCTTGCCTTCTGCCTGGTGAGGAGCTGGGTCTGTGGTTGCAGCTCTCGCGGGGCCGGTGGGTGACAGCTCCAGGCCCCTCAAAATGGCATCTTTCCTGTAATAGCCCCAGCAAAAAGAAATTCAGGACCCCAAATGCAGTCATTCACAGGTAAAAAAAAAAAAAAAAAAAAAAAGCAAACTTTTCCATTCGCTTTTAAAGCCGTTTTTAGTTTCAGAAAGGCAGTTTGTGCATGCACACATGTAAAATGATGTGTCAGAAACAGGCATAAGAAGATTAAAAAAGAAATCTCCAATGCTGAAGTTAAAGCACTTAAGGAATTGGCAGAGACTTCAAGAGCCGGTTTCTGGTCCTAATGAAGTCGGTGGAAGTGCTGCCATGGACTTCAAGGGGACCATAATTTGGCGGTAACTCAGTAGGGAGCTGGAAGTGTTGATTAATAAATTGGAGACAATGTGGAGGAAGCGCTGAACTTCTTTCCGACAGATGTGCTGAAGAAGAGCCTGTAAGTTGAAGCATGCAGGAAAGGAACTGGTTTCCTTTGTGTTTGCAAACAGAAGATAGCGGGGAAAAAGCTACCTGATACTCATGTAACATGGCAGAGCTGGTATTAATAAATACCAGCGCTTTTCTGAGCAGCCTTCTGTTTCCAGGGAGTAGGTCATTCTTTAAAAAAAATGTATTAGCAAATGCCAGACCAAGCATTCAACAAATTCCTTTTTCTCAGAAGTAATTATTCAGTGGAAAACTTTACTGCTGGAGATTGCGGATTCTGCAGATTGTCCTCGGAGTTGGGCGCGTGCCTTTGATTACTCATTGCTGGCTTTTTGCTCAGTGATTTGTGCATGAATCTCCTCTGCTAGAACTCTTGACGGAGGTTAGCACGGCCTCAGAAAGCCATTCCTGGTGCAGATATGTTTTCAGGCTGAGTTTGCAAATCATTTAAGGCTGAAAAAAACCCCCTTTAATACCCTGTGCAGCAGTTCGCAGTTTAAAAACTTCCTATTTGTCCCTTTTTGTTTTCTGAGCTTTCAAGTGACTTTGGCTTAGGCAAGATATTCAGAGATCTTCAGAGAAAAGGCTTGTGAGGGAAGTGAAATGTTTCAGGATAAGAAGTCTTTGACTTCAATGAATGCTTTGGAGTGCGTTAGAAAATTTGCAGCCATAATTGTCTGCAATTCTTTGTGTCTCCTTCCCTACGATTTCCTTTCTTCTTTTCTTTTTGTTTGTTTATCTGCCTGTTCCATTTGATTGAAATTGCTTCCTCGCCTCCCGTTAAGTCGGAAGCTCTCCCAGAGCACGCTGCCAAAGCCAAACCCAAGAGACCTTCTGCCGCATCTCCTCCCCACGGGCTGGACACGAAACTTGTCCCCAGGGGCTGGACACGAAACCTGGTGGGGTCTTCTTCATGCAACAGCATCCCTTCTCTCGCAGGTGGTGAGACGGACCCAGGCGGCTCATGCTGGCGATTAACGTGGACCGGAGCACGTCTCCGCACGCCGGCAGAGCCCCCGGCAGCCTTCGTGGGGAGGGCAGGGGCAGGAGCGGAGCGGCTGAGCCGTGTCAGACTCCTTTTTCCCCTCTCAGAGGAACGAAGGGAATTTTGTGTGTGCGCTTGCGGGTCCAGGGGCAGCCAGCCCGTGACTCAGATGTGTACCTTGAGCTTGGAGTCAGGGTGGAATTGAAACGCTGAGATGAACCGGCGCTCCGAAATCACGCCCGGGTTGGGCGTCTGGGGAGGAGGATGGGGAATGAGTTCGGGCTGAACTGGCTTCAGCAACCTGTCACGAAGGGCGCGCACAGGACTGTCTGCAGGAGACACCAGCCTGGCACCCCACTTACGCCAAAGGCGCTGCCTGGGCCTCACAGCGCGGCACAACCCGCCGCGCTTGCCCCGGGGACGGCGGCGAGAGCAGGCCCCCGGAGGCAGCATGGCCGGGTCGACCATCACACGTGCCCTGGGTGACGAGGGGGGACACGGCAGGAGCCCTCCACCGGGAGACCACGGCAGAGCCTCACGGTCACCCGCCGTGCCCACCACAGGCGGCTCTCACCGCGGGGCCGGGAGCTGTGCCAGGCCGGGGTGGGGGGGGGGGGTAACCGGAGCGGTGCAACCCGCGGGTTAGGGGGATGCCGAGCCGCCCCCCTCCTCCTCCTCCTCCTCCTGCGACCCCGTGTGTCCGCAATCCCGCCCTGCCCGGCCCAGCGCGGCCCCCCGGGGGCGGTGCAGCCCGGGCCGGGGCCGGGCGGCGGGGCGGTGCCTGGCCGGGGGAGGCGGCGGGCGGGGACGCGCCGAACGGGGCCGGGCCCGGCGGAGCCGAGCGAGCGGGCGGGCGGCGGCGGCGGCGGTGGCGGCCTGGCGGAGCGTTGCGGGCCCGGGCCGGGGCAGGCAGGTAGGGGCCGAGCGGGGCGGGGCAGCGGCGGCGCCGCAGACAAAGGGAGGGCGGGCGGCAGCGCGGGCCCCGGGACCCGCCGGGCCGGGTTAGGGGAGCCGGGCCCCGCCGCCCTTCTCGCCCACCCCTCCCGCCTTCCCTCGCCGGGGCACGGCGGATCCCCGTCCTCCCCGAGTGGCCGACCCTCCCCTTGCCCTCGGCAGGGTTGCCCGGAGCCGGGGGTGCGGCGGGGCCTGCCCCGGGGGCGGCGGAGCCCACTTCGTCTGGGCTCCATCAGGCCTGGCGTCCCCCCGCCGTGGCTTCCCAGCCCTCCCTCCTCCGGTGCGCCGAACCGGGGGGGAGGTTGTGGATGAGGAGTACCGGGGTGTCCTCGGGCCGGGCACCCCCTGCTCGGCGGCGGGCAGGGACGGAAGGAGGGAGGGAGGGAAGGAGGGATGGATGCTGGCTGCCGCCCGAAAAGTCGGGGCCGAGCTGCAGCACGGGCGCCCAGGGCGAGGGGTGCGAGGCCTAAAGTGTCCCCGCGCTGGAGGAGCGTAAGTGGCGTGAGTTAAAAATGATAAAGGATTGAAGGAGATCGGGGCAGCGCGGCCGAGAGCCGGTTCGATGGTGCATGCCTTTCGCACGGCGTGGCTTGTCCAGTCTGGCTGGGGTCTCTGTAAAGCACGTTATCGCTCCCTCTGGAAGGGGTCCTAGCATTTGCCCGGCCACGGGTGAACTCCTGAGCCTTTCACGCATAGCTGTATTTATTTTTTCCCCCCAAGTCTTTTGTTTTTTTGCCTCCATCGCTGTCCCCGTGATGCCCGGCGGTGCAGAAGCCAGCTTGGCCACCTTTCGGCATCACCTGGAAGGCTCTGCTTCCCTGCCAGGCTGGTGCTCGCTCCCCGCGCCGCGATTGCGTCCCAGCGCCGTGGCTCTCCATTCCCACGGTCCCGGCCGGCTGCGGCCGCAGCACGCCGTGGGGCTGGTCTTCTACCAGCGCTCGCAGGGTTGGGAAGCCGGCGCCTTGCAATGCAGCTTTGTCACCGACAGCCTTGAAACAGCAGCTCTTCCTGCAGCAAAGCAGCATCTTTGTTACTTTAATCTCGAGAGTGTTTTTCACCAGGGCTGGGCTGGCGCAGACGGGGAAGCGAGCTGCCCCATGCCTGCTCCTCTCGCCTGTGCATGGGGACCCTGACCGAGGAAGTCGTCCTTTTCCAAATAAAACAACCAGGACGGATTCAATAGGAAATAAGTTCCTTGCTTCTGAGTGAACTTGCCGTGGGTGGAGAAGAAGGAAATTAAACAATAGAAAAAACGTGCGGGGCTTTATACGGCAGAAAAAAAAACCCCAAGCTTGCTGGCCTGTGGCGGGATGGCCGAGCATCTTCCCTTCACCCATGTTGGCGTTCCTTTTTGGCAAGGACGGCGAAGGCGATGGCGATGCTAGAGCTTCCTGACACCCATCAATGTCCGGGGCATCCGTGCATGGGTGTGGGGAAGCCAGAACCTCCCGTGTTACCATCCTGCATGTCCCCAAGCCACCCCGCAGGGTCACCTCGCTCAGTGCTGGTGTGTGCCATGCCACCCTGCCGGCTGCAGCTCCCAAATTCCTCCCTTCCCGACCTGGAGCGCTAGCGTGGGGCATGGATGCTGACAGGAAAGCTCTGCGAAGGCTTTCCCGCTTCCTGCACCTTTGGGAAGCTGATGGGTCCGGTCTGGTTGTGTTTGGGTGGGGATGGAAAACCCATCGCAGCCAAACAGACTTTTTATTACAGGTTGTTTTGGGTTTTTTCCCCTCTTTTCTTCCTGTGCAGCGCCATCGGTACTCTAGAACAGGACACATTTAATGCGCTGTTGGTGGTAATTTAAACAGAAGAAAAAAGACGCCTCACAAGTCAAAAACTAGGCTGGAGCGAAGAGGGAATGATTAATGCTTTTTTCAGTAGCATGTCATGGTGAAGTATGGCATGGCTGAGCGTGTCCCTGCTGCAGAGTGTCACCGGCACCGCCTGCCCCTCTCCGCCTGCAGGCTCTGGGTTTTATAACCAGGTTTGGTTTTGGGGACATCTCTGGGTGCCTGGGCTGGGGACAGAGAGCTGTGGTCCCGCTGAGCATCCTGTTTCGGGGGGGGCTTCTGGTTGGGTGCCGGAGTTGGAGCTGCTCTCTTGGCTCTTCGTGCTCTGGGGCGCAGTCATGGAGAGCTTTGCTTAAAAGGGGTTTTGTGGAGTTTTACCTGCTAGATGCACTTTATTGAGTTGTTTTTATATTTTTGGCTGAAGCAAAGCCTGCTAGACTTAAGGCAGGGAAAGAAGGAAGATATTAAGCTCCTATATCTTGTGATTGCTTCATGGCCACGGAGGGCTGGGGTTCCCAATCCATCTCGCTGACGTTTCCAGCCCTACTCTTGAAGGCACTTTAGGACCTCAGGAATGCCCTTGGCTTCCTTGTGTGGTTTTGGCTGAGGTGGTGGCATTGCTTTGTGCATTTTTACAATGTGCCATTGTCATGCGTGTGCTGGTGGCTTTGGAGCCTGAGACGGGGGAAGGAGTACCCGGGTAGAGGGAAAGCATGATGCTGCTTTCCTGGAGACCACCTCACAAACCTCGGGGGCTGTGATGACTCAGTCCCCAAGTGCCTACAGGAGATGGTGCCCCCTGCAGCCCCCCTCGGCACCCGTCCCAGGTGCGGAGGAACAGGACAGCCCTCGCGCTGGGACCCCTGGAAGGGCTCGGTGAGTCATGCAGCACGGACGCGGGGAGAGGGCAGCCTGTAGCTTATGATTCATGTTGTTTTCCTGCAAAAGCCACCGGCTGTAATGGCAGAGCTTGCAGAAGACGAATCAATACCAAGCCGTAAATCCCACACGTGACCGCTGGCCGGGTGGTGAGGGGGCTGGTGTTGGGAGCACCTCGGTTGCTGTGTCCTCCTCAAAAGCAGCAGGACCTTGCTGCAGAAGGGCTGAGATCCTCAGTGCTACCTTCAGGTGGTCTGAGCCTGGAGGGGTTTAGGAAGGTCAAGAGATTCCTGAAGGTGAGGTATTCCAGGAGGAGCTGCCCTGGTATTTGAGGGGGGCATGCCTGGAGGTCAGTCTGCTGCTCGTCTGGTCCAAAACCACGGAGATGCAGGTCTCTTGGAGAAACCAAGACTCTCTCCCACAGGCTTTGCTCTGTTGTTGACAAGGAACCCAAAATGTCTTGGAAATCTCGTCACTGATGTAAAGCAGGGAAGAAGAAGTAGTGTTTTCTGTCTCTCTGGGCATGTTGAGGGGTGGATGTACTGTGAGGGGTGTCCCTCTCAGCTCCCGCTGCCATGCGGGGAGATGTGTATCTCGACCGATGGCTCTGCGTATGGTCCTGAAGGATGACAGCCCCCAGGGTGTCCCTGCTCCTCAGGGCAGCGTGCTGCTCTCTTGGCTCTGCCTCCCGTGCCTTGGCCTCGGCAAAACCCAAATGCCGTCTGGCTACTTGCGAGCATCTCGCTGAGTATCCCCCTTCCTTCCCAACCACCGTCTGCTTCTTCACAGCCTTATACAGCCCTGCAACGCCAGCGCTTGGAGCCTGAAGCGGTGATTCCAGCTTAGAAAGAAGGGCAGTGTTGAAAAGGGTTAACGGCTCAGTCCTGAAATATGGCTGCAAAATGCTCTCGACGCCTGAAGTCTAAACGTACAGCTCAGGCCGTTTTATATCTCCTCCAGCAGCCTCGGTTCATCCCTTGGCTGCACTGGTGCACCGCTGACCTCGTGAATTTATGTCGGAGCGGGGAATTGAGGCTGGGAGGGAGGGAGGCCGTGCGTGGTACCCGGCATGGGATGGGGATGCTTTGCCTGATGGCTGTGTGAGGACGTGGGAGCCCACCTAAGTGGGGAACGTCCCCAGGTAGAGAGGCCAGGACTGACGTGTGATATTTGGTCCCCTGGCCCAGCTGGCCGGTGGGATGTGAAGCAGCACGCGTTACCCGTGGTTTATTAGCTCTCGGCTGAAACCACGAGCTGGTGTGCGTGGGGCAGGCGGTGCGGCACGGGGGATGGAGGGGCGGGTGGGACGTCGGAGCTTGGTTCCTCGAGCGTTTTTTTTGCCTTGAGGACAGGGCTGATGCTGTAGCCTGGGAGCAGATAAACTAAAGCAGCAGGCTTCCTGGAGAAACGCTGCTCAGTTTGTGCAGCCTCAGGCACGGGTCTGGAAATTGGGGAGGCAGGAGGCAGCTCGGGTGCCCGCAGCCCCGATGCTGTTGCTTGCAGGGGTCAAGCATGGCCTTTACCAGAGGTGTCTTAGAGGGTGAAAACAAAACAGATCTTGCAAGCGTCTCCCGTACTTTGCGCCTTTTCCTGCTCTCTGCATTTCTCCCGGCTTGGTGAGCATCGCAGCCTCTGGTACTTTTTAAGGGTGGCAAAGTTTGCATGCAGAGGTAATGTCTTTTATTAGCCTGACTAATACCTTCAGGAAAAAACAGATGTCCTCTTGGGCCCGAGGAATGCCTGCGTGCCCAAAATGTGTCGGTTTTTCCAACTGTGTCCATTGCTCTAATAAAAGATCTGACCTCCGCCTGGCCCGGCCATGACCTTGGAGTGTGCTGGCCCTGGGAGCATCCCGGCCGTGTGTCAGTGTGTGCTGCACAGCCCTTCCCCAAAGGACCCGCCATCCTGGGAGCCGTCGCCAGAGCATGCCCGCCCTTACCTGCCTCCTAATTTCAATGCCGGCTGCGAGCACCCGGTCCCACGGGTGCTTTGGGCTCCCAGCGGGGTCTGTCCGTGGGGGAAGCAGAGGTTGGCTGCGGCTCAGCAAAGCCATCAGGGCATCAGGCAGGATGGATGCGGTCCAGCGGGAGCATCCTTGGGAGCGCCTGGGAGGAGGGGGCAGCTCGTGCAGTGCTCCATCCTTGCAGGGATTTCTCCTGCATGCGGACGCTGGAGGGTTGGTTGCTCTCCGTGAGCTGGTTCATGCTGTGGTTTTAGGGATGCTGCTTTGCAAAAGTGCTGTTTTGGGGCCAGGTCAGCGCTCGGCGGGGTAGCCTGCACTCCCCAGAACAGCTGGCGGTTCTTCTGTGGCGGGACGGAGCTGCTCTCCTACCGACTTCAAATTCCCCATAATGGGAAGGTGTCAAGAAGACGAAGCAGCTTGCCCGTCCCGTGGGGCTCGCAGCGCTGCCGTGGGTGAGCGGGGGGAATCGCTGCTGCCCCGCAGCTCTCCATGATGGAGCATCACCCTGGCGCTCGTGGCAGGACCAGCATCTCTGCGGGGAAGATCTGGCCAAGCAAAGTGTCGGAGGCAGCAAAAGGTGGCGTTGAGGGCTTTTCAGTCAGGTTTTTTTTGAGTAGGAGTCCTCGTGTGACCTGCTGGTGAGAGCACCGGCTGCTGCTCTGGTGAAATATAAAAATTCACGTGAGATTATTTTTCCCTCGACCTTTTTCTTTTTAAAATACTTGGGATTCAGGCCCTGCTTATCCAGAAAGGCTGTCTGGTGCTTGGGAGAGCCACAGGAACCAACGCAGCCTATTTCAAAGCAGGAAAACCCGATTCATTGAGTGGATTTCCTCCCCCCCCTGTGAACCCACTTAAAATTCATGGAGAGTTTTGTCAGTAAGAACCTGTTTCAATTAACAGACAAAAGAAACTCTCCTCGTTAAGCGCCTCTTTCAATTAAGGTTTGGGAGAATTCCCCCAGCTCCGAGGGAGGCTGTTCCTGAGGATTCAAGGGCAAAAAATACCCGTGAGGAGGAACAACCTGCAAAGGGCTCCGGCTTTTTTTGGGGGGGAGTCAGCGGCACGGTCTGAACCATAAGCTGGCTGCAGCATGTCGGGGTGTTTGGTCGGGATGGTGTCGGGGAGCATCGCTGCCGGAGGGTCGGCTGCCCAGCCCGGCATCCCTGGGGCGTAGGAAAGCTAATGACTGCTGCTAATTGCTGGCCTAGTTTATGGAGGAGGCTGATTTCATGTGGGTGTTGGGAGATGCTGGGGGGAGCACAGAGAGGTACTCTTCCAGATCAGGGTGCTGGGGACAAGGCGGGTGGCAGCCACCGGTGCCACCTTCCAGCCACCGTTGCCACCTTCCAGCCACTGGTACCCAAGGCTCAGAAGTGGGGTGACCTCCCCGGGGGGTTCATCTGTACAGCCTCGCTGGCGGGGGGGGCTGCAGCACCTCGGGGCTGGGGAAGGGGCTGGGAGACGGGAGTTAGGAGGGGCAGGACCTGGGGAGCGGGGTTAAGATGCGGGGTTTGCTAAAGCTGGTCTTAAAAGCCCCACCAGTCAGGCTTGCCAGCTGCTCTGCCACGGAAAAAGTTTTACTCGTAGCCTTCCAGAAACCTCACCCAGTTCTTTGGGGTTTTGGGTGGTTTTTTTTTTTTTTTCATTTGTTTGGGGTTTTTTCTCCCCTAAAAATTCATCAAATATTTGCAGTGATTTGCCGCACACCGAACTTCGCCTTTCCATCCCTCTGCAGGGAAAGAAATGTTTTCGTGATTGTTTTTTTGAAGAAAACTCAAAGAAAGCGTAAAACTGAAGTGCTGAAAGGGCTTTCTGGGTGAAAAGCATCTCTTCCAGAGCTAGACACTTTGGCAAAAAATAACTTTTACGTGAAAATCTTTGACTGCTTTTGCTGGGCAGATCACTCATCTTGGTTTCTTTCCTGCAGGAGCGGGCAGGTGGTGGGCAGCCGGAGCTGGAGTTTTATTTCCAGAGAATAAACTTGGTTCAGCAGCAGCAGTTGAGGTGGATGCTCCAACTGCTCATTTCTGGCCAGGCTTTATAAATCAAATCTTAAATAAAGTGCTGAGAAAAAGGGAGGATTTTCCTGCTGAAGTCCCCCTGGGATCCAAATGCTCCAGATGTTGAATAAATCAGGGATAATTTTTCCCAATATTCCCTTGTGTTTGCTCCTGTCCAGCCTGTGCGCAGCAGGGAGAAGCCGAGCCAGGTGGGTTTGGCGGGGAGCAGCGCCGGTGGCTGCCTGGCCTTGCCTGCTGCTGCCTGTCCCGGGGGCAGATGGCGGGGTTGCCATTGTCCTTCTTTAATTTTGCATCTTTTGGGCACTGGGGAAACGCTGTGTCCTTAGGAAAGTGGCACTGGGGCTGTCCCCCTGCCAGCAGCAGGGTGGGTTTTTTTTTCCCTGGTGTGTTGTAACTACTGTTTGCAAAGCACTTAAGCAGCCCGTGTAATCTACTGCTAAGACGCTCCTTATCTGGCATTATAAAACTGTCCTGGTGGCACACGGGCAGACTCAGCGAGAGCGGGCAGCCGGGATGAGCTTGTTTCTGCTCATTTCTGTCCTTCTGCCCATTTTCCCCTCTCCGTCTGCTCCGTATCCCGCTCCCCTGCCTGCACACCCTGCGTTTGCAGCCTGGCAGGAGGCAGCTGGATGTCCATACAGCTCATCTTTCCATCCGTGTCTCTCTGGGCCCATCCTAAGGGCTCACCCGGGCTGTCAGTAAGTGGGGAGCGACAGGAAAATCCCCAGTTTTGCAGCAGTTGACGCTTTTATACCGGGTTACAGCTTTGTCCCCTCCGGCGCAGGGCTTCAGTCCCTGCTCGAGGAGCGCCTCGGTGGGATGCGCAGGGAGCTCTGACCTGCTGTCTCCTGTGCTTTGATACCGGTGTGCATCGTCACACCACCGCGCACCGAAGCAAAGGAGTTCATCTCCTTCTGATTGTGCCTTCTCTTGGCCAGTGGATCCGGCCCTGGCTGGGGAGGGAGGTTATGGGGACAGGGACAGGCTGTGTCCTTTGCACCTTGTGATGGCTCTTGTCCCATGCCAGTTCTCCCAGCTCTTTGTAGATATTTCCAGTCACAGTTGGGCTCGCTGCCATTCAGAGTTAATAAAGGCAGCGGTGCAAAGGTAGGTGTTTAAAGACAGGTTTTTCACGCCAGTTACTTTTTAATTTTCAAAGCAAGCTCCCCTGTCTTAAGCTCATGGTTGTCTCTTGAATGATATGGTGGCATTAATCTCCTCCCTAAGGACGTGCTTAGCTCAGTGGTTTTAGATCTGCAGCCCTCTAAATATTACCAGCGGAGTGAAGGGGATTCCTTCGAGAGGGAACTTAAACCTATTAATAATAATTTGGCTGCCTTTTGTGCATATTCTACAGGTAGTTTGCGATTTGCGGGGCTGCAGGGCACCGGGTAGTGACCGCTGAGGATGCTGGCGAGGATGTGTGAGGCATGGGAGACACAGCAGGCGTGGTGGGCTGAGTGTTGTTGCCCTGCTGGGGACGTGGGTCCCAGCCTGGCCAAATTTAGACCTTCCAGTAGCCTTTTGCCATCAAACGTCCAAGTGGGAGACAAAGCAGATGCATCGGTGGGGCCAAGCTGGCCGCAACCCCTGCGGTGGTTGGATACGGGAAGGGAAGCGTTGGAGCGAGCCGAAGCGATTGCGAATTGCTGAGCTGGGCGATGCAATTTAGAATCCTGCCTCTAAATCCTCCTCCATCCAGGCTTAACCCCCAGGGCTGGCTTACGTGGGGAAGCGGAGCTGGCGTGGCGGTGACAAGGTGATTGTCCGGCAGTGCCAGTGTGGTGGGGCTCTCCCCGCGGTGATGGGGAGTGAGGGGCACCCAAAGGGTGCTGGCAGGAGAGGAGCGGGATGACCCACCCTGGCTGCAGTGTTTAGGATGTGGTCGCGTCTCTGTGGGTTGAATTTTGGGGGTCTGTGACCTACCAGAGGCAGTGGTCCGGGGTCCTTGCACTGCGGTGGGAAGCAGGTTTGGGGGTCTCTTCTCCAGGAGCGTGGATGCTTGCTCCCTCCCTTGCAGCTCTTTCCAAAGGGGCGTGAGGCAGATGCATGAGCAATTTTTTGCCATGTCACACGTGGTTTTGAGCTCACCTTCCATCCCTGGGCTTGGGAGAGTTGATTTATTTGACAGCCAGGACTTGCAAACAGCCTGATTTTTCACTGCTTGCACCTGCAGCCAGACCTATCGCACCCTCCGATAAATCAAACCCTGCTGCAGTTGTCTGCTTAGACCACTGACCCTTCCCTCTCCTCCAGGTCTGCTTGCACTCTCTTGCTTGTATTTAATCCTGCCATTGCATCCCTGCAAAATCCCACCGGAGGGTAAAGGCAGAGTACTGCAAGCTGCCGACAGGGATGGTTTCATCCCCTCCCGTGCCCCTCTGCCATTCCGGGGTGCCGTGGTTCCCCGGGGAGCATTTATCGCCGATAACTCTGGCCAGGGGGAAACCGCAGCCTCCAAAACATGCCGGGGAGGTGTGTGGAATTTAGAAAAGGTTTTAAACCATTTTCCCCTTCTTCTGCAGCTGTCTTGGGTTTGAAGTGCTGATAGTAAAGGGCTTCCCTGGCCACTGGTTGCACTCCCTGCCTGCCCCGGGGTCGGATTCGGCCCCGCGGGTGCTCCGGGCTCCCGGCTGCGCCGGGGAAGCCGCTCAGATGCTGATTGTGTTTGTCAGGAATTAAGAGCAGTGTGGCTAAGCCTCCTCGCCGAGCCTCCTCTCCAGCAGAGCCTGGGTGAGGTCTTTGCTCAGAAACCCACCAGAAAACAGCATTTTTTGGGACTCTTTCTCCTGTGGTCCTCATCGTGCGGCTCTGGCTGAGCACCCGTCTGTGCGATGGCAGCCCGTCGGCACCGAACGGCGTTTCTGGGAGCCTGAGGTCTGCGTGTGGGACTCAGTCTGACATTTCCAGCTGGTGCCTTTTAAATAACCACTGTGGTTTTAAAAGGCACCTGAGCAGCTTCTAAAAATCAGGTTAAAAGGAAGTTTGACTCCGGCTGTCACCTTGCCAGCTCTTGTGTTTTTTTTTTTTTCTGTTTTACCATCGTGTTTAGCTTTTTGTTTTAGAAAAGCTGTTGGTCTCAAAAACTTGTTTTGTGCTCTTGGGCCTAAACCTGCTTCCTTCTCTGGGGTGAAGCTGTTGGCTCTCCCAGCGCTGCTGGGGTTGTGCAGGGGTTTGCTGGCCAGCGTGCCGCCAGCACCCGCTCCCGTGGGGAAAACCCTGAGCGGGAGCATCCCCACCCCACAGCATCGCCCCAAACCCCTCAGCATCCTCCTCGGGGAGGGTTTGCTCCAACAGCGAACCGGCAGAGCAGGATTCCTGCCTGCTCTCTGCCTTGGCGGCGGGTTCGCGGGGCGGGACGCTGCCTGCCCCCGGTCCCGGCTCACACCTGGCTGCTCTGGGGGTCCGGCGCTGGCCCCCTGCCCGGGCAGGCGTTGCCTTCGTGCTTTGACATGGCAGCCTCCCTCCCCGGGGAGAGTAAGCTGGCATCTTCCCGGAGATGCTGTCTCCAAAGCCTGGTCATTGAATACTGTAATTAAAAGCTCTTAGAAGAGGATGGACTAATGAAGCCCCCTTGGAAATGGCAGGTGATGTGGGCACAGGGCCGTGCTTCCGTCTGCTCTGTCTTGTGGAGGGTGGTGCGAGGACGGACGTGCCGTCCTGTCTGTCAGCCACCAGCCCCAGCGCTGGCATCAAACCTGCTGGCTGTTACTTGCCCGCCCATCGCCATGGGAGCGTGGCTGCCAGCACCCCACCGCTTCTAAAAGAGGAGAGAAACGGAGGGGGAATGGGAAGGCATGGCCGGGATACTTGATAATGCCGTCCTGGCTGTCCGCATCCGTAGGGATGGTACCCAGGCAGGGGAGACTCCCTCTGCACAGGTGCATCTCTAAAAGCAACGTCCCTATCTGCTTCTCCTTTCGGTCCTGCCTGGAGATCATCCGTGTGTGCAAAGATTAATTACAAATTGATAAAACCAGGTGCTCTGCCGTGCTACAACAGTGGAGGTTGCTGGCGGATGACGGAGGTGGCGATGGAGGCAGCGATGGAGGCTGGCTGCTGGCGGCGTGCGCGGGGTCTGGGCAAAGTACTGCTGTGCCGGTGGCGTTGGGAAGCGGAGCCTGGAGCAGAGCTTGCTGCATGGAAGGGCAGGGATGACAGGATTACCCTGCCAAACCCCAGCCTGTAATCCACGGTACTGTTCAGCCGGCCACGTTTAATCCCGTTACGTGCCCGGCTGGTGTCTGTAGGGCAGGCGTCTGGCTGTGGTACCGGCGGGGTGCGGGGAGCTCTCCCCGGGGAGGAGCGGGGACCTCTGCCCTTGTCCCCAGCACTGGCGTTGGGTTTGGGGATGGTGCTGCAAAGCCACCGTGTCAACACTTTTTATTTTCCTTAAACACACTGGCCGCATCAGCGTCCCCCCAGGCGCCTTCATCTCCCGGCAAGCAGTGCCCATCCTATTTTTTTTGTGTCTTTGTTTTCTTTTTTTAAATGAGCCTTTCACGGGGAAGGGAAAAATATTCCCAAGGTCCCTTCGGCTCCGCAGGGGAGCTCCCACGTGCCTGTCTCAGTGACCTTGGCTGGCGGCTCCTGGCTCGGCCTCGTGCTGCCCGGCTGGCCGGCTGCCCGCATCCCTCCCCGCCAGCCGGGCTGGGCGACGGGAGCCTCGGACCTCCGCACCCCCGTTCTCCTCGACTCAGCCTGGCTCCTGCTGGGCAAACAGGAGGAGCGGGGCTGCTTCTCCAGCCGCTTGGTGTGATGGAGACTCGTGGGGAGCCAGGGGCTCCCCCCTATAGCACCCCGGCGGTGCTGCCATGCCCCGGGCACACACCGCAGCCGGGGTCCCACGGCACACCTGCGTGCTGCACTCCCGCCCCATCCCCGGCGCCGTCGGGAGCTCGCGGCGCTCTCACGGCAAGCCCTGGCACGCCGGCGAGCTCGCCGAGGGATCTGCCAGGGCCGCCGCGCTGGCGTAAATAAAAGCGGCGGCGTTGGTACCGACGCCGACCCTGCCTGCTCATCCCACCTCTCTCTCTCGCAGGGCGCCGCGTGGAGCCGGGGGGACTGGGGCACCCCAGGGAGCCGCCATGCCCGCGCGCCCGCCGCGAGCCGCGCCGTGGCCGCCCGCCACCCCCTCGTCCTGCTGAGGCCACGGAGCTGCTGCTGCCACCGCTGCCACCGCTGCGGGGATTTCGGCTCGGCAAGGGGACTCTCGGTGCATCTGCCATGGTGACATGAAGTGAGCAGCGAGGGACGCCGGACTGCTGGAGGGGAGAGAGCCTGCACAGGCAGCCTGCTAGTATTTTAATTTATTAGTAGCATTCAGTTTTGTTTTACCTATTTTTTTCAGTCGGTTGGTTGCTTCTTCCCCTCCCCGGGGCTCGCGAGGGGAGGGGGCAGGCAGGGGAGAGGGGCCCCACCTCGCCCTGCGGATGCAAGGATGACTGTGCTGGCCAGGGCCTGGCGGGGTATCCGGCAGCTCTCTCTGCAGGTGGTGTTGCTCCTGCTCTTTGCCTTCTGCCTGCTCAGTGTTTTCGTCTCTGCGTATTATTTATATGGGTGGAAAAGGGGTTTGGAGCCCTCCGGGGACGTGGCGGTGCCGGACTGTGATGAGCCCAAGGTCGCCCCTTCCCGCTTGCTGCCGCTGAAGACCCTCAAGGCGGCCGACTCCTCCCGCACGGACCCCTTGGTGCTGGTCTTCGTGGAGAGCCTCTACTCCCAGCTGGGCCAGGAGATCGTGGCTATTTTGGAGTCGAGTCGCTTCAAATACAGGACAGAGATTGCCCCGGGGAAGGGGGACATGCCCACACTGACTGACAAGGACCGGGGACGCTTTGCGCTCATCATCTACGAGAACATCCTTAAGTACGTCAACCTGGATGCCTGGAACCGGGAGCTGCTGGACAAATACTGCGTGGAGTACGGTGTGGGCATCGTCGGCTTCTTCAAGGTAAGGGGGTGTGCGGGGCAAACCGAGACCCCGTGGCCAGGCTGGGTGTGAGTGGGTGGCTCTGGGGTCCCAGCGCCCTGCAGGGACTGCGCCCTCCCCTTGCTTTGTGCGAGCAGCCCGAGTTGGTGTGAAGCCGGCCCGCAGCCTGGCATGGGGTGCAGGTTTCTCACCGAGGGCACCATCTTAGCCCTCGCCCCATGGAAGGGCTGTGCGGCTCCTGGCTGTTCTCGGGGTAAAAACACACCTCTGGGATCAGTCTGGTTGCTTTTAGCATCCCGTTTCCCAGCACTGACCCTTGCTGGGGTTCACCAAAAGCAGGAGCCGGTATTTTTCCTCGGCAGCCCCTTGCCCTTCTCCTGCCCAGGGCTTGCAGTCCCAGCGGGTTTGCATGTTCTATGTGAGCAGGATTGAGTGTGCGAGGGGGACAAGGGTGGCCAATGCTCAGGAGAGGAAGGGGAGGGAAGCCAGCACACGGATCTGTGGGGGTGGTGAGCCGCCTAGCCCCTCGCCATGGCCATTGGTGCCCCTGGTGAGCCCTTGCCTGCACAGCCAGGCCGGGCACTTGGTGTGTTTTTCAATGCCTCTGTCCCCCACGTCCTGTCTCCTCCAGCTCCCATCTCTCCCCATGCAGGCCAACGAGAACAGCCTGCTGAGCGCCCAGCTGAAGGGCTTCCCCCTCTTCCTCCACTCCAACCTGGCGCTGAAGGACTGCAGCATCAACCCCAAGTCGCCCCTGCTGTACATCACGCGTCCCAGTGAGGTGGAGAAGGGGGTGCTCCCTGGTGAGGACTGGACCGTCTTCCAGTCCAACCACTCCACCTACGAGCCGGTCCTCCTGGCCAAGACCAAGTCAGCTGAGTCCATCCCACACATGAGCGTGGACGCGGCGCTGCACACCACCGTGATGCAGGACCTGGGCCTCCACGATGGCATCCAGAGGGTGCTTTTTGGCAACAACCTCAACTTCTGGCTGCACAAGCTCGTCTTCGTGGACTCTGTCTCCTTCCTGACAGGCAAGAGACTCTCCCTGCCCCTCGACCGCTACATCCTGGTGGACATCGACGACATCTTTGTGGGCAAGGAGGGCACACGCATGAAGGTGGAAGATGTCAAGGTGCGGCTGTGATGTCCTGGCTGGGTGGGCAGGGGGATGTGTGGGGGTGGGTGCTTGTGCCTGCTCTGGGATGTTGCAGGGATGAGTTTTCCTGCCCCCAGAGCATCCCCCGGCCCCGTGGGAGCCCCTCTGCAAAGCTCTCGGGGGTACGGGTCCTTGCCCTGGTGTGGCAGCCGCCCCCACGGCCGTGTGCTGAGGACATTTTGCTTTCTCTCCCCCCCTCCCAGGCACTATTTGACACGCAGAACGAGCTGCGCACCCACATCCCGAACTTCACCTTCAACCTGGGATACTCAGGGAAATTCTTCCACACGGGTGAGGAGGGCAAGGGCATGGCTTTGCCTCTTGGTGCCGTACGGCTGGTGTTGCGGCACAAACCGGTGCTCAAAGAGGCCGAAGTTGGGGCTGCAGGAGGGTCCTTGGGCATCCCACCCTTGCTGTCCCCCATCACCCGGTCGCTGAGAGGGGCCTCCCCTCCCTCTACCCGAGCTGCTCGCGTGCGGCTCCGCATGCCCGGCGGTGACAGCGAGCGTCGTGCCCGCAGGTACCGATGCCGAGGACGAAGGCGACGACCTGCTGCTGTCCTACGTGAGGGAGTTTTGGTGGTTTCCCCATATGTGGAGCCATATGCAGCCTCACCTCTTCCACAACCAGTCGGTTCTCGCTGAGCAGATGACATTAAACAAGAAATTCGCTGTCGTGAGTAAGATGCCGCCGGCAGGGGTGCTTGTGGTGAGGGGAGGATGGGAGGAGGGAGGCAAAGAGGCAGCAATCTGCCTGGGTTGCCCGTTCAAGGGAAGACACCATCCATGCGTTGCAGCGGTGCCTGCCTAGCCTGGTACCCGGGGGACGCGGGGGTCCATCCGTGGGGGATGTGGAGGTCCGACCCATGGCTCTGCAGGAGGAAGAGTCTGTTTGGGTTGGTGTGTGCTGGGTTTTAGCTGAGCTTAGGATTGGGTGTTTATCCCGGGGTGGTTTGATGCTGTGCTGGGCTGTGATGCAGGATCCCGGAGCGGTGGCCATGTGCCGGGAGGCTCCTGCTGGTGGAAACTCCCTCTGCAGGCTGAGCTGTCGGGGACACGTTTGGTTTATAAAGGCAGGCTCTGACCTTCAGCTTGGTAAGGGGTTGTCCATCCTCTTGGACCGTCCTTTATCTGCCCTGGATAAAGCCAGCGTTGAGACCAGATCGTGCTGCGATCAACTGGTTTGCTCACAGTTGTCTCAAATCCAAACCCAGTAAAGTCAGACCCAGTAATAATAATTCAGTCCTATGGCCTAAGAGAGGGATCTTCAAGCTGACTTAAATTCATTGTCTGATAATTGGAGGTGCTTAAATAGAGAGAGACCAGACCATCCCTACTTGGGATGGTTGTCCAGCTCGGAATTTCCAGGCTGTTTTATATCTGCTGATACAAACCAATTTAGAGTCCTGTGTAGATGTATCTCCTCGTTCTCCACAGAAAAGCTTTGCTGCTGCTGTTTTGTTGGTGACAACAGAAATGACAGGGATGAGGGTGGTCCACGTGAAGCAGAGGAGCGACTATCCACCCAGCATGTATGCTGCTGGGCTCCCTTCCATGGAGACAGCCCTGATTAGGAGAGGATGCGCAGGCACAGCCCTGCCCTGGTTGCTCTCCAGAGACACAAATTGGCTATTTGTAGTTGGGAATGGGCAGTCCCTTAGGGAGAAATTGGTTTGGGATGTTGTGGGTTTGGCGTCACCACCGTCACCCACTCCCTGCTCTCTTTTCTGCAGGAGCACGGCATCCCCACTGACATGGGGTACGCTGTGGCCCCCCACCACTCGGGTGTGTACCCTGTCCACGTACAGTTGTACGAAGCTTGGAAGCAGGTTTGGTCAATCAAAGTGACGAGCACGGAGGAGTACCCCCACCTGAAACCTGCTCGCTATCGCCGTGGCTTCATCCACAATGGCATCATGGTAGGTGGCCAGGCTTTATCTGTGGTGCTTCTCTCCTCTGCCTCCCCGAGCAAAACCCAGAACCTCAGTGAGTGGTTTCTGGGCAGCTCGGAGGGTTCGATTTGAGGGCGCTGTGCCCTCTGCTCATCCTGCGTGGGGGAAGCTCATGTAAGGACACTTTCTGACTTCTTCGCCTGTCCACCTCCATCCCTTGTGGGCATGAGGATTCAAGTCAGAGGTGGTGAGGGGCAGCGGAGCCAATCCAGGCCCCTGAAGGGTTGAGGACCCCCTTTTCGTTTTGGAGGTGGAAGGGGACCCAGACCTGGATCATAGAATCATAGAATGGTTTATGTTGGAAGGGACCTTGAAGATCATCGAGTTCCAACCCCCCTGCCATGGGCAGGGACACCTCCCACCAGCCCAGGTTGCCCAAGGCCACGTCCAGCCTGGCCTTGAACACCTCCAGGGACGGGGCTTCAACAACCTCTCTGGGCAGCCTGTTCCAGTGCCTCACCGCCCTTAAAGTGAAAAACTTCTTCCTAATGTTTAATCTAAACCTGCCCTCTTCCAGCTTAAAGCCGTTCCCCCTCGTCCTATCACTACATACTCCATACTCACATACATGCTCCATGCATGTCTTTCTCCTGCCTCAGGTACTCCCCCGGCAAACCTGCGGTCTCTTCACGCACACCATCTTCTACAACGAATACCCTGGTGGCTCCAGTGAGCTGGACAAAATCATCAACGGGGGCGAACTGTTCCTGACTGTGCTCCTCAACCCTGTGAGTACTGCCATCTGGCTGCCTGGGGACAGACGGACAGGTATCCCTTGTAGAGCCGTCCCCCAGTGCTGCTGTGGGCCATGTCCCTGATGTCCTGAGCCAGGGTGGGAGCCGTTTGTGTGGGATGGCTGCCGGCTGCGGCTCCACTAACCCCTGCTCCGTCCTCTCCGCTTCAGATCAGCATCTTCATGACCCATCTGTCCAATTACGGCAATGACCGCCTGGGCTTGTACACCTTCAAGCACCTGGTCCGCTTCCTGAACTCCTGGACCAACTTAAAGCTCCAGACATTACCGCCTGTGCAGCTGGCACAGAAATACTTCCAGATCTTCTCCGAGGAGAAGGACCCGCTGTGGCAGGTACCCCTCGTGCCTGGAATGGGGGGGAACAGGAGCTGTTTTGTCTCTTTGTGGTTCTGCGGGTGGTGCTAGGAAGGACTTTGCCCCACAGAGCCCCAATCTTTGCCCTGCCTGCTGAGCAGCGTGGTGCTGAGCAGCGTGGCCTCCCCATGCGTCTGCTTGGGCTGGGGGCGTCTGAGCAGCGGTGCACAGTCCCATCCAGGCCGCCTTGTCTCTAATCCTCCCCTGCGTTTCAGGATCCCTGTGAAGACAAGCGTCACAAAGACATTTGGTCCAAAGAAAAGACCTGTGACCGATTCCCAAAGCTTCTGATCATCGGGCCTCAAAAAACAGGTGCTTCCCTTCACCCTCGGTGCTGTGAGCATGCTGGGAGGCTTGCTGGCTCCCCCGTGCACCCCCAGAGAGCCCCTCTCAGCCCTCCTGCCCCGAAGCAGAGCTCAGAGGGAGGTTTGGCCCAAGTCAGCTCCCGCTTTCTGTCTGTCCAAAGGAACGACTGCCCTTTATCTCTTCTTGGGGATGCACCCGGACCTGAGCAGTAACTACCCCAGCTCAGAGACCTTCGAGGAGATACAGTTCTTCAATGGACACAACTACCACAAGGGCATTGACTGGTAGGTCTCCCCACCGTGGGTGCTGAGCTGGGAGCGCTGGTTTCTTCAGGAACCAGAGCAGTGGTGCCATCGAGTTTCCCATTGGCCTCACAGCCACCGGGCTCTTGGCAGAGGGCACCTGGGCGCTGCAAGGTGGGACGAATCGTGCATAGGTTCTGCCTTGTGCCTTCAGGCCATCACACCACCATGATTTACCCCTGAGATGTTGTCCATAAGGCAAAGGCCATTTGCCAGGACTCAGAAGTGTCCTTGGCAGAAGCTGGGCTTGTGTTCATCTGCTCCCCCCTGGTTTTGGGGTCTGCTTGGGGAATCTGTTGAGGCCTGGCCCTCCAGAATGGCTGTAGGGGGTTGTGGGGCCCCAGGCAGCGTGTCGGACCTGGGGGGACCCTGCAGGGTGAGTACGTGGTACAGGGTGTCTGAGATGTCACCTGCGAGGGGGGGTGCTGGGGACATTCCGTGCTGCCCATCCGCCTGCCTCACGCTGTGCCTCCTCCAGGTACATGGAGTTCTTCCCCATCCCCTCCAACACCACCTCCGACTTCTACTTTGAGAAAAGTGCCAACTATTTTGACTCAGAAGTGGCTCCCCGGCGAGCTGCGGCCCTGCTTTCCAAGGCCAAAGTCATCACCATCCTCATCAACCCTGCAGATCGAGCCTACTCCTGGTATCAGGTGAGCCACCCGCCTCGGCCTCTCCCCCAGCTTGGGCAGCCCTGTGGGGCAGTGGGCCAGGAGTTTCCCTCCGTCAGCTTGGTCTGGGAGCTGGGGTGGCTGCAGGCGCTGCAGTTTTTGGCTAAACAAGATGTGCAAGGATGCAGCGTGGTTGCCTGGGAGCCACGGTGCCTCACGGGCAGCCCAGGATTTGGGTTGCCCCAGGAAAAAACTTACGTCGCTTATGCCTGACAGCACCAGCGAGCTCACGACGACCCGGTCGCCCTGAAATACACCTTCCACGAGGTGATCACGGCGGGACCCGAGGCTGCTCCGAAGCTCCGCACCCTGCAGAACCGCTGCCTGGTGCCGGGCTGGTACGCCACCCACATCGAGCGCTGGCTGAACAGCTACCACGCCAACCAGGTAGGGATGGGAGCGCCCCGCTCCTACGGTGGCGGCACCCCAGGGACACCCCCTCACCCAAGCAAGGATGCGCGGGGAAGAAAGCTTGGGTCACAAGTCAGCTGCGAGGGGTGCTCCTGTGGGAGCTGCTTTTCTTAAATAACCACGGGGAGAAGGGTAAAAGTACTTGGGGAAGGTGCAGAGGGCAGATATTGTGCGAGAAGGAAAGCCTTGTAGTGTGAGGTTGGTGATGGACGATGGAGAAAGATGTCCTTGTGCCTGCCCTGGGCAGGTAGGTCCTTCTGCCGCTCCTCTGGCAAAGCAGGGTTGAAAGGGGGGGCCATGGCATGGAGGGCTGTGGGTGGCTTTGCAGGGGCATCCACCGCTTGCCCGACGCTCTTGGCCACAGACCCCCGCGGGGCTGCCCTGTCCAGTGTCACCGTGGCATCGAAGGAGGACAAAAATAGCGGGCGAAGCTGCCCGTGGTTCGAGCTGCCTGCAGGGGAAACGGGGGCTGGATGCCAGCCCTGCTGTGACCCGCACAGTGGAGCGCCGCTGGCAGTGTATGGGCCACATCGTGCCATTCTGCTCAGTCCCCGAATGATTTTTCCACCATCATTTAACCTTATAAAGTCTATTAGCTGTCTGCTTCTGGCGTAATTGCTGTAATGCAATCCTGGCTGGCCAGGGATTGGGTGGCCCCGAGCCGAAACTCTGATGTTTTCCTAGATGGATCCTGGCCCTGGCTTTTATTTGCATTTAATTTTCCAACACCCAGTGTAAGTGAACACCGGGGCACGTTAGCATTCAAAAGGGGACCCTGCGCTGGCTGTGACAAATTTGGCTCCGAGATGGCGAAAGGTGCGGTGAAGGCATCCTTGTGCCCTGGGAGAGCAGGGCTGGGAGCCAGCGGGACCTCACCGCCCTGCCTTGCTCCTTGCAGATCCTGGTCCTGGATGGCAAGCTGCTCCGAACGGAACCCGCCAAAGTGATGGAGACGGTCCAGAAATTCCTTGGCGTGACCAACTTCATCGATTATCACAAGACGCTGGCGTGAGTCCTTCCCTAAACTTCTCTTTCCTCCAACCTGCCGTTGCTGCCGGTGCAGCGGGTTGCCCCTGGGGACACCCAGTACTGTCCCAGGGCAGCCCCAGCCCTGGGGCTCACCGCAGAGCTGCTGCTGCTCTTGATGAGACCAAGGTTTCACCTGAGGCCACAACAGCAACTCCTCGTTGCTGCGACCTACACTGGGGTAGCTGCAACCACAAATAACGTTCAAGAAGCACCTCGCTTTGCTGCGCTTATCCGGGCACCACGGTGGTGTCGCCGCAGGCAGCCCGGGAGCAGCTCTGGGCTCCTGGGGCAGAGTTCAGGGATGCGTTCATGCCACTTGTGATGGTGTTGAGCACACCGGCGCCTCGTGCACACGCTGCAGAGAGCGGCTCTTGCCGCTGCCCGTGTAGCACCTCCAGGGGTGTCACCTTGCTCTGAGCCTTCCAGACATTAAAGCCCACCATGGGAAGCAGAAGATTCCAGAGTTCCTAAAAAAATAATAACTCACCTCTGCGCTGGGCTTGCCTGTATACGTGACCACTCTGAGCCTGCACCCGGGTGCCGTGGGGCTCCTGAGGGATTCCAGGGCCAAAGGTGCTGCAGAAAATAATAATTAAACTCGTGTAGACCCCTGTGCTCCCTCAGCAGGGTGATGCGGTGATGAATGAACCGTGTCGGGCTGCTTACTGTGCGGCTGTACGGGGAACCTGCTGTACCAGGGGGGCGGTGATGAGATGTTAGCTGGGCTGTGGATTAAAAAGAGGTGGAGAAGTGCCCCCGTGCAGGGCTGGGCAGCAGCGGGGTTTGGCGGGCAGCGTGCCTGCCTGCAGCAGGCGTGAGGGAGCACGAGGGGTGAGGCAGAGCTCTCGCTTCGCAGGTTTGATCCGAAGAAAGGATTTTGGTGTCAGCTTCTGGATGGAGGGAAAACTAAATGCTTGGGAAAGAGCAAAGGGAGGAAGTACCCCGAGATGGATTCGGATGTGAGTATGCAGAAAACCTCCTGGGATGGTCCCGAGCGGGGCCGGGGGGGCTGTGTCGGTGCGGTGGGCTCGGGGGGCTGGTTCCCCTGACACTCCTCTCTGTTTTCTTCCCGATGCAGTCGCGCGCCTTCCTGCGGGACTATTACAGGGACCATAACATCGAGCTCTCCAAGCTCCTGTACAAAATGGGGCAGACGCTGCCCACCTGGCTGCGGGAGGAGCTGCAGAGCACCAGGTAGCTGCCGCCCGCCGCCCGCCCAGCAATACCCGAGCGGGGCCGACCCCTGCCCCCGGCGGGACCTTCCTCAGCAATACCCGGCCGGCGCCTCGGAGGGGACCCCCAGGAGCGGACGGCTGCGCCGGAGGCTGCCCCAGCGGTGGCCTGACTGTGGTCCCCGTGCTGCCACCTCTCCACCTACCCCACACCCATTTCTCTTTCGTTTTTTTTTTTTTTTTTTTTTTTTTCCTTTTTAATTCTTGGGCCTGTCGGTGAGGTCCCTTCCCGCCCTGCTCCAACATGAGGAAGTGGTACAAATTCCCCCTTTCTCTGCCCAAAACGGGCCCTGACTCCCCTGGGCCTGAGAGCAGTGGCAGAGCCATCCCTCACCTCCTGGTCCGAGGGTGGAGGAGCTGCTCTGGGCACGCTGGAGGTGACTTTGCTGAGCTGGAGCGGGAGAACAGAGCTGGTAGAGACCCAAAGCACAGAGGGACCCGGACGCGCTCCTGCCGTCGGCCGTGCAGCAGGAAGCAGGAGAGTTGGCTGGATTTCCCCGACACCTACTTGAAAAAGCTGCCAACAAGGCGGATTTTTCTTTCAAAGACTCGGGCACGATTTCTTTTGTCATCTCCGTTGGTTTGCAAGCTCCTCAACCTCTTCCTCCCCCTCGGTGCGCAGCGCGGTGGGACCGTGGCCGAGCAGGAGAAGGGGCCGGTGTGCTGTCCCTGCTGTGCTGGCCCCGGTGTGCTGGCCCCAGCGCGCTCCCCGCCGCGCTCCCGTCCCCCCCAGGCCCCCCCCTTGCAATCTTGTACACGCGTGGTGTTTCCTGTGGTAAAGCCGAGCGGTGCCCGACATCCCCCGGCACGGAGGAGAGCCGGTCCTTGGGGACAGGGCAGACGTTGGGATAACGGCAGTCGGAAGGATGCTGAGAACTTCAAAACTCTTGAATATTAAAAGTGAAAGTATTTTAATAATGTTGGGGGGGGTGGGGGTGGGTTTGTTTGGTTCCCATTTTGCAGGGGGTTGTTTTTCTTCGGTGCCAGAATTTGTACCTAAACCCGGAGGGTTTTACATGGTTTCTTTGGTGGTTACACGTGACGTGGACGAAGGTCAGCGGGGAAACGGGGGACGGTTTCTCAGCCGGAGACGCATCTGTATACCGGTGGTGCCGTACCGAGCTGCGGCCCCGGCTCTGCCGCTCCCGCGTCCCGCCGTGTCCCCTGGGTTTTGCTGCTGGGGCTGGCAAACGAGACTGAGCCATCACGGCTTTACCGGGATAAGGGCCCGGATTCCCCGGCGGATGGAGCTGCTCCGCAGGATGCGGGATGGCAGCGGTTGCCGCCGCTGCCGCCGGAGGTACCCGGGATGCTGCCCTCACCTCCAGAGCGGTGCCAGGGCAGCGGGGAGGGAACGTGGCGTTTCAGCCCGGGTGACGGAGGGGCCCCGCTGGCAGTGGGGATTCCCACCCGGCTATTTTTGCAGGAGCCCCCGTAGCCGTGCGTGGGGCTGCGGTGGGGCCGCATCTCCCCTCTGCCCCTCTGCGGGGTTGCGCTGGGAGAGGCGCTGGTGTCAGGTCCTGTTGAACCAACTGCTAATAAACGGGGGGGGCTCTGGTTTTACTTGCTGGTTCTTGCCTGTTTCTCTCCTCGCTGGCACGATCCAGCGCTACCGCCGGGTGGGCGCCCTCTGCTTTTAGGGGGCTTTTGGGCCCAACTTTTGGCGGGATTTGGGGAGGAAAGGGGGTGTGCGTGGGAGCAGCCGTCCATGCACGAGGTGGCAGCAGCCGTCCTGGATCCGACCGCGCTGCACAGCCGCCCGCGGCCTCCTGTTCCCGGGATGGGGCCCGCGGCCAACGGGGACAGCGTCCCGCTCCGGCTGCGTTAGCGCCGGGGCAGGGATTTGGAGGGACTGGGGGGGTCCCCACTTGCCTTTTCCCCCTGCCCAAGGGTGGCTAGCCCCTGCCTGCCAGAGCCTGCCCACCCGTCTGCTGCCTCCCCGCCACCTTCCGCAGCCCGGCCCCTGCGAAGCGCTGGAGGAAACGAAGACGGAGCCTAATTAATCCCAGCCGGGTTTGTTTGAACCTGTCGGAGTGACAAACGATGTGCGGTGCAGCAGGAGCCGCCGGACGGAGGAGAGGGGGCTGCAAGGGGAGGGCTGTGGGCTGCCTGCCTGGACAAGGAGGCTTTTAATTTTTGGCCGTGCTGGGGCAAAGCCAGGCCATGCACACTATGCCCGTTACCCACGGTTCCCTTCCCGGTGTCCCCGAGCGCGGCAGAGAGCGGTGGGGCTGTGTCCAGGCTGGCCACCATCATCCTCATCCACCCGGGGTGATGTGCAACCCCCCCCGGCTCGGCCCTGGGCTGCCCCAGGTGGGACCAGCTGCTGCCCAGCTTGGCCCGGAGTTAATTGCTTGTTAATTAAGGGGGCCAGGAGCACAGCTCAGCCCTACGTGTTGGCCCCGGGAGGATGAGGATGGCTCTGTCCTCCCACGGCTGCAGGAGAACCGTGGGGGAGGAAGGCTCCGTCCCCCTCGCCCCTGGCCCGCCTTGGCACCCGTGATGTTTTCTAGCTTCTGCGTCTGCCGAAAATATGCAAACTCAGCGCAATCCGTGCTGGGCTGGGCAAGGGCCAGGGGCTGGGTGGCTGCGGCCAGCACGTCCCCAGGGGAGAGTGCCAGCATCCCCGCTCGGGGCTCAAACCCCGCTGTGCCCCAGGGCTGCTCCCCCTCCCCAGCCGGGGGCTGCCGGGGCTCTCCCTGCTGCAGACTCCTCCTGCAAACTCTGGCTGGAGACCCCAGGGCAGCCCCTGCCCACCTCTGAGCCCCCAGGGGCTGCAGTGGGTGGGAGGCAGCAGCCTCCTGGGGGTCCCGGCGGTCTCAGACCTGAGCCCGAGGCTGCTCCAGGCTTTCCACAGCCCTATCCCACAGGCAGGACCGGCGTGGCCGTGGCGAGGGCTGGCTTTCCTGGCCATGACAAGCAGGGTCCGGTGGAGCCCTGGGGCTGCTCTCTACACCTTGATTCATCCTGCAGCCGTGCCCTGACACATCCCGTATCCGCGTCCTGACATATCCCGTGTCCGTGCCCCAACATGTCCTGCATCCTCCCCGGCTGCTCGGGGATACACGGTGAATCCCTGCTGGAGATGGATGCAGGAGGGATGTGGAGCCCGGCAGTGCCTGCCCGGGCTGCTGTTTGCACGGGGCCACGCAGTGCTGGGCATGCCACAGCCCACCGGGCTGGCAGGGAGGGATGCAGGCAGGGAGGGATGCAGGCAGGGAGGGATGAAGGCAGGGAAGGGATGCAGGCGGGGAGGGATGAAGGCAGGGAGGGATGCAGGTGGGGAATGGATGCAGGCAGGGAAGGGATGCGGGCAGGGAGGGATGAAGGCAGGGAGGGATGCAGGTGGGGAATGGATGCAGGCAGGGAAGGGATGCGGGCAGGGAGGGATGCAGGCGGGGAGGGATGCAGGTGGGGGAGGGATGCGGGCAGGGAGGGATGCAGGTGGGGAGGGATGCGGGCAGGGAGGGATGCAGGTGGGGAGGGATGCGGGCAGGGAGGGATGCGGGCAGGGAGGGATGCAGGCAGGGAGGGATGCAGGCGGGGAGGGATGCAGGTGGGGAGGGATGCGGGCAGGGAGGGATGCGGGCAGGGAGGGATGCAGGCAGGGAGGGATGCAGGCGGGGAGGGATGCAGGCGGGGAGGGATGCGGGCAGGGAGGGATGCAGGCGGGGAGGGATGCAGGCGGGGAGGGATGCGGGCAGGGAGGGATGCAGGTGGGGAGGGATGCGGGCAGGGAGGGATGCAGGTGGGGAGGGATGCGGGCAGGGAGGGATGCGGGCAGGGAGGGATGCAGGCAGGGAGGGATGCAGGCGGGGAGGGATGCAGGTGGGGAGGGATGCGGGCAGGGAGGGATGCGGGCAGGGAGGGATGCAGGCAGGGAGGGATGCAGGCGGGGAGGGATGCAGGCGGGGAGGGATGCAGGCAGCGCAGGGATGCAGGCAGGGAAGGGATGCAGGCAGGGAGGGATGCAGGCAGGGAGGGATGCAGGCAGCGCAGGGATGCGGGCAGGGAGGGATGCAGGCAGGGAGGGATCCAGGTGGGGAAGGGATGCAGGCAGGGAGGGATGCAGGCAGGGAGGGATGCAGGCAGCGCAGGGATGCGGGCAGGGAGGGATGCAGGCGGGGAGGGATGCAGGCAGGGAGGGATGCTGGCAGGGAGGGATGCAGGCAGGGAAGGGGTGAAGGCGGGGAAGGATGCTGGCAGGGAGGGATGCAGGCGGGGAGGGATACAGGCAGGGAGGGATGCAGGCAGGGAGGGATGCTGGCAGGGAGGGATGCAGGCAGGGAAGGGGTGAAGGCGGGGAAGGATGCTGGCAGGGAGGGATGCAGGCGGGGAGGGATACAGGCGGGGAGGGATGCAGGCAGCAGGGCGTAGGGCTCACCTGGCACTGGCCATAGGCAAAGGGGTAACTCATTATTGGGATGAGCTGATGAATGCAGGTGGCCTGCGGTCCCCTTCTCTGTCCCCAGCACAGTTGCACAGGACATGGGCCGGGTCTTCTCCCCAGATGCCCCCCAGAGCGGTGGGGTGGCTCTGGTCCTGCTGCCCCATGCAGCTGGCGCGTGATGCCCCGTCACCTCACGGCCACGCAGAGCCACCCGCTCCGGCATTGCCACCGAGCCCCCGAGCTCCCCAGGGGCCGTGAGGGCCAGCTCCTGCTGTGGCCCGAGCTGCCGTGCCGGCGGCTGTGCTGTGTGCCACACGGATCTCACCAGGACGGGGATTTTGGCAGGAGGGCTGGAGGTGCAGCACCGTGCTCCCAGGGCTCCGTCAAACGGGTGGGCAGGGTGGGAGCTGCAGGAAGAGGGAAAGGCCAAGAGATTCCTGGGTTCCTGCCAGGATCACTGGGGGCGTTCGTAAGCCTGGAAGGGCAGATCATGTCCAGCCCCTCCGCTCACCCGGCAGCTCCGTGCGCTACCAGAACAGCGGCGCAGCCGTGCACGGCACAGCCCTGGGCAGGGTGGGCAATCGCAGCCCGCTCCCAAAAGGGGGGACTGGAGTGAAATTCCCAGTTTCGCGGCCTCGCTTCATTTAAAACCCCCAGCCCTGGAGGGATGGAGGGGGGTTTTGCAGCACGTCCAGCCAGGGAGGTGACAATGCCGGCAGTTGGGGTTCACCTACACCCCAGCCGGCTCCTCCTGCCCCGCTGCCGGTGGTGCCCCGGCTCCATGCAGGTGCTGGGGGCGTGTGGGATGCAAACCCCTGTGTGGGGACATCGCGCCTTCCGTCATCCGATGAAGCAGAGTGGGTGGCGGGACAAGGAAAGAAACCTCTTGTATGACTCGAAAGCCATCTCCTGTGTTGGCTTCCCAAAGTGGGTAGAGGTGGAGGTGCTCGGCGGTTTTCAGGTGGGATGGGTTTCTCCTCCAAGCGCTCTGCGCTGTGCCCAGCCGTTACAGCCTGCTGCCGCTTGACATTTAAATCAAGCTTTGCAATGAGGCTTAGTAGAAATCAGAATTTTTTCAATCAAAAAATGTCTATGCCATGGGTTTAAGTTTATGTTGGAGAAATCTCACTGTGACCCTCCCCACCAAGCTACTGACCTCTTGCTTCTGCTCCTCCAAAGAGGTACATGAAAGGGGCCGAGTCCAGCAAAAACGAACCTGTCCAAGACGTCGGCTCCGAAAGCCTAACAAGGGAGTTGGGAAGGGCCATGGAAACTGCTCGCTCACAGGGACGAACAAGGGTGGGTTTGCACCCTATAAATAACAGAGATCACCAACCATGGAGGAGCCCCTCACCCCCCCGAGAGACGCATTCTCAAACCAGATGTCTGGAGGTTAAAACCAGATGATGCAAATATTTCACACCGTGGCAGGACTGTGAAAGCGGCAACGGCTTCGCCCTCTTCCACAACCCTTTCCCCCAGGCTGGGGACCTCCTCTGGGGGCATATTGTCACGGGGGTGGGTGCGGGTGTGACGTACCAGGACCTGCGTGGATGAGGAGGTGGCTGAGGTGCTGCTGGTGGAGCTCAGGCTCCTGCTGGGATGATGGGACCCTCATGGAGGGTCAGATTTGAAGCAGCTGAAAGCCTCCTGGGACCTCATGCAGTGTCACCCAGCAGTGCTGTGTGCTGGGAGGGGACAGTGGCCATGCCAGCCCTGCCGGAGGGCCGTGTCCCATTGCATGACCCCTGCAGCTGCTGGGATGTGACCTCGGCTCTCCAGCCCTGGCACTTACTGCCTCCTTGTCGTGGGACCTGTGACCGGAGGGAGGATGATGCCTAGGCAGGGGGGGGGATAGTCCAAGTCACCAAATCCTTGATTAAGAGCCATGCAAAATATTTCTTCTAATGACTCCCATGATTTTGAGTGACGTACTTACACTTTGCGATAAAATAATGCCAAATTCTGGTGTCTGAAAAATGTCGATGTATTTTTATTATATGTTCGTCTACCCCTGGATCACAAAGGCGACAGAAATCCTTTTGTAGAAGTTGTACATTTTCCTGTAAAGATTTGTAGATCTTGTTTTGAAGATACAAATGTACAGAATGTCTTCTATACATTAGAAGACATTTATATATAGGGTATTTACAACGCCTTAGAGTGTAAATATGAATCGCCAATTTAAATGTCACAGCCTAAATCAGAAAACGCTGGCGATGTAAAAGAGACTTGAAATGTCAAAGGACACATGACAAAAAGATGTTTCTTCCACCCAGGAAAACTGTCTTACAACCAATTTCCATCGATCCCGGCTTTCTGGTGGCTGTAGTTAACCCAGTTCTGCGAGTGGTATTCGTTTCAAAGCGCAGATGTGGTGATGGGCAGTTCAGAGCTGTAACCCCACGGGGCTCCGCCGGCAGCCGGACCCCTCCAGCCCCGCGAAGCTCCTGGGCTGGTGCCCCCCCTTCGCATCCCCCTTCGCATCCCCCTCATCCCAGCCCCACATCCCCCCTCCCTCCCCACCTGCCAGCCCCCACCATCCCGCCATCCTGCATCCCGCCGCCCTCCCGCAAGGCGCCTTTGTCCCTTCCCGCGCCGTTTGTTATTAAAACCAGGTGTCGGAGCGGCTCTGAGCCTGGGGGGAGCCGGGGCCGCTTCCCGGGGGTCTCGGGGCAGGGAGGCGGCAGGTTGTCCCCCCACAGAGGGACCGCAGGGACACGGGGGGATGAACTGGGGGGCAGCTCCAGCTCCCCAAGGAAGTGGACTCCCCGGGGACCCGGCGCTTGGTGGCTTTCTCGCAGCCGGAGCCTGCGGGGTCTGTGCCGAGGGGATGTCCCCGATGTCTTCTGGCTCCTGACGCAAGCGCTGCCGGCTGGCAAAGCTGGAACCGGGCAGGTTCTGCGCGCGCGGAAAAAAGATAGGGGCTGATAAGGTGGTTCTGGTTTAATAATGCAGAGGACAGCTGGGAGGCAGCTGGGAGGAGGGAGGCCGGGTCGGGAGGCTCAGGGCAGCTTTCAGATGAGGAAGGGCTGCGAGGTGATGCTGAGCCCTGCAGAAAAGCAAAGGCAGACGTTAAACGAGGCTCCAGGCGCTGAGGGTGTGCAAAGGGTGACAAGGCGCGGATGGCTCTAGCTGTCCCGGCAGCTTTTCATCCAGCAAACCCGGCTTCCAGCCACCTAAATGCAGATATAACTTCACTGGGCTCAGGGAGCAACAAAAATTGTGCCGGTATCAGCACATTCCCACCACTGTGGGGCTGGTACTGCTGTGGAGGTGTAACTCACTGCACATAATATATAGGTTTCAACCATTTTAATACTTTTCCTCCTCTTTTTAAGCCCTGCAGGGGCTGGGCGCTGTTTGTTTGCTGGTGCAAAGCTTGCTTTCAGGATGGTGCTCACCTCTCCCCTGCCCACTGGCCCCAGGCAGGGATGCTGCCTTCCCCAAACACCTTGGTGCTGCCCAGAGCATCCCCAGCAAGTCCCTGTCCTTGTCCCTCACCGGGACAACGTCTGCAGCTCCTTTGGAGGGCATTTGGGGAGCGAGAGAGGAGAAACTCAGGAGCCAGGGCTGCTCGAGGGACTTTCCAGCTCTAGGTACAGCGGAGGGAAACGTTAAAGGGTTTCCCACTGCCGCACATCTGGGTTGAGTTTCACCACTGATCCCTCCCCTGCGCACCGCAGGGGCCGCCGCTGCCGGAGCCACTGGGACTTGGAGAGCCGTGTCTCGGGTCCCAGCACTGGGGCAGGCGTGAAGGATGCTCAGGGACGTTTTTCCCCCTTGCACGGGGTGCTCAGTCTGGCCAAGAGCCCCCCCTCAGCCCCCATCTTCCCAGCCCTTCCTCCGCAGCCAGGCGCGAGCAGCCCGGCCGTGCCGACCACCCAGGAGTGCCGCAGCCACCCCTGGGACCCTCCAGCTCCTCGTCCTTCCCTGCCACCTCCATCCACCCGCCCTCACCCGGCTTGGCCGGGATGCTTTGTCCCCACTGTCCCTTCCATGCTGGGCATCGCCTCCATCCTCCCCTACCCCGTGTCCCGCGGGGTTGGTGGCCACGCATGGCCATGTGGCAGTGCCACAGCCAGACCCCGCGGCCGAGAGGGGACGGGTTGGTCCTGTCCGCGTGCAATGCCACTGTCACACACACACACACACACACACACACACTCCCCTGCAACACACCGACACCAGAGCCACCGGGAAGATGCTCTGACTGCCTGTCCTGCCCGTTGGGGCTCACAGCGGGACCGATGAGCTGAGCCGGAGGATGCTGCCGCCGGCAGCCGCGAGAGCCGGGCTGGCTCCCTGCCCCAGTCCAGCCGTCGTGCCGGGGAGGAGCCCGGGCATCCAGCTCGATGGTCCCACGGGCCACGGTGGGCTGGGAGGGACCCTCGTGGCGTGAAGGTGGGTGCAGTCCGTCGGGGCATGGAGGCGTTCGTGGCGGGGAGGGGGTGAGGAGCGGTGCAGCGAGCCGGACCCCCAACTCCAGGCTGCCGCCGGGGTCTCTTCCCTGGGCCACACACATCCATGTGGATATTTATACAGGGTGGGAGCGGAGCATCCAGCCCCGCGCGGCCATGTGCCTCTCCGTGCGCCCCCCCCCCCGCCCCTCCCAGAAGCCATACGGACCCAACACGAATCAAACGCCTCGGAATGAGCCAGAATAAATATTTTACGGTAAATTACCAAGGCTAATAATTATAAAAATCTGTACTTATGACCCGGAGCCAGGGGAAGATTTCCAAGCAGCTGGTGACCACATGGGTGACAGTCCCGTCCCCCCCCCCGGCTCCCTGGCCGGGCTGATGGACCCCTCCCCGCTCGTGGGGGGCAGCCCGAGGGCAGGGACCGGGGGGCTCTGGGGGGTGGGTGTCCTCCCCTGGTGCTGGGGTTGCTGGGGGGTCTGTGAAGCCCCCGGGAAGGGGGATTTCCCACAAGGGTGATTGCTGCTGGGGTTTGGGGAGGGGGCGGCACAGGGCTGGGGGGGGGGGGGGGGCAGCTTCCCGCCTGCGCAGCCCAGCTCTGGGAGCCCTTGGGGTTATCTTATTGCTGAAGGATTTGGGGAAGGCAGCGTTGCAATGTGGGGAGAGGCTGAGGGAGGGCAAAGGAGAGAGGAGGAGGAGGAGGAGGAGGGATGGTCCTGGCTGGCTGTGGGGTGGGCTCGTTTCCCCCATTTCACTGCTCAGAGACAGAGACACCCCTCCCCGGCCGGCAGGAGCCAGATCTGCCCTCGCCCCCCCCAGCTCTGCCCACCCCCAGGGCTGTTGGGACAGGGTGGTCCCGGGGGCGATGTCTCAGGTCTGGCCACGTGCTCGGGGCTGGACGAGGCACGTGCCGGGTGAGCATCCCCATCCCCGCCTCGATGGGGACCGCAGCCCAGGGAGGGGACCCGGCAGAGGGTGGGGGAAGCTCTCGCTGTTTCTTTTCATCCTTTCTCCTCCTCTGAGCATTAATTGGGACGAGTGCAGCGAGAGCGTGGGCACGCGCCCCTCTGGCATCTCTCAGCCCCTTCCTTCTCCTTGCAGACCCTGGTTGACCATCCCCATCACGGCTCTCCGCAGCCCCTCTCCATCGCCCTGGTCACTGCCTTGGCTCCATCTCCCTCCAGAGCAGTTGGAAAGAGAAGAAATTTGAGCAGCCCGACCCCGCTCATTGCTTCCCTCCTTCCCCCGGGCTTTTTCCCTTCCTCCCTGCCCTGATTCAGAGAAAAAAAAAAAATAAATAAAAATCGGCTGGATTTCAGGTCAGCACCCGGCTCTCCCTCGCTTGGCTCCTCCGGGCCAATGACTCAGACAGTCGACGGCGGCGGCGGCATCCGCAGCTCCGGCCCCGCTTGGCTCCGCTCCCGCCCGGCACGGCTTCAGCAACAATGGTGTTGGCCTTGAGCAGGTTTACGCAGAGCGGCGGGCTCCCTCCGCACCCCACGGGGCTGCGTCCAGGCAGCGAGCGGGGTCAGAACAGGGAGGGAGTGAAGGTGGGGGGGGGACGACCCATCGCCTGTCCCCAGCCGGGGGGGCTTGGAAGCGTTTGGTGAACACCTGCGTGGATGGAGGGCTGGAAGCAGGTGGATGTAACCAGCCCTGGATCTCGGTGGGTGGGTGCGAGCATCCCACACCCCCTCGGTGCTGAGTAACCTCGGGGAGAGCATCCAACCCCTCCCTGCCCGCGGGGCCGAGAGGGGCCAGGGATGTCCCATCTCACCCAGGGGGAGATCTGCTGCCGGGGGGTTATGGCTCCCACTCCCTTGGGACCGTTACCCCCGTCCCCGGGGACACCCAGGCGCGCTGACCTGTGCTCAGCCCTTCCTCCGCGTTACTGAGCGACGTGCGCAGGCGGCGGCAGCCCTTGGCTGAGCGCGGACCTTGGCTTCCAGCGATCAACAGGAAACGGGAGATGGATTTCTCGGCAAACTGGGCTTTCCATAAACAGTCTGAGGGGCCGACCCGCGACGGCGGGAGCAGTGCAGAGCCAGGGCTGGGCTTTACAGCTGTTTATCGCATTTTTCTGCTCTCGTTTCCTCCCCAGCTCGGCAGCTCGGGGTTCCTCTTCTCCCGCATGCAAGTCAGGGCCAAATTGAGCACCGTCAGATGGGCTGCTGCCATTCCCAACCTGATGCACTTGGGATGCTCTCGCTGGAGCGGGATCGGGACAGGCAGCACCTCATGGGTCCTGCATCCCGCTCAGCCTGGGTGCAACGTGCCAGTGTGTCCCCCCAAACCCCTTCCAAACCTTAAACCCAGCTCCCGTTGTGTTCCCTTTGCTTTGGAGCGCATAACCCTGCTCCACAGCATCATGGCTCTCTGCCCCGGGCCTGCCGTCAGCTAACCAGACCTCACGGGCACACAAGCCTCCAATTTCTCGGCAATCAGGCCTTAAGAAAATACAAGCTGACCCTGAGAGGTGAGAGAGGACTGGGGGGGGGCAACACAGAGCTCTGCGCCTGCTTCTCATTAGCAGCAGCTTGTTCAGCGCTGTCCCCGCTCCCCCATCCCACCCTGGCGAGCTCGGCGACGCCGGTACTTCCCAGTGATGGTTTGCCCGTCTCAAACAACCATGAGGTGAGAGATCTGGTTGTAGAGCATCCATCTGTCCATCCCTCCCGGCAGGACAGAGCTGCTCCATACCCGTGCATCCTCTGTGACCCATACCGACGTCCCCGGGCACTGATCCTGACCCGAGAGGCAGCGTCGGGGGCTGCCCCCATCCCCGTCCCCGTGCATGCCCCGTCCCATGGGACAGCGGGGACTGTGTTTTCGGGTGGCGGAGGTCGGTGCGTGGCGGTGGGGTCAGCCGGCGGCGTGGGCCCCGTTTGCCGAGCCGAACAAAGGGGCTTTCTTTCGGCGCAGGCTCGGGGGGGAGCGCGGCCCGTCTGGAAACGAAGCCGCCTGCGTCAGAGGCAGACGGCAGCGGGACGGGGGGGTTCTTCCAGAGGGCAGGAAAAGCGGCGGCGGCGGCGGCGGGGCTGCACCGGAGCCCCCGGGGAGCTGCTGCCGGGAGCTTTGCAGGGACGAGACCCCGGGACCCTCATGCCCCCAGCCCCAGGTTGCCCCGGTGGCAGGAGGGCGCTGGGTGCCCGGGGCCGCCTCATGGCCACTGCCCTCACCCCATGATGCCACCACGCCGCCAGCGGTGCTGCCGTTCCACCCCACCAGCCAAGCAACCCCCAACTTTGCAAAATAATTTTTTTGTCGGCTCTGAAAGGCACTAAAATGCCCCATGGAAAGGCGAGAGCGGGCGCGCAGGCAGATGTTCGAGCGAAGAGCGAGAGACCTGGCACAACACCAATTTCGGCAGGTCGGTGTCGATGGCAAGTGCCAGCTGCCGGCTCCTCGCCGCCGTGCCGGGTACGGCCAAAACCTGCCCACAAAAGCAAACTGTGCGACCCACCAGAACACAAGTAGCTCTGTGGAGCCGTACAGGCGTTGCTGGCGCGGCCGCCTGTGCGTGTTTTGGCACCGAAACGCACATCCTATTTCCACGTGATGGATGTGCAAGAAAATGTGTTTGCCTGCAGCGAGGGGATGCGGATGGCGGGATGGGGTCGGGAGCGGAGCTGGCAGGGGATGAGGGGGATGCTCAGATACGGGGCTGGACAAGGAGAAACGCTGCCTGGAAACGGGCTCGGCTGGACCGGGGCTGTGTTTGGGAGGAAAGCTGGTATGTGGGTGTGTTGGTGCATGAGCATGTTGGGCCGGGGAGTGTGTTGAAACAGAAGGGTTTGATTTTTTTTCATTTGAAATGGCTTTTCTGATCTCTTGGAATATATAATGAAACATTACCAAAGGGGGGGAAAAAAAAAAAAAGAAAGAGAAAAAAATAATCACTAACCGTTCCTTCCCGCCCTAAAAAATCCCCTTCGCAGTCACATTTTCTGCTTGCTTGTTTGTTTTTCAGCCTCGGCATGAAGCTGTGCCTCAGAGGCTCGCACGTCCCCGTGCCGTGGCTCTGCCCGCCCCAGGCTGCCGGGTGGGGATGGCCGTCAGCGAGCTGCACTACGGGGATGCTCCCGGCTGGGGATGCACCAGCGTGTGGGACGATGGCACTTGCATCGCCTGATATTTGGAGGAAGGAGGAAACCTCCCTCAGTGCCCAAACGTTAGAGGAGTGCAACCAAACTGTGCCTGGTCCTGCAGCGAGGGATGCTCGTGGTCCCCTGGTGCCCCCAGCCCTGCATCTCAGTCCTCAGCGGGAGCAAGGGGACGGTTAGCACAGGGCCAGGGGGGATGCTCCAAGGGTGATTCATGCCATTGTGCCCGACTGACAACACAGTTGTGCAGTGGGAAGCTCCTGCAGGATTCGCTTTTGCAGCTGTAAATCAAAAGAGCAGCTTGTCTGCGGGCCAGCTCTCCCGGGGAAGGATGCTTCCAGCCCCGCGGGGCTTTCGGGGCTCCACCCCGGCCTCTCCGCGGGTACGGGTGCAGGCGAGGGCTGCGGGTGCCAGAGGTGCTAAGCCACGTGTGAGTCCCTGGCACAGCCCGTGCCCCTGCCTGCCCTGCCTGTCCCTGGGCGGCAGCCAAGAAGGATTTGGATCTATATCCCTGTTCCCGTGGAGTTTACTCCCCGGATTCCCACTTTTCATTCTCTCTGGCAGTGTTTTTGGTTTAATTTGTCCCCAGCGAGGTGTCAGAGCCCGTGGGGCGGCGTGGCTGGAGCTGCCCCAGCTATAGTTGCCGCTATCCCACACCAGCTGCCACGTCCCCTGTGCAGCCCTCCCCATCCCCTCTGGCGGTGCAAGGGGCACCCAGGGGTGCAGATGCTGACACCCCCCCCGCCCCGGGAAGGCGCTGGACCAGCCTGCTCCAGGCATTGCCCCGTCTCCACAACTTCCCAGCTCCCCGCCAGCCCTGGGAGCGCCCCGAGCCCCAGACCCCACTGATTAGAGGCGTTTAACATTCCTCCCAATGCCAAAGGGATATTTTATCAGTGGGGCTTTTTTTCCTGCAGACTATTTTCTTTTCATGAAAACATTAAATGGCCTGAGAGATAAGGAGCAAATTTATAGCAGTTCACACCGAAGCAGCCAAGACACTGGCAAGGAAAAAATGCCTTCCCTCCCGCTACCCGCCTTCCCTCGCACACTCCCCACCCCGGCCGCTTCCTCTCATTCTCTCCAAATTCTCCTGACTCCCACGACAAGCTCGGCCGCCCCGTCCTGGCTCTTCCTGCCCCGCAGCAGAGCTCGCCACAAGGTCGCCCACCGAGCCGGAGACCGTGGCACAAGGAGGTGCCGGCACAGTCCCGCTCGCCATCGCCCCGGGGATGCTCGTGAGGACTGCCTGCATCCCGCCGTGACGCAGCCTAGAGGATATACAGCCTGGGTCCATCCTCATGCCAGGGCTTCTGGATCCAGGCTGTGCAAAGCCTGCCTTGCCTTAAAAATGAGCTTGTCTAAAACCAGGTTGATGTTAGTCGTGGGTCTGGGTGAGACCTGCAAGCCCTCCCCTTCCCTCCCCCAATAAAGCATCCCTTGTTCCATCCCTGCCGCTGGGAGCTGCTCAGCAAACCAGCCCCAGGGCTCACAGAGCTGTAATGTTTAACTTACCAAAATCTGCAATAAATTTTCCTAGCGGCCCCCAATCAGCTGGCCCCCGTCCGCCGGCGCTGCAGGTTTATGAGCTCTGAAGAGCTATAAAGGCCTTTTACTGGCTGCGTTTTTTATTTCAAATTAGAGTGTGACTGGATAAACACCGGACAAAGTACCGATTTACCGGGCACCCTGTGGAGCGCGGGGCTGGGGGCTCGGGGACAGGCTGAGCTGTGGCCCCACAGGATGGACAACACATCCCTTCAGCCCGGCCGAGCTGGGCTGGTGCCTCCCCACCCCGGGCCAGCCAAAAACACGAGGGCTGGGGAAGGGGAACCCTCTTCAGGAGCCCCCGTGGGTGCCAGGGCAGGGGGTAGGCTCCACCGAAGGGTCCCAGTGCTGAAGGGTCCACCCAATTTGGGGGAAAACAGAGCACATCAGCGGTCCCCTCCATCTCAAATCCCACTTGAAGCTTTGCCACCAGCTGACGTCCTCCCCTGCCCAGAAGGTCAAAGCCACCATCTCTTCTATGAGAATAAGGGAGGGATGCAATGCCAGGGACCCTGCGTGCCCTCATCCCACGTTGAGGTGTATGGTGGGATCTGCAGGGAGCAGTGCCAGGCACCCTCTGTGCTAGGGACATGGAGGAGTCCCTTCCCTGCTTGTAAAAGTGGTGTCACCCCATTTTACGGGCGCCAGGGTCTGTCCCCAGGTGCCACGGAGGGAGGCGGAGGGGGAGAACGGGTAAAGAGCATGAGGTTATCCCACGCGGACATTTTCCAGCCCTCCCCTGCCAGCAACTCGCCTGCTCGCTGGCCCCAGGGATGCTCTTGTGTCCTTGGGGTGCGGGCGGGGGGGGACACGTGCTGCCAGCCCTCCCCAGCCCCTCTCTGCCACCATCAGTCACAGCTCTGCGGGACCGCGTGGCTCTGCCCTGCGCCCAGGATGGGAGGGCTGTTGGGGGTCTCAGACCCACAGGGATGGTGGGGCTGCTCCCCCCCCCACCCCTTCACAGCAGGGACACACGGCATGTCCTGCAAACGGGGACACCTCTTTCCTGGCCTCGGGTTTGAGGGGTTGGCTGCTCTTTTGGAGGGACAAAATCATTCAGGGGGGGCTGACCCTGGTGAAGCCGAGCAGTTTTCCAGGCTGTAATTTAGGGGTGGTGTGTCCATCCCCCCCTGTAGGGAGGGGTGTCGGGGCAGAGGGGCTGCTTGCTGCCGCCTCCAGCCCCCCCCGGGACAGACACCGTGCCCCAGAGCCGAGCGCGGGGCCGTGCTCCCAGCCGCTGCGAGCGCTTGAAGAATATAGGTGGTTAATGCCTTCAGCATGTATGAAATATCCCATATGCTGGGAAACAAAAGGGGCTCTGTGCTATTAAAGTTTCATTTCCCCACTCCCCTCCTCCCGCCCCTCTCCCCCCTGCTCACCCTGCCCTGCGCGGCGCGGCTGGAGGAGAGCAGGCGAGGAGACCCAGGCGCTGCTGGCCCCCAGCTCCCGGCCGGGACCCCGGGGTCCGGGCACGGCAGGGAGGGGGAGAGCGTGGGCTTGAGCCCCCCTGGGCTCAGCTGGAGCACATGGAGACCAGAGAGCTTTGCTTCCCTGCAGGAGAAAAGAGACGGGGAAAGAGGTGAGCGTGGCGAGGACGAGCATCCCTGGGCTCACCAGAGTTGCCTTGGGCTCGGTGGCCATCCCAGCGGGATGCTGGCCGGGGATGGCGCCGTGGGTGCAGAGCAGCGTCGCAGGACACGCTCCTCCGGCATGGGCATCGGCAGACTGCGGGGTGGAGGGGCCTCCCGGCAGAGCAGAGGGTGGAGGTGGGCTACCCCGAGACCCCTGGCATGTCTTCCCCACGACTGGGGGGACCTCTTGGCTCCTCGGTCCTGCCCGGGATGGGACACCTCCCTGCCAGCATCCAGTCTGCCTGTGGCCGGGGTGGGCTGGGGATTTGGAGGGGGGAGCAGCCTTTTGCCCCAGGACCCCCCGGAGCCGCTGGGGAGAGGATGAGGTGCCGTGGGTCTGCGCTGGGGGGGAGAGACAAGGCGGGGGAAGAGGAGGGAGAGCAGTGGCGGGCAGGGGGTTTGGTGGCAGCAGAGCCAGCCCAGGGAGGCAGCTGTGTGCCCTGGGGGGACCCAGGCACCCCATCGCTGTCCCCTTACAGGACCAGCCCTTCCTCGTGGCCGGACCCCCGGGGCTCCGTGGGTTTTGGGTCCAGCAGCTCCCAGGGCTGCCGGTGCGGGTCCCGCGGGCTCCTGAAGGGGTTAAGGGAGGAGAGGAAAAGCGGAGAATGAAAACAGAGGGTTGGGAGAGAGCAGCTCGGTCAGGGGCTGTTTGCACTGGCTTGGATGTGTCCTCGGCGTGTTTATTCCTACTGCACAAGCACTTTTGCCAGAATGAGAACCAGACTGCTGAGCATGCTGCGCGCACACACACACTCACACACACACTCACACACACACACACACTGCTTCTGGTGCTCACGCATGCACAGCCCCATCCTAAAACACTTCCCAGTCGCACCCTTCCTCTTCCACCTCCTGCCCGTTTCCCTCCGCGTTAGGAATCGCACGGGGACCCCTCCGAGGAGCGATGGCTGGTGGCCGTGCCCCGGTGGCGGGGACGCCTGGAGCCCAGCCGAGCGGCAGGGCTGCTCTCCCGCCTCGCCGGCCCCCACCCTGCGCGTCCCGGCCGGGCTCGCAGCCTTGGGCCAGCCGCATGGGAGCAAACCTCCTGTCCCAAGGCCACCGGCCCGCTGTTCTGCTGGGGCCAAGGCCTGGGAACGGGCATGTGCTGGGGTTTGGCTGCTTTCCTGGTCTGGAAAGAAAACACCCCCCCTCCCCTCCCCGGGATGCTCTTTGTTTCCCAGGCACCGTCACCGAGCGCTGCCCGTGGGGCTCCGAGGGGTCAGGCCCCGCTCTCGGGTGCGCTCAGTCCCTGTCTTCTCACTGCGCTGCTAAAATGTCCTTGGTCTTGGTCCTGGTGGTCCTCAGGCTGTGTGCATCCATCTCTCTTCTCTGGTCCCTTCCCGCCTCTCTGGGATCAGAGCCGGGGACCGAGGGACCGGCCAGGGCTGCGGGTGCAGGAGCCCGTGGGGAGCTGCTCCCCCTCGATCCTGTTCCCCATCCACCTCCTCCAGGTTTCAGGGCTTCAGAGATGCCTGGCGCGGGAGGTCACAGCAGGGAAAACGGCATTATCAAGGCTCGGCAAACCTCAGCCGAGCCGCCGGCTCTGCCATTGACCTTGCATCTACGCCTGGACAAGTTGTGTGCCGCGATCCCGGCAGCCCCGGGTCGTGGCCCCTTGTTTGTCTGATCGGGGGGGAGCCGGGGGGGATGAGACAGTGGCAAACACAGCTGCGAAATCAGTCAGGGGCTCACGTTGTTCCAGCCCCCCCAGGATGGCCCGGGAAGCTCAGCAGCCCCTGGAGCAGAGGGAGGGGGGCTGAGATGCTCTGGCTGTCAGTCATCGCAGCTCGGGCGGCCCCGAATGCGCAGAGGTTGCTTAAACTGGCTTTTCGAGCCCCTGTGGGTTTTTCTGCTTAGTTAATGGGTCGTGTTTTATGTCTGTTGAGGCTGAGCTCCCTGGGGCCGACGTGGCTGCGGAATGAGCCCCAACCCTGCTGCAGGAGGCTGCCCTGCCCTCCCCACCCGGGCAGGTTTTTTGGCACAAGCGACAACAGGCAGCCCGACAGCCGGGGATGACCCCGTCGCCGCTGTGCTCGCCTCCAGGAGTGGGATCTCATTTAATTAGCGAGCATTCGTCATCACCCCCCCCCCCCCCAGCAAACGTTCGGTGGTATCGCTTGGGAAAGGCGTGAAGGCGCAGTGGTGCCAGCCCTCCCTCCGGCATCTGCTGCTGGAGCTCTGCGGGGAAATTTGGGTGTGGGACCTGCTGTGCCGGGGAGCCGGTGGCTGCACAGCCGGAGCCGTTCCCGCCTGATGGATAACGAAGGCGAGCTGGATAACGAAGGCGAGATGCCCGGAGCAGGCAGGGATGTGTGGAGCTGGGGAGGACGGGGGGGTGGGAGCTGCCTGTACCGCCTCGCCAAACCGTCTCACTCCGGTGTGCCTGGGGTCTGCTTTGCAGCCGCGGCAGTGCCGGCCGTGGGGAGAGCTGTGCCCTGCTGCCAGCCGCACTGCTGGACCCCAAACGGTGTGAACCTCCCTGTCCTGCCTCCCCCCCCGTCAGCTGCCTCGGCTCTGCATGTCCCAGGGGATGGAAGGAGCCCCCGGTTCACCATGCAGCCCCGAGCGGGTTTATTTATGGACTTCTCCACCCCAGCTGCCATCATCCCAGGGCTTGGTCTTTAAGGTCATCGTCTCTCTTGGACCTCTCTGGTTTTTGCATTTCATTCAGGCTTTGAAAAGGCCGAGCTGCAGGTTCATCCCTGGCTTCCCACAGCAATGTGCCGGGGCTACAGCTGACCACCCTATGTCCTCGAGCAGTGGTGGCCAGGGGTCCCCAGGGGTGGCCACCCACCTCGGTGGCACCTTGGGTTTTCACTGGGCTGCAGCCGGTGGGACCTGGGATCTGCAGCACTCAGCAAATCTGGTGCTTTGCTCCCCAAAACTGCACCACGAAGGCCCCGGGGCAGCTGTGACAGCCGGGTTGGGGCTGTCCTCATCCCCAGGGACGCAGCAGCTGAAGCTGAAGTCAGAGTCCAAGATCAGCAAAGGGCAGGACAGGCTGGGACCTGCCCCGCGCAGTGCTGTGCCGTGCAGGCGGCTCCTGGGGTGGTCCAGATGGGACCCCTGGGTCAGACATCCCCATTAGGGATGATGCGGGGGGTAGAGTGACTTCTGGACCCAGCCAGGAGGGCTGAGCAAGCTCAGGGTCGTTCAGTCGGAGTGCACAGACTGACGTTCAACGGATGTAAATCCCCATGGAGCACTGGGGTTTGCTGAAGCCCCCCACCAGCCTGGGGCTGGGAGGTGGTTTGAAGGGTGGGAGGAGGGGAGCAGGTTTGCCGAGTGCTGTAACCTGACTAACAGCACCCTTGGGAGCCGGGACGGCGGAGCGGGTGCAAACACCTACTGGGGCTTGGTATGGCACGTTTGTGCTGGGCTACAAAACGCGTTTCACTCCGAGTCCAGCCCAGCCTGCACCGTGCTGCCCTCCAAGGGACCAGCATCCCTCCTATCCCGCCCCCGGTCCTCTGCCCCAGCCCGCTCTCAGCCTCCTCGGTGCCTGGGGGCAGAGAGGTGAGCTGCCCGGGGCGACTCCTCTCCTCCTTGAACTTGGAGGGACAAGGACATGGTCCAGCTGTCCAGGATGCCGCTCTCCTCCTCTTCCCTTGCTCTGCTCACCACTTAATACAGACAATTCCTCTGGTGCCCCGCAGCCCCCATGCCGTTCCTGGGTGTTTCTCCTGCTGCTTCTCGCTGCCGGCTGCGGGCAGGGGGTGAGGGCACAGCTCGGCGCGGGCACCTGCACGCCAGGACCGGCAGCCCCACGTCCCCCACGGGCAGGCTGGGGCGCTGGGGACCGCGGGGGTTGCACGGGGACAGGCACTCAGGAATGTTGTTTTTTTCCATCCCGGTTTCCGTCAAGGTAGTAAATCAGCGCCGCAAAAGGCTTTTGTTTTCCCCAGCGCGCTGCCGGCTGCTGCGCCTGCCAGCCCCTGCCTCGCCTGCGGGAGCCAGGATGCGGCCATCCTTGCCCACGCTCCCGGGGCTCACTCCGGGGACAGGAGCCATCCTGGGGACCTGTCATGCCAAGGCAGGTGACCTGGCATCTCCTCTCTCATCCTGGCAGGGATTTCCAGGGAAGCAATCACATCGCATCCCAGTTCCCTTGCGCCCCTTCCCTGGGTGCTGGACCACCCTCGGCCCCTGCGGAGAAGGTTTTTCTCCATCCGTCCTGCGCAGCTCAGTTGCGTCCCTCCCGTGGCCATCCCCTCCCTGCTGGGACCCATCCCGGTCTCCCGTGGAAGGATGTCAGGGTGGCACGGGGTGACACCGAGCTGGCCCCAGCCCTGCAAGGCTTCGGGGTTTAGCGGTAGGGTCCTCATGCAGGGGGGGGTCACCCCGCAGGCAGCTCGGCCGTGCCTCCCCCCAGCACACGGCTCAGCAGCACATCCCGGCCAGGTACGGGGGGAGCCGGGGGGGGGGGGATATTGGATTGCAGCAGATGGGAGAGTGTCCGGGCACAGGGTGGCCCAGGCACAGGTCCAAATGCCACTGGGTGACAGCTACACCGCAAAGACGTCTCCCGTATCAGCTGCGGAGGCAGCGCTCCCTTAAAGAAACACGGGGCCCCCCCAGGGATGTGCGGTTGCCCTCGGGGGATGCAGCTGACCCTCGTCCCATGCGGTGCCACCAGGGGGAAGGTGCCACAGGGGGGCAAGGTGCCCTGGGGGGATGATGTCCAGCTCCCCCAGGGGGACATTCAGCTGCTGGCACAGGAAAGGTGTGAAGATCCCCAGATGTATTCATTGCCGCTGGGCTATTTTGGAAAGGGACAGAGCCGATCTTGTGACCGGAGCTGGGGACTGCAAGTCTGGACAGCAGGGTCCTGCCTGAGTGACAGCGACCCGCTGCTTGACCTCGGGGAAACCCGAGAGCCCCCGCTGTGCTGGGGACAGCTTTCGCACCCCTTCCCGGCTTGTTTAATGGTGATGAAAACCGAGCGCTGGGCAGCAGTGTGGCTGGGGACAACACGGGAAACCGGGGACAGAGCCCGGGCTTGGTCGCAAATCCAACCCCTGCTCCATGGCATCCCTGTGGCGGGGCCACCCGCGGTCCCCAGGGCTGTCCTGGAGGTGCACCCCATTTTTTTACAGCTGTGCCACCTGCGCTGTGGCTGGGACAGGACCAGCCCAGGCCACCGCGGTCCCCCAGGTCCCCCGGGCGGGCGCCGGCAGCAGATGAAGATGAAGACTTTCTGCAGGCCCCGTCTCCCTCGGGTTTGGCAGCCTGAATGCCAGCGACGCCTGCCAAAAATATTTGTGTGGGAGGTGGAAAGTTAACTTTAGTTTTCCTTTTTTCAATGGCGGGGGGGTGGGGGGTGGCAGAGTGTGAGAAAGGCAGGCGGGGGGGGGGGGGGGGGGGGGGGGCCGTGCATCACCCGCTAGCGAGTGGGCAGGGAAAGATAGCCGAGCAAAAGGTCTCCCCGCCGCCAGATTTCAGCACTTTGTGAATTGAAGGATTTATTTTTTGGGGTTTTTTTTTGTTTTTTTTTATTCTTCCCTCCCCTGGCACCATTTTGCAGCTTCCCGCGGGGACTCGCTGCTGCCGGGGAGCGTGATGTGCTTCCCCCTGGGAGGCGGGGGGGGCACGGCCGGGCAGCGGCTTGCTGGGGCTGTGAGCTGGGCACGGGACTTGAGCATCCCTTGCTCCTCGGTTTGGTGCTGCGCCCTTGAGATGGTCCCCAAAATGACCCTCAAGTTCCTTTAACCCTCATTCTGCACATGGGGGTCTGCACGGGCGGGCGGCGTTATCGCAGCCTGGTTTTGTGGACGTGGCTGGTGATGCTGCTCCTCTTCGCCGGTGCAATGATGTGCCCGGGGCGTATACACCCATCCGACCCAGCCGGTCTTTGAGCAGACAGGATCAGCCCCGCAGCTTTTGCTAGAGATGCACGTTACCCATAAATACTCCCTTCCCGCGCTGTTTGCAGAGCCCAAGAGCCGTGTCCCGGGGGAAAGGTGGCTCCTCCACCGGCAGCTCCGCCGCCGTTCCCCCGCCACGGTGCCGGGCCCAGACTGGCCCCCAGCGAGGCAGCAGACGCGCGACTCGGTATTTCGGCGGCGTGGGTGGCCCCGTCCCCGCAGCGTGTCCTCGGGGAACACCGCCTCTCAGGTCCCGCCAAAGAGGGGTTTGCCCGGGGAACGCCGGGATCGTGGGCGCCCCTCCCCGGGATATGCCCATCCGCAGAAAACGCTCCCGAAATGGAAGGGGGCGGCTTTGGAAGACGGTTTTCGAGGCAGTACGGGCTCGCCCAGCAAACTGTCAAGGCAGCTCCCGTGTAGGATGGGCGGGAGTCGTGCCGCCCGAGAAACCTTCTCCCTACGGATGGGGCGAGGGGGTGGGAGCGGGCAGGCGGCAGAGCCGCTCCGAGAGGATCTCTGCTGACCCGCGCTGGGCTGGGGCTATTTTCGGCAACTTTCTCTTTGTCCTCCTTTGAGATAAGCCAGCACCCTCCAGCTCCCACAACTTGCCATGTTTTCTAAGGAAAGATGTGGGTGGCTTCCCGCAACTACTGGGGCCCCGAATTACGTAAAGAGCAGGGCGAGATTCCTTTTTCAGAGAGAAGCATTGAAATCCCCCCCACCCCCCACCCCCCAGGATCTCTTTGCAAATCCATGTTGAATAATTGCAGCAGAGCAAGGCAGGAGGAAGGATTTCAGAAAGGGCAGAAGATTTCCTTTGGGCATTCTCAAAAAAAACCCGCAGCCTTGCGTTTGGGAAATGCCCGAGCGCCTGTTGGGCAGCAAAGCTTTCACTGCCTGTTTGCAAATCTGCTTGAGTTTTCAAAATAACCTTGCTAAGGACGGGAAAAGTTTTGCAGACAAGCTGTGCGAGCCCCAGATGAAGCCGCAGGGTGTATTCCTGCCCGAGCTCAACCCGCGGCGGCGACCTAGTGCGTTTTCTTATTTCACTGAAAAACTCGGGGAGGGTTTTGGGTCCAGCAGGAACCTCTTTCCCCCCTCAGCCAGCTGTCAGGCTGGGAAATCCATCATGGTCCGTGTGCTGTGGGTCTCCCAGTCTGGTGGGTGCTTTGCTGGGACCCAGCTCTGCGGCAAGCGGGGCTGGGCGATGCTGCGCTGAGCGGCAGCGGAGGACTCACGGCACAGGAATTTCCCCCATACGCTGTAAGCCGTATCCTGTCCCGGGAGCGATGACATCCCCCTCTCCCAGCTGATACCTCCTCGCCTCTCGGCTGTGCCGGTGCGTGCGCGCGTTCGTCATTCAGCAGGATTTATGCTCGGCAGAAGGGAAGCGGGTCTGTCTGCGCTTGTCCCGGCCGCCGCGTGAGTCACTCAATGGTTAAACACGGCTTTATTAGCTGGATGCTGGGAATTTCGCTTTCCAGAGGGATGGAGGTGGGAGCCAGGGCTCCTGCCTACCCTGAGCAAACCCCGTCGGCAGGGAACAGGCTTCTTCCCCGAACGCTCCCACCTCCTGAGCAGCAACCGTCCCCCAGCGCTGGCCACAAACGGGGGTGTTCACGGCCACGTCGGGGCTGCACAAGCAAAGGGAACCGGGCACTGGGCACCGGGCTCCAGCCCTGGGTGCTGTCCCCGGGGTGAGGATGGATGGGTGAAGGTGCTGGGGTGGTGACCGTGGTGTTGAGGGGGGTTGCTGGGGTGGAGGGGCATTTCCAAATGAGCCTTTAGGGAGCGTCGGCAGCTCAGGGGGTCCTTCCTTGTGGGGAGAGGTGCTGGGGCTGGAGATCAGGCTGGGGGTACTGGGAGCTGCTCCGCTGGCTCTGACCAGAGGACATCAGTGCACGCACAAGCATCCTCAACACTCCCCCTTCCCTTCGCACAGGTCCTTGGACACTGCTCCTCTGCCTGCCTGCACAAGGGAAATTCCTGCCAAATCCTCCTTGGTGACGCGTGTCCTCCAGGCAAATCCCTACGGCTGGATCTCCAAAAGCTGCCCGCTCCCGTGGTCCTCCTGCCTGCAAGAGGAGTAAAGCTGGGCTCGTGCCCGGCACGTGGCCATCTGCCCTCTCGGACGCTGCCCGTGCTCGGGGGGATGCTGCCGGGCAGGAGCCAGCCCCCCGGCCATGCGGAGTGGGTTTGAAAGGCCGTGGAGTACCAGCGAAGGAAAGAGGCGAAGATGCTGAAGGCAACGCTCCGGCAGCCCTGCCTGCAAACCCAGCCCGGCTGCCCCGCGCCCGGCGAGGCTGTGCAAAACCCGTGTGCCTGCGGGACAGCCAAGGGGGACGCTGAGGGGGACACCGGCTGTTGGCAGGAGGGGGCGAGCAGAGGGGGGCAGAGGTGCCATCACCTCCAGGACACTCCTACCCCCGAGACGGTCGAGCAGGAGGGACAGAGGGGGCCGCTGGGAGGGCAGGCGAGCGGGAGTCACCAGCGGGAGCCCGGGGGGCTCAGCAGGGACACACTGGTTCCCATGATGGATGGCAGCAGCCTGGCCTCAGCAGCAGAGCCCACAACCCCCCCAAAATGCCCCAGTGCCACCCCAGAGCTGCCCTCTGCAGCAGCCAGCCCCGTGGCCGACCCCAGCCAGGAGTGGAAAGTGGTGAAGATCCAACGGGTCCTCATCAACCCCGCCGGCGAGCCGAGGAAAGCGGGTAAGAGAAATCCCCTTTGGCCACCATCCCGCGCCCCCGAAATCGCTGCTGAGATCCCAGTGCCGGGGGGCTGCCGCTGCCTGGCACAGCGGTGGGAATGCCCGGCTCTTCCCAGGGCAGGACCTCCGCTGGGTTAGAGGTCCCAGGCTCCCGGCCGAGCCCCTGGGACTTTTTTTAGCTTGAGATGATCTCGCTGGCCTTAAAAATACGGAGGAATCCGTGGCTTTTCTCAGGAGGGGGATGGGAAGGCAGCGGGTGGGTTCCTGGTCTCCAGGAGCTCAACAGAACCCCCATCAGGGCACGGGCAGGGTGGGCTTCCCGGCTCTCACCCTGGCCTTGGGGCTCGGCGGGACCCTGCCAAAAAGGGGGTGATGAGGGCCAGGTTCTGGGGCACTGCCTGGGACAGGGACATCGCTCCCCAGGCCGTCGGGGTGGGGACGGCCAAGCATTTGCTATGTGGCTTGGGGCCATCTCTCTTTCAGCCCCCGGTTTAAAAATTAAGCACTTTATTTCAGGCTGGTTGGTTCCTACAATGCTCTCTGCCATCGCCTCGCTTCACAGCCCTGTTTCACAGCCCTTCCCCTCTGTGACTGTCCCTTCGGCCACAGTGACACGAATACAGGCACATATCCAGGGTTACCGCAGACCTCCCCACCCGGGGGAGATGTTCCTGCAGGATTAGACCCATCCTCTTGCAGGCATCGGACCCATTTTTAAACCTCGCTTCCACCCTTCTTTCTATTTTGCTCCTGCCCAGCTGTTATCTCAGCTGCCATGCGGCGCCGGGGCAGGTGTGTCACTGTCCCCATGGGATGGCGTTATCGGATGCTGCGGCTCTGCTCGGAGCCTGGTTTTCCCAAAGCAGCCCTGATGATGGGGAGGGACGGGGACCGGCTGGGGCTGCTCGACATAAACCTGGTGTCCGGAATCCACCCCCAACCTTTTTGGGGTGTCAGATGTCCTCAAAACCAGCGGCTCCCTGGACGGGACAAGGGCTGGGAAGCTCAGCCAAGCCCTTTGGCTCGCTGCTGCCCCAGCAGCTCCCCGGCCGTCCGGGGCGTCGTGTTTCAGGGCTCAGCACACAATCCAGGCGGACCCAAATAGTCTTCCCATTTCTCACTCTGCTCTGGGATGGCAGATCTGCGGGCGGGGAAAGGTCAGGCCTGACTCTGTCCAGGCTCAGCATTTTCCTAACCCGCACCACCATCCAGCACTTTTGCTGCCAGCCTGGAATTTTAAAGTAACTCAACAGGTTCGTTGGAAAGAGTTTGTCTGGCCCGTTTCCTCCCCCTCCAAGTGAGATCACCGCCAGCCACTGCCTGCGGGACCCGTCAGACTTTCCAGAGCCTCCGGGCAGGATGTCGCTGAGGGTCCTGAGCGCCGGCAGCAGCGCCGGGACCTCGTGAAAAACCTGCAGGTTTGCCAAGGAGAGGTTCGGTTCGGAGCAGGGAGGATGGCAGAGGAGGGAGGGAAGGGCAGATCCCCACGCAGGTGGCATCGGGGCTGCCTCTGCTGCGGGGTGTTTGCAGGAGCATCCCTGGGAGGTGCCGAGGATTTGCTCCTCTTCTCCTTAGCCGGCCGGGGGTACAATAACCCCCAACCCATGCAGCTCTTGCAAGAGAAAGGGGTGCATCTCTCTGCACCCAAAATCGTGCAGGGGTGGCCCTGAGAGCTGGGAGCCAAGTGGGTGCCCCCCCGAGCGGTGCAGACCCACTCAGGCAGGTCCTGGGCGCCCCTTTGGTCCCCATCCAGCAGCCCAAGGCCAGGCTGGCTGCTCCCAAATATCCGGCACGGCGGCCCGAGCTGGTTGGCACCTCTTGGGGCAGGCTGGGGAGCACGGGAGCCCCGGGTAGAGGCAGCGGCTGGCAGATGCAGGAGGCAGGACTGGTTTCTCTGTCTGGTGTGCAAATAAACAGAAGGTTTCGCTCCCCGGCGGCTGCCGAGCCAGCGCCAGTCTCCCTCAAAAACCAGAAAAGCACAAAAAAGCAAAGAAGGGCAGGAAGAACGGAGATTAGAAAGGCAAAAAAAGATAAAGCCAAGAGCTCATCCTGCGGTGCGGACAGGCGCGGGAAGGGGGTGAGGCTGGTCCCACCCGCAGCGGTGGCCGGGAACTCTGCAGCGAGGTGATGCTGGCTCCCCGGGAATCGTCGCGCCCAGGGCTGTAGTCCCCCCGTCACTGGGAGCAGACCACCCCGGCGGAGGGCTTTCGGTGCTTTTCCCAGGGGGGGTCCCCAGGGCGGCCACACCGCTGCTGGATTTCTGCCCAGCTCCAAGTGCCCCAACTCCTTAGGGACGGGGGGGAAAGCGGGAGCGAGGGGAGGCCCCGCTTCCCCGCTGGGTAAGGTGCTGCGGGTCCCCAGCAGTGCTGGGAGGAGGGAAAGGGGGGGTGAGGGGTGGGGGGGGGATGCTAATGGCGGGGGTAAGGGGGTGCACAGGGCTGGGAAAGGGGCATGTGCAGCACTGGGAAAGGAGGATGTGCGTGGCAGGGATAAGGGGGATGTGCGGGGCTGGGTAAGGGGGATGCCCCAGGATGGACTAAGGGAGTGCACAGGGCAGGGATAAGGGGGTGCCCCAGGATGGGATAAGGGGGTGCCCCAGGATGGGATATGGGGGTGCACAGGACAGGGATAAGGGAATGCCCCAGGATGGGATAAGGGGATTCACAGGGCAGGGATAAGGGGGTGCACAGGGCAGGGATAAGGGGATTCACAGGGCAGGGATAAGGGGATGCCCCAGGATGGGATAAGGGGGTGCACAGGACAGGGATAAGGGAATGCCCCACGATGGGATAAGGGGATTCACAGGGCAGGGATAAGGGGGTGCACAGGGCAGGGATAAGGGGATGCCCCACGATGGGATAAGGGGATTCACAGGGCAGGGATAAGGGGGTGCACAGGACAGGGATAAGGGGATTCACAGGGCAGGGATAAGGGGATGCCCCAGGATGGGATAAGGGGATTCACAGGGCAGGGATAAGGGGATGCCCCAGGATGGGATAAGGGGATTCACAGGGCAGGGATAAGGGGGTGCACAGGACAGGGATAAGGGGATGCCCCACGATGGGATAAGGGGGTGCACAGGACAGGGATAAGGGGGTGCACAGGACAGGGATAAGGGGATGCCCCGGGCTGGGTAAGGGGGATGCCCCAGGATGGAATAAGGGGGTACACAGGGCAGGGATAAGGGGGTGCCCCGGGCTGGGTAAGGGGGTGCCGCGGCTGCTCGCACCCCGGCGGCGGGCTCAGGGCAGACCCAGCCGGGACGGGAAGCGGCGGGGCAGCGCCGGCGGGGGCAGCCGGGACGGCGGGGCGGCTGCCGGTGCCGCCGGGGAGGGGGACCCCGTCCCGTCCCGTCGGGTCGGTGGGTCGGGGCGGGCATGGGCAGGGCCGGAGGGACCCGCCACCCCCCCGGCCCCGGCCCCCGCCCGCCTCTCCCCCCCCACCCCAGCCCGGACCCGCTCCGAGGGCGGAGCTGCCGCAACTTTCCTGCCCGCCGCCTCCTCCCCGGTGCAGTCGGGCTGCGAGGGGCGGCGGCGGCACCGGCACCGCGGGTAGGGCCGGGGCTGGGGGGGGGGCAGCGGGGCTGGGGGGGGGTCAGCCGGCCGGGGGACCGGGGGGAAGGGGGGGGGGGGGGGGGAGAGCAGAGGGGGGGGGTGCTGGGATTTGGGGATGTGCGGGGGTGCCGGGGGCTGCCAGTGCACGGGGGAGGGGGTGGGGGGGAGTCCGGGGGTGTATGGCGGTCCGAGGGTGCTCGTCCAGCATCCCCCGTGGGGTGGTGATGGAGGGCGAAGGGCAGGCGAGAGGAGGCGCAGCCAGCCCGGGGGAAAGGCGGGGGGAGAGAGGGGTTTCTCTCTTTATATATATATATATAAATTAGCCGGGTGGGTGTCCGTTCTCTCTGCCCACACCCGGGGTCCGGCGCGGGGTGTGGGAGGCACAGCGAGGGGACGTGGGGAGATGTGGGGGGACGTGGGGGTCCCCCCTCAGGGCTCGGCAGGATCGCACCTCCCAGCTCTGCAAAGCGCCCTCCCCGGGCAATGTCCCCTGTCCCCCCCCGGCGGGGACGTGATCTCCCCTGGCTGTGCCACCCCGCGCTGGAGACATGAGGTCTGTCCCTCCGGCTTGGCAGCCAGCAGGATGGATCCCTTACCGGTTGTGCAAGGGAGAGGCGAAGGCCCCATTTCATCCCGCTCCCCTCCCCACTCCGTCCATCCGAGGGGACGAGCTGAGCCAGATGACCTTCTCTCTCCAGGCCAGCACCTCCAGCTCGTAGCACCAGCCTGGCAGGGCTGTCACCGGTGCCCCGGCACGCCGGGATGTGTTGCGGCGAGTCCGAGCACCAGCGGGCATCAGGGGGCTGGGACTCACCTGCCAGGAGGGATGGGGTCCCCGTGGTACCCGGCCATGAGACGGGCTGGCTCTGCTGCGCCCCGGGCGGATGGATGGCAGGGCAGTCTGGAGGAGCTCTGCCCAGCTCCAGCCTCCTTTTGCAAAGCTAAAAGCTTAATTTTGGCCGGCTGGGGGGAAGGTGCTGCCTCCACTTAAGTGGTGGCAGCAGCCTCTTCTTCCCCAGCGCGTATGCATGCAGGGCTGGGACTGCTCGCTGCATCCTCTCGGCTTGGCGTGGCCAGGGACAGCGGGGCAGGGACAGACAGTCCCTATTAAAGAGCAAAAACCCCCCAGCTCCCTTTCCTTCTCCCCCCCGGGTGGCAGATGGGTGCTACAGGGCTTGCTGCTCGGAGGCTATGGGGCTGATTTTCAGCAGGATTTGGGTGCTGGGCAAGGCAGGGGCACGGCTGCGAGCCGGGAGGAGCGTGGGGAGGCAAACAGCTCCAAATCCAGCAAAGCCCTTGTGAACAGAGCACGGGGAAAACTTGCAAGCGCATCGAATTTTCTCGCTGTGCCAGATTTTGTCACTGGCAAAGGCGCCCGCGAAGAGAGGCCCAGCACGGTGCGCCCTGCCAGGCAGGCGAGGTTGCTCCCACCATGGCAGCCACCGCTTGAGCTGGGGCTTTTCGAGCCTGCAGGGCCAGCGCGGATAAAAACTCGATGGGGATTTTATATCTGGGGGTATAGGAGGGCTGGAAAGTGGGAAGGAAGCAGAAAATTGTCCTATTTTTCTCCATATGTTTCAACCGTATCAGTTTCTAGCAAGCTTGCCTGCCTGTCTGCGCTACCCTCCTTGTTTTCCTAGCGGCAGATTATTTGGGATAACTCTGGGAGCTGGAGGGAAGCGCGGAATTAAATGTGTGCGAGTTAGCGCGCATTGCAAAAAATCCTGCACAGCTGTAGTTGGGGCAAAAGGCCAGTTGGCTTCTCCGCCAAAAAACCTGCTTACACTGCCTCGGTGTCCCAAAGCCCTCAATGTTTGGGTGAAAACACTGGATCCTGCCTCCCCAGCACCGTCGGGCTGTAGATGTGCTTTTGGGTTCGTGGCAGGGAGGTGGCACGGCGGTGGCGTGTGTCCCTCTGGAGAGATGGGGTTTCTCTTGGTTTAGTTCTGGGTTTTGCCGGTGGGATGTTGCCAGCGAGAGGCACCGTTTGGGTTGACTCGCCCCAACCCAAGAGATGGTCAGAAAGGGGGAAAAGCGCCTGTGGGTACAGATGGCATCTGCTGCGCTGTGTGAAGGTGGATTTGGGGTTTCTGGTCCATGCTCCGCCTGGCCCTGGATGGCCCTGGGGCCAGCGGGTGGCCTGGTGGGACATCCTGAGCATCCTCTTGCGAGCTGGCCAAGGTGGGCTGCAGCATTGGGATAGCCGAGCATCCAGAGCAGGAGCAGGCTTGGGATAGATTTTGGAGTCACCTGCCAGCCTTGAGTCCAAGACTTCACCTGGTCTGTTGCGTCCTGCCAGCCCCACCAGGACTCTGGTACCTCTTGGCTTCTCCGTACAAGAACTTCTCACCACCACCATGCCTGGTGCTCGCAGCCACCCAGACCTGCAAGGTGACAGCTTCCAAGTCGTTGGTTTTCTTCGTGTGACATCCCGGCCACGTCAAGACCCGCAACTTCCACTGAATCTGTCGGCTCAGAGAGCCCTGGGGTATCTCCCCTCCCTGCAATTTGGGGCCAAATCCTCGACTCGCTCCAGCTCTTGGAGTCCATGTCAGGGCAGGGCAGGCCACAAGCAGGGTCTGATACATCCTTCGCCATCATTTGGGGTTGGATGGTGACTCCAGCCTTTGCTGGCTGGACTTCAGACGCTCTGCAGTAGAGCTGTGCGGGGGGGACCCATCCTTCGCACGGAAAGCTGAGCTGGAAGGATTTTTTTTTTTTCCCCCTATCTGGCCAGGAGGGGAGAGCAACAAAAATGCCTTTCATCACCCTCGTCATCCTCGCTCTGGAGAAGAGAGCACAGTCCATGCTGCGGGAAGGATGACTGACAGCTCGGTAAGAAGCTGTTAAGCCCTGCACTTGGGGGATGTTGCTGGAAGTCACCCCTGGAGCAACGGGAAGCCTACAGAGCAAGTGCCTGTGTAAATATATAGACGGAGATCTATAGGCTCCTCTGGCTGGAGCTGAAGTGCGTGGCACCGAAATAGCACTCAGGGACTGGCTGCTCGCGTGCACCGGGAGTGCAGCCGTCCCGCGGGGCACGGGGAGCATCTCCGTCTGCAGCATCCCTGGACCGCAGGGCTGGGGGCTGCCGGGGGACGCCCCCAACACGGGGACGCGGCAGCGGAGAGGGCTGGCGGGGCTGGATTCCTTGTTCTTGGAAGAAGCCAGGACATTTGGAGAGGGGAGACATGTCCTTCCTGAAGGTGGCGGCGAGCCGGTGCGCGGCGTGGGAAGGAAGGAAGGAAGGAAGAGTGGAAAAGCGCGAGAAGAGCCGGTCACCCTTCGGATTTTGGACGGCACTCCCGTTAATGGGCGGAAAAGACGGTTTCCAGTGCTGCGCGAGCCCCGGGCGCCCTCGGCCGCACATAGTTTTGCTTTTGCCTCTTCCGTGCACCCCTCAGGCTGCCTTCGGCCCCGCGCCCCTCCTCCTCCTCCTCCCCACCACCACCTGGACATTTTCAGCGGTTGAGCTCCCTCCCGGCTGCGGGGGGCCGGGGGGAAGCGCGCAGCCGGAGCCCGCCCGAGGCTCCCCGGCTGGCGGAGGGTGGCGGGGAGGGATGAAGGGATGTTCCCTGTGGCTGGGAGGGGAGAGAGGGGTGCAGGAGCCACCCCGGGTGACAAGGGTCGCTCCGGCCACCGCGGCAGATGGCTAAAGGCTCTCACGCTGGGTCGAATAACCTCGTCCTACAGCTCAGACTGGAGTGGAGGGAGGTGGTCCCTGCCCTTTGGCTGGGATGTCACCCCAGGCCGAGCGATGACGAGCCCCGTTTGCAACGGTGCCTGCAGAGCTGGGTTGCAGGGCTGCGGGGTCCGTCTGTCCGTCCGTCCGCTGGGCTCTGTGCGGCTGTGCGAGCCGAGTACAGGGGGGTTCTCTGCAATTTCCTCTGGCCTGCTGGAGACTTCGGCGCTCTCCGTCCGTGCGATAAAAATTGGATGTGAGGAGCAATTATTACCCTGCTGCCATCCCCGTTGGTCTCCTGAGGGATTCGTTCCCAGCAGGCTCGGGGGGAGCAGCCCGGGAATGGCGGGTACCGGGTGGGCAGGGGCAGAGGAGGTGCAGGGGATGAAGGCGGTGCTGGGAGCGGATGCCAGGCGGGGGATTTCAGCTGGGGGGGGCTCCCGTGGCCAGGAGGGATGCCTGTGTCCAGGGCGGGCAGCAAGGGATGGGGATAGCTGGGGGGCAAAATCCCAGGGGACAAATCCCAGCGCTGGTCCCGGCTATACAGGAGTGTATCCGGCGGCCAGTCCAAGCAGGAATGGGCTGGCCAAGAGCTGACTCATCCCTCCAGCGTGGAGGAGATCCCCCAAGGCCCCTCAGTTGCTGTTAAAAGGCAGTAGCAAGAGCGAGAGGCTGCGAAATGGCTCCGCCGAGAGCTCGGCTTCTTAGGCGGCCTCGGCCTCCGAGGAAGTGGGGATGCTCGGCCCGGAGCACGAATTTCACAGACATCTGGAGCCTGTGGCTTGTTTCTCAACGGCTCCTTGGCTGTATTTCTCCTCCGTTTTGGAGATAAAGGCGGCGAGGGTGACCCTGCCGAGCGGGAGCCGCGGTGCTGGCCGCCCTCCAGCCAGCCCGGCCGGAGGAAACCGCGGCCCTGCTCTGTGCCGCCGCCAAAGCAAATAGAAATGGGGCGTTAAACAATGCCGGGCGCTAACCGGGGGAGATGTTGGCTGCCGGCGTTGCCGCTGTGGATGGGCTGCTCGTCTCCAAGAGAGAGTTTCCACTGGCATCTCTGCCTCCTCTCCCCCATGCCTAGCCAAAACCCTCCCGTCGGGCAGCCTGAAGGCTTCATCCACCCTCCTCCTCCTCCTCTCCAGCCCCTCCAGGGAGGCAGGACCATCCTGCATGCCTTGGTGGGGCTGGGGCCAGGGCAGGGACTTGCTGGGTGCTGAGGGAGGTGGGAGGGATGAAGGGTGAGGAAGAGGAGATGCCCAGCTTGAAGCAGCCCTCCCGCTTCACCGTGGGCTCGCTGGAAGGATTTGGCTTAGTCATCCATCCCTTCCCTCGCTGGTAGGCTGAGCCACTGCTGAAAATATCCTGGAAGGCTCCCAAGCGGCACAGAAGGCAAGAAAATGAGAAACACATGAAGAAAGGGAAGAAGGGAAGGGAAGGGATGGGAAGGGGAGGGATGGGAAGGGAAGGGAAGGGATGAGAAGGGAAGGGATGAGAAGGGAAGGAAAGGGATGAGAAGGGAAGGAAAGGGATGGGAAGGAAAGGGATGAGAAGGGAAGGGAAGGGATGGGAAGGAAAGGGATGAGAAGGGAAGGGGAGTGGGTGCTGGCAGCACCCGGGGGAGCAGGGCTTGGGGTGGGCTGCCAGGCCACCCACCTCCCTGCCGGGGCCGGAGCAGGGACACCCCACCACAGCCATCCCGGCAGCACCTTTGGGGAGGGGGCTGCTCCCTCGGTGGGTGCTGGGGTGATGCTGATGCTCCGCACTGGTGCCCGTCCCCGAGCAGTGGCCGAGGCAGGGCTGGGGACGCTGCCCTTCCCGCGGGCGCTTCAGGGCGAGCTCGTAGGAAATTGCTCACCCTGAGAAAATGCGTTCCCGGCAGCTCCACATCCTTTTGGCCTTCGGGAAGGGCTGGTGCCCTGACCTTTTGGCCAGCACATGAGAAGTCCAGCAGCACTCCAGCCACTTGCCGCGGGGCTTTCGCCGGGCTTTTAGCACTTCGCTTTTAGCGCTTGTGTAGGCTCCAAAGGCATGAGGTTGGCTCCTTGCTGTGGGCTGTGTCTGTGTCCGACGGGTCGGGATCTGCACAGCTTCTGTCGGCTGCTGCCATCTCGTGTTGCTCCATAAATCGGTCCCCAGATGGGGCTGGCCACCGGCCTTGCCATGAGGTTATGGCGGGCTGGCATCTCCCCGCCGACGCTGGGTTTGCTTTCCTGCCCGCTCGGGGCTGAGTGTGCCCGGATTTTGGGGGCAAGGGGCTGGAGGACACGTGCTGGCCCCTTCCCTGCCCGCTGCCTCTTCGAGCCGGGGGCCAAAACCATGTGAGCTGCAACCTGAGACCTGCCGAAGCCCTTGGAGAAATTCCTTTCCCATACAGTCACCTCGGTGGGATGGGAGGAAAGGTCCTGAGAGCCCCTGGGTGTCCTCTGGGCTTTGCCATCTGTCCCCCGCGGCGTGTAGAGATGCAGCTCAGCATCTCGGCGGGGACCGTGCTGGGTCCCCATCACCCCCAGACTGCGATACCACCCCCCCACGTACCCCAGCTCTGGAGCATCCCCCTGCCGGCCCTCAGCTGATGGGGAAGGGGTTGGGATGCTGAGGGATACCCGGAGGAAGGGCTGCCAGTCCTGGACGGGGAGGGCTGGGATCCCACATCCCCACTGAGCCCCCCCTAACCCGCCTCTCCCCTCTGCCCAGGTCTCTCCCGCAGCGCCAGCCTCTCCGAGAAGGAGCTGAAGGAGGCGAAGGCGCGGAGCCGGAGGATCGCGGCGCAGCTCACCACGGCGCCTGGCCCCAGCTCCAAGGGCGTCCTGCTCTTCAACCGCCGCAAGCAGCGCGTCGACGGGCTCGCCGGGGCCGGGCATGGCGGGGGGCTGCCACTGAGCCCTGCGCCCCGGCCTCGGCAAGGAGCCATGGAGGAGGGCGAGGGGCAGGGGACGAAGCTGGAGCCCACCCAACCTGGCACCCCGGGCGAGGAGCTGCGGGCAAACGCCTCCCCGTGCCGGGAGCCACCTGCCGAAGCCCAGCAGGTCCCACTTAGCATCTACCTGAAGGAGAACATGGCATCAGCCACCACCAACGGCGTGCGGGAGCGGGTTGCCAGTGGGATGGAGAGTGGGCCGGGGGAGCTCGGGGATGCGGGAGCCCCTGCGGGGCCGAGCACGGTGGCTCTCGCTGTACCGCAGAGCCCCGAGGAGGGGAAGAACGGCGAGGTGCCCAGTGAGGTGCCCAGCGCGCCAGTGGGCACGGCCACGGGGACAGCATCCCCAGCCGGCCGGGAGCAGAACGGGGCGCGGGGCCGGCAGTACTGCGAGGTCCATCTCACCCTGGCCAAGCCCAAACCTGTGAAGAACCGGACGGCCAGACCCTTCGGCACCCAGGCATCCCCCGCCAGTGGCCAGCCCGCGGAGGGACCCCCAGCCACCCAGATGCCCCCGCCGCCCACCTATGCGGAGACCCTGGGCAGCCCCCCGCCGCTCACCCGCGTCCGCTCACCCCCTGCCTACTCGGCCCTGTACCCTCCTCGGGAGCAGAAGATGCTGCCAGGTCCCCCCCTGGGCTGCGGGGTGAGCGGACCGAACCCCCTGCCCAAAACAGGGATCCTGGAGGAGTCGGCTGCCCGGCGAGGCAGCAAAAAGTCCATGTTCACCTTCGTCGAGAAGCCGAAGCTGGGCCCCAACCCTGATCTGCTGGACCTGGTCCAGAGCGCGGACAGCAGGAAGAAGCAGAAGGAGCAGGGGGAGCCCGCTGCCGAGGAGGAGCCCTTTGCCCTCGGGGCTGAAGCCGCCAATTTTGTCCCCAACAACACGGCCAAGGGTGGGCAGCACCTCCCACCGGCCGATGATGCTCCGGCGTGGTCCTCCTGCCTCAAATCCCCCACCATCCAGCCCAAGCCAAAGCCACAGCCCAGCCACAACCTCAGCGAAGCGAGAGGGAAGGGGGCCGAGCTCTTCGCCCGACGGCAGTCCAGGATGGAGAAGTTCATCATCGAGGCTCCCTCCCAGCCCGAGCTGTTGCGGTCCCCATCGCCCACCATGTCCCTGCCTCCCTCCTGGAAGTACGATGCCAACGCTTGCCTGTCGCCCAGGGTCTCCAGACACCCCTCCAGGAGTCCCTCCAGGCCCTCCAAAACCCCCCCAGCATCTCTGTACGGTGGCAACCTGGTGGAGAACGAAGTCTCCCAGAAGGAGTTAGACATCTCCAAGCACCAGCCCTACCAGCTCCAGTCTTCACTCTTCATCCTCTCCCCATCCAAGGGGCCAGCGAGGTCCATGCCCCAGGAGACGCCTCCACCCAGACCCTCTCTTCCTGACACCTACCCCTACCCCCAGCAAACCTCCTGCCCGACCTCTCCATTGCCTCCTTCCCCCGTTTGGCATCCCGCCGTGCCCAGCACCGGCCAGACAACCTCCAGCCCCTTCCCCGGCGCTGCCGGGGCTCTGCCCCTGACTCACGGCAGCCGTGCCGGTCCCGGGGCCCCCACCGAGGTGCTGCTGGCCTCCCCGTGCCGCCTGCTGCCGCCCCGAACGAAGGGGGGCTTCCAGGCACCGCGGCCCTCCTACTCCACCAGGAATGCCGGCATCGAGCCGCAGGTGTGGAAACCTTCTTTTTACTACAAGTAGTGGTGGCGGAGAGAAAAACACGGGGGTTTTAGGCTTCCCTCCACCGGCCAGTCCTCCCTAACTGCTCACTGGTGTGCCAAAAGCCGAACCAACCACAAAAAGGGGGGGTGGGGGGAAGAAAAGAAAATAGAAAAAAAAGAAGTAGCTGGGATGCTGCAGTGCTGGGACCGTGGGCGAGACAGGCACTGCCGAGCCCCCGGTGTGATGGGGGCTGAGGGGTCCCGGGGAGGCGGCAGGAGTCGGGGGCGTAGAGCCCGTGGGATCCCAAAGAGCCGTCAGGAGCCTGCCCGTCCTGCGGGACCACTGGCACTTTCTCTCTTCTCTCACCTGGAAACTGTATGGAGCGTCGCATCTCTGGCTCCATCCTCTCCTCACCTCCTGCCTTTCCAGCTCTCGTAGCTGGCAGCTGCCGGCTCTGCCTGCTCACCCGCAGCCCTTCTGTCCTGCCGGCTCCTATCGGCCTCCTACCAAAGCAAACCCGGAGGGGACACACCGTCTTTCCGCCTCACTGTGCCTGCTCCTGTCTCTTTTGCTGCTCCTTCAGGATCTGTCCTCGTTTTCTTCCACGCTGCGGAGGAGAGCCACATCCCTGGAGGAATGGCAGAGCCTCACCGGTGCCAGGGACACTGGGGGGGGGGGTCCCTGTCCCTCCCCACGCTTGGTGCTGGAGCTGGGGACGGCAGTGCCGCTTGGCACGGCCGGGAGCGAGGGATGTGCCGGGTGGCGGATGGCAGGCGAGGGCCGGGCCAGCGGGGTGATGCTCAGCCTGATGCTCGTGGTCCAGCCTTGCCTCCGCCCGTCCCTCGCTCCCGCCGCTCTCCCCGTGGTAACGAGTTGCCTTTTGACTGTGCTTTTATTTCTCCTGCCTTTTCCCCCCACCCCCTCTCTTTCTGAATACACTCTCTGCGCTGTCAGACCTGTCTCTTCTCTTTCCTGCCAGCGCGGGGGCGGCTGCCGGGCGATGGACCCCCAGGGCAGCGCAGGGGGGGGTCTCCGTGCATCACCCGGGGGGGAGGCTGTAGGAAGCTGCAAATAGCGAGAGGTCCTGGGGCATATTTTGGGCAAGGATGACAAATTGCAGGCTCAGCCTGCCCTGACCTCCTTGGCTGGCGAGGGGGTGCAGAGCCAAATGCATTTTTTTTGGGGGGGGGGGGCCCTTGCAGGGGGAGCAATGCGCAAAGACGCCATCCCCCGTTCCTGCGGGGCTGAGCCAGCACGGAGCTTCCCCCAGCACCAATCCTGCCACTGTCCCTCTGCTCTGCCCCCTTCGTCCCCCTCCGAGCGGTGCCGGCACTAACCCGCTGTCTGTCCCCCTCCAGGAAAGGCGGCCATCCCTCCCCGCCTCACCCACCTGGACGCCCCGGCTGGCGCGGCACCCAGGCAGCCTGGACGGCTGGGCCAGCCCGGCCTCGGTGCCCGAGCTGGACGAGGGACCCCCCATGTCCCCTCCGTGGAGCGAGAGGTCCCTGTCCCCGCTGCGGCAGGACGCCGACCCACGGGCCAGCCGGCAGATGCAAGCGCGGCTCGCCAGGAACATCATCAACGCTGCCCGGAGAAAGAGCTCCTCTCCCAAAGCCGTGGGGCTGGAGGGCTCCCGGCCCTTCACCCCCATCCCCGCCGGCCCCCCCAGTTTGCCCCAGTCCCCCCGGCTGGCACGGCCAGAGGGCTCCAAAGCCCCGGCACTGCAGGCTGCCAGCAGTGTGCTGGGGAGCCTGGGCAGCCCCTCACCCTCCCACAAAAGCCCCCTGCGATCACCCCGGGCAGATGGCCCCCAATTTTGTGCCTCCCCCGGGATGTCCCGAGCCGCCTGGGCAGAGGGTCGCCGGCTCCTGCTGCCACCCGGCGCGTCCTCCTGCTCCATCCCCGGGCTGTCCCCCAGCCCCAGGAGCCCCCTGCCATCCCCCGTGGTGGGTGGTCGGTCCCCGGCCAAGCGCTGCACCTCCCGGTCCCCAACGGACTCGGATGTCTCCCTCGACTCCGAAGACTCGGGGGCCAAGAGCCCGGGCATCCACAGCTTCAACCTCTGCCCCCGCGGCTGGACCGGCAGCCTGCGGCTGAAGCCGGGGGGGCTGCCCTCGGGGGCCCCCTGCACCTCCTAAATGAGCCACCCTCTCCCCAGCCCCACCAGTCCAGGCGATGCCACCCGCTCACCCCCCTCCCACGGGGAACACCCCAACCCTCTGGGCTGCGGTCCCCAAAAACCAGCGTGCCCGCTCCCCGGCGGAGCTGCCGCGGCCCCTCGGCGTGCCGGTGGGGTCAGGTGCCTCCCGCCTGCCCGCCATCCCATGGCCCCGCTCTATTTTTACCACCCTAACCTTTCGGGGCAGGACTGCCTGGTCAGCAGGCAGAGCAGGCAGCTGGGGGGGGGATCCAGCCCCCAGTACAGCCCCCCCTCTCCGCAGCCCCTGCCCGCCAGCCGGCCCCGTGCCACCTAGCCGGGATGGGGACGGGCTCGGTGGTCCCCTGTGAGCCCCCCCGTCCCCAGCACCGGGGTGTCAGCCCAGGGTGTCACCGCAGCTCTGCTTTCCCGGCGTGGGCAGCGCCGAGTGGGTGTCGCAGCCGGGCACCCTCTCCCAGGCTGTCCCAGCCTCCAGATCTGGCTGGTTTCCATTGAAACCAGATTTTGGGGAGGAAAAGTTACTTTTTCATTCCAGCCCCCTCCAGTCCTTCATTGCTTTTTTTTGTTTGTTTGGGGGTTTTTTTTTGTGTTTTTTTTTACTTTTGACCCCCTGCTCAAAGAAATTCACCCAAATCCTTCTGCAGTGACCAAAACGAAAGCCAAAGTTATTTATTGCCACGTCAAGGGGACCGTTTACAGGTGCCCTCCTGCCCTGCCCAGGCAAAGAGGGACAGCCCCGTCCTGTACCCCTGTCACCCTCCCCATCCCCAGGCTCACCCCATCATGTCCCCACCCCTGCGGGATGGAGGGACGCGTGGGGACCGGCGGGTGCTCGGGCAGCCGGGGCGGGTGGGAGGAGGTGGGGGGGCTGTGAGGGGGCCGAAGGAAGCGGTACAGGTCGCAGAGGGTCTGAGGGAGGTGTCGGTGCAGGAGGCGATGCTGAGTACGTTGGGGACGAGACGGAGTCCCCACAGGGAACCCTGCAAGGGGCTGGGGGGGGTGGGCAGAGGCCCCCCCGAGGGCAGCAGTGTCAGAGGGAGGTTTGGGGGGGGGTGGTGTTGATGGGGACAGGAGGGCATCAGGGTGGGCACAGTTACGTGGCAGAGCCTGGGCAGAGCAGTGGGTGCCCAGGAGGGCAGCGGGTCCCCAAAGCACTTGTCCCCACCCAGGGGTGAGCCAGTTGGGGAGCCAGGAGATGCTACGGCAGTGACCGCAGCCACCCACCCGGGGGACACAGCCTTGGTAGTGGCAAGACCAGCACTGAGAAAGAAGGATGCGTTTGGGCTGCTGGGACTCTGGCACGTTCCCCGTTCAGGGAGCTCCTGTCACCCCTTCCCTTTCCCCAGGACATGATGTTGGAGCCAGCCCATCCCTGTCCCCTGGGGTCCCCCCGCCCTGCAGCCTGCCCTTCCCCGGACACAACCCCCGCCTTGCTCCACAGCCACCACAGCCTGCCTTCACCTCACACGTGTATACCCAGCTCAGAAATAAACTGCCGTTATCCCACCCAGCCTGACCTGCCTGGCTCCGATCCGTCCCCGAGGTGGCCTGGACACACATGGCACATGGCCACCTCCTGCTGCTGCTGCGTGGCCACCGTCCCGGTCCCCAGGGGTCCGCTCTGATCCGTGCCAGGGTGATGGCATCCCCATCCCCACGGGTCAGCCCCGCTCTATGTGTGGGGTGACAGCATCCCCGTCCCCAAGGGCCAGCCCTGCTGCCTGCCAGGGTGACAGCATCCCGGTCCCCAAGCATCAGCCGTGCTGCATGCTGGGGTGATGGCATCCCGGTCCCCCAGGGTCAGCCCTCCTCTGTGCCACGGTGATGGCATCCCGGTCCCCAACCGTCAGCCGTGCTGCGTGCCGGGGTGACAGCATCCCAGTCCCCAAGGGTCAGCCCTCCTCTGTGCCAGGGTGATGGCATCCCGGTCCCCAAGGGTCAGCCGTGCTGCCTGCTGGGGTGACAGCGTCCCGGTCCCCAAGGGTCAGCCCTCCTCTGTGCCATGGTGATGGTATCCTGGTCCCCAAGGGTCAGCCGTGCTGCCTGCTGGGGTGACAGCGTCCCGGTCCCCAAGGGTCAGCCCTGCTCCGCCCCCTTTCTCATCCAGAAATAACTGCTGTCCCACAGCCGGACCTTGGCATCTGGGCTGGAGCCCAGCACGGGTCGGGGCGAGCAGCAGGGAGCCCGCGGGTGCCGTGGAGGGCCAGCCAGGACCACCGAGCGCTGGTGGCCACAGCTTTGCTTCGGCTTCGTTCCCAGTGCAGCCAGAGAGCATCTTCAGCCCCTGGTGTCTGGGGCATCCCCTGGCCCGGTGGAGGAGGTGAGGTCCAGGGCTGGGATCAGCGGCTGGGTGGCTGCATGGGGCTTGGGGGTGCCCCAGTCTTGGTGATGGGGACATTGCCACCGTGGGGGGTCAGGTATGGTCTCCCTGGAGGGGTTCAAGGGAAGGACGGAGCGCAGGTCCCAGGCTCGCTGTGCGGACGGTTAACGTTGAACTCAGCTGGCAGGGAGCTGCGTGCCAGGCACCCATGGTCCCGCCGGGACCCCCTGCGCCCCAGGGCTCTTAGGGGAAGCTGCACAGCACCAGCCCGAGCCGAGGGACGCCAGATGCACCGAACAGGGCCGAGCCACCACCCCGCTCCTCACACTTGCTGAACCGAACGTCCCAGCAGCACAGGAGGGTGCTGCTGTGGGTGGGCAGCCCGGGGGGCTCAGAGCAGGGCTGGTCTCCAGCCGCCTCCCCGGCAAAGGAGCAACCCAGCACGGCAGCCCCGCACGCCGTCTCGCCGCTGGCCGGGCTCGCCAGCTCCCCGGCAGGGTCACGGTTGCGGCTCCCGCACCCTTGGGGCCAGCGGCTGAAAATAGCTCTGCCAAGGCGGAGGTGTTGGTGGGGTGGCAGCCAGGGCCCCTGCTCGCCCGGCAGGCTGCGGGCAGCGGGGGCTGCTCGGAGGGGGCTCGGAACACCAGGACACTGGCTCGCTGTGGGCAAGGACAGAGTTGGGGACATTTTTTTTTTGCCCTAAAGAAATGCAGAGAGGGAAAGATGACAAGCAGGGGGTGAGGAGTGGCAGCCTTTGGACATTTCCTTACGTCTATTGAAGGCAATGGAGAGTGGCGTGGGGATGATGCTGGTCAGGGGAGGTGTTCAGGGATGGTGCCGGCCAGGGGAGATGCTCGGGGATAAACCCGGCCAGGGGAGATGCTCAGGGATAATGCTGTCCAGGAGCAATGCTCAGCCAAAGCCTGGCCTCTCCCCATGGCATGCCTGGGGCTGGCGTGTCCCCATGCTTGGTGTCACCCCGGGGCTGCCTCTCTCTTCCAGCCAGGCAGGATCCATCCGCCTGCCACAGATCTGCCCCAGGAGCACGGAACCAAGTGATGACCATCATGAGACCGGACCCTGAAGATGGTAAGGGGGACCCGGGGGTTGTTTGCAGTCCCAGGGCAGTGCTGTCCACCCTGCCAGACCCAGCTCTGGTTGAGGCCACCGGCCCCGCTCCCCAGGGCCTCTGTGCCTGCTTTCCTGGTCCCCTCTTGCACTACAGCCCCGAGGGGCAGCAATTGCATCTCAAAGGCTGGAGGGCTCCGTGCGCCGGGGCAGGAGAGGCTGTTTGAGCCTCTGGAGCTGAGATAATGCCCCGACAATTCCCCCCACCAAGGAACCGCTGGCCCCTGGCGCAGCTCCGGGCACGGATGCGTGGCTGAGTTGTGTGACAGGGACCCCGGGGAGGGGACGTGCTGTCCTTGCGCTGGGCGCGGGGGTCCCCAGCGCTGCAGTGGGCTCAGCTGTGGCTCTGCTCTCCCCCAGCCTCCCCAGCGCCCCAGCTGGACCTGGGCAAGAAGATGAGCACGCCGCAGGACCTGATGATCGAGGAGCTCTCCCTGCGGAACAACCGCGGCTCCCAGCTCTTCCAGCAGCGCCAGAGGCGGATGCAGCGCTTCGTCTTTGAGCATCCCAGCAGCTACAGGGAGGTGGGTCTGCGGCTCGACCCCCGGCTCCGAGCCGGACAGCCCTTCCCCGGCTCTTGCAGCCTTTGTGGGAAAGCGATTCCTGGTGGGACTGGGGGTCTCTCAGCAGAGCAGCCACGCTATGCCGAGATGAAGGGAGAGAAGAGAGTTGGCTTGGTGGGCTGGGCATGGAGATAGGCAAGCATCAGGTTCAGCCTCCACCAAAGAACAAGGGTGCTGGTCCCTCTCTGCTCCCACTAACCCCTCTCCTCACCTCCCGCAGCTCCCAGGGCCGGGTGGCTCACACCGCACCGAGAAAGGTGACCTGGAGGGAACGGCAAATGAGTGGGTGGTGAGTAGGTGGAGGAAGCTCCGAGGTGCTTTCAACAGCCTCCCGAGTCCCGACCGGGGCAGGGGGAGCTCCCCGTGTCCACTGACTGTCCCCTCCACAGGCCGGGGAGGATGCCGGGGACCAGCAGAGTTATCACTCCGAGCTCCACGTGGCAGCATCACCCCAGGGCGGCCCCCCCGAAGTGCCCAAGAAGACAGAGAAAGTCTTGCAGATGAGCAAAGTCCTCAACCCCGACGCTCTGGCCCCAGGTAAGTGCCACCTACAGCCCAAAGCCAACACTGTTGTAGTCTCGGTAACGTGGGGCTGTTGGAGCTGCCGCCTGCCAAGTGGTCCTCCCCAAAACCCTCCCCCAGAGGTTTTGATATATAAATATATAACATGTATATTTATGTTATATATATGTATGTAATCCTGCCGCCAGCAGCAGGTCCTCCGTGGCCGTGCAAAGGCAGGGCTGCTCCCAGCCTCCCCTCCCCGGCTGGGGACGTTGCCCCAGCCCAGCAGTGGCCGCAGAAGCCCATGCCATCTCTCCCCCCCACAGGATACTCGGGGCCCCTCAAAGAAGTCCCCCCAGAGAAGTTCAACGTCACTGCCATCCCCAAGGGCTACCGCTCCCCGTGGCAGGAGCTCCTCGGTGACAAGGACAACGCTGTGCATGGCAAGAACCAGCCGCCTGTGAGACCTTCTCCATGGGACTTCAGGAGCTTCAACAGGTAATGCTGGCCAAGGAGCAGGCACCGCCATCCTGTCCATCCCTTGGCCAAACCCTTCAGCTTCAAGAAGCCCCTACCATCCTGCCAGGGAAACGCAATGGTCCATGCCCTGTTTATACACCACAGGGGAGCAGCAAGGGCTTGGGTTGCCCTTTTCCCGATCAGGAGCTCCTCTGTGGCTCCTCCGCAAAGGTCTCTGCCTCCAGCAGCTCCCCAGATCTCCTCTCAGCTCCACCACCGGCTTACACGGCCTTAAGCAGCTCGACCTCACTGGGTAACCTCAGGAATGAAATGTGGGAGGACAAATTCTCGTGCACCTTGTCCTGGAGAAGGAATTGTTGCTGCTCCTAGCCAAGCTCAGCTCTGGGTTGGGTGGAGGAATGGCACGGACAGTGCCAAGTCTCTCTCCTAATTTCTTTAAGGTATCCAAGCAGCTGCTGGAAGTGGTGGGGGTGTAAGGTTAATCTTCCCACAAAGTGCTAAAAGGTCACCAGATTCCTTCCAAACACCTGCTTGAGATTGAAGTCTCAAGGCTGGGGAGTTTCTGGTGGCTCAGCCTGGCAAGCTCCATGCCCGGCGGCTGCTTCCAACAGAGCATGGCTGCTCCACCTCCTCGCACCTCCAAATTACACTGAGGTCGAGGTTGGGACCCTGGAGCAGAGAACACCAAGGAAAATCTCCTTTCTGGAAAGGTGCTTGGTGAGGATCCGGGAGATGGAAATCTGGGGGTAGCAAAACACCAGCAGCCCAAGGTAGAATAATGAGAACTGAACTTTTAAGCTGAATGCCATCCCAGGGAATCTGTGAAATGAGGTCCTGGTTCTCCTCCTCACTGAAAGCATCTTTCATGAGGACGAAGGTACGTTAGCCTTGGTGGCCTGACCAAAGTCATCTTCCAGTAGGCAAGGTCCCACTGGAGCTCCCAACCAGGACACAGCGCTGCTCCCTGTCAGACCATCTGCCACGGTGCTGAGCCTCGGCAGACGGCAGCTTTCCTGAGCCCACACCAGAGTTGGATTTGAGTCACGGGGGACACGGCTGCTGCGCTGTGACCATTTGGCTGTGGGGAGCTACAACCCCTCTGCATGGGAACCGCATCCCAAAGGGCAGAGATGAGCCCGGCCACCGGCGGAGCTGGGATGGTGATGCCACCATCCCTTTGCTGCTCTCCTCTCCCTCAGCCCTGGGGTTTGCCGTGGGGCCTGGCGAGACACACAGCACAAGGCTGCTGCACACTCAGCCCCCTCGGTTTCTGCCTTCCACACCGGTGACAGCGTGGCAGCGCACTGGTTTGCACTGGAGTGGGGCTGAGGGAGAGAAGGAAGAGGTGGTGGGGTTCACAGAAGGGACAAGAACCCATGGGCGGCCACGGGCAAGCGTGGGGAAGCAAAGGGGCTGCGTTAGCTCTTCCCTCGGGGTCTCCTTCGCAGCCACTCGGCCATCCTGAGCTTCTCCGAGGCAGTAACACGCGAGGAGGTGCCGCAGGGGGAGAACAAGGAGCTGCTGCAGACGCTTGGCTCTTTTCTTTCAACATTTAGCCATGTTCCTGCCTCGGCATTTATTTATGGACAGGGACTGAAGCAAGGGCATGTTTCTGAATAATGCTTTAGCCCGTACCATTTCCCCCCTCTCGCATGCTGCCTTTCTATTTAAAGTCTTGAACTGTTATTTAATACAGATGGATGCTAATTTAACACCAAGCCTCTCGCCACCTCCTCTAATTCTTCACTGAGGCATGAAGATTCAGAGAGCCAATCTGCTTTTAACTGGGCTTTTCACGATCTTCCAAGCTGTTGGCTTTTAAATCACTTCTCAGTTCATCAAATACCAAACTGCGGAAAAACAAGCTTTTTTGGAACAAATCAGCTAGCGAGGAGCCAGCGGTCTTGCCTAAAGCTAGGTGAATCCCAGCACAGCTCGCACGGGTCACAGGGCAAGGGCGAGTTCACCATCTCGACAGCGACTGCGCTGAAGGAGATTGATTTGTTCCCAACTTTAAACATTCAGGCTGTGACGCAAAGACCCTGGGCCACCTTGCTAAGGTGTGCTGCCTTATGATAGAGTGAAAAACCAAGCTGTGAAAAGGACTATCGTTTCCCAGAAGGGAGAAAGCTTCTGGAACAAACCAGAAGAAAGAAACATTTACCTTTCCCCCTCCTTATTTCTCCTCTGTTGCAAAACAGTGCCACGTTACTCATGTTCGAGCAGCGCTTCCCAAAGCAAACATTCCCAGCTATGCCTCATGGATAGCTCAGCCCCCATGTGCTGCTCCAAACCCAACATTCTTGGCTCTTGGGGGGCTGGCACTCTCTTCCCCGGTCCCTTTCCACATTTCTCCAGAAAGGGATGACAGCTCTTGCCCCCGCACTGCTAGTCATAGTTCAAGAGAAGCTGTCCCAAAAGGCAGGCTGGAGCCAAGGCCAGGAGAAAGACATTTGCCTGCACATGTGCTAGAGCAATCAGGAGGCAGCACTATCAGCCTCAACCCTCTGCAGAGCACATTTGCTGCAGACAAGTCACTTTCTAAAGACCAGGGGGCTTGTGACCATCACCTGCTCTCTTAATCTAACCCCTTTCACGTGCAAAACACCTCTTCTGCTGTTGGCAGAGCCCCTCAAAGAGACTATGGTAAAGGTAGAGACGTGTTTCCTCCCTCCCCTGCACAGCCACTGGTGCTCAGGCACCAAACCCCACTCCCCAGGTCTGCCAAGGCTGGAGTTGAGGTGGGCTCCGTACCGGAGAAGCACCTCGCTGGACCAGCAGAGGCTCTAACAGCATCCTGGGGGGGGATGAGGAAGGATGTCGTCTGCTACAGGCATTGCTAGGCTGCTGCTGGGCTCAGTTAGCAAATCCAGACCTGCTTTTCCCATCACCTTTACAACGCGCACAACCTCTCCTCGTGCTCTGCTGAGTCTGCTTCTCCTCCTTCCGCAGGACTCCCGCCCCGTTTGACAGAGCCCTGGTCAGCGACCTGTTCTCTGCGCCTGCGGCGGAGCTGGATAACCTCAGCGCTCTGGAGGTGATTTCCTACAGACCCAACTTCAACAGAACGCCGCAAGGTTGGGTGCGGATTCTGCCGGAGAGCGATGAGCTGTAGTACGCGCGCTCCCTTCCCCGTGGCCACGGATGCTTTTCTCGCTAGACTCAAACACACTTCGCTCGGTAGGGGAGAGGGGAGTACGTATTCTTTGTGAGAGCTGGGCTGGCGGGCACGGGTTGTCGTCCTCTCCAACGGGATTTGAACGAGCTCGAGTTTGGGACCATTTTGAATTCCCCTCGTACCAGCCATTGTCACAAGGGCGTTTAGTGCTAAGCTAACCAGCCAAGCTCTCATCGTTAACCCAACCGCATCCCCGCGAGCTCCCGTACAAAACATCCCGTACAGCCTGTCCTCTTCCCTGCCTCGTGGAAAACGGCAGGACCGCCAGCTGCAACACACCAGGCTGTCTCGCCGCTTCTTCACCGACAAACAAGACCTGCTCCGACAGCTGCTGCCTTCGCAGAGAAATTCCATCTTCGGGACAACTTTACATTTGTCATTCCGGTCAGGACGGTGAGAGGAGGTGACAATTGAAGAGCAGCAGCAAAACAAGTTACCGGAGGGATTGGCATGTTAAAAGCACTTACCTTGGGCTTGGCTGGACAACAGAAACAAACGAGGAGCTGGGAATCTGTTTACCACCACAGCGCGAGCAGGATATATGGGAGAGGAACGCCGGGAGTTGGAGACTTGTGCCCTGTTTTCCACAAGCTACTGGCTAGCACTTGGCAGCTGTTATTTTCCCCTTCCTACTGCTATTTGCATGCTTTGCTTAAACACCTAAGCTCTTTGATTGACTTAACGCCAAATTTGCTTCATACAGTTGGTCACTAAGGATCAGGCCCTGCCTGGACCGGCTGCGCTGCACAATCGCACCGCTCTGAGGACACCGCCAGGGTATTTCGGCACCTTCAGCATCAGTGGGGAGGAAAAGCAGCGCAGCCGCGACTCCGGCGCAAGCACGGGCTTCTCCGTGAACGCGAAAATCGGCAGTGAGGATTCAACTACACAAACCTTTTCAGCAGTGACACACAGCGGGACATGCAGATAACAACACAGGACAGTCATCAGGACATCTGGAAAACCCCGCTAACAAAAATCTCTAACGTAACACAGGCTTTCTACAGTTGTTTTTGTCGGGTTCTTAATGTTACCCTATTTAATCTCGCAAAAGCAGGAGCATCAGGATAAGAGTTTCTTTTTCCACCACTGTGGTTGAATCAGGCAAGTAAATGTTGTGGTAAAAATGCAGTTAATTAACAGTGGCGTCACTTGTGAAGTGCATTTGTAATGCTGTGCAGACAGACACGCAGAGGAAATCCCACACAGGGATTCTGCTGCCCCAACACCCCGTTCAGGCAGGAAACTTCCATTGCTCTGTTCTTCCCCCAGAAGCAGGGGGGACACAAGCAAATGGAAAGAAAAAAATGTCTTCCATTAAGAATTTCTGATGCTCAGCTGTTACCCTGTTCCAAACCCATCTCTCCTCTTTGCCCATCAGCTGAAGAGCCTGCGTACCCCTGGGGCCCTGGCTGGAAATGATAAATAAATTGCGATAACGTAAAGCTTGCTTGCACTCGAGATCTGTCTGCTCAGCGCTCACGGACCCTGAGTGCAGAGACTCGGGGCCAGAGCAGTGGCCAACGCTGCAGATCCTCCCCCATCCTCCGGCACCGCCCCGGGGTGGCTCTGACCCGACAAACTCACCGCCTGCGCCCAAAGCCCGGCCCTTTCTCCAGAGAAAGCCAGCCAGCCTGCCATGCCCCCGGTGCCACGCACACTGTGCCACCTCACACGGCCCGGCAGGGCTGGCAGCACCACACGCGCCTTTGGTGGCAGCAGAGGGACGCCGCGGCATCGTACAGGTCAGCACATAGCACTAAAAGTTGACCCGCTGTCATTGCCCACTCCGCATCTTGGCTTTGGCAGCAGCCAAATAAAAATCAAAGTCCTCAGACGCTCTGCTCCAGGAAGCAGGGTCTAAGCAAAGTATTGAAAAATTCAAATATTTTAATGTATTTTTTTTTAAAACAAGCAAATGAGGCTTCAGAACAGGTGCCATCGTGTTTTGCTTTACAGAAAGATGTCCACAGATCCATTGCGTGAAAGCAGCTGACATACAGATAAACTTAAAATCCTCCAGCCACACGTACGTACACCTCACTCAACGGCAGGCTCCACGCACGACACGGTTGCTCCCGGGCAAACACTATAGTTGGAGCACAGAAAGAGAAGTTTCACGTCTTATCAAAGCAGGACAAAGTGCGATCCATCTCACAATCTGAGAGGAGACTGTATCCACAGGCCTTGAAAGCCCCCATCATGGTCCAAATATACCCCAGACGAGCGCTGCGTCCCCCCCCGCCGCTGTCAGCAACGCAAGCGCAGCCTCACGGGGCCACCGAGAGGCTGTCACCGAGCTAAAACAGGCAGTGCTAACCTGGCACTCCACGCCACGCCGGCACTACCCGGCAGCTGCTCGCATGACCTAACACCTTGCTCAGGACGTGCAGGATTAGAAGTGAAGCATCAAACAAGATTTGGGTTTTCTGGGTTTTTTTTAAGAACATCAGGGAAAAGGAAGGAAGAAAAATCTGTAGCAATAGTAAGGCAAAGCCACGGGTTTGGCGCGACTGGTAAGCTTGTTTTTCAGCCCTTGTTCAGTCCTGGTTTAATACCTCATTAGAATAATACGTCATTAGTTACCTGACAGAGAAGAGTCTCTGGTTACATTTAAATAGTCCATAGTGTTCAGACTGAGGATATCAAATGGGCTTGAAAAGGGTTTGGTTTGGTTTTTTCCAGAAGTTTATTTCCAAAGTGTGCAAAGGGGATACACGGCTAGCACTGTAATTCTGGTACACCGGATCCAGAGACCCCCGACAGCCCGTCTGTCTGTCCCCCCGCCACCCTCCCACCCCTCCCCAACACTAAATGAAAGATTTGGGACGTATCAACGATCCAATTAGCCAGCGGAAACACAGAGCTCAGCTTGCCCAGTGTCTGCAAGCAGGGAAATAAGGCTTCTCTAGCTCACCCACAGCTCAACATACGGCGCTACCATGGTAACTAGAAAATAACTTTTAATTAAAGGATAAGGATGGCACGACGTGCTAGGGGCTGCTGTGCTTTCCCGCGTGGGCACCCATCCTCTGGGGATCTTGAGACGGGTAGTGAATGGGGCCCGGCGCTCTCATGAAGGGAGGCGGGGGCCCCATGGCGTGGAACATGTGTGGTCCGAAACCTGCAGAAACGAAGTTGGCAGCTTCAGACAAAGCAACAGAACAGACAATGCAGATGTACTACTGACAGAAAACAGCTGGCTTACAGCTGTGCCTAAGAAAGGTGCACATCTTCCATGACTCCTCAAATGCCCAAACTCCTTCCCCTCTTTCCAGCACAACAGGAGGCAATCCTTCCCCAGCACACATTATTCCCAGATAAAAGCTGGTGGGGGCACTGGACAGGTGTCCGTAATGCCAATCTAAGCACTTTCTACTCAACTGCGGAGCAGAGCACAAAATCCACAAGAGTCTGACATCCCATAAAAAAAAAAGGGTTTCTGGGTAGATATATACACAGAGCTGGCACTCAACCAGCTGCAGAATGGCCCTCTGAAGTTCAGGTAATGTGGCATTTAAACAGCCGGCAAAAGCACCGCGCAGGTCTCAGCACCAGTAACAGGGATCTCTGACATGCCTGAGAATTTGTAAGTGAATAAATGCATACCACAACAGGCAGCTCAGTTTAATTAAACTGTGCTGACAGCTCATTTTAGATCATCGGTTTACAGTGTATGATCAGGGACGAGGAAAATCAACTCAGGGCACGCATCAGTGCCACAGCGTAGCCGAGGCAGAACTATACCGTCTAACACCAAGTCAGACACCCCCACTCGAACGGGAAACACAAGTACCTGGAGGCGGTGGCGGAGCAATGCCAGGAGGAGGTGGCAAGGCAATGTTAACCACGGCAGGAGGGCCACTTGGAGGTAGGTTGAAATAATTTGCAGAAGCCTCCTCTTCTGCAGCTGGAGGAGGGGGGAGAGCTGCAGAAAAAGTACACGGTGGTTACAGAAAATCTCTGAAGGCAGATACCTCTGCATATCATGACCGAGCGAGGAGGCACAATCAGTTCTTCCAGAAGGGCAAACTGCTGCTAATACTGCACATACGAACCGGAGCGAGAAACAGGCTGCGCTGAAACTACACAACAGTCACCATTTTTCTTCACCCGAAACCAGCTTTGCTTTTTCCATCACACAACACTCAGTGGAGAAGGTAAACACTACCCAAGCCATGAAAAGCATGGGTTGCCAGGATCTCAGACCTAAGTAACTTTAATTCAGCACTAACTTTTCACTTATCACATAAAGAACTCTCTTTTCATTGAGAACATACTTCTAGACAAAGCTCGCCTCCCATCCTAGTTGGATCCGCTGCAAACCTACTGTAACTGCCTGCTCTGGGCTCACCAGCGCCGCTACCATCCTGAACCTTGTTACTGCTCTCAGAGTTTAACGCCAGCCTCTCCCACGGAAGCAGGTCAGCGTTAAGTGTTTCAGAGATGAGAACAAGTGCCTCACCTCCAGGAAGTCCTGGAACTGGCTCCAGCTTTATTCCGGATTCTGTAGTACCTTCCTTGTCCTTTTCTTTTCCTCTTGCTGCCTGGGACCTAAAAAAACAGACCAATGTTTTAGGACAAGGATGAGAAAAGGCAGGATAAGCAGATATTCACATCACAATAATTTATCTAATCTAGAACAATTGCTTCAGGCCAAAGATGAAAAATTCACAGAATATCAGAGACAGCCTGTACAAAGCGTGCAAACAGTGTTTACCATAGCCGGATTAGAAGCAAAGCTACAGAAACTCATCCATAACCCTCAACCAGGAAAGCCCTTACACAATTTGTGTAACCTCCAACCCAGATCCCACTGCTGAAAGAAAAACAAACCATAACAGGACCCCAAATATTTACCAACTCAGTATCTACTCCAACTTAATATCCAATCCTGCTTCTCAAGACTGCGTAAACTGGATGAAGAACCTTGTGGCGGCATCCTCAAGGCTTCTTCCCCCGGCACTCACCTTCCCCATTTGACATTGAGCCTGCGACCATTGACAATGAGTTTGTTGAAGGATTTCTCAGCGGCCACTTCCGCAGCTTGCCGGGTGGCAAACTGGATGAAAGCACACTGTTGCCTCTGCACTACAGTTATTGTCCGAATCTCCCCAAACTGGTAGAAGTGATTTCTGTGTGGGGAAAAAAAATGATTGTGAAACCCCACTCCTTGCCACAGGGTCCAAAGCAGAGTAGGATCTCATCACGTGCTGAAATAGATATGCCCAGATCCTTTTTTTTCCCTCCATCACCAGTTCAGACTAACCACTAGAAATCAAGTCTCTTGCCCCACTGTGCAATTATGAAGCAATAAAAACTCTGCAGCTTTTCTCAGCAGCTAGCTAGAGTACACTTTTTACAAAAAGTGTAACACAGCATCCCCAACAGCTCAGAAGCATGACTCATCTTTAAAGAGAGAAATTTTAATCAAAGCATTTGAAATGTGCCTGTTTATCTGTTCTCCAACAAGCTGGCACTCCTCTGCACTTGCCCACCAACCAGTTCCCCATTAAGGAAAACTGAAAACCAGATTCATTTTTTTTTTTCTTGCAAGAGAAATTTCCTCACTTCAAGATAAGCAGTAATCAAAGCATCAAATAAAAAGGCAAAGGCAATACAAATTCACCAACACACCTGAGATCTGATTCAGTGATAGTATCTCCAAGCCCTCCAACATACAGTGTAGTAATAGTCTTGTCATCAGGGGGGTCTAGACGGGGCATGGTTGATGCTCGCTTCAGAAGTTTATCAGCCACGGGATCGTTAATTCCGTAGTAACGATCTTTGATGTTCTGATCAGCCAGTGGATCATCTGGATCTGTAGGCTTCTCGTGTCTAAGGTTCAGCAAACAAAGCATTTCATCCCACCAGTCACAGCTGCATCAAATTAAAACGACTACAACTGCTACCTTCCCATCTAAAGGCCCCTGGCTGCCTAGATGTTTAACCCTGCTCATATAAACAAGCCAAAATGGAAAGAGACCAGAGAATGTAAATTGCAGCCAGGACTGCCTCAAGTTCTGAATGAATGGCACTTGTGACAGTTCAGCGTTCAGCACTACAAAAGACAAGAGCTGGATTTCAAACGGCCTCTTGTTCAAATACAAAGATCTCTGATTGAGGGGACTGATGCCACGAAGGAAAAAAATGAACTATGCAAGAGAAGAGCTGCCGTCACCGCTTCAGCGAAACACAAGACCATGCAGCTAATTCCTCACAAACGAACTTGCCACAACATAGATTTATTCACTGTCGCTGCGTGCCAACTGACTGCAAGCTTTGCACCGACCCCAATCACAGCGCTGTTTGTCCTGTCCACTGCAGCGTTTCCTGTTCTTTGAACCCCAAGGGAGCTGTATCTGACCACGGTGAACAGATCAAGTGTTTAAGCTGTATCTGTACCTGTAGGGACACTCTTCTCCTCTCTTGCATTCTCCTTTTACCCAGAAGGAACAGATGTGAGGACGGTTACGTTTATAGTAAGGAGTGGTCCGAGCCAGCTTCAGCAGCATATCACTGGTAGAAGTAGCTTTTCCTAGTGCACCAACTGGTCTGGTGCCATCAGAATTGGATATCTAAACAGCAGTTAAAAGGAAAGTGATGAGATTTTTACCGTTATTGAAAATGAATGCATAGATTCAGAGCAAGCAAAGGATTTTAAAATGAGCTGCATCATTCCTTTTCATAGAAGAAGTAAATTTGGCCCCTTTCCTCCCCTATACACATCCACACATGCAGAACACGATTGTCACTACACTTTTTTACCTCTCGTTCCATGTTCTGGGTGTAGTACTCTTTATTGACATCAGACTTTGGCATTTCATCCTTAAGGGAGAGTCCTGCATCCCGGACTTGAATAGGCAAACCTAGAATGGAACAAACAAACAAAAAAAACCCCAACAAATCCATATGAAGCACAAGCTGAAAGAGCAGAAACTGTTATTGCAACCTGCATTAGCCAGAGATAACTCATCTACTGCTCAGGTATACCATGCTGCCCCTGAACCTCAGAAAAGATGTGGTCATCAAGACTCGTCCTGTCCAGAGACAACTGTGCCAATTACATGCCCACATTTAAAGACATTTCACCAACTTCTATTTCAGAGGCAAGTCGACCAGCTTGCTTCTCTTATTTTACATTTTTCGGTACGCACCATATTCCAGGTCAAGCAGACAGGTTTGACAGACGTTCTTCAGCTTGCTGCATGTCTGACATACTTCTGTCTTCTTGAAACGCATACGAACACCAGGACACCAGCGAAATACTGTGAAAGGCCTCGCACAAATCTGAAAGACAGAAAGTCGACACTTGTATCACTATCACATAGCAGTGAAGTTGCCGTTCTGGTTCTTGCATGGAAACTTAAAAACCAAACACATCTAATCTCTTTAAATCATAAATACAACTTCTTCGTCTTAGTGCCAAGATTCAGACCTCAAGAAATATTTGTTTCTATTTGGTGCCTTACTTTAACAGGAGAAAGTTGTGTTTTTCTTGTTTTTGTTTTTTTTTTTTTTTTTTATTTAGTACAATAACCCAAATGCTGAAAGTAGATCTACTCAAAGGAAAACGAAATTCTCCTTCATTCCAGGAGATGTCAGTATAAACCTATTAGACATGAATTACCACTTATTTGTAAATCAGTCACCAGCATAGCAGCAAGCCCAGTGGGAGATTATGAGACTTTTGGCCCAGAAGAAGACAACTGATCTCTATCTTACCCAGCGGAACGATGCATCTGCTTCTGCTGCATGTATGGTTTGAGGAAGGGAAGCAAGATTTCAGCACATACCTTCTCCCTACCTCAGATGAGAATCGATAAAAGGGGCAAAAAAACCTCTTGAATTTCTCTCAGTCAAGACAACACTTAATATTTCTTGCTCGCTCAGAAATAAACGTGGCTTATTTCTTAGACAGCTAACACAAATCACCACCTAGCCACGAACAACATATTCACAGCAAAACCTAAACTGGTTATTTATGCACCACTTATAAGTAAAAACAAACTTGCAGGAGGAAATATGAGATTATTTAAAATGCTGAAATACCTTCAAATATAGTACAACAATATTAGCAAAACCTAATTCTGATAAACATGAGTAAATCCTAAGTCTGTCTAAAGTCTTCAATAATTTTACTACTTTAAGACTGACTTTGTCTAACAAAGCACACAGTAGAATGACCCAAAAATTTATGCAGTTACATAAACAATTTAAGTTGTTAACCCAGATAAGCAATTTTCTGAAACCCACAGGATTTTTTAACATTGAAATTTAATATTCCTAGACATGTGCCACTTTAGATGTTTGTTCTTCAAAAGAAAACACACATACCTTGCATTCTTTTCCATATTTTTCTTTGGTCTGAAATATAATCAAAACAAGAAAAGAAAATATGAGATATCATTAATTAAACATAAAACACAAAAGACATAATTGATATTATAGCACAGCGGGTTTTTTCCTAATTATGCTGCATTTAGACTCACCCACCCCTATGTTTTAGGCTTACACCTTGGCAGGTCAACAGGACAAAAAAAAAAAACAAACCTAAAAAACTCTCGATCCATTTTTGTTGTAAAAACATTCATTAAAACACAGTATTATAAACTCCACCTCATGTTCCGATGAAAGACGAGAATGACATGGAATATTAATAGCTATTTTCAAGCAAAGATGATGTTACATGAAATAAGTCCATGAAAATAAGCAGTTTTTGAATATCCCCTATACCAGCGGTAGGGTTGTTTCACAAAAATATCATGATCTCTCTCAACAAACTTGGTGGAATGGATTTGTGAAGGAAAGATAATGTAAATGTAGGTCATACACAACTGGACTGAGTACAGTGAAAAACAATATTAGGGGACTGACTCATACTGTGCAGAGGAAACCAAGGTAACCAAGTAAGCATTTAAATTACCATCAAACAGACCTCATAAGACAGTTTTAGCTTATTTTTACAGGTGCATATCCCACACAGTTTAGAAATTACAGTAAGCTATTTAATATTTCAACAGCTCGTTGTTCTCTGTGCCCCACCAGTACCAAAGCTCTCTTTTCTAGTATTTCCTGCACTTGAGACATTGGACTATACCATCTTACTCTCTTTTTTGACTGATTTATTCTTAAATCGCATAGCTAATGCTATGACATCACATACCAACAATGGCCGGAACCAAATCCTGTTGTGCAGAACCAACTAATTAGGACTGCACGTGCACCTCAGCATCTCCTCCTGTGGCCAGGCTTATTTTAGTCCCCAAAACTCAGCAGTTCTAGGGCGAACACAGAGTAAAGGACTGTAAGGTCAAACAGGCACATACCATTCGAATATATGGGTTTTCTCCAAGACATGTCTGGCACAGAATAGGGAAATCCTGAATTGAGCAAGAAGAAAGAAAATCAGGAATTTGCAACAAATTCTATCATCACAACAGCATTCAAATCGTTCTCTTTAGTAATGCAATCGAGTTAAACTAATCAGACTGTTTGAAAGATGTAAAAAGACTCACTCAAAAAGAGTCACTGGGATTGCTACAAGCCACAACGCAAGGCCCACATTACAAAAAAAAACACGACCTGCTAGCTATTCCAGTTTGAAGTAAAGCTTAAAACAAACAAACAAAAAGCGTACTCTTGAAATCTTAAGCTATTCAGCGACCTGACTGCGGCAAATGACATACACACACATCCCTCCCCCAACACCCCTCAGCATCTATTGTTTGCACTGTGCCCACCCAGGAAAGGCCTCCGCTCCACAGAACGCGGCCACGGGCACCCGGCGGGCCCAGCTCAGCCCCCGCGGCTGCCGAGAGACCTCCGGTGCCACACCAAACCCCGCCGCGGGGGCAGTGGAGCGGCGCCCACCGCATCCCGCTCCCTTTTCCAGCCGGCACTGCCCGCAGGGAGGGCCCGGGTCACCGCGGCAGCCCCTTCCCGAACGGGGGGACCGCGGGGAGGTGCCCGCCCAGCCCCAACAGCCGCCTCACCCCTCGCCCTACGGCCTTGCCGCGCCCCCTCCCCCCGACCCGCCCAGGCCCGGCCCCCCGGGCTCACCGCGTCCTCCCAGTTCTGCCGGTTGTAGGTGTTGGAGCCCAGCGATGTCGACATGGCGGCCGGCCCCGCTCCGCTCCCCTCAGCCGCCGGAAGTCGCCCCGCCGCTCCCCCGCCTTCCCGGCAGGCGGCAGGAGCCGGAAGTGACGCAACTTCCGCCAGCGACAACGAGCGCGGCGGAGGGCGCTCTAGCTACGCCGAACCATAGAGCGCAGGTGAAGGGGCGGGGCGGGGCGAGGGCCGGCTTGGCTTTGGGTTTTTTTAATTATTATTATTTTCTAACGAACCGCAGCGAAAGAATCAGCGCAAAGAATCCGAGAGCCATGTTTGCTTTATTGAAGGTCACTACACGACGTCAAGCAGTAAGGCAACAGCCGCCGGTCGGGAAGGGGGGAGGCGGGGACACCGACACCTCTCCTATGGCCTACAGCACCTGCGGGGGGGGAACAACAACTCACCGAGGTAATTAGCCCGCTCACAATACCATAAATCAACGCAGCTTTTTGTTTTCTGTGAGAAACCGAGCGTCCCTGAAGGGTCTTATCAGTGTGGCAAGTGTAGCGGCGGTTTTGGCTACTGCAGAGAAGTGGTGGCCAAAGGGCGAGCGCTGGGTGAGCGGCAGCAGGCGCTAGCGCTAGACACGAACTACGGACTACAACGCTTCAACTCATGCTGGACGTCCCTGCGTAACCTACGCCAAGCGGCCAACGCGAGGCCTGGCCGGGCTGGGACCTGCGGGGTGCCTGCCCCAGCACAAGGCCGGCTCCTGGGGCTGCGGAGAGGCCGTTTTCGGGAGCAGCCTCCTCCCGCCCGGAGGATTCGCAGTTACAGGCTAGCAGAACCACGGCGCGAGGGTCCGGCTGGTGTTCCAGCCTTTCCCAGCACAGCAAGGCCCATCGGGAACGTCGAACGGAGGGCAGCGTCTGAACTGGGAACGCTCTGCGGGAAGAGCCATCTCAGCCGCTTGCGCTAAGCTACGCGGTTAGTGCTCACTCAGTATCCTGGATACACTGCTCTTAATTACCCATTTTAGTTTGGACTACAGCTAAATTACACCCCAGAAAAATCACCTCATGCTACGGTGTACGCTAGTTAATGTATAACCATCTCTCCACCTTTACACCTCCCTCCCACCCCCTCTAACTGGAAAAAGACAGAGTCCGAACTCCAACAAGCCTCTGTAGTTTTTATGTATACCAGACCTAATTGTACCTCTTCAGGTTTCATATTCTGATCGCTACCCACATTAACACACGTTAATTGATCTGAAGACTGCCAGGCAGCCTCCCTAGAGCATCCCTGCCTCAGTCAAGAGCTCTACCAGGACCTCAATTCCCAGCACATCATGCTACCACATCCGCCCAGAATGCAGTGGGCTGACAGCCAGCTCGGCTGCCCGTCAAATCCACCAACACGAGAGTACACTACGGTTTGAATTTAAAGCAAAACCATCATCTTCCTTTGCAGAAACAGATCTATCACCTCGGCTAAGCAAGCTACACATGCCAGAGTGGTAGGGTTGTATGTCCCAGTCCCCCACAGCTGAGGTATCCTACAAGGAAGCAGAAAAATGAAAGAGAGCGTTGTGCTGCTGCCAACGACTTGCCAATAATGCAGCAGACACGGCCGCCTCCTAAAACATTTGTTCGGGAAGGGCATAGCTCTGTGTGAAAAAGGATTTCTTCACTCTTGAGTATGTAACACCAGGTTTGTGGGCCAACACGAAGGGGGGAAAAAAAAAAAAGCACAATATGGGTTATTTTCTGTTATTAAAACCAAATTCAGCCAGGTGTAGTGCAAATCTGGAGAAAGCGAGATCTTTCTCTGTGCTGAAACACGTGCTGCAAGTTAAACGAGGCTGTGGCGGTGCGGGGAAGCGGAGCGGTGGTTAGTGGGCACTACGACAAGGGGAGGGGGGGGGAAGAGAACAAACCATCCCAAACCACGGCACCCTCAGCCACCTCCTCGCGGCCCGGCCGGGGCCCGTGGCACACACCCACACATCACAAAGGAGCTCTCGCAGAACATTTCACCGGGTGCCTCCTCCACTCTGACAGTCCGTCCTGTGGCCAGCTGTCGGGGCGCAAGCGGTGGGAGCGTTTATGGGAGCACTGGACCGAGGCTGAGCTCCACGTGATGGGTGAGCCAGATGACCTCAGAGGTATGCTCGCCATCCTCGCTGGGCCGGATTGGAGCAGCCAGGTTTTTAAACTCGTGCTTCATCTTGAAACTCACGGTCACTTCGCCCTCTTCTTTCTGTGGGGTGACCTTGATGAAAACTCCTACCTTATTGGCTTTTCTGAAGGCAATAACGCTGCAAGGCAGAAAACAAAAGAACGCTGGGTCAGCCAAGTTCTCAAACAATTGTTCCGAGAGGTTTATTCCAACACCATGTAACCAGGATGCTCAGTTTATGGCTCAGTATGCCCCACTAGAACAGCTGCCCTAGTTTCCAGCTGACTGCCCGCTGCTGCTTTTGCAGGGGGCCCACAACCCCCCCGCCTCATGATGAGAACGTGGGTACCCCCTTTAATCCGACAGCTGCTGGCATATCACAGCGTCACAGTATCGTCAGGGTTGGAAGGGACCTCTGGAGCTCCCCCAGTCCAACCCCCTGCCAGAGCAGGGGCACCTCCAGCAGTGGCACAGGACGGCGTCCAGGCGGGTTTGGGATGGCTCCAGAGTGGGAGACTCCACCACCTCTCTGGGCAGCTGTGCCACTGCTCTGCCACCTGCAAAGGAAAGAAGTTCCTCCTCATGTTAAGATGGAACTTCCTATGCTCAAGTTTGTGCCCGTTACCTCTTGTCCTGTCACCGGGCACCACTGAAAAAAGACTGTTCCCATCCCCCTGGCACCCTCCCTTTAAGTATTTATAAGTATTGATAAGATCCCCCCTGAGTCTTCTTTTCTCCAGACTAAAAAGCCCCAAGTCCCTGAGCCTTTCCTCATCAGAGAGATGCTCCAGTCCCCTCATCATCTTTGTAGCCCTTTGCTGGACCCTCTCCAGCAGTTCCCTGTCCTTCTTGACCCGGGGAGCCCAGAACTGCACACAGCACTCCAGATGCGGCCTCACCAGGGCAGAGCAGAGGGGGAGGATGACCTCCCTCGCCCTGCTGGCCACGCTCTTCTTGGTGCACCCCAGGATGCCATTGGCCTTCTTGGCCACCAGGGCACATAGCTGGCTCATGGGCATCCTGTTGTCCACCAGGACTCCCAGGTCCCTTTCCACAGAGCTGCTCTCCAGGAGGTCAGCCCCCAACCTGTACTGGTGCATGGGGTTATTCCTCCCCAGGTGCAGTACTCTACACTTGCCTTTGTTGAACTTCATCAGGTTTTTTTCTGCCCAACTCTCCAGCCTGTCCAGGTCGTCAAACAGAACACGCCTGCTTTGGCTGCGGGAGTTACGTACCCACCCAGCAGTGCAACGGGGAAGGGCCACAGTACACAGCCCGAGTTCCTCTGTGAGAGGCTGCAGCACATACTCCATATAGAAGGCTGGCGGCAACTCTGTCACCCACCCTGCTGTGTAGTTCTCACCACTACCCTCAACCCTCCGCTTGCCAAGGAAAGGATTCCAGAGTATTCCTGCAGAGAATTAGTACCACCACCTACAACTCAACTGCTGTAACAGCACACCTTGCCTCAAAGGGAACAGATGTCTCCCGAATAGTCCAAACCACAAGCAGGAAGATTTGCATTGCTGATATCTGACCTCCCCCTAAAAACAATCCCCTCCCAGGAAAACCTTAAAAAAAACAAAACAACAAAACAAACATGCTGGAGACAGAGAGGATTGAAGCGCCAAGTATTTAAGGGACAGGATCCCCACAGAACAGATGACACTCACTCAGGGTCATCCTGGAAGTCTTGAGGCTCTGCCAGTTCATCATATTCTGCCGCAGCATCTTTGCCAGCTAGAATAAGCTCCTTGGGAGGAACTGCCACCTGAAACAGAGCATGAACAGAAGCCGCCTTTCAGCACCGATCACCACCTACGCTCTGAGCAGCCTCCCCTTCTGAGGGCTGCTTTACTATGGTTTAACAGAAAAATGATTCATCTTGGGCTTTCCTCCACTCCAGTACCATCTGGTTACCACTCTACCGGTGCAATCGTGTATTTCTCCCTTGGGTTCTGGATCTCAATGAAGAAACACAAATTCAAAACACTTTATGATCTGATGTTTATGTTGGTGACAGTAATTTAAGCTCCAAGGAGGACTGAGGATCGAAGGACATATGAAAAGTGTGACGTGTGGAAGGATAAATGGGAGTGGAAAGCCTTGGAAAAGGCCTGGGCTCACACAGCAGGAGGGTACGATACCTTGGCAGTGCTGTTGATGTTGTCAGGGTCTCCTTCCTCGCACTCCAGCAGTGTGACATGCGTGATGTTCTCCACTGGATTGGTCAGAGTCAGAAGGACTTGGCTCTCCTGGGAAGATTCAGGAACCACAGTTCAAGAAGCACTTACTCTAAAATCATTACTGTTCGCACCTCCATCTTCTGTGACTGATGAACACTTTCAACAATTGCATCACGTACACTCAAGGGATGGATAGTGAACACCCCCAGTCCGTAAGAAAGCTGCCAATGTCATGCAGCATTCTTTCTTAAAAGAAGAAATACATGTCTTTGGAATCTAGCCAAGATCTCAACTCCACACCTTTTATTCTTCAGATATTGGCATGTGCTTGTGATGCCAAACGTCACACTGAATGGTAATCTGCTCAGAGTGACAAGTACATGCAGCCTTATTCCAACCACTCCCTTAAACCCTGCATTCTCTCTAAATGGAGCCAGCGAAGCCCTCGGGGAACAATCATCACCATGTCATCTTCCAAAAAGATCCCACATCCACACCTCCCGGCTGTGTCTCACCCTAAGACACTTCTGGAAAAAAGTACTGACCTTCATGTAGCGCAGGTTGGGAATAGACATGATTCTCACTTCAGGGATATAGTTACTACAACAAGAACAAAGTAAATGACCATGACGGACCGTGTTGCTGTCTGAACCCACCTCCTGAAGCAGAGGGATGTCTTCACAGACATCCAGCTAACTTGTTCGATGCTATTAGAGCTTAGCTTACATTAAACAGAAAAATGAAGTGCCTTTTTGCTATATAAGCCTAATTGTACAAAATCCTGCTACTGTGGGGCTGGCACAGCATGCAATGTCTTTTTCAAACTGCTGAAATCTTCAGCAAACTTTTTGGAAGATCACGAAGCAAATCTCCTACAGATAAGCTGCATATATTAAAAAGGTGATTACACCACCCTAAGAGATGACACAATCATACAAGAGGTCAAATCAAGAGTACAAAAGAAATAAAAACAGAAGGCATTAACTAAGCACAGATAGGTGGTTTTTCTCCCCAGCCCCCGTATCTTACTTACACAGCAACCAGCTGGATCTTGAATTTGATAGATGTTGGATTGAATTCCGGTTTGCTCAGGTTATGTTCACATTTCTAGACACAAAGACATTTTAGTCAGCACACAAAGACAGTGTGCAGTCACAAACTAAAAGAACGAGAACTACAAGCACCGTGGCACTAGCCATGACACTACTGGCCTCTAGCACAGCGCAGACAAGAACTACCTGGGGGCGTACGTAGCCATCGCTGTGTCATGTCATTGATACTCTGACAATGTCATAACCAGCAACATCAGTGCAATCTCAGAAACACGAGATTTGGAAGCCGGCTTAAAAATACTCAGACGCTCACTGACTGCAGCAGGAAGAAGGCACAAAAACCTGAAAGCCCTTTAACTTACACTTCAGAAACCATTAAAAAACCTATATTGTTGGAACTCAAGACTGATCTCCTCATAGGATACCCTTCAAATATAGGTTCAGCCTGACATTACTTATTTCTGAGAAAATATTCTGCATTTGCAAAGCATTCTACATCTTAAATACCTAGAAGAATATTGCTCTATTACTCTGGGAACTAGACAAATATCCCCATTTCACTGAGAAAGCAAGCAGCTTTTTGAAGACCACGTAGTAAGACAACCGCAGAACTTGAATTTAATTCTCGCCTATCTTCACTTCCCAACTCTATGCTTTTCTTCTCCGAAATATCCTCTTTCTGCCTTCCCTCTGAGGCATCTTCAGATTCAGTATTCTGCACTGCCTCTCACTAATACTTTGTTTGCTGATTTGTTTTTTGTCTTTAGTAATAGAAGAAATTTTTTAATTCTGACTGTACTGGCAGCCTTCTATGATTCCTTGGGTAGACAGAGCACACAGACCCTTATGCGAACCCACCTTTGTATCTATGCATCTTTGACAATGTTGTCCCCCTTTCACAATCTTCATCACGTCAGAAACGCAACAGCCTCCCTTATCTCCTAGTGCTGTTACCAGTAATTTGGTTGAGAACTTTCAACAACCAGAAGCATGTGAGACATTTCTTTTAAAAAGAAATACACAGCCCATTTCCCACAATCCAAGGTCTATGGGCCTAGAAAAAGCGCTTTTTTGTATTTAATTACCTACCCGACAGCGCAGCGAGCGTTTGATCAGGAGATGCTTATGACGTGGGTAGAGTTGGGAAGCACAGATCGGCTGGAAGTCAGGCTGCAGCAGACGCTGACGCAGAGTCGTCACTGGGTGTGCAACAGAAAGCAAGTCCAAATTAACGTCTCACTCAGGCCGTGAAACTTGAGCTAGATTGTACACGTGCACTGGCCTAAGAGCAAGTATACGGACGTGCTACAATCTCCAAGAAACTTAAATTCACCTGCATCAAATAACTCAGAAGCCACTGGCAAGTATCACTGTTTCTAGCAGAGAATGAATAGAAGCATTGTGTAAAGGGTGACTGGGCACGGTAACACTAGAGCAACATCAGTGCCAGCCCAGGAAAAACAAGGGACCTTGGTCTCTATTCAAAGCTCAGCTGGGGTGGAAACAGAATTTTGTAATCATCTAGAAAATAAATTCTTTCCCCTCCAAGGGCAAACGCGTTTTCATAGCTTTGTTACCCTCACAGCTGGGTGCTGCACGAGTACAATACACAGCTTCTCAGCAAGGAGTCTGCCTAACTCAGACTCACGCACAGAATTAGTGACTACATAGTTCCCAAGGCAAAGAATTCCAGCAGCCAAACTTCCCATGGGTTTCTCCCAAAAACCAGGCTCCTCACTGTCCCCAGCATCTAACAGGCAGTAAGCCACCTGGCAGCCTTTCCTTCGCTGTGGGGAACCCTGAAAGTTGTCTTCTTTACCAACATCATACTCTCACAACACTGACAGTCTCATGAGACAAGCAGACCAAGATGATCTACCCTTTTCCATAAACCTTTCACGAATTAGTTAATATTGGCAGACTTTGTAGGCCTGCAGGACTACCGAGAACATCTGTCCTACTTGGAGCCACTTCAGCAGGAAGTCCACGTTGCTTCCTGTACCTGCTGTTTTATCCCATTCGCTCCCAAGTTTCATTGACCAATTTACAATATTTGCTGATTAAATCACGAGCCGCCTAAATAACTGGCAAGTGTACGCAAGTTGTTCCAAGCTGATGTCAAAGTAATGCGCAACTGTTACTTAACAGTTCAGTTTTGGTTCCAACTCCCCAGTAGCTCAGCTACTTCCTTATTTCCTGCTATTATTTGAAAAAGGGCATCAGCTCTTCTCTCCATTCAAAAGTTGACACTTCACATGCAGAGAAATTAAAGTCAGCGAAAAAATGGAACAACTGTTAATAGGCCCGACGTAGCTGGCTCTGAGCTTCTCATGTACAACACGAAGCTGAGGCTGCATTCAATGTTACCATTTAAAAAAAGTCACAGATGTCCCACCATTGCAATCCCAGCATAAAAATTACTAAAACCTCCAGCCATCAGGAAGCACACTGACGAGTTTCCAGGCACTGGCCCTGGTATAAAATGTAAGGGCAAAAGGTGACAGAATATTAAGGTGTTACCTTCTGTCAGATTGATTGGTCTCGTGTAGTAATCCTCAGGAAGAGGTTCCACTTCTTCCACTGCATCAGCTGGCTCAATCTTGATCTCCTTCTGGTCCTCTCCTTCTTTCAGCCTGAAGCAAAGTGAGGGACAACTCAGTCACAAAATACAGCATGCGTGCTCTGACAGACAGCAACAGCAGTAACCGCATTATAACGCAGAAGGCAGCAAGAGCTGAGACTGCAAGACAATAGTAACTGCACAAAGAGGTGAGCAGTCACTTGTTTCTATTAGCAGAAAGCAAAACATCTGGAGTAGCTGCACAGAGATGCCTGAGGCCTTGACATCTCTCTAACGCTCCAAAGGAGGAAGCTCCTTTCACTGCTCTCTGCTAATATGGTTCACCATTTTTTTGAAGTTGCTTTATTGCTCTCTTGCCTACACCTCCTATCCTTTCCGCAAAGCTAACCCCAACCCCGACACTCACGAGAGTCCAGCGAGGGCACTGATCGGTGCTCCGGGCCTCTGGCGTTGAAGCCTGGTTCCCAAGCCATATTTGTCCTACAATGAAAAAAGGAACTGTCAGCTTCAGGTCTGCTTTCCCCCAGGACAAAAAGACCTACTGCAAACTCATCCTTTGAGCTGCATGACAAGCATAGGGAGACAAGCAAAGGAAAGCAAAAAGGGAAAGGTATTCAATGCTTCCCAAGATTTTTTCTTCTGCTCAAACTGTTGGTAAGGAGAAAACAATTACCACTGCACTGCACTGGGAGAGACAGATGTACATGGCTATTGCTTATAAAGCTCTTGCTCTTTCCTTAAATCACCAGCCTGTACTACTGACACAAATTTCCCTTGATTGCTCCCTTCAGAGCAATCGCATGTCAAGTAGTGCAGAACGAGAGCTCAACTATCAAAAAAACTGTGTCGATGTGGGTATCCATCCATCTGAAATGCTCTGTAGCACTATTAGAAGCAGCTGGAAGGTTCAACCTACAACAAGCCTCGTCACCTACAGCTCTGTCTTGCCAGGCACCACCAACTGGAAGGAAGAGCTGAGCTGCTCCTCAGCTTTCTACAGCTGAACTGTACACAGGGTGCTTGGAGGCAGAAATCTTCCTTCTGGGCAGGACTGAAAACCTGAATTCTGACCAAATGAGAAATCAAGGCATCAGCCTACCCTGGTGATTTTTCATGGATCAGAAGACTAATGTTGGTGCCATTTGCCTCGGGCGGACAGAAGGCTGCATCTCAACACAGCTTTGTGAAGCACTGCTTTTCAAGTGTGCGTTACTTACCCAAAGACACTGCCCTGTTTGTAAGCTAACAAAAAATACTTTTTCTAACAGATGTTACCCTCTAACTCGTTAGCCTTCAAGTACATTTGTTCTAGGCACATCCAAGCTGGAGGGCCTGAGGCAAGGTGATGAGTAGGATCTGTTACTGCCCTTCAGTTGGTACTACGAGCGCTTTAACACCAGCAGAAACTGTGAAAAGACTTACCACTACGTGTATAGTGTGTTGCTGTGGAGAGCCCCCAAAATAGCAGCAGGTAGCAACGGAGACAAAAAATGCAGCCATAAGACACAAGCAAGGGCACAGAGCAAGCACAGTTAATTGAGAAGTAGCAAGCATATGCAGAGTCACCAGCTAAACAAAGTAAGCATTCACCTGCCAGTTACAATAAACAAGTCATTCAGGCCACAATCAAGTCTGAAGGTTAATTTCAGTTGAGACTTCATGCAGAAAAGTGCCAGACAATCCTGATCTAATGTCACTGAGCTGTAGTATGCAGCTGTCCTGAGAAAGAGCTACTGGTATCATGACTGCGGTTGCACTGCATTTCACTGCTGGATAATCTATTCCTTTGCATGGCAAATATGAACCCTTCTGGCATTATCAGGGAGGATTATTAGAGAGAAAGGCCATGTAGCACATAATAACAAGTGTAAAACTACTTGTCTCTAAAGAAATCCATGTGCCCTAGCTTATTTTCTTCATGTTGTTCTCAAAAAAAAAAAAAAGAAAAAAAAAAAGCTGAGTAGCCCTATCGTGCTACCAACTATCTAATCTTCCAAGCTGAGGTAGTTGTGTATCACTTTTCTGCTCTGAGAACGCTGTACTCCCAGCTCACCGAAAAAGCCAGAGGCATGTAGTTTCGGCGCCGCACCAGCTTCTTCCGGTCCCGCTCGATCTTCTCTTTCTGAGCCAACTGCTGGTAGTACTCTACCAGTTTGTTAATCTGGAGGGATGAAAAGGAACAGATACGCAGTGAATGGGGAACAAATGCCCGACCAGCTGCAGTATTTGTTTGTGAACAAGCTGGGGTTCCTGCTACTTGTTTCACTCTGTTCCTAGTACTAGCTGTATTTTGAACTATATACATTAAAAAAGCCTGTGTGTCTTAACCCACACTGCGGGTGACAAACTGACCCTCCTTTGGCAATGACATCTGTTGGAGAGCAGTGTCCAATTCTCACTTTGGAGTGCGGCAACTGAGACTTTGTTCACATGTTTTCCGTGATTGGACAGAGTGGCCAAACTCAAGCAATTTGCATTAATGGAGCAAACAGCATCTTTTCCCCCCACTGAGGCTGATCACACTTAGTGTAGAGCCCTAACTGGTGACAGGGAAGGGTCGTAAAGGTGCAGCTCTGTTTTCCAGATCCTAGACACATTCTTGATCGGAAAACAGTTTTTTTTCCACATACATACGCAGCATATTCATTGGTGTCATTTTAACAGCACTGTTAGATATGATGTTTTCAACTGAGTGTCTTCTGAAAAGGAGATATTATACTGCAATATCCACAGGAGAGCCTCTAAGAGGCCTTCCTTCCATTGAATTCAGTCAAGGTGGAGATTAGGAACTGGAACTGGTATCTGAAGGATTATAGATGCAGAAAAAGTGATTGAGAGGGCCTGGTGTCTCTAACAGCTCTTTCTAGCTGACGTGTCTCAGCCTAAGCATGGCCTTCCCCCTCACTCACCCTCTGTGTGTGAGGATTCTCCGGCTCCTGCCAGCCGCCACTAGCTGCACAAGAAAAAGAAAAAACAAAGTCCTCAGGAGATGATTTCCAGACTCCACACAGAAATCGCATCTAAACCCCAACTATCTCAGTCTTACTCATGAAACATGACATTCCCTATTTTCGCTACACTTACCATTGCAATTCTTCAAGTCCACGCATGCCTGCACAAATACACACCTCAAAGTTTTTCACAGGCAGGTTTGGCCTGAAGGAGCTTCACCAGCTTTTCTACCGTGTTTTTACACAAATGCTGTTTGAGAGGTACACAGAACAGCACCTAGGAGTCACTGTAGCAGCAGGTACATGAATTTACAAGAACACTCTCTTCTTACTGGCTGCCTGTGACCCTGCATCTTCAACTCCCAGTCTTCAATTACATCAACACTGGAAGTCAGAGGATCTGCTTGGTCTACTCAGCCCCATTTCTGGAGCCCGACAGTATTTTCTGCATGTCTTATGCACCAAGAAATAGATGAAAGCTTTGTTCCAGTGCTGTTGTGAAGAAAAAAAAAACAAGTACAAACACTAACAACTCTGGAATAAGCCTAAGTGAACAAAAGTAATGGAAAATAAATTAGATGCTTATGCTGTCAGACTGAGTGGCTTCAAAGACTCTGACGGTACACAAACAAGATCTCAAGTGTGGAGAGAGCGCACCAACGAAAAAAGCCCCTTGTTTGACAGCTTTCTTGCTAGTCAGGTAACACAAGCATGGAACTGGGTCGCATGTTTCACTAACTCATCTCAGCTCTTCAGAGGAAACTTCAGCAACAAACCGTTTTCCTGTGAATTTCCAACCGTGACTCAAAACCTAGACAGATGTTATGTATACTGTACAGCCAGAAACTCATTTGATTATCTGTTACCTTCAAAACACAAACTGGACTCCTGCTGTTACTCAGTTTTGTGTCTTTGACTGTCACTTACCAACAGACTTGTCTGCCATGCCCACATCCCGGGAAGTCCAGCGGCAAAAACCACAGGCCAAGTAATATGCTTTTTTCATGGTAGTCTTGGCTGGGTCATCAGGGAGCGGAGCAGGAATGCTCGTAGCCCGGGTGGAAAGGGTGTGCATGCAGCAGGGGCAGTCAAAGCAGTTAGCACACCTGTGAAGAGGATGGTCTGTAAGACAGTGCTCTGACAAGGATCCCAGGCCAAGGAAAACGCTCTCAGCAAGCAAATCAAGATTAAACCAACAGAGCTTTTCATCCTATGCAACAGAGTTAAGGAAAAAGAGCAACAGAGCCATGAACAGAAACAGGAGGGGTTCAGCGTCAACATAAGAATGGTGGCAGTGAGAAATACTGGAAGATACTAAAAAACCCTTCATATTATGAAAGCTGGCCATCAAAAAAACCTAGAACATAAAGAGCACACGATACATCATGGAAAGACACTTACTCCCCAAAACTGACTATAATGTAACAAGAAGCAATGTAATTTTTGAAGAGAGTTTCAAATACACACAGTCAGGTGTTGATTAAGGAAGGAGCTGTTTAAAATAGGGAGTCGTGATGAAAAGAGCCAAAGAAACCTTACCTATTCTTTTTCAGCTTGGCTTCAGCTGAAGGCATGTTTTCCAGGCAGCTGGGACAGTAGTGAGAGTCCACCTGACAAAGAAGACGGTCAAATCACACTTCCTGGCACACGTTTGTCTAGACAGCATGCTGGCAGCAGCCTGAAACCCTACTGCACGATCTAACAAGGCTTTGTGTCTGACAGGTGAAGTCAGGGGAGACTTGAGACGTTTTTTTGTATCTGAAATCTTAGCCCATCTCAGCCAGATTTTGATCTTTAATAATGTAAAACACATGTTTTCTTAAGTCAGGATAAACTCCTCCACCTAGTAAAGGGGAAAAGGATAACTGGGTGTTGACCTTCTGCAGTTGCCAGAATTTCATTTTTCAACTTGACAGCAAGTTTTAACACACTATTTTCCGTTTATGTCTAAATTTATTCTTCCCTTGTACTTACACTGGTCAGAAATCCATACATTTCATAAAACATTTTGTGTCACATTGCTGTCACAAACTACTTTTGTTAATTAAAACAACAGCAGCAAGAAGGGAAGTCTCCTTTCTGAAGAGAAACGCAAATTTATTATTAAACACGGGAATGCACTATAACTGCACTTGTCACACTATTGCAAATTCGTGACAGATGCAGACTGATGACAAATCTATTTTCTACTCTTTAGAAGCTTTGACACCTCCAAAGAGATCTAGGTTATTCTTTTCATTTTTAATTCACCCAGACTTTCATACAATTTTATTATGATGACCGGTGAAGTCACAGGAGCAGCCCCAGGATCAAAGCTTGCCCGTGTTCTGCGCTGCACAAAAGCAGTGCTCCTGGCAGGCCCCCATGCACCAGCAGACCATCGCTCCAGGCTGATGATAATCTACAGCTGAAGGCCCCAGCGGTTCCCGGACAAAGAACAAAGCCTCCACAGCAGAAACCCCACTGTATAACGCCCGCAAAAATCCTGTCCAGGTGGAAATAAACTCACACCAAACCCTCTCAACCCCGAACTAACTCTCAAAACAAGCATGATGCACGCTGAAGGCGTGGGTTTTGTTACTCCGGCAGCAAGTGCTGCCACGCACACATGTCCAGCAAACCTCGGCAAGCCCTGCGGGCCGCCCAAGCGCAGCTCTCCCCCTGTGACACAGCACCAGCCCGAGCCCGGGAACAGTGCCGCAGCTCCCGGGCCTGCTGGGCCTTCACCCCAGGCCGGGCCCTGTGGGGCGGTCGTGGGTGTCGCCGCCCCTCCCCGGCCGGGCCCGATGGGGATGTGTATGTGGGAGGGGGGTCTTTGTTCCCCCTGACCAGGCCCCACGGAGGGGTGTGGTGTGGTGGGGGGTCCCCGCTGCCCCGAGCCCCACGGAGGGGCGGGCTGGTGGGTCCCCGCTGCCCCGGCCGGGCCCCATGGCGGGGCCGCTCCCACCCACCCAGGCCCCGTGGGGGGGGGGACCGGGGGGCACATCTATGAGGGGAAGCCGCCTCCCGCGGCAGCCCCCACCCCTGTTACGCGCGCCTCAGCCAATCACAGCCCAAACTCAGCCGACGGACAGCCAAGCACAGCCAATCCAATGCAACGCACCGCCCCACCCCTCATCGGCCGCCAATCACCCCGCTCCATGAAGGCACCGTTGTGCCCACCCCTCAGCCGCACCACTCAACCAATAGCAAGGCAGACAGCGAGAGAGCGGCAGGAGAGCCACCCAATCGCTGTTCGCAGAGAGGGCATCGTCCCGCCCCATCCCACCCGGGCTGCCGGCGCGGCGCGGCCGGGCCGCCGTTACCTCGTGCGAGACGCACTCCAGGGAGCGGAGCTCGCTGCAGTACCGGCAGAAGTACAGCTGCGACAGCGGCGCTCGCATCTCCTTCTCGCCGCGCACCAGGTACAGCACCCGCTCCGACTGCAGCAGCGACGCCATCTTGGGAGGGGGGCGGCCGCTGCCGCACCGCCGTCGCCGTCATACGTCACCGCGCCGCCCCGCCCACGTGACCCCCGGCGGGATGGGGCGGTGGCGGCAGCGCGTAATGGCCGCCGGTGGGACGCAGGGCCGGGCCGCGCTGGGGCCGGTGGCCGTGCTCCCCCCGGGCCGCTGCAGGGCCGAGCGCTGCCCGTGGCGGGGAGGAGGAGGAGCCGCGGCCCGGCTCTGCCCGCAGCGGGGTGCCGGCGCTCCGGTCTGTCCCCCTGCCGGGCCGTAGGCTCAGCCCTGCGCTGTTCCGGGCTGGGAGGGGGCGCGGGGCCGGGGCCGCCAGCCCGGCCGCTTCGCACTCCCCAGAGCTGCGGTAACGCCTTCCCCTGTGCTCTTCTCGTTGCCTTGCCCCGAGCTTCCGTTCACGCCTGCTTCGCTGCCCGCATCCCCCCTCTGAACCCACGAGGTGCCGGGCTTCTTCATACCCGCGGCGGTGGTTTCTCTTCCGCCTCACGGTCGCTAAGACGGAATCCGGACAAAAACAAACATCCCCGCGTCGTGGGGTCAGCTGAGGAAGCGTGGGGTGTCTGGGTGCTGTGCCTGTGTCGGCCCCTGCCCTCTGCCCGTGCGGCTCCAGAGGAAACCTCTGCCCGTGAGGATGCGCCGCCACTCGCGATAAAACCCCCACGCGCTTTTTATCCGGCAGCGGCGGCTGGAGGGGGACACGCTGTTGGGAAGGCGGGGAGGATGCTCCCCGCCGGCTGCCTGTGCTCGGCTCCCAGGGGAGTGGGGAGCTGCGTGCGCGGGAAGCACCCAGAGGCCAGGAGTGTCTGAGGGCGCATGGCAGTGGTTTCCACCATGGGGAATCCTGTAGGTTTCCCCAGGAAAGGTGGGGGTAAAAGGTGCCATGTGTGGGTCTCACTGTGGGTGACACCAGGCTTGCGTCCCAGCAGGAAAATCATAGCATCCCACCTTGCTTCCCGGGGCCGGCTGGGAATAGCTGCTGCTGGCTTTTCCCTTCAGCACTGCCGGCGGAGTGGAATATTCCACTGAGCAGCAGAAACACCGTTCCCAGCCGGCACGCTGAGGTCTGCCGCCTCCCTGGAGATGCTCTCTGCCCATGTCTCTGTAAATCAGTCCTGCCCCGAAGCCCTGGGGAGCGCTGGCTGGCGCCTCGCTGCTGGGGTTTTAGGGAGTCTCTCAGGGGTTTTGCTTTTCCCCCTTGACCAGGAGCTCACAGGGAAGTGGGTGCGCGTGAGCCCTGCCGGTGGTGATGCAGGAGGGGGACGGGGCATCGCATCCAGCTCTGGGGCCCCCAACATAAGAGGGACATAGACCTGTTGGAGTGGGTCCAGAGGAGGGCCATGAAGACGATCAGATGGATGGAGCACCTCTCCTATGAGGACAGGCTGAGAGAGTTGGGGTTGTTCAGCCTGGAGAAGAGAAGGCTCCGGGGAGACCTTATAGGGGCCCTTCAGTACTTAAAGGGGGCTACAGGAAAGGTGGGGAGGAACTCTTTATTAGGGAGTTGAGTGATAGGATGAGGGGTAATGGTTTTAAACGGAAAAAGGGCAGATTTAGATTAGATATTAGGAAGAAATTCTTTACTGTGAGGGTGGTGAGCCCCTGGCCCAGGCTGCCCAGAGAAGCTGTGGCTGCCCCATCCCTGGAGGTGTCCAAGGCCAGGTTGGACGGGGCTTGGAGCACCCTGGGCTGGTGGGAGGTGTCCCTGCCCAGGGTAGGGGGTGGGACTGGATGATCTTTAAGGTCCCTTCCAACTCTAACCATTCCATGATTCTACGAAAAGCCCTTTAATTAAGCTGTGAAACGTCCCCACGGCGCCTCCCTGCCACCTGAGACTTTTGGCTTTGGCTCCGGATGGTCTCCCCGGGGTGGGACCCCGTCCTGCGGGGAGGGATGAGCTGCAGCGTGCTCTTGCTTTATCCTGCTGAAGAACAAAAGGTCAACCCTCCCTTTCCCTTCCCCATCCCCTCCTCTCCCTCCCTCCCGTCCCCCCCCCCGGGCCGGGCCGGTCGGGCGGGGCCAGGCGGACGCTCCCTCCCCCGGCGGGGATCCTCTCTCCGCCGCCGCCGCCGCAGCCGGAGCCGGGCAGCGCCGCAGGTAGGGATGGGCAGTGCCGTTGCCCCTCGGCGGGGGTCTTTTCCCCCCCTCCCCGGGCTGCCGGAGCTTGGGATGGCTTCGGGCGGGACGGGGACGGGGACTCGGGGGGGGGGAAGGGGGGCTCAGCCCGGTGGTGTCGGTCTCGGAGCCCCGACCCGGCTGGAGGGCAGCTGCGGGACACACGAAGGGGGTGATGTCCGGCATCTCAGCCCCGAGCCCTGCTGCTAATTAAGCCGTTAATTCCTGTGACTAAGCAGGAGGCACCGCGGGGAGGGGGGGGGGGTCTGGGAGCTCCCCCCCCCCCCCCAAAAGCGAGGGGGGAGGCTCGGGGTTCGCCGGTCCCGCTGTTTCCCACCCGGTGACCTACTCGCGAGTGACCAGCAGGATGCCTGCTTGTGGCTGTGCTTCATCGGCTCCTTTAACAGCAATTAACAGGAAAGTTTTTCCTCTGGGCTTTTTTCCAGCTGCATCAAAACACGCTATAAATCCTGGGGCTTCTCAAAGGAACCTTTACCAAAGCCCTTTGCGCTCAAAGGAGCCCGAGGCCAAGGCTGGATATGGCGGAGGGGTCTCCCTGGAGAAAGCAGCGGGGTGCTCAGAGCGATGGGGGGGGGGTTCTGGCTATGGGAGGGACGGAGGGGACTGCCCCATCACCCCTCTACCTCTCCCTTGCAGGATGGACCTCTCTGAATCCACAGGTCCCGCCGCCCTCCCCAAGCACGTCCTGGACATCTGGGCCATTGTCTTGATCATCGTGGCCACCATCCTCGTCATGACGGCCCTGGTGCTCTGCCCGGCCACTGCCGTCATTATCTACCGCGTACGGACTCACCCCACGCGCAATGGCATCGTGTGAGGCGGAGGCGACAAGGGGTGGACAGCTTGCTGGGCAGGGGTCCACAGCCACGGGACCCCGTGCTGGGGACCCTGCAGAGCCCCATGGGGCACCCTGAGAGCTGGGGAGAGCTGGGCAGGAGCCGGGGTGAGCCAGCACCCAGACACCTGCCCCCGTACCTGCCTCTCGCCGGCTGAACCCGCTGCCTCCTGGTTACCCACCGAGCTCACAGGGACCGTCGGGGAGATGGCGGACCGGGCACCGGCAGGGAGATGTGTGACTTTGCAGACCTGTCCAGCTAGAAATGACCTGCTCCCGTGAGGCAGGCAGGCTGGTCTCACCTTCGCCGGTGAGACTGTCCCTTCCCAGGCGAGCAGCAAGAAATGGAAATGCCCAGCGAAGTTATTTCTTCTTTGGAGTCCCAGCTGTCGGGGCGGTTGGGAAAGAAGGGGCAAAGCAAGATGCATGTGGCTTCTGGTTGTGCGTTTGGGGACTTGGCTAAAAGCATCGGTGACAGAGCCCGTCCTGGCTGCACAGCAGATGTGCAGCTGGCACCGGCTTTTCCTCTATCGGATATCTGCTGAAACTGTAGGAAAACACTACGGGGTGCTCGGTTCCTCTGAGTCTCGTGAGGCAGAGGAGCGCGGGCAGCTCCTGCCAGCGCGCCAGCTGCGTTGAGGGGGGTCTGTGTGCCCCTCGCCTGGGCAGGCAAAGCGGGGGGAGCAGGGGGCTCGTGCCCAGGCAGTGGCAGTAGCAAGGGACTATGTAAGATCGTAGATTGCCCCTTGCTATGAAATAAATGGACTTTATTCTACACGTGAGTGTGTCATGCAGCTCAGTCCACGCTACGGGTGGTGTCCGGGCACTTGTGGGCAGGATCTAAGATACTTCGCAGCCTCTCCAGAAACCTTCCCTGCGCCGACCTCTTGCACCACCTTGGCTCAAGGTCCCCGAGGTTCTTGCCCGGCCTTTGAGCCTGCCCAGGGAGGCACGCTGCCAGCCCAGCGCCACGCTCTGGGGCTGCAAACCCCAATCTGGCTGTGATGGTGGCAGTGACCGTCAGACAGCAAGTGGGAAGGATCCCTGGGGACTTTCTGGTGGCGGCGGCTGCTTTTCTCCTACTCGGGTGACCATCATCGTTCTGAACCGCCAGCCTCGTGCTGGGCTCTGGCGTGTGGCAGGAGTCGTGGTGACTCACGGCGAGAAAGGTCATGCGTAATGAGATGAATCAGGCTGGGATGTGGGGAGACGCTATGGTGATGCTGGTGGGAATTGCTTTAAATCCCGTTTTCTCTGCTGGAAAGAGCAACCAGCCCCACGGTGTTGGAAACCCCGCGCCCCGTCCCGGTGCAGCTTGAGTCGTGACAAGCGGTTTGCTTTTGGCGTTGAGGCCGGAGCGGCAGGCGATTCCCAGGGAAGCAGGACCTTGGGTGAACACTTCCCTCCCCGGGGAGGGAGCTCAGCGTGGGGACGCAGCCCCCGGGGAGCGGAAACGCCTGCGCTGGAGCTGCGGGCTGCGGTTGTGCCGGGGAGGGAGCGGGCACGTATCCCTTGTCCGGCCCAGAAACAAATTTCTTGTTTTGAGCTCTTGTCTCTCTCTCCCCTCTCAAGTTGCAGAATTTGAGACAAATAACCGGAGTCATTTTCCTGTTGTTCCCCCCTCTCTCCCTCCCTCGCTGGCACGTTGCAGCGGCCGCAGCTGGAGGAGATTATGGCTGTGCTGGGTGGGAGCAGCCTCCCCCTGTTCTCCACCCCACCGTCCCTTCCCCGGCGACACCGTTGGGTGTGGGCACAGCCAGGGTATCTGACACCAGAAACCGGAGCTGAGCAGCTTTGCTATAAGAGGAACAGGGAAGAAGCCACAAATATTGGAGTGGTTTGAGAAAGAAGCCTGGTTTGGGGCAAAACATCCAAAGAAAAACATGCAACACTCCCCCCACCGCCGGCTCCCGTCCCTGCCGCTGCGCCTGGTGGCTGTTCCCACCTTCCCGTGCCCCTGGTCACGGGCAGCCGGGGGCTGCGAGAGGTTTCCTTTCATGGTAGGAGTTTTCTGGGAAGTTTCAAGCCTGTGGCATACATTTCCAGGAAAGGCATTGCAAAGCCTTGGAAAAGATGGGTTTGCTCACGGCAACAACAAACCACGGGGAGCAAAATGGGGGTAGAGGGGAGAGCAGGGAGAAGCCGAAACATTTTTAAAGCATGACAATGGGGAGGGGAGGATGACTTTAAACTAATGTGCACTGTTGAATTGGAAATTCCTCCTCTGGAACTGAGCAAGATAAGCAAATTCCCCCCGCGGCCCTGGCTTGGGTGCCTGAATAGTGCTGGAGCTCGGAGGTAGCGTTTGCATTGCGTTTTGCCGGGGGAAAAAAAAAAAAAATAATGCCTTTTCCTGCCCGTTGGGGAGCGGGTCCTGCAGCGGTGACGCTGCGGCAGGCAGGCGTGATGCGGGCGTCAAGGTGATTCAGCATCCGCCGGGATGCTTCCCTGGCAGAGCCGGCGGGTGCTGGAGCACGGCGGGAGTCCGTGGGGACTGCTGCTGGGGGAGACGGCTGCTGGCAGCCCCGGCGGGGAGGAGATGATGTAGGATGCTGGCTCTCACCTCGCCTCTGGGCAGCGATCAGAGCCATGCCGGGGATGCAAGCGTCCGGCTCGGCTGCCTTATCCCTGCCAGACGGGGCGCGTTCCTGTGGCTCCATCGGGAAGGTTGCGGGGAGCCCCAGCGGTGATTGCGCAAGCAGGAGTTGACCCCAAACATCTTGGGCGCTGTGGGGGAAGCGTCGCCTGGAGCAACCGCTGATACAAGCCCCAAACACAAGCCCCGTGGCCCCAAAGGGGAGGCTGACGGACTCCCAAACTGCCCTCCGCGCTCCAGGCTGCGGTGGGGTCTCCGGGAGCACATCGCAAACATCGCGGCCGCTGGGCTCGTCCTTCCCCAGCCTCAGCGAGGAGCAAATCCCCGCGGGGCCGGAGTGCTCGGGGGTCGGGATGTGGGGGGGTGATTCTCATGCTGGAGGGGAGACGGCCACCCTTCTCCCCTTCCCTTCCCGCAGCAGCGGATCACTGCATGCCCCTGTCCCCTTTGGGGGTGGCAATGGGCCGGGGACATTTCAGCAGGGGCCAAATCTTTGCCTGGGAGAGGAAGGGATGGGGATGCTGGAGGGGGCAGCACCCGAACCCATAGTGCAGGGGGTGTGGGGGCGCTCGGGGAGGGGGTGTCCCCGCTCCAAAGGCCCCTGGGGTCCCAGAGGGGAGGCAGCCATCGGAGCAGGGCAGCGCCTGCGGGAGCAGCCGGGCTGGGGCAGGGTGGGCGAGGGCTGGGTGAGCTGCGGAGGCGGCAGCGCGGAGGAAGCCTGGCACCGGGGGAGCCGGGGCCTCTCGCCCAGCGGAGCTTGTTTTGCTTTCACCTCCTGTTGCACACCTAGAACAAAAGTTCAGAGGTTGTCCCGGGACTGATGCCATGTCAGGCTGCCAGAAGGAAAGCAGCGCCGCTGCCAGCCGGGGCGATGCTGCCTGCTGCTGCCGGAGCCCCTCACCGCTGTCTCTGGCACGCTGCTGGCACCGTTCCCATCGCCCTGCGTGGAAAAACCTCCTCGCTCGGCTCTGGGACAAGGCCAACCAGCAGCAGTACATGGTCCCCACCGCTGTTTTCATGTTCCCCGTGCTCACCGTGGCCCTGCAGCCTGGTGCGAGGTCTCTGCAGCCCCCGGCTCATGGCTCGGGGACAGCCAGGGAGGCCGATGGCAGCGGCAGCATGGCGGCTGGGGGGGCTGGAGTCGCCTGGCCTCCCGCCCCCGGACTCCTGCCAAACATCTGCGGCAGGCGGGGGCTGGCTCCAGCGCGGCTCTGGTAGAAAAACAACCGAGGAGGGAGGTTCGTGCGAGGGTCAGCCCGCCCAGCCCGCCTGCCATTTGGGGTGGGGTGGGGGGGCCGATCCGGCACGCTGCCCTCAGACGGTCTTGCTGGAGCCCCCAGCAGCCTCAGCTCTCCCGTGCTGCCTCTGGCATGGCACGGCACGGCGGGGACACTGGGTGACATGCCCAGGGTCCCACAGAAGCTCAGTGTCGGAGATGGGGTCCATCGACTGTGGCTCCTTAACTCCTTCCCTGTTCCCCGTCACCACCGAGGCCAATTCGGCGCCAGGACCCAGGGAGAGGGGGCTGGGAGAAACTGCCGCCTTATTTTCATTTTGGTTTTAGGTAAACACAGTTTGGGAGTGGCTCAGCCTTTCCCTGCGTGTGATGGGGACACGTGGAAGGGACACGGCTACTGCGTGCCACCACTGCGCGTGCCACATGGCTCCTCCTGACCCCCAAGTCCCTGTCAACCATGGCAAAGCCACCAAAGACCCACGCAGGCAATTAGGGGATATAATTAGAAATGGGTAGCTGTTCCCATGGTGAAAAGTAGCAGGGCAGGGAGCGCAGTCCTGAGCAGCTCTGCAGCCCTGTCCTGGCTCTGCCCAGGGAGGTGGCCCAGGCCCTGGCCGGGGTCAGCAGTGTGAGCTGGCTGGGGAGCACGGCATCGTGCCAGGGAGCGTGGCACCATGACGGGCACGCACCAGTCCCTGTCAGCTGCAGGGTGCAGCAAGGTGCAAGCAGCGTATCAGCCAGGAGCTGCTGCCCCATGGCCCTGTGTCCCCAAATCTCTCCAGAGCCTGGGAAGTGGGTGGGAAAGGTCAAGTCCCTGCTTTTGGCTCCCACGGGCTCCCTGGTTTTGGCAAGGAGCCGCCTCGTGCTGCCCACAGCCACATCTGTGAGGGGTGACCAGAGCATCCCTGCGGCCAGCCGGGCCGTTGGGGCGTTGTGTTGGGCTCTGGGTAGTCCCCAGGCAGCGGTTGAGCATCTTGAGGGTTTGCCTGGACCTGGGGGAGCACCCCACACCACTTGGGGACCCAGGCTGGGGCAGAGCGAAGCCACTTCTCCAGTAGCAGTGCAGGTTTAAAGCTTTGGGAAATGCTGCCTGTGACGGAGGGCCCTGCAACTCTCCTGACCCATGGATTCCCCAGGTGCCTGCGGGATGTATCTCATCCCCAGCCCTCCCACGCCAGCCAAGGCTGCCCTTGGAGCCTAACATCAGCCTTTCCCAGGACATGGCGTTCCTGCCGGCAAAGGACACGGGATGGGGGATGGCTCCCAGCCTCCCCCAAGCCCATGGCCCCATTCTCCGTCCCCAGCCCCGGCGGCAGCTCCGGCCGCCGGCTCAGTGACAGCGCGCTGGCAGGGGCGGCCCTGCTTTCTAGCAAAGCCAAACCTCGAGCTGGCACTTGTCATCCCCTGGGGGCTCACCCGCTGCCACCCCATCTTGCCCTCTGTCCCAGGTCAGCCCCCACCCTGACCGCAGCTCCCCCCCCCGCTCCCGGCCAGTTAATCCTCCCATCAAATCATTATTTTTTTGGTGGGATTTCAGGGAATTTACACCTCACCACGGATATTTCCCTTGGAGCCAGCCCAGGGTAAATGTTTGCATTCCCCAGATTTGCAAACAGGGCCCTGGAAAATCCTGCCCCTGGGGGCACCGGGGGCTTAGGAGACCGCTGTGCCCTGCCCTTGGTCACAGCGGGGGTCACCATGGGGCTACGGCCCCCCCCCAAACCCCCGACAGAGCCCACCCCCTGGGAGGGACCCTAACCCAAGGCAGCTTCTAGGAGCACCCTAATTTGCTGGGCTGCAAATGAGGGAAGCTTCATTAACCCTTCCCCACCCGTGAGCAGCAGAGCCATGGCGGGGGGGGGGGGGACACACACACCGGACCCCGGCCCTGCCTCCCCGCGGATGCTGCTGGGGCGGTTCGGTCCCTGCTCCTCGGGTCCCAGCACCCCGCTGGGGGGGTGGTGGGTGTGTGGATGTCACCTCGGCTGGCAGGGTTGGGGACATTGCCTGGCTCCCCCCCCCCCCCCCCCCCAGCATGTTTTAATCCCCGTGGCCGAGGCTCACACAACGCCTCGCATAAAAACCCTCGGCACGATACGCGGCTGCTCGCGGGTGTCCCCGCGTCCCTTCCCACGCACAGATGGCACTGCCACCACTCCCCCCCCTCCCCGCATCCCCCCTCCCCAACACACACACACACACCGCCCAGTCCGTCCCAGTGCCCACACGGTTAACGCAGCCCTCGGTCCGTCCTTCCTCCCGCACGGTGGCTCCCCCCCCGGCTCAGCCCAGCAGCTATTTCTCGGCTGTCGGGCTCGGAGGTGGCAGAAGGCGACAGGGAGAGGTGTGTCGTGTGTGTCACCCCCCCCCCTCCCTACCCCCCCCCTCCGGCAGCGCTCTCCGCCGGGGGTGCGAGGAGGGTGCCCGCACCCCCATCCCGCCCCGGCCATGGGGGGCTGGCCCCGCACCGCCTGGATTTTGCCCTTTTTTTTGGCTGGGCTCGTCCAGCCGGGGCAGAGCCAGGAGAAGGAGAAGGTAAGAGGGGAGAAAGACCCCCCCCCCACACACACACGGCGGGGGGGCAACGGGGAGGGGTGGGATGGGGATGTGGCAGCCTGCACACCCGCCTGTCCCCCCAAGGCTTGCTGCAGAGCCCGCAGGGACAGCGCTGGGGCACGGTGGGCCCTGTGACACACCACACACCCCCCCCCCGCCCCCCCCCCCGTCCGGGTGCCTAAATCGCGTGGAGGGGGGGGGGTGTGTGGATTTTTGTGAGCTGGTTCTTGCAAAGGGGGGTGGGATCGCGGTCCCGGGGTTGGGGGCAGAGCGTTGTGTGTGTGTGTGTGGTGTGTGGTCCCCCCCCCCCCCCCCCCCCCGGGTGACCCCCACAGGGGCAGAGCACGGGGCTTTTGTTCCATGCGCAGTGTCCGGGAGGGGGGGGGTGCACCCATGTTTGGAGGGTGCGGGGACCGCTGTTGTCCCCACATCCCGGTGGGCAGAGACCAGGGGTGACTGTCACCCCCCCGCCCGGCCACCCTCCCCACCGCCGCCGGGATCCTGCCGGCCCCATGGAGGCTGAGCTCCCCGGGCCACAACCCCTGGGACTTTTATCTCCTTCCAGCTCCCAAAATAGCCCCTCGGTGGCACTTGGGTGAGCTTGGGTGCCCTGATGGGAACGGGAGATTGGGTTCCCCTGGGTTAACCCCTGCAGCGCCGCAGGCGGAGGCTGCTCCACCCCGGCCCTTCCCTGAGCGGGTCTGATCCAGCCCTGCTCCCTGCCCGAGCCCTCGGCACCCCGGCTGCCCCTGCCCCAGCGGGGTCGGGGGGGGGGGTCCCTGCCCACCTGCAGCCCTGGGGACGGTGTCCCCACGCCAGCTCGGGCTGTTTTCCAGCCTCTCGCCTTCCCGCCTGACCCTGGCCGGGTAAACATCCCTCCAGCTGCAGCCAGCCCCGCTGGCCGGGCGCTGCACATGTGTGTACACGCGTGTGCATGTACAAACCACCGTCGCCACCTCGGCGTGTCGGAGCCTGGCTGCTGCCAAGCGGCATTTGGGGCAGGAGATACAACGCTGGCAGCTGCCATCTCCGGCAGCGTCAGGGCTGAACCTGCTGCTCGGGTCGGGGTGGGTGGCCGTGGGGCGGCTGGCAGCCCCCAACCCGGTCCCGTGGGACGCTCCTTTCCCCGCAGGTGAAATGCTACGGCTCGGTGCAGGGCACCATCTACGATTACGGGGCCCTGACCATCGACGGGGACGAGTACGTCCCCTTTAGGAAGTACGCGGGGAAGATGGTGCTCTTCGTCAACGTGGCCACCTACTGAGGCCTCACCCTGCAGTACCTCGGTAAGGGTCCCGTGGGGCACAGGCACCCCGGGGGACACGGCAGGCAGCGTCACCCAGGCGTGCAGCCCTTGGCAGGTCCCCGCGGGCCACCCTGCCCTGGGGAGCTGGGGGAAGGAAGGGGTGACGCCTGCTCCGCAGGACCTGGCACGGCCAGGGATGCTCTGAGGGGGGGGGGCAGTGCAGGTTTGGGGGGTCAGCCCCATCCCCTGCTCACCCCTCCCTGCCTCTGCTTGCGTGCAGAACTGAATGCACTACAAAACGAGCTGGGGCCCTACGGGCTCGTCATCCTGGGCTTCCCCTCCAACCAATTTGGGAAGCAGGAACCCGGCCAGAACTCGGAGATCCTCCCTGCGCTGAAGTGAGTACTGCGGTGGGGGCTGCAGGGTACCTGCCCCCCCCCTCCCCCGGCTGGGCTGGGGTCCCCCAACCAGGCGGTGGGTGCACAGACTACAGCTCCTGCTGGCTGCGGCCCCCCAAAAGCACAGGGTTTGGGGGTGTCCTGGTACCCCCACGCAGCATGGAGAGCTGCCCATTGCATGATGCTCTGCCCATCCTCCCCGTGCAGGTATGTCCGGCCAGGGGGTGGCTTCGTCCCCAACTTCCAGCTCTTCCAGAAAGGGGACGTGAATGGGGCCAAGGAGCAGAAGGTCTACACCTTCCTGAAGGTGGGTGCCATGGTGGTGGTGGCGGGCAGTGCCCAGCTTGTTTTTTTTGGGGGGGGGCAAGGCAGTGATGTGCTGGTCCCCTGTTGCAGAACGCCTGTCCCCCGGTGGCGGAGGAGTTCGGGAACCCCAAAAACCTCTTCTGGGAGCCCCTGCGGAACCACGACATCAAGTGGAACTTCGAGAAGTTCCTGGTGGGCCCCGATGGCGTGCCCGTCATGCGCTGGTACCACCGCGCCAACATCGCCGTCGTGAAGAACGACATCATCGCCTACATGAGGCAGCAGCAGGGCCAGTAGAGGTGGGGGATGCCAGCCCAGGGGGTGGTCCCCCCCCTCCCGCTGGCACCCCCCTTGCTGTCGCAGGGCTGCTCCCCGTCTGTCCCCTCCTGGGATGCTCCCCCCGCAGCAGGAGCCCAACGCTGAGCCACCACGCCGCCCCCCTCCATCGCTCCAGTCTCTGCCACCCCCCACACACCAGGATGCCGGGCCGGGGCAACCCAGTGGCAGAGACCCCAGTGATGGGAGGGGGATGTTTCCCAAAAACCCCACGTCCCTCCTCCTGGCCACCAGCTTGCCCCCCCTGCCTTGTGTCCCCTGCTCCGCCATCCCGCCTTGCCAGGCGGCAGGGGGGACGCAAGGGCTGGCTGCCCCCGGAGCAGAAGACCACGTCTCCATGAAGGCTTGGCCCGAAAGCCCCCCCGGCGTGGGGGCGGGCCTGGCCCGATCCTGCAGGGCACAGCGCAGCTCTTCAGTGCATTCAAGCTGCCTGTGGGCCCAGCGCAGAGACGGGCTCCTCTCCCGGCCGGGGATGGCCATCCCCTCATCCCCCCCGCCATAGCAACGCCAAATAAAGGCTCTGCAAACGCGCAGCCCTGCGTCTTGGCCTGGGGAGGGGGGGAAGAGTGGGGGGCACAGAGGCCAGCCTGGGGGTACAAGCAGGGACGGATGGCTGCCAGCTAGAGAAACTCCATTTTTTTTCCAGGGCAGCTGCAAACATAGGTTTATCCTCACAGCCCGGCATTTGGGGAGATGGTTGAGGGGTGGGGGGGGTGTCTCATTGCCGAGCACAGGGGGGGGCAAAAGGAGCTGAGAGGAGGGACCAGCCCCCAGCAATAAGCATGCCGGGCCATCATTCCTCCTGCAGTCATGCATGTGAAATAGGGTTGGGTTTTGTTTGGTTTGTTTTTTTCTTTTTTTTTTTTTTTTTTTTTCCCCATCCAGACTTGTTTTCCTGGAGGAAAAGTTGCTCTGTGCATGGGAGAGCCCGGCCCCACGGCCACGGCTGCAGGGAAAGGCAGAGGGGGGGAGCAGGGGACTGGGGGTACCCCTGCCCTGGCAAAGGTGGTGGGGCTGAGCCCAGCGCCCGGAGGGAGGTATGCACTTGGGGCAACAGATCCTGGGGTGCCCGTGCAGGGGTTGCGTTCCCCTCACACTCACTCGAGCCCCACGGTATACACCTGAGCACATGGGGACCCGCGGCCCCGGTGTCCCTCCCAGAGGAAGCAGCTTTCGGGATAAAACCAGAGAGACTCAGCTACACTTCAGTCCTTCAATAAATACAAAGACACCAACCACCCTCAGCCCGGGCTGTGGCTGTGGCAGGCACCCACCCGCCTGCAAGTGTGGCATCTCCCACCGCCGGGAGCGTCCCCTCCGCTGTCACCCGCTGCTCCAGGGGCTGAACCGCGCCGGGACCCACGGCGAAGCCCCTGGACCGCGGCAGCTCCTGCTGTGCTCCTGGGAAATGCCGGCTCCTCTTCCCTGAAGACCTGGCTCAGAGTCTACAGTGGCACCAGGCCTGACGTCTCACGGGGAAGGGGACGGCCATGGGGGGGGGGGCTGACCCTGTGCTGGCCACCACCACGATGGCACCTCGGGTCCTTCCTTCGCACCTTCCCCGGGGAGGGATGCACTGCTGAGCCGCTCCAGGCCACGGGTGCGGCCATGTCCACCGCACGTCCGCGCACCGGAGGAAGCTCCTAGATATATACACACGGGCACACACACACACCCTACTCCTCTTCCACCGGTATCGCAGCGCAGCCGGTCCTTGGCATTAGGGCAATCCGGGACCTGCCTGTTCTGAAACACAAGAGGAAGGGCATGGGGTGAGCACGGCTCTTCGTGCCCAGATGAGATCCGCGGGAGGGATCCGAGCCGTGGGATGGCTGTTCCCCCTCGAGCGCCAACTGCCATAACCCCACGGGATGCTGGGGCTCAGGCTCATGCCGGGCTTCGGATGCTGCGGGGATGGTGGGGAGGACGCAGCAGGGACCGACCCCACGGCGGAATCGCCCCCTCAGCTGAGCAGAGGTTGGGGCTGAAGGGAAACGGCCACTGCCTGGCAAGGTATCCCCCCCATCCCTCCCCCAAAATGTTCAGCCAGCCACCTGGGGCTTCCAGGGGCCCTCCCTTCGCCAAGGGTCTGAGCCTTACCCAAGTCCTTGGGGACCGGTTTCACCCCAGCCACTGCCTGGGCGTTCTGGCTGCGAGCCATGGCGCAGGGCGGGCGCCAGGGGTACTCGGGCTGCAGGAGGAGATGGAACAGAAACAGCGGTTTACCGGGGATGTCAGTCACGAGGCTGTGCTCCGTGTTCGATTGCCAGGGTTGTGAGGAAAAGGGGCAGGAAGAGGGCTGAGCATTCTCGTGCCAACGGGACACGCGTGCTTGGCGACTCGGTGGCCCTGGAGGAGCCGCTCGCGGGGCAGCGAGCCCCAGCCCCGCTTGCACGGGACCCTCGCGCTGGCACGGGCAGACACTCACCGGGGAAAAATGGTGGAAGTTTTGTCCTGGCGTGTGCTCGCCCGGCATGGCTGGCGGGTATCGGATCTGCTGCCACTCGTCGAAGCCGTGGTACATGGGGTGAGCCACGGGGGGACTGTACTGATACTGGTACATGGGACAGGCAGGGCCCAGCGGCCCCGGCAGCGGCTCAGCGTGCAGCCTTTCTCCAGAAGCCTGCGAGGAGCCAGGGAGATGCTGGGGAGAGCCCTGAGGACAGCCCACCGTCACCACCACCCATCACCCAGCTCAGAGCTGCCCCTCCAAGAGGAGACGAGGGGCTGGGGTGAGGCCCCCAGCCCCACAGCCCCCTCCACCCGGGAAGGGTATTTCCCCCATCCCCACCTGTTTGTGCTGTTTCAGCAGCTTCTTCAGCTTCTCCTTCTCCTCTTTCTCCCTCTGACAGTCGTCCTTGGAGGCCCGCAGCTGGGACAAAGCGGGGTTAGTGCAAAGCCCACCCTGCCACCCCCTTGTCCATGGGGCAGGGGATGCTACAGTATCCCACAGGGATGGCCACACTGGTACACCCTCCCACCCCCCATCAGACTCCCAGGAGGAAGAACCGAGCGAAGGGAGATGCTCTAGCAGTGACAAGCGGTAGCAAAACCACCACTCTGGCCAGTCTGTCCCACCTCAGCCACCGCTCCAAGATGGGTATGGGGGCTGTGACATGGGGGACAAGCACCTCTGTTGTACCTGGGGGTGACACGGGGCTCCTGGGGTGCTGCCCACGGCACCCAGTGCTGCTCACCTGGTTGCTGGAGAGGACCAACTGCTTCTGCAGCTTCTCCAGCTGCTGCTTTAGCTCTTCCTTCTCCTCATTCATCCTCTCCCTGTCACTCCGCTCCCGCTGGAAGTCCTCCTCAAAAATTTTCACCTGGCAGGAAGGAGGGGTGTGGGTGTACCTGGCCGAGGGCAGACACCTCCCCCAAACACCCGCCGCTGCCGCGCTGCCATCCTTGAGCCCACCAGCTACACCAAGCCCCAGGCAGGCAGGTCAGCATGATGACCCACAGCTGTGGTCCCTTCAGCTGAAGGCCTGGTAGATGCTGAGCTCGGTCCCCCCTCCCCACCACTGCGGCACAGACACCCAGCTCGGGCTGCTGGGCTGCTCCTGGCCACAGCGGGCTCTTTGCTGGGGGTCCCAAGGCACGTAGCTCCCTTCCCACCTCTACAGGAGCAGGAGCTGCACCATCCTGCCCTACCTGCTGCTTGAGGAGCTCGTTCTGGGTCAGCAGCTCCTGCTGCGGCACCTTCCCAGCAGGCTCCATCGTGCTGGCAAAGATGGGTGGTGGGGAAGCTTGGACATTCAGGGCCTCCTCTAGCGCCTGGAGAGGAAGAGGAGCAGGGAGGGGGGTCAGAGCAAGGTGCTGTGCCCACGACACCTCCAGAGAGCCACGGGCACATGCCCAGCATAGGAAGCGGGTATAACTGGGCAAGAGCATGAAGGACTACAGACCCCCTCATCCCCTTTGCTGGGAACCTAAGGAGATGTGGTGGGCATCGTCTGACACAAGCTCCTGCTTGGGCAAAGAGCTGGGCAGGAAGGGGTTCATCAGGGTCAGTTTTGGATTTGAGTGAAGAGGCCGGAGAGCATAAAAGACATTTTGCAGGGAGGGGTTGTGCCCTGGCCCCCACCTTGTTCAGCCTCTGGATCTCCTTCTCCTGGTACTCCCGCTGCCTGGTGACCGGAGCCAGCTGCTCCTGCAGGAACCGCATCCTCTGCTGCAGGTCCCTCACCTCCATGGCCAGCCTCTCCTTCTCCGCCTGCAGGACCCAGGGAGCGGGAATCAGCCAGGGCAGGGTGATGGGGCCAGCAGCTCCCCACCACCCTTCCCGAGGCACTCACCTCCTCTGTTTCGATCCGGGACTTGGCTAGGAGCAGCTTGCGGTCGAAATCCCGTTGCTTTTGCTCCCGCTCCGACTCCAGCTCGGTCAGCGCCCTGCGGGCCTCAGCCAGCTCCTGGTGCAGATCCGTGACCTGCCGGGAGGGAGCGGGGATGTTGGGCTGCCTGGAAGGACCCACACTGGCAGGGAAGGAGGCACAGGCAGCCCCAAAACTTCCCCCCACAGCCGGTCTCCTCCAAGTCTCCCAGCCAGCACCCAGCAGAGGTGTGTTCTCCGAGCACCCAGCTCTGAGCACCCAGCCTTACCTTCTGCTCATACTTCTGCTTCGTGGTTCGGAAGTGCTGATCCCACTGCTTATTCACCTCCAGCAGCTGCAGGGAGAGAGGCGTGGCTGAATGGGATCACAATCCCTGTCCCAAGCCAGCCATGGTGGTTCCCCAGCAGCCTCCAGTCGTGAAAGCACCTTGGGGACCAGCCGGATGGAGATCCCGGCTCCAGCAGCGCTCCCCCGTGGCTCCACAGCCCTGTCCCAGTCTCCCCATACCATCCCGGCCACATGCCCCCGCCGCCCGCTCCCACCCGTCTCCTGGCAGTGCCTCCCTCCCAGCCTGGTCCTCACCTCCCTGCGCTGGTGCTCCAGGATCTTCACCTTCTTCTCCTTGGCCTCCAGCTCTCCTCTGCCCGGTGCCTTCTCCACCGCAGCCCCGCTCTGCTGGACGCGCACGGGGGGGGGACGCTCAGGGCGTTTGCGGAGGCTGTGCCCGAGGCCGGCTGAACACGAGCCAGTTCCCCTCCCACGGCCTCCCCCATCACCTTGAGACTCTGGGAAGTCCTGCCGGTCATACTGGGACAAACTGGGGTCCCGATTAAAACGAGGCCACCTTGGCTGATGCATCAGCGGGCTCCCTGCCTCCTTCCCAGCCCTCTCTGAGGGCGATACTGTTCCCTCACCTGCTGCTGCTCGGCAGCTTCCCTCTTCCCGCTGTCCTGGTTGCTCAGTGTCACCATCCTGCGGAGCTCCTGGTTCTCACACCTGCGGGCAGGTAGGAATGGGTCAGCGGGAAGAAGCACCCAGGGCAGCCCTGTCCCCTTTCCTCACCCACCACCCTGACCTGAGCTTCTCCAGCGCCTGGTTTCTCTGCTCCAGGTCCCGCTCCAGCTTGGTTCGCAGTTCTTTGTTCTCACTGTGCAGTGTCTCACACAGCGTCTGGGGGGCAAACGCCAGCAGCATGAGGACCGCTGCCAGCCCCAGGAGCCTCCTTGGCCACCCATCTCCCACCGAGCCCCGGCACAAAGGTGGGTGTCCACCTCAGGGTGGACAGGACAGGGTTGGGGGGGAAAAAAAAAAAGGGGGGAGAAGCACCATGAAGAGCCTGGCTGGCCCTCACTCACCTGCAGGAACGATGTTCTCTGCTCATTCTTGTGCACCTTGGTGGCCAGGCGCTTGAGCTCGGAGGCCATGTAGCCCATGCGCATGAAGACCTGGTCCTTGCTGGCCTCCTTGGCGCAGCCGCTCAGCGTGTTCTCCAGTTGCTGCAGCTGGGGCAGCAGGTTGGCATCCTCGTTCAGCGGCTGATCCAAGTCCTGGGGACGGGGAGGGGATGAAGCATGGTCAGATCGGTTCAAGGAGCATTGCAAAGTTCCCTCTCGGGGCAGGTGAGCCTCGGTTGCCCATCCAGGGCCATGGTGTGGAGCAGGGCCACCACTGAGAGACTCTGCAACAGCCCTCAGAATGCTGAAAAATTGTGTCGGCTTTGTAAAAGGTTTGATTCCCAGCTGCTGGACACGGGACACCAAGTCCCTGGGTGGAGGGGGACATTAGAGCAGCTCTCCCAGCCCAAGGATTCCCCATGCCCCTTGGCAGTCTGAGCAGACCACGCTCCCAGCTTGCTGATAACAACAGAGGCATCTCCACCCTGATCCCTTCTTCCCCCTGAGCTCTCCCCGTTGACACCAGGACTAGAAACCCCAGCTCCTGAGACTGTCCTTTCCAGGCATGCCCCAGCCCATGCTGGGAGCTGAGGACTCGTCTTACCCAAGCCTCCACCTCCACCTTCCTCCCGTCCCCCGGCATGGCTCTGCAGCTCCCCGGCCCACCACGGCACGCCAGGCTCCGGGAACCCGGGCTCTTTGGCAGGCGGCAGTCAAGAAGGTGATGCACGGGATTTAAACGGTGGCGAGGACAGCCCGGGTCAGGGCGCACCCACCAGCATCACGGCACGGCACGCCCCCACCCACGCAGGAGGGGTGTCCCCAATGCGCTCATCCTCCCCTGGTGTGGCTGGTTAACTCCTCCATTGCCTAGGAGACACCGCCGGCACAACACAGCCCGGCCCGGTGCACTGTGACACTGCCGGGGAGGAGATGGGGACGCGCTGGCACACCTTTGCCCGCATCGCTCCCAGCCCCGCTGACTCACCCAGCCGCCCGTGGGAATGCCCCGGGCAACACCGGCAAGGAGCCCAGAGCGTCCCCAGCACCCCGGCCCCGGGGTTTACAGCCCCGAAACTGCCACGGGAGGGTGTGTGTGGGGCACAGCGCCACCAGCTCCTCCCAACCAGCGCTGGCCGGCAAGGGCAGGCAGCGAGGACCCAAGCCCAGCCAGAGCGGCTGGGAGAGCCTGGGGACCGGCATGGGACTAGCACTCGGCTCAGGCGCCAGCAGCCCGTTGCCAAGCAGACGCCACCCCATTCTCCATCACCTCATGGCTGCACCCCAGGAGGGTCCTACAAGGCTCAGCCCCTCCTGGAGCCGCTGTGGCCAACGCAAGCAGGGACGTGCAACGAGAGCGTGTCCCCTTACTGGCATCGCGCGACGCCAACTGATGTTCATCCCCCTTGGGCTCCCCATCCCCGCCCTGCTCCCTTCCAGCACACACAAAACGCCGGAGTAGGACAGGACGGGGCAGTGCCAGCCAGGGGGACGCATTCAGGTGGCACCAAATGGAGCACACGGAGGTACCTCGGCTGGGGCAGACCCTGTCAGCAATGACAGGGCTTGCAGAAGAGACCTGGTTTTCCTACCCAGTGCAGGCATCAGGAGTTGAGCGTCAGAGCATCGCTGACAGCTCCTCGGGTTGTCACAGCCCTTCCTGTCACCGTCACATGGCATCTGGGGACACCAGTGTCCCCGTCTGGCTGGGGCTGCTTCGCTGGCTCCGTGCCCAGGCAGCCCAGCCAGGCCACTTGGTGCTCGGGAGCCCTTGCCCTTGGGAGGGGACTCTCCACATTTCCCCCCCTCCCCGCCTTGGCCAGGGGAGAGGGGTGGTACACGCCGGGGCACACACGCCATTGCTCCTGCGCCCTCTGGCCCCAGCGAGACATCGGGCGGACCAGCCGCGGGGCTGTGCATGGACTCCTGCTGCCATGGACTGCCCAGGTCCCCTCATCAGCATCGGTGGCAGAGGCTGGGCACTGCAGCACGAGCACTGTCCTGGGGGCCACACGTGGGGCTGGCTCTGCTCCTCTAGGAACACCCGGGCACAGTTTATCCCTCCTCTGCGGTTTGCCAAGGGCTGTCTCGACACAGATCCCCCAGTCCTGCCCGTGCCTGCCAGCAGCTACGCCACCGGAGCACGCTGCTGCCTGTCCGCACGCCCTCCCGTGTCCCCAGTACCGCCACCACGACTGCCCCAACGGGATCGACTCTCCACCCGCTGCCCACCAAATCCGGCAGGCACCGGGGCACTCACCGCTCTCCCGCTCTCCTGGGGAAACCCCTGCGCTTCGATAGCGACGATCTCGAACTCCGAGGAGGATCCCTGCAAGGGGAGGCAGCCGGGTCAGGTCTCCCTGGGGAACGGGAACCCAGGATGCCCATCACACGGAGACAGGGACCACTGGGACAGGAGCACAGCAGGGAAGCTGACTCCTCCTTTCAGATTTATCCTCATTTCTAGAGACTAAAAGCTGCCTCCTTTTGTTTTAACCAGAGGGAGGGTCTCCCTCCAGCCGTGCCAGTGCCAGCACCAGCTCTCACGTTCACCAGACTCACACTTGGAGGAGATTTCCGTGTTTCCATGTCCGGCTGGGTGCTGCCCGCGGCCGCCTGTGTGGAGCTGGGATCAGGGCCGACGGCTGCGGAGAGGGGAGAGGACGTAGCAATGAGCCTTTTGGAAAGCAGAGCCTCTCCCCATCCAGCGTGGGGACGCAGAGAGCGGGCACCCTGCAAGGTCGGGCACCCATGGATGGTTTCTACCCCAGCTATGGGGACAGGACAGAAATCTCCCTCCAGGAGAAGGGAGGACGGCAGTGGTTTGATACACCCCAGAGATGACAGGGCTGCAAGAAACCTTCATGAAAGTCTCCTTCATACCCTTTCCCTTCCCCTGAGCTCAGAATCCCGAGCCATCAGGTCATCCCTCCTCAGCAAGGCTCCTACCTCCAGTTTCCACCAGGTTCTCCAAGGAAGACGATGCCATCAGCATCTTGTTGTCCTTCACGAGATCCTCCGCCTTCTGCCGCAGCTTGGATGCCTCCACCTGGGACTCCTCCAGCAGCTCTCCTGTTGTGGACAACAGAAAGATGCTCAATCTCCCTTCCCTGAGTGCCTGCCCTGCAGCAGCTCCATCCACAAGCACCAAGCCTCCTGCTTGGGTGGAAAAGTGCCCAGCACGGTCCTTCTTCATCCAGAAACAACTCTTCTTGGCCAAATCTGACAGCAAAGCTGTATCAGTGGGTCGCTAGCTGCAGTGTCCCCCATGCTGACACACAAGAGGGTGCGTTACAAGAGGCAGAAGGGCAGCACTGCATCTCTCAGAGGTTGCCCTCGCTTCCGAGAAGGGACAAATTTAAGCTTAGGTGGTAGACTTAGGGGTACACCCTGCCCGCTTCGGGGTCCGGCACCAGCAACGCAATCCTCTCCCCGCCCCGGGTGACTGCTCCCACGCCAGCAGGTCTCGGTCACAGGTAGGGGCATGGTGACACGACGGGAATCACAAGACAGGTGGAAATTCGGCTGCAGAAGCAGGACACGAAAGCGGAAGCTGGGTCACGAGACCGAAAGCAAAAGCAGGGGTGGGTGGGGGAAGGCAGCTGAGGAGGAGAAAGGGGGTGGCACGACTTGGCTGGAGCGTTTCAACGCTGGCACGTCCCTGCTGTTGCGGAGAGCACCCAGTGCCGGGGTCTCCGAGCAGCACTGGGGAAAAGCCGCCGACCCGACGGGGATTGCAAAGGTAGGGGCTTTCGTCAAAGGCAGGAGAGATCCCAGTATCTGCGACCTGCCACTGCAGGACTCCGGGAAGCCGACCTTGCTCCACCGCTTGCTTTGTTTTCAGCCATTTATCCCACCGTAAAGCACCCCAGGAGTTCAGCAAAAGTCTCGCTGCCTCTGCCGCCCCCGTGTGAAAAAGCCCAAACATTCTGCTCGACCCCCAGGATGGGAAGAGCTCTGTTACTGCCCCAGTTCCAAACCCCCACCGCCTCACAGCCCCCTTCCTCAACGCCGCCGGAGACCCCCAGGCTCGGTGGGCACAGCCTGGGCTGTCCCAAAGGTGCACCCCGTCCCCCAGCCACACAGCAGTTACCGATAGACTTGATCCCCTGCATCTTCTCCTTCAGCCGGGGTGTTCTCCTCCACCAGCCGCTCAAAGGCCGTGGATCCATTCTCCTCCGTTCCCCCCACCAGGGTCGTAGATGCGGTAGGGTCTTCTCCCTTCCATACCCGCCATTCAGTCGCCTACCTCCCAGCCAGGCATCCCTGCAAGGCAACGGAGCACAGCGTCACCTTCCTCTGGCCCCGGATGGTGCCGTGGTCCCAACCGTGGGGGGGGTCCGGGGTGCCGTGTTGGTGGAGGCAGCGCTGCCTCCCTGGTCTCCAGCCAGCAGAGAAGTGTCCCAGGTGAAGGCACTTCCCCCTTCAACCCCGCTCGGGGTGAACGTGCTGGGGTGACTCAGGGCCATGAGAAGTGTCATGCGAGGAAGCATCACCAGCAGCCCCGCTCAGGGCCGGCTCTCACCCCTGCGGTGCACGGGAGTCCCCGAGGAGGTCACAGCCGCCTGTCCCTGCATCCCCATGGGGATGGAGACCCAGACCAGCATCCACCCACACCAGCATGGACCCGGGGACTGTCACTGGGGCACCCCGCTTTCCACAGGATGTTTTTGGGGGGCAGAAAGGGTTGTGGGGAGCTGCAGCCCCGCTCAGGGCCGGCTCTCACCCCTGCGGCGCACGGGAGTCCCCGAGGAGGTCACAGCCGCCTGTCCCTGCATCCCCATGGGGATGGAGACCCAGACCAGCATCCACCCACACCAGCGTGGAGCCGGGGACTGTCACTGGGGCATCCTGCTTTCCACAGGATGTTTTTTGGGGGCAGAAAGGGTTGTGGGGAGCTGTTTGGGGACAGGCAGCACCTGCAGCTCCAAAGGCCTTAACCTGTGGCTGGTAGGCAGTTTGGGCAGCACCAGGGGGGCGCAAGCCCTGGCGGCCGGGCAGGGACCCGCTCTGCTCCCCAGCTCAGCCAGAGAAACCGGCTGCCGACAGCACGGCTTCCCAAATCGGAGCGTGAGGAACAACCAGGCATGTACCGCGCCAGGAGCAAAGTACGAGGAGAGGAAACACCCGCAGGCAGCACGCTATTTGCTTTTTTAATTCCTCGCATTCATGGGTGACCCAAGGCCTCCCCTTGCCGAGGTTGGGCCTGGGGACGGCCGGGCAGCGTCCCCGCCCCGGGTTTTGCCCATCTCCTGGGGGGTGACAAAGCAGCTGCTGCGAATTACGGCCCAACTTATCAAAAATACACCCCTGGTGCCAGCTTGCTATAAAGCAGGGCAGAGCAGCAGCTGAGACAGCCCTGGGGGCGATGCCGGCCGGAGCTGGCGTGCTGCCTGCAGTGCCAGCTGCCGGGGGACACCACGGGAGCACCCCCAAGTGCTCCTTCCCCCCCCCAGCCAAGGCAGCTGGGGGCTCGTGAGCAGGAGGGAGCCAAGGGGGGGGCGCACATTTTGAAAGAGGAAGGGGGGGAAGCCCGTACCCGAAACCGTCTCGACCTCAGACTAATGCTCATGCCACGAGCGATGCGGGGCTGATCACCGGTTCGGATGACCTGCCTGCCAGGGAGCGGCAGGGACTTTCCAGATGACAACTGCCACCTGGCAGCATCCGCAACCGGAGCGGCAATTAACGCCCGCCTCGGCGGCAGGTAATTATGTACAGGCTCAGAAGTGGTCTGCTTTTGGGAGATGCATCTGTCGGCAGGTCTCACCTTCCTCCTCCTCTGCGGGTGCCACCAAGCACCCCCATTGCCCATGGCCCCCCGTGGGGAGCTGGCACCCTGTCCCAAACAGCCGGAGGTGGCGATGGCCGGGAGCTGCCCAGCTGCAGAGAGGACCCAGCAGCGGCTATTTCTGGAGCCCATAGCAGCTGGCAGGAAGCTGCAGGAGAATCGGGGCAGTTTCCATGCCGTGGGTCCCGGCGCCAGGCAGCATCGTCACAGCCGGTATGAAATCCATCCCCCCCCACCCCCTTCCCCACTCTCCCACCATGCGATGAGGAAAACTCCCGGAGCAGACCTGCAGGTGGTCAGGATGGAGCACAGCGTGGTGGGGTGGCATGCACATGGCCCGGGGACCCGGCAGCACCTCCACTGCGGGGAAACGCCATCGCCTGTGGCCACGTTACTGACCTGGCCAGCCCGGTGGAGGACAGGGACAGTGTCACAGGGCAGGCTGGGGACCTGAGCCTATTTCTCACCAGTCTCTGGTCACCACGTGCTGCTCCACATCCAAACTTGGGGCTCTGGGAGGAGCTGGTTAGCGAAGCAATCTTGCAGCGAGCATCTCGTGGGGTATCCGTGTCCTCTGCCCAGGACAAACCCAGGCGTGGGTCAGGGAAGGCGAGGACAAGCTACTCTCTCACAAGGGAGCATTTCCCCACGCAGGTGTGCAGCAGCCTGAAATACCAGCCCCCATTTTCTTGCACTCCAGACCCCAAACCGGGAGGTTCTCCACCTTGCCCCACAGCACACATAGGAGGTCTCCTGCCCCCTGGCATCCCTGCCTGCAAGGCAACGTGGCACCAAACACCCAAACCCAAGCTGCGCTGACCACCTTGCCCACCGGCAGAGCTCACTCATGGTGACCTCGTATTCTTCCAGCTGGATGAAGCCACCAAAAGCTGCTGCTATTCCCAAATCACAGGGGTTTATCAAGGATTTTTTGACCCAAGGTGTGCACCTCACCACGCAGAAGAGCAGCAGAGGGGTGGCAGGAGCTGTTTTCAAACAGCAGCTTGGGGAAGAGGACCTGAACTATCCCAGAAAGCACTGACAGAAGCACAGACCAGCCATGAATGCACCAGCAAACAAGACCCAGCAAGAGGGGAGGGTTTCCGCAGCATCCAAGCCCATCACTGGGGTCAGGGCAGGTTTGCCCAGGGTAAAGGAACAGTCCCATTTCTGCAAGGAGCCGCTGGGACCAAGCTGTCACCCTGGAGACAGGACCCTGGACCAAGTCACTGTTCCTAGTCCTGGTTTGCCTTCCCCCCCTCCCTTAAGAGTTCTGAAAGGTGAGATTTGCAGTGAAAAATCTCACGTTTCAACAAAAGCACCGGGGGAGGAGAGAGAGGACTACAGACCAGCACCTAACGATGGTTAGAAACACAAAGCAAACGCGACTACCACAAACTCCAAAAGAAACCACTGAACCACCAGAAAACACTTCTCTTTTTGCCAATCAACAGTTTCTAAGCTAATCTGCCGGTATTTCAGAGCCTGGGGGAGGCTGAGGGCCAGCCACGGACCATGGCTGCCCCGGTATAGCTCACCGGCTGCGTGCCCAGCCGCCGGCAGAGGCTGCCAGACGCCGCGGTCGCCCGTGGGCGTTGCTGGTTGCAAGCGGGGCACTGAGACCTTTAGGTAGTAAATTTTTATGACAACTCAGCAGAAGGAGAGAATGAGAGTGCGAGAGGGCAGGGGAGACTCCCAGGCAAAGACGAAAGCAGGGTGGTTATTTAAATAGCTGCGCTGCGGCCGGGGAGCGAGCCGGCACCGAGTAGCCATGTCCAGGCTGTTCCCCACCATACATCACTGCCAGGGCCAGCAGTGCTGCAGCCATCGCCACACCAGACATCCAGAAGCAGGAGAAGGGAACCATTCCTGCTTTAAAATTACCAAACAGCTGAAGATACGAAGGCAGAGGATGCGAATCCTGCGCAGCCAGTGGGCTGGCACTGCCGGAGGTTCGCTTTCGGCAGCGAGCCCCGGGGTGGAGACAAACCTCCCAAAGCCACGGGCTTGGCAAGCCATCAATTCCCGTCCCACAATCCGTGATGGGGGCTCAGCCCAGCCCTTCGGAAAATGGGGTTTTCCTTACCCCGGCGTGCAACATTCCCAGGAAGTCTCCTCCCCACCAGAATCGCACAAGGCGAAGGCAAATCCCTGCAGGCTGCCAGCATCGTTTTCCCATGACTGGGGCTGCCGGGCCCCCAGCATCCCTCCTCCTCAGAGGAAAAGCATAAGTCACTCAGTTAGACACTACAGAGGGATTTTTTTTTTTTTCTTGATTATTTTACTGGAAATCTGCAAAATGCCACAGCCCACAGCCCCCAGCCCAGTTTCTTTTCCTCTCCAGAGCTCCAGCAGCTCCCCAGCCAGGGACAACCATTCCTGGGCAGCTGGGCTGGTCTCATCTGCGGGGAGGCAAGGGCAGAGCTGGCTTTAGGAGGAAGCAATAACAAGGAGAGTTTCTGGGCGCTGCAGGCCATGGGGCTGGGAGTAATAAAAGAGGAAAGGAGACACGGCAAGGCTCAGGTCTCAAAGGGACAGATCTGAACGCCCACTTGAAGCATTTTAATTCCCAGCCCGACCAGCTGCGGAGAGAAGGTGGGAAAGGCAAGAGCCCCACCACCACCACCACCTGAAATGCAGCAGATGTTAGAGATGTGCTCCAGCCAGAAATCCCACCCTCGCCTGAGAAACCCACCGCCCAGCGGGGGCTTCGCAAAACAATCCGCTCCCGACAGGGCCGCCAGCCGCGGCGGCGGCGCTCCCCTGCGCAGCACGGTGGGGTTTTACGCAAGACCCTGTCTTCGCCTACAAAAGACGTCTTGCCTCATGTTGCCCGCTCCGTTTCTTCCCCCTGCAGAGCTCAGCAGCTATCATGGCTGCTCAACACGGCACTCAGAAGCAGAGCAAGGCACAGGCCACCGCTCTCCTTGCGGCTCCAGCACAACCCCGGCTATTCCCGTCCAACCCGGCGCGCTGCAGCCGGGCGACAACCAAGCAGCAGATGACAGCGGCGCCGCGAAGTTACACCAGCAAAAGCTACCTCTGTCACCCGAAGCGTAACAGTTGTTGCTTTAAAACGAAATCTGCAATGCCACGGGAGTAGACGGTTCAGCTTCCTCCACCCACCAGCGTTTCGTACCAGCTGCCGGCGAGCGACGACCCACGGCCCCGTGCTAAATAGGTCTGCTCGGCGTAGGTCAGGCCGAAAGGGCGCCGTGGGATTTCTCGCGGAGCCAGGAACGATGCCAAAAGGCTGCAAAAAGCCTCTCCTCCTCTTTACTTATTGCTTACCTCGCCTCGCCACAGAGACACAGCCCTCAAGGACGTGCCGGGCTGGAGCCTTCCTGCTTCCAGAACCGGACCCAGTGCCCAAAGTCCAGTCTCCCAGCTCCGGCACGCTTCGGTTACCTCTGCCAGCGCTCTCAATGAAATCTGCACTCCAAAAGAGCTTGTGGCAGCAGAACGGCTCTCACTCGCCCAAGCGGATGGCAATAACGAGCCAAAGGGGAAAGGTTGCGTTTGCCTCCCTGATAGAAGGGGCAACCTGTGCCACGGGGCACCGAGGAATGGGACAGCCAGATGTCCCAGGGGCTGCAGGTCCCCACCGAGTCCCACCCGGAGCTATTTTCAACCAAAAGCAGGGCTGACGGGCAGCACCTTTCTTTCCTTTGCCCTCCGCGGGGGCCTTATCCCGGAGCGGTGGGAGGAAAGATGCATGGAAAGCTGTGCATCACCTGCTCTAAGGAGCAGGGGAGCCTGGTGGGGATGCTCCCAGACCCGCTCCGGCTATTCCAGCCCTGGGATTTGGGATCTGCATCTGCTGTGGACCCTCCATCGGCTGGGGGTCCCCCTCCCCCAGCATCCCCCACCCCCGGGGCATCGCCGGGGGAACCCAGGCTCCTCGGCAACCGTCCTGCCCCTTCGGGAGCGGCGAGGGGAGCCGGCAGCCCCCGTCCTGCCCCGGCAGAGGGGAAACCGAGGCACGGCACGACTATCGCGACTCACCCGAGGCACCCGGGACGGCCCCCGGGGGACAGCGCGGCCCCGGTCCCCTCCAGGGTTTCACCCCCAGGGCCCGCAGAAATCAGCAGCCCAGGAACCGGTCAACACGCACCTCCGAGCCCCATCAGCCCCCCCCCCCCCCCCCCCCCCCCCCCCCCCCCCCCGGGACCCCTCGCTGGGGCGGCACGACCCGGTGCCCGGTGCGACGCCGGTGCCCCAGGCTGGGCCCCTCTCCCCAAAGGCGGCACAGCCCCCGTACCGCTCCGAGCTCACCTGCCAGCGCTCCCCCCGAGGCGGGGCCGCCGCCGCCGCTGCTCCCGGTGCCGGTACCGCTCCCGGTGCCGCCGCGCTCCGCCGCCAACACCGCAGGAAGCGGCGGCGGTGTGTGGGGGGGGACAGCGGATCCGCCCCCGGGAAATTCCCAGCCTGACGGACAGGCGCCGCAGCCAATCGGCGCGGCGCGCAGGGTATAAAGAGGGAGGGCGGGGCAGGCGGTGAAGGAGGGAGGTGTGTCATGGCGGAGGGGATGGCGGTGCGTGTGTGGAGGGTCCCTGGGGCTGTGCGGGGTCCCGCGGACCCGCCCGGCAGAGCGGGGCCTCGAGGGGCGGAAGGAGCCGGCCTGTCTTCTCCTTAAGGCGGGGGGGGGGGGGGGTTCCGCTCGCTGGGGACCCGCAGGCCCGAGCGCAGCAGGAGCTTCCCCGGGGCTTATCGAGAGACAAAATGGCGGGGCCGAGGGGAGGGCAGGGCCCAGCCGCGGCGCCTTCCTGCCGCGGGGCGGGGGGAGGAGGGAGGGAGGCGGAGAACCCCCCCTGCAGCCCCGGTGCCGCTTGCGGGGCGCGGGCGGTTCGGGGTGTGGGGGGAATAGCTGAGAGGGGGCCGCGCTGAGGAGGCCGCGGGTCCTCGGCTGCCGCGGCAGGTGGGGCCGTGGCAGGCCCAGGCGCTGCCCTCGGCGCCGGCAGGGAGGGTCTGTGTGCTCATGTGGGCCGGCTGAGGCTGACCGCATCTTTCCTCCTCGGCAGCTGGGGCAGGGAGAATTCCCCACCGAGTCTGTGTCTCTGAGTTAATGTTACACAAGGAAATTACACACACCACCCCCCCCCCCCCCCCCCCATTGCTGGAGGAGCATTTACTGTCAGGGATCCTTTTCCTCGCTGCTGCTGCTTTGGTTGTTGCGCATTTGTGAACAACAGAAATCGACCAGAGGAGCGAGAACCACAGGGAATTGCCTTCTGGTTTCAGGTAGCTCTTTGAGACTTGTTCCGTAGCTACCCGATTTTCCTTCTTGTGTTGGTCTTGCCACAAGGAAGGCGTTTTATTTATATATATATATATAAGAACAACAAACCAGAAGCAAAGAAAGCCTGCTGTAAGCAGACGTGCTGCTTGCTCTCTGCCTGTACTCCTAACATTTCCTCCTTCGGTGACTTGCTGGGCTCGCGGAGGTGTCTTTCTAGCGATCGTGCTGTTTCCAGGTGTCCCAGTCCTGGCTTCCTACTCGGCTCTGTTCAGACAGTTCCACTGCATAGAATCATAGAATGGTTTAGGTTGGAAGGGACCTTGAAGATCATCGAGTTCCAACCCCTTGGGTTGTAAAAATTAAAAAGAACCACCAAACTCCTTTCCCTGACTGCTCTTTGCTCCAACCAGGACATCCCCCTGGCAGCCTGGCTGGGTTATGAGACGGCTTAGCAGGTGCTGGGACAGCAGCGCGCTCCTTTGGCAGTCCTTGTGTCTGAGGCCTCAACCGGGGACGAGACAGCAGCACCCCACACGCAGCCAACATCTTCCCTTTTGCTTCCTCAAAGGACTTGTTTCACCCCAGAGGCGCAGCACTATTCTGTAAACCCTTGGGAAACCTGGCTTTAAAGCTAAAGGCAGCCCCACAGAACCAGAAAGCATCCTGTGTATAAGATAACGTCTTAGCCTGCAAAAAATAGCCAAACCCTGCTTTATTTCTGTGAGGAGAGAAGCTGGGGGGTAGCACGGTCCTGCTTCGCAACGCGCTGGGCTGACAGCCGGAAAGCTGCCTGCCTTCCCCTCGCTCCATCTTGGGCACGCTTGCACCGAAAAAAAGCATGGCTCTACTCACCCAGCCGGGTCGCGGAGGGGCTCGGGGTGGTGGGAGCCCTTTGGGCCAAGGCGCTCTCCGGCTGCGATCCCCAAATGCAGGAAGGCTGGCCCAGCTGAGCTTACTTTTAGGCATGGAGAAGGGGAATTCCCCATGATGGAGGCCCCAGACAGCCGCTGTGTGGTTTTGATAAGGAGCCAGGCGCTGCTTAAAGGGCTCTCCTATGCTGTTCCTTCCAGGGGCCGCCGAGCTGTGTCAGGTATTAGTCAGCGAAAGGAGGGGGGGGGGGGACACACACACGGTCATGGAGGCTGTGATTCACTTTCAGACGACATCATTCTCCTCGCCTGCTTTCTAAGCGACTTCACCTGGTTCGCGAACACGTCGCGCTTCTCTCCAGGGAACCTGCTGCGTCTTGCGAGAAGCGGCGTCGTTGTCCCATGCGCGCTTCCATCCCATTCTTGTCCATCTCTGGAGTCAGAACAGGATTCGTCTTCCCGGGGGAGCGGGGAAGAGCTGGCTCTGCTGGTGGAGCCGGATGGGTGATGGTGTGCCGGGGTCGCAGGTAGTCCCTGGAAACCATCCGCCAAGATGACTGATGGTCAGAACCAAGGGGCCAGCTGGTGCTGGAGTAAACACCAGGGATTTCAGTGTTTCTGTTTTCCAGAGGCTGATTCCAGCTCCTCGCCAACAGGAACAAGGTTGTACCTGGCAGGGGGTTTGGTCTACACCCGCCAGGTGTGAACTGTGGGGACTGAAAAGCGCCCTGCTTTGGTCCGGCTGGTTTGGGTGGTAGCAGCATGGGTGCTTGGCAGGAGGGGTGAGGAGCCGTGGGGTCTGGGACCTGCCTGTAGCCCAGGTGCCCGTGCTGGTGGTCGGTCGATGGTGTGCTCTCACCCAGTGCCTCTCCACCTCTCTAGCCAGCTGCTCCTTGTGTTTCTGCCTGAGGTCGCCAGCTCGGGCTGGCTGAAACACCAGTATGGATTTCACTAGGAAAACCAAAGGCTCTTGATCCCGTTGGGTCCTTCCTCATTCCTTGAGTCCTGCTGTGCTCCCAGGAGAGAAAACTCACCTGACGGCAGCTGTGATTCACGAGCACGCCTGCATGGCTGTGAAGATGTGTTCATAGCTGACACTTTTACATACTAGGTTGGGTTTTTTTGGCATGGAGGGTTGGGTTCAGCACCTTCAGTGGAGGCTCGTTTGCGTGAAGGCACCCTGATTGCTTCTGTGTTTGTGGCCGTGCTGTGGGAAACGGGGCGAGAAGGAGCACAGGACGCGGAGCCCTCCTGCCCTCTGCTCCTGCTTGTTTCGGATTGGGAAACAAACTTCCTCCAGGGGTGAGCAGGCTGGGCCTTGTGCATGTCTGGTGGTGCAAAACCCAAGTGGAAGTGGCCCAGCAGCCCGAGGCACCCGTGAAATCCACGTGCCCTCAGTGCTGCTGGGCAAACTGGGCGCATTTCACCCCTACCGGGGCGATGGGGCCAGCCAGGGCTTGGCTGTCCCGGGCGGCCGTGCCGGCCCTGGAGCACGGTGGGAGCAAAGGGGTGGCTGCAGAGCAGGCGGTGGGGTGCAGCGGGTTTGGCACAGCACCCCGGGGCCGCTGGTGGGCTTAGCTCTGCGGGGGGCTGCCCACGGGTGCCCCTCGGCGTCAGGAGTGGGTTTCGCTGGGGGGCTGCTGCTTGTGCCGTGCTGATCGGATGGGTCCCCGCGCTCCGGCGGCGAAGGGAAGCAGAAGGCCGACAGTGACGCTGTGGGAGGAAGCTCCGGCCGCAGGAGGGGATTTCCAGAACATTGTGATCTGCTGCCTATGCAAATCAGGAACTCAAATTAACCTGGCAGGATGGGAGGGCTCCGGGATGGAGGGCAGGGGAGGGAGCCTGGGAGAGTGGGCTGTCGGGAGAGGGAAGGAGGGAGCGTGGAAGGGATCGGGGTAGGCGAGGGGTCAGCAGAGGGATGGAGAAGGGAGACGCTGGGGAGGGATCTCACTCCCGCCAGACCTCCCGCAGCGCCCTGCCTTCGCAGGGGGTCGGAGTCGCACCGGCGGCTTTCCAGGGATGCCGGATTGGTTTTGCTTTGCTGGGTTTGCCCTCTCGCTGAATGAGAGCTCCCTCCTGCCTCTGGTATGTGAGGCAAGGCTCGGTGTTGTCCACTTTGCAGAAGGAGATCACCACCTCCTGCCTTCCTCCACAGCCTCGCTGGTCTCCCCCTCCCTCCTCCACAGTCAGCAGGGGATGGGTTATGGCGGGACGTGGTGCAGCCCCACAGCGGGATATGTCAAGAGCTGTGGGAACTGGGTCTGGGAGTGCTCAAAGGATTTCCTTGCGTGCCTTAAGCTTTGGATTATTCAGAGTCCAAATTTGCAAGGTCAACAACAGGCACAAAGGGGATCTTCCCCTCTTCCTCTCTCCCCGAGCCATGTCTCAGCCGGTTGCGATGCCTGAGAAAAGGGCTCGTCAGCAGTCATCATATCCTGGAAAGCCAAATCTGGGGATGATGGTGTGGGGAGAGCAGCCTCGGTGAACTCAGCCGTTTCCCCTGCTTCAGCTAACCGTGGCGACCAGGCTGCCCAGTGAGCGGCACGTGGATGCGAGGGGCATGGCTGCTTCTCCCTTCTTTGGCTTGGGAAGAACAGCTGAAGAAGAAACCTCTGCCGGTTCCCAAGACTCAAGGCTGGGTTTCTCCACTCTGGGGGAAGGGGAGGATGTTGGGTGGGATGGAAGTGGCTTTCTGATGTTGCAGCATTGGGCCAAGGACCAAGACCAACATCCCGTGTGTCTCCGCATCAGATATGGCTCCTCCCAGGGTCCGGTAGTAAAGAGGATCTGCACTGGCCCAGGAGCTGACTCAGAGGGAGAGGTCCAACCCTCTGCACACCAAATGCAGGCTCGTGGGGTTTTTTGGATGTTGCAACCTGTGAAATCTGGCATTGACTTTGCCTGGAAGTGCGTCCTTGCCCCCAGCATTGCTGGTCAATGTGCAGAATAGCCGTGTGCCGTGTGCTGGTGTGTAAATCTCAGATCCTTGGCAGCAGCTCCTCTGCAGCAACCCTGAAGGCTGAAGCATGGGTGGCCAGCACGGACCTGCCTCCAGCCCTTGCCCTGCTCACGGCCTTTCTAATTCTTCCCCTTTTTTGTGCCCATTGTTTTGTCCTCCCCTTCCGTTTCCTTGCCTTTCTTGAACCGCTTGCCTTCTCGTTGATCACAGAGGCAAGGCATGAGATCGGTGCCCAACTGCCCTCAGATTGGGCTGTTTGGAGCCAGCAGATGGAGCAGAGGTGTTCCTGGAGAGCGGTGCTATGAAGCGCATTTTCTCTAGAGACTGGGATGCTGCAGGGATAAAGCTGCTTTGGCTGAAGGGTCTATGATCTGCCTACGTATAGAGGGTTTCGTGTCCTCACTTGGGGAATTTTTATGTAATTTGTCACTTAACACAGGTTGCTAGTGAGTGATTTGGGCATTAAAAAAAACAAGTGTTCTTCCTTCCCCAGGCTTGGCTTAAGCCAACATATTCTTTCCCATTCCTAGACTCAGTGTTCCTTGTTTCACTGCAGGTTATGCTCATGTCGTCCTAAATCCTAAACCAAGGTGACAGGTCACATGTACCCTTCTGGCTGCCACTTCTCTGTGCTTCTCACTGGGTTTCTTCCACTCCTTTCTGTTTCCCTGTGTCTCAGGGTCCACAGCCTGTTTTGGTGCTGCTGGTCCCAGACTCCTCTACGTTCACTTGGAGTCCTTCTAAAGTAACACTCCTGCCCAGCACCTCCTCCTTCCTCCTGGCTGCTTTGAACCACGGTGTCTCATTTCTCTGGGCTTGGGGCAGAGTCCTCAGGCTCTCCAGCACGGGAGGACAGCAGGAGTTTCATTCGGTTGGCAGTGGGAGATGCGTTTACTGTGCTGCCTGACACCAAACAGGAGCAGGTCTCCAAACGGGAGCTGGCTGCAAATTCATCAACCTCTGCAAGAAAGCACTGGGGGAAGAAACAGGGAGAAAATGCTCCAGGTGCGAAAATGCCCCAGGTGCAGAGTGAGTCCCAGAGGCCATGCTTGTGCTTCCCAAGGCACCATCACCCTCCTGGCATTGCCCTCGAGGTGGGCAGCACTGCTGAGCTCAGTCCAGTTCGTGGTTCTCCCTCGTCGGGCAGCCCACCGTGAGCAGCCCCAGGTGTGCTGCCAGCCCCAGCAGCATGCGGGCGGGATGCTGAAATACCCTGTGCTTAAATAGGATATTGAGTGTGCTTAAGTATTTGCAGCAATTAAAATGCCACTGGCTGTTTTCTGCTCCAGCTGTAGCAACCGCTGCTGGAGACGGATTACTATGGAGTTGGGGCAAGGCGAAGGCTTTTCGGCAGCAGGACTTTCCAGGAGAGGGAGTTGCTCCAAGGAGGAAATCCCATCTCCCTCTCCCTCCCTGTCCCCAAACACTGTGTGACTCTGGTATCTTGCCCTCATCGTAGGAGCAGTTGGCAGTGGGTGCCCGGGAAATTCCTGGCCTTGGGACCGCTGTGCTGGGGTCAGCCGGGCTTCCTGGCAGCAGCATCGCGCCGAGCTGGGCTGGGGACCGGCCCCGAGGAGCTGCCTGGTCTCACTCGTGGTCCTGTGCCGCGCCGAGGTAGCTGGGCTGTGGGTGACGGCATCACCGGCCACAGGCTCATAGCAATAGTGGTACAGCCAGAAATTTCACTGGAGCGTTTACGCCTGTGCCCGGGGAATGCAGCCCCTGCACGCACCCCGGGAGCCTCTGTTTTGGCAACAAGGCGGAGGCAGGATGATGGCGCGCGTGTCGAGGCCCTGTGCTAATGCTGAGCGGATTTCCCCCCCCCCTGCTTTGGAGGAGCAGAGTTCCACTACCCCAAATCCAGCTTTCCCAAGGATGCCGGGCTTGGGGCCTATCTCCCGAGCCCCAAAACTTCCTTGGACATTGCAGCTGGGTCCCTGAGAGCGCCGTGCCCAGCTGTGGGGATGTGGCCCTGGCTGGGTCTGGCTCTGCTCCCTGCGGGTGCCGTGCCGCGTCCAGCTCTCCGGCAGCCTCTGGCATTGCCGCGAAGCGGAGAGCTGCAGCGCTCAGCCGCGGGAAGACAGGCAGATGAAGATTGGGGTTATATCCTCCCTTCAAAACATCTTCTGCATCCGCTCAAAGCCTTTGCACAGCAGGTTCCTGGCCAACAGGTGACCCGTAGGCTGCTGCGGGCCTGGGGTGCATTCAGCCCCCCCCCCCCCCGAGATGCTGCCTGGACAGGGATGCTCAGTCCTACCTAGGCACAAGGACAAGACGGAGGAGCCCAGATCTCTGTGGGAGAGGGTGAAAAAGCTTCAGCCAGGCTGTTTTCCCCCCGAGAAAGGTGATTTTGTTACAAGGGGATGTTTTACAGGAAGGCATCAAGGGAATTTTCAGTGGAATAACAACCAGCTGAGTCGTTTCAGCTTCCCTGGTTTGTCTCTACATGTTGCTGCTTCTCGACCTCAGCTGGTTTTGAAGTGCTATAATAATATCATGTTATTATTCCTAACGCTGCTTTGATATTTTGAAGGTGAAGCTTTCCTCACCCAGCTGTTCTGAGGAAGACTTGGGTATTCAAGACTTTTTGTTCTGACTTGGAAACAATTGAAAGTGCTGGAATTTCCCACTTTTGGAAATTCCAGTTCTTTTCTCCTGGGCGCTGGGGGGGGGAGAGCGCAAAGATGAACTGTTTGGGGGGTGTAGCCTCTATGGCATGTGCCTTTCGACTGCTTCTTCAGCAGCTTGAAAGCACAGGAAACCACGTGCAAAGACGGGTGATTGCCATCAAGTGCGATTTGTATCTCTGGTTTATAAAAGCATCATCCACACAACGGCACAAACCCTGCCGGGGGTTTTTGGAGGCACGAAGTGAAGTGCTCAGTGAAATCCCTGCGCTGCTGCCAGACCCAGATGCATTTCCAGCCCCTTTCTCAGCACTGCGGTGCTGCTCAGAGGGCCTTCGGGGTCTCCAGGGCTCAGGCTGGGACAGGGCTCCTGCCTGTGTTTGCCTGCAAGAGCGAGGAGACACTGAGACTGCTCAGCACAGGCTCCATCCAACCCCAATCTGCCCCAATAAATCCACTCTCTTGGCCACAGGGTCAGCAACAGTAAGGTTTTATTGATGAGATTTAAAATTGTTTTTTTCCATCTGGGTAAATTCCTGGGTTAGTGGCATGTTTGGGTATGAATTGTTTTGCACTGAGACAGACAATAGTCCCCCAACCCAGACCCCTCTGCTCCCCTCCCCGAGACTCCCCCGCTTGCAATGTGGTGCCGCTTTCCAGCGCGAAGTGAGTCGTCCTCTGCAGGGAACCGAGCGTCCCCTCAAGCCCCCGAAGCTGCGGTGACATCAAGGCGGTGGGTGCGTGTGTGCTGGCTCAGACGCGAAGAAGGGGCTCCCGCGGCCGCCTAATCCTCCCCCCCGCACAGGGCCAGCAGAGCCTTGCGGTAGTCGCCGGAGGTGTCTTTCTGCAAGGGGGAGAACCATGTCAGAGAGCTGCCTGCCGCTGCCTGTCCCGGGGAAGCCCAGTTCAAGGCGCTGGGCACGGGGAAGGCATAGCTCCATGCCCTGGCCACCCTACAGGCATCTACGCAGCAGTGGAGATGTCAGCACATCCCCTCTACAGCCAGAGTTGCCCCCACCGGGGCTGGTTGGGGCAGGTTCCCCCTGCCCAGGTGATGCTGAGCCCCTGTGCCGCTCATGGCTCAGCTCCCCGCAGGGCTCATGGCCAGGGCGCAGCCAGACAAGGTGACGAGCTGGGGAGGGATGCCCATGTCCCCTCACCTCGATCATGTGGTGCAACGATTTGTCGAACAGGTCTATGAACTCGCCCCGGATGTTCAACAGGTCGATCTCGCTCCGGGAAATCATGATCCGAGTGAGGGTCCTCTCATCCGTGCCCGCACCCTGCAAAAAGGGAGCTTGAACAAATGACCCCAGAGGGACTGGGGCCCAGGCATCCATCTCCAGCACAGTCCAAGCTGGAGATCGGGTCCAGAGGAGGACACAAAGATGATCAGAGGGCTGGAGCACCTCTCCTGCGAGGACAGGCTGAGAGAGTTGGGGTTGTTCAGCCTGGAGAAGAGAAGGCTCTGGCGAGCCCTCATAGCAGCCTTCCAGTACCTAAAGGGGGCTTATAAGAAAGATGGGGACAGACTTTTTATCAGAGCCCGGTGTGATAGGACAAGGGGTAATGGCTTTAAACTAAAAGATGGCAGATTCAGACTAGATTAAAAAAAAAATAAATAAATTTCTTTCTGTGATGAGGGTGGTGAAACCTGGCCCAGATTGCCCAGGGAGGTGGTAGATGCCCCATCCCTGGAAACATTCCAGGTCAGGTTGGATGGGGCTCTGAGCAACCTGATTGAGTTGAAGATGTCCCTGCTCATGGCAGCGGGTTTAGACTAGATGGCCTTTAGAGGTCCCTTCCAACCCAAACTATTCTATGATCTCTCCCTGGGCATGTGCTGGGCTTGCTGCCGGCAAGACACGAGCCTGCCACATCCCCTGCTAACCCCCAAAAGCTGATGACGTACTGGGTTGAGCTCAGTCCTGCCCTGCTCTGTCGGGAACAGTCAGGAGCCAAATACCATTGCTGCTGTGGGGTTAAATCAGAGACTCCCAAAGGCTGCCTGCCCACCATAGCCCCCTCCCCCAGCCCAGCCCCAGGAGAGCCCGTCTGCACCTTCATGGACTTGTAGAGCTTGTCAGCGAAGAAGGCCGGCTTGTTCTTCACGCTCCGGACTGCAACACACAGAGGAGAGAGAAAGTGGGCTCCTGGCTCATGACAGCCAGGGGACACATCGCAGCAAGGAGCTGTGTCACCCATTGGGTCTGCTGCAAACCCCCCTTTGTACAAGGGTGCAAGCTTGGCCCCATAGGATACCCTATAAATGCCCCAACCCCACATCACACTGGGAGTCTCCATGGCCCAAAGGCAGGAGGAATCTGCCCTCACGTTGCCTTGGCACAGGCAGGTGAAGAGGTTGTCTGCCCCCTGGAGAGCCCAGCCCCAAGGGATCACCCGCCGGGCACTGACCGATGGCCAAGAAGGCGTCCCTCACGTCTCCTGACATCCGCTTCCTGATGGCATGCTCCACGTCGTGGTTGGTCATTTTGATGAACTCCTGAAACACTGGGGATGGGGGAGAGGAGAGGGTCACCACCGAGCCACTCCATCCCAGCTCTGGGCACCCAGGAGACCTCAGCCTTAACCATGGAGACTTCTGGACCAGATGGGACCAGAGCAGGCTTGGGTGACTTCAACCAGCCACCCCAAATGCCATCTCCTTCCACCACTGGGGAAACGGCCACCTCAACCTCCTGCTGCCCAGAAGTCCCGTCTAGCCCAAATCAAAGCACTTGTGTCGCAGCTGAGGGTCCAGCAGCGATGGAGAAACATGGTCCTACCTCTGCGGAGGTGGGGGTAGCTGCGGGTGCAGAGGATGCTGAGGAAGCGGGTCTCCAGGGAGTCACTGGAGTCGTTGCTGGAAACGTCAGCAAGTTTCTGAAAGAGCAACCAAGAGTGAAGCAGGAGGCAGGGGGACGGGCATAGCAGAGAGGGGTAAAGATATCAAACAGCTCCTCCTGGGACAGCCAGCCCTGAACACCCTCTTGCAAAGAAGGTGGCCTCTTATGACCAGGAAAATACCTTTTTTTTTTTTTTTTGCCAAAAAAAGCATTTTCTATGCATGGACGTGAAGGTGCATAACTCACACACTACCTCTGAGAAAAGATGTTTTCCAGTTATTATGAAAAAAGCTTTGTAATGCTCATGGTTAAGACTTCTTCTTGTTCTTTGGGGAGAATGTTTTGAGGGTGACCAATATTGAACAGGAAATTCAGAGCTGCTGAGACTCAGGAGCCACTGTCCACCCTGGGCTGCAGCAGTGCTGCCCACGACTCAAACGGCTGCGGGGCTCAGCGGGGAGGCTGTACCCCTGTACTCGGCACTGGTGAGGCCCCACCTCGAGTACTGTGTTCAGTTTTGGGCCCCTCACTACAAGAAGGACATTGAGGTGGTGGAGCGCGTCCAGAGAAGGGCAACGGAGCTGGTGAGGGGTCTGGAGGACAAGTCTTATGAGGAACAACTGAGGGAACTGGGGTTGTTGAGCCTGGAGAAGAGGAGGCTGAGGGGAGACCTTATCACTCTCTACAACTACCTGAAAGGAGGGTGTAGAGAGGTGGGGGCTGACCTCTTCTCCCTGGTGAAAAGTGATAGGACGAGAGGAAATGGGTTCAAGTTCTGCCAGGCGAGGTTTAGATTGGATATCCGGAAATATTTTTTCACTGAAAGGGTTATTAAACATTGGAATAGGCTGCCCAGGGAGGGGGTGGATTCACCATCCCTGGAGGTGTTTAAAAAAAGGGCAGATGTGGTTTTTGGGGACGTGGTTTTGTCGGGTTAGGTGAATGGTTGGACTCGATGATCTTAAAGGTCCTTTCCAACCTCAACAATTCTATGATTCTTTGACTCTACTCATCACACCCATCAGGCTATTGCAGTAGAAAGTCACCCCTTCCCCAGTTCCCACTTCTGGTGAGCCAGGGAAGCCAGCCCCGAGTCCCACGCTGCCAGGAACACGGGTCCTGCATGCAGGCCGTGGGCAGGATTGGTCCCCAACCCTCCCAAGGGCAGGAAGGTGGCTTTCCTTCTCTCCCGCCCTGCCCTCGCCCGACACAGTGCTGCAGGGAAATGTCCTTGTGCAGGTCCCATCTGGCCCCGTGCCACCCATCCTCATGCAAGGACCCTGGAGCTGCAAGCAAGCAAGCACAGCCTGCATGGCCGAAGGATTCCCGGTACATGGGACTGCTCCTCCCGGCCCCATGCATCCGAGGACCCCAGCATGCCCTCAAACATGCAGAAGGCTGAGGAGCGAAGGGGCAGGCACTCACCAGGGTCTCAGCAACAACCTGGTGGAGAGAAAGAGAGAGACAGGAAGACAACAGGGTCAGAAGGTGCTGCTCAACCTTTACGATTCCCTGACAAAGCGAGGGAAATCTAGCAAAATCCCTTAAAATGACCTCCTTGCAGGTGGGCCCGATCTTAGGACCTGCGTCCTCCTCCAGTTTGGCCTCTACACCACTACCTGGGATGGAAGGGGGGTGGTCTTTGGCAAAGCAAAGCGAGCCCCCCCTCCCCTCCCCTGGGGCTTGGGTACCAGCCCGCTGCTCCTTGCGGAGCATCCCTGCCTGGCCCCAGGCTGGCTCACAGCAGCCTGCCCGCCTCTGCCAGCCGCGGGCAGCGAGAGGAGGGGGAAAGGCAGCTTTGCTGACAAAATACAGCGTGGCGCCAGGCCAGCTGCCGCCCAGCTGGCTCGTCCCTGTGTTTGTCACCCCTGGCTCTCTCTTTCTCTGCAGCACATCGAGGCGAGCGGCAGTGCATGCGGTGGGATGCAGGCAGCGCAGCATCCGCTCCCTCTGCTGGCAGCGGCCCCGCGGGGAGAGCTGCGCGTCTGCTGCTGCCGGCATGCGTTGGAGCAAGCGGTGCTGGGGCAGGACAGCCAAGCGAGAGCTCGGGTTTGGCCGTGCACCGAACTTCCCAGCCCCTTTCAGAAAAGGCTTAGGCCCAAAAAGAGCAGGAGGCCACGGTGCACAGCCCGAGGGTCACGGGTGTCCTGGGACCCGGAGCTGAGCCAGGCAATGCTGCACCGTTTCTGGCTGCTCAGCCTTCCTCCTCCAGTCCTGGCTCACCACGGCCCAGTAAAGACGAGGCAGTGGTTTGGGGGCTGGGGCTGGCATGCCGGCACTCTGGCGGGGTGGGAAGCAGCTTAAGCTTCAGGGCTGCCCCATGCACAACACAAAGCGGTGGGTGGCTCCTGCGGAGCAGCCCGAAGCTGCCTCTGAAGCTCAGGTGCCACATTTCAGCGTCCGTGTGGGTTACCGGACCCCAAAGTGGCAGTTCTGCCCAAGAAATGGTGCAGTCCCTGGTTGGGAGCTCCCCAGGGCTGGGCCCCGGTGCTGCCCTCGTGGTTTGCAGCTTCCCCGGGTGTGGAGCAGCAGAGCCCGAGGGCTGCAGAAATCAGGCCTGGGAGCTTTACCTCCGAGAGTGTCACTTCGCCTGGCATCTGCCCCTGCAGCTTACAGAGACCCTGCCCTGGTGGCGCGTGCTTCCCTGAGGATGCCATTTCCAGACCAGGGGATGCAACATCCTCATTTTTATTACGCACAGCCTGGAACAGCGCTGCCAGTACGGTTCTTACCTTGGCATCTTCATGCGCCTGCGTGAGGTTCTCTGGTCCTTCATCCCGGTTGCCCTGTGGTTCAATACAAAAATCATGGAGCTGGGGAGAGGACATCTCCCAGGAGAGCCCCAAGCGAGGGGGTGGCAGACAGGGTCCAGCAGCACTGCCCAGCCAGGTCGTGATGTCTTCTCCATCACCACGTCCTGGCAGACACCCCCTGCTGCCCGCAGCCCAACAAGAGAGCCGCCCTTACCAGAGCCAGGGAGACGAGAATTCTCTTGAAATGCCCTGAGGTGTCGGAGCTCAGGTCATCTTCCAGGCGCTTGTGGTAGGCTGCAGGGAAGTGGGACAGCTGAGCCCTGCACCCTGCCTGCAGCTCCGCGTCCCACCCACCAGCGCCTCTTGTACCCATGGATCCCATGGGGCCCACGGACGGTGGTGACTGTCCTCCAGCCTTCGCGTGGCTGAAGCAGATGCCTCCATCTGCTATTTTCAGGCCCAGGGATCAGCCCAGCAGCTCTAACGCCCTGGGCATGAGCACAGCATCTTGCTCCGGGTGCTCCCAAATGAAAGCTGTCATTGCAAAAGAGCTCTCAGGGGAGGAGATGTTGGTGGCAGAGCTGGGGGCATGTCACCATGACATGGAGAGACGCCAGGACCGGCACTCTGCTGGGGGCGACCAGCCACAGAGCCGCCTATTTAAAACCAGGGGCTCTCTGGGAGAGAAGAGGCTGAGGATTTAAACTGGAGCTTGCAGGTCTGTTCCCTAGGGAGAAGGGGGTATGGATGGAAGGGAAAGAGAAGTCTGGTCTGGAGGTGGGAGAAAGCACAGGGCAGATTTGAGGCCTCCTGCCAGCCTCGTCCAAGGATTCTACTGCTCTTTAATAAGGTGTTGGACCTGGGGAAGAGCTGCTCTTGCCTGGGAGGACTACTGGATCTTCACAGCATCGAGCCATGGACCCAACCCAGAGACAACAGTTGTACCCTGGGCCGTGGAAAGGGCCTCATACAGCGTTAAACGCGGTCCGTGCCCAGGACCTGCGTGCTCCCCACATCCCTCCTGTGCCGTACCTTCCTGATACGCCTCATTGATAGCCGCGATCTCCTGGTTGTTTCGTGTGGCCATGATTTCGATGAGGACGCTCTCATCTGTGCCGGCCCCCTGGAAGAGAGCGGCGTGGTGGGGTGCTGCTGGTGCCAGCACTGGATGGGGACATGGCAGCATCTCCTCGCCAGGGCCAGGCAAGGAGGGGCTGCTCTAACCCCAGGGCTACCACATGCCCAAAGTCCATGTCCTGCAAATGGCCCTGTGGGCTGGTAGGAACCAGCATGAAAGTGTCCAAGAGTGCTGCTAGTAGGGTCCTAACTGGTGTGACTGGTGGATAGTGCTGCACGCCACTGGTTTGCCCCGACCCTGGCTCTCCTGTGCCTGCCTGCGGCTGGCAGGGCATTGCTCCCGCTGCAACGTGGGGATGCTCCGTAAAGCCACAGGAGGCCTCCTTGGAAGGCTTCGTGTATGAGCTGGCTAGAGCGTGCTGGACTGCAGAGAGGGCAAATTGGGCTCCTGGCGGGTCTTGAGTGCAAACCAGGTCTTTATCCTGGTGCTTTCTGCCCTGCTTCCCTTCCATATAGAGGAGCTTAGGGGTGTGTGAAGCTGGGGTGCACTCACAGCCCCGGGCCACCATCAGTGTGGGGACAACCACAGTAAAAACCACCTTGTCCTCACATGCTGGAGCCAATCCCACCAGCGTGGCAGTTACCTCCACCGCCTTCCTCAGCTGCTTGGCGTCGTACTGCGCCGGTGTCAGCATGAGCCCCAGGATCAGCTTTGCCAGGCTGCCCGACAGCTCCGATTTCAGGTCTGCCATCAGGTCCTGCAAGAGTGTTTGCGGGTTCAGTGCCTGGCTCCTTCGACAGGGATGGACCAGCCGAGGCAACACCGGGGAGAAAACAGGGGAGGAGAGCATAGGGGTGGGAGACACCTGGGAAGAACCTTGGGGTGGTTTAAGGTGACATTTTGTTCGGGTGACTCTGGGGATATCCTGGCTCTGGAGTCCTCTGTGTGGCACTGAGGATGGGAGAAGTGAAGGGGAAGGGATGCCGTCCCCTCGGGCTGGTAGCGCACCCACAACGGGAGGCTGATTGACAACTTGGTCTTCCTTGGGGCAGTCATGCCGGAGCAAATTGGGGTGCCCTGGCTGCCCACTGCTCCCTGGGCAGGATTTCTTCCAGCGAGGGGCAGATCCCTGCGTGGGAAGGGGCAGGATGCGGGCAGAAGGACGGAGCAGGGTGGGAAGGGGGGCGAGCAGTACCCTGCCGTAGTGAGCCTTGTAAGCCTTCAGGATCTGCTGCCTCTGAGCGTTGCTCCTCTGCGTCACCACGTCGATGATCGCTCCTTCGTCCGTACCTGCAATGACAGCAGTGATGCTGGGGAGAGCCAAGGAGGCCACGGAGCCACACCATGTCACCCCTAACTGCAGGCACATCGCCACCCCCCTGTAAAAGGAAGATGGGGAAGGAGCTCCTACAGCTTCAAGAGACTCTTTTCCCCCTCCCTGGGGCTTTCAGGCAGCCCTGCATGGGCCGGGGTGGGGTTTGTACCCCAGGAGCTGTTGAGGAGCAGCAGGAAGGGGCTGAGCTTGTGGCCCCCGCTTACCCAGGCCCTTCATCGCCTTCCTCAGCACCTGCGCGTCCCCATCGTCGTTGAAGCCTCCCGCGGGCTGCACGGTTCCTCGCAGCTGTGGAGGCACAGAGGGGTTTGGGTTTATCCCTGAGCTGGGTGGGATGGAGGGAGGGATGGAGAGAGGGAGGGATGGAGAGAGGGAGGGATGGAGAGAGGGAGGGATGGAGAGAGGGAGGGATGGAGAGAGGGAGGGATGGAGAGAGGGAGGGAAGGTGCCACCCAGCAAGCTGAGGCCAAAGCAGATCATGTGTTAGTGCAAGCACCTGGGGCTCAGTGAGGATGTCCCCGCCACCGTCACCCCTTCCATTAAGGGCAAACCATAGCCAGACCAGCAGAGAGTGGGGAGAAGACGGCAACAGACAGTCCCTGGAGTCTCTGTGTCCTGCTCGGTGTTATACCCGCCTCCCCTAGCGCTGGGACACCTCGGCTGGGGCTGGCTGCATCAGCGGAGCGCCAGGAGAGGAGTCGCTGAAAGGGTGCCCGCTCCTGCCCTGTAATTCTATGCTCCTGCATCTTTACAGCTCCCAGCACATCTCCATCTTCCCGGTGCATGTAGGGGACGCGCATTCAGGGTGTCTTTTCTGCACACCCCAAACAACCCTTTCGCGAGTGTCTCCAGCTGCATGCAGTGTCCTGGCTCCCCACGGCACGGCCGTGCCCCGGCGTCGGGGTGGGCTGCCCCGGGGGAGCAGGAGTTTCTCCGGCGGGCACCGGAGCCAGGGCTGCGGGTGATGCATTGCACAGACATGCAGGGCCTGCCGCCCCCAAGGGTTAGTGGAGCCCGTGGAGGGGTGGCCAGCCCTGCCGGGGTTACAGCCCGCCAACCTCGTGCCCCAAAACCGGAGAATGGTGTCGAGAGAAGCCACAGAGCGAGAGGCAGAGCAGAGGTGCGGGGCTGGCTGTGCCCTGCAGCAGAGAGGAGAGCCGGGGGTCCCAAGCTGGCGGGGAGCAGAGAGGGGGTACAGGAGGGGCCGGGGGGTGCTGACCTCTACTTTGGCCACCGCGCTAAGCTCCCACATCCGATAGGCCACCTGCGCCGCCTCGGGGAAGAACTCACCTGCGGCACTGCAATGGGAGGGCAAGGACAGGGGACAGTGAGCCGTGGGGGTCCCGCGCCCCCTCCTTCCCCTCCAGTTGGACGTTTTGTACCCGCCGGGTGCCGGGCATGGGGGCAGGCAGGCAGGAGCCGGGTGCTTGCTGTGGGGCTGAGCGGGAATGGGGGGAAGTGGGTGGTAAATCCCAATCGCTCCTACCGGAGCATCCTCCCTCCAGGTGTTTGTCTCTGTCCTGTGGGGCTGCCACGTGCCAACAAGGGACCATGGCACGGTGGCTGGCCGTGCAGAGGGGCCGCAGGGCCCCCCCGTACTGAACCACTGTCACTGCGGGTGCTGCCGGTCCAGGTGCTCCACCAGGCTCTGACCAAGCGGTTTGTACCCAGCACCGAGGGGATGAAGAGGGACAAAGAGGGGGTGGACAGGTGGTCTTACTCATCATCCCCTCCACACAGCTTCAGCAGGGCCTTCTTGTACTCCCCGGAGGTGTCCTCCTGGAAAGACAGATAGAGATGGAGAACGCTGCAGCAGGGAGGGTCAAGGTAGTGCCATGGGATGGGCGCATGGGGAGAGGTCTCCCTGAGCCTTGTCCTCAGAGATGGACACCTGGCACAGGGTGGCTGGGAAGGGGTGTCAGCCCTCCCGCGGGGGGTGGCATCACGGGGCAGGCGGCACTAGCTGCTGCTCAGAGGGTGACCAGGCACCCTCAGCACTTACCTTTATCATGTTGTAGAGAGATTTCTCATATTTGGTCCTGAACACCTCCCGGATGTCCAGCATGTCGATCTCGCTGCGGGACACCATGATGCGGATCAGCGTGTTGTCTCTCGTGCCCAGCCCCTGCAACAGAGGAGCCCCAGCATCAAGCCTGGGATGGCCAAGCAACCCTGCTCAGCCCATCACATTTGGGACCCTCTATCAGATTTCTACCCAGCCCCAGGTCTGATGGAATAACTACTTTGGAGGGAAAAGCAGAGACCCCAGGTCACATAGGTCCTTGTCTTCATGGACCTGTGTCACCCTGCCCTCCAGCAGCACCCCATGGCAAGGGGACCCCTCCTCTGGCCAGCTCCCCACAGTGCTGTGGGGGACCTACTGGAGAAGAGGAGATCCACTCACCTTCATGGCCTTGTAGAGCCTTTCAGCAAAATACTCTGCTGTGCTTCTGACGCACTTCACTGCAGGGAAATTGAGATGCGGTGAGGGATGCTGGCACCCGGCTTCACCGGTGCCCCCAGCCTCTGAGCACCCACGCCACTTGGGTGGCACATTCAACATCCCCACCTGCCCTGAAGGAGCCCCCCTGAGCTCTCTAAAACCAGGTACACCCACAACCCCAACCCTGCTGGCTTTTGTGCTGAGCCCTCCTGCTCTGCCAAGGCCAGTGGCATTTTTGCAGCACCCCCCAAGCAGGGGCTGACTCACCCACAGCCAGCATCAGCTTCTCAAAGTCACCAGAGAGCTCTCCCCGGATGCTCCTCTCGATCGGCTTCCCAGAAATCTTCAGGTACTCATCAAAGACTGTGGAACGAGAGTGAGACGATGTCTGGAGAAGCTGTGAAGATACCTTCAAGCCTAACCCTGAGCTCGCAGGAGATGCTCACCTAGGCGGAGGTGCTGCTTGCTTCGCCGACCAAGGATGTAGATGAACTGGGCCTCATCCGTGCCCCATTTCAGCTCTCCGGCTTCCAGCAGGTCCTTGTGGGATGGGGAAGGCAACAGAGCCCAAGGTCAGGGTGCTGCTCACGTGGGGCTCTGCCCAAGCACGGGCGCCCTTGGTGCCAACCTGCCTTTTGCAGGCCTAGGTCTGGATGGTCCCAGTGCCACCAGCCCTGTCCTGCCTGGATGCCACCTCTCCAGCGACCTGCCAAGCCTCACCTTGGCATCCTGCTCCACCAGGTCCTCGCTCACCACATCATCTTCTTCCCTGGTGCCCTGTGGGACAGAGATGGGCTCAGCCCTGCCAGGCTCGGGCACCCACCACCTACAGATGGTGGACAGATGGACATACCTGAAGCAGAACGACGAGCATCTTCTTGAAGTGGCCCGATGTGTCTCCAACGATGTCAGCCTCCAGGTCTCTCTCATAAGCTGATAGAAGAGGGAAAGGTCAGGGCCTGGAGAGCTGGATCCCCTCATGTCTGCCCCTTGTCCTGGCCCAAGGGGACACAGGGCAGCCCCTTCCCCAGCCCTCACCGTCTTTGTAGGCGGCCACCAGGTCATGGATCTCCTGGTTGGTGCGGGAGGCGAGGATCTCGATGAGGCACTTCTCATCTGTGCCAATACCCTGTGGGCAGAGACGCAGCCCCATGAGCCGCGGGGACAGCTGTGGTGTCCTCAGGGGGGCCCTGGACAGGCTGCCCAGCCCTTACCGCAATGGCATCTTTGATCTCCTTGGCGTCACTGTAAGCTGGGGGCCGCATCAGGCTCACGATGAGCCGCTCAAACTTCCCTGTCAGCTCGTATTTGAGGTCTGCGATGAGGTCCTGGTGGAGGGGGAGAAAGGGGCTGGAGGACCCTTTGCTCCACAGCGTCTCCGAGTGGGTCCAGGGAGCAGTGGGTCCCTGCACGGGCTGGTTGGTGGCAGCCACAGCCACCTATGTCTGCAGTGGGGACACGGACCAGGAAGCATTTCTGCTGTTACCTTCCCATAGAGGGACTTGTAAGCTTGGCAGATCTCCACTCTCTGCTTGTTGCTTCTGGACGTGATAAGGTCAAGGATGGCCTCCTTGTCGCTGCCTGCAGGGAGAGCCAGGGGTCACATTTAGCCCCACAGCTGGGTCTCCCCCCTCACGGCTGGGCTCATCATGGTCATCCTGCCGTGCCCAGAGCTGCTTCCGACCCAGGGCCGGGAGGAGAAGCAGAGCCAAGCTGGCTCCAGGGAAGGCAGGGGAGCCAGGAGAGGTCCCGGCACACGGCTAAAGCAGACAGGCAGCTGAGAGGGGAGGTGATGCAGGATGCCCAGCCGTGCAAGGGGTTACTGGAGGAATAAGGGACATCAGGGTGGCCTCGGGTTGACAATTCGGAGCAGCATCCGTACCAAATCCCTTCATGGCATTGTACAAGGCCTCCGCATCCTGGCTGGCATCAAAGCCTGGGAAATCCTTCACCGACCCCCTGTAGACCTAGGGGAAAGGAGGCGAGAAGGTGAAAAGGGAAGGAACAGCCCCGGGTGGGATGGGGGAAGGAGAAGTTGAAGCTGAGCGGGATTGGGGCGAGATCTGCTCCCGCTCGGGCTGCCCGAAGGCAAAGCTCAGCCTCAAACATAAACACGTGTTCTGCTTCTCAGTTGTTTCCTTTCCTGTTTGCTCTCCCCACTGTGTAAATTGTTTGCGCGCCGGGTCGCTGGAGTACACAGCCTTCCCTCCTATCTCGCTGGCATCGCTCTCTGTTTGCTGCTTGTGTGCCGTGTTTAAGCTGGGTACAACCCTCCCTGCCGCGTCAGCAAGAGCTGGTGGTTTGAAGGGAGGTTTCTTGAGCACATTTGGGTTCCCAGCTCAATCTGGGGGGGGGTTAGCAGGAAAAGGGGAGACCCCACAGGAGGGTTGGACACGCTGAACACAGGGGAAGGCACAGAAGGACCAGGGAAATCCCCCCGCAATGCAGCCGGGTGGAAGGGAACTATGAGGGGCGGATTGGGAGCAATGAAGGAAATCCTTTTCCTACTGCCTGTTGCGAACAGGGAAACCCTCCAGATGCTGAGGATGCCCAAGCTCTGCATGGCTTCCAAGCAAGGAGACACATTTACAGGCACAAAATCATTGTGGGCTGCTAAGCGGAAAGCTGAGCCGGGGCTCTCAGCTGTGTCTGCACCCCGGGAAATTCCGAGCATCCTCCCTGGGCTCTGCTTGTACCACGTCCCAGCTGGGTGCGTACACCTCCCAGGATCTGCTGCCGGGCTTGTTTAAAGTCCCCGAGAGCTGTACGAATGCCCAGGGCTGTTGCCAGTGTGGGCATCTAAACCCGATGTGTCCCCAGAGAAGATGGGCATCAGGCAGGCAGCACCGGTGCAAGCACCAGTGCCAGCATCCCTGACCCAGCAAGCGCCTCCAGGAATGAACCCAAGAGGATGGACACAGGGCAGCCCTCTACCCGTGACTCCCCGTGGCCCCATCCCAACGCTGTGGCACAACAGCTTCACTGTGCATCTCACACAGTTGGCCTCTGCACCCCCATTTTCCAGGGAGAAACCAGTCCAGGCTGGGCACAACCCACAGACCTTCTCGGTAGGAGCTGCTGGCACTGGTGTCCCACGTGGTGGGCAAGAGGAGACGCTGCCCTTCGAGAGAGATGTGCAGGCGCGGGGGGACAGATCGTATTGCAGGTGATTCATCCAGAGAGCTGGATTTAGCCCCGCTTCCCGGCAGCTCCCAGACCCTCCTGGCTCACTGCAAGCTGCTGCCCACACACATGCCTTGCAGAGACGTAAATAAGGAGCTGCAGGGCAAAGGAGGTGCCCGGAGGCAGCAGGAGGGGGTGAAGGTGGCTGGAAGGTGCTGGGGTCGCATGGGTGGTGATGGGGAGACAAGACGTGGGCCCTGGTTAAATGAGGAGGAGGAGCAGGGCTGTGTTGCTGCCTGCTGAGCCACGGAAGCACGAGCTGCCTTGCCTTGCCGCAGTGCTGCCATGGCGGGGGCAAGGGAAACTGAGGCAGGAGCTCAGTGCTCTGCATCGCCCCACGCTCGCTGCGCCCTCATGGGAATGAGCCCCAGGGAGGTGCAGAAACATCACAGCATCCTGCCCGCTGCGCCCTCCTCTCACCCCCATCCCCCTTTCCATCCCCGCTTCAGCTGCTGGGGGCCCCCCGCCTCCCCTCCTCCAGCCTCTGAGTCATCCCGGCCTTCCAGGGACCTCCCAGCTAAAAATAAGCCAGGCTGGGGCCGGGAGGGTTGAAGCAAAATTCCCAGCGTGGTGGTTTCACTCTCTCCCACCGCACGGCTGCTGGGGGTCCTGGACCACCACGGGGGTGATGCTCACCCGCGCTGTGCCTCAGTTTCCCCACCCGGAGGAAACCACCCTCTTGGCTGGGCAAGAAGCCGGGAGTAATTAGGCTTGAGGCAGTGATTACTTGATTTCTCGAGGGAATGGAAAGCAGAGCCTGGCCCGGAGCAGTGGAGAAGGGAGGCTCTGGACTTGGACTCCTCCCCTCCCCGGCACGCTGCGGGCAGCCCGTACCCCGCAGGCAGCCCGTACCCCGCCAGCCACAGCTGCCCACCGAGGCAGGATTTTCCACCCACGCCGAGATGTTTTCCAGCCTGCGAGGGAGCACCTGCTCACCCAGCTGCCACACTGCACCGGCCCCAGCTCGGGGAGGGAGGGAGAAATCCCGGCTGGTGGGGGAGATGCCAAAGCGGGGCTGCACGCCTTGCAGCGGGCTCAGGCAGGGGAGGGATTTCTTTCCAGCGAAAGCCCAAATTCCCAGCGCAACATCTCTTCTCCTCCTCATCCCACTGCGGTCCCAAAAGGATTTTTGCTCCTCGCTGTCCCTCCTCTCCCAGCTCCCCGCCCCAGCGCTTCCTCCATCGGCATCGCATCCAGACAGCGCTGGCTGGAGAGGCAGGAATGCAAACAGGCTCCGGGCAGCATCGCACCCCGCGCACGTCACCACCATCATCCTTGCTGCACCATGGAGATGCTGCCGCAGCTCTGGGGTCTGTCCGGCGGCAGGGACCCCCAGCACCCATCCCCGCAGTGTGAGAGTCACCCTTACCTTTCCTTTGGGTGCCATGGCTTCCCAAGCTGGGTATCACCAGAGGGAGGGCAAGGAGGAGCTGCGGGAGGGAACAGAAAAGCCGATGTGAGCCTCTGCGGGCTGTGTTAGTTCAGAGAGGCTTCGCCCCCTCCCTCGGGCACTGCTGCCAGCCACGGCTGCGGTACCCACGGGAGGGCGATGGACGGGTGATGCTGGGGAGGCTCTGAGAGAGGGGCTTCACCAGCCACCAGTCACCAAAACTGAGGTCCTTTGGTATCTGGCACCAAGTTGGGGACCCCACAGGCCCTCGTGCAGCTTCCTGCCATCGCCGAGAGAAACGCAGGAGGGGAAGAAAGCGCTGAATACGTGGAAATGGGCCGAGCATCCTCTGCGAGGCTGTCCCTCCTCGCTGCGCCCCACGACCCTCCCCTGCTCCCTGCAGCCCCCCCCACAAGCTCTGGCACCATCCCAGCTTCAGCAGCTGCTGGGGACGCCCCGTTGCTGCGTGCTGCCGGGGCTGGGCAGCCCCCGTGAAGTCCCACCAACTTTATCTGAGTTTCCGCGCACCGAATCAAGGCCACCATCAGTCCCACGCACGCAGCAGAGCCTAGGAAACACAGTCGGGTTTCCAGGGTAACTCGCAGGTTGTTTTCTAACACCAGCACCATTTATAGCTGCGACCCGCTGCAGCGTCGGCTCTCCCCATCCCCCCCCGGAGAAAGTCCCTAGACAGCGCAGTTTTCTCCGAGAAAGCTGACGGAGGAAGAGAAGCAGCTGGAAAATGGAGCGCGGCCATGAATGAACCGTTTGAGCGTCAGCTGAGCCCCAGCCGTGAGGCACGGCCCTCTCCTCGCCACCGCCAGCGCTCGCCCTCCCTCCGCGACACGTTGCAGGAAAGCTCCAGGCGCAGTGGGGCCGTCCTGGGGGGGATTTCTACCCCCAGCCGAGCTCGGTTTCATGCCATGGAGCGAGTGGGGGGGGGGGGGGGGGGGTAAAAAAAATAAAAAAAAATAAAAAAAATCACATGAACTTCCCACCTTGGCCCCGCATCCCTGTGAGAGCGCCCATGGAAGGGGACACCCAGCCCCGCAGCCCGTCGGTGCAGCTGGGTCACCCCGCTCGGGTGCGGGAAGCCTTCTGGCACCCACGGGCGTCCTTGCCAAGGGGAGGAAGTTTTGCAGAAAACCAGAGCTGCCTTCGCCTCCCCTTCCCGTTTCAGCTGGGGAGGCTGCAGCCCTCGGCCGCCCTTCCCCGCGCCTCCTGGCTGGGGGAGACCCTCCGCCTGCCCTGTGCTGCACTGCGGCCGGCTGCTGGGTGGGCGCCAGGGGATCCCACGCTGCCTTTTAATGGCTCTCAGGACCCCATACGTGAAGCTGCGTTCCCTCCAGGGAATAGAGAAAGCCCTGCGGGTCCACAGCCCTCCTGCCTCGCTGCGCGCGTACGGCGGCCAGGCTGAGACCGCCCGACTCATCTCAGCGGTGGCGGAGAATGCCCGGCCACACCCAGTCCCCATCCTGTCCCTGCAGCGCCCCGTCTCTGTCCCCCACCGCTGCTGACACCGCCGCAGGGGCTGGGGGAGCAGCCCCGCGTCCTGCCCCGCCAGCAGGCGATGCGGGGAGGATGCCCGGACAAACCCACCGCATCCATGGGGCGGGTGGTGAAACCCGGAGGCTGCAGAACCCGGGGGATGGCGATGTACCCGCCCTCCCCCGAAATGATGGCGAGGTTTGGGTTGGGGAGGATGGGGTGTCCCCTGGACAGAAAGTGCCATGAGAAACCCTAAATGATGTGCGCAGCCCGTCTCCCCTTTGCAGAACAACCCACCCTTGCCAAAAAGCCTCTGACCCCCCCCCCAAAGAAGCGTTCCCCCCCCCCCGACAACTTCTCCACGGCCCCACCATGGCTTTGGGCTCGGGGGTTTCACCCCAGGAACCCGGCGGCTGTTTTTGCAGCCCGCTGCCTGGCGGGGCTCTGCCGGCACGGCTGCAGATGGCGAAGGCCGTGGCACAGCCATCGCCCCTCGTCCTGCCCACGGGGGCGGAAAGGGACCTTCGCCAGGTTGGAAAAAAAAAAAAAAAAGCAGCATCCGTCCTCCCTGCGAGACAAGGGAGATACCCAAAATCCCCAGCGGCAAAAAGTCCCCCTGCCCCTCTAGGGCTGCGTGCCCCTGGGGGTGTCATACTGGGGCAAAACTCGGTGGGTACCGCACTGGGGGGGATCCTCCCCACCCTGCCCAGAGGGATGGGTGTTTGCACAGCCGCCCCAGCATGGACAAAGGCGCATCCCGGCGGGACACACCCATGGCCCCCGCCGCAACGCCAGCGCCCACCCGAAAAAGCACCCGCCGGCAGTGCAGCACCCCCCGCAAGGCTTTTGTTAAAAAGGAAGGATTTTTTAGAAAAAGAAAGAGGAAAAACAAGGACCCCACCACCGTCACCACCCCCCCTGCAGCCACCCCTTGGAGGGATCCCCCGCTTGCACGGCTCGCCGCCCGGCCAAGGCTTTCCTCCCCTCGCACGCCACCGTGGTGGCTTTGCACACCAGCACCGTCCCCCCCCACATGCCAGCGCACACTTACGAGCGGCACCGAGGCCTGTCCGGGTGCGCTCGCTGGAACAGCCGGCCACCGGCGCGCTCGGTGCGTGCTTGTGGCCGTGCGCTCGTCCTTGGTGTGCAGCTCGTCCTCGGTGTGCAGCTCGTCCTCCCGGCGAGACGTCACCGCTCGCGAGCCCTCCAGTCCCCGCCTGCCGTGGCACCACCGTCAGGGCCACGCTCCCACCCTCGCCGCCACGCCAGACCTCAGCCCCTCGGTTTTGGGGGACACGATGCCACCGGCAGAAGCACCCTGCCCCTGCCAGAGCGTGTGTGTGTGCTGGGGGGGTGTCACTTGACAGAAAAGCCCCTCCGCTGTGTGCAGGGGCTGCGTGCCAGCAGCGGTGACGCGCGCGGTGCAGAGCGATAACGGTGATTGCATTTCAGCTGCGGAAATTTCACCCCCTTCCGTCCGTCCCCCCCCCCCGCCCCGTTTCCTGGTGAACGTTGGGGCGCAGAGCACCCCGCTGCCTCCTGAGCTTGTCCTGCTGCCAGCCACCCCCACCAAATCACCCCCTGCCCTGGCTGTGGTTGAGAAATATCCACCCCAAATTCACTGCAAAAGCAAAGGGGGAAGGCTTTGACCCCCCCCCCCCCCCAGGACCTATTGCAGGGGGAAGGTGCTGCCCAGGGCTCTGCAAGGAGCATCCGTGGGGCAGGAGCTGAGCTGGCACAGGCAGCTCGCTGTCCCCCCCAAGGCAGACACCGGGGTGAGAAGACCTTGCAGCACAGCCGTGGGTGGAGATGCAGGCTGAGATGCTCCTGGAAGGCTGCACCACTGCCTGCAGCACCCCGAGGCCATTCCTTTCCCTGCCTCGCCCAGGTTAACCCCACTCCTCTTTGCCACCACCCTTTGCCCCAACCAGCACAGAACCCGCAGCAGGACTGGAGGAGCTGGTGGCCCCCCCGGGAGCCACAGACAGTGGTGTCTGTGGTTTGGCTCATATCAGCAGGAACAGATAAAACCAAAGGGTCCCTTGAGATGTTGAAGGCTGCTGGCACGTAACCCTGCAGGCATCCAAGCCCTGGTGGTACCCGCCGGCTGGAGCGCCTCTCCAGGGCTGCAAGGCAGCCGGGCTGCTCAGCCCTGCCTGTCCTGAGAGACAGTGGTCCTGGGCAGCAGGGACCCCAGGCGAGGTGTGACACAGCTGATGGCTGGCGTGCAGCCATGGGGCTGTGTTTTGTCCCGTTCCCCACACCCCCGAAGAGACTTGGAGGCACCCTGGGAGGAGATCACCCTCATGGCCAACACCGGCTGCCGCTCCTTCCTTCCCTGTTGTTCCCTTGGGGCAATGCTCCCTCCAGCTGGCGTTGGTGTCTGGAGATCTCATTCATGTGAGACTGCGTGGGTGACAAGTGCAGCTTTGTTCACCCTGCGCTACGATGCAGGACAACAGCCCTCTCTCCTCCCGGTGCCCCTGGCTGTGTCATGGTGTGCTGAGCCCCCCTGCCCCAGAGGCGCTCGCCCAGCACAGGGTGCACTGGGGACACGGGGCTGCCCTGCACAGCCAGGGCAGGATAGCCTTATGGTTAGAGCACACCCCCACGCTTTAGGTACTTTAGATCCTTCCTTGCTTTGTTCCTGCATTGCTGATGTCCTTTTCCTCTGCTCCTTACAAGTTTTCACAGCACCGGAAGGTTGGAGGATGTGCTGAACTACATCATAGCCTATGCACAACCTAAATGGCTTTTGCCCCCAAATACTATAAGCTGGCTCAGGCTACATACTGCCTATAATATAGTCAAAGTTAGATCCTTACTCCAAAACACCAGCTCCCAGCCTCTTCTCAGAGCCCAGACTTGGTCCTCTTCTCCCAAGGTGCTGAAGACCAACCAGGTCACACCACAGCCTCCCCCCATCCTCTCCCTGCTAGGAGAAACCCTACAGAACAGCTGTGTAGGGGCCTGAAGGCACTTATATACATTACTGGCCCTGAGCAGCTTCACCTGAGACCCCAACCAGCACAGCCCTGGGCCCCATTTAAGCCCGGCCCTGGACCAGCCTCAGCCTCTGCTCCTGCTCTGCTGCTCAGTCTCTGCAGGCTGCACCCCCATGGGGGAAGCACCACATCAGGGTCATTTCTGGTGCCTATTTTCTTCCCTGTTGAGGTGTACCCAGCTCTTGTTGCACCCTTACATCCCCCAAGCCAGGGCAGGAGCTGGGGAGCCTGGGGGCTGGATGGGGCAGGCATTATTTGGGCTGAGAGCTGCAGTCCCAGCCCTGCTCCCGGATCAGTGGATGGATGGTGCTGCTGCCCGCTCTGCTACAATCTGCACTTGTACTGATTGGGAACTTCTCCTTTCTCTAAGGATGTTGTCTCTATGCAATGCGGTTGGGACAAGATATAGGCAGCAAGGGGGTTTTGGTGTGCAAATACTGGGGAAGTGTAGGCAGTCTTAGGGCTCTGCTTCTGGGGCCTGGGTCTGTGCTCCTCTGCCTTGCTGCTGCAGTCAGTCCTTGGAACTGCTCACTTCCATCTCTGTGCCCCAGGGACAGCTCAGCCTGGGTGCAGTCACAGCTGTGGGTGCATGCATCCCCGCATCCTGTCCTGGCCATGCTTCTGCTCCTCTTTGCCTGGATTTCCTCCAAAACCTGCTCCACAGGTTGGGATGGGGGCTCCTGGTGTGAGGGGGAAGGGGTTCCCCCTTCTAACTTTGAAATGTGAATTAAACTCCCTCAATAATGCCCCTGAGCCTATTAGCATTGCGGGCTCGTGTGTATGATTTGGAAGGCGTTGTGGGAAAAATATTTCCGCATAGATTTCCCATTGTGCAGCCCAGAGCGGGGGTCAGCGGGGGGGGGAGGGCTGGGGCGCTCCCAAAAGGGATTTAAGGGGAGAGGGTAACTGGGGCTGCTCAGTGCTCGCCCTCCCCATCAGCTCGCAGCTGGAGCGGTCTGCCCAAAGGATGGCTGGCGTGAGTAGTTTATTTTGCAGGAGAAGGCAAAAACCATCAGGGCGAGATGCCCTTGGTGGGACTGGTGGGGTGCGGTGGGAGGGGGGTGTGCAGGGGTATGGGGGGTGGGAAGGCAGCCCGGGCTGTCCTGGCCTCGGGCAGTGGCTCTCCAGCCCCCAGGAGACATGGCAGTTGTCCCCAAAGGTTGGGCTCCCTGTGCCATGAGGGCTCGCAGTGCCCCATCCCGCGGGTGTCCCAGGGTGGTCCCTGTCCCCTGCGGGCTGCACGGCGCAGCAGGGACCGCGTGGCCCTGTGGTCCTGGCTGCTGCTGGGACGTGCTGGTAGGCAGGGTCTCCAGCAGGGTCCGTGGCCCCGTAAGTAGCAGATTATGGGATTTGAAGCATGCAGTGTGGACTTTGCTTGGCTGTGGGCTAACACAGAGGTCCCGGGAGCACTGTGCAGATGTGGAGGCGTGCAGTCCCTCTTTCCCCAGTGCTGGGAACTCCTGGGGAAGGATGGGCAGGATGGGGGAAGGCACGCGAATCCCAGGCATGCCAGACCAAGCACCTCACTTGCCTCAAGCACAAGTATCACGCAGTTTGGGTTTTCTGTTGGGCTGACATCCCCGTTGGTGACCTGAGCAAGCCTCAGCAGTACTGTGCAGCTGATGGCCCAGGGGACCTGGTCCCTGTCCCAGCTGTGCCACTGACCCACAGTTATGGGCGCTGTGGGAGCACCTGCAGCTGAGAAGATGGGACTTTCCTGGTGCACTGTGAGGCAGATGGCTGCTCCAGGAGTGGAGCATCTCCCATCCCTCCTTCTCTTGCCCAGGAAAGGGCCAAAACTCAGCCCTTTGTCAGTCTCTGCAGTTTCTGCATTTCAAATAGCTTTGGTGTCAAAGCTGGGACAGTGCTGGTGATCCTCCATCCCCTGCTGGGGATGCTGCTGGAGCAACAGGGCTTTCTGGGCTGGCAGGGGGACAAGCAGGTGTCCTTGGCCCCTCTCACCCTAGCCCAAATCAGACAGAGCCCAGCAAACCACAATCATGCGTTGCCCTCTTTTCACCAGGGATGACAGACGGAAGCAGTTACCTTTGGCCAATGTTTCTCCAAAATGGGCTGCTTTTCTGGCAGAGGCAGAAAACGGGCAGCGCTCAGGGAGTCCGGAAAGCTCCTGGTTGTGGGAAAGCTCCGTGGGTAGTGGGAGCGGCAGGGAAAACGTTCAGGTTGGGTTTGGGTCATGTACCCATGGGGCAGAAGCATCCTCAAGCCTGCTGCTTTCCTCTCCCACAGATGCCAAGCTGGGACTCCCTCCTCTCTGTTTTGAAGGTGCTTTCCCGCAGAAAGCGAGTCCCGGCCAGCTCGGAGGGCTCCAGCCTTCGCCGCTGCCTCTCCACCGTGGACCTCGTTGCCTTGGGAGTGGGCAGCACGCTGGGGGCCGGTGTCTACATCCTGGCAGGAGAAGTGGCTAAAACCACCTCCGGCCCCAGCATCGTCCTTTCTTTCCTGATCGCAGCCGTGGTGTCTGCTCTGGCAGGGCTCTGCTACGCCGAATTCGGGGCCCGTGTGCCCCTGGCAGGGTCTGCCTATCTCTACAGCTACGTGACGGTGGGCGAGCTGTGGGCGTTCATCGCTGGGTGGAATCTGCTGCTGTCCTATGTCATCGGTATAAGGCCCTTTTGATCCCTCCTTGCTTTGCTGTGGCTTTGCTGGGTGTCATTCCCAGACCCTGCAGGGCCACCAGTGCTGCCCCAGCTGTCACCTCTCCCCAGGTACCGCCAGCGTCGCCCGGGCCTGGAGTGCTACCTTTGACCAGCTCCTTGGCAAGAAGATGGGGAGGTTTTTGGGTGCTTACACCACCATGAGCTCTGTGGGGCTGGCGGAGCACCCGGATGCCTTTGCTGCTGGCCTGGTGGTCCTGCTGGCAGGTAGGATGCCTCCCCCTGTGCCACCCTCCATCATGTAGGATGAGCTCCTCACCCCACCATGGGCTCTTCAGGATGGTGCTGATGCCCTCTGAGGCTTTGCCGTTTCCCTGAGCAAAGAAGGGGAATCTGGGAAAATCTGCAGATGCTCCTGATTACCACTGTCCCCTCTTTTCCACCCTCCCTAATAATGTCTACCCTGGGCCTGGTGTCATCTGGGGGGCTTGGCCAGTTTTTCTCTTTTTGTCCCCAGGGCTTCTTTCCTTCGGAGTAAAGGAGTCCACCACGGTCAACAAAGCCTTCACAACTCTCAATGTGCTTGTCCTGCTCTTTGTCACAGTGAGTGGCTTCATCAAAGGCGACCTGAGCAACTGGAAGCTCAGGGAGGATGACCTGCCACGGGCAGCTGTCCCCAAGGCTGGGTACGAGGGCTCCTCTCTCCCCGTGCTGCCCGCAGAGGCGGATGGGGATGGCTGGGTCAACCCCCTAATGCTTTATCCCAGGAGAAATCCTGCTTTTCCCTGTTTCTCCCTGCCTCGTTGGCAATGCATCAAAGAGCCAAAGCCCTAAGCCCTGCTGGGTTGATGCTGTAGGGGTGAGCAGGTTGGATGGGCTGTTTGGCCTGGCCCCATCCTGGGACCTCATTGCACTGACCCCTCTGCACTGCTTCACTCTTCCTCCTCCTCCCAGGAACCAGTCTGTGGCCGACAACATGACCAGTGCCTTTGGGGTGGGAGGCTTCATGCCTTACGGTTTCACTGGGACCTTGGCTGGAGCCTCTACCTGTTTCTATGCCTTTGTTGGATTTGACTGCATTGCTACCACGGGTAAGTGAGGCAGGGAGAGACGCGGGTGGGATGCTCCCCTGCAGGCTGGGGGGGGCCGTGGCAGTGATTCTCTCCACAGCCCCGGGAGCTGGTGTAGGGCTGGGCTGGGAATGGGCACGCTGCTGGCTCTGTGCCGCAGCTGCTCTCTCCTGCCCTCTGGGACTATAAGAGTCCATGTGGCATGAGTGGGCTAATCCTGAAGCAGAGACAGTCCCTATCCCTACAAACCTGGACTGTAGGAGGTCTAGTGGTCCTTTCTAGAAGCCCTCTGTGTCACCTGTCATGGGGGTGTATGGGATGCTCTCCAGCCTGAGCTGGGCTCTTAGTATGCCACGCACATTAAATGAGAATCTGTTTTTACAGCTGAGCTTGTCCTCCCCAGGGGAAGAAGTGAGGGACCCGCGGAGATCCATCCCTGTGGGCATCATCCTCTCCCTCCTCATCTGCTTCCTGGCGTACTTCGGGGTATCTGCCGCACTCACCCTGATGATGCCCTACTACCTCCTAGACACCATGAGCCCACTCCCAGTGGCTTTTGAATATGTTGGCTGGAGCAGCGCAAAGCACGCTGTGGCTGTGGGGTCACTGTGTGCCCTGACGACCAGGTGAGGGGAGTCCTCTGATGGCAGCTCTGTGGCTCAGAGCAAGGTTGCACTGGAGCATCCAGGAGCTATTCCCAACCCCTTCCTTCTGACTGCCCTGCTTGGCCAAAATCCCCCAGCCTTTCCTCACAAACCCTGTTGCTCCCAGCTTGGCCCCTCCTGATCACAGAGAGCAACCAAAACCCTTGGTGTGCTGCTTTTAGCCCAAATTGGAGGAAGTGGTCAAGTGTTTGGTGACACCATGAATGGAGGAGCAGGCTGGGGTGTCTCAGTGTGCACAGGGCTCCCAGTGACCCGCGGACATCACTTCCCCAATAACTGTCCCTCATCTAATGGTGAGGGAGGTGCTGGTATTGTCAGCATGGTCTTGAGAAGGTCATGGACTGTACAGATGAATGGGAGCCCCCTTGGCACCCAAGGAGGAGCAAAAGGCAGGATGGGCACCCCCTGGATGCCTGCCGTCTTCTCCCCCATCTCCTCCCCTCTCTGCAGCCTCCTCGGCTCCATGTTCCCCATGCCACGGATCCTGTACGCTATGGCTCGAGATGGGCTTCTCTTCAAACCTCTGGCTAAAGTTAGTCGCCGTCAGTGCCCAGTGGTGGCAACGCTGGTGTCTGGAGGAGTGGCAGGTGGGCGAGTGATTGGGTTACCCCTTAACCTTGAGCAGGGCTTGGTGGATGTCCTCTTTCAGCAGGACAACGCAGACCCCCTAGCTTGCCAGTAGCTGTTTGAGCAATATCTTCCCACCCAGAGGGAGGTCTTCTCATGGTGGGAGAGAGACCATTTGGCCTTGATGCTGTCCCAGACACCAGTTCAGCCCCTCTGAGCTGCCAGGCGGGAGGTGGTGGGATGCTTTGCACCAGGTCATCAAGGTGCTTGAGTCCTGCTGCAGTGGGTGTCAGGGGGACCCAGAGGGGCAGAGGGACAGCACGGCTGAGATGGACACAGCAGCAGTGTTGCCAGCTCTGCCAGGAGGCTGAAAGGGCTTCTTACCCCCACAGCATTCTTGGCCCTCCTCTTTGACCTGAAAGCCCTGGTTGACATGATGTCCATCGGCACGTTGCTGGCCTACTCGCTGGTGGCTGGCTGTGTGCTGCTGCTCAGGTGAGGCTGCTGGGGACAGGGGACGGGGCTCACCCAACTTCTGGCGTTGGCCATGCCCGGGGCAAGGCACTGGCCTTGATGCACTGTGGGTGCACTCTCCATGTGCCTTAACATCCAATATCTGCTCCTCAGGTATCGGCCTGAACCCAGGGCTCAGGACACTCCTGCAGGAAAGGTCCCGGCTGTGCAGCTGTGGTGGGACCATCTCATCCAACTGCCCCTGCATCCCACCCCGCGTTCCTCCACCACGGTGGCCTGGGCTCTGACAGCTGTAGGTACGCCCAGGAGCAATGGATGGGCTTTCTGGGGAGCCGGTGTGGGGGGACCCACGGGGGACGTGGGCTGGCAGGTTCCTGCTCGTTGAAAACCATCCGGCAGCGGGATGCAGGCAGGGCCTGCCCAGCTCCCTCCTGCCCTCTCCCGACTGCCGCACAGCTGGCTGCCCCAACGGGACCTTGGGAAACCTCCTGCTCCCTCCTCTTCCCAGGCTGGCTGGAGAGAGAAAAACTAAATCCATGACCAGCCACCCAACCCTGTCCCCTGGTTGTCCTTCGTCTCTCCTGCCATGGCAGCCTTGGATGCTGCATGCCGGGAGAGGGATGGGCTCAGCCCAGGGAAGCGCTGCCCTGACACGCTGCCGTGGTCCCTCCGCAGCCGCCCTGGTCTGCGCCGTGAGCTGGGTGAGCACCGCCGGGCTGCCCTGCCTCCGGGCTGGGGGTGCCTGGTGCATCGCTGCTCTGGCTCTGCCTCTCCTGGGGATCCTGGTGGCAGCTCTGCTCATCTGGAGGCAGCCTCAGAGCCGGGAGAGAGCATCCTTCACGGTGAGCACACGGCTTGGCTCTCAGGGACTGTCCCCAGGGAGAAGGACCTTGGGGATGGAGAGGAGAGAGTGCCACAACCCCATGGGGAAAGGGTCACACTGCATCGGGGAGGGGGTGCGTTCCCTCTGCTTCAGGTCAGGCAGACCTTTGCCGCATCCACGTTGAACAAAGTGCTGTTGGAGGCACCAGGCAGCTCATGGGGGTTTCTGTAGGGACTGTGAGGGCCACCTGGGTCTTCCCCCCCACGTCTTGCAGGCTAAAGGGGCGACTCCTGCAGCCTCAACTGAGCCCAGTGCCTGCTGCATGAATCAGAGCCGCTCTCCAGTAAAAAGAATCCCAGTTCTGACACCCTGGGTTGGTTTTGCTAGTGGTTTACTGCCTCTCCCTTAAATCCTGCAGCACCTCCTGCCCCAGTGCAGGACATGTCAACCAAACCACGCTCCACAAGCATCCCTCTCCAGCACAGGCTGCGGTTCCAGCTTAGGTCTCCAAGGCTCAAAGCCCGACTGCCAGACAACAAAGAGCCCAAGTGGGCTGTAAAACCCCTGCCTGTGGGCTGGCCTGTGCCTCTGGGCAAAGGCATGGCCCCATTGGGAACTGGGGTTGTTCAGCCTGGAGAAAAGGAGGCTCAGGGGAGACCTTATCGCTCTCTACAACTATCTGAGAGGAGGATGCAGAGACGTGGGAGTCGACCTGTTCTGTCAAGTAACAGGTGATAGAACGAGAGGAAATGGCTTCAAGTTGTGCCAGGGGAAGTTTAGGTTGGATATTAGGAAGATTTTTTTCACTGAAAGGGTCATCAGGCGTTGGAACGCGTTCCCCAGGGCAGGGGTGAAGTCCCCATCCCTGGAGGTATCTAAGGGTCGTATAGATATAGGACATGGTTTAGTGGTGGGTTGTCAGTGTCAGGTTAATGATTGGACTAGATGATCTCACAGGTCTTTTCCAATCTAGGAGATTCTGGGATTACCTTGTGCTTGGTCCCTGCAGGTTCCCTGCCTGCCCTTCCTGCCGCTCCTCAGCATCACCATCAACAGCATCCTGATGGCCCGGCTCAGCGCAGCTGCCTGGCTGCGGTACCTGCTCTGGATGGCCATCGGTAAGCCCAGCCACCCTCGAGGTCCCGGAGCTGGCAGCAACCTTTTTGGGTGAAGCATAGGTGGTTTGAGAGCCTGCGGCATTAATGCTGGCTGCAGAGCTGCGGTGGGCGGATGGAGATGCTGACCTTTAATGTCAAAGGGTGGCAGGAGCACCCCATCCTCTGACGCGTGGCCCAAAGGAGTGGGAACGTTGTGGCTGGGAGGGGAGGGAAGAGAGAAGAACCCACACACCCCCTATTCTGCCCATTCCCAGGTTTCCTCATTTACTTTGGCTATGGGATCCGGCACAGTGCGGAGAGCCGCCGGCCTGAGGAGTCAGCCCCCGGGGAGCCGCCGGGAAGCACGGCCAGGGAGGTGGCCCTGGAGCCCTGCGGGACTGCGCGGTGCTCCTCTGCTCCAGGGCAATAAAAGGAGACAGGCTGGTCGCTGAGCGCCTGGCTCCCTCCACCCTGTGCCCGAGGGGCAAAGATGCCCCTTGGGCTGAAGGTCTCATCTCACAGAGGGGCACAGCCCCGACACGAGCCCCGGGAGCTGTTTTCTCCCGAGTCTGGTGAACCTCCCTGAGCAACCCGAATCCTCACGGCAAGCCCCTGCTGAAGGAGTTTTGTTTGGAGAGGATAAAGCAGACAAGTGTTTTTGTTGCTGTTATTGGGTTGTGGGTTTGGCTTTTTTTATTGGCCTTTGAAACCTCTCCCTGCAGCTCCCCAATTTCCCCCTGTCCCCTTGCCCACCCTGTCCCTCAGCTGCTCACAGAGAGCAGAGCGGAGGCTTCTTGTGCTGCCCTGCCCCTCCACGCTGCCTTGGCACCCTCAGGCAGGCAGGGCTGACCTGCCCCGTCCCCCTGTGACCGCCAAGGCACTGCCTGTGCCAGGCGTTTTCTTCCTTACTGTGGGCAAGTCCTTTTCTGGACTCATTTATTCCTCCTCCTCGGTTCCCAGCCCTCCTCTTTCCCAGAGCTGGGCACATTCCTCCGGGTCCCACGCAGGATCTGCCTTCGGGGGAGTGGGATGCAGTACCAGGTGCCCAGAGCAGGATGCCCGACCCTGCCAGCATCACCTCCCTTTGCCCACCCATCCTGCCCCCTTCAACTACAGCTAGGCAGGAGTTACTGGGGCAGGAACATGCCCCGTGATCCCTGCTTTGGTGCTACAGCTCCTGCCGTGTCCCTCCCAGGTCCCTGAGGTTGCTGTGCAAAGCTGGAGGCTGCCCCACCACCCCTCCCCAGAGCCATGGGGACACACGGAGCAGCAGGCGCTCCAGGACACTGGTCTGACACCCTGGGCATCCCGTGGAGGTGCCTGGGTGAGAGCCGAACCCCACATCTGCGTTGCCTTCCTGGCTGCCTCATTCAGCCGATGGATTCCCAATAAGGATCAGCGCGAAGGACGGAGGCGGCAGTGGCAGTGGCCCTGCTGGCTTGGCCGGGCTGGGAGGGTCGGGGTCTGCCCTGTGCTGGGAGCCCACTGAAATGGGTGAAACGAGGGAAGGAGAAGGAAAAAGGGGGACCGGCAGCAGGGGGGCTTCATGGCGCCTGCTCCCACCCCTGCCCGTCCTCCCCCTGCCCCAGGTGCGGAGCACATCTCTCTGTGAGACGCTCCCGCACCAGTCCCCGAAACCACTGACATGGGATTCCTGAGGCTGCTGCTTCTTACAGACTTGTAATTGTCACAGCCAGTAGCACGCTGGCCCGGTGCACGCAAGTACACACACACACACACATACACCCCCCCGGCTAAACAGCCCTGGGCAGGGGACAGGCCAGCGCCAGCCCCCGGAGCAGTGACCGTCCCACCGCACTCGTGCACCCAGTGGAAAGTGCTTGTGTGCATCCAGCCCTGACCCGCAGCCCTGCTGGCAGCTTCTTCCCCAACGGGGATGTGCTGGCTCGGAGCAGGGAGGGATGTGACCTGCTGGCAGCCGCCGCTGAAGCCTGCTCCCCCTCGGGAGGATGCTCTGCTCCCCGAATGCGCACCTCCGGGCTCTGCCCGGCTTTGGGGGGGGGGCAACGATGGAGCTGGTGGTGCTGCTGATGGGCAGCGGGGACAAGGAGGGCTTGGCGTCTGCGTGGCAGTGAGTAGGGGCATGCCTGGGCTGCGGGAGCAATCCCCGGGGGCCGTTTGCTGAAGATGGAGGAGGCGATGGGGAGAGGAGGGCAACGGGTGGGAGCCCTGCCTGGACGCCCCGCAGGCAGCGAGGCAGGTCCTGGGCAGGGGAAGCTTTCACTGGAAACAGCAGGAGTGGGTGGCATCAGCTCAGAGCAGCCTAAGCAGGAGGCCGAGCCCCAAAACGGGACAGGCTGACGTGGTTTATGGCGGGGGCAGTGCTGGAGGTGGCAGATTTACCCGGCTGCACCCATCCCTCCTGCTCTGTGAAAGCCTCCGTGGCTTGGCCGTGCGCTTCCCAGGGATGCTCCCCGGGGAGTGAGGTACCTTAACACCACCCCAGCGCCCTCCTCATCCTCCCGGCGCTCGTCCCTCTGACCACCTTGTCTTCCTCGCCTCCATGCCCCCGGGCAGCACTGATGCTGGTTACGCTCAGAGCCAAGCGCTGGGTGGGATCCAGCCCAATGCACGTCTGTGTGTCCTGGCCGACCCCCTTTTACCCCCCAGAATGCCCCCCCACAGCCTTCCACCAGAGGAAGGGGTGCGGGGATGGCATGGGGGGGGGGGGGGGGGTGTTGGCTGGGGTCCCCCTGCAGCCCCGCAGGGGCTGGGGAAAGGCAGCTGCAAGTGTCCTGTGAAATGCTCCATCGCCCCGGTCGGACGGGGCCGCCCCGAGGGCTTGGCCAGCCCGGGGGTCTGCCCCGGCAGCGGGGGCGCTTGTGAGAGCAGCCCTGGGCTCACGCACCCGGAGGAAGGCCCTGACAGCCATCCCCCCCCCCCCCCCCCCGGCAGCGCACGGTGCCGGTCGGCGGCGTGCTACGTGGCGATGAGGGGCACCTCGCCGGCAGCGATGGGGAAGGGGGAGCCGTCCCCCCTGTTGAGCACCCGGTACAGCAGCTCCTCCTTCTCGCGGCGAGCCTGGTCCCGCAGCTGCGCCTCCTTCTCCAGCGCCCCGCGGGCAGCCAGGAGCTCCTCCGACAGCTGCCTGCGGGCAAACGGCACACGCTACCGGAGCCACCGGGCAAAGCGCCCACGAGCCCCCCTCCGCTCCCCAGAAAGCACCCAGTGCTGTGATGTACCCCCCCTCCCCGCCGGCTGCTGCCACCTCTCCCCCCCATCGGAGATGCCACCTGTGGGACCAGCACTTACCTGGCCATGACCAAGTGGTTCTGGGTGCGAACTTGTAGGTCCTCGTTCTCCTGCTGGAGAGTCTTCACCTTCTCCTCCAGCAGAAGGTTTCTCTCCGCCTGGAAGGGGGGTGCGAGAGTGAGGAGGGAGCTGGAAAGTGCCTCTGAACCCCCCCCACCACCCCATCTTGGGGGGAATGCTGGCTTGGTGGGAGCGTGGTGGCATTGCACCCGCATCTCCTCCACACTCCAAGAGAGGAACCGGACTCCATCCACCTCCGCTTCAGCTGCAATTTCTGGACAGGACCCAGGTGGGGAGAAAAGATGGAAAGCCCACCTGTGACCTCCCCCTTTCAACCCACCACGGTCTCCAGGTTCAGCAGCTTCTTGTCCAGGCCGTGGATGTGCTCGTTCTTCATCTCGATGACAAAGTGCAGGCTCTCCAGCTCCTGCTCCCAGAAGGGGCTGGGGCTCCCGTGCTCCTGCGGGGCACAGGGGGTGCAGCAGCTGCAGCGGGGTGGGCGCTCGGGGCATCTGCCATGGTTCTGCCCCCAGCGCATGACCCCTGTGGGCCAGTGCTCTCAGATGGGGTCCTTCCTGGGCCAGGATGGGTTTGTACCCACAAGGCACCACGTTTCACCCATCACTTGTGTTCAAGGGACCCCAACAGCCTGTGCACCTCCCAGGCATGGGGCTTTGCTCCCCTCTTCAGCTGTCCTGTGCCCACCCCCACACTCTACGCCACCCCATTCCCCCTCAGGGTCCATCACAGAAGTACCCCTGGCTTTGGGTCTGCAGCCCAGAACCGGTCCCCTCCCTGCCACCCCTCTGCAGAGGCCACCGGTCCCACGCCTCCCTGTACCTGGATGTGCTTCTTGTAGTCTGTGCTCAAAAGCGACTCCTCCACCCGCTTCATCCTCTCCTGGAAGGACTTCAGCTGGGAATTCAGAGCCTGGATCGTCTCCTAGGGCAGCCGGGGAAGAAGCAGGATGGGACGTGTCCGGGATTTCTTCCCGAGCAGGGGCACTGCTGGGCTACGGCACCCCAATAACCCCAGGGCTGGAGGAGCCTGCGTGGTCCCCAGACAGACCAGAGACCGAGGTGGCCGCTGAGGAGCTCAAGGCACCATGGTGGAGCCAGCAGATGGTCCTCTAGCGCTCCACCAGCACACTTTCCCAGGGATTTTTCCACGGATACCTGTAAGGCTGCCTGGGACCTGTGGTGGGACTCTGCCAGCAGCAGCTTCTCCTGCTCATGTGCTCTCTGGAGCTCTGCAGGGGGGACACAAGCCGAGTGTCACCAGTGTGGGGACACCAGGGCAGCGAGCCCCACCTGAGCCCCACAATGCCGCGGAGCAGGGGGGCAGCATCCCCAGAACCCCACATGAAGCCGGAGATGCATCGGCATCGCGGGGGGAGAGGGCGGGGGGCTGCGGGGAGCCCTGCTGTCCCAGCACGCACCTTGCAGGGCCTCCGTGTGCTCTCTCCTCAGGGCATCAAACTGCTCCTCCAGCTCCAGGTCTTTCCCCTTTTCCACCTGGGAAGCAGGGAGATGACAAACCACACCTGTCCCTATGTAAGGGATGCTCTGCCTCTCCCCGCTCTGCCATGACTCATTGCCAGACCCTCACCGTTTCGGGCTTCCTAACCCCTTCCTCCTTCCGAAAACAGGAGATCCCAGCCCAGCGCATGCCGGGTCCATGATCGCTGCCTGGGAAGTCCTGGCTGGCCACACGCTCCCTGCCCGCCCGCTGCCCCCCAGCAGCACCTGCCTTTTCGACCCACCTGGATGTTAACATCCTGGGCGATTCTGGCGGTCCCTGCCCGGCCGGCATCCCGCAGCCGCTCCTCCTCCTGGCTTTGGAGGAGCCTCGTGCTCTCCGTCCTCTCCTCTCGCAGCGCTGCCTTCTCCTTCCCATCCTCAGGCAATAGGGTGGCGTTGGCTGCAACACAAATGCGGCTGAAACGGCGCCGGCCGTATCCTGCGAACCGGGCTGCTCGGATGTCCTGGGCAGCCGACCTGCCAGGACGGTGGCCTGGGTTCAGCCCCTGTCCTCGTCCCACTGGACAAATACCCGCCCCCTCCATCTCCCTGGTGCAGATTAGCGCTAATTGGGATGGCGCTGGCAGGCTCAGAGAGGACACAGCTCATTAGGCCTCCTGCCCTGAGGGTGACCTGTCTGCCCGAGAGGATGGGATGCCATCGTCTCTGGGATGCCCTCGTCTCTGGGATGCCCTCGTCTCTGGGATGCCCGCACCAGCGCCATGTGGAGTCTGGAGCCATCACCCCCATCCTCCTCAGCCCCGGCGCAGGCTGGCTGCCCCGGGGTCTGTCCTACTACTTTCTTAATATCACGCTGAGAAAGCACAGCAGGGGGGAGACACACATTTTCTTCTCACCGTTCTCTGTCTTCAAGGCCGTGAGCTCCTGGGAAGCCGGTCCCCTCTGCTGCTGGGCTTTTAGCTGTCTCTGGCAGAGAGAGAGGGGGCTGGAGCAGGGGGGGGACAAGGGGAGCAGGTGGCTGCAGGCAGAGGACACCCTGCAGCCAGGCACCCTGTGCTGAGCGTGCTGCAGCCCTGCTAAAACACGGGTGCTCGAGCAGCGGTGGTCCCTCCTTGACCCCCTGGCAGCCCCGAGCACCCATGGGTGCGCATGTGCCGCCTGGCAGGCAGCTCCGAGCTCGTCTCATTTGCCATGTCCTGGCCACTTCGCCACACAGCATGGCCAGCCACTGGCTGGAAAACATGGGGGATGCTCACAGCCCCCCCCTGACATGGTAACTGGTGCAAAATAGGCTCCGGCAGCAAAACCCCTGGTAGGGGAGAGCAGGCAGCACTTGGCAGGGCTCCTGCTGTGGCACTTCCTTGCCACCCTCCTCCTGCCCCCGTCCCCCGCTGCCCCGGGATGCTCAGGGTCAGCCTGGTGCCCGGCACTGGCACCTTGCAGCACCCCAAACACACCCCTCTGCCGGTGCTTCACGCAGCCGGGCTTTGACACAGCCCGTGCCGGGGCAGCGGTGAGAAAAGAAAAATAACCATAAATCAGAGGCGATGCCGACCCCGTGCAGGCTGGCAGCAGGCGAGGGCTGGCGGCGGCGCGAGCAATGACCTCAGGAGCGCAGGAATGTGCTGCTCGGCCCCGCGCGCTCCCGCACGCTCCCACTGCTGCCGCGGGGCTGATATAACCCAGAGCCTTCAGCAACGCAGCTCCGCGGGATGCCTTCCCCCCCTGCACGGGTTTAATTTAGTCGCTCGGGGAGGGAGAAGGGAAAAAAGAGAAAAAAGAAAAAGAGATGGTTATATTTTTATGTGTTGCTGAAAGATAGAAGCAAAGCTCTCCGGCTGACGCAGCTCTGCCTCCCCAGCGCGGGGCAAATCTCGCCCCCCGATGCCCATCACCGGCATTATGGGCAGGGGTGTGGATGCACCGTGGGTGAGGGAATCCACCTGCAGATGCGTCACCACTCTCCAGCCCCTGGCAAAGCCTCCCCCAAAAAATACCCGTCCCTGGCGAAACCAGCCCTGCAGCCCATGGGGTGGCTGGGGACCCCGCTGTGCCGGCTGCACCCCGGCTTGGCCCCGCTGCCAACAGCAGCGTGGCCAAATGCAGACCAGATTAGGGAGCCTGGCTTGGGGGGAAAAAAAGGGAGGCAAAGCAAACAGGCGTCCCTGCCTCCGCCTCCCCTGCAGCCCCCCTTCTGAAGCTGGAGGGAAGCGCAGTTGCCAGAGAGAGCAGGAAAACTCCGAGCCTGTGGGAAGCCACGGCTTTATCTTCCCTTCTATGGCGTGAGCGGCCGCGGCGTTGAACGCGGCCCAGGCAGCGCGGCGAGGAGGCACCAGGCGGTCGGGATTCGCAGGGGTTGTTCTCCACGCCGACACGGCTCACCCTGCAAAACGCAGGGTGGCCCGGGATGTCGCCGAGCCCCGGCAGCCCTGCCCGCAAAGGGTCCCCTGCCTGCCCCCCGCACCCATCTCATGCTGACGTGCACCCCCCTGCTATTTAATGTACCCCGTGTCCCTTCGTGGGTTTTGGGGTCCGGTGGGGTGGGTGAGACAGTCGGGGCTCTGCAAGCCCAGGGGCATCGCGGGAACTTCAACACCCCCCCCCCCAATCTTTTACTGTGACAAAGCAAAGGCTGTGCCTGGCGGGGGACCCCATCCTGGCACGGCGGGGTCACACAGCCCCCGAGGGTTTTGGATGATCTAAGCTTTGCTGTGAGCGGGATGCTATTACCTCCTCCAGGAGTGAGCCCCAAACCTCCCCTGCCCAAAGCAAACCGCCTCCGCTGCATGCGTCCCGCTCGCTGGCGAAGGCGATGCCCGAGGCCAGAGAGCCCAGGGCTGGTCACCCCTCGTCACCCCCATGGCATGAGCGATGTTCCCAGCACGGATCCAGGGCACTTTCACCTCTGCCCCATGCCCCAAACCCGGCGGGACGGGGCCTCAGAGCCCCTCGGCCGCTCGAGGAGGGTGATTTGAGACAACTGCAACCGAAAACGGCTAAAGGGAGCAAGAGGCACGCCAGCACCAGCAGGCAAATCCAAATACCTGCCCTGAAGCTATGAGCTCGGCACCCTTCCTACCTCTAGGAGTAATTAAAACAGTGTCTGGAGCTAATTTTACTCCTGAGCGCTCAATTGTCCTTTGGGATGAGAGCTCCACCGCCAAAGCCAGGGTGAAAACCAAAATGTGGCTGAAAACTAACTGAGATAGAGAGGCACCGTCCGCTGCCAGAGCGGCACGTGGTACCCGTGCCTCTGGGATCGCCCGGCGCTTTTTGGAGAGCTGGAAGACAGTGCCGGTCTGAGCTGTGTGTGAAAGGAGCAGGTTGGGAGTTGCTCCAGCTGGAACGGCTTTGGCCCAGGGAAAGAAGCAGCCCGAAACATCCCGCAGGTGCAGGCCATCGGCAGCGCTGCTCATCCTGGAAGGTCTCAACATGGAAACCTCTGGCTTCGGCTTTGAGGAGGCTCATGCCAAAAAATACCTTCTAGCTACAAAAAAAAAAATTAAAAAAAAAAAAAGTTCTTAGAACTAAATATTTTTAACGGTCTGGAGCAAAACTGTTTATGGATGGATTAATTGGGATTTCCAGCAGAACCTGAGGCATCCCAATAGGTGCCAGCGGTGGGGAGCACCCGTGCAGAGGCGGCCGGCGCGGTGCGTGCAGCTGGGTCGGCCACAGCTGCTGCTTCAGCTTTTAGCGTGAGGTGGGGTTTTGCACTGTGTTTTTCTTCCTCCTTTCCTGTTTTACAAGTACGTTAAGCAATTAAACCACGCAACCTTACCATCGGGGAACAAAATCACAAAGAGGCAGGAAACGAGCATTTAAATCCCGGCTCTGCTCCTGGGGATGAGGTTTTGCTTTGTGGCTGTGCAGAAGGGGGCCAGGATTCGGCCCGTGACCCTAAAACCTCCCCGAGATCTGCAGCAGATGCTCAGTGCCGCCAGAGCAACGCTGGCACAGGTCTGTGGGACCTGTCTTCGACTCCGCTGCTGTTTTTCCTCCGGCGACGGTTGTGTTACAAGATGGCTATCACCTCCCGTACAGTCAGATCTGTGCCGCAGACCGTACGCAAACCCTTCATGCCGTTGACAGCCCCGAGTTTTGCGCCCTGACCTTTCCCTGGCTCCTGCTGCTACATATAGTTCCTATATCTCCAAAAAAACAATAATTCCCCCCCAGCCCTGGAAGGCGGCCAAGCCTCAGCCCTGATCTTTCGGGGAGGCGTCTTGGCCTCTCTCACGCTGGGAGCACAACTGAAGGGTGAGCAGTGACCGCGAGCGGGTGGATGGAGCCGGGGACAGTGCCCGAGTTTGGGGACCTGCTCTGACCGCAGCACCTGCGCCCATGCCTCCTTATCGCCCCGCTGCCCACAGAGCGGGGACCGAAGGACGAGGCTGCCAAGCCGCCTCCCCCGGGGCACGCAGCGGCGCCTGGAATGCCGTCCGCCCACCGGACCCATCCCGGCACGGGCTCCCCAAGGTCACCTCCAACCTGGGACCGGCCCCAAAAGCCTCCGCAGCCCCCCAGCCCCATGACAGCCCCCAGCACTGTGATGTGCATCCCAGGTCTGCCCAGGCTCACCCCTGGGGTTTGGGGGCTCCCCCATCCCCGGGCAACCCCAGGGGACCAGCTCTGCAAGTCCACCCATCAGCAGCGGGAGGGTGAAGGTCTCCCACGCCGCTTTTTGGTACCCTGTACACAAGAACGTGGGCAGGAGCGGCGTGATGCCTGCCCTTACCCCTTTTTGCCATAAAGGGGATTTTCGGTGTTGCTTTCGGGATTAATTTGCAATTTAGTCACAGCAGCAGGGCTGTTTCATGGGGCAGAAACCACAGTGAGCAGTGCCACGAGGCTGAGCCGAAGAGCTCGAGAGGGGGCAAGTGCAGGAAGGGAGGCGTCTGCGGGCGAATGACTCTGACTTAAATTTCCGCATTTCGGTAAATGTGCGGCTCTCAACACCTGGGGCCTCCGGGCTGCTGTTTCTCCCTGTCCTGTGCCCCTTCTTGCAAGATCTCAGAGTCACAAACCAGCCCAGAAAGTGGCTGATCTTATGACGCAGAGAAGAGTGTTGGGTTTGGGTTTTTTGGTTGTGTTTTTTTTTCCCATGATACGGAGAAGCAGCCGAGCCTGCGAGTGCTGTAAATAAAGGCACTTGCTGGCTCCAAAGCTGTGCAAGCTCCGCGCCTGCTCCCCCCCCCCCCACATCCCAGCAGCGGGTTGTGCTTCGGCCGCATGGTCCCGGGCGGCCGAGCTCTCACAGCTGCCTCTGCAAAGGGCCGCCCGTGTAAGGGGACATGCCAGCACCGTGGGGCCTTTCTGACTCTCCTCCTGCCCCTGCCACCCGCCAGCGATCACTGCCCACCGACACCGGTACGCACAGCACATCCGACTTCACGAACAACTCCTGAGGCCAATGGTGGGGCGCTAAAGCAGCATGAGCACGTCAAAAATTAACAATAATTAGCAGCAGATAATTTCTAGACCTTAACTCGCCAAAAGAGCGCAGAGCGACACACCGAGATCTGCCGGGGACTCAGAGCGGTCCCCTGCAGAAGCGTCACCTTCAGCGCAAGGAGGGGCCCGGCACAAGGAAGGACACAACTTTTGCGACAAGGGAGGATGCTGTGGGAGGATGGCAGAGCTCTGGGGGACATCCATCCCTGTCCTATACGTGACCAGCTCTCCCAACAGGCACTGTCACCCCAGAGGCTGCACCCCCTTTAGTACGGGCTTCCCCGGGATGTGGGGGGGAGCGCCTGGAGGGGTGCAGGAAGGTGCAGCAGAGCAGGTGGCTGCCACCTCCCGCTGTGCCCCCCCCCCCCCCGCCACACGCAGCCGGGGACAGCCCCAATGCCCAACCCCGCAGCTCCCCGCCGCACGGGAGGGGACGACGAGGGACGGACGGACGGACGGACGGACCCCCCCCCCCCCCGCCGGCTGCCCCCGGAGCACCGCATCCCCAGCAGCGCAAGCGGGGCTCCACGCAAAGCCCAGCCCCACGCGAACCCCGACTCCACGCAAAACCCCGACGAGGCGCACACTCGGTCCCACGCCGACCCCGCGGGAAGCCCGACCCCCCCGCAGCCCCCTACCTTGCCGCCGGCGGGGCAGCAGCGCAGGGCGCTGCCGGTGCAGCCCATGGAGCCCCGGCCCGGAGCCCGCTCAGCCGCGGGGCGCGGGGCGCTGCATCCCCTCCCTTCCCCCGGGGAGAACGGCTTCGGCTGTCCGGCGGCACCGGGCGGGACGGGACGGGACGGGACGGGACGGGACGAGCCGCCCCAGCTGGGGCTGGCAGGCAGGAAAAAAAAAAAAAAAAAAAAAAAAAATTATTATTATTTTTTTTTTTTTTTTTATAAAAAGTCCCCGCAGCTGCTCGCAGGCAGCGCCGGGAGAGGGTGCTCTGCACCCCCGAGCCGCGGGCAGCGCCCCCCCCCCGCCTCCCCCGGGCGCAGCCTGCCCGCCCCCGGGGCCGGCCCTGGGCGGCCGGTGGGGATGCTGCGGCCTTGGGGCCCGCCACCCTGGGGTGTCCCCGCCCGGGGCTCGTCCCAAGCAGGGTAGTGGGACCGCCACCCCCCACCCGGGGAATGCTGTGTCGCTGGGGTGCCCTGCACCGGGGATGCTCCTGGGTGGGGGGAAAGGGGAGCAGGACCCCTGCACTGGGGATGCTCCTGGGTGGGGGGAAAGGGGAGCAGGACCCCTGCACCGGGGATGCTCCTGGGTGGGGGGAAAGGGGAGCAGGACCCCCTGCACCGGGGATGCTCCTGGGTGGGGGGAAAGGGGAGCAGGACCCCTGCACCGGGGATGCTCCTGGGTGGGGGGAAAGGGGAGCAGGACCCCTGCACTGGGGATGCTCCAAATTGCGTGGGTGGAACAGGACCCTTGGACCGGGGCTGGGGTCCAGCTGGAGCAGGGCTGGCTTGGGGGGGCTTGCCCTGGTTGAACTCCCCCCAGCCCCCTGGGAGAAGGGATGTAAGGGGCGAAGGTGGGATCCGTCCTGGTTATTGCCTTCACCCCATCGAGTTTCAGCTCGTGCTGGGGTAGTTGTGTAAAGGTGGTGGTTTTGGGGTGTTTTCTTCTGGCAGCAGCTCTGCTCTGGGGGTAGCTGGGCTGTCTGGAGGGGGCTTTCACTGTGGTCCATACTGCATCCTGGCTCCCTCCCCTCTTGAGCATCCCAAACACCCCGGGCGCTGGGCCTGGGTGACCTCTTCTAGGAGGAAATCCTGCACTTTGGAAATGGGTTCCGAAGATGTAGGGAAACACATGGATTTGAAAGTGTCCTGTCTAAAAATTAACGGGAGGAAAGGCAGACTCCTCCAAATGTTTTGGTTTTGATGATTTTTTTTTTTTTTTAAATGCTGTGAAATAATAGACATTTCTAAATGAACGCACATTCTGACCTGAAAAATCAACCGTTGCCACCCAGCACTGCTGAAATAGGAGTGTTTCAACCTGGTCACGAGGCTGTGCCCATATGGAAACACTGCCAGTTTTTGTCAACAAGTTTCTATTCTGACATTTCCCAAATATCCCCTGGGAGAAGTCCAAGCAGCCCGCGGCCCAGGGGCTGCCAGCACGCTGGCGTTTCGCCGCCACTCCGGCCAGCAAGGGAGCGGAGCTGCGTGGTTGCCCCATCACACGTGACTGGAAGATGTTTTTTCTGCCCTGGTAGCCCTGGGACGGGGCAAATTGTGAGGGACCACTTGGATAGGAGGGTGGGGGGACTGGCCCGTGGCTGCTGCGAGTCTCCCAGGGACTGGTGGGACCAGTTGCCTGTGTCCTTTTGGGTAGGTGCTGCTTAACCTGGGTGAAGTTTCATGAGTCACAGCAGTGTCCTGGCATTAGCTCCCACCGCCCAGAAACCACTGAGAGCGTCTCTGTTCTTATCTCCCCCAGCACTTCATACACGGGGCAAGTCTCCTTCGCCTGAGAGTACTTATTTGGGCTGAGTAGATCGTTTGTGGGATAAAAAGCTCCGTCAGTGCAAGGTGCTGGTCTCCACCCCTCCAGGGCTAATTAAAAATCCTGGTCCAGACTTTCTAGACTGAAGGCGTACTGGGGCAAGCACAAAAGCTCCTGCGTATTTTCGGGCTGAATTTGCATTGCTGGGGCCGTGGCTGCAAAACAGAAGCAACTGTGTGGGCAGCTGACGAGGAGCCTGTCCAGCTGCCATTGCGTCTTGCTGGCGCACGAAGCTCCAGCAGTCTGCACATGCGCCCTGTGATAATCTCTGGCTATACTGGGGGCGCACTGGGATGCCCCTGTGCGGCAAAGCGGGGCTCTGGGTGGGGTTTCTCCTGCTGATGGTGGAGAAAAACCAGAGGATTTGGTCACAGCAGGCTGAGGCGTGAAGCCAGCAAGGCAGAGCTGGGGCTTGGGGATGGGGGTGTGCGGCGAGGCCGTGTCCAGCGCGCCGTTCCCCAGCCCCGCACCCCCATGCTGCCGCTGCGGGCTCTGGCATGCCATGCTCGCCATGGCAGCTACAACCCTTGCCCTTCTATAAATCACTAACTTTCGGAGAAGGGGCCGCACCGGATCACTTTACGTCCTTCCTTCAGCCCATGGGCGCATCTGCGAGGCTGCCTGCCAGAGGCCCTGCCTGTGCTGCCCCAAAGATCTCTTTATTTTAGCTCGATTTTAGCAATTTCTCGGTTTCTCCAATCTTTCCTGTGCGGGCTGCGTGGGATGTGTCCCAGCTGGAGAAATCTCCCGTCTCAGCCCTGCTTCATCTTCCTCTGCCCCAATACACTGCTCACCTCCTCCCTTTGCAGCGCAGCACAACAGCCAGCAACTTTTCTGTCCAGCCGCTTTCCAGCAAAGCAGGGCCTTTCCATGGCATTGCAGGGGTGGGATTCCTGGCTGCCACAACTCATGCCCTTCTCCCTAACCAGAGGAACCTGGGGATCTGGGGAGCACGCGGGGCTGGGGCTGCTGGAGGCTGCTCGCAGAGGGCTGGAAACGACGGGGATGGTGGCAGCAAGGGGATTTCTGCCCATGCAAAGACAGGAAAGCGGAGGCAGTGTGCGGCAGACCCACCTGGGGCAGCTTCGGCTTGTTTTGAAGTTTGCCCCGATGTCTTTTGTGGTGTTATCATGATGTCTCCCCAGGAACGAGAGCGGCTGGAGACATCTCAAGGGTTTTGCCTGGAAAAGCGAGCCTAGGAGGGTTTATCTCATGCTCAGCTGAATTGCCGTAAATGGGATAACAGCTGGCCGAACGTCGAGTTAATTTGTACCAATGGTCATTTAAAGTGTTTGCCAAAGCTTATGGATAAGAGAAGTATTTATGCAAGCTGTTAAAGTGTCTCACCTCTCTCCGGTTACAGCTGGTAAGGTCTGGGCAGGACGAGGTGGGTACAAGGCGGTGTCGGTGCCAGCGGGTGGGATTTCCATCTGGGACCCGGCCCTGCACAGTCCGTGTACAAGGTGGTCCCATGGGCACAGATGTGGTCATTCTTTTTTTTTGTTTGTTTCTTTTTTTCCGAAATCCAGGCTGGAAAAAGAAAGAAAGTGGGTGGGGAGAAGATTTTGCTGGAAGATTTTTGGGCAATGATGCCTGGCAGGTCCCAGCAGAGCTGGTGGCACGGGCAGCGGGGAGAGGGTGGTCTGTGGTTGCACCCTTCGGCCCTGTACATCGTTTATGATCTGTTTGCTTTTGTAAATGAGTCATTTAAGTAACAAAGTCATTAACATTGTCACCCATCTGCGCCGGCTGCTTTCCTTCAATGCAAATCAAAGATGTTTAGCCAGATCTGCTGAGACCTCGTGACTCGGGCTTTGCATGGGTGAGATAGCGCAGAAAACTGTTTGAACTGCAGAGGATCTTGCATGTGGTGGAGCGCAAAATACCGTTGCAGACTCCTTTGGTGGGGATCTAGGTCGCGCATGCTTCTGCCTTGAGGTAGAGGAGCGATTTCAAGTCATTCCTGCCCGCTCCTGTGTTTTTCCATGCAAAAAGATGTGGGTTAACCTCTCCGTACAGTCTTTTATTGTCTCATGGAAAAATGGACGGGGGAAAGCTGGGAATGGGGGAGTGAAACCTTCACCCATGCTGCTTGTGAGAAACAGGAAAGCACGTGGTGCCGGGAGCTTGAGACGAGGGGCTCTGCTCCCCTCCCGGCCCCAAACAATGCTTCGGCCATGCCCATGCCTCGCCCCGCGCATCCCTGTCCCCATCCCTGTCCCCATCCCTGTCCCCCGGCTGCTCCAGGGCCTTGAAGTGAAAACTAATCCCCGGGGGATAACTTTCCTCCCCACTCCTGGGTGGGAGGAACAGGGCTATTTATTCCTCGCCCTTAAGCCTCTGCAGCGGATCAGCGACGCAGTTGTCGCTGCCGGCGCGGGGTGGGCAGCAGCATCCGTCACAGCCCCTGCCTGCTCCCGCGCCCTGCCTGCACGGTCCCGGCCGGCCTCGCTGCTAAATAAGGACGAAAGGCTAAAAATAGAGCTGAGGCCAGGGTTTGGACAACCCTTCCCAGGGCCAGGAGTGATACAAGGAGGCCGGCCAGCATCAGCGTGTGAGGGAGAGCCGAGCTGCCTGCGGGGAAGGGTCCCACGCGTGGGTCCTAACCGCGCTACAGCAGGGGAGTAGGTCTGAGACCTGCCACACTCGTGGCCTGTGTGCTCAGTTGGCTCAGCCCCTTCCAGCTTTCCACAGGGAAAAAAACATCTATTCACCAAAATATATGGGAAAACTCATGCTCCTGTGCCGTCCGTGATGGTGGGGTACCATGGGGCCACTCCAGCGTGACGGGGGGGCTCAGGGCAGCTCTGGGTGGGAAATGGGCACCCGAAGGGGGAATGGTGGAAGAGAGGGGTGTATGTTAAATCTGGAATGGTGGATAGGTGGGTGCCAGCAGCACACGCGGCATCGGTTCAGGGTCTCAAATGATCTCTGCTCTCCAGCGGTGCCGAGCGCGGTGTGCGGGGGTCCCGGCTGCCTGCCTGGGGTGGGCACCGACCCTCCGCACGCCTGGACCAGCCAAAGCGGGGTGCGGGACTGGTCTCACCCACCGCAGCTGGGTGGTTTGGGTACCCTGTGGGTGCATCTCGGCATCTCCCCCTCCTTCCCCCACCCCCCTTCCCGCTCCCTGTATCGGCGTGGATGCCTGGGAAAACGCAGCTTCCCGTCCCGGCATCCCCGCGACTCCAGTCCTGCGCTTGAGAACAAAACCAGAGAGGGCGGGGAAAAAAAAAAAAAAAAAAAAAAAAAAAAGAGAGAAAAAAAAAAAAGAGGAAGGGAAAATCTCTGAGCGAACACAAGCGGAGGGAGGGGAATCGGGAGATGGGCCGGGCGAGGAGGTAGCAGGGCGCAGTCCCACCGCACGGGGCCTCCCAGTCTCGCCGCTGCCCGCCCCGTCCCGGCTGCGCGAAGGGTCCATCCCTCTCTCCGGCTCTTCTCGCTGCTTTCTGCCGGCTTCCCCTCTCCTCTCGCTTTTCTCCCGGCCCCCCGGTGCCCCGTGGTTCGGCACAGCTCCCGCCCGGCTGCCGCAGGGATGCTGCGGGCGGCGCTGGCGCTGGCGCTCTGCGCTCTGCAGCTCTGCCCCGCCGCGCTCGGCGGGTCGCAGCCGCCGCTGCTGGTGGAGCGGAGCGGTTCCCGGAGGCTGAGCAAGGTGAGAGACTCCAAACCTTTCACCCCCCCCCATCCTTTTTGGGGCAGGGGAGGGCTCGAGGGAGCTGCTTTTGGGGTTTTTTTTTGGGGTGTGTGCTCGGCGGAGGGAGCAGCCCGAACGGTGCGGACGGGTGGAGGGAAGGTTTTGCTGGGTTTTGCAAGAGATCCAAAGCGTTTTCTGGCCCAGAAGGACCGAGTGTGCACGGTGGGATTCTGGGTGCGTGTCTGCTGCTGGGCTGGGGTGGGGAGGTGGGATCCCCCAAACCCGCCTGCGCCGGGGGGGGGGGGGGGAGCACGGCTGCAGGTTGGCGTTCAGCCTCCGAGCAGGAGGGGATTTCAGTTTGGTTGTGAACCAGAAGGCCCAGCGGCCTCTCTTCCTTCGGCTCCGCTTGCCCTGCAGCCTCCCAGCACCTCGCCTTTCATCGCTCCTGTTGGTGAGCATTTTCCAGCTCGGGCTGCTGCCTCCTCGTTCCCACGCAGCCCTGGGCCGGGCTCATCAGCACACGCTGATTACGATACAGCTGATTAAGATGCGTGACTCTCACGAGGTGCGGAGGGGAATATCTCCATATTTCTTTTCCAGGAAAGGGGGAGCCGGTTAGGAAGGCTGGAGGGGGCTCAGCAGAGGGTCTGCGGCACAGCAATATGCAGCCACGCATTCACGTTTAATTCCCGTGGAGCCTCTTTGCCTGCAGACCCGCAGGCGAGGGGCTCCCAGCTCTTGCTAAATGTTGGGGCGCAGCCTGCCCCTTGCCCCGGCTTGCCCTGAGCCCCGCGTCCTGCCCTGGGCTGCTCCCCCGGTTGGCGAGCGGGACGGCGAGACGGGCTGCTGGCCTGCGTGGGCAGCGCTGCCCGCTGGGGCTGCCGCCTGGCACCAGGTAATACAGCTTCCACCGGTTCTGCGGCTGCTGAGCAGGCAGGGAGAGCCCCGGGCCCGTGGCACGGGGACACGGGCTGCCCCGGTCAAACCTGCTTGGGGTGCGCAGCCCAGGCATCCTCCTGCCTCCCTGCCAGGAAAAAAAGACGTGTAATTAGGCTGGAGCCTGCTCGGGGAGGCAGCTGGGGCTGTGTTCTCGCCACCGGCTTGTGGCAGGTTCAGGGGTGGCTGTTGCAGGCGACTGTCGCCATCCCCCTGCCTTTGAACTTGGGTTGTGGGAGCAAAGAGCTCCGATGCCGTTGCCAGCCTGTGGCTTTGCTGGCAGTGACCGGGGAGGCTGGTGGGACTTGAAGGAAACAGGAGAGATCTCCCAGCGTGGCTCCCAGTCCAGCCGGGACACACGAGCAATGTTCCCCCATCTGGGTGACATACCCTGCGTGTGGATTTTCATTATTGTAGAATAGTTTGGGTGGGAAGGGACCTTTAAAGGTCATCGAGTCCAACCCCCCTGCCATGAGCAGGGACATCTTCAGCTAGATCAGGTTGCTCAGAGCCCCGTCCAACCTGACCTGGAATGTTTCCAGGGATGGGGCATCGACCACCTCTCTGGGCAAACCTGGGCCAGGGTTTCACCACCTTCACTGTAAAAAATTTCTTCCTTATATCTAGTCTAAATCTGCCCTCTTTTAGTTTAAAACCATCACCCGTAGTCCTATCACAACAAGCCCTGCTGAAAAGCTTGTCCCCGCCTTTCCTGTAGCCCCCTTTAAGTACTGAAAGGCCACAGTAAGGTCTCCCCGGAGCCTTCTCTTCTGCAGGCTGAACAACCCCAACTCTCTCAGCCTCTCCTCACAGCAGAGGTGCTCCAGCCCTCTGATCATTTCTGTGGCCCTCCTCTGGACCTGCCGCAACAGGTCCATGTCTCTCCTGTGCTGGGCCCCACAGCTGGATGCAGCACTGCAGGTGGGGTCTCACCAGAGCGGAGCAGAGGAGCAGAGTCAGCTCCCTCGCCCTGCTGGCCACGCTTCTTCTGATGCAGCCCAGGATGCAGTTGGCTTTCTGGGCTGTGAGCGCACAATGACGGCTCATGTACAGCTTTTCATCCACCAGTACCCCCAAGTCCTTCTCAGCCGGGCTGCTCTCAATGCCTTCATCCCCCAGCCTGTGTTGATACCAGGGGTTGTCCTCACCCAGGTGCAGGACCCTGCCCTTGGCCTTGTTGAACCTCATGAGGTTCACACAGGCCCACTTCTCGAGCCTCTCCGGGTCCCTCTGGATGGCATTCTGTCCCTCAGGCGTGTCAGCCACACCACTCAGCTTGGTGTCATCTGTGAACTTGCTGAGGATGCACTCCATCCCACTATGTCATGATGATATTGAGCAGTACTGGTCCCAATACAGACCGCTGAGGGACACCACTTGTCACCGATCTTCATCTGGACATTGAGCTGTTGACACCACTACTCTCGGGATGCAACCATCCAATCACTTCCTCATCCACTGACCAGTCCACCCATCAAATCCATAACTCTCCAATTTAGAGAGAAGGATGTTGTGGGGGACTGCATCAAAGGCTTTATACATGTCCAGATAGATGACATCCATAGTTTTTCCCTTGTCCACTGATGTATTCTCTCCATCATAGAAGGCCACGAGGTTGGTCAGGCAGGACTTGCCCCGGTGAAGCCATGGTGGCTGTCTCGAATCACTTCCTTGTCCTCCATGTGCCTGAGCATAGCTCCTGGGAGGATCCGTTCCATCATCTTCCCAGGCACAGAGGTGAGGCTGACAGGTCAGTAGTTCCCAGGGTCCTCCTTTCTACCCATTTTACAAATGGGGGCAATGTTTCCCTTTTTGCAGTCACCGGGGACTTCACCTGACTGCCATGACTTTTCAAATATCATGGAGAGCAGCTTGGCAGCTGCATCAGCCAATTCACTCGGGACCCTGGGACACATTTCGTCAGGTCCCATAGATTCCTGTATGTTGAGATTCCTCAGGTGGTCACGAACCTGATCTTCTTGTATAGTGGGAGGCCCTTTGCTCCCCCAGTCCCTGTCTTGTGGTCCATCCACTCGAGAGGTGTGGGGAGAGGTTGCCAGTGAAGACTGAGGCAAAAAAGTTGTTGAGCACCTCAGCTTTCTCCTCGTCCGTTGTTACCAGTTTGCCCAGTCTCACTCATCAGGGCAGGTACTCTTTCTTTGACCTTCCTTTTCTGGCTGACATACCTGTAGAAGCCCTTCTTATTATTATTTGTGTCCCTTGCCAAGTTCAGCTCCAGCTGCGCCTTGGCCTTCCTGATCCCATCCCTACGGAACTGGGCAGTGTCCCTATGCTATTCCCAGATTACCTGTCCCTGCTCCCACTGCCTGTGCATCTCTTTCTTGCCCTTTAGTTTGATCAGCAGGTCTCCGTTCAGCCATGCCGATCTCTTGCCCTCCTTTCTTGCCCTGATTTCTTACAGCAGGGCATCCAGAGCTCTCGCGCTCTATGCAAAGCGTCCTTAATGATCTGCCAGCTCTGTTCTGCTCCCGTGTCCCTGAGGGCAGTTTCCCATGGGGTCCTATTGACTTAACTCCTCGAAGAGCTGGAAGTTCGCTTTCCTAAAATTCAGGGTCCTGGCTTTACCCTTCCCCTGACTCGTATCCCTCAGGACCGCAAACTCCACCAGTGCTTTCCCTTGCTCATTTGGACTGAGCCGGCTCAGGATGAGGCCCCTGGGGTGTACCAGGCAGGGGATGAGCCAGGCTCATCTGCCCCCCCGAGCGCGAGGTGAGATGGAAATGTTAAACCATGTTTATGGCAATGCGTGTGTGCGATTCCCGCTCCTGTGCGGGACCAGGTGGCCCTCATCGGGCGTGCAGCAGCCGGGCTGGTCCTGGCCAAGCCGGGGGACTCTGCTGGCCCCACAGCCCCTGCAGGGCACAGCATCCCCCAGCAGCACAGCCACCACCACCCTGCCCCGCTTCCCGCCTGCTCTCTTCTCTTCGTTCTCAAAACACCTTGCTGGGTGCTGTTGGCGCTGGATTGAAGGATGTTTCTCGCCTTGTTCGCGTGCAAAGCGTTGGGAGGCTGAGCGCAGGCCGGTTTGGAAATCGCAGCCTGGGAACCCTCTTTGGGTGAGAAGTACATGGAAGGGAGTTGTGGCAATTGCTGTTGGATGGAGAGTTTCTGCAATGCCCTCGGGTTCAGAGAGCTGGGAGTGCAAGAAATGCGGAGGGAAATATTTACTTGGCATTTGAGGGGGTGCTGAAGGTCATTTTCTGGCTGTGTTTGTGAGCAGATGTGTGTGCGAGGGGGTTTGGAGGTCCAGTGCTGGGGAAACCTCCTGCAAACCCAGGGCAAGGCTCGCCCGGGCTCTAACTCCTCCTGTCCCTCGGCGCTGCAGGTTGGTGGCTTTGCCTGGGAGAACTGCGGTGACGGGAGGGACCCCGTGGTGCTGCAGAGCCTCTCCGTGGCGCCCGACCCCATCAGCATCCCGGGGAGCCTACGCGTCAGCGCGGCCGCCAGCAGCAGCAAGACCATGGCCTCCCCTCTGAAGGTACGTGCCGGAGATGCCTCCATGGGAGGAGGGAGGGCAGAGCTTCCCAGAACCACTGGCAACTGGGAAATGCCCAGCAGTGGATACAGGAACGAGCATCCCTTGGGGGAAGGAGGCACAGAGCGGTGCAGGGCTGAGCGCGCCGGGCTCTGTAAGCCAGAACGGGGCGATGGGCACAGGGACACTCGCGGTGGGAGCAGACAGCCCAGTGGAAAGCTCACAACCTTGTTCCAGTGTGAGAAACCACCTGAGCTGTGTTGTGTCCTGGGGATATAATGATTCAGGGAGGGAAATGAAACCCCAGGTGCCCTGGGTGCTCCCGGCAGTCACTGCGGCCAGACCCGGCTGCTCCTTCCAGGGACAAACCACAACACCGCTGTGGGAGCCCTGGGCCGGCCTGGCTGCCCTGCGCCACTTTTGGGGGAGACTTTTTGGAATGAGACTGAACACATCTGTCTGCCCAAGGTGCATGGGCTGTCTCGAGCAATGCCACGGTGCCTGTTTGGGGCTGCGGGGAGCGTGCCGGGGCAGCGTGGCGGCAGAGCTGCGGGATGGGAGCTGCTGGGCAGGTTTGGGACGGGACACCGAGGAGAGGGGAAGGAGCGGGTGTGTGGGATGCTGGGAGGTGTTTGTTCAAGGGGTCAAGCTGAGGTTGGGGGAAGAGAAACCTGCAGGCAGAGGAACCGAAAGCAGGAGGGGGAACTGGGAAGGGCGTGCAGTGGCGCTGTGGACGCCCTGAAGAATTGCACGAGCAGGAACCGAGGGGGATGTCTGGGGTGGGACAGGCTGGAGAAGCCGTGGGTGCTCACGCTGGCTGTGGTGCCCGAATACCTTCCCTCCAGGCGGTGCTGGTGGTGGAGAAGGCGCTGGGTGACCTCTGGATCCAGCTGCCCTGCATCGACCAGCTGGGCAGCTGCACCTACAACGACGTCTGCACCATCCTCGACAACCTCATCCCACCCGGCACGACCTGCCCGGAGCCCCTGCTCACCTACGGCATCCCCTGCCACTGCCCCTTCAAAGCGGTACGCCTGAGACCCCCGGCCGGTGTGATGCTGACGGCGCCGCCGGGTACCACCGTGCCCTTCGGCGCGGGGCTGGGGGGGTTCGGCTGACACCTTGCCTACATGTCCCCTCTCTCCGCAGGGCTCCTACTCTCTGCCAGCCAGTGACTTTGACCTTCCCGACGTGGAGCTGCCTGCCTGGATGACCAACGGCAACTACCGTGTCCGGGCGGCCGTCAGCAGCGGCGGGGAGGAGCTCGGCTGCGTCAAGCTGGCCTTCTCCCTGCAGTCCCAGTGAGGGGTGGGGCTGTCCCTCCTCTCCCCACCGCCTTGGTCCCCTGTCCCATCCCATCCACTTGCACCCCATCTCATCCCAACCCCGTCCCTGTGAGGCGCATCCCTCCTGCTGCCAGGAGGAGGCAGCCCCCCCCATACCCCCGCTCGGTGACCCCCTCCCCTGCTACACACAGAAAGGCCCCTCCAAGCTGTCCCCAACCCCATCACCAGGGTGTCTCCTGCCCCGGATAGGGTGGCCGTGGAGCTAACCCAAACCTTTCAGCACGACCTGGGGGTAGTAATTTTTTACCTAGTTTCTCTCTTTTTTTTTTTTTTTTTTCTTAATCCCATTCTGGGAGTTTTATACAAAAACATTCCAGGGAAAAGCAGTATTCTTGGAGCAGTCCATGGGGAGGAGGGACCGTTTGGGAGGGCTGGGGCAGGCTGGAGGGATGCAGGATTAGCTGTGGAGGGTGTCCTTGTTTGCCCCCACCACCTCCGGCCGGAGCACAGGGCTGTTTTTTTGCAGAAGTGTGCCTAAAGTGGCCCCAGGAGCTGCGTCCCTGCTGTGACAGCTCCGTCTGGCTTTGTCACATCCCTGTCCTGAGCATGGGAACAGCTCGGCTACACAAGGCACCAGTGAAGGCACCTCCCCGTGTCCCTCCTGTGATGAACATCACAAGCACAACAGGACTGAAACCATCCGAACTCCCGACGGACGTTCCTTCTCACAAGGGACCAAGCAGCTGGTGCTGCTGGTGCAGCAGGAGAGGTGGCCGGACACCGGCTGCGCTTGCTCCTGGGGGACAGACGGCTGTGACGGGCAGCTGGGGCACAGCCTGGCCGAGGACAAGTCCCACTCCACTCATCTCATTTTGCCACCGGGACTGAGCCGAGGCAGGATGCTGCACTGGCACCATCCGTCCTGTGCAGAGGCACCCCCACAACGTGGAGCAGCATCCCAAACATGGGATGGACTGGGAGATGACCATGAAGACCAGCAGCCTTGGTCCTCTTTGGGGGCCCTGCAGCCCATCTCCTGGTTGTTGCTGGGGGCCGAGGTGGGGGTGGGCAGGGTGTGCGTCTGACATCACCCCCCCCTATGCCACGACCCCCCAGGGCAGAGGTGCAGGTGACCCACCACTGACCCGCATCCCTCGCTCCCTCGCTGTCATCGCATTATTTAGCCCCACCGTAGGGCCGGTCTTCCTCCAAGCACTTTATACGCCTTAACTACTGCTGGGCTGCCCCGGCGGGAGGTCGTCTGCCGCACAGATGTGATCCCACCGCCTTTCTGTGCCCTCCGCTCGCTCTGTTTCATTCAGCTGCTGGGTCCGACCCGGGTTTGTTTTGCCTGGAGAAGTGCTAACCCTCTCACCCCGCTCCCCGCCGCCGCGCAGCGCCCGTGCCAGGGCGGCATCCTCCTTTCGGGCAATTACTGCAGGTTCTTAATAAATCTTTTTACCAGAAAACGGAGCTGGTGCCTCTCGGTGCTGGGGGTGACCTGGGGCCGGCATTTGTTTCCCTCGAAATAGCGGGGATGGGGGGTTGAGCTGGGGGGAGTGAAAGTGGGGTGGGGGCTGCGGTGGAAGATGCTGTTGCCAGAAGAGCTGAATGTGAGCAGCCCCGAGGCTGGCTGCGGTGCAAGGGGCACAGCGGGGATCTGCAGGCGCTGCTTTCGGGCACAGGGACGCAGCCCCCTGCCCCCGGGGGGCACAGCCCGTGCTGGGGGGCTCTGGGGGTGTTGCTTGGCCCCGGTGACCATAGAATCATAGAATCGTCTGGGTTAGAAGGGGCTTTTAAGGTCATTGAGTCCAACCATTAACCTAACAAACACTACCAAAACCACCACTAAACCATGTCCCTCAGCGCCACGTCTGCCCGTCTTTTAAATGCCTCCAGGGATGGGGGTTCAACCGCTTCCCTGGGCAGCCTGTGCCAATGCCTGACAACCCTTTCTGTGAAGAAATTTTTTCTAATACCCATCCTAAACCTTGAGGCCGTTTCCTCTTGCCTTATCGCTTGTTACTTGGGAGAAGAGACCAACCCCCCCTCGCTACACCCTCCTTTCAGGCAGCTGTAGAGAGAGATAAGGTCTCCCCTCAGCCTCCTTTTCTCCAGGCTGAACAACCCCAGTTCCCTCAGACGCTCCTCATACAACTTGTGCTCCAGACAGAGCACATCAGCTTCGTTGCCCTTCCCTGGACACACTCCAGCACCTCAATGTCTCTCCTGTAGTGAGGGGCCCAAAACTGAGCACAGCACTCGCGGTGGGGTCTCACCAGTGCCGAGTACAGGGGGACGACCACTTCCCTCGCCCTGCTGGCCACACTATTCCTGATCCGGGCCAGGATGCTGTTGGCCACCTTGGCCACCTGGGCACGCTGCTGGCTCACATTCAGCCGGCTGTCCACCAACACCCCCCCCCGCCCCCCCCCAGCTCCTTTTCCGCCGGGCAGCTTTCCAGCCGCTCTTCCCCAAGCCGATCTCCCTGACACCGGCAGGCCCTGCCCAAGGAACAGCCCCGCTCTGGGGTGGAATTGCTCCTCGTCGCCCACGCCCGGAGGGGGCCGTGCCCGCAGTTGTCCCACTCGTGGCAGCGGGACACACACACCCCCCCCCCCCGCCCCGCCACCGGCGCCGCAGTCCGCCCGTGGTCACCGCCGCGACCGCCAGGCGGCGCTGCAGTGCCCCGCCCGCCCCTTCGCCCCGCCCCACCGCCCCTTCGCCCCGCCCCATTGCCCCTTCGCCCCGCCCCATTGCCCCTTCGCCCCGCCCCACCGCCCCTTCGCCCCGCCCCATTGCCCCTTCGCCCCGCCCCCACCGCCCCTTCGCCCCGCCCCACCGCCCCTTCGCCCCGCCCCACCGCCCCTTCGCCCCGCCCCACCGCCCCTTCGCCCCGCCCCACCGCCCCTTCGCCCCGCCCCACTGCGCCCCCGCCCCGCCCCGCGCCTTCACCGCTCTGCTCTGCGCAGGCGCGGCCGGCGCGGTCAGCTGAGCCGGCTGTCACGTGACGGCGCGGCCGAGGGAGCGGGCCCGGCGGGGGCCGCGGGGCGGCGGCGAGGTGCGGGGCCGGGGGGGCGGCGGCGGCGGTCGGCGGGGTGCGGGAGGGGGCGGTCGGTCAGCCGGTTGGCAGCATGCGGGGGTGCTCAGGGATGCACGGGGGGTGCCGGCAGCCCGCGGGGTGCCTAGGGATGCGGGGAGGGGGGCCGGCAGCCCGCATGGGTGCGCGGGGTCCCGGGGGTGCTGGCAGCCCGCGTGGGTGCTCCGGGATCCAGGGCGTCACTGGCAGCTTTTATACGTGGCCGGGTGTGTACGGGGGTTGCTCAGAACCTGGGGTGTGCTGGCAGCTTGCATGGGTGCCCAGAGGTCCCCGGGGGTGCTGGCATCGGGCGTGGGTGCTCAGGGGAGCCTGGGGGCGCTGGTGGCCTTTATATGTCACCATGTGGGGGGGATACACAGAGCCTGGGTGGGTGTAGGGGGGTCCTGGCAGCCTGCAGCAGTGCCCCAGGGTGCCCGGAGCCAGCATGAGCCTATGGGTCTGCCTAAATCCTGCATGAGCACCCAGGGGTGCATGCGGGCGGTGCCCTGCAGGGGTGCTGGCAGCCCACGGGGTGCCCCTCGGAGTGTCTGGGGGTGCTGTGCAGTGTGGGGTGGCACAGCCCCCCCCCCCCCCCCCCCCCCCCCCGCAGTGTGCACCAGGGTGTGAGGCGCTGGTAAGGGTGCGGGGTGCTGTGTGGCACTGCGGGGAGGGTGAGCTGGAGGGGGCAGGGAGCCCCGCGCTCTGCGGGGCGCAGCCGTGATGGGGGCGCAGGGTGGAGGGGAAGCGGGGCAGCACAGCGCGGCTGGGGCGGGAGCTGCGGGGACTGGATGGGGGTGTCTGTGCAGAGCAGGCTCCCTGTGGGGAGAAGCCGGGCTGGGGGGACCAGGACATGCTGCCGAGAGCTGGAGAGGGGATCCTGGGGGTGACTCTGGGGCTGTGGGAGCACTGGGTCACACAGGGGCAGGAGGACCAGTGCTGTGGGGACGCAGCTGATGCGGCCGCTGTGTCTGGTGCCAGCCTGGGCACAGTGGCCTGGGGAAGGGTCTCAGCCTCCCTGCGGGCGGGGGAGTGGGGCAAGGCGGGAGGGTGATCGGCCAGCGCTGGCTCTCCCTTGTGCCACGCTGAGCTGGGTTACAAGCAGCGCTTTGCAAATAAAGGACTCAAGACGCCTGATGGGAAGCGGCAGTGAATTTTGCTGTGCAGCTCATTTTTCTGTAAGGTTTCGTGTTGCCCGTTCTGCACACAGCCCCTGCTCGGCTGGGGAGAGCTGTCAGGGTCAGCAGCAAGTTGCATCTTGCTTTTGACTTCTGGCGTGAGATTGTCACTCTAAGGCACAAATTGCTGTCACACACCCCACCCCACACCCCCCCCAGCTTTCCTAGGCGCTTCACTCACCACAATGAAATTGTGCGTGCGTTGGGGAAAAAAAATGCACATGAAAGTGGCTGTGGAGTCGGGTTTAAAGTGGAAACCGAATGTGGCTGTTCCTATCTTTGCTCTTTGTAATGACGGGGAAATGATGTAGTGGGGTTTTGCTTCAGCTTGAAATAGTCATTGTGTGGATGAGACAAGTTTTGCAGCTTCTTGTTGATTGCGGGGGAGCTGAGTGCTTGTTCCCTGCTGCTATGCAACCTTTAATCCAGACACAAAGAAGGCAAGTCACGATGAACGCATTTCCCTGGCTCTTCAAAGCAAAAAGCAGCCAGGCCTGCCTGGGGGGGGGGGGGAAAGAAATCACGGGGAGCGATCAGACAGACTGATGTAACTGTGTTGTGTTTTATCTGGAGGATGTTGCTGTTGGGTACATCAGATAACGTGCAGGCGATCTTTGGGGAGGGGATATCCACGCCTGACCCAGCCCTGGCACCCCCTCTGCCTGCTCTCCTTGCCCACATCCAGCCCTTGGTGCTTGGTAAAGCCTCCCAAATCTCTCCGCGGCTCCTCAGGCCCGTCACCGATGACAAATAGCTTCTAACGCTTTCCTTGTGTAAACTAATGCTGCCGCTCTTCCCGGTCCCTGCCTCGCCGGATCGCCCTGCCCACGGTGGAGCCGGTTGAGGGCATGCTTACGTGGCCTGGCTGCGAGGCAGAAGGTTGGGCAGGAGTGATGCATGCGCTGCCTTCAGCTCCCCCACTGCCTGCGAGCCGGGCTCACCGCTGCTCTGGAGGCTGGTATTGCGTGGGATGGACCGGCCCTGCTTTGCGCTGCCGGGGTTGCCTGGTGCTGCAGGAAATAAAGCAGCGTTGTCGTGGCCTGGGTGACTGCTCCCAAACAGCCGGGATCTGGGGCAAGCATCCAGAGTTGAGCAAAGTCCCCTCTTCCCTGCTTCCCTCCTGGTTGCAAGGCTGGACCCTCCCAGCGATTACAGCTCTGGGCTTGTTTTCGCACGTAGCAGCCCGGTTTGCGGAGGAGAGCGGTGCTGGGCAGGGGGGGGAATGCCTGGGGGCTCTGGGGATGGAGCAGGACCTGGGCTGAGCTTTCTTTGCGCAGCCAAATGTTTTTTTAGGTCCGTGCCAGGGCCGCAGCCTGCGGGCGCTCGCGTGACCCAGCGGGCGCCTGAGGAGCCTCCTGGCAGGAAACGAGCCCGTTTGTGGTGGCGATATTTCTCTGCTGCTTCCGCTCGGCCCCGGTCCAGCTCCCCATCAGCGCCACGGGATGGGACGGGGAGGACTGGGGGTGATGCCTGGGGCATGACACCCCAGAGGAGCCTTGGGACAGGGACTGAGTCGCCAGGCCGTGTGGCAGGAGCATGACGGATAATTTTCCTACCTCTTGTGCTCCTTTCCTGTGGGCACTCGGGGTGCCGGAGGAAGAAAAGGCTTTTTTTGGCGGGGGGGAGCAGCAGGTTGGGCAGAAGCAGCAGGAGCATTTCAGGGCACTTGTGGGAAGTAAAGCAGCTGACTGCTTTCCAGCTGAAGGCGGGAGGCTCGTGTCCTTGGGGAGGGCTTGTACCGGTGCTCCTGGTTTGCAGGACCCTGCTGGGGTTTTTGCTGGAGCAAGAGATCCGGGTTCTGCGGGTGCCTCATCCCAGGAAGCCCCTTAGTCCTGTAGGCCCCTCCGTGGCTGTGAAACATTTGGGGTGGGTGGTTTGCTGTCAGCACGTGGGCTGTGCTCCCGCCTTATGGAGCATAATCAATTTTTCTTTTATTCTTTTTAACAAACACTCTTCCATTAAAAAAAAAAAAAAAGAAAGAAAAAAAAGAGAAGTTAGGAAACTTTCCCTTCCCTGGCAAGAGCAAACTGTTCCCATGCAGCAAACTGCGTGTGGGTTAAAAGCGGTTGCTCCTTCCTGGCCATCCTTTTGACAGCCCCGGTCCTGAGTGCCAGGGCTGGGGACGCTGCCAGCGTGTGGCTGTGGCGCCACGCTCGCCACCCCTGAGCAGGGGTGCGCGGGTCCCTCGCCCATCACAAACCGGGTCGCATCCCGGATCCCGAGTCCATCCTGCCTGGGTGTGCCCGGGACACGTGTTGGGGCATGAGCCTGCAGGAAGAGCTCGGTGGGAATGTGCCTTGCACCTTTGACCTTGGGACATGCCAGCTCCCTGATAACTTGGGCAGGAGCATATTGCTGTATAAAAGCCCAGGAGGAGACCTTGCTCCGGCAGTACGAGCCGGTCTCTCTGCACGATGGCTGACCCCAAGGAACCTGAGAAGGGGGCTGTTGAGCTGAGCACCTCTAATGCAGCTCCCTCCACAGGGACCATGTCCACTCGGCGCCTCCGCAGCGAGGACTACAATGACTACAGCTCCACGGACGTCACGCCGGAGGGGAGCCCGCCCGACGGTATGAATGGCTTCGCCCACCCCGAGTCCTACCAGCGCTTTGGGGAAAGCGACGGGACAACGTGAGTGATGCTTCCTTCCCTCCTGGGCTGGCCCAGCACCTGGGGAGGGTGGAGGAGATAACGGTGGCTCCCTGCTGGCTTTGCTGGGGGATGGTGGAGCCCTGGGGGTGTCCTCCTGGGGGTGGTGAGGGCAGAGCTGTGGTCCTGCCTCTGTGGGGTGCTGGCACCAAGCGAGCAGCTGCCCCAGCATGGCACTCTGCTCTCAGGTGGAGCTGGGCTTGCCGGCAGCGGGCAGTGTTTGATGCTTTTCCCGATATTCCCCGACTCCAGCTTTGTTCGATGGGAAGCCGTGGCGAGCAAACAGCATGTCCAGCTTCAGAGGATACGTGGGCATGTTGTAGCCATTCCCTGGGGGCTTCCTCGTGCCTTGTTCACCCGGGTGGGCAGAGGATGCTGTCTCTGCCCGAGGGAGACCGATCCCTTCAACTCAGGGACGTTCTGTGCAGCCCTTTGAAGGGTTCTGCCTTGAAGCCAGTTTCGCAAATGCCCATCCAAAATCTGTTTGTTGAGTCTTTGCCTCCAGTCCTTCCTCAGTCCCACTGGGCTGAGCTGGGTTCAGGGGACAGGACCCAGACCTCTGTCTGCGTTTGCCACTGCAGCTCAGAGCAGCGCCCGGACCCTGAGCGGGGGTGAGCCGGGGGCTGAGACTGTGCGTGGTCTGGGTGTGGGCGTCTGCTGATGGTCATCTCTGCATCTCCTCTCCCTCAGGTGGTACCAGACCCTGATCCACCTCCTGAAGGGGAATATTGGCACGGGGCTGCTGGGGCTGCCTCTGGCTGTGAAGAACGCCGGCATCCTGGTAAGGCGGCTCTCACCCCGCTGCCGCCCGTGGGGCAGAGCAGCCTCGGGGCGCCGCGGCTTTTCTCCCTGCCACGATGCCTTTCCGTGCTCGGCAGCTTGCGAGCTTTTACACCCTGGGCTCTGCGGCTCGCTTCGTTTGCTGCCGAGGCTGTTCTTGCCGCTCCTGCGTTGTGCTGGCTGGCCTTGAGGAGTTCGGCGTGTGAGTTGGGACTGTGGTGTCCTCTGCTGGGGTCAGGCAGGGCGCTGGGTCCCTGCCCTGCCACCCAGCTGGCCGTTACCTCCCTGCCCTTGTGGCATCAGCTCCCGAAACTCTCCGTGCTGCGTTCAGGCGGCATTTCCTCACCCTGATCCTGTGGGTGGCAGGTTCAGCGTGACCTCCACCTTGGTTTGTCCCAGCCGGTCCGTGCTGAGCAGGCTCTGTGCCTCCTGAGGGTCCTACAAGCACAGCACGCGCGTCATGAGCCCCGTCAGTCAGTGGTTAATGCTGGTGATGGGAGATGGCGGCGTGCATCCCTCTGTGGGGTTTTACGTGGGCTCACCCAGCCTTGAGCTCTGGCCGTGTTGAGGTCGGTGGATGTGATGCAGTTTTGCTGCCCGAGGGCTGAGGTCACGCTTGGAGGTCACACAGCAGCCGCCGGCCACTGTCACATCCCCCCCTCCTTGCTTCTGTCCCCATGCTCAGCTCCTCCGTGTCTGTATCATGCCCCAGCGACCGCAGTCTGTGTGAGAGGTGGGGGCACCTCGCTGCTCTGCTCCGGGCTTCCTCGTCCAGCAGTGCGCTGTTCCTGTTGCTCAGACTGAAAAAATAAAAAGAATTAAAAAAATTCCTTCCTTTGTCTGGACCATGACCTCTTTGTCACCTGTATAATAACGATGCGCAAGATAGTTTGAAAAAAAAAACCAATCCTGGAAGCGCTTTGCTGTGCCCAAACTGCCCCAACTTGCTGCTTTTGCATCATTCCTGCCAAGCTTGTGGTTCTCTGTGGGGTTACTCGGTCCTGAGGGGCTGATTTCTGGGAGCAGCACCCGAGCTCCGGTTGAGCCTGCCAGCGGTGTTTCGGCTCACCGAGCCCGTGGGGTTTTGTCTGGAGGTAAAACCCATCGTGCAGCTCTGCCTTTGGCCGTCAGAGTGCAGCCTTCCCCCTCTCTTCCCCTGCAGCTGGGTCCTGTGAGCCTGGTGGTGATGGGAATCGTGGCTGTGCACTGCATGGGCATCCTGGTGAAGTGCGCCCACCACTTCTGCCACAGGTAAGGAGCGACTCCCCTTCTTGGCACTGCTGCTCCTACGGCTCTTCCATCCCAACAAGCCCTGGGGATTTTCTGAAGCCTCCCAGCAGCGAGTTGCCCGTGTCAAAGCCTCAGTCAGGATCTACTACTGGGCTTTTTCACAGGAACTATTTTCCCACTGATGTCATTGTTTGCCTTGGGAACCAGCAGACGGGGCTCGATGTGACATCCCTTCTCTCTCTTTTCTCCGAACAGGTTCCAGAAGCAGTTTCTGGACTACGGGGGTGTTGTGGTGCATGGGCTGGAGTCGATTCCTAACGCGTGGGTGCGGACACATGCTGTCTGGGGAAGGTACCTGTTCCCCCCCTCCAGGCAGGGGACTCATCTTTAAGCCCAGCACGTGCTGCAGCTGGGACAGAAGAGCCCTCTGCTCTCTCAGCTGTGGTGGCAGATGAGCACAAGTGACATAAAATGTTATTTGGCTCACCTGCCTTGAGCGCTCAATGTCCCCCAGGGGGTAACATTGAGGTCTTTTGACCCAGTCCTTTCCCCAACCAGATATACTGAAGGGGTGGGAGAAGTCAGTCTCTGTAGCATAAAAAAGGGGTAAATAACGCGTACTGCAGTGCTGGCCCATCTTGTTAGATACTGAGCACGTCTAACGGCTGCTACCAGCCCTGTGAATGCCCCGCAGCACATCACACGGATCACGTTGCCCATCAGATGCTGGGAACATCCACCTATTGCCGCGTCTGGGGAGCGTTGTCTCCGGCTGTGACAATTCAGCAGCAGGCTGGACGTGCTAAACGTTCCTCCTGAGGCTGGTCCTGACCCTCCGGCGGGGATGAGAGGGGTGGATGGGAGAGCCCGAGGTCTGTGAGGTTAGATGGAGGTACAGCCCTCTTCCCTGAGCATGGAGGAGAAGCGACCTGGGCGAGCTCTGACCTGCACATCCCAACCCCTGGGGAGAGCAGCCCTCGAGCAGCCCAAGTGGGCTCTTATTTCTGTGTGGCCTGGCTAACTAACGGTCTTTTTTTTCTTTTCTAGGCATATAGTGGGACTCTTCCTGATCGTCACTCAGTTGGGCTTCTGCTGCGTGTACTTCGTCTTTCTGGCTGACAATCTGAAACAGGTTAGGCTTACTCCCTCCTTTGTGAGCAAGGGGAAGGCGAGAGGTGTGGGGGGGAGGCGCTTGGGTTACTCTTAGCTCCTGTGTCACGGCCCTGCTCTCCACCAAAGGTCTGCTTTCTGTAGCTGATGCTGCTCAGGAAGGTACTGCTCGTCTACCCGGGTGGTTTGGAGGATCAGTTTTCCCGTTCAAACAGGGCAGATTTGCCTGAGAGTCCCTGCGAGTTTGCTCTGTGTGCAGAGGCGCTGGAGCCGTCCCCGTCGCCCAGGGGAAGCGGGGACCGTTCCTGGTTAGGGAGGGCAGGAACGTGGTGAAAGCAGAGGGACTGCGCCTTTGATGTCCTGCCCACCTCAGTTAATTGGTTTATTGATACTCTGTGTAGATCATAGAATGGTTTGGGTTGGAAGGGACATTGAAGATCATTGAGTTCCAACCCCCTGCCATGGGCAGGGACACCTCCCACCAGCCCAGGTTGCTCCAAGCCCCGTCCAGCCTGGCCTTGAACACCTCCAGGGATGGGGCAGCCACAGCTTCTCTGGGACCTGTGCCAGCGCTGCACCACCCTCAAAGCGAAAAATTTCTTCCTAATATCTAATCTAAATCTCCCTTCTTCCGGTAAAGCCATTCCCCCTCATCCTATCAGTACATACCCTGGTAAAAAGTCCCTCCCCAGCTCTCCTGTAGGCCCCCTTTATGTACTGGAAGGGGCTATAAGGTCTCCCCGGAGCCTTCTCTTCTCCAGGCTGAACAACCCCATGGGAATGTGTAGTGGGTACCGGGATCTGCAGTGAACCGCTCTTCTCCCTTCCTTGGACCTGTTTGCATTCCGGTTTCTTGCCTCATCCTGTGGCTCTAGAGCTTAATTACATCTTCAGGGAAAGAGTTGCCTTCTGCCAGGCGTTGGGAGGAAATAAACAGAAACCCTGAACCGCTGGGCTGGCTCCCGCGCTGTGAGAAACTGCGAACAACAAGTCCCTCTTCCCATCCTCCACCAGCTCAGCCCCATGTGCTCCTGCTCTGCTCTTGCAGCAGTGGTCCGGTCGCTACCACCGCGGCTGTGCCCTTCATCAGCCCTTCCCTGAAGCCCATCAGCTTCAGAGGTGGTTCCCGGGGGAGCGAGGGGGCTCTGCCGGTGGGTGGTGGAGGATGTGTGGGCTCTGCCTCTGCTCGGGGAGCAGCAGCTGAGGAGATTCCCTTCATGCTGCCCCGTGGGGTGACCAGGAGGAGTAAATGGGTGAACGCTGGTGATCTGACGCCAAGAGCCCTGAGAGCAGGAGCGAGCAGGGTGCCTCCACAGGGCCGGGGTGCTGCATGTCCCCTGCTCCCCACAAACAGCCCCTTGCTGCTGTTTCAAGGTGGGCTTCTTTCCGCTCGGCCCTTTATTTTTGCAAAAACCTGCAAATCCAACCCATTTTAGGCGGCAGCTGGGAAACCCTTTGGCTTCAGTTTTGGAATTTTTTGGGTGGGGAGAGGGGGGTGTTGCGTGTTACTTTTTGCAGTGAGGAATAACGTGTTAGATGGGGAGCGATGGTGCAGGTGGTACCTCAGGTGAGGTGCTGCTGTGCAGCTTTAGTTTGGAAAATGACTTTGGAGCAAGCCGTGGAGAGGCAGGGCAGGCCGGGACTCGGAGGATCAGTCCTGCAAGTGCGTGGCTCTGTGCTATGGAGGACGCTGATTTGTGCAGAAGCTTTTTAGCCTCTCCGTTGGGGCAGGACTCGCTCTGGGGCAGGTTAAATTAGTTTGCAGGCAGCCCTTTGCTGCCATGGTGAGACGGTACCTGGTACCCAGACCAGCTTGGTCATGGTTGTATTGGTGGTCCGCAGCGTGCCCATGCTCTTGGGATGGATGGCTCAGCCACCCGGTTCCTGGGGCAGAACCATCTCTAGAGGCGAGCACGTGGCCTGGAGTGCCTTTGGGATGAAAGATCCCAAGGAAAGGATGATTCCCCATGAAGAAAGTGAAGTTGGGCGCCAGCAGTAGCTTCCAGGTGTCCTTGCATGGGAACAGGGCACTGGGTGGCTGAAGGGGGTGTGTGATGTTGGGTGCAAAGTGATGCAGCAAGAGGAAAAGGACCTTTGAGTAAATAGCACTTAATGCCTCTTTCCTCTCTTCTCAACTGGGCACGTGAGCAGCACAAACCAACCTCTGCCCTTGGTGCGCTCGGCTGCCGGGTTCACGTGCTCAGCCAGTCTGGACTTGGGCAGGTTTTACTGTCTCAGCTGAGATGCTGTAGCTGTCCCACCTCTGATCCCAGTGAGATAACTACCTGAAACTACCTGAAAACCTGCGTTGCTTTCATTTTGACTAGCTGTGTTTGAAAGTGAGCTGATGGGGTCGTATTCTGACCCACCTGAGACGGGCTGCTGACATCCACGGCTGCCAGACCTGCACGATGGGGTTCATTAAGCCTTCCTGTGCTTTCCCAGGTCATATCTGCAGCAAACGGGACCACCAATGACTGCAGCTCGAACAAGACAATCGTGATGACCCCCACCATGGACTCCCGGCTGTACATGCTTTCCCTGCTGCCTTTCGTGATTCTGCTCACGTTCATCCAGAATCTCAAGGTCCTGTCCATCTTCTCCATGCTGGCCAACGTGGCCATGTTTGTCAGCCTCATCGTGATCTACCAGTACATTGCCAGGGTATGTGCGTACGGCTCCCCTCCGCCACTTCTCTGATGTCCCGTGCTTTGGCGGGCGGGAGGAGTTTGGCGGGAGGATCTTTGCAGGCTGTGGGGTGCTGCTCGCTCCCGTGGGCACGGTGGTTATCCTCTGCTCCGCAGGGCTTTCCCTGCGGCGTGGGGCTGCGACAGGGACTGGTGGGAGTGGGCCAGGTCCTCCCCATCCTCCCCGCATCTGAATTCTGCGTGGGCTTTTTTTCCCAGGACATTCCTGATCCCAGTAACCTGCCTCTAGCAGCAGCCTGGAAGACCTACCCTCTGTTTTTTGGCACCGCGATCTTTGCTTTCGAAGGCATCGGGGTGGTAAGTTGGCGTGTGGCGGCGGGGCTGCCCGCACGGGAGGCTCAGCCCGTGCTCGGGCTTGCCGCAGCACCTGCTCTGCGCTGCAGCTGTATTTGCAGATGAACTTCTCTGACAGTAGCCCAAATTCTGAATGATGCTGTTAGCTTTAGCCTCCAGGCTGTCTCCTGGGTCGAATTCTGATGCTTCCATCTGAGGCTGGAGGAGCACATGCTCCAAACCTCAGGAGGTTGGTTGCTGCTTTGAAGGTGGCTGTATCTGCCAGTAGATTGGGCTCTGCTGCGAGTCGCACTGGCAGCTGCCTGTGGCATCTGCGGATGAGGAACCATCCTGATCCTGGAGCTGCCTACAAGGGAGGCCAAAAAGCATGATACAAAAAAAAAAAAAAGTGATCCATTCCTTCCCGCCCTGCTGGGGAGGCACCGAGATCTCCCTTCGGCGGCCGCGTGGCCTCAGCCTGCTGTGGGGCTGGATTTGCATGTGCCTCTCATACAAGATGCCGTAAATAGACCAGCTGTGTCTGTGAAAAAAGCTGGGCGGGTGGGTGGAGAGTTTAATGGCTGCCTGAGACGATGTGGGTTGTTTCCGGGAGCTCCCTTCAAAGCAAGGAAAAATGTTTTCATCTCTTAATATAATCTGGCTGTGTAAACATGGGGCTGGAGAGGGCCAAATCCATTACGGGAGTGTTTACTGAATGCTGTGCCCAGGGCAGAGGGCTCTTGCTGGCAGTGAGGCACAAATGCTCTCTTCCGTGCATGACTTGGAGGTGAAAAAGCAAATAAAAGCTTTTCTGGTCCTGCCTTCTCACCAGCTCTGCCACTGTGTCTCTTCTTGAAGTTCCCACCACCCAAGGACAGCTATAAAAATGTTTGCTGAAGTCCCATATTCAGAAGCAAGTGTCAGTAGTATAGAGGTGAAGGACTCGCCTCTGTTCTTCCTTTTGTTTTTATTGTCTTGCCTGATTGAAATCTTGCTGGACAAACTTGATAGGAGAGGAGAAAGTGTCTTAGTCTTTCCAGGGTCTGCTGGGAAAAAGTAAGACAATGTAACGTGACGGGCACCTGTTCCAGTGGGTACGGCTGTGCTGGTTTGGGGTGCAGACTGTAATGCAACCAAGTTATGGGGCAGATGGCATCGCCCCAAGGCGCCAGGCACCAATGGGCACAGCTCCTGCCAAGGGGAGGGAGCAGGTCCCTTCGTTAAGGCACGGGTGATCCCGCTGGAGACCTGCCGTGCCAAGAGCGAAGGTCTAAAATGCGAGCACAGAAATCGGATCTCCAATACAGTGGCTTTCTCAGCTGAGTTCTCCAGGCTCCGTGTGTGACCACCCCGTCCCCTGGCATGGACAGCGGTGCTTGGCCATGGCGCTGCCCCTCCTGCTTTCCGGGGCTGAGGGGTATAGAGAAATGGGGCAACCTGCTGCTCTGTCGTCATCCTCCTCCTCCTTTCCCAGGTGCTGCCTCTGGAAAACAAGATGAAGAACCCTCAGCAGTTCCCAGTCATCCTCTACGTGGGGATGACCATTGTCACCATCTTGTACATCAGCCTGAGCGTCCTGGGGTACCTGCGCTTCGGGGCGGACATTCAGGCCAGCATAACGCTCAACCTGCCCAACTGCTGGTGAGTCCCGGGGGGAGGGAGGAGGGTCCCGGCCAGGGAGACGGGAGAGGGGGCAGTGGGGGATGTCATTCCTTAGGAGAACTAACCTGGGTGAGCTTGGGGAAGGACCAACCATGCCATAGCCAAACTGTCCACAGGAGCTTGTCAAGGGTTGTCTGATACACGGGGTGGTGAGGTTGGTTGCTGTGGGGTGCGAGCTGGGTCTTGGCTGTGCAGCTCAGGCTGCTTCCTTGGGGTCCCTGGGGGTCCCTGCCTGGGTAGGTGTAGCTCCTGCCTTTTTCTTGGAGCCTTGTGGTGCCTTTTTGGGGGCTAAGCGGCACTCTGGCTGGCAAACATTGAACACAACCCCCGTGTGGCCGTATCAGAAGGTCATTGAATGGTGCAAAAAAATGCTTCTCTTCCCTAAATGAAGCACATGGAAAACTAAACCCCAAAGCTGGGAGCTCCCAGAGGGGATGAGATGTGACGTCTCTGCATGTGGGCTGCGTTCCTTGTTTGCAGCCCCGGAGCTCAAACTCCCACTCCTGGGCTCCGTGTTGTGTCTGGATGTGGCTCGGCTGGAGCCAACACTTTGCCTGTGAGCGCTGGTGCTGTGAGGATACCCCTTCCTTTCCGTGGGGGCTGAGCTCTGCAGCTCCCCAAACCTGTCCGTCCTCCTCTGGGACCTGGCGAGGCCTCTTGAGATGCTCCGGTCGCCGGCTGGAGCCCCGCGGAAATACACGTGGCCTGACTCTGTACCTGCTTACCTGGAGGGGTAATTTCTCATCTCGCCGGGGCTGATGGCTGTTGCAGCAGCTGGCCGAGCTGTGTGCTGGTCTGGCCCCGGGGCCGAGTGGCTGCTGAGTGTCATGGCTCCGTATTCATCCCAGAGGAGAAATGCAAGCAGTTTCTCTTGCCTTTGGGCTAAGAAGTGTGGAGCACGCAAATACTGAGAACAAATGCCTTTTCCAGCTTGCTCCGCTTGGGATTATTTGAGAATATCCTGAAAAAGCCCCATCTCTGTTGCTTCTTGTGACACGCTGCTTTGGGCTGTCTGTGTGGGAGGTGGTGGTGCTCACAGGCGAGGAGGAGCTGCAGAGATGCTCCGCTCTGCGTGCCGCAGAGGTTCCGATTGCACGGCAGCATCTCGTGCTCCTTGGTGCAGAGCTGGGGCTGAGGGCTGGCTTTGATGCCACGAGGCTTCTTAGAAAGGTGTTCCTCCAGGTTTGCCCAGGAGCACTCTGGAGTTCAACAGTTTCTCTTTGATGTCTCTGCTGGCTTGAAATCCTGCAAGAGACTGGAGTGAGAACTGGAGCTGGGGGTGCCTGTCCCCCTCCCCAGCCCATCCTCTCTGCTCTTAGCGGCTGCCCGACACCGCGCAGCGTGACTTGCTGCCTATTCCCAATGGTGAAGTGGATTTGGGTAGGACTCAAATTTTGAGTCACTGGTGGGTTTCCACATGTTGACCTTCTAGAGCTTGCACAGCTGGGGCTCTGGAGAAAGCAAGGATTTAAAAAAAGCAACCCCAGACATACAGCCTATTTTTGCTTTAATTATTGTGACGTGGGTTCCTTTCAATTTGGGTGCGTGGACTTTTGTTCATGCTGGATCTGTGTAGTGACCGAAGTGCTGGATGTCGGTGTAGGGGTGGCAGAAGGTCCTGCTCCTGCCGAGAGCCTTGCCTTGTCCCCTGCAGGGGCTGGGAGCTCTGCCAGGTCTCTGCTCTCAGTGGGGAAGGATGGGGCTGGTGGAAAAACGTGCCTGTGTTGTAGTGAGGTCTGAATCCCACCGTGCCAAGCACAGTAGGTGTGAATCCCATCCGCTCGGCAAGCTGAAGTGAGGTGTGGAGGGGATGAAATGCTGTTGCTGGTCCTGAAGGTGGAAAGCAGGTCGGATCTGGGTCCTGGGCTCTTCAGGGCACCAGGTTATGCCACTAGCCTGGAACGATGACTGTGGACCTGTAATGCCGCCCAGGGGTTTCTACGGGAAATCTCAGCTTTCTTCGCTCTAAAGGATGTGTTCCCGTAGAAGAGGGTGATGGGATTTCTGTGACTCGCTAGGCTACAGAAAGATCCTGTTTCAAATGCGTGTTTCTAGGAGTGTCCTGCTTTCTGTCAAAGTACATTTCTGAAAAAAAAAAAAAAACCCAAAAAACAAAACCAAGCCTGTAGGGTTTTTCAGATAGGGAGAAGAGAATAGCCCTTTGGAAGCGGTGCCTGGGGAGGCCCGGGCACGTGGCAGGGCTCCCGCAGGCTGCCTCTGGGGAAGGCATGCTGCGGTCCTTGTGACTCACCATGCCGAGCGCTTCGGTGTTTGTGCGTGTTTTTTCCTGGCAGAACATTCAATGGAGGCTGTAAATACTGGACTTGGGAATGGGTTATCTAAAATAAGGGCTGGGATACTTGGGCTAAAGCCTTGACCGCTGTATTCCCATGCATTGAACTGTAGATGACGGGTGAAGACTTGCTCTTCAAATGAGTGTTTTGCCCATCCTGCTTTGCCTGCAGGTTTTGTCCCCAGCAGTAAAGGGTGTTGAGCTGCAGAAGCTGGTCATAAGGGCTGTGGGTGAGGAGTCATGGGGTTTGCCTGCAGCGTGGGAGACGAGGCGAGGATTGTAGTGGAGATGCTGCATCCTTCCTTGGCTGTAGCCATTGCGCGGAGATCTCTAAAACAGATTTGATGAATGGGTCGGGAATCGTTGAGTTGCAGGATGACTGAGGACTTTTCCAGCCTCATTTCTCTATAACCGCAGCTTCCTCAAATGAGGAGTGTGTCAGTTCCTAGTGCCCAGGTCTGACCACGGCCTCCGAAATACTGTGCTGCTATGCAGAAGTCCCTCTTTGCATCCTCGGAAGGGTTGCTTCACCCCACCGTCTGAAGAGTGAAGAAATGCTGTAGTGAGGGGGAAGATGTTTGGGTTGCGTATGTGTCATGGCCCATCCCAGCTGAAACCATGACGGTATGGCTGGTTGGAGGTAGGTATTGACAGAGCTTACAGTCAAAGGAGGGTATGCCGTCTCTTGCAGCTTGTTGGGATGGCCTGGCGTGACTCTCTGGGTTAAGCAGGTGGTTGCTGTGGTTGGCAGAGTAGGGCCTCTCCAGGGCCTTGCATGGACCTGTGTTTTCTGTGGGTCAAGGCTAGTGCTTGAGCTCTCCCTCTTCTTGATATTTAAAATGCCCTTTGATCTTGTTATCCTGGTTCCTGACCTGTACCGGATTGGTACCCAATGTTCTTCCGTACTTTTTTTAGTAACATCTCTTAATCGTGGATTGCCTCGGAACATTTTATGGCTTTACAGCATCATTTAACTGGAAATACAATGATAAGATATGCAGACCGTGGGGTAGGTGGCTCAAGGCTACTGTGCACTCAAGTCATGTGCGGCTGAGTGGACGCACTCTGGACTCTCTGATAGCTTTTTCTTTAGTTTGCCTATGGAATCAAAGGATATTTTAGGTTGGAGAGGACATCATAAGATAATCGGGTCCACCCACCCACTCAAAGCAGGGCCAACTTAAATTTTGAGTATCAGTAAGGAGTGATGTTCCCCACCTCTCCAGGCCCTTGTTCTGGTGCTTAACTGCCCTTTTGGGATACAGCTCTGTCCCGTTGTCCCCGGTTCTTCTGCTGTGCAACTCTGAGAAGAGAAGAGCCTGTCTCTGTCTTTCCCGTGCCCTCCTGTTAGGTAACGGAAGACAATAATAACATCCCCTTGAACCTTTTCTTCATGCTGAACAAGCCCAGGTCTCGCAGCCTCTCCTCGTAGGTCATGTGCTCCAGCCCCAACTGTCTTAGTAGCCTCCACTCAACTTGCCCTGGTAGGCCAATGTCTGCCTTGTCCTGCGGGTCCCCAGACAGGACACAGTACTCAAGATGCAGCTTCACAAGCCCCAGTCAGGGAGTAATACCTGCTGGCTGCACGTTTGCTAACACAGCCCAGTATGTGCTTGACCTTAATCACTGCAAGGTCCTGCTGTTGGCTCATGTTCAGTTTGCTGCCCACCAGGACCTCCAGGTCCCATTCTTCTGGCCAGGTGGGAAGTTGGGCCCCAGCCCTTCCCATATGTGGGATTTTGTGTTTGCATTGGAACTTTGCCCGTGCTACCATGTTGTTAAGGTCCTGCTCCAAGGCATGTCAGCCATTCCCTCCAATTCAGTATTGTGGTGAACTTGCCAAGAGCATGCTCTGGGTCGCTGAGAGCTCATCCAGGTCACTGATGAGGATATTTCCGTGATTGCCCCGTGGCAGATCCCCGCTGGCTGTTCACCCTGCCCAATATGTGCCTGGAAGTGGATGCCAGGAGGATTTAGCCCATACTTTTCAGGGATCAAGGAGAGACTGATTATCCTGTAGCTTCCCTCATCCTTCTTGAAGGTGGATATGATTCTTCTTCTCAGGCAGTAGGACCTCTTCCTGATCACCCTGCTCTTTTAAAGATGATAAAGTGGTTTCAGCTTGACGTTGGCCACAACCTGGAATACATCTGATCTGGGCCCATGGACTTGCATAACGTCTCATTCTCTTCGGTGATCCCCACCTCCATCCTCTGCTATTGTGGGGAATGTTTGACTCCACCAGACTCTGCCACTAGTGTTCAAAGTTACTTGGACTTCTCTGGTTTGAGACTGTTGTTGTGGCAGCTGGATGCTGAGAGCCAGCATACAGAGGGATACTGGTTTGGGCCCAAAGAAGGTAAAAGGGTGTAAGAAGGCAGGAGGAGCCAGATACCTTCCTCAGCTTGGATCCACTTCATATTTACGCAAGTGGGATGGCCAGGGCCCGCGTTTCCTGCTTGGTCAGTATGTCGAATTGGGGAACGGGTGGGCGCATATGTGATGTAACTAGGTTATCATTCCTCTTTTGGAGAGGCTTTTTCTGCTGCTGGGGAGCTGAGGGCAGAGTTGGGGCTGGGAGGTGGCTTTTTGGCCACCTGTGACAGGCTCTGTCCTGCGGCCACACTTGCCCCACTGCTGCATCGCTGTAGGATCTGGGACGTGGTGAGATCTGACTTGGGGTGAGCCTAAGGTGCTGTTTGCAGCCTGTCTGCGCTCTGCCTTCCTTCTGTGCAGCCCAGGCTGCTCTTCTAACTGTCTTCCTCCCAAACGTGCGTTATGCAGCATCCCAAAAATAACTGCTCTTTTTTGTTTTATGGAGGAGGTTGAGTTGCAGGTGGTGGTGACTTTTGCATCACGTTTGCTTTGTAAGCCCAGACTTACCCCTGCGGTGCTGTCCTCTTCCACCTCCTCAGAAGCCAGGGATCGAAATTGGTGAAATATTCATGGCTGCAGCTGATAAGCCTCTTTGAAAGTATTCTTCATCTCCTGTTTTAAGATGGAGAATAAAATCCAGCTGGTTACAAGTAGGAGAAAATGAGTGTTGTTTTTTCTCTTCCTGGAGCTCAGAGGCTGGATTTTGTTAGTGAAGGTCAAGGTGAGGAACCTCTGGGATGGGTGAGGGATGCAACTTCCTTCTGTGTCGCCAGCCAAAAGTTGGGATTGCAGGCTCCTGGCAGTACCAGTGCTAGTGGGTATTTGGGTGTTGTCTGTGTGGAGTGATTGTGAAAAAGGCCACCCTGTGTCACCGCAGACCTGGCAAAGTCCAGCCTGGTCAAGTGGAGAGGGTGGTACAGAGCCTGTATCCCTCTGAGGGAGCGAGGTACCCAGAGGACTTGTTACTTTGTGCAGCCAAGAGCAGTGCTGAACACAAGAGCATCTAGAAGTGTAGGTAGATGCCTTAGTTTGTCGAGGAACAAGTCAGGCTCCTGGTCCCTTGGCCAAGGACACCTCAGCTTTCCCTCTGCACTTGAATGAGTTAGGAGCAGGGGAGTATTTTTTTTTTTTTCAAATAGCTCTCAATATCTGTGCCCACAAGGTTTCCCAAGGGGAAGTGGCACTTGAGAGGCTCCTGGCCTTACGCAAAGCCAGAGCTAAAACCTCTCATTAGGTGTGGATTGCCCCAGCTTGGAGGTTGCGCTGTCTCCTCTTGCACAAGAAACATCTTGGTGGATTGAGTGCATCACCCCTAATTTTCCGGGAGGGTGTTCAGGAGTGGAGACTGTTTGGACACAGAAGTCTTCTTGGCAGAGTGTTCTTTCTGCTGTTCTTCTGCTCTTTCTGCTTTCTGCCGTTGATGCTGTGGGGGACTGGAGCAAGACCGTGCCTCACTGGGTCTCTTCCTTCTCATTTGCAGGCTGTACCAAGCTGTCAAGCTGCTCTTCTCCATCGGGATTTTCTTCACGTACGCCGTGCAGTTCTACGTGCCCGCCGAGATCATCATCCCTTCCCTCGTCGCCCGGGTGTCGGAGCGCTGGGGCTGGGTGGTCAACCTGCTCCTCAGGGTGGCTCTGGTCAGCGTGACCTGTGAGTAGAAAGCAGCTTGTCCGAGTTCCCCTATGAGGATGTCGCACCCCCTTCCCACCGTGGGCCAGGGACGCTGAGAGCCTTTGCCCCTCGCCTTGCTGCCTCTGGCCCTGCTACTGAAGCCCACGCAGTGGGGAGTCTCCTGGAGTCCTGTTTAGCATCGACAGCACGTAGCCGGGCTCCTCGTGCCTGCGTGATGGGGTCATGGCTGCAAAGGGGTTGCTGACCACGAGGGAATGGGTGTCCTTGTACGCACACGTTCATCTCAGCGTGTAGCACAGCAGAAGACAATGGTAGAGCCCATAACCAAACCCCCGGCGTGCCTGTGGCCACAGGGCTGGTCCGGCTGCATCAGCCCCAAATGGTCCCTTGCCCTTGATGGTGTTTGGTGCCTGCAGTGGGGCTCTGGTGGAGCAGGCTGCCGGGCTTGAGCCCAGTGGACCTTCGGGAAAGGTGTGGAGCAAATCAGGTGCAAGAGTATGTGATTTTGGCCGGCTTTGGTTCCGAAGGCTAGATCCTTGCTGTTGTCAGCACAGCTGAGACGCTTGACTGAGCTCCCAGGCGTCATGTGCTGAAAAAGAGCTTTTCTCCGTGGCTTGACGCTGCTGATGGGCTAGAGTTGAGCACCAGGGACCCGGCCCCGCATCTCAGCTGGCTTTGGTTTGGGCTTGAGAGGAGCGTGGTGCTAACTCAAGGGCAGCGGAGCTGGCTGGGAGCGGGCTGCTGCCGGTTTCTGGGCTGTTGCTAATGGTGGGACAGAAACGCTGCGTTAACGGAGGTGGGCAAAGTCCCATCTCCTCCCTGCTGAGTTCCTGAAACACGTTCTGCCTCAACGCCTGCAGCTGGGGGAACGGTGCGGGGATGAAATTCTGCCGTGCTGCACCGTGTGCTCCCAGTGCTGGTGGCCGAGCTCGGAGCCTGCCTGCGGGATGGGCACCTCTCCTGGCGAGCGCGGGGGGTGCCTGGCCAGGGGGGGCGAGGGTTGGAGCGGCAGGGTGGCTTCAGGCACCGGCAGTGGCTGTACCCTCCTGTTTAGGGGTAGGGAGGCAGCAGTGTTGGTGGAAGGATGCGGGTTCCTTTGTACCTCCTCCCCTTTACCCTTCCTCGCTGTGGCTGTTGGCGAGGATAAAAGCAATTGGGGGGGGGGGGGTTTGCATGAATATTCATCGGATGCTTGCGTGGCCGCAGAACAAGCCTGTATCGTGGCTTTGGCTTCCAAAGAGAGGATGCAATTTGGTGTATGGGTGTCTTTTAAGCTTAGACTTCAAAACCAGCGCACTTAAAAACCCTTTGAATTAATACCTGCAGAAAGCACAACCGTTGCCCCTGGAGGCTGAGGACTGCAGCTGGTGCTTCAGTTCTGCTTGTTTTAGGTGGGGGGGGGGGTTAATAATTTTGTTTACTTCGAGTCCAAAGAGCAGTGTGGGGTGGGCTGAGGAGGCTGTTGGCGGTCGGCCGCTCTGCTCTCCCCACAGGCTGCTGGAGCGGGGATGCCGCAGAGACCCAACAGAGCGCTCCTTTGGCTCTGTGCAGGGCTGAGCACCGGCATAGACTTCCTCCAGGCCGGCTCAGCTGGGACCTGTGCTGCTGTTCCCCGTGGTGGAGGGATGGTTCATCTCTCGGCTTATCCGGATGACAGCAGGGCTAAGAGTGGTGGCCACGTGCCGGAACATCTCTTGTTTGTGTCTTTGCCTGCTGTCTCCCAAGCCTTCGATCTCCTGCGGTGCTGCGGGTGATCTTTGGCTCAGGGAGGCTCCAGCAGCGTCTCTTGCCTGTAGCCGATTGCCAGGGAGTGAACAAATCCCTCTGGCAAGGAGCCCTAAGACATCCCTTCTCCACCGAGGCTGTAGCTGCCACGGTTCTAGGTGTCCTAGCTGTCTCCTACTTCTAAGCAGAGCTTTCAAAGCAATAACCAATTTATTTCTCTTGGTCACTTCGATTAAGTGCTGAAGTCTGCTTCGCTTGCAGAGGATGCTCTTCTGTCGTACCAAGCTCTGGGTGCCTTTTCCTCAGGCTTTGTTGGACCAAAAAGCAGCAGCGATGCTCTGGAGTGCCGAGGCTGCTGCGGGTGGGGAGCTTGCTCGGCGCGTGAGTGTGCCGAGGGGCACCGCTCCCGGTTGCAAAACGGGACCTTGATGATACTTTATTTTAAATCTGCTCCCCAAACACCAACATCGAGGTGCCCTAAGAGGAGCCCAGAAGCGGTGGCGGCTGTGGGCTGGTTGGAAGGAGAAGGCACCATCCCTCCATCCTCCCCTGGCCCCGAGCAGGAGGAGGGGGAGCAGGAATACGCCGGAGTTTGCAGCCGTGAAGTGCGAGCTGTCAGAAGTCTCCCAGGGGATTTTCCTTGGCTGCAGTTTTTACCTAACAAATGTTCTCCCCCGGGCTGTGCCGTAGGCGCTCTGCTGCTGGAGCAGCTCTAAACACATTGCAAACCACATGGATTTATTCGGGGTGGGGGGAGATGGCTTTTTCCTCCCGCCTCCTGCTTTTATGGGGTTTCTGAGGCTTTGTGGCTCCCCAGGTGTGGGGAACGGGAGTGCTGGCTCTCGCGAGGGGGGCCGGGGAGGGCTGGACGCTGGTTTTTTGCCAGCGGCATCTCTTTGCAGCCCTGGAGCTCACTGCGATGGTGCCCCGGGTGACAAAAAGGGTTTGGTCTGTGTGCTGCGCTGTGTTAAACTCAATGCAACAGCTTAATTGCATGTTGGGGAGGAGTTGCTGGAAAACATGCAGCCGCGTCTTCAAAGCTCTTGTGTCAGGGAAAAGGGCAGAGGTATGATTCGAGCAGATGGCATCCCTGCGGTGGGTTTTTGCTTGCTCTGACTCAGCGGAGGGGGGGTCTCTGCTGTTTGGGACATGGCAGCACTAATGTTGTGTCCGCTCCTCCTGCAGGCGTGCTGGCCATCCTCATCCCCCGCCTGGACATCGTCATCTCGCTGGTGGGCTCCGTCAGCAGCAGCGCCCTGGCTCTCATCTTCCCTCCGCTGCTGGAGATCGCCACCTACTATACAGAAGGCCTGCACCCCCTCATCATCGCCAAGGACATCGCCATCAGCCTCTTTGGCTTCGTGGGTTTCGTGGTGGGGACGTACGAGGCGCTGGTGGAGCTGGTCGCACCCAGTGCCACCGTTGTGAACGCCACCAGTATCATGGTGCAGTGATGGTCTCCCTGCCCCGCCGGCCCCTCCGGATGCCGTGCTGGGGGCACACGGGCACCGGGCGCTGCTGGTCCCCTGAGGACGGTCTCCTCTCTCCTCTTGGGGAAACGTGGTGGGTTTGGTCTGCGAGAGGACGGGGCTGCCCCGGCTCGTGGCCACCCATCTCCAGCTGCAGCAGGGTCCCGTGCCGGGCTCCGGCTGGGGAGGTGGGATCCGGCCCGGGGCTGGGGCAGTGCCTTCCCTGGGGGCTTTTTGGGCGGGTGATACAGCAAAACAGCCCCCTCAGCACCTGTGTAAATAGTCGCTTTGAGAGGTGAGGAATCCTGGGGATGTAGATTTTGGTTTTATTTTATTTTTTTTAAATCCCAACCTTTCCGTATTTTCCCCCGTCCCTTCAGCCAGGACGGGGAACAGGGACTGCTCTTTTTTGTGCCAGTTTTTGTTGTTTGGGTTTTTTTTTTTTTTGTTTTTTTCCACCTCAGCACTTTATTTTTACAGCAACAGAGAAACCTCAGCTCAGGTTGGAGAGCGTGGAGCTGCCTCCTTACCCCGGCCCTGCGGGGAGGGAGGGCAGAGCCCGAGGCGCGGAGCATCCCGGGCCCCCCCCAGCTCTCCTGCGGTGGGATCCCCGGACATGGGCATTGGCTCCTGCCGTGCTCCGGCTCTGTTTCCAGCCGCTGCGGGGGCTGAGCAGGGCCTGGAGCCGGGTACCGGGCACGGCACCTCCCTGGCCTGGGAGGGTTTGCTGAACCCTGGTCCACGCTTTCAGTAGTGACACTCTTTTTTCCCCATCTCGCGCGCACATGCCTAACGCGCGGCTTTCGGAAGCGTTAGGAGCTGAGGCGTGCGGAGGGCAAAGGGGCTCTGCCATAGCGAGGGTCCAAGCCAGTCACCTTTGGCTGGGACCCCCTCCCTGCCTGGCACGGGGTGTCCCCGGGGGTCACCGCATGCTGCCCACACGCCGCAAAAATACATCACCTTGTTTACAGTGCCCGAGCTGGCCCCGGCACGCTCCGGCTGCATCCACAGGCCGTTACTGAATGTCAAATCACAGAAAAACCATCCCATAATACTTTTTTTTTTGTTTTTGTTTTAACCCTTTCTCTCCTGGTCCCACTCCCTCCCTGGTGGCATCCTCCACCCCAGCTCTGCATCCCCCGGTAGGAGGCAGCTCTCTGGTGCTTCTCCCCATGCTCCTGTTGCTTCTTTGCGTTGTGGCCGGTGCATGCCTGGGGTGGACGGTCCCCACCACGCGGCTGCTTTCCTTCCTCTCGGTGAGCCCAGCTTCCTCCCTGGAGAGTTTCCTTACCTTTCTGCTGGATTAATTACTTTTTTTTTTAAGATGAGAGCAAATGCATCCTCCATGGGATGTCTTTTCCCAGTGGTGTGAAAGCCACCCCTCCGGAACCCCCTGTCTGGGCCAAACCTCTCCCTCCTAATGCAGCACCTCCCAAATGCCGGCAGCACGGTGGCTTCCTTCGGAGAGCCATTATCACCGCGTCCCACCGCAGCCGTGTCTCCCTGGGGGTGGGCAAAGGCTGCTGGCGGTGATGGGGAAGGAGCGTGAATGCAGTGCTGGCGGGCTGCGTTCCCGTCTCTGATGGAGGATGAGTGAGGCTCACGGTTATTTTTGGTGTTTTGACCCGCTTCTGGGAGGAGAAGGCTGTGCAGAGCGCTGTCCCTGCAGCCCGCCTCCTCGCCGTGTGGTGTTTCAGTGTCTTGCACTGTGTCCCCTTTGCTGTGCTTTGGGTGCCCCGTGCTGGTACGCGGACCCACGGCCGGGTGTGGGGTGAGCCTGTGCCGCATCGCTGCTCCTTTCCAGCCCCTCGCCTGCTCACTGCATCTCTCGGGGCTCACCTCATCTCCTCCGAGTCTGCGCTGGTGAAGGTTTTGGCATACTCTGGCATCGCTTGGTTATGGGCAGAGCAAAGCTTTTAAGTCAAATCCTCCATCTGGAGGACACCGTAGAGAGCAAAACACCCAGGTCTGGGAGGGGGAGCGGGCTGGGAGGGGGCTCCAGGGCACGCTGCAGGCGGGAAAAGTGCAATATTCACAGATATTCACATCCATCGCTGCGTACTGACCCCAGCGTGGCCCCTGGGGGTTTGGGTGCAGAAATGTCACCCTTGGCAGAGGAGGGCGTGCTGTGAGGGGCAGGAGATGTCTGATGCTTGCCCTCTGCTCTGTCGGTACCCCACAAGAAGGGTGGCTGCGTTTCGGGGGACGGCTGTATGACAGGGCCTGGCCCCAGCCCGGCTCTGGGCATCAGTGGGTTTGCTGGTGGGGCAGGTAGCATCCAGTTCACTTTGCAATCGGTGGTGAAGACCTCATTTCCCGGGAGACTGGGATATCACAGCAGCATTAAACGTTTTTTTGCAGTCCTTCGCTTTTATCGGGGTGAGCGGGGGGTGCTCGGAGATGGGGCACGCAGCGTGAGGGGCTCTGCGGAGCCAAGAGGACCTGACGCAGGACCCGATGGACACAAAAACTTGACACGTGTGTATCGTAGGCTGCTCTGTAACCACGGAAATTGTCTGTGTAAATATAGAAATGATTAATGTATGTGTCTCGTGCCTATGGATAGTGTCAGCATACAGCGTGTGTAGCTGCCCGGTGGAAGAGCTGGTGCTGCACCTGAATCACGTATCTTACTTTAATCAATAAATATGATCTATTTTTTATGTGAAAAGGCTCTGAGGGATGAGATGGGGGTTTCTCTTCCATGGGGGCTGGTGTAAAACTCCCTGGCGTGGCCTGGGCAGGCGTGGAGCAGGTCTGGGGGTCTCCAAGGGGGGGACCCCGCTGTGCCGGACTGGATGTGGCAGTGGTGTGGCGTTAATGCCAGTGACCACGCTACAACTTTTGGGACTCATCTCTATTTTTTTTTTTTATCTTTTCTCTTTTTTTTTATTTTCTTTTTACAAATACCACCTGAGTTACAAGGGCTTGGGGAGGAGGGGGCATCCGTGGGGGAGCAGGAGACCTGCAGCCCAGCAGGCAGCCAGGGTCAGACCCAGTGCTTTTGCCACCCCCGTAGCAGCAGATGAGTCTCCCCCCCTCTGCTGAGGGTTTCAAATAAAAGTGTTTCAGCTCTGCTGCTCGGAAAATTATAATTTTTCTTCTGAATGCATTTGTGCAAGTAGGCTGTGGTCAGATCCTTTGTGGCCTCGCTGGGCTTTGCTCTCCTCTCTGCCCCACCACCAAATCTGCGCCTTGGCTTCTTGGCTGGGTCTTGGGATCCATCAGCCTGGTTTATGCCAAAAGTGGGGCTGCAGCTGAAAAAAACGCACCCGGCGTGTGCGGATGGCGGCAGCGCGGTGGATGCCGAGCTGCTGCTGATCCGCCCAAGAGATCAAAAGAGCAAAACCCAGCCCACGCTGGGAGACGGCCGGGCGCCACGCCAGCATCGCTGCCGCTCGCCTTATCCTCACGCTGCTGAATAATTCATGCCATTGCGGTGTGTCATTAGCGGGACTGTTTGGGAAATCAGTGCTAAAAAAAGGTAATCGCTTGAAGCTGTGGCAGAAAAGTCTACTTCAAGTACACAGGCTGATGGGGAGCGTGGTCCCCGGAGGGGGATCTGAGGCCACCCGAACCCCAGGGTGGGAGAAGTGGCTGAGCATGGGCAGCTCCTGGTGGTCGGGGTATTTCTGACCGCGGAGAGTCGCCATGGCCAGATCCACGGCTGTCCTTTCTTCCAAGGGTTGAGCGCTGCGGGGCTGCACCGATTCCATGAAATGGCTTTGCTGAGGCTGCCCCTTCCCAGGTGTCCCTCAGCAAAGCATCGCCTCCGCTGCCCTTGCCCGCCCCTGCCCTGCGGCTGCCGGCCAAGGTGACCCCGGGGAGTTAGAAGTGAAAAACTGGAAAGGAAAATATCATCGCTCTTATTTGCGCAGCTTCTGATGCTGGGAAGAATAATTTGGGTTCGCTGTATGGGAAAAAGCGGTGCACGTTGCTGAGAAACTGTGGTGCTCTTGGAGCAAGGGTGGGAAGCCGGCAGGGTGATGGCCTGCCCAGACCCCTTGGAAACTTGCCCAGACCCCAAGCCAGCAGCGGTGGTGGGTCCCTGCTGCAATACTGCTCATGCCAGGGCTTGTGCCATCCCTCTCTGCTGGAAATGTCAGAACGTGAAGGCAGAAACTGGGGTTTATGAGCAGGAAACGGGCAGAGCAGGTGGACCCCATCTTTTCACAGAATCACAGAATGGTCAGGGTTGGCAGGGCCCTCTGGAGCTCCCCCAGTCCAACCCCCTGCAGAGCAGGGTCACCTCCAGCAGTGGCACAGGACGGCGTCCAGGCGGGTTTGGAACATCTCCAGTGTGGGAGACTCCACCACCTCTCTGGGCAGCTGTGCCACTGCTCTGCCACCCGCACAGGAAAGAAGTTCCTCCTCATGTTAAGATGGAACTTCCTATGCTCAAGTTTGTGCCCGTTACCTCTTGTCCTGTCACCGGGCACCACTGAAAAAAGACTGTTCCCATCCCCCTGGCACCCTCCCTTTAAGTATTTATAAGTAATGATAAGATGCCCCCTCAGTCTTCTTTTCTCCAGACTAAAAAGCCCCAAGTCCCTCAGCCTTTCCTCATCAGAAAGATGCTCCAGTCCCCTCATCATCTTCATAGCCCTTTGCTGGACCCTCTCCAGCAGTTCCCTGTCCTTCCTGACCCGGGGAGCCCAGAACTGCACACAGTACTCCAGATGCGGTCTGAAGTACTTTGGCCGTAAGAAAACACTGCTCCCCCAGCAAGCCTGGGGGTGGCAACCTGCTCTTCACAACATCCCATCAGCATGCAGGTGGGTGAGCCTGCTGTGGGGACATGTCTGCGTTTAAAGTTTTATTAAGAATAGCCCCAGGGAACTGCAAAGCTCACGAACCGTTCCTGGCAGAGGAAAGCTGGGTTGGGGACCTGCACAAGTGCAGCCAAGTGCTCCCTCCCCTGGCTTTAATTTGGGATTAACCCCAGCTGTGGTGGGGTGGGAGGTCTGGCTCTGCCAGGTGATGCTTGCCCTGTAGCCGGCTGTTCAGGTGGGAGGGAGGTTGCTGTGCCATCTTCTTCTCTGCTTCTCTGCATGATGAGTCCCCCTCGAGCCAGCAGGTAGGATGCTGTGGCATCCCCAGGGTGTTCTGGGGAGCGGGATGAGTCCCTGGCTTGGGGTATGGAGCTGGTGGCAGGGTTTGCAGCCTGCGGTGCCAGGGCAGCATAAACCTTGCGTGGTTGGACTGGGGGTCTGGAGCAGCGTGCTGTGTGCTCTGTGGGTGGGTTTCCCTTGTCCTGCTGCCCCTGCCCAGAAGCAGCCCCGTTCCTGGGCCTGGCAGAGATGTTGCTGTGCTCTGTCTGCAAAGTACTTTAGGGTTGTAGGGTGATCGAGGCCAGCAGGACCTTGGGAGGTCTCTCCTCCAACCTTCTCCAGACTGAAGTGACTCTTGGAATTACAAAATAGTTCTTTATGCTCTCCCATCTCCCCCAGGATCTCTCCTGTTTTTCTCTACACAACTCACTGATGTCTGAGCTTAGAAATGCTGTGTCCAAATTAACGTGCGGGGATTGTGCTCTTTTGGGATGAAGGTGTTGAGAGGGTTTTATGAAGTAAAACCAAACAGCTGAAATATCAATCCTAACCCAGGCAGGGACTGGAGGGTGTATTGCCTTGCAAACCTCGGGGTAGCTCAGCTCGTGGGCCAGCTGGCTGTGGGGTTGGTTCCAGTTTGTACCTGGGCTGTTCAGTGAGACCGTTCCTGTGTGTCCCAAATGCAATCCCTCTTCCCCGATTTTGGTCCCGGGTGGGTTGTCTGAGCCAAGCGTCTCCATTCTGGCATCCCAAGCCTCCCTGTGTTTGTGCTCTTTCTTGTGTGCCCTCCCCCAGTTCAGCACTGAGGCACCCAGGAGTCGAGAGAAAGCCAAAAAGTTGAAGCTTGGGTCAGTAAGCGCTGGGAGAGCGGTTTCTGGGGTGGGGTTGGTGGGAAGTGTAATACTGATGGTGTTGGGGGGTGCGGTGGGTATTTAAGACCCTTCCCTGGTGCCTGGGAGTGCTGCTGTACGGACAAGTCCTTCTGAACCTCCCAGGCACAACCCTGGCGTGTTCCCAGTGCTGCTGCAGCAAAAACGCAACGAGAGCATTTCAAGAAATGACTTTTATTTTGGTCTGGGGAGAATAAGCAGACTGGAGATTTCACATGTCTTTGCTCTTAGGAGCAACAAATGAGGAACAGGTAAACTGAGGCTGCATGAATTTACCGTGAAGGCTGTCCCACCCTAGGGGCCGTAGGTGCTTGGCTGCCGTAGGGGGAGAACCCAGCTTCCCCCTTGGCTAGGAAGAAGTCTGGGGAGTCTGAAGCAAACGTCTGTGTGCACACCCGTGCTGTACCCAAACAGGGGTTCAGGGCACCCTGATGATGCTCTGATCCTCACTGTGAGCAAGAAATTGCGTGATCTCCCCTCCTACCGCTGTGTGTTGGTGCTGGGGGTGTGCCCAGGCTGCCGGTATTGCCTTTCAACCGCTGTATAATGCACTTACGGGCACGCAGGATGGGCTGACACCCACCAACATGCTACTCCCTTGCCCTAGCGTAGCGTGTTGGCATCTTCCCAACGGGGCTGTTCAATAACTGAGTGTTTTACCAGTATTTCTCCATTGCCATCTGGGCCATGGCATAACTGCTGGACGCTTGTGTGCAGCCAACGTATATACATATCTGGGCAAAGTGTGGCAAGGGAAAGGTGAGAAGGTGCTCTGTGGTACCTGATTCTCTGAGAACCTTGGAAGAGGTGTCTCGCCCTTCTGTCTGCTGCCACCAGCTGAACGTGAGGCCTCGTGTTGTGCTGCGGGGCGAGCAGGCTGCAATAGCGATGGGAAAGGACAGCAAAGAGGGTTGGGGCAGGTTATCCAGGGGTCAAAATACCTTGCTTCACCTCTGCAAACAGGATTGTGTGCTTACAACCTCCCGTTTCCTTGTGGTCGTGCTTCTACTACAGAAGAACAAATAGTACAGGATTAGAAGGGAGCTTCTCCAAAATGACACTTGGATCTCTTTGAAGGCCAGCTGTGGCTTAGGCTCTCTTGTGATTCCTGGCCATGAAATACATTCAAAAGGTTGTGTAAAACTTACCTTCCTTTTTGGTCACAGGTGCATGCACAACTCAGACAGCCGGTGGCAGAGGGAGGTGGGAACAAGCGGTCTGGAGCATATGAGGGCTACGAGGAGAGTGGTCTGACACATTTATGTCATGACCTTGTAAATACACAGGAAGGAGTTCCTATTGCTGGCCAGCCCTCTGCTATCATTGTTCAATACCTCCCCTTTCTGCTGTCCAGGGGTCCAGTGTAGCAACACAGACCCTCATCACCATGTAACCCAAGGGTTGAGTGAGACTTGGACACTCCTTTCTCGGGTATTGGCAGAGCTGAGGGTAAAGCAGAGAAAGGCAGCTCTGTGATCTCTTCAGGAGTGCGTGCTCCTAATGCTTCACCCAAGGCTCACAGGGTCTAGTCTCTGAGGTGTGTTCATAAATTCTCTTAAGGTCTTAAAGACTTGATGAATAACAAGAGAAACGAAGGTGGAAAGAAAATCCTAAAGGGCTCAGATGATTTGCTGAACTGTTATCTTCTGCGGATTGCTTGCTCTGCTGTGCTCGCCGTCCCCCTCCAACAGAGTGCTGTGAAGCACGGTGGCACCAGCTGTTCCTGGTGCCAACCGTGCCTTGGGGGAAATGCATTGTTTGCTCTCCTCCCTTAGCTCTCGCTATGCTCCATTTGTACATCCCTGACAAGGAGGCAAAGGATTGGTGTGTCTATCTGCATGCATTTGGATGGGGTCTTCTTTCCCTCCAGGCTCAGTCCTCTGGGTTTAGCCTCCATCAGTCCTGTACGCCAGTTGGAACACAGTCAGCATGATCCTCTTGTACTCCTTCCTGAAGTTCTGGTTCATGGCCCCATAAATCACCGCATTCAGGCAGCTGTTAGAGTACGCCATGAAATAGCTGGAGGTGAAGAGCCATTCTGGGATTGAGGAACCCAAGGGTGGCTTCACTGCCATTGCAAAGCCAATGAAGTTTAATGGTGCCCAACAGACAGCAAAGAGCACAAAGACCACAAACGTGGTTAAGAGGTTCTGGGAATCATGGGGCTTCATTTTGGGGTGGATGTCGGGCTTCACCCTGCGCCATACCTGGATGACAAGCACCCAGATCTTCAGGTAGCAGTAGCTGACGATAGCGATGTGTAAGAAGAAGTGGACCATCACCAAAACGATGGTGTACAGGGCACTGACAGACTGGGCAAAGGTGCAGGAGTACACACGGGGATCGTATTGCAGGGACTCCCCAAAGAGGTTGGGTATGATGGCCAGCAAAGTGGGTGTCCAGACCAGTCCCACGTAGCACAGGGTGTTGGTACTGGAGAAGAGCCTGTCATACTTCAGGCTGTGGCAGATGTAGCAGTAGCGGTTGATAGCAATGCCAATGATATTGAAGATAGAGCTGATGATCATCAGGAAGCCGCTGATCTGGCAGTGGAGGTAGCCCATCGCCCAGCCATCATGGAAAATAGCCATCAGGACAAGCGGGTACGGGTAGAAAGCCACCAGCAAATCGGCAATGGCCAAGCTCACCACAAAGGCATTGCCTGCAGGGGAAGAGAGAGGGAAGAAGTTATAACTAATGGTTGTAATGCAGGTGTCTCTAGCCATGCAGAACTACTCCAGTGCTACAGTAAACTGTAACGGTACCCGGGATGAGGGGCTTTCCCTCGTCTTGCCACGTACCTTGTTCTGACCTTAAATTTGCAGTAGGAGATGTGGCAGAAGGGTGCTGTCCCTGTTGCAGCTGATTGCAAAGCAGAGTTTGGCTACCAGCGAGGAAGAGGGATGAGAAGTGTGATGTTGGGCTCTGTTCTGCTAAATCTTGCACAAAGTAATTTCACCTGACACTTTCCTGGTTGGTGTCTCTTTTTGAAAAGAAAAGTGGACCTGCTTTTTATTAAAAAGCAAGGAAGATGCTCATGTCCTGACCGAAATGGGTGTGAAGTTTCAACCCCTTTGGACCACTGATCCATCCCCTCTCAGGTTAACCCCGGGACTACTTTCTACTTCATATAGACATGTATGTATATGTGTAAATGTAAATATATGTGTCTGTATGTATAATTTTTTTTTCCTTATGTAAGCAAATAACAAAAAGCAAGCTCTCTGGACTGTCGGTGGCATTGCATTCACCTAAAGGTCAGAAGCTGAAAGATGACCCAAATTTTACCTGCCACGAGGTATGGCACAGCGAAGGTTTGCTGTTTGCGCAGTACGAGGGAGTACCTGGTGTGACTTGTGCCTGGTGTGTGAATGCACGCAGAGTGTGTGACAGTGTCGCTATTAAGAGTCACAGAAGAGAGGAGAGGCAGGAGAATGTGGGGTGCAATATATAAGGGGATGTTTGAAGGCGTGTAAAAAGGAGCCAGGATTTGGCTTCTCTGAACTGGGGCTGCAACAGAATTGAATCCAACAAGCTGCAGCTGATCAGCAATGCTGGGTTATCCTCCTGTGAGTGTGAGAGCCACGGGACAGGTTTGGGCTTGAATTGAAGAACTGGCAATCCTTACTTGCGGCAACTTTAGGGCAGAAACACCAGCACTGACTAGTGGGAGATGCAGAGCTGGGAAAGGCAAGCGATGCTTTGTGGCTGCTCCCCCCGACTCCAATAACTTCCTGGGAGTTACAGGCAAATGAAACACAGGGTCTGTGCTTTGCCATTTGCTGCTAGGAAAGGACCAAACATGATGATGATGAGGTGGCAGTGCGAGTCCAAAGGTTATGGCTGATTTTACAGGTGCATATCCTAAGAGCCGAACTCCAGTTTGGGCTCGGCTGGATGCAGCCAGCAGCAGACCGCGCATCCCTGCCCGGCTGCAGCATCCGCAAGGCTGATGCGCTGGGTACCCGATCCTGGGGCATCCCTCCCTCCCTCCCTCCCTCCCTGCCGGCGTGGGGAGCCACACTGCTCACCTGCCTTCCGCAGCTTCTTGTTCCTGAGGATGGAGGCGATGACCAAGCTGTTGCCCAGGATGTCACCTGCGATGGTGACGATGAGCGTGAGGGCGAGCAGGGCGAGCGCCCAGGCGGGGTAGGGTGCCGTGTCCCCCCGCCAGCCGGCTGAGAGGTTCCCCCGCTCCGCACTCCTCTCCATGCCGGGCCGGGGCTCTGCAGGGTGGCCACCCGCTCCGGGCTGCCTCTCCTGGAGGAGGAGGAGGAGGAGCGGGAAGGAAAAATCCCTCTAAGCCCACCCCTAAAGTTTGCACCTCTCAGGTCTTGCCTGGTTCCTCCTCTCCCCCCTCCCCAGAAGCTCTCCTTTACCCCAGGGCACCCTGTGCACTTCCCGGGAGTGTTTTTGGGGTAATGCGGGGCACAGGCAGGGGGGGCTCCCTGCCCGCATCCCACCTGCTGGGGTCCCAGAGCAATCCCTGGCTAGGCAAGCTCTGCCGCAGTCAGCAGGAGCTCAGTGTTTGTCCACTTCTGGGCTGGAGGGGGGGGCGTTCATTTGCTCTGGGAGCATCTGCTAAACCAGTGCCCGTCACCCGTGGCATCAGGCCTTGCAAAGTGCCCTTCTGCCTCGGCGTGGGGCTGACCCTAAGGGATCGCCACTGGGGGTGTGGGTTGCAGAGCCGGGGGCTGCTGGAGCAGCAGCCAGCGGCTGGGGTCCTGCCTTTCCCCCGAGCAGGCTGATCTCCAGGCAGGGGACACCGAGGCACTGCCCCGGGCTGGGATGGTCCCCCCTCATCCCTCACGGTTGGGCTCACGTGGCCCCGGCAGCGTGTTGGCCCTTGGAGGCACTGCTCCCCTGGTCCTCCATTTGCCATCTCCATGGTGATCGCTAATGACATCACTGCCACTCAAAGCATGGCCCGGCTTTTGTGATGTCATCAGCTGTTGCTGGGGAAACTCTGAGATGGATCGTGCTCTCTGGTTGCCCTCCCACAGGAGGCTGCCCGGCGCGCGTGGGGGAGTGACGGCGGTGATGAGCCTGGGATTTTTGGTGAAAAAAACATTGCCAAAGTGCACGAGAGCTTTGAGAGGTAAACCAGGGAGCGCTTTGGGGTGCTGGGGGGGTGGTGGTGGTGGTGGGTGCTGGAGGAGTGGCAGGCAGCCCTGATGCCCAGGGGATGCTCGGGCAGGGGAGTGGGGCTGCGGGCAGGGTCTACAGGTGCTGGGGCTGGCTGCTGTGTCCCACAGAGCCTGTGCTGGGCATTTTGGGGACCTCTCTGCAGATATGCTTAAGTCAGGTGTGTTTTCCAGGTTAACCAGGTGATGGTCATCTCTTTAAGGGCTGTGGCTTTATTTTCAGAAATGAGATGAATTTCTGTTTTCCCAAGGGTGTTTGGTTGGGGATGGGAATCAAGGCAGGGCTCGGATTTGGGTCCTTTCAACCCCTTTGCTCCTGAGCTAATAGATACAGGAGGCTTGTGCCTTCCCAAAGTGCGGCAGGCTACTGTGGGTCTGCCTCCTTCCTCTGGCCCTTATAGGACCCTCAAAGATGCGTTGAACTTGCTGTCCTTCATACTTCTGGTACAGGCTGAAGAGGCTGGGGGTGCTGGTGTCCAAAATCAGCTGTTATTCCCTGGGCTGCCCACGGCTGGAGCTAGGCAGGGATGTCCTATTTACAAGGGAATCCCTGAATTATCAAGTAAAATCATAATAGTAAAAAAATCCAAACTCTTTTAATACTTTCCAAAAATCAACAACAAAAACGTTACATCAAACAACCAACCGAAGAAAACCTCTCACGAAGAAACGATACATTTCCAAGCACAAGGACATACAGGCAAACCCACGCTCGATCGCCTCAGTGCCCCGTCTTGGGTAGGAGACGCCACGCAGCGCTGGCCAGTCTTTCTGGGATACACCGGGGAGCCCCGGCTGCGTGGCAGGACCGTGTACCGCTGCGTTCAGCGTGGGACCACGACAGCCACGGGGACACGTCTGTGCTCGCATCCTTGGGACAGGATCTCCCTTACTCTCCCATGAGCACAGCTCGACTGCGCAGGGGTCTTGCTTTGCTGCTGGCTGCACTGGTTTGAGTCTGTGGGTGGCTCCTGGTGCGACAAAGCTTGTTGCTTGGTTTTTCTACAGAAATGAACTCTTTTTTTTTTTTTTTTTTTTCCCTTTTTTTTTCTTTTTCTTGGACTTCTGTTGGCCAAGTGAGGGACGTGCTGACAGGACCAGCTGCGTTCCCTCATCTCTCCCTGCGTCAGGGAGCAGACATGGAAGAGGGTTTGCACCAGCTGATCCATGCCACCGGGCAATCTGTTGGCTTGATGCAAGCCTTCGGAGCCAGAGCTGGGGGCAGGGAGCCTCTGCTATCCCACCTGGGCCACTCCCAGGCTGTGCATCGCTAGTCCTTTCACACCTTCTCCACCACGATGGCTACCATGCCTACAGTGCTTGCCCTCCTCCTCCTCATCATCACCCCTGTGGCCAGGGCGCCCGGGGTGGGAGGAGGTGGCACGCTGCGGTCCTGCGTGGTGTCGGAGGAAGTCCCCTTGGCAAGGAGGCAGGTTAGTCATTGGCATCCCAGGAGCATCCTCCGTGTCCTGGCAGTGGCTGGAGCGTTTCCCCTCTGTTTGCAGCAGGAGCGCTCTGGAGGGCAGCGGTGGGGGGAAAGATCCAGCCAAATTACAACCCAGCTGTGCAGGGGGAGATGCCGCAAGCTGGGGGCACACACACATAAGCTTCCCTTTGGTGGCACGTGCCAGCTCCCTGAACACTGTTCTGCATGGAGATGCGCTTCTCTTCTCATCTCAAGGATGAGCATCCCCACCCCTGTTAAAACATCACCTCCTCGCAGCTCCCGTAGTCGCTCTCCACCATGTCGGAGCCCTCGTAGTTGGGGGGTGGAAGGGGCTGTGCTCGGATGTTGGGCTGGTGGCCCACCTCGCAGTCCGCGTAGGAGGGCTGGGCCACGCTCAGGCGCATGCTCACCCGCTTGTAGCCGGGGTCGGGCTGGTACGGGATGCCCTCGCCCTGCACCAGCTGGGCTGGGTAGTAGCTGATGGCCGTATATTCGTTCTGGCACTGGGAGGCTCCCACGTCCACGGGGCCGAGCGGCAAGAAGTCCTCCAGGTTCTGGTTGCTGTAGCGGGGCGGGATGGGGGCTCGCTTATTGCTCTGGTCCAGCGGGAAGGGAAAGCCCCCGTAAAGAGCAACCGGCTCCGTGTCTGCTGGCGGAGGGGGCGGCGGGGGAAGAGGAGGGTGGGAGGAGGACGCAGGGGGGCCTTGAATGATCTCGTAGTGGGAATATTCCTGGACGTCTGATGACAAGTACCGGGGGGGCCAGTAGGTTGTTTCTGCTGGATAGACTGGAATAAAAGAGAGTTGTGTTAGCTGCGGTTCAAGCTGTTGTTTTCCCTCTCTTGCCCTCCCGCTAATTCCTTCTGTAGACTCTAAGCCTACAGGAGATGCGGCAGACTAGGGAAGAGAGATGTGGGGACATGGGAGCTGTAGTAGCTGCTTTGGGAATTGAGGGGACTTGAGAGCACCCCTGGCAGTGTTGAGGCAGTGTTCCCCCCAGCCTTCAGACATCCACTACTCTCGCACCCAAAAGACACACTTCATCACACCATTCAGATGCAAGAAAGATTGGGGCAGAGCAAGTGATCCTCTGTATCTCTCTCTTTCCCTGTAATTAGCCTTGCGAACTCTCTTCTAACAGCATTGTTTGGTGATGACCTCCTGGACAGAGGGAAAGCAGTAACCTTGTTGTACAGAGGTGTTTCCCTGAGACCGTGATCCCTCTGCCTAAGACCATTGATGCAAATGCCTCCACTAAAGCTCACACTGACTTTTAAAGTTCTTAATTTTTTTCCCCTTAGCTTCATTATTCTCTTTTATAGGGTCTTTTGACCCAGGCTGTGCATTAATGGTTTCCCTGCTGACTGTGTGTGAGACTGAGCAGGTTAAAGCTGAAAACTGGGATGTACAGCTGAACAGGGAGCCACTAAAGGACGCGTAGTAGCAGGGCTTGGGCAGCATTTGCCCATACTTCGCTTGGCTTTAACCGATGCTGCTGGTCCCTCAAGTTTGCAAACCTCCTATCCACTTCACTGGGGGAAAGGGGATGTGTAAGAGCAAGAAAAAGCTGTGGCTACTGACCCATCTCCTCCCTGGCCCAGGTGCACTTGATGAAGGACTCGTTGTCGGAGTTGGAGGGGGGTGCAGCGGGTGGCAGGTTGGGTGCCACGCTGCACACGATGGTGCCCCGGTGCTTTGGGGCATTGGCTGAGTTGAAGGTGACGAACTCGGGGGTGCTGGTGGGTTTGCGCTGCTCCGGCGTGGCCCGGTCCAGGTTGTTGTGTGCTGCATCGCTGAGGATGTTGAGCTCAATGGGTGGCACGGCTTGGGTGCCCACACCCACGCTCTTGGAGAACTCACTCTTGGAGAGCAGGTCGGGGTCCTCCCGGGCCACGGGCTTGTGTGCCTTGGCCCGATGGCGGTAGCGCTTGCGGATGAGCACGAAGGCCGCGGCCAGGATGGCCACCCCCAGCACGCCAGCTACGATCTCCGCGATCTCCTCAGGGCCCACCGCCCACTGTGTGGGCACGATGGCGGGGGTGATGATGGGCTGCGTGCAGTAGTCCCCCTGGTAATCCGATGGGCAGATGCAGTGGACGGAGCCCTGGCTGCTCACACAGCGCCCAGCATTTCGGCACGGGTTGTCTTGGCACTCCTCAGCCAGCTTCTCACACCTGTGGGGAGGAAGGGATGGAGACAATCACCGTCAGCCTAAGGATGCAGCTAAAACTGCGTCATCCTAGTCAGGGCTCTGATTTACACCAGCCAAGGATGCTCCGTCCTGGTCTGCTCTCCCTCCCTTGCTAGACTCATGCTACCTGCCTCTCCTGGCAGAGGACCATGATCCTTGAGCATAAAACGACGCTTTTCAGGAGACCTTGTTTTACAGGATGGTCCTATTTTTCAGTCATATGCAACAAATTAAAAGGCTTCCTGCCTCAGAGGAGTATTTGGAGCTTCTGGGGCCAACAATGCATAGGGAGATGCTCCCATCCTGTTAAATTAGGGAGCCCAGGATCACGGAGGTGTGTTAACCTCTCAGGAAGTCTCATATGTCCCAGGATCTGTGGGGTCTCCAGGTGACCTGTGGATATCTGCAGGTTGCAGCAAACATTTGGGGAACACCTAGCCTGAGAAGTGGTGAATGGACATCCTTGTTAGAGAGGCTTTTTGGCATTTTATGGAGCATCTGCAGAACTGAGACTGAATTTCTGATTCTATGTCCTGCTCCCCACACACAATCTAAACGGTCTTCAACAGTTCAGGGGACCTTATCTTCCAACAGTAAGGACCTCTCCATGCTAGGGGGCATGTGCAATGTCTTCCTGGCTTTCCTTCCTTTTTTTTGCTGTTGTTACTGAGTAAAGTCTGTGAATTTTGGGCTCCTCTTGTTTCTTAGTGTTTTAGGATGTGGGAGCTGGTGCGTGCAACATGTACCCACCGGCTCCGGCTGGACGACTGGTGATTTCCGATATTACACTGCCACCTAATGCTCAGCTACATACTTTTATTCCAAGGGTTGCATGAATAATTTCGGCCTTTGCATTGATTCAAAGGACCAGTGTTCATCCTGGCTAAATGCCTGAGGCAGGAGGATGAAGGGGACGTGGTGCTGTTTGAGCCTGTGCTGGGCATCTCTCCTGAGGCAGGGCAGGGGGCTCGGAGGGTTTGCGTGGCTGTGACGGATAACGCTGAGCAGCAGAGCAGCCTCTGGGCCTGGGTTAACTCTCTAGCTGCAGATATTTGGCAAGCGTGCGCTGACGTTTCATATATGGGAAACGTAGCCAAGCTGCAACACTGATGGTGAGAACCTCAAAGGGATATAAGGGTTCAGGGCCAAAGCCAAACACTCCAACACCTTATGATAATGGGGATCCGTAGGCTATCTGACAGGAGAGGGGAACGGTGTCCTGCACCTGCTTTTCAGAGTAGCCCACTACCCTGAGCTGAGCTTTGAATTGGATGAATCGTGGCTGTGACCTGGGACAGAAATTCCCCTTGGATGAGCCCTGGGCAGAACCAGCCCCTGTAGCACCCAGGGCGGGTGTCCCAGCTACTGAGGGAGGAGGCAGCTCACAACTGTGCTAGCCAGCCTTCCCCCAGCCTCAGGGTGTCCTCCTGCCACCAGGCAGCCCCGGCCTCTGGGAGGATGCCACCATCGCAGCCGTCTGCTCACACCTCAGGAGGAGCAGTGTGTGAGGAGAGACTCCCCCTCCTGAGGAGAGAAGAGGCTTTGAACCTGCACCGGGCGTAACGCCTGCAGGCGTTCAAAGCATCTGTAAGGAGAGGAGATTTGTTTTAAAAAAATTTTCTTTCTGATCAGAGGAGATGGGCACAGAGGGGCAATGACCACCTGATGGCAGAGCTATTTATGTCCTAGCCCGCTCAGCTCTGCCTTCAGACACTTCCCTGCTGCCATGCCCAGGTAACGTGCAATTTGCAATTAATCCCAGAGCGTCTGGATCTGGGGAGGTCCAGAAGTGTGCAATGCTTGTTGGTAGAGATTGTGTTTTCAGCTCACCATGGGAGACCACCCGTCCCAAAGCCTTCCCAGACCTTACCTTTCGCCCAGGTACCAGTCAGGGCAGTGGCAGGAGTAGCCGGTGGCCGAGAGGGTGCAGGTTCCCCCGTGCAGGCAGGGCTTGGACTCACAGGGACTGTCCCCTAGCTCACAGCGCTCACCAGAAAACAGCCCAGGGCAGATGCAGGTGTAACCTGGAGAGGATGAGAGTGCTGTACAGAGACCGTACCCACATGGAAGAACTAGTGAGAATGGGGAGGAGCAGGGCCTGGCACTGATGGCACTCAGAGGGCTCAATCCTACCTAAGCATAGGGACCCGCTGCTGGAGGTGCTGTGGGGCACCCAAGCCATCCACGGAGGGCTGGTGGGTACATTACAGGACCTGGAGCAGTTGCTGGAAGCTGGCTGGCCACTCTGGGGCAATGCAATGGCACTAGAGAGCTATTTAGGCAACACTTCAAGCCTGTCCCCTGCTGACACAAACCCTCCCCTGCCAGGGATGCGTTCAGGGTGCAGCTTTATTGCGTGGAGAAGGTGGGCGACAAATTTGGGTTAAAGGAAGGGGAGCCTGTCTGGCTGATTCACAGTTTCTGACTCTGCTAAATGCAATCCTCTGTAACTTATTGTTCTCTGAAGTCTTTGCTCCTGCGAGTTCTCGCGGTATGAAGCGCCTGTCTCAACACGTCGGGTTTCTCTTGCCTACAGGAGGTGTCTGGTCGCGGCCAGAGAGAAACCCAGCGTACCCGGGGATTCGGAGGGGGCTGCTGCTGTTTGTGTTTTTGGCTGCTGTTTAGTGTAGCCCTAAGCGTGGGAATGTCCCTGGCTGTGCTGAGCTGCTGCTCGTCACTCGGCTGGTGGTGCCGTGTGGGAAGTTCAGGGTTTCCACCTTGCAGCACGCTTGAAAATTCTTTGCTACTCGTCCACAAGCTAAACATGCCTGCGTTAGAGCACAGAGTGAACAAAGGCAGACCTGTTTCCACATGTGTGTTCGTGGTTGTACAACAAGGACGTGCTGACACTCGCGCAGCAGGTGCCGGACACTGCTTGTAGGGCTGTGTGTGCCCCGACACACGTGTTCCTGGATGCGGGGGTTCACACGCGTTTGCACCTGCGGTCCTGAGCGCTGTGGTGGATGTGGTGGCTGGTCTGGCTTTGACCCTTTCCGCACAGATGTGTTCTCACGTGGCCACGTGGCTTACCCGGGCTCGCTTGCACAGACGTGCCTTTGCCTGTGCATGTAATCCCACGCCTCAGATCCCTGGGCAGAGCTTTGCATAAACTCGCGCTGCATGCCCGTGGTCTCCAGGACTGAGCCCACAACGCTCAAGGAAGCCAAACACCCAGGGCAACCTCACAAACTACACGTCCCTTGAGCAACCCCTTCGCTGCAGCCGTGTCCTCCGTGTTTCTGCATGGGACCATGTCCCACGGGCTCTTTCCTGGGCAGTCGGGCCATTTGCAGGGAAGTTGATCACCTTGGAAGGAAACTATGGGAAGGGCGCTGGATGATTACTAATGAGGGAATGATTTATTTTTTTTTTCCTCTCCTTCTGTCCTCTTTGCAAAGCAAGCAGGTGATGCTTTCGCTTAGACTAGGAGTTTTCTCCTCTTGGGTTTCGAGCCCCTTCCAGAGGGGTTTTCTGTGCAGAGGGTCTCAAGGGTAAGGCGGAGGTGTGAGCGCCAGCCAGGCTAACTGTTCGGTACAGATGCACCTCGTGTCAAACAAGTTCACCTGAACCAGGCAGCTGCTGAGTCGACAGGGCTGGGAATCTTGTTCCCAGAGGCTGCGGGCAGGGCAGGAGGAGGTGTGCTCCCTCCTCCGTCCTTGCTTGCTCGCCAGGCAGGGTGTGGGCTTTGGCAATGGCCCCAAAGAGCGCAGAGCTGCGGGAGGATCTCCTGCTCCACACAGCAGCCCGGAAAGCACCACTGCACCCCAAGGAAGGGCCAAAGCGTAGACGGTATCTGTCTCGATAGACGGGGTGTTAAGGGGAGCAGCCCCCCTGTTTCTGGAAGCTGGGACACGGGTGTAGGGCACTGACACAAGGGTGGACGTCGCTGGGAGCAGTTCCTCCCCCGGAGGCCACTGCAAACTATCCCTGTCCCTGTGATGCAGCTTGCTGCGGGGAGACCCTGTGATGGGAGGAACGGAGCAGTGGGGAGACTGTCTTGGGCAAAGCCTGGTACCGAATCCCCGTGAGCACATGCACCCCATGTTAGCCTGAGACTCTTGGATTTGAGTTTACGGTTTTCCCATATCCCTTCCCATAGCCCCAGGGAGTCGCTGACTGCAGTGGGAATAGACTTAAGATCTTGGCTTGTTTCTGCCCAGATACTATCGCTGCATGATCCCATCTTGCCCGATTCCAGCCTTGCTAATGGCTCCTTAAGCAAAGAGGATGCAGAGGGGTGGGTGGAATTTCTATTTGCGTTTGAGTTTTTGGCAAAGCTGCGCTTTCCTAGGTCATGCGTACTCCTTAGAAACACCCCCCTGCCCCCTGGGCCATGGTCTGCTAGTGAGAGCCAGGAGGATGATCTCATACCCCCCAGCTGCTGCTGCACCGAGTCAGCTCTCACTTGAGGTCCCCCGGGACAGGGGACCTCTGATTCTCCTCTGGAGTAGCCCCATCTCATAGGGATGAATGAAGAGGTTGCATCTTTCCCTCCCCTCACTGCTTATTGCTCTGTGTGGGATAGTCACGTACCTCCTCCGTGAGTTTCGGAGCACATCCCGTTGTTGAGGCATGGGTTGCTGCTGCAGGCGCCGGTGGGGGAGCAACACTGCTTTATCCCCACCTCCTCCATGACTTCCTTTGATTGCCCTTTTCCGGGCAGGAGAACCACCTCTCTGCCATTGATTGCAACCACGTCCAGGCAACCTCTGAACCCCCGTGTGACTCTCTGGGATTGGAGTGGCTGCCGGAGGCCCCCAAAAAGCAGGTCTCGTCTGCCCTGGGAGATGCTACAGGTCGCTGGCAGCTGGAGAGATGCGTTTCCCAGTCCATCGATAAGCAGGCGGACAGATGTGTTCTTCACCTCCAGGAAGACTGAGTGCCACTCACCGTCGCTCACAAAGCGTGAGGAGGAGAGGTTCCGGGTGTAGTTCCCTGGGCAGCTGTACCCAAGCTGAGGCACTCCATTAACCATCTGCAAAACACATCCCAGAAGTCACGGTTAGCTGTAATACAGATCGCTGCTGTTCACGGAGGCTTTCAACATTTCTCTCACTGCTTGCTCCCCTGTCTCCCTGCCTAAACATTAAGAGTCAAGATGAATCCCAACTTTCAGACTCCAAGATTTACCAGCTAGGCAAACGCAGCCTCTTTCACCCATATGAAGCTTTGCAGGAACCAATTAAAACCTGTTTAAGTGACTGCGACCTCCTTTATGTTGCAAAACACCATCATCTCTCGCACAGCTTCGCATGTGGTCCTTCCCTGTGACCTTTGACCAGCGTGCAGGGAGGAAAGCTCATGTTTCCACATAACAGGGTGCAGATCCTTGTGATCCACTCCTGCAGCTCCTCACCCCTTCTCTCCCCTTCCTGAGCCTAATCAGAGCCCTGGTATTCTGACCATCCATAACTCTATCACCAGTCACAGATGGACTCTTGTTCTGGGCCATGTGGCCTTTATTCTGCTCTCACTGTCTTGTTAGTGGTGGGGCAGGTGGTGGAGCAGTTCCCCCTTTTGGCATGGGTGAGGGTGGTAAAAGGACCTCAGCGAGGGGGGGCACTGGCAGCTTTCTCTGGAGGAGGCAGAGAAAGGAGATACTGTTGTCCCCAGCTCCTAACCAGCATGCTGGAAAGGCAGGCCAAAGCTGCTGATAGGTGTTGCAATCCAATCCTTGATCTCCAGCTGATGGGAGGGAGACAGGTTATTGAGCTTCAAAAAGCAAACCTCACCAGTGTCTTCTGCATTAATCTGGGACATCAGAAAATTCTATTTGTGGCCCAAGATTCATCTTTAAAACTCATATGGAGGAAGGAGAAATGAAAGGTTAGCTGTGCTGTTTCAGGGCGAAGTCAGGGGTAGACCCCTCTTTCACTTTTTCTCCCCAGTGCTTTGTTGATAAAACCTCTCTCTCATAGAAGCCAAGAGCCTATGGAGAAGGAGAAAAGAGGTGGATGGAACAAAATGTTTGTGGAAAACCTGCAGAGTTTGCTACATACCATCAGGCAATTCATCCCAGGCAAAAAAGATCTCCATGGGGATATTAGAGACAGCAAGGAGTGGTGATGCTTGGAAGAGACTAAAGAGGAGGAGTGATTATGAATGATACACTGAACTCTAGAGGAACCTACATATGATATGATGGGTCTACTCTGGAGGGGCCAAAAGCAGAGCAGGACAACAGTTAACTCTTAGAGAAATCTATGGTATAAATAAATCCCAGTGGAAGGAGAGAGCAACTGCTGAAGGAAGGAAGAAACAGATGCAGCTGGCACACGCCATGGAAGGGCCTCAGGGCAACATGTGTGTAAATCCCTTTGCACAATTGGCAAGCACACCAGAGAACTTTGTCACTTCGCTTTATCTGGAGGAACATGATTTCACCTGAGATGGGTCTGCAGATTGGGCTTATCAATTTCTGGGGCTGGGAGACAGCTGAGAACTCGATTCCCTGGAGCAAGAACTCACAGACTGCCAAGTCTTTCCCAGCTTGCCTGGTTTGCCATCCTCTTGCTGCACCCTATTTCTGAACATCAGGAGAGCTTAGTAATTGGAAGGGTGATGATATGCATGCCCTTGAGAGAGCCTGTCCTCTTCACCAAACCTACAAACCATCGGTTATGATTCTTTCAATGTTTTGGCACATAACTAGAGTACTGTGGTCCACAAAGCTTAAAATCTTGAGAGATTCCTTCAGGTTTTTCAGGCCAGGTGGTCTAAGAAAAGGTTTGATCCATGAAATATCATTAATAAAGTGAGTCAGGGAAGAAACGATTCACAGACAACTTTATGGTGGAGGATTTATGAATGTTTCCTGTTGAAACGCTTGTGGACGTATCTGGGTACAGGAGACCATGACCATACTGAACTCCATCAATAAAGAGTCTTTTCTCCGTTGACTCTGTGTGTTAGGCCTGGCTCAGTAGAACTTCCTCCCATCCTATCCTTTCTAAGCACCATCCTGAGTACTGGACTCCTTCTGCTGAACTGCTTGTTGACTGTCCTTCCCAGAGACGGGACAGAAAGCTAGAGACCCTTCTTACGAAGTGAAGTTTTTCTCATCAGCCCTTTACAATGCAGCTTAAAGTCACTCAGAGATGGATACAGGACATGGATGATGTTTCTCTGCTCTTGCTCTTAAGGAGCGATGGCTGTGGCAGCCAGAGCTTGCAATATGGGCTTTGGGCAGGTCCCTGGGCGTTGGCTGCTGTGCAGCTCCCTGTCTGTGCGGATCTTTTATACCAGTGGAAAGAAAAGTATTTCAAAATAGGAAGATGAGGTTGTGAAACTGTAAGAAGGGATGAGGGAATTCAGGGACAGGATGAACGCTTCCAGGTAGGTTACAGTGTGTAGAGCTCAATGTGATTAGTCTCAGGGACAAATCTTTCTAAGCTTGTAAGTATGTCCTATGATCTTGGTCTCCAATTAGTTCAAATTTAATTGATGAGGAATGTACAAAACCCCTATTCTTTAGTCATCTGTTGCTTTCCTTCTGTTTGGCCAAAGTGGAAGAGGGAGATGATCTTTGAATGCTGGGTAGATTCAGTGTGCAGCCAGAGGGAGGAGAGCGATCAGACTGAAATGTTCCTGGCTCTACAGGTGTCTTAAACAGTGAGACCACCTGAAGAAAGTGGTTGAAAAGAGGGGTTGAGGAATAGCATTTAAGACTCCTGTTTTGTCTGTTCTGTCCATTACTGTAAAGGACCTTTAATTTGAGGTCCATTTGGTTACATGCATGACCTGACTGGCATGTGCTCTGATGGAGGTACAGGCTGGTGATATTCCCGATCTCAGGTCTCACCGGTGCCCTCCTCCCCTCTACCCTGTCACCCCAGCTCTCCAGCCCAGTGCAGCTGCCTCCTCTGTGCCAGACTGAGCCATAATGTGGTCTGGCAAATGGTTTGTGTGTTCAGTTCTGACTCCACTCCTAAGGTCTGGGGGGAAGTTTGCCCTTTGCTACCGTGGAAGCAAACAGGTCTGGGGAAAATTCCACCTGGTAAAGTCTTTGCTCTGAGAGGTGTGATACAAGAGAGGGTTGGAGAAGCAACCCGTAAGGAAAGAAGATGATGTAGATCTATGATATGGGTGTAGGCTGCCTTCACACCAGAGGCTAGCATGTGCATTTGTAAATGTAAAAAATTATTCAGTAGTTGATGTTGCAGTGATTGCCAAACTGTGCTTGGCTCTCACTCGGTCTTCCCAAGTCTTATATTTTAGCTAGATGAATTACTAAGGGTACATATTATTGCATCTTCTTTCTGTGATTCCCTTCCCTGAAAGAGTAAGATATATATATATATATATATATATTTTTTATGCTGGAAAGAAATCCTCCGTGCATTGCAATACTTACCTCCAAAGTGGCACGGTCAGTCCCGTTAGCGTAGAACAAGACAGCGTGCAGCTGGTGGGTCTTCAGGCGAAAGTGCATGTGCCAGGAGCCCATCTGTGAGTGCTGGTACCAAATGTAGCTGTGGCCCCCAAACCTCACAGCCGTTCCTGGAAGGAGAATGAGTGAAAGGTCTCATCTTTGTCACGCTTTGAGACTATGGGTGGTATCAAGCCTTGCTTCTTTTCCCAGCCTGACACCATAACTGTCCAGGAACAATCCCATCCATGCAACCCATGTACTCCTGCGCTGCATCTCCCACAGCTCCCATGTGGAGCTCTCAGTATTTCTTCTATGCTATTAAAAGCTACAGGAGATTAACTTTAAAAAAAAAAAAAAAAAAAAAGACTATGTGAAAATTTCAAGCTCTAAGAGTCTAGATTTGGCTTTGAAATTGCAGGCAGAGTTGTTGGTCCCGGGGCAACCTAATTCCATGGAAAGCCCAGGTGCTTTACAGCGTACCGAGGGAACACACAATATGCCCAGGTTTATAGGGTGGGACGCTACCAGGAAGGATTGCTCACCATTGCAAGAACAGATTTGCTCCAAGCTGTGCCGTGGGGTGAGGACACTGAGTCGGGCAGTGCTGTATGTAGACATCATGCCTGGATCCAGCTGAATGGTTTCCTTGCAGACGCGGTGGGCGCAATCTGACCCATGACATGGCACATGAATTGCTTTCTTCATCCGGAGACCGACGAGTTGGTCCATCTCCCCAGCTGACACAGTGATCTTATTTGCAAGGACCCGAGGCTCATACAAGGAGCCGTGTGGCTCTCCAACAGCCAAGAGCAGGTCCACTCCATCAGAGGCAGCTGCAGGCTGTAAGCTGGCCATGTGGATGTTTTGGCGCCGGGTGACAAGGATGTTTCCCAGAAATCTCTGCAAGTTGCGCCAGTGGTCCCCCACAAACTCCTCAGGGGAGAGGTGGCGGAAGTGTAGCACCACTGCCTTGTCCAAGGCCTCCTGCGTGAAGCACCATACATGGACGTTGACACTGGTGGTGGCTGTGAACGTGCCGTCACTGACTGTCACATTCAGAAGATAGTGGCCGTGGGGAAGTTTGTGCCCAGCAATGATCTTCCCATCCGCAGTGCCAATGGAGAAGAGCCCCTCCTGGGGGAATTCTGCCACCAAAGTGTACACCAGTGTGTCATGGGGGTCTCGGTCTGTGGCGTGGATCTTGCCCAGAACACCACCTCGGAAGGCTTCCTCGTTGGTGGTGATGAATATTTCCAGGGGAAGGGCTGAGGGGGCATACTGGCTCTGCTCAGTCACTTGGATATTTATAAACGCAGATGAGGACAGCGGGGGGATACCGCTGTCGGAGACCTGTCAAGGAAAACAGAAGGATCTGTTATAGCCACATGCTGACTTACTGTCACCTCACCTGTTTGGATGGGCTGGTAAGGTCTTGTGAAGGAGAGTGCCTTGCAGGTAGCAACGGGTGGAAGCTGTCAGGCAGTGGGTTGGGAACGAAGAAGGAATGGGAAAAATTGGCAGCAGCATTGGACCTCTGCCTGGAGATGGCCCCAGGGAAATGGCAGCATGCCTTCCAGCGTGGAGACTGATTGAGACCTTCTGTTAGCAGTGGGGTCGTGCTCATTTCTGTGTGCGCTCGTCAGCAGCTGAGGCACACCTGAGGGGTTCTGATTTCCTGAGGATTAATCATCTTTAGAGATGTTGCCAATCTTTGAGGTTCCATGCATAACTGAGTGTACAAAGATATAAAGCAGTTACGCACGTCAACATATTTGCTCATCTTCTGGACTATTTCAGCCCATGTCCCATCTCTGCCAAGGTTTGTCTAGCATGAGTCAAGGAACCTCAAAATAGAAAAATGCGAATAATCAGATTATACGATAAATTTCTCCTTAATCTTAGGCAGTTAGTGGCTGAGGTTTATAATATAATAGTACCTAGCTTTTAGAACAACTACTATTACTGAAGAAGTATGTACTTTACATGTTGTTATCTCTTTGTTTGTAATGGACTATCTGTACTGATTACATTGAAAAATAATTAATTGACTCTGCAACAATAGAAATCCTCTTTGAAGAGGAACTTAAACCACTTCTTAAACGACAAGGATAATTGGGGAAAGTTTGTAGGACCAGATCCAGGTCTCACTTTAAACTGGAAGTCACTAGAATGATGCTGGGAAAAGCATCTGTCTAAGGAAACTGCTGACAGAGTATTTCTCATTATCATATTATCTGATGTTATCAATGCAGAAGCTGGCCACCAGCTTCTTGTGGGCAGCCTGTGTGGAGAAAGGAGCTCTGGAGCTGGCTCCAAGCTGCACAATTGGTGCCTGGATTGGATTTCTCCAAAACCAGAGGTGTTTCCATCCAGCTGTGCCATCCTAATCTCATTTTGTTGCTATTTAATCTGGCTGGGGAATTCAGATACCAGGACAGTAAGGCAGCTCTACCTGGACTTGTAATAGGTACTGTTCTTTCATTCTTCTGTTCAGGATGGATGATGTCACCAGTAGACCATTTTGGGTGACATCAAAAGCCTTCCCGTCATTGCCCTGGGTGATCTGGAATGAATATGGCGGTCCATTTTCTGGGGAGTCTCTGTCGCTCATAATCAGCTCCAGGACGCTTGTACCCACGGGAGCATTCTCCTGAAATGGGGAAAGATGCTAGTGGAGAAAGGCAAACAAAGAGAAAAGGCCCAGGGGAACCCACAGTGCCCCTAGAGCTGCTGGATCAGGAACAGGGAAAGGAACCCCACACCCCATGTACATCTCTCTGGTACACGCAGACTCATGCCAGCGATGGCAGAGACCCATTGGTGGCAAGGGACTCGCTTTCATGACATTATGCATGTGGCAGCTAAGCGTAGACAGTTGAGCTGCTGCCCTTGCTTTCCTCTTGAGTCATGCCAGCACAAGAGCAGATGAAAGCATGTTTTGTCTACATTTCTTTCTGAGTATGTATGTATGGGTGTTTTGAGTCTAAGCAACAACTGGGCTACATCCAGCAGACATGATGATGCTTGGCCATGTGCTTGGATCTGCTCTTTATGTTGTGGTGTAGACATGGATGATTGCAAGGGAGAAAAGGGGCTGCAGGTCAGGCTTGGAAAGTGTGAAAAGCTCTGCGCTCTCTGTACTGAAAGGACAGGAGGTGCCTGAAGCTACTGGAAGGAGAAAATGGCATCTGTTGGGAGAATATGTGCCCCTGCAGGTGCTACCCGTTCTTTGTGGCAATGAGCACAAAGCAACCGCATGCTTCATCACTGTCTCACCCCTCTGCTCCAACAGTAGCCCATACATGAGTACCTTAGTACCCTTGGATGGACTAGAAGAACAAACTGCCTCCTGGCTTACCTGCACCACCACGCTGTAGTTGAGCTGGAAGAAGCGAGGAGGGTTGTCATTGACGTCAGACACATGGACACGCACAGCGACGTCACTGAACTGAGCAGGGTGGCCGTTGTCTGTGGCTCGAACTGTCAGGGAATAACTGGGGATCTGGAGGATTTGTAGTGCATGATTACTTGGAGAAATGGGGGAATGGTGGCTTTTTCACATTGATGATTCACTCTGCTGCAGCTTGTTGAAATGCTTGAGGCTATGCATTGGGCCATAACAATACCTTTGCCCTTGGCTGAGGCTCACCATCCATGAATCTCAAAGCACATTGCTAAAGAAAATCAGCCTCACAGTAGTTGCAGAGAAGAGAAACAACTTGCCAAAGAGGGATGAGACTGATCTCGGCAAACATCTGCCAATAGTGGTTTGAGCTGCTACTGTTTTATGAATGAGAGATTGTCCAGATGACCTTTTGATCTCCTCCCCATACCTGTTTTCTATAATGCTCTGATGCAGAGAAGCAGAAACCACCCATGTTGGTTTCCATTTTGGGGCTGACTCTCACCCAGCCAGCTTGAAGCACGAGTGGAGCAGACTGAAGCCCAGAGTTGTGACCACTGGAGGCTATATTGCCTTCCCTAAAGCCCAGCCTTCCTACAGCAGTATCTATGAGTCTAGAAAATGAATGAATGAAAGACTTCTTCTTACAGTATTAAGTAGAAACAGGAGCTAGCTGAATATACAGCGCTCCCTCAGTGATTTTTGGGCACATCTGTTTTAGCCTTCCTGTTCCCATTTTCTTGAACTCACCTCCTCCCTGTCCAGATGCTTGGCAATGCTGATTTGCCCACTTTTGGACTGAATGGCAAAGTGTCCCAACGGATTCCCTTCCACGATTGAATATGTGATTTGATTGTTCATTGCTCCATCCAAGTCATCAGCTGACACCTGTTAGGAGAAAAAAATGCTAGGACCCCTGGCCCAAAAAGGCCTTGCCATGGAGGAGCTGGGGCAAGACCTCCTTGCCATTTAAGGGTATGGGTTTGGGCTTGCCTCAAATGAGGAGGAGGGAGGAAGGTGGTTTACCAAAGTGTCATTCCTTAGTTTTTTTCAAGACAAAACTCAACACAGCTACAATGATGGCTTTCTCCTTGTCCCTTTCCTGACTTTACTACCCTTGTGATGGTAACAGGATGGGCCGGGAACTCCACATGGAAATACTTTGGGCTCTGCTATTCTGCCCAGTGAAGCCTCTGCCTTCTCCAGGTTGCAAGGGTATTGGCCTTCTGCAGGCATTTTAGCTTTCTAGGGTGGTCCTCAAAGCTGCTGAGCTCCCCTGAGGTATTTCCAGCTTTCTCTTAAAGATATCTTATGAGGCAAAGCGTTCTTCCTGTCTATAGAGTATCAGGAATTCCGGCAATCATCCTCTTTCAAAGTCATACTTAAATCTTATATATTGAATGTCACAAACCCACTGAGATGGCTGTGTCCACAGAAAAGTAAAGTGCAAAAGAAGAGTAAATAATGCCTAGCACAAGTAAAAGAATAGGTAGAGACAGCTGGCCTTGTTCATAATCATACCGTGAGGATGATTTCTCCAACTGCAGCATCCTCCCGGATATCAGCGAAGTAAGGGTCTTGGATGAACTCCGGTGCGTGGTCGTTGATGTCAGTTATGTTAATCACCACCATGGTCACATCGCTGAGAGAAGCTGAGCCCTTCCTCGTGCCCTCGATGGATAAGTAATACTCATGACTTGCTTCAAAGTCCAAGCTCCCATTTATGTATAAGGCACCTGCATTGGCAGATGGATGGAAAAAGACAGAAGATACTTTGAATGAATGGCATGTGAGGTTTCTTGGAATACTGGAGATATACAGAGATGATGCCAAATTGACAGCTGAAAAGGTGCTGTTGACCTAACTTTGACTTTCTGTGGTTAAATCAGGGAACTGAAGGTCATGGCATCACATAAACTAAACTATAGTTGAGCTATTTCTGCTATAACCTGCCTCATTCTGGTATCAAGTGTTTGAAGAAGTGAAACAAATTTTCATTCTGGAAGGTTCCCAGGAATCTTGATTGAAGGAGATCTGGGACAAAATAGGAGGAAAGTCCAACAGTGCTATTGAAAGCTGTGACCAAGGCAGTAGTAGAGCATCACTGAACTGTGTCATAGGCAGGATGAAAAAGTATGAGATGTAGATGCAGAGTTGTACAGGAGAAAAGGGTGTGATTTGTAAGTGAGGCTGTGGATGCAACATAGAAAGAAGAAGGAGGCTGTTAATCTCAAAAACAAGTGAGGAACATGGACTGAAGACATAAAGTGAAGGCAAAAAAAAAAAAGGGGTGGGGGACAGAATGTGCCTGTGTACTTCAATGCTTTCCTGGGTTCAGCACTGAAATTGTCACAAAATTATTCCTTGGAAATGACACTGTTCTGTGTCTTTTAAGGTGTACAAATTAATAAGAAGATTGGTGTGGGAAAATTTAGCAAGAGCCTTGGGACAGAGAAGCTGAGGATGGTGCCATGGATGAGGATGTTACAGCTGAGGGCAGAAGGCCATTGATGACACAGCCAAGGGCTTGTTTCAGGGTGTTAACATTGGTCTTCTGATAACAACTCTTATCAGATCACTGTGGAAACAGAGCTGTGCTTTATTTGGCTAGTAAACCTAGCTCAACACCTGCTTATGGTTGACAGATCGGTATTATCCACATTCATTGAGTTCTACCTACTAAAGCTGCCTGTTGCCCTGGGCTGCAGGTTCCTTGTTGGATCAGGATGGAGAGACTTTTCAGATGAAACCACCTTCTCCTGCATTTTGAAGTGCAAAAATTTCGCCATCCTGTTCTCCATGTATTTCTCATTCCCGTGGACCCGTCTCAGGTCCCAGATGTATAATGGGAATCTTTCCATGAATTTCAGTAAGATTTGGGTCACTCCTTAAGTGACTTGGGTAGCAAAATTTAGGGTAGAAGAGAAGACTCTGTTCCCTAGCCTTGTGCCGGCTAAAGATAGAGGGGGGCAGAAGTGCAAGCCAAATTGTGAAGAACCAGAGAAGATGCATACAAGGACAGCCTTTGATGTTGGGTCAATCTGGATCTACTTGGGCATGAGATCATCTTACCTGTGTTTGAGTTGAGCTGAAATTTCCCGTGGTCATTGCCATTCACAATTTCATACTTGATCTCTGTGTTTTCTGCATTGTCCCTTGTCAAGGCTGACAAGTTGAGGACCTCTGTACCCACAGCCACGTCTTCTTTTACCATGGCCACGTATTCAGGGGCCAGGAAAACAGGCAGGTATTCATTTAGATCCACAACGGAGACAGTGACAGTGCCAAGAGCAGAGAGGGGCTCCGGCGTGCCTCGGTCAGTAGCACAGACTGTCAGCTCAAATGCTGAATGCTGCGAGTCCTTCAGAGGTTTTTCCAGACGGATCACCCCCGTGGTTTCCTCAATTGAAAAGTGTCCGTTGGCAGAGTCAGACAGAGAATAGACCACCTCGGCATTGAGACCTGGAAGGATAAGGGACAGGCTGCATTAATTGATGGGTAGGAATGCTGCTGGTTTTATTATTTATTTATTTATTTATTAAATCCATTAGGACTACGTGTACTTAATGACCTTAAATTCCTAGGGGAAATGGAGGCTGTATGAACAGCAAGTGTGCCCCTGGCCTTCTGTAGGTTCAGGCATCTAGTCACCTTCACCGTCATTCATCAGCATCACCTGGCTGTATGTACTGGTGCTTCCTGTTCCTAATGCCCTTGTTTTTAAATGTAATTTCCCTTCACATCTGCTTCCAAAGCAGATAAATCTGATCTTGCTTCTCTGTCGTTGTAAATGCAGTCTCTGCTGGAGAGGTTTATTGAAAGCTCCTTTCTTAGGAGCCTTACCTATGTTTCTGAGAATCTTTGTGTCTTCAGAAGGACCTCACCATCCATACCATCTACCCCATCCAGATCTCCTTTTTCCTTATTGTGCTCATTCTTGATTTCCAGCTTTGGTCAAGTTTCTGTCCAGTTTGGATCCCAGACAAACTGTGTGTCAGTTTGCACTGTGCATCACGGTTACAGTTACTGAGCGTGTCCTCAAACTCTGTCTTTGCGTGTTTCTACAGATATTGCACTTCCTACAGGGTCACAAAAATGCTGATGCCAGCCTGCTAGTCAAGAACATGTCAGCGATGAGATCTAGGTACATATTCGCCAAGATTCAATCATCTATGCCCATCACTCCCTGTAGCCCTTCCCTAGGTTTCAAAGGTTTCTATTCAGGATGAAAGATGAACTCTACTAAAAAGTAAATCCCATTCTGACTCACCTTCATCAAGGTCCCTGGCAGCAACCACGGCGATGGGTGTCTTTGTTGTGGTGTTGTCAAAAACGGCCACGGCGCAGTGACTGGGGAAGAATCTCGGTGCGTTGTCGTTTGTGTCCTCTACAATCAGCGTTATATCTGCCTGGCAGGAGCGGCCTCCACCATCAGTTGCTTTGGCAACAAGATGGTACATAGGTTTCTGTTCGCGGTCGAGAGGTGCAGATGTGGTCAGTTCCCCTGTTGGAAAGAACAAGAGATGGTCTTGTCTCCTGCCACTGCAGCTGCAGCCTAGGAGAGCTCAGAGAGGTTCAAGCACACTGCCTTCCTGGATGAACCGTGGGAGACAACCGAGCGGGTTTGAACACCGTTTGTAATCCAGCTAATAGTGGTGATGTGTCCACACCACATTGCTCGGGGCTATTCTCGGATCACTGCCAGCCAGTGCCCTGGCAGGGCTTGGCACGGGGAGTCCTGCAAGTCGGGCTGAGCCTCATGCAAGGGATGCCGTCACGGGATAAAAGCACTCATAAATATATTGTACTTCTAAACACTTTTATAAACCCCGCTGCATTAAGCTTTCTGTAATGTAATGAACCCCTAAGTGATCTCCAGGATGATCATCATGTCTGTTTGGGCAAATATACTGCCCAAGGCCCGATAAGACATTCTTTACAGTTTAGAACTTGGGTCTTTGGCTCAAGCCAAGTACTTGCTGATCTCTCCTCCTTGAGACCTGGCTGTTAGCAATCACTTTAACAATATTAATGCCAACATTTGTAAAGAAAGCTAGCAGGAGGATGCAGAGCTCACTCTCCTCTATACCATATTGCAATAAACCTGCCTGTTTGCCATTGCCTCCTAGCTTGGGAGAGCTGGAATGAACAGTCCTTTTGTTTGCTCAGGAGGAGATAAGTGTTGAGCCTTGCCGGGAGCTGGCATTTCTTGGGAGTGGGTGAGGAAGAGGATAAAAGCATCCCGTTGCCCTGCTCTCACCTGTATGTGGGCCCAGCCGGAACTCCTCTGCGCCAGGGCCATGGAGGCTGTACGTTATCTGGGCGTTGCTGCCGACGTCAGGGTCGGTTGCTGATATTTTCAGAATAAAAAGACCCGGCAGAGCGTCTTCAGAGACTCTCCCAGTGTAGAATATCTGGCAAGGACAGAAGGTGTCATTGGCATCCGAGCCATCTCCAAAATACCTTCACCTCGTGTGGGGAGGAATGGCCTAGCAGAATCTTTGTAGAGAAGGACAAACCGTGTGTTTTATAGGGGAACATAATGTGCTTCACATTGCTGGCTGCTGGGGTGTGGACTGGGACCAGTGAGCTCATTTCACACAAGCCTTTGAATCTCCTTTGGGAAGCAACCACTTCTGTTCTTTCTCACCATGGGTAACATCCATACCAGCAATCACCTCTCTACAATAACAAACCTCCTGATGGGAATCTCTCAGCTTAGCAGGATATAAAACTCGGTAATTTACATGCCCCTACCCAGGAGGCTTCCTGGCATTGTTTATCTCCAAAAATTATCCTTCATAATGCTTAGGCGCTCACTTACTGCTGGCAAACATGCTTGGAGGCTAGATTTAATGTTCTTGCTTGACATGCAGCTTAATTAAAATTGCTAAGCATAATCAAAGCACCAGGATCGTGTGAGAAAAATTATGACAAGCCAAACCCTCTTAACATGCTCTTTCTGTTCTTTCTTCCTTGCTATTGTGCTCTCTTCTTCCCAGATGCTCCCCTCGTGCCCCCAATGTCCCAGGACAGACATCTTACCTGGCCACACTCAGGGCTGTTGTCATTGATATCCAGAACAAAAATTTCCACTTCAGTGGTAGCCTGAAATTTCCCATCGGAGGCCATAACCTTGAGGAGATATTTCTCTGTATCTTCTCTGTCCAGAGGCTTCTTGGAAGAAATAGTCCATTCTCCCTCGATTTGGTTAACTGTGAACTGTCCTAGTACGTCTCCTTCTAGAAGGGGGCAGGAGGCAAGGAAAAAAGCCGTTTACTGAGCGCTGAATATCAGAAGTGCTAAGGGAAGGGGATATAGGTGTGTCCACTGCCTGTCTTAGGAGACCTGAAGGACTCGCGGTGGTGACACAGAGGGGCATTGGTGTTGCAGGGGAGGAGCGTTTGGTCTGCCTCGCTGCACAGCTGAGAAATACCCTGCCACTTTCTCTTATTCACTGTCTTATGCAGGCAGCGTGTTACACTGGAAGGAGGAAACAACTCCTGATTGCAAAAGCGCCTCGGTAATAATGTTCTTCAGACATGCATATTCATTGCCTCAAAACCACATTGTCTCACCTTCCTGAAGCATGTCAGTCTTTCTTGGTGCGTGTTCCTAAAGGGATCTGAGGGTTGCAAATACCCTGCAGACATTGGTTGGATCTTATAGTTACAGTACCATGTATAGTTGTATTTCCTTTTAACCTATAGATGTATTTAATATATAGCTGTGCTTTCTAGGGCTACTTTTTGATGCTGTAAGAGTCAAGTGATGAGAGACAGGTAAATCCAGACTAGGCAGGCTCTCTGGTCCACCAGATTCATGCCGCTCCTGCTCATGTTACACAGCGCAGATTTTTAAATGGGGTGGACGCTGCCCTGGCAGAATCCCTCTCTTCTGGCAAGGAGCTGGTGTCCTCTGCTGAACCCGTGCCACTGGGCAGAAGGAGGGAACATGTTAGGTAATGGGAGGCAATGAAGAGAGCTGGCTGCAGGGCTTGTTTGTGTTAGACTCTGAAGGGCCTCGCACAGCCGGGTAAATTAAATTCACGCTCTCCCTGTTTTCATTTGCTCTGTGGTGATGAGGTTGTGAATCAGAAGGCACAATGAGACTTCTTCTAGCCCTTCTTCTGATGCTAGGAGATTCCAGCCCATGCTCAGATTTAGTCTCCGTGTGTTTGAAATCAATGTGCATGTGAACAACAGGGAGCTAGGCTCCATTTTTACCTCCTCCTTTCTTTTGCTGCAGTGATGTACTGTGGTGTATTTATATGTTTATGGGTAGAGCTTGACTGGTAGTTGTAGGTACAAATCAAAGAGAACCTATGGTATTCACCTCTAACATAAGTTCTCTCAGGTTTGAAGTAGTTGGAAGTTACTACTACTGTAAGATGGCAGAAATGTGAATACATAAATGGATTTAATCTTTCCACCCAAAGGCTTGCAAATACCTAGACATGCCATAAACCAATTGTAAGTGCCAGCATTCATCCCCTGTTTTGGATGGTTACAATAACAGATAACAGGGTGCAGCATGATCTGGCTAAATGTTTTGACCCTGAAGGGTCCTCATTTGAGTTTGAACAAACAATTTGAAGTGTCTGTTCCAGGTCTGAGAAAGACCCTTTGGGGTCAAAAAGTATCATAAAATCAAGCTTCTACTTGTGCAGAGGGACACCAAACATTCCAGTATAACTTTTTTATTGTTTTACTGCAGTGGTTAATTTTAGCTGGCACAACTGATATTTCAGGGATGCCAGAGTCATCTTTACTATTTCTTGTTAGCCAAAACCCTCACTAAGATTGACAAGACAGTCTCAAATATCCACCAGTCTGCAGAGTATTTAACTGCAGTCTTGAGAGGTCTGCTTCTTTGTTATGCTTCGTAGGAAACACATTTAATACCAGAAAGTTATATGCATCCTATGTTCATATATATAGTTACTAAAAAATACAGGCAGGCTACATACAGTGTGATGTGTAAACTGACTGTGCTGTTTGCAGGAGAAAAAGCTGGATCAAAGAACTTAAATACAGATCACAGTATCTATGTGAGAAAATCCGTCCTTCCTGCTGTACCTCTGCTTCTGTCCTTCCATTAGACATTACAATTACACTGTCGTAATTATTCCTGTGTTAACGAAGTGTAAATAAATGGATCTACAGTACTGTGTAATTACTTATATATATACTATTTATGTATTTATTTCCAGATAAATAGAACAATTCAGTGGTGGGATAGTTATTATAACGATAATTCCACCCATTGCAGTTAGTTACTAAAGAGTATTGGATACCCCAGACTCATTTAACTGAAGAGTCTTGCTCATGATAGCTCAGGCTTCATCTCCTGGTTCTGATAGGACTGTCAGTCTAATGCTATTCGGTATTCATATTCTATACAACAAGGTATCACATCCTCACTTTGAGATGATACTCTATTATTGCACACTGAAGATTTAAAGTCAGGAAAAACTCACCAGTTATGTAGCATGTGACCCGCCGGTTCTGCTCAGAGATGTCTGCATCAATGGTACTCAGCGTGACGACAACCTGCCCTGGCTCCGCGTTCTCAATTACCGATCCTTTATAGAAATCTGAGGTGAACTGTGGAGCATTATCATTTTCATCAGAGACAGTGACTTCCACCATGGTTTGGGAAGAGAGCTGGACTTTCCTGCCATGGTCAGTGGCCACCACATAAAACCGATAGGTCTCCTGAGCTTCGCAGTCCAGTTCTTTTAGCGTGGTGATCCACCCACTCTCACCATCAATGGTGAAGAGTCCTCGCAGGTTGCCAGATTCTGCTTCCAGACTGTAGGTCACCTGTCCGTCACTTCCCGTGTCCTGGTCATTAGCTGTCACTTGAATGACCGTTGTTCCTGACGGCATGTTCTCCATGACAAAAGCTTTGTAGGGATCTGCCTCAAAAACAGGTCTGTTGTCATTGACATCCTGCACTTGGATGTTCACAGAGACCAGGGAGACCAGCTCAGTCTCCTGATGTGAGCAGTGAGCCATAACATCAATCTGGTACCACTTGGTGGTCTCATGATCCACGGCCTTTTTGATTTTCAAAGCCCCTGTTTGTTCATCCAGTGTAAACACCTCATCCTTGTTACTTTCTGTAGTGGTTCCCTTCACCAGGCTGTATATGATGGGATCCTCTGCAAAAGCTTTGACTGACCCTATTTCTGATCCCTCTGGAAGATCCTCAGATGCAGAGAATGTATAAAGGGGCTCAGAAAACCTTGGCAATGTCACCTCCCTGGGGACAATCTGAAGATTCACGGGGACAAGGGAGTTCCAGTGAGGGGGTCTGCCATCTTCAGCTTTCACCTTGAAGTTAAAGGCTCTGTTTTCTAAACCAACAAGGCTCTCCTTGACCTTAACAACCCCAGTGGCAGCATTTATCTCGACAAGGTCTTCTGCCACGTCTTCCACAGAGTCAACAGAGTAAATGACATCTGCATTTGCACCTTCATCAGCATCATAAGCCAGTACCTGGATGACGGGGGAGCCTTTGCTTACATTGGACTGGATGGACAGTGTGTATTCAGAGGCTTTGAACTGGGGTGGGTTGTCATTCTCATCTGTAAGGATTATTTTGACAGTGCAGAATGCCACCTTCCCACCCCCGTCCTTGGCCATGACTTTAATGGCAATGACTCTTTCTGTTGAATTTTCCCTGTCCAGTTTTTGCAGTGTGGCAATATGGCCTTTATTGTCTATGGAGAACTTTTCATGGGCGAGTTTATTTATGATGGTGTAGTCTATGGTGCCGTATGGGCCACCATCTGGGTCAATAGCCAGCAGTTCAATCACTTTGGTACCTATCTCAGCATTTTCTGCCAGCTCTGCCTCGTACACGTTCTGCCGAAAAGAGGGGCTGTATTTGTTGGCATTTGTGGTGTTGATATACACAGGCACAGTGCTCTTGAAAACTCCATCTGAAGCAGAAACTCTGAGATTATAAGATGACTCCAAGTCCTTTTTGCAGCGGTTGAACATGGATATTATTCCAGAAGTGCTGTTGATAGTGAAATGCCTGTTGTCATTGCCTGAGAGTATCACGTATTCCAGCCGTGTGGTGTCTCCGCTATCGGGGTCCAGGGCTTGGACTTTTATCACGATGTGGCCGCACGTAGCCATTTCGCTTACCTTGGCTTCATACTGAAGTTGGCTGAACTCAGGGGGATTGTCGTTGATGTCTGTCACATCTACAATTACCAGGGCATCGCTGCTAAGCGGAGGCATCCCATGATCTGCAGCTCTTACTTTCATGCGAAACTGTTGATTTTTTTCATAATCAAGTGCTTGAGCCGTTGTTATTTGCCCTGTGCTGGCATCAATATTAAAGAACTTGATAGAATCTGAACCATCATCCAAGATCTGATAGGAGACCACTTTGTTTCTGCCTGAGTCCTTGTCAGAAGCAGAGAGTTGGACAACAGGGGTCTGTGCTGGCAAACTCTCTGAGACAGATGCCGTGTAGATCATCTGAGAAAATACGGGGGGGTTGTCATTAATATCCTCTACCTCCACCTCTACTCTGGCTTCTGAAAAGGATCCTAGCGCTGTGTCTGTGGCTCTAACGGTGAATGTGTGTTTTGTCTCTAGCTCGTAGTCCAGCTGACCTGTGACAGTAAGGACACCAGTTTTGAAGTCGGTGCTGAACAGTTTCAGGGAGTCTTCTTCCACAATGTTGTAGATGAGGCGCAAGCCTTCAGGGCTGCGAGCCTGTATGTGGAGGATAGAGGTGTACAGGGGGATGTTTTCTGGCACCTTCACTCGGTAGTATAAACTTTGGAACAGAGGGTTGGATTTGTTCCTCACACTGATCACAACCTCCTCTTCAGCATGGAGGGGAGGCTCGCCTTTGTCCTTAGCAATGACTCGGAGGTTGTATTTATTTAGAGCTTGATAATCAAGAGGCTTCTTAAGTGAGATGTCTCCTAGGTAGGGGTCAATCCAAAAATATTTGTAATCCTCTGCAAATAAGTAGGTAATGGCTCCGTTATCCCCTATGTCTTTGTCTGTTGCTGACACTTGAAAAAGTACATCACCTGGCTCTGTGCCATCCTGCACCGAGGTGTAATATGGCACGTTCTCAAACTGCGGTGGATTGTCGTTGACATCCTCTACATAAACCTTGACTGTGGCTTGGGACACCCTTGGTGGTTTCCTGTTGTCCTTCACTTCCACAGCTACCTCGTGCATGTCTTGTGTTTCACGGTCAAACCTCACACCCTTGGTCTGGAGTACTCCAGATGCCTGGATCATTTTGAATCTTTCCTTTCCATTCAAAAGTGAATAGAAAAGTGGTTCGTTTAGCTGATATCCCTTGACCCCAAGAACAGTGAGAGTCTTCTCATCTGTAGAGTTCTCCATCACAGTTGCTGTATACACATCTTGATCAAATTTTAAGCCGGTACCTTGTGCTTGAGTTAAATTTAGCTTAACCAGAGCAGTACTCTTATATAAGCCATCACCAGCTCTGACCGTAAGTTCACGATAGCTTCCCAGGCCAGTAGCATTGAGAATGGAGATGAGACCTGTGACTGGATGAATACAGAAAGCATTATCAAGGTTCCCTTCCACGATGCTGTAGGTCACCTCCGAATCTGCATCTTTTGCCTGCACTGACAGAAGCTCCATCCCTGGGTGGGCAGGTAGCAAGACAGAAATCTCATAAGTGTCTTTGAAAAAGACTGGAGGTGAATCGTTCACATCTTTAACATGGATTGTGACCTTGGCTGGCTTGGATGCAAATAAGCTGGGACTTCCACTGTCATGGGCATGTACGCTGAAGTGGAAAACTGGGGTGAGCTCATAGTCTATATCAGCACGACTGGTAAGTGTCCCTGTGCTGGGATCTACTGTAAAATATTTCAGTGCTTCCGGTTCCAAAATCTCATAGACCAGGAGAGCATTGGAGTCTTGATCAGCATCTGTTGCATGGGTCACGAGGGGAGCATTGCTTTCATCCAGGACCATGCTTTGTGATGGAGCATTCTCCATGATCCAACCCACGAAGGAAGGCTTAACGAAGATGGGCACATTGTCATTCTCATCTATGACATAGATAAGTACCATTGTGTCCATAAACGCTCCAGCCATGTTGGTGCCACGAACTTTCAACTGGTAAAAAGACACCTGCTCAAAATCTAAGCTCTTCTGAGTGGAAATAAGGCCTGACTGATAGTTCATGGAAAACACTCCATCTCCATTTCCATCTTTTATTTCATAGCTGACTGGTGACAAGCTTGTGGCTGAAACCTGAATCAGAGGAGAGCCAACAGCAGTGGATTCACTGATCTCTGTGATGTATTCGGCCTCTGGAAATTTTGGAGGGGTTCGATCAGAGGGTCTAATGCGGACGTGTACTGTAGCAGAATCTTTAAGCTGGGGGAACCCCTGATCTTCTGCCTTTACAATAAGAGTAAATCGCTCCTGCCTGGATCGGTCCAGTTTCTGGGCAACTGTAATAATTCCAGAATATGGGTCGATGCTGAAGAAACCTTCCCCATTACCTGCAGGAAGAGAAATTACAAAGTGAAGAATGCAGACACCCTATAGGTCTTGGTTTTCTGAACCTCTCTTCCATAGATGCTTCTGATTTCAGACCTAAACAACATCTGTTTCTTTCATTGGGAGACAACAATCTTCATTAATTTCTAAATAATTTTCATTCTAAGAACAATGAACCCATTGAGATCTACAAGCTAATTTTTAAATCAATCAAAATGTAAATTAGGGATAAATACCCTTCTAATTTGAGCATATTTGGTGGTGGCAGAGCATGTGCTTGAAGCTTTTGCCTCGTGTGCAGAACATGGTAGCAGAGACTGTACTAGTTGCTTCAAGCCCTGTCATGCTCATAATTACCAATACTTCAGGAGCAATTATATTCCTCAGTCCTTGATCTAAATTGCAGTGAGAAAGATGGAGCAAAGGATGGCTTGTCTCCTGCAAAGGATTTACCTGCTAAATAGGCAATGTGGCACAGCCATAAACATTTAAGTTTTACCCTTTAAAGTGAATGACAAAATACTTGCCCACTGAACTTTTATGACCCAAAAAGACCATCAACCAATGCTGAGAGGGTGCTTGCCTTTCCTCAAGGATGCATTTCTTGGTAGAATTGGTGAAAGCGATGATGACTGCTGTGGGAATGGCAGTACTTTTGCCTAACAACTGGACAGAGATCCCTCCCACAGTTCCCATAGGTGGGAAGAGCAGATTTAAGTTGATCTAACTTGTCTAGTTGCATTTTTTCTTACACCAGTGACTCAACATTGAACTGTCTTCATAAGGAAGGATGTTTTTTCAATAATATGGAAATTTCCATAATATGGAAGTTACCTGCTTGCTCTAGATTTTCTTTGGATAGGAAAAAAATCACGTTTTAGCAATGTGCATCCTTTACTGCTCTTTGCAACAGCTAGAGAAAGCTGATCAGCTGTCAGGCCACCAGCTAGAGCATGGAAATGTTCATAGCCAAAACCGCCTTGTTGCATGGCTCTCACCTGCCTGAAGGGAATAGTGGATTTCAGCGTTGGCTCCTTGGTCCTGATCAAGGGCTCTGACTTGTATAACCTCTGTGCTCACCACTGCTGAGTCCAGCACTTCCGCTTCGTAATGGATGCTGCTAAACTGTGGAGGGTGAAGGTTGCAGTTCTCCACGTGGATGATGACCCGAACAAAGTTCCTCTTGATGGGGACCTCCTGGTCCCGTACCTGAATGATAGAGGAAGAGCAGGTATGGTCACGTGAGGGAGTAGGCAGCTTTTCCTGCACCAGGCTTCCAGTAGCCCATCAGGACAGAGGGTGGCCTATTTCAGTGGTACCAACCCCTTGGGTGGGAAAGAGCCTGTAAGTTTAAGCACCAAAGCTCAGCCTTGGACTTCAAACCAAACATTAACAATTACTTGCTGCGCTTTCTTGTATAAGAATCCAATGGCCCTCCAATGAAATTAGCAGGTGATGGGATCAGCACGTGTTTAGAGGAAAGCAGGGTGTCACCTAGATTTATCCAGGATGGATATATAGTAAAGGTTCACATCCTGCTTTCCTCTACCCTGTTGTTTTAGGCAAATCCTCCCTCAACAACTAGAACCAGTCTGAATTTCTCCAGCAACCCATATATCCCAGAGAAGCTCATGGACTCAGCAGGGTTAGGCTAGGACTCACCATCACTGTTAGGGTGTGTTGTGGCATGGGCTGGGAACTGAAGCCTTCTGCTGTTGTGAGGACCCCGCTGCTTGGATCCAACTGGAAAAGTCTTGTGCTTTTGGGGTCCACGCTGCCATGGATGGTGTAGATGAGCCCCTTGCCTTTGTCCTTGTCTGTTGCACTGACTTGAAGGATTTCCCTCCCCGAGGGGGTATCCTCAGGAATCCTCACCTCGTAATGGCTCTCCAGGAACTGGGGACGATGCTGGTTGATATCAATCACGTGGATAAAGGCCTGTGGGGGAAACAGCACAGTGAGGGCAGCAGAAACATGGGAGCAACCTGACTTACGCAGCCATGTAAAATCTCAGCTACCAACCCCTCTTGGGCATAGCAATGCTCTGAGCCCTGTAACCATCACAGCTCTCCAACTCCTGGGGCTTTGCCATCCACAGTGACTGGGAGCCCTTTTGTCCTTCTCCCCGAGGAACTCCTGCTGTGCCTTTCCTTAGTCATTTTCAGTTTGCTTCCTCTCATTTTTTTTTAATGTCTCCAATCTGGCAAGACATCCAGACTGAACGTGCCTGCACTTGGCACATGGGGAAACTGTCACAGCCTGCTGTGAAGTGGAGCAGTTGCTCAGCCGTGGTGCCAGCTTTGCTGGCTGGTCCCTCCACAACCAGCACTCATTAATTACACACCAGAAAGCTGTCAGAGAGGGGATGTTTGGCAAAGGAAGGGAGGGGCTGGTCTATCGCAAGAGCAGCACATGTGTGGAGGAGGTATGCAGAAGCAAAGTTTGTGGTCTACACATTTTAGCTCAATCTTCCCCTCTGCATTTAACAGCAAACTCCTGGGAATGGCCTGCCTGAATCCTGCCTGCAAGGTCACCTGGTTTCTTCTGTTTGGTCTCCTAGCCCTGACCCCCCTACTCACGTGCTGACTGCATCTTAGGAAGTCCCAACCAAGTGTAATAATTTGCTTCCTTTAGCAATCCTGAACATGCCATGGGTGTTTTGCACAAGCAGGTTTTTTGACATCTGCTAGCAGCCTTGAGTGCCAAAATAAACGCAGGGATGAGATGCAAGGTGGCAGGGAATGCACACCAGGCAAGGTGGGGCTTTGTTTGTTTATTTGGAACAATACTTGAAGATAGTTGAGATAGATAGCTGTCCGTTAGCATTGCGTTTCACAGGAATGGTAGTGTTCTTCACTCATCATCCCCCACAAACCTCCACAGTGAATTTCCCACGGTAAGCGTCACTGATGGGTGACTCACGTTCTAGGTCTTCCTGTGCAGTGAGGGTTGGATTTTTGGCTGCTTCTTATGTGTGGAGAAAACAGATGGTGAAAGATCAAGTCCTGAATAGCCCTCCTGAGGGTAGGTAAAGATGGGCCAATCTCAGCAGCCATTTTAACTGGGGCTTGGGGACATGCCCAAGAGCAGCATGTCTCTTTTCACCAGCGCTTGTTTTCCATGTGGCAACCCAGAGGACACAGCATCTCTGCAGTTGCCCCACTCAGCCCCATAGACCTCAGCGCTGATATGTTATCAATGCTTCATGCTCTTGGAGCAGCACAGGGCAGAGCCTCACCTCACCTCTTGCAGATGCCTTTGTGCTGGCTTTACACAGACGAGCAAGTCCCAGGAATACCCCTTGACATGGTACCATGGACCCAAGCCTGATCTAACTGCGAGTGTATTTCCCTAATATCTTAGCACGTTGGCCCAGCCATGTTGTAGCTCAGCCTGAGCAGCTGAGAGCAAGCTGAGGTCTGAGAGCGTGAACTGCCACCACAGCTTGGCTGGTGGTGTAGAAGTGTCCTTGTGTGCTGGCTGTGATCAACCCCAGCCCAGGCTTTCCTAGACCATTTGTGTTTCCAACAACATAAAAGACCTCTTAGCTTGGTACTTAGGAAGGACTTGGGCCACTGTGTAACGTAAGATCACAGTGTAAGGGGATTCTTGTGCCTGGCACCTGATCCAGAGCTCAGTGGGGTCAGAAGATTCCCTTTGGCATATACTCACTCTAGATGGGATCTCTACTAAAGAAAAAAGCATTACCTGGGTTTTTATGGTAGTGGACCCATCAGTGACTTCTACTGTCAGGTTATAGCTTGACTTCTTCCTTGCATCGAGGGCTCTTGCAATGACCATGCTGCCTGTGCTCTTTTCAATGTCAAAATCCATGTCATCATCTCCACCTGCGATAAGGGAGAGATGAGAAAAGGAAATGGGGGGACAGTTACAGTTAGGTTTTTGTCTCGAGCAAGCTGCAGGTGCTGGCAGCCTCTGCAGGGGAAGGAATTCCAGGAGTGGCCTGGAGATTTGGAGGATGAGGATCTCCCCTCCAGACACCATACAGAAACCACACACCAAGCTCATGCCCAGTCACAGGTATGTGGTGTGTCAGGCAATATACCTTGAGTGGGGATGTGTAGGCATTCACTCTGGGTGTACCTCTTTGGCCACAGCTAGACTGGGGACAGAGCCATAGGTGAGGTTTCCCCCAAATCTGGAAACTCAATACAAAATGTGCTAGGTGGATGTAGGTGACAGGGAGGACATGGAGAAGCTGGACAAAGAGGTAGTCACAGATGGTGACAAAGGAGTATGAAAGGGAAGGTGAGGGGAATTAGAGAAAGCGCGGAGGGGGAGAGAAGGGGAAAGGATGCACGTGTGCATATGATGTCCTGGCTAGATTTGCAACAGGCACATTTGAACATTGATTTATTTGCACAAGGTCTCCAGCTATGCAGCACCACAGGCTTAGCATGGATTGGGGACCTGCAGGGCTGAACAACACTCTTGCTGGCTTCCAATTCAAGGTCACTCTGTGGGCGTATCAGAGATGGTCTTCATTGCCACAGTTGGGAGCCTGTGAGCTACTTGAAGAAGCCCGATAGTTGAACAGTTGGGGAGGCAGACGGTGCTTCCAGGGTGAGCAGAGCCTGTTGCCTCCAACCCAGATGGCTGCATAGTGCAGGGAACCGCAGGCCTGAGCAGCTCAGCAGCAGAAGGCTGTCCCTCATGCTATTGCTGTTCAGCCCTGGCTCGGCAGCTCCTTTCTCATGCCTCACTTGCTGGTGGCCTCTTAGTTCTCTATTGCACGTGAAACGCTGCTATGCTGTTCTGAGACATGGACAGGTAGAAGCAGTTTTCGTGTGATTTGTCCCAGGTCTCAACTTCTCCCTTCCCAGCTACTGGATGCTCTGGATTCTGCTTTATTCTCTTACCAGGTGGGAAAATCTTGGCTGGTTGTTAAATGACACATCTTTCATGGCGGGAGAAATGCAGTGGTTTCCAGCCATCTGGACTACCACTTTTCTGCTCGGAAGGAGACAGAAATAAGCAGAGACAGAGGAAAAGAGAGACCCGTGGATGCCTTTCCCTGAGAAATGAAAGAAGGGCTCTCTTTGCATGGTGCCAAAGGGAAAGAGGAAACCCAGGAAAGGAAAGAGATGAAGAAAGATGCTGCTTTGTCAGAGTTTTCACAGACACCATCAACCCCAGTGACAGAGCCTTTGTGGACAGGAAAGGGGAGTTTTAGAATGAGGTGCTGAAGTCTCCTGGATCTCTGCATCACACGCTTGGTTGCCCACTACCGTGATGCTTTGCTTCCCTATCAGGGAAAATGAAATCCTGTCCTCTTCCACCAGTAGAGAAACCAAGAGAGCCCTGAGTAGCACCTGGTGCACTAGAAAGTGGTAAAGATGAGGCCAAGCATACAGGCAAGCACTCCTCAGGGAAACGGGATATCATTCAGAGGAATATACCATTAATGCTGCAAACCCAAGCAGACACTACTAATGCCACATAAGCCTTGCGCTGATATTGTCAGCTCCTTGTAGTGTTGTATCTCGTGTTGCTTAATTGTATTTATACACCATTATCCCTGCCCTAACATAGTAACGGGAAAAACTATTCACTCACCCAATTAAGGTTTTGTCTGACGAGGGCAAGCCCTGCAGGCGGTGTCAGGGAAAGGCTGTGCAAGACAGATTGGGGCACCACTTCAAAACCCCAAATTACATGTGCACAATTTGCCTTTGTTCGTAGGACCAGTTCTGCACACGTGCTGCCTGATGGGTCCCCCGGGGTGACAGCCCACGTCCCCTCTGCCCTGGCATTGTGTGTCTTAGAGGAGGCCCTAGAACTTCTTCACGTTTCATGCCTAAAGTCATCCCTGGGATGCCGTGAGGTGGAAGGGAGAGCCCCACCAGTCAGGTCAGACCAGCTCTTTGGGGAATCCTTCCCTCTCGTGTCCCTGTCGGGACCGTGGGCTCAGCAGGGAGGGAGCAATGGGGGTGTCTGCAAGACCCAGCTAGGCACCCAGATCTTCGCAGGCTGCTCGACCACAACCAACAGTGTCACTCGATTCCCAGGAGGAGCTGGGGCTAGCATGCCCTGCCTTTGACACGACATCGGAGAACAGCTCAAACACTGGCAAGTCCCAGAATGTCATTAAAAAAGTGTGTTAGATAATTGCACTTGGCACAGGAGCCCTTGGACGGGCAGCTTTGTCTATTGGTGTTTAAGCCTTTTGGTGTCTGTGAGAAAGCTTTCCCTGTAGCTCACCTACACCTAAAGCAAACAACTTCATTAGCTCAGGCATGCGAGTGCTGACAGCCAAGGGAGCTGGGGCAAGCGCTCCCAGACACCGCTGCCCTGGTTTAATTTCTGTGTCTCACCTGTGATATTAAACCACACTTGGCTGGGGCCCATTTCGATGCTGACCACTCCCACCATATGGTTTACGGGATCTGTTTCCATCACGGCAAAGTTAAAATGGGGTTCATCGAAAGCTAGTGGCTCTGAGGAAGGGCCAGGCCGGGCGACCCAGCTGATGTGAAGCCGCACGTGGGAGGAAAGTGGTGGGCTCCCGCCGTCTGTTGCCTTGACCTGCCGGGAAATGCACGTGCAGTCAAGGAGAAGGCTGATTTAGCCCACAGGAGCGACATGGAAAGCTGCTTCTCCCACCCACCAGGATTTTCAGGTCTGAGTGTGCCCAAAATCCCACAAAACAAATCTTGGCCCTGTGGTCTGTGCTCTGTCTGCTTTCAAGGTAGAGGCATGCAACCCAAATTCCTCTTGACTATCAAGCAAATCTGCCAAGCTCAATCCACAGCAGAGACCTGGATCACAAGCCTTGTTGGGCACAAGTGTGGGTGAGCCTTAAATCTGCGTCCAAGCCCCATGGCCTGATCAGACTACTGCTGAAACCCAAAGACTGTTCAGGTTTGGGTCCACATCCGTATGGGATTGTGGATCACGCTATTCATCTCTGAGAGTGGGTTGGACAGTTAATTTTAAATTTATCCTCCATTTTTAATAGCTTCTTACCTTCTGCATTTCCCATCATTCCCTCACAGTTTCTCTCCGTGTAACCCAGGTCTGTCTCATTCAAGCTCTCCTCCCACTGCTGCGTTTTCTCCATTTCTTTCCTTCTTTTATCTTTTCTCTTTCTGCAGCCTTTCCTCTCTTTCCCCCTCCACCCATCTCTTCCCATTGGCTCGCTCTGTTTCCCTCTCCTCTCACCGTGAGTATGTTGTATTCGGAGGCAGGAAAAGCTTTCCTGGAGAACACCATGCCAGTTGTGGGGTTGATGGTGAATATCCCTTCCTCCTCCTCCTCGATGGTGTAGGTGATCTGGCTGTTCTGGCCCTGGTCACGGTCTGAAGCAATCAGCCTGTAGACGGGCAGTGGCATCTCTGAGGCATCTCTCTCAGGGAGCTGCACCATGAAGAGCTTGTGGGGGAAACTGGGAGGACTGTCGTTGGCATCCAGGACTTGTATCACGACTCTGCTGGTGGACTTCAGGGCTGGCTCTCCGTTGTCGGAAACAGCCACCTGCCAGCAAGCAAAGGGAGTAGGTGACAGAGCTGCTGGTGGTGACCCAGCACATGAGCAGCTGTCCCGATGGGCAATGACTAAACTAGGGTTTTTGTGTGGATCTGCTTTTGTAGCTCAACACCTTCAGAGACATTGCTCCTCTCTGTAGGGTAAAATCTGGTGGCTGTAGCTGGCACTGCGCAAGGCTTGTGCGTGCACGGGGAGATGCGCCTGCAGGGCTCCTGCTTGCAGTTGCTCAGGGCAGTGGGTCAGATCCCGCTGCTGACTCAGGCTGTTGGGCATTAGGGGTCACACAACTGAAAACGTTTGTATCGCAATGGCTTAGCAAGTTATCACCCATCCTCACTTCGCTGTGCCTGTGCATGCTCCCAGCATGTTGCATTGCAGAGAGAAATGTATTATCCTCCATCTCCCTGATAGACTGCAACACCTCAAGATCCCTCTAATGTAAATACACATAGCTCGGAGCAGCTAAGGATGGGGGCAGGTAACACAAAGCTACACAGCAATGTCTGATACAATGAGATAAATGAGGGTGGATTTCTCTGGCTTGCTCTTTCCCCCATAACTGATTATCCATCCTGCTAGAGGACAATTTCAGTCCTCTTCCCGCATTCCCACAGCTTCCAGAAGAGGCCTTTAGCTCCAGTCTTCAGTGAGGAAATAATAAACCCCGCAGTACTACTGCAGCTGTCTCTTAGGGCAACATACACCATTTAATTAAGTTTCCCAGCAGTTGGGAGCTGATGGGATGAGATTCTTTCTCTGTGCTCCAACTTGCAAGGAAAGCTCTTTGAGGACTTAATACACTTGTAGGTAAATAAAGCTAATTACAATCATCATTACCCACCTCTAGGATATGTTCAGCCTTGTATTCTCGATCCAGCTGCCGTGAAGTCGTAGAAATCAGACCTGCCAAGAAAGAAACCCTTTGAGCTCCGAGACTCAACGTCCGAGGAAGGCCAAGGCAGATCAAATCCCCGCACGCCCCACATCAGCCTGCCCGCCTGGCCTGGTTCAGGTTCCCTTTGTGACCAGAGGAGAAAGACAGATACCCCCAGAGGGCAAGTTGTCCACTTCCAGTGTGAATCCCTGTGCAGAGGTGCTGCTCTCGCGCCTCTGATTACCGACACCGCAGAGGAGGGGGAACACCTACCAGATGCCTGCCTCAGTTGAGGGTTGTCAAGGCATTTGGTGAGAAAGGCTGCAGGACCGTGAAAACAAAACTTATCTTGTGCCTCTAAGTAAGAAACATTCTGCAGGCGCTGGCACAAGTTTGGCCTCTTAACAAGTCTCAACTCCTATTTTCCCTGTGTTGAACCTTGCTCTTTGTAATTTACAGTGTTTTGACAAAAGTTTTGTCTTCTGTCTTGGGAAATACCCTCTATTCTACCGCTAGAACAAATGCATTCAGGCTAAAAATAAGGTACACAGTCAATAATAATGTTGGTATGTTATTTAAGCCTTGCTGAGAGACAGGGTGAATCCTCTAACAATTGCAAGATTTGAGGGATTTCTGAAAAATACACACTAGTTTAACCTCAGGGAATAGGTTGGATGCAGGAGGGAGGAATTGTGGCTATAATAAACTAGAGTTTGAAAAAAATCATCATCATTGTTTCTTTTTGGCCTGTCAATGACTAAGCTGAGTAGATGCAAGTGTGGAAACGATGGAGCTGAGGCTTGTGTTTCCATGTCTGGTTTGGTAATAGTCCTTATCAAGTGCCTTGACTCTTCACCTTTGGGGAAAATTAGCTCTAGACCATTTTCACAACTGTGTTACAGATGATGGAAATTGTATACATAATGCACGATTTTCTGACAGTCATCAAGTCTGACACCTGTGAGTGTTTTTGTCTGTTCCCCGCATCTCCTGCTCCCAGCGGTCAGTGTTATTGTGATGTTCATTCCCCGTGAAGGGAAGTCCTGCTTCCTCGCACAAACAGAGGGCAGGGTGAATTTTCCTGACCCCCACAGGCAGCGATACAGGATTGTGCTACTCTGGGAAATGCTTCGCACGGGAGGCAGCGTGCGTTTGCAGTGGTCTGAGCACGTGCACTTGTGCACCCTGAAAGACTTCTAAATCAGAGTTGCATGAACCCATCTCAACTCTCATTTCTGGTCCAAAGCCAAAAAGTTTTAATTAATAGTATTGTTTTCAGTTGTATCGTACTTCTTTGGTGTATTGCTGTCTGAGCATGACAGGCAGGAGAAAATTCGAAATGGCTGCAGGAAACGCTGGGCAGCTGAAGGAGGGAGCGCGGAGCAGCTGCTTGGAACAAGACTGTTGTTAACCGTTTCCACTTGTTCCTTGGGATTATTCGTATTTGGCACCAGCCGCTGCACTAAACATTTATTTGGTGCCTTTACAATCATAAATCAACACTCCTTGATGTGTTACGGCAAGATGGTTTGAAAGACTCTGTTTGCTTGTATGTCATGGATTATTTTTTTTTCTTTCTCCCTAACGTTCTGTTTGACATCTCGGCAGGTGAAGAGGGCTCAGCAATGGCCTGAGAGCACGCTGGCTGAGGAGCTTTTGAATGCCTCCTAGGCTTGTGGGAGGCTGTAGGGCGCCAATAGCAGCAAAACTCTTGATATGAATGGAGATGCTCTCTTAATGGGGGCCTAAAGAAGCAATTGCAGCCGTGGTTCACTGAGATTTCTGATGCCTCTGTACACGTTGCCAATAGGCTGGATAGGACAGGGGAGGGAAGCCTAAAACTCCAGCTGCCTCAGGGGATGGTTCACAATTTCGGCCTAACAAGCCCACAGGACACATAGCTAGATATTGACAGTGGAGCCACCCAATACCCGTTTGCACGCTGGGGATATTTCTAGTCTATTGGATTGCAAAATCCAGTTGCAACAGACTAATACCTTGTTTGCATTTGGTTACTGCATGCCAGCTGATGGAAGGTAACTTAAACCACTCTGAAGTGATTATTTGAATTTGCCTGGCCACACCCTGAAATTCTTTCGTGGCCTAATGGTACAAATGAAAGAAAACAGGATCATAGCTGAGCTTTCTAGAGCTGGAGAAGAAGGGCTGTAGTGAAGGCAGATGAACTGGAACTTAATGACTATCTTGAATGTCTGTACCACTGAAGATGCTCAGATCTGACTCCGTTCTGTGTCACAGACCTGTACCGTATCCCAGCTGGGAGTCTTAACGAATGGCGTTTTGGGGTTTAGCCCAGACCTGAGTCACAAGTGGCTTCTCCTCCTGACCCCAGGGAAACTCCCTCTGTCCTTTACCCTGTGCTACCCTGCAGCTCCCAGTGCCCCTCTCCAGAGCCAGTTACCACTCTGCCTTGAGATCAGAAAGCTCTGGTGGTTAACGGTTAATCGCTCTAATTCCCGTACGGAGCCGTGGTGCTGTGCGCCTGCCAAGATGCACAAACTGCCAGCAGTGTTCACACGGCAGCTGAGCACCCAGAGACAGGGAGACGGGGATCGGACGTGGTGCTCGAGAGAAGCCAGCTGGAATTAATGCATATTTTTATTTGTTGCTACTTGGTTATACACCCTGTGAAGCCAGAGGGCTAAAATGGAAGTGGAAAGTGCTATTAAAGGTGAACTGCCGTCAGCTTTTGTGGCCTGGGGAAACAGTTCCTCGGTTCTTTCTGCTGCCCCCTACAAGGACCTGGGAAGAGCACGTTTCGTTTTTCATGAGACTGTTTTGTATGTGCACGTGCATGTGTGTGAGCTACCAGTGCAGTGCCTGTCCCTCTGGAAAACACCAGCCAGCCCATCCCACGGGACATGTGATCGAGTGGGTGTCTTTTATTTGTGTACTTGTACAGAATCACAGAATGGTCAGGGTTGGAAGGGCCCTCTGGAGCTCCCCCAGTCCAACCCCCTGCCACAGCAGGGTCACCTCCAGCAGTGGCACAGGACGGCGTCCAGGCGGGTTTGGGATGGCTCCAGAGTGGGAGACTCCACCACCTCTCCGGGCAGCTGTGCCACTGCTCTGCCACCCTCAAAGGAAAGAAGTTCCTCCTCATGTTAAGATGGAACTTCCTATGCTCAAGTTTGTGCCCGTTACCTCTTGTCCTAAACGTGGCCCTGAAGTTTTCCGCTGAGTCCTAGAGAGACTGAACAAAACTGCCAAAGGTCCTAATTGCACTTGGCCAATTAGCCAAGCTCTGCATTCACCTGCAGGTCCAGAAATGACCCCTTCTGTTGCTTGCACACAGACAGGCACAAGCTCTGCTGTAGCAGCCTACCTACACACTGCAATGGGAAAGGACTGTCTGCAATTCTCCTGCTTGCTGCCTGGAAAGGGGAGAGAAGAAAGCTGGTCGTGTTGGAACAGGAGCAGCAAAATTAACAGTGCATTGTTGTCAGAGAACAAAAAATAATAATAACTTCTGCTGGCAAGAGCAGGGCTGGGGTGGAGGTTGCTGGCCCCCTGCCCTTGCTGTAGGGAGGAAAATCTAAGATAGTGAAAATAGCCAGAATCAGGTTTGCAGGCACTGGGGCTTTCAAAAGAGCCTGAGAAGGGAAGAGGTGGTTCTCCTGAAGTCCTCTTTCTGTTGTTCCACTGTTGCTTCCATTTCAACCTCTCTTTTCTTCTCCTCCTACCACCTCCCATCTTGTTCTGACCCTGCTTTGCACTACTTTGTGCTCAGCCAGTGGTATGTTGGCTCAGGGAGCAGCAGTGCAACCGTCCCTCAGATTTAAAGAGCAGGCTGTGTCTGGATGTCCTTCCGTGCAGAGAAATGCAGGGAACCACAGGCCCGTGGGGAAGCCCGTAGACACAGACACAGCACGAGCAGCACCAGAAGAACAAGCAGTAGATAAGAGCTGGAGTTGAATAGTCCAAGGTAAAAGGATTCTCCAAACAGCCTTTCAGTGGGATGAATGGCTTCATCCTGACTCTTCCTGCCACAGCCTCCTGGTTCCTCCTGGTCCTGTCTGGACTGGAACCCACTTCACATCAGGGACTTCAAACCCTGCACAAAACAAGCTGAAAACCTTTCCAGCAAAAGAATACCCCAAACCCTACTATCTCTCCATCTCTCCATGTATCTATCTATCTCTCTGTCTCCCACAAACACTGCTCTGCACCAGCTGCCAGGCTGGGCTGGAGAGATTCCATCGCCGATGGCAGAAAGCTTTCATCTCACTGCGCAGTTTTATTCCCTCTTCTCATTAGCCTTTCATTTATTTTCCCTCTTTTTTTTTTTTTTTTCCTCCACCCTCTTTGGGGAACTGAGAGCTGGAAGAGCTTAGAGCCCTTATGTGGTAGTTCAGGGATGCTGGAGCAGCCAAGCCCTGCTGAGGGACAGTTATCACGGCCATCCCTGTCTCCTTGCAAGGCCTCAGGAGGAGAAGTCACGGGGCCTTGCTGGGTATGTCTCCACTGGCCAGCTCACCCTCGTGTCGAGATACTGGATCAAACACACAACAAGCCTGCTCCAGGATCAGAAATAGGTTACTTGCAATAGTGTGGCACTGTGCCCTGAATAATTATCCAGGGCTATTCTGGGTGTAGACCTGCCTATTGTAGCCGTAAATCAGGACCTTAATTCCTACTCGTGCACGGGATGAGGACAAGCTTCCTCCTCCCCCCCCCTCTGCCAAGGGGCTCCTACCAGGAGTGCCCTGCCTAGGAGAGACCCAGACTGATGTGCTCTGGCTTATTTTAGTGCCAATGTGACTTATTTGTCCTTTGATGCCAGTGTGGAATAGGAGGAGAGGTCTCGATCACAGTCTTCTCCACATGTAGGAGTCTCCCTTCTGATCCGGGTGCTGGAGGAACTCCTGACACACGCAGATTGTCCTGTCCTTTGCACAAATCGTGTGACTAAGAGCAGCGGCCTCTGTGGTTTCCTCTTGAAACTTCAATGTTTATCATTGAATAATGTGACAGAGATTCAGCTTCATCACAGATAAGCAGCTCTGCCTACTCAAACTCTTTTGCTGTCATAGGATTTGGGACTGACCACGGAAGGAGTATTGGCAATCTGGATCATATAGATCTCTGGCATTTCAAGAACTGAAATATTTCTGGGTCTTTTTGTGATCATTTCCTCAAGGTAGTAAAACAAGAGATGCATTTATTGCATTTGAAAAACAAAGGACATGTCCTAACTAAAAATCCAGAATGAACATCAGTGGTGTAGTAGCACTGTAGTGCTCAGATACTTGCAGTGTTTTCTCTTGTCTCCTGTTCAAATGTAAGTCATTCGATTTGCACTGCACTGGGATAACCCTTTTTTTGAATACAACCCCGCACTGATGTGAATGACCAGGAACTGAAAGACCCAGCTGTTCATCTTCCAATGCTGCGCTACCAGGCTGAGACCAAAGATTATATTTTTCTTCTACTTAACAGATCAAATAACATGCCCTTGTCTGCAGAATGAAAATATCACAGGGTTTCCAATAAGCTGCCTACAGCCCTGAAATTTAGACAAGCTGTGATATTCTTTCTGGCAGCAGTAGCAGATGACTTCTCTTAGATACTGTAAGCATAAAGATATAAACTGCTCAGTTTGTGCCAATGTTTGCAGGTAATTATTTGTTCATTTGGGTGACATGCAAGTAAAACAACGGATAACTGAATCCTCATCAGGCTTGGAAGCAGGTCCTTAAACAACCTCCAAGCTCAGGGTTTAAAGAAGAGACCTCCAGCAACTGTCCAAGAGATAAGATCAGCTCATGGGTTTTTTACAGGACTGACAAACTTATCACTCTTCACATGCAAATTACCTGACTGTAGATAGTGATGGATAGGAGATGACTCATACCCAAGAGAGCTTTTTTTGTCTAAGATGGGAATTAAAGGGTTGGCTTAGAGGTGAGGTGTCTCATTAGCAAACATTCAGATTTTGCCAGTGTCGCTTATTTTACCATAAAACATGACAGCCATGGAGCGCGGCTTTGTAGGGCTGTGCTCATGCTGGGTTGAAAGTTTTGCCTGCTGCCTGCGGCATAGAGAAGGCTGAATTCCCTGCAGGGTGCGTGGGTGCGGGCTGGTGCTCAGCAGATGAGGGGAGCTAGCCTGGTGTCCTGATAGCCGTTTCTGCTCAACATCCCATCAAAAAGGCAGTGGTCTTCTAAAATAGGGCCTCTGAAGGCACCTCTCCGTGGAACCCAGCATTTGTCCAAGCTGTCCGTGGGGCTGATATGTGCATAGTTGGACTATGTGGGAAAGTTGGATGCAGGGCAATGCCCTGACCTGGCTAAAATGCTTCTGACAGTGGAGATAGCTACAGCTGGGGCTACAACTGGGGCTAGCAGTGGTCACAGCTGACATCTCCAGGTGTATCTAGATGGTGCCACATAGAGACACCCTACTTATCTCTTGCAACCAGAAGGATTTCAGTGTTTCAGCGTAACAATTTCTTTCCAAACATCCCGCTCCTAGCCAGCTGTAGAGGACTGCCAGAGAGCCATTACACCACAGCTAACAAGTAATTGAGAGCTACAGTAGCCTTTTTCAATACATCCAGCTCCTGTCTCATCTGAGAGCAGGCCTCTATCCCGCTGCAGTAGGTGAACTGCTTTTATCATCCGCAGGAGATCAAAGTCATGCAATTAATCCTCTCCCATACTCAGGCTCTGCGCCCTCCCTTCCCTCTTCTCCCAGGAGCTGATGGAGTGAAGGGCTCGGCACGGCTTTCCTTGCCAGACTGGCCCAATGTCAGCTCTGCTGGGATAGTTTGAGGAAGCTGTTTACACAAAACATCAGCGGGTTTTTGATGGCTCTGAAAGATCTGGTAATTAATCCTCAGATGAAAGATACAGTCTAGGAAGATGGCAGAAGAGGCTTACTACACTTACTACATTAATAGCACCGGAGAACGGGTGGAGCCTTTAAATGCAGTGGGATTCATTTTTATTAATCCTGCCTTGGTCTGTCTCAGGAACAGATAGTCACCTCCAGCAGGGTGTTTCCTGGCTCAGGCTGTGCAATAGGGCAGTTGTTTATAAGGGAGAAGATTAAAAGCAACTGCTTGGTTCTGTTTAGGGTTTTGAAAGTAGCACATTTGTGTCATTCTAAGAGCCATCTGGATGCAAATAGCAGCCCTCAGGTTGAGGGTTTCAATCCTCAGCCTCCCCACGCAGTGTATTTGGAGACTAGGACTTTTGCTGCAGAAGGAAGGTGTGACAAAGGCAGCTGTGTGGGCTGTTTATATAGAATATGTAACATCCTCTGGGCACTTGGAAGCCTCAAAAACAGATGCTGAGTTGGGTCAGTCTTACCTGTAATGAGGTTAATGGTGAAGAGTCCTTGAGGATTTCCAGTTAGGATGTGAAAAGTCAGTTTTCCCTCTGAGCTAGAGTCTGGATCTAAAGCATCAAGCTGAAGGACGGACGTGTTTGGTGGGGAATTCTCCATCACAGAGGCATAGAAGACAGGTCTGGACATCTGAGGTGGGTTGTCATTTGTGTCAGTGACTTCAATGTAAATTTCAGTCACAGAAGACAGAGGAATTGTTCCCAGGTCAAGAGCTAGGACTGTCAGCCAGTAGTGAGATGTTCCTTCTCGGTCGAGTGGTCCTATGGTCCGGATGGTGCCTAGAAAAATGACAGAAAGTGCTTGTGAGGGATTTAAGGAACTCAGATAACTTTGTCCTTAATGCCAGACCAGTCTGTGTCTCTAGTCTGCTTCCTGGTCTTTGCTGCAGGTATAAACTGTGGCACCAACCTTGTATAGCTGTGAGATTGTGTGGAAGGTGAGGGCTTGCTTGTGCTGAGGGTAATTTAGTACACTAGTGAAAGGGAAGACTTCAGTATTTTGGGGGAGGACAGACATTGATTTTCCGTTATTTTAAGGAGACAAACCCTGCTTACTGCTCCCCAGATAAAGGGATGCACATTGTACATCCCTGCACAAGCAAGGAAGATTTGAATGCACGGAACTTTGTAAAGAGAGAGAATATAGAAATGCCCTGTTGGGTCAAAAAGTCAGGCCAAACACAGCAGGTAGTTTAAGCCTTTAAGGTGCACCATTAAACTAAGCTGTCATTACCTGTGTCCTTTTCAATGTGGAAGACGGACAGGCCAGTGCCCTCTCGGAGGAAATATTGAACCTCTCCATCTTTCCCCTTATCGATATCTTTTGCTGTGACCATCATCACTGATGTGCCCTCAGGGCTGTTCTCCTGCACCCAGCCTTTGAAGACAAAGGAGGCAAAGCGTGGTGGGTGCAAGTTCTCGTTGACATCAAGGATGTTCACTTCCAGGTGGCAAAGGGAAGAGCGAGAGAAGGGCTTCCCACCGTCACTGACCTGCACGGTTAGATTGTAAGAGTCCTTCTTCTCATAGTCCAGCTCCTTCTCCAACCGGAGTGCCCCGGTCAGCTTATCCACATGAAACATCATCTCATCATCATTAATGAGGCTGTACCTCACCTCACCCCCAGAGCCAACGTCTGGGTCAAAAGCCTCCAGAAACAGAAGAATGGTTCCCACAGGTAGGTCCTCTGGGACCTTCACACTGTTGAGGGCTGGGAGGCATTGCGGGGTGTTGTCATTTACATCCTCCAGAGTCACAATGAGATCTGTAACAGAGAACAGCTGGTAGCCTGTTTTGGGCTGGTCTCTAGCTTCTATTTTCAGGACATAGCAAGGCCACAATTCTCTATCCAGGGCACCTGTAACTGTCACTTCTCCAGTGACACTGTTAATGGCAAACTTATCAGTGGGGGTTAGGAGAGAATATTTTACTCTCCCATTGTCATCTGTATCAGCGTCTTCTGCTTTCAGTTGCGCTATTGTTGTCCCTGTTGCTACATGTTCTGGTATTGCCACCCAGTAGGCACCTTGTGGGAATTTAGGAGTGTTATCATTGGTATCCAATACATTCACAGCCAAGAGTTTCCAAGATGATTTTTGTGGTGTGCCAAGGTCGTACACAGTAATGTTAAGAATGTAGAAGCTGGTTCGTTCATGATCTAGAGGAGAAAGGACTTGAAGGAGACCCAGTTCCAGGTCAATGGTAAAGCAACTGTCATCATTTCCATCTGAGATCACATAGACTAGTTTGCCATTAAAACCAGTATCAGGATCAATAGCTGAAAGGTCAGCAATAGTTGAGTTGATGGGAACAGTCTCTATGATATCAATAGATCGTGGAAAGCTGTCATCAAACTTTGGAGCGTTATGGTTTATAAGGTGCAAGTTCAGAGATGTTTCATCATCCTGCCCATGGCCTTGAGACTGAGACTCAATGGAGTGTATGATAGTTTCTGTTAGTTGTTTCAAGACTCCTGTTTCCTCACACTGCATTTTGACGGGGAGACCTTGGCTGACCACAGTGATATTTACAGATGTTGGCAAAGCATAGTTCTCTCCATCTGTTGCAGTTATTTTCAAAGAGTAGAAAAGTGGTGGTTCAGAAGGAAGATCTCGCAGAGATATTCTAAGGGATATTACTCCAGAGATGGGATTCAGTTCAAAATGCCGTAACTCATTGCCAGATTTGATTTCGTATTTGATATGTTGCAGCTCATCACTGTCAATTGCAGAGACCGTAGCCACAGGGTTCCCAACAGGAAAGTCCCGTGGGATGGTGCCACTGCAGCTTGCCTTCTCAAACACAGGAGCATTGTCATTGACATTGCTCAGCATGAGGGAGACGTACACCTCTGTTTCATGGCGGAAAGGTGAGCCCCAGTCAGATGCCCACACTCGCAGATGATACCATCTCTGCATCAACTCATAGTCCATCGACTTGGAGGTGGAAATGATGCCAGAATAGGGGTCAATGACAAAGGGAACTGATTTCTGGTTAGCTATGGTGTAGGTGACAAAGCCATTGTCTCCTTCATCTTCATCTGTAGCCCTTACTGTTAAGACACTGGTACCAGGAGGAACATTTTCATCAAAGGCCCCACGGTATGAAGACTGAGTAAAACTTGGAGCATGATTGTTGCAGTCAGTGATGTCAATGACAACAGTCGTGGATGCATGACTGTTAACGGTTCCAACTTCCAGTTCAAAACGAGACTGCTCATGGAAGTCCATTGCTCTGACTGTAGTTATCAGTCCAGTGTGAGGATTGATTTTAAAGCTTGTGCTGTCAGAAGTAGGTCTCAAAATATATTTAAGATTTGGGAAGGCTGGTGTGATCTTCACCATAACAACTTGGCTTCCAGCTGGGGAAAATTCACTGAGCTGGACCCGGTACACTTCTTTCTCAAACCTGGCAGAGACATACTTGGAGGGAGGAATATGGATAACTTTAATAGGAGAGAACAGTGGTGGCTTGCTTTTGTCCTTGGCTTGCAGGCTGAGGTTGAAACCAAATGGGTAAAGTAGCCAGTTGATCTCTTTGGTTGACACAATCATGAACTCAGTGCTCCCAAAGTAGGATTTGATGGCTTTGAAATGTCTTCCCGGATCTCCATCCACAAAGTCAACCGAATCTATCCCAGCTTCTGAGTCACCACTTTCTACAGACAGAGTTGCATAGAGAAAGTCTTCGGCTGAGTCAGGTGATGTCACCTTCACCGAGGAGATAGAAGGGGGTTTCCTGGCAGATGGCTCCACTTGGATCATGAGACTAGCCAAGTTCCCAAAGCCATTCCCCTCTGTGATCCTTCGCATTCTGTCCACAGCCAAAACCTGCAGGTGGTGCCTGCCCCGATGGGTGCTGTTCAGCCTGCCTGTGGTCATAACTGCTCCTGTGGTGGGATGGACGGTGAATAGGTTGGACTTGGTGTTGAGGGCATAGTAGAACTCGGCATTCTGGCCAGCATCAGCATCAGTGGCGCTGAGTGTGCTGACCACTGTTTTCAGAGGAGTGTCTTCTCTGATGAACACTTTGTAGGAGGGGGGTGAAAAGAGAGGTTTCAAGTCATTTCTGTCCAGAATGTGGATCAAGACTTTTGCCCAGGCTTCGTAGGCAAAGGTGCTCTCTGTGGCCTTGATTATTAACATATAACTGTCTTTGACCTCCCGGTTTAAAAGTGCTGTGTTGCTGCTCCTGGTTCTTATTCTCAAGAAACAGAAATCCCCGATCACGTGCTCCTCTGTTTTAAAGAGACCAGTGTTGTCTCCAGAGGCTATTCTGTATCTGATGTCCCACTCAGGGTCTGTCTTGTAAATACCCATTTTGACATAGCTCTCCACGTAGGTCTTAGGGGCTGAATTCTCATAGATGGTGGCATTGTAGAAGAAGTGGGTGAAGTGCAGAGGGGAAGTGTTGCCTTTCTCACAGCTCGCCTTGCGGACCACACAGTGCATCAGGAAAACAGCAAAACTCAGGAAGTGCCTCCTGATAGTGACTTCCATGGTGTGGTGTCTCCTTGGGTCCTGTAGGTGTAAAAGGAAGAACATTCGTAATTTTTATTAAGGCCAATGTGTTAGAGGAAGAAGTCCCCTTGGGCTCAGCCTCACCTCCCTGCTCTGTCTACCCCAACTTTGCTGATGCAGTTGTTAGCTCAGCTCTACTTCCCTCTGTCCCAGTGAGAGACCTCTCCTCCCACATCCCCGTGCTGGCTTAGATCCATTCACTTTCCTTCAGTTTTTGCCCTTGTAGAGGTCAAAATGTGAAAAGCTGTGTAAAATGCTCTGATCAGGCTGACTTCCTATTCTGCAAACGATGTCTCCCTCCGTTCATTCTGCCTTCTCCATAGTCAAACAGCACATTTGAAGTCTCTACCCCAATCCAAACCTCACTTCTGTTTTGTTTCTCCATCCTCCCTTCTCCACCTTAACTTCTCTCTTAACTTCCTAATTTTCAAGAGTCAATATACAAACTGTGATTTGATGTCTCTCCCCATGGCTTGTCTTCCCTTTCCTCTCCCTCGCTACAGCAACCTGTTCTCCTTCCCTAGCAGAGATGCCCTGCTAAACTGTGCAAATTCCTTCTGAATGGCTAGCACTACAGTGTGGCCTCTTCGACAACTTTAGCTCGGGTCCTAGTCAAGTTGCATCTCAGTTACTGCAAAGTTCTTCTAATTCGCAGGTCTGACCCTGGCTGCCTCCTCTGTGTCGCTTTAAAGAGCAGATTTCTAGCAAGGCACTTTGACCATGTCCCCATCAGCTGCTGAGTAATCTCTCTGGTTCCTCCCTTCTCATGGCAAAGCCCCAGGGTCAGGATTCCTGCAGAGGATCTGCCATCCATGACCACCCGCCATCAACTTCCTTCTCTAACGACTCCCAAACATCTGCAGCTCCATAATTTGTCTCCGTGAACAAGGTGTATCAAAGAAGGAACTGGGGAGCACATATGTGATTAACAAGGATGTAACTTTATTAGTGAGCTTTGCGGAGCTTGTTAAAGGATCAAGGCCTGTTCTTTTCAAAAGCTAAGTGCGTGCTGCTGTGTGTGCATTTAAGGGTTGAAACCAGGGATAAGCTAAATATAGGTGCATATATTTCCCCTAAATATCCCAGGAGATCTTTATCTAGAACTGTTTCTTCCTCTTTTAAATTTAAATTATATATCAAGTACCTGCCAGTCATTTGGCACATTCCTGATTTAAACAGGGAAGACTTGTTTTTCCAGACACTTTTTCAAGACTCATCTCTTTAAAAGCCAGAACTAGTTCAATTTATAAGTCAAGTCGAATGTTAGGAACAAATTATCGGAGTCTGACTAACAATATGTGTCATATTCTCTTACGGAGATATCTAATTACCGATAAATACAAAGCTGTAAATTTCATACATCCTTCAAATCCCTTTGTCCACGGTAAATAGATGCCAACCATCCAGCAGTCTCCCTGCTGTGGTCATTCCTCTTTGAAAAAAGTGGTCTGAAGCAGAAGTGAAACTACCAGAATTTGTAGAGAAGTCAACAGAATTTGCGTTTGACAAAATTCAATCTCATTTTTTTTATGACATAATTTCATTTCTAGGAAATACATGTTCCCAAATGCACAGCAAATGGAAAAAAATCTTGGAGGACAGGGTTAGGTGATCCAGAAAGGCATGTGGTTCCTTCTGAGAAGTTGAAAACCATGTTCTTAAAAGCTCTGCTTGTTACTTAACAACACTTAAGAGTTTTGCAGCATGTAGGGACTTGCCTAGAGCTGCTCCCTTCCAACATTTTCAACTGCTGAACCTGGAAAGAAGATGTATGCATGCTGCATGTGCGTGTGTCTACTAGGACTGTGGAGCAGGAAAAGTCACATACAATTCAGAGTAGAATAAGACAGCAGAATAAAACAGCAACAAAAAACAGTGCTGTTCCATGAACAGCAGAATTAATGAAGCCGATTGCTTTGTATCTGGGCTAATTGACTTTTTAATTGAATTGTACTGAAATGGCAATGTGAACTCATCTCTTATAAGACATCAGACAACCCACAAGGCAGAGACGTTATGAACTCCACAACCACAAGAAAAGCTGGAGCCAGAGCACATGCCTTCTTGGGCACCAGCAATTCAACATGGGAGGACAACCTTGAGCAAGGAGTGGGTTTTCTGGCGTTTAACAAGATGCAAACTTTCTTCTGAATCTCTCCTGGAATGTCCTTAGCCTCACTCTTGCCTGTAGATTTCCTGACATTTAAGAAGGGCTTCACTTACATTGCTGTTTTTCCCTCTGCGGGGGCATTACCAGGGTTGTACACTGCTGTCCAGCTAATTATTTTGCAAAAACCTGTCATGACCTCATATTTCTGAGAGCCTTTCTCTCAATTACAAGCTGGGCTGAAAGCAATCAATGGCTTCAGCAGTTATTATGAGGGATGGAGAGTAACTATGCACATGGGGCATGAGGCAGAAGCCTCATTTCCTCTGGAAATGATCTGAAACTTTGAAAGGCACAGCCAAAATTCAGGGAGAATTTTCTAGGAGGCATCACTGACAGCTTTTGAAGTCTAATAGTTTCTTTTTGTGGCAGGACTCATGCCCAAAGCCCCAACATTAGCACAAAGAGCCCGTCATGTCCCCTGACAACAACTGCCTGTGCTCTGAGACATGCTATTTCATCACCTTTATTACTGCATGTGCATCTGCTTGAACAATTTCTGTACCAATATTGCTGGGAAATCATAGAATCATAGAATGGTTTAGGTTGGAAAGGACCTTGAAGATCATTGAGTTCCAACCCCCCTGCCATAGGCAGGGACACCTCCCACCAGCCCAGGTTGCCCAAGGCCACGTCCAGCCTGGCCTTGAACACCTCCAGGGACGGGGCCTCAACAACCTCTCTGGGCAACCTATTCCAGTGCCTCACCACCCTTCTGAAAAACTTCTTCCTAATGTTTAATCTAAACCTGCTCTCTTCCAGTTTGAAGTCATTCCCCCTCGTCCTGTCACTACATGCCCTAGTAAAAAGTCCTTCCCCAGCTCTCCTGTAGGCCCCCTTTAGGTACTGGAAGGCCGCAATAAGATCTCCCCAGAGCCTTCTCTTCTCCATCCTATCACTGTTTGAGCAGTTCCACACAAGTCCATGTTTGTCCTCTCTTATTTTACCCTTTAGTAAAAGAATGAGATAGAGAGGGTTGGTGACACTAGTGTCCTTCAAGAGTTGGCCTATTCCAGTTGAGTGTCCTGGGGCTCCCAGGAGAGCTCGCAACTTCCCACTCCAGGACCAGAAACCATCACCTACTACCTGTAGCCTGGAGTTTCCTCTTTAGCAGCGAAACAATGATGCACTGGATGTCTTGTTTCTTTTTCTCCAGCATGGTTTTAATGTAATTTGAAAAGTAATAGATCTCCCAGGAGATAACTGTGCAGCCCCTGCTCTGTCACCTGCTTCTGGGATCATTTACACCACATTCACAATGCAAAACCATTCACAGGTGGGACTGGGACATTTCCAAAGGCCGTGGGGAAGCTCAAGAGAAAACCAGGGCGCAGTGCTGTGAACAGAGAGCAGATCTGGTTAACTACTGCCTTGGCTCAGCCCCAGGGAAAACCCCGTTGGAACTGTCCCTGGAAGGTGTCAGTAACGAACTAGCAGAAATGAGGTGGGTTTCTATGACTTTTGTACTGTGGGTGGGAAAGCTGTGTATAACGTGAAAACGGCATAAAATTGATTTAGTAGCCCTTAAAATCCCGGATGTAGGTGGCTGTCAAGGAGGGGCAGCGCTGCCAAGCTCAAAGGTCCTTGCAATGGAGTTGAAGGATCTCCATGTTGAAACTGGGTGAAATCAACTGCGCCTGCAAAAGATTTTTCCTGTAGATTAGCAGAAACATTTTTCCTGTTTTTCTGAGCTGTGCTACCCCGTGTCCTTGTGCTGACAGTAATTAGTGCATGATCCATGGGACCAGTGGCAAGGGCCATACCTACTTCAGGGCTGCCAGATCAGCTGCAAGCATTAAACACTTAAACACCCTCACCTGCCTCTGGTCCCTCATCTCATGGGATCAGTTATTTCTGCTTCTGAAAGCTGTCTGCTTCTCTCTTTTGTGGCTCCCCTGTGCACAGATGCCCTTCTGGAGTTAGTTGCACGTGGAGAGGCAGATGTGTTGGAGAAAGCCCATCGGTGGGATGGAGTGAGAAAGGTAAGGCACGCTCCTGACAGAGGGAAATACCAGGGCATCATTATGTGGTGATTCAGCCTCCTCTCCTAATCACCAGGTGAGGATCAGAGAGCCTCGAGGGGCTTCGCCCTCAGCCCTGTAGATGCAAACTCCCCGCAGAGCGAGTAAACATTCGGTGTATCTCTAATCAGAGCCTAGGCGCGCGTCTAAATTTAACATCCAAATTGTGATCCTCTGTCAAAGACATGCCCAAATCTGTTGGTTTGAAATGAAGGAACAAACACAGCACTGAGGTTCAAAGCGCGTGCGTGGGGAGGCCGTGGAGATGGGTGATTTGGGGGGGATTGGTGCAGGGCACGGCTACTCTGGCCAGCTGGGGCATGGTCTGGGGGGGCTGTCTGGAGGGTCCTCTCGGGGCTCTCCTGTGATACGGGGGCTGCTGTGTTTGTCGGCCATGTTGCAGAAAAGCGCTGCAGTCTGCCAGGAAGCAGGTGTGGCCCCAGCCCCACCTTTCGATTCCCTTCAAGAGGAGCATTTAAAAGCAATAAAAACCCCAAACAAAAAACAAGGTGAGTGCTGAGTGCAGTAAGGGCAGCATACTCCTCGCTAGCTGTGGTGGGGGCTTGGCCCAGAGTTTTGAGATCATAAGATTAGAGAAAAATCATCGTTTTCCTGGGGAAATAAGGACAGTTCTTCCCTTATTGCTTTTTTTGCCAGCACACATCTCAAACTCTCTTTCTTCACCTTTCTTTCTCTTTTGCTGACCCCCGGTCCCCCCTTCTCTCTCCCTTTTTTTCTTCACTACAAGAAACCGTCTCTCCCCTGGGATAGGTACCGATCAAAACCATCCCCAAGCACCTCAGCATCTTTGTTGGAGGCTATAAGCACTAGGAGCTGGGGGGGAAAAGGGAGATGAATAATCAGTGGTGGGGTGGTATAATGGTGGGTCGGTTTAATGGTGGGTCTGAATTTCAATGGCCATTGGGGAATAGGGACAGAGAGCAGAGGAAGTAAATCACATAAGATGGTGGGTACAAGGTTTTAGGGAAGTGAATTGGAGTTGGGACTCTGTCTTCTCCTGGTTTGGATGGCAGCTGAGCAGAAGGGGTTCAGCTACAGTTGGGGCAATATCCTTACAGCCGCCTGCCAAATGGGATCAACCAGAAAGCAGTCCCTGGGTTTTCCACGTTGGAAAGTCACAGATTAAAAAGTACGCTTCTTGTGCAGGTGTTGAGCCATGTCTGGGAGGTGTTTTGATTCCCGGCGCTGAAATAACCCGTGTATACCCTGCGCGGGGGCTGGGCTGCTTGGTTAATGTTTGCCCACTCCTCTGCCACAGCAATGCTGATGGGAATCAGATCCTTTTCCATTTGGTGCTTTGCTCAGTTTTGGCGAGTTCCCTGCCGGTCGCTCACAAAGCCAGGTCTGCGTGGTTTGAATTCTGCATGGAGACGAGTATTTTTTGAACTGTTTTCTTGGACTTTGAAAAACAAACCAACCCATCCCTTCCCAAGCCATGGCATGGAGCCATTCCCGTGACCTAGTCAGCATTTTTCTGAATGGGATGCTGAATGCAGGCTAGCGGCTGGTGCTCTTCTTGGAGATCCTGCTCCTGCCTTCAGTTGTGCAGTCTCTGCTTGGTTTTTCAGCAAAGCAGAAGAAATACATCCTGGAGGTACTACACAAAGCCAGAAAACTAATGAAAAGAGCCCCTGAAGTTATGCTGTTTCCTTCCTCAATGTATCTCGGGGTTTTCCAGTGCCTGTGGATGGTTTTCTTAGGGCTGATGTTTGCAGAACTGTGTTTTGCACCACCCTGCTTGGGGGCTGTGTTGGTGTGGGTACAGGTTTCTGCTGGACTTGCAGATTCCACCAGGGCGCAGTCGGGCTGTTCCTTCCCCATCTCGACTTTCCAATCTCCGAATGTCTTGGACAGACCTTTGGAAATTGTTTCCAGATTGCTAGACAGCCTGGAGCAAGGCGGCTGATTGTTTAAAACCTGGTGCGTGTGCCTTTTACAACTGAGGTCTGCCCTTGCTCAGAGTGACCTGTGAAACGCTGCTCCTGTTGCGCAGCGAGTGGCCCTTGGGCAGTGCTCACATCCTGCACCGTAACGGTTTCATGGTTCAGCTCTGTTCCTGGTGGTAAAGCAGTTGCGTGCTGACCGAGTGGGCTGTACTGGGGGCTTCTCAGCTGCAGAGCCATGGAAAGCCATGGGATTAATGAATGTCATGTATGGAGCAGTGACTCTTGGGCTGCTCAGCGTGCCAGGGGGTTGCATACAGGTCCCTGAGCAGATCTGATACAGTCCTGTGAACACCACAGAGATGCTTCTCCCATCATCAGCCAGCTGGGTCAGGCAGGTGCTTTAACCCTGGGCAGTTTGGGTCCCCTGGGGAGCTTGGACTGGCAGTCCCTAAGGGGTGTTGGAGGAACAGACTCTCTTCAAGGAGTTTAGGGGAAGCCTGTGAGTCATTAACTTGTGTGGGACAAGCTGGGCCCCAGGTTGGTAGACCTGGCATGGTGCCGGGACACTCTTTTTCTCTAGTCAGGCTGCATTGCTGCAGGGGTTGGTAAAAAATGCTTGATTCTGAGACAACATTTCCTTCCCTGGGTCTCATCTGCCACAGCCAGTGGACCTGTTGAGGGGTCCTGCTAGGATCGCTGTTCAGGGCTGACAGCGGGAGCATGGTGGGACAGTGTCCCTGAAGCGGTGAAGGCAGATGCGCAAGACATGCGTTAGATACACAGGAGAGGAGAGAGTGGGATGGTCTTCCACATGGGAAGGGTGGCTGCGAAGTGTTTAGTTACTCTGATGTCCAACTCCTCCTTCCCCCATACAGTTGAATGCTTTTGCCACCTTTATCACTGTGCCAATTTTTCACAAGTTGGATGCTCAGACCCAGACTGGCTCTAAGGGCACCTTCCCTCTATGCCATCTTACTGTGGCTTCCTCCAGCCAGCTGCCCATCCTCTTCCCCCTCGGACATCTCGCTCATTGCCCCATCCTTGTGGCTTTGTCTGTGCCCTGCTGCTCTACCTGCTGCCCTGGTTTGCCCCTCCACTGAAGCAAGCAGGCGCTGTGTGTCTTTGCCTCCAAAACTTGCACGTGAAGCCAAAGGCTTTCTCTTGTCATCCTTCCACCTGCGACGCACATTTGTGTCCAGTGCTCTGTGAGGAACCCAGGGAGAGCCTGATCTTGTGCTGCTGCCAACACCTAAGCCTGGCTCAGATATGTCACATAGCTGAGGTTTCTGTCATTGTTGTAAGCCTCCAGGAGCTCATCTGTTAGGCACAGGAGAACTTGAACAGGCTTGAACTCCCCGTAGAGTTATAAGGGTCAGTGATCTTTATCTGTCTTGGCATTGCAACATCATTCTAGAGCAAGAGTTAATCACATCGCTCCAAAGCTGTGGAGCCCTCGGTGGGGGTCTGGGGGTCTGAGGAAACCTTGCAGTGCCAACTGCCTTGCTGCTGGCTCCTGTCCCAGGGAAAGCGTGGCATCATGGAGGTTGACTTGCTTGTGCCAAGGGTAGGGAGAAGCACCCTTATGCGTTATTCCTAATCCCCTTCCTCTGCTTTCCCCTGAAAAGATCGGCTGCTTTTCCCTCCTCACTGATTGCTTCCTGCCCTCCCCAATAATCCTACCCATGGTCCAGAAGCTGCCATTGCACGGATAACCAGGGAGGTGTTAGGGGGTGGTGACTATCTCCTTGGCCAAGGATGGCAGCTAGGACAGCCAGGAGACAGGGAAGAAACAGCACATCCCACTGGTGGCTCTGATGGGAAGGGGGTACCTGTTGCCCATGAGGAGAGAGTCCTGGGGGCTGGAGACAGGCAGTGCCGGTGGGAAGGGGGCTCGGTGGGAGCTGCTCACTGGGCAGGGTGCGAGGGGCCTGGGGGCTGGGCACTGTGGTGCAGCAGCCCAAACATGTTGGTACAGGAGCCAGCTGCAGCGTGCCAGGTACTCGTGTGAGCGTGCCTCAACCCTGCTGCTGCTGGGACCGTGCATCTCTCTCTGGGATTCAGCTCCTATGGAGGCTGTTAGCGCCAAGTGCCACATACCTCGGTCACTGCAAACTGGCCTGACCAGCAGGTGTGTCGTGACCATCGGCACAGGCTGTGACAGCCCACAAGGGATCCTGGGCTCTCTCTTGATTGCTTTCTCCTGGCAAAACTCATACTGAGCCTCTCACATTTTCCTCATGCTTGGGATGCAAATTACCTTGCACTGATTAACATTTGCCTGTCTGCAGACCACTGAGGGAAGATGGTGTGTGGGACGACATTGTCCGACCTCCCTGCTCCCTTTTGGATCCACTAGCCAGTTTCAGCCAAATTTAACCAGATAGGTAAAGACTTGAAAGGTGCTAGGTTTGCACAAGCTTGTGAAAAGCAACAGGAGAGAGGAGAGAAAGCCAAATTAGGACTCCCAGCTGGAAGAAAAGGCTCTAATGTGAGCCCAACCCGATTATTAGACATCAGAGAATCCACACAAGAGAGCACGCCCCAGGCAACCAAGCTTCATGAATTCTGCTGCTCGCAAAACAGCTGTTTATTTAGGTGCTGCAAAGCCTGTGAGATCCTTTCTGGGATCGCAGCACACAATTCCCATCTGACCTACCAGAGCTGTGAATCTGGACTGGGCTTAGCTCCCACCCCAGTCTGGAGAGAGGAGGAACTCCGCCCAGTGTTTGAGGGGGCTCGAACAGGCTCAAACCTTAAGCTGTCTGACCCTATGAGTCCTCATCCACACCTTAACTCAACCTGCAGTGAGGACACAGGCTACATCACCTGAGTGCCGGTAGTCCTCCGATGCCCTTTCTGTGCTTCCCTGTGGGGAACATACGTGTTATCCTACCATCAGTCAAATTTCTTGGGAAGAAGTCCAAGAGCATCTTGGCATGAAGAGCTGGGTGAGGGACCACGTGCCCTGCTGGATGCAGGTGAGGAGCCCTGGTGCTCAGCAGGACGTGGACCGCTCGACCTCTCTCTGCCCTGCAGCACAGCCCTGGCCACCGTGCCTCCTCCCTCAGTTTTTTCTGCCCTACCAGGCGATTCTCATTCATCCGCAGGCCTGTCCCTGCACCGATATGAAGATCTTCCCATTCCTCTGCCCAGCACCCTGCTGGTCTTTCCCTTCTGGTGCCTGAAGGTGAGCACGGAGAGCAGCTTTCTGCTCTGCCTGCAGCCTCTTTCACTCCGTTGCCATCTGTCTGCCTTGTGCTGCTCCTTCCCATCTCTCTCTCACGTTCAGAGGCAGCGTAAGGACACAGAGGACAGAGAATGAATGAAATGATCGGGACATGATTCTCCCTTGTAAAAGGACGGCTGGCCAGGGTGCCGGTAGCTGTGCCACAGAAGTTCCCTGCAGCAGACACTGAATGCAAAGCGATACCTGCAGGCTGATAGCAAACCTTCAGCTCCCAGACCTGCCTGCCCTCGGGTAACCTGCCTACAGCAGCCCACCGCCTCTGCTGGATCCACAGTGCTGTACAAGCTGACGCAAAGCCAACCCCTGGCCCGAGGAGCTCAGGGTTTCACCGGGGAAAAGATTAACCCCTGAGACGCGTATGTTTGCCCAGGCCAGTCTCATTGCCACAGCATGTCCTTGTCAGCTATCGTTACGCTCCCAGCACAAGCCGCTACCTCCCACTCTGGTCTGTCTACTGGAAACACGTTTCTGAAAGCTCTGGTCATCGCGACACCTCTGCGGAGCAGGCAGCTGTGCGCTGATGCTGCTTGCAGCACCTGTGACAACCAGGTACCAGGCTGGGCACGCAATGTCCCTGTCAACCGGAGCCATATGGAGTACCTATTCATGGCACAACCAGCCTATCCCGGGCTGCCTGAGTCACAGCATCGACCCGAGGTACAACCCGGTCAGTCCAAAATAGTCCCACAACATAAGAACGTCAAGATAGCCATGCTTGGCCATCTCTCTGTAATGTCTTTCCGAAAACGGTCAATTTTGATTGCTTGGTGAAGGAGCATAAGAAGCAAGGCACATGTAATGTGCTCCTCCTGCTTTCCAGCACTGGTGCAAGTACACAGTTGTTCTTGGGCTGTTGGGTTTAATAACCTCCACTGGAGCTATCCATCCCAAATGGATCGAAACCTTGTTTGTAAGCCAAGTACACTTTTGGCCTCTGCAATATCCTGTGGCAATGTGTTCCAGAATTTAATTATGCCCTCTGCGTGGAAAAAAAAAAAATACTTCCTTTGGTTTGTTTCAAACCTGCTGCTTGTTCCTTTCTGAGCTACAAACCTTCCTAACAGCCCTTGCAGCCTGCCCCTCCCTGGAGCTCCTTCTTCCAAGAATTAGGAAAGAAAGTTTCTTTGCTAATAAACCAGCCCCTGCCCCACTGCCAAGGAAAAAGTGTGGCTGAGAGGAAAAATCGCTTGCTCAGCAAATCAGCTTGCTAATAGACAATGGAGCATCAGTGTTGCCAACCCAGTTTTTTTAGTTTTCTTTAAAAAAGGGCTGAGGGTATTTAATCCTCTCATGCTTGTGCGTGGTACAGAAGAAAGCCCACTGCTGCTCGAGATGCAGCTGCACTCATATACTCCACACGTGGCAAAAAAACAAAGCGAGGTGCGCGGAGCAGGGAATGCCATTTCTGTAGCATGGAGGTAGCTGGAACGATCCTCTAGGACTTGCCTTGGAGCGGTTGGCAGGAGCGTAGGATGCAAAATGCATTAGTTTCTAACAGATGTTTGATTCCAGGTGTTACGCCTCCTTTGAACTCTCCCTTCGTACATGAATGATGCTTGTTTGTTTGGAGGGCTGGGAGACGCACTGGTTTCTGAGAGCATTAGGATTTGAAATAACATTCACGGTGCGAGCTGGAGCTAAGGGAAAGGCTCGGGAGAGGAGCAGACCCTGCTGCGCTCTCCCCTCCGCGGGCAGGGCAGTTGGGCACACTTTTGCGGTGCCACGGAGCACGTCAGAGCCCAACGAGCGGATGGGGAGAAGCAGAGAGACTGAAGCCTCTGGTCAGGTTAGAAACCTCTTGCCTGTTCAGTCCCTCAGGAACCCCAACCGCATATCGGATAGGCGGATGTCCCTGAACTGTTCCCGATAAGCTGAGGTGCGCTGCGGATTAGGAGACGATAAGGGTGCACAATACCAAGCCCGGTGATTTTTGCCTCCCCGAATACCGAGACGGCCCAGCCTTCCTCAGGAGCCTGATACAGACTGTTTGCTTTCCGTCCTGAGGCTCTGATAATCTCCCAGGTCTCTCAAGCTGACAGCCTGGAGAACCCCAGCAGCTCCCTGTGCGGCCCATGCCTGCTCTTCGCCGCCCTGAGTGCCGGGGCAGAGGACGCAGCGGGTTCTGTGCCTGGATCCAGGGCACCCCGGGCGAAGCGGGAGCCCGTCGGCCGCAGGGCCCCGGCAGAGCCTGTCCAGCTCCAGCCACCACACAGCCCAAGTTTCCACACGTCCTAGAAACTCTCAGTCCCTCGCAGCAGCCAACCCAAGTGAGCGCCAGCATTTTTTTTTTTAAGTTTTGTCCGACGCAACCCCTGTCGTGTGACAGCCGATCTTTGGCCCCTCTGGAGTGCTGCACTCCACTGAGTCTGCCTTTAATTCCCCCGGGAGGCTGATTAGCTGATAACTGCTGTTTGGAAGGGCCCCGTTTGCTCTGAGTGCCCAGTTCTTCCCTCCCTGTATTTTCACCTCATTTCTCAGTGCCGCGCGTGTACGCAGGGGGGAAAAAAGAATTTCCGCACACCCTAAACTGGGACTGGATTTGCTCTGGGGTTTCACCTTAGTTTGCCATGAGACACCGGATAGGGAACAAAGTTGCGTCGGTGCACACACACGCACGTTGATCGAGGTGCTCCCGTGCGAAGCAGGGACGATGGCTCTCGCTTCAGGTCCCCAGCTCTGCCCGTCGCAGAGGGGGACCAGGGCAGGCACGGGGCGCTTGCCTGGCCGCACAGGGAGGCAGGGCTGGGGAAACGCCAGCATCGTGTCTACACACAAGAATCCCCAAGGCTTAGCCGAGTCGGAGCGGACAGTGGAAGTGGCTTTATGAAGAACACTAAGATGGAGCGAGGAGCGATACCACCTCACCCCAGTTAGTGAGGTTGTACATAGCCAACAACTGCGCCTACAGCCGGGCGCCATCGCTGCACATCCATTTACTCCAGCGCAAGCATGCTCCCTGCAGGAATCCTGCCCCGCGCAGACACCCGGAGCGCTTTTCCCTTCTGTCCCTCCTCGCCTGCCTTGCTCAGCAGCGTGGCTTTCGCCTTTGCTGCCCGGAACCCACCTGCTTGCACTGGCTGCAGCGTGATAAAGTTTCCCAGCTGAGACCAGGTGCAAACTCCGTGCAAACGCGGCTGAAGCTTTTCCTGGCTCCTTCCGTAACCCCCCCATGCTAGGGCTGCCAGAAGGGAGGAAAAGATGAAAGGCTCCTTCCTTGCATCCCCAAATCCCTATCTTTAGGATGAGGCGGTTTCCAACAAAAGTTACTCGCATGCAAAAGCAGTTTCATGACTAAATCTCTGCATCCTCCATGCCTTCCTCCATCCGTGCTGTACAGACTGCTCCCTGAGTCATTTCAGCTTCCCACACCAGCGAGCAGCGTGCCTTACCTGTTGCAACAGGAGGGAGACCTCTCCTGAAGTTTACTGCCTCTCTGCCCTCACGGCTGAAAATCCTCTCCCGCAGCAGCACCTCGCTGGCTGCCGGGGGTCCATGGTGCTTGCAAATCGGAGGAGCGGGCTCAGAGAAATTCCTGCAAGAAGGGCTTTTGCTGGCTGAAACTCCGGCAGCGCAGGTTGAGAGCAGCGAGGGAGAAAGTTGGAGGAGGTGGAACTCCCTCGCTGAAGAGCCAGCCCTTCCGTGACGGACTGGAGGAGGAGGAAGAGGAGAGGCATCGCCCGCTCCCTCGCTGGAGAAGTGCACTTGTGTGAGTGTGTGTGTGTATGTCAGAGCTGGGCAAGGACCCAAGCCTTAGAGCCAAATAATTGCAGAGCTCTTTACTATTAGATTAACTAGTATTGCCATGAAATCCAGGACCCCAACTGCAATGGGGGGGGGTGGGTGGGGGGGAAGAGGAATATGTCAGGTAAATCCCTCCAACACACCTGAAAAACCCAAAGATTGTTTTTTAACTAGCTGCCAGGTGGGTGTTGCAAGGAGGGATGGGGAGAAGGGGGTGGGGGAAACCTGAATCTGCCCTCAGAGCAGCTGCGTGCGGAGAGGCACTTTGAAGGTTGTTGTTGTTGTTTGTGTTGGGGGAGCCCCCAGAAACCCCAGCTGCCGCCAACAAGCCCCAGGGTGCTCGGTGCTGTACAGGCAGAAGATGAAAAGGTGGTCCTGTCTGAAAAGGCAGGAGGCAGAGAAAAGAGAGGGAGGCAGCAAGGAAAGACGGCAGCACAGGGAGACCAAACGTTGTACCGGAGCTTTGGGGGATTTTTCTTGGCAAAGAAAGAGCATCCCGACTCTGGGGGTGTTGTTCGGGGCTGGACCGAGAGGAAGGGACACGAACCCTTTGTGGGTGCTCCTTGTCACATTGGGTAGAGCATGGGCAGTCTGTGGGTAGCTTCGGTCCTCTTTGTCCCAGACCCCTTCCCTTCCTTTCCCCCCCAACCCTCAGCAAATATTAATGTACCCCCTTTAGATTGCAATGGGGTTTGAAGACATATGGGGGTAGGTCTCAGCGTGGGAAATCAATGTTCAGGTTTAGGTGAAGTTTTTCCCCTGTGGTGCATTTTTGCAGAGGAAATGACCAGAAAGCTTTCTCTACGGTTTCAGGAAAACAAAAACAAGTAAAGAATATGAAAACTGGACAATTTTAATTTCAAACAGCCTGAATAGGTGCCTAAGTGCTCCTTGTGAGGGTCTGTGCAGGAGACAATGATGGAAGTGAGCACAGGAGCGGGTAGAGGAGGGAGACAGACTCCCTTAGCGTCCTGTTTGAGGAGGAGTGGTTGATGCAAACTTGCACCTTACACCAGCAAATCCCCCAGGACAGCAGGTTATGAATCCTCCAGCCACACGTACAGCTTCGACTGGAGCTTGTCTCAGACTTGACACTGTCGAGTTAAATCACCAATGCATGGGAAAATCCATGTATTTTCATGGTGCAAATCCAAAAAGATGTGAAGAGGTTTACCTATGATATATTGGACTTTTTAGGGTTTTGGGTGAAGATGAGTGAGAGCAATCTGGTAAATTCACTAGAAAATGCAGTTTTGAGGGAATCAAAAGTGTTCAGCACTTTACGCTGAATCTAGTGAACAGTTTGCACCAAGAATGAGAGAGAAAATTTGCACGGCATGGTGAGACTGAGTGATCTCCCTGGGGTCACCCTGGGACAGTGCTGGGTTGGGGGCAGATCTGTTAGCTTTTGGGCTACAAATGTTCATGTTGGATGCTCTCCTCACAGCATCCTAAATTCACTTGGAAAATTACTTTGATTTTAAGCTCATCACGGCCTTTTGGAAATACTTTGAACTGAATGAGAAGAGAACATAAATCTGGTTGGATTTACATGTGCAGCTTGTCCATTTTTTTGCAGCTGGTTTCGTCCAATGACTTGTAGGGGAAATTGCAGGGAAGTTTTGAGGATCATAAAAGTGATAGTAGAGGCAATAGCACCTTGAAATTGCAAATCAGCTTCTCTTTAAGATGTCTCATGAGAGGAGTCCGGGTGATCAGTCGGTAATGGCAATGGGAGGTGCATTTGGGAGGAATGAAAGGAAAAGTTCCTTCACGCAGCTGCGTCTCTCGCAGCCGTGGAAGGCGAGAAAATCAGGTATTGGTGGCTGGATTTCAATGGGGCTGAGGCAGGGCTCTGAACAATACTTGCATTATATTTAGACATACCAAGGTACGAGTGAGCAAACCTCTGGCTTCAGGGCATCAGCTGATTGCTACAAGAACGAGCATTTCCCTGTGTTTGGAGCCTTTCACAGCTGGCCAGGTGCCTTGCTCCTTTTGCCTGCATCTGGAGACATTGGACTTGGGGACTTGGTCTCATCTAGCGTAGCAATGTGTGAGCTCTCAGCCAGCAAGGCTGGAAATGCTATTCTTCGGCAAGGCAAGAGATTACCATGCCATCCACAAGACAGCTCTGCTTTTTGCACTGTCTCATTGGTCTTCCAGGTGGTCACAGAGGCCCTTTTTCAGTTCCTTTTCTTTGTTGTGCTTTGCTGATGAAAGGCTGTTTGAGGAGACTGGTGCTCCTGAAGACCCTGCGGAAAGGTTGGGCATAAGCTAAGGGTGGTTGTTACTCAATCCCCTTACAAAACACAAATGCCCAGCGAATGCAAAAGCCGCTGACAGCTCTACCTCATTGCCAACAGATTGGCGACACCGGGTCTTCCTTTCCACAGCAGTGGCAGAGCATGGCACCAGTCTTGTCTGCTTCAGGGGGCTGTAGGGAACTTGGTTTCAGTTCTCAGAGAAGACTTTGATCCCTGGATACGGTGCAGAGAAACATCATATTAGCCCACCAGGTGTAGTTGGAAAAAAAAAATAGGCTTTTTGGGGGCATGAGTGAAGGAGGACTTGATTGTCCAAAAGCCTTTCTATTTTTCCAAATGTACCAGATCATTTAATAAGATATAATGCCTTTCCTAATTAAATCACAACATCGGAATGAGTGGCATTCTAGCTGTGGAGAAGGGACCCCAAAGTCCTCAGATTATAGTTGGCTAGGACACTAAGATGGACTCTTGCCGTCCATACAAAAGCAAACACTGCTCTTAGAGCCCATTTGGATTGGTTAGTATCCCAGTAATCCAGGAAGGGAAAGGAGCACAGGAGAACTCCTGAGGTCCAGCTGTTAATTCTCTATCCGTGGTGGGTGAAAGCCTGGTACCGGTGAAGACTTCATGGCTCTGCCTTCTCAGCTCTCCTACTCAACTTGAAATCAGGCTGGATTGGGAAGAAAAGTGTTGTGCTTGTCCCAAGGACTGAGTGACTCCTGCTCCTGCAGAAAGGGGTGGGTTGCAGAATTACCTGTGGTTGCAAGCAGAGAGGGCTGACCTGGCTGGGGGAGCTGTGCCAGGCAGAAAGAAAGAAGGAAGACGGAGCTGTGCGTGATGCCTGGCTTTGCTGCTTCACACCACTCAGACAGTCAATCAAACAAGCCAACAAAAGCTCCATAAGCTGGTGTCAACATTTCACACCACCATGTCCTGCTGCTGGGATCTCACCCTGTCAGATGCAATGGGCCCTTTTCCAGGGCGCGGGGAATGTCAGAGCTCCATCATTTGGCTGGCAAGGACGCTCCTTTCTCCCTAATCACGGGCAGAGATTTCATTTCCTGGTTCCACCCAAGATCTCCATTTGATAAAGCCAAGACGTTCTGCTGTGGGTTAGCTGCACGCAGAGTTTTGCAGAGAAGCAGCATGTTCAGGCTAAGGTAGGGAAATCACCACGGGCCTCTCTGGACCAACAAGAAACACTTATAGGGGCCTCGCTGCCAATGGCTATACCTACTCATTGCCCTGGGGAGCAGATCTGCCTGTCTCCTGAACACATGCCTGCAGGCCCATCTTCCAGCGCATCCTCCTAAACATGTGTCCTTCCTGACCAACACTTGCAACCGGCCCCGCCGGGGCATTGCCTCCATGGAGCTGGAGGTCAGGGCAGTGCTGTTGAGATGTGGCACCGGGGTGTTCCTCCAAACCCTCCTGCCCTCAGAAACAGACATGATGGTGCAACCCCCTCGGCACCCTTTAAGCAAGCTGGCCCACCTAGGGACTGAAGTGCTCCAGCGGTTGTGGCGAGGGTGGGCAGCCAGCCTCATGGTGGGCACTTCCTAAGTGGTCCCAGCTCCCATTGCTCTCCCATGGTGCCTGACCTGATTTATCAGGCTGCCTCCAAATCTACAGCAAATATCTGCTCCCTGGTGTGCTGGGATCTGACGGACCCCGAGGCAGAGCCGAGGCAGACAGCGAGTTACCTCCCTCAGGGCCAAACAACTTTTGTTTCCCCTTTGCAAAAAGGAGAGCTGGTCTGTGGGTCTGGCCTTTGAGCCCCAGCATCTGCTGTGCTGAAACGCTCTGTGGGTATGTTTGCACGGGAGCGTGCAGGGACTTGCAAGGGAAGGGGCGATTATCTGCCTGGAACAACAGCAGCATTTTCCCCAACAAGCGGGAGCGTGTGCGCTGGGGGAGGGGAGGATCCAGCCCTGTGCAAGAATTGGCTCCCTGTGCTTGTGTGTGCACTGCAACCTCGTTGACCAGCGCTGATAATAACCCTCTATGAAGCTGCTCTGATGAGTCAGGATCGTTCCCGTGGAGCTGCAAACCGCCGTGCAGCTCCCAGCTGGGCAGAATGTGATGGGGAGTGAGGCGGGTGCTGCCTGCAGAGAGGGACAGGCGGGTTGCATCTCTCTCACCTTCTTGAAACCTCCCAAGGGGCACAGGGTGGATGCATCTCTCCCTTTGCAGTGGACCCTCCACGTGGTAACCAAAGGCCCTGAACCACATCTCTGTGTGCAAACTTGATTCTCACTCTGAGACTCACCCTTTTTATCCAATGAAAATTTGAGCTGGGATTTCCTTAGAGCAGCTCCAGGTTATCCTGGTCTGAGGTCCAAGAGGAGTCCATTGACTGGTGAGTTGGACTCAGGCCACCCATCATACTTAGTTTTGGGGACAGAGGCTGATGCAATGCAAACTACTCCTTCTGGCCTCCCCAGCACCCAGTGCAGGCTCCACTAAGACATCTTTGGCTTTTGAGGCTGAATCCTGGGCAGTCCCTGCCCTTACACGCACAGGGGGGCATCACCACTGAGCTCATGCTGGAATCAGGCCCCCCACACTCTTCAGTGTTGCACAAGGCTACTGTGTGGGACAGAGCAAACACAGTGGATTGCTAACAATGAAGGACACGAGGTTGTTGGCAGTGTTGGACTGGAATCCAGGTCTCTTCGGGCCCTTTGTGGGGTCATAACCACTGTTGTGCCATGCTCCCTTCGTTGGCTTCTCCACTGAGGATGATGCACACTGATTCCTACAGAGCACTGCTGACAGATTTCTTGCCCCTTTAAAAGAGATGAAGTCATCTGTCTCCAAAGCCATCTGGCACCAGGACAGAGTCAGAAGCTCAGCGCAACAGAAGGCTGGGATGCCAGCCCGCAGAGGGGATGTCATCGCTCTACAGACAGATGGGACCCTGATGGGATGGGGCGAGATGCTGTGCAAGACCCCAAAAGAAGGTTTGGTGTTGCAGGGAAGGCAAAGAAGACCTGCCGGCAGAGGGTAGTGGGTTGTGCCACAGCCCCGCTTCCATTGTCTGTACCGAGTGGAGCCCCATTGGGAGGTGGGAGCTGCACACTGTCCTCCTGGGAGGGCACGGGCTGGACCACGGCTCTCGACTCTCGTCATGGGATGAGCTAGCGAGTCAGCGTGTCTCCTCCTCCCCCTCCGTCCGTCTGCGCAGAGCAGGCATTAGCTCATCTCAAGCCAATCGGTCTCCACCACGTGCCGGATGGCTGATCTCATCGTTGGCTGGGGTGGCGGTGACTGAATCCGGAGCGGCGTGTGACTGCAGTCTCCACGGGGCGGCCATTGGGGCAGTGCGGGGAAAGCAGCCACCACATCCCTGCGAGGCATAGGGAAGTGACCTCAAGCAAAACTGCCCACCAGACCTGAGTGGATGATTTCATCAGACCGTACTGGGGGATGAGGCGAAGTCCTTGCTGGCATGCCCAGGGAACCGCCTCTCACTTCCAGGTCTGGCAGGAAGTTTCTCATTTTCTGAGGTAGTATAACTGGCCTTACGTTCCCAGAGTGTCTACACAGCCAGTGCCTCTTGTGTCACAGACTGCTTAACCCACCTAGCTTAATTAGTTAAGGAGCTGGTGCTCTTCTTGTCATGGGATGAGCTTGATGACTTCACTGACCCTTCACTGGGTCATGCTATTGTCCACCAGGAATGTCTCAGGCCACCACAAGTCTCTCTGAAGTTGCCTCACTGGAGCTTCTTCTCCCCACCATGCACTGCAAGGCATGGTGACTTCCAGCCAAGGCAGGGCCCCAGCAAGTGCCTCCTCATGGCCCTGTTGCTCAGGAAGGAGCTGGGGCTGTGGTGGATGGATTAATGCAGACCTACCTTTCCACCATCCTGGCTGAGAAACCGAGCTTCAGCTTGGTGTTTGTGCAGAAGAAAGAGGTTGGTGGGGGTGGCAGTGAAGAAGGGCGGAGGGGAAACCATGCGAAGAAGTTGAGTGGGGAAAGAGGACAGCGAGTTAATTTATCTGAAGGGTAGAGCAGGGACCAGAGGTTAAATTACAACTCCCTAAGTTCAGGTGTCTGTCCAGGGGGAATGAGCTGTTCCCAGAAGATGCCTCTCTAGCCTCACTGGCCCCACACAAGTAGCTTAGTCTGGATGTTTAACTTGTAGTCCAGTGCACTGGATCACATGTTGGGGATTGCACAGGCACTGGGAGATCAGGCACTGGCAGAGCAGGAGACTGCCTGCTCTCTTGTTTCACTCAGAGGTCTCCATTTTGCCCGGCTCAAGCAGAAACCCTTTCAAAAGTGGAGGGTAATTTTCAAGTAAGGAGATAACTTGTGTTTGTTCTGGTCTGGCCTGAAAAATCCTGGACCATCAACTCGTTTCCCTAGGAAAGACCACTCCTCTCCTGCTATATCTTGCTTTGGGGGAAAAAAACCCCGTTCTACTCCAGCCCAGATCCTTTGTCCCCTCTTCCCCTTTGGATAAGCAGTCTGTAAATGTTTCTCTATTAATCAGTTACCTCAACCCCAGATTTTCTTGCTTCCCTTTCAGATCCTCACTGTCTACCACTTCTCCTTCGGCTTGGTGCTGAGACCTGACTCCCAGTCATGCCTGGCGGAGAAGCCGGTCTGGAACTTCCTTGCTCCAAGGGCATTATAAAGAGGTGCCATTGTGCAACGGAGCCTTGTACCAGGAATACAATCCCCGTGATGATTATCTCGATACCATCCTCACTGAACCAGGGGAGCCTGAGCCAAAAGAAGAATTTAGAGCTAAACAGCTCTTGTTTACAGGAAGCCAGAGCACAGTGTCTGGGCTTGTACCAGCGTAGCAGGAGATGTTGCTGTTGTCTCAGACTGCAAAATATTGATGGATGGTGTGTTCCTGAGATTTCCCAGGGACGTTGTGGGAGCAATTTCCCTTATTTCTGAAGCATCTTGCACAGCAGCCCAGGGGGAAAAGCATTTGCTTTGGCTCAACTGGACAATCAAGCAAGGGTCATCAGCTTTATTGACTGTTACGTTTGGCCATGATCACTGCAGGCTTTGCAACCCATGTAGCACTCTTTGTGTGTTGGTACGGAGAAAGATAGGATCTCAGCCATGTCGTAAAGGGTAGTGGCCACCAATGGACACAGTACCAGTAGCCCAAATCTCTGTAAACTTGTGCGACTCAACAAATCCATTGTCAAAACTCCCACTGATGTCTCATAATGTATCAAAGGAGGGGATAAAAACTTCTTTCCTGGCACTTACTTTTCCGGGGTGGTTATTACCTTCTTTCCAAGTTTACAAAACCGTGGTCCTACAGGCAAAAAGACTGCTCGGCAGAAATGGGTCAAGAGTATCATCTCCAAGGCTTGTCCTGCTCCAGGACAAGGCAGCAAACGACTGAGAGAGAAAATCAAAATGGCTGACTGCTATCCAGATGTGGGGGAAGGCTTGCCCACATCTGGCAGGGAGTGTTTTGCAATGGGAATGGCCTTCCTCAGCCCTCGGCACACAGCTGGGGGTGGCTGTTGCACCCGCAAACAGGATGGTCCAGTTCCTGTGGAGGCAGAAGATCTGTTTGGCCAGTTCGATGAGTCAGAGAACATTTACCAAGACCTTTTTTGTGTCAGGAAATGCATTTTGATCAAAACAGGAAGAAGTTAAAAAAAAAAAATAGTGAAAAATGAGAGAACTGTGGATTGCAGAGGCATTTCCCCAACCCAATCAGCAAATCTTAGTGCTGAGGGAAACCATCCAGCCCAGCGGGGACAGTCTGTTTGGGATTCACCGGTGATCTACTGCCTGCTTTCAAGGGAGCCACATTTGCTAATTGCCCATAGGAGTTACAGGTAAGACTTTGCCCATCTTTGAAACACTTTGCCCAATCATTCGGAGAAATGTCCCAGTGGTTTCCCTGTGCTGCTGCTTTTTATCAGTCCTGGGCTCCTTCCCATCGTTTCTGGGGTGGGGGAGATGAGGACATCTGTTGGGCTGACAGTCTTCTTGGTGAAGAGTAAAACACTTGTGAGAGAGCAGGAGGGGCAGGGCACCTCTTGGTGTTGACCTGGGCCTGTGACGTCTCCCAGATGTTTGTCGTCTCCCAGTGCCTACATTCTCGAAGGGAGGCAGGGGGATGTTTCAACCTCCTTTTCATTGGTGGGGAAACGGAGGCACAGAGATGTTCAACTACACTTACAAATCTTTTAAGCCAAACAGGGATTAGGTGAGTGAGGGGCAGCAGAGGAATGGAGAAGGAACCTGAGGACTAGGAGGTTTGGTGGGGTCAGAAGTTACGGGCTACCAAAGGGCTGCCTTGGGAGGGTGAGCCTGCCCGGCCTCCTCTGCAGAGCCAAACCCTCTGTCCTGTCAGGGTTGGTGAAGGTGCTTACCTTGGCACCCTGTCCAGCCGATCCTTCCCCAGTGAGCTGGGCATGAGGAATCAACGCAGCTGCTTGAGATGAAGGCTGGATACGTTACTGGGTAGCAAATACAGCGTCTCTTCAGCATCCCCTCTAAACACAGCTTTCCTGGTTTGCCTTGAATCTGTGAAAGATGGGTGCAGTGAGGCCATGCATGGGAAGTGGATGAAGGCAGCAGACACCTCTTCTTTGCCTGTAACACCAGGCAACGTGGCCCTGAGAGGGCTGCAGAGCAGCCCCATGGTGCCAGGGCTTTGCTCCATGATTCTGACTCTGCCCTGAGGTCATGGTGCCCTCTGAAATCTCCCAGAAAGGAGGTTTCTCCATTTTCTGCTGTGACAAGGCTCTCCACGGTTGATGTTGGACTGGGGCTTTTGCTCTGAAGCAGCTTTGAGTCTCCACCCTTCCCTCCTCCCCCTGTCTCGTGCAGTTTGAGTGCAGCGTGAGCAAGAGGAAGGGTCGACCTTCGTTAGAATAAATATGAGAGGCAGTCTGCCAGAAAGATAAACAGAAAAAGGGCTGGGTGGGAGGTGTGGAGAATCCCTAAAGCTGAGGGGCTTTGCATTAATTATCATATTAACTGTTTGAACAGCAAAAATACCCATCTCCATTTTCATGTGTGTTCACTTTAAAAAAAAAAAAAAAATCCTGCTTAATTGCTCCACTTAATTCATTAAAGGATTATAGCAAAGACTAAAGGAAAAAAAAAAAGTGAAGTATGATGGGTGGGTCTGGCATCCTGCTCCAAACCATCCGTGAGTGTTTTGGAGGGAGCACAGGGCGCGAACGTGTCTCCTCCGCCCGGCGCTCCTGCTCCGTTCCCAGCAGCGCCGGGTGAACCCTGGTGCCCAGGAGCTTGAGCAACCTCGACCACTGGGGCCGATGGGTATCAGGAGTGGAGCCCCAGGCACTCTTCCTGGCTCAGCAGATACAAATCCTCCTCAGCGCTTCGACAGCACCGAGTCCTTTGCAGGAGGCTTTGCTGAGACCTCAAGCCACTCTCCAACCTCCTTACTTGGCTGCACATTTGACAGGTGCTCCTGACCTGTTGATGGTACCCAGTACCAAGCCACCCCATAAACCATGGTTTTCTTTTTGTTTTATAACAGAGCTGAAACGCTACAGCAGGAGGCAATGTTGAATTTTGCAAAATGTCCTCTGTCCTCATTTGCATTGAGCTTTGAAAGTAAACCTGGCAGGCTGCTTTATCTCTCAGGCCCATTTTTATTTGAGTTCCCCAAGTTTAGAGGTCGGGCTGCTGTACGCTGTGCGGATGTGGGCCTGCCTGCAATCACCTCTGGGCAGGGACGGTGCTGGCAGAGAAAGGGTTAGGGGAAATGGTGCTGGTGCCTGGTACAGGCGAGGAGTTTGCTGCCTGGTGAAGGGGAGGGGATCGGCTGGCTGGAGGTTAAGGTTAAGGGCAGGAGAGGAGATTGCTCATCACCACTCTGAGAGTGCTTTGGTGTGATCAAAGCCGGGCTGGAGCGGTGGCTTTGCAGCAGCAGAAGGGTAAAGATAAGCCCACCTCGGTGGGTCTGTCTGTCCTGAGGCATGGAGGAAAGTGCTGCCATGAGCAAGGGATGGGGGGGATCCTGTAGGGCAAAGAGACGTAGGAATGGAGCTCTGAAGCTGGAGCATGCGTGTGAAATCAGCTTTGGGCTATTTCCTTGTCCTGCGGAAGGCTGGTGGCTAAACAGCCCTGGGGGACTGTGTTTGGGATGAGGCATTTGGGATGCTGTTGTAGGGCCCCTGAAATCAGCTCACACCCCACTGAGCAGTTTATTTGCTGGAAAGAGGTGGAGGCTGCCTTCTGTCCTGCTCCTCGTGGCTTGGCAAAGGGCTTGGTTGTGGGAAGTAAGCCTGTGCATGAGGAGGCTGAGACAGCGTGGCGGTCCTCCGTGTGGGCTTCCCGTGCTACCTGGAGCACATCGCCTTCCCAAATCAAGCTCCTGCAGAGCCTGAGGTCACCATTTCAACACGGCTTCTTCCCAGCTGCCAGCATATCCCAAGCCAAGATGGGCTGGAGAGGGGGAGTGAGGTATTGCAACCTGTTCCCTCCGGCAATGACCGCGTACACACGGCTCCCGAGCAATAGCAGGGGCTATTCCGAAGCCAGGGTTTGGCCTGAAAAGGGGAGCAGAGCTCCCCACTGCTCTGGGGTACCCTCAAATCAATGTACAACACCTGGAGCGGCTGGCTGGGCTCAGGCAGTGCTGAGCACCAGAGCAGAGCTCAGCCCCTCTGCAGAGCATCCCGAGTTCAGCCGACCGACCCGGCTTTGGCTCCCTTTTTCCCTTGATTGTCCCTCTCCGATCTTATCGCTCAGCGCAGGTGGTAGAAGGCGCCTCGCAAAAAAAAAGCCAGATTGGAGCTACAGACTTGTGCATGTGTGAGGGGGAAACAGCAGATCATCCTGGAAACAATGTCCCTTTTCAGAGCCTTGGCTCCTGGCAGGAATAATCAGTCCTCCCTGGGCGGCTCAGCCTGGCAGCGGCATCTCTGCCTAATCCTGCCCAAGGATCGGGGCAAACCTGCAGATTGCTCAGCTGTGGGGTGACATGAGATGCTTCTGCAGCCCGTCGGAGAGCTTCTGCGGCTGGTTGTGGCTCTGGAGGAGGCTGGGAGGAAAGGGCAGGCGATGTGTTTGCACGGGCAGGCACACCTGTATGGGCAGGCACATCTGTACGGGCAGGCACATCTGTACGGGCAGGCAGGAGCGCTTGGGAGGGGTGGGTCGTGCTCTGCTCTGAGGGCAGCCCCCGTGGGGGATGCTGAGGGTTGATCCGGGGTGGGGATTGGAGTGCAATAAGGAATCAACCTCCATGGTCATCCACTGCTGGGTGGGAAGAGGGACTGACTACTTGTTCGTGGGTCAGTCTTGGTACCCCGGAGCTGGAATCAAGGCAGAGATGCCGACCGTGGTGTGCTGCAGCGGCTGGTTGCGAGCAGCCCCGTGCCCTGTACATAGGTATTGTCTGCAGAACGGCTGCCTTCACCGGCAGGCGAGAAATAAGGGCTGTTCAAAGATTCTCAGGGTCTGAGTGAGCCTGTTTCCTTTGAGTGGAGGAAGAGACAGCATGATTGTGCTCTCTGGAGCTGTTTGCAATAGTGCTGCTCAGATTACAGGTGTGTGTGCAGAGATTTAATTTCGGGAGTTGTCAGCAGCGCGTGTTCACTGGGGACTTCTTTTTGCAAGTGGATCTTGTGCTGTTTTGGATGTAATATTCATTGTTTGAAATGCCCTCCTGGAGTTTTTCCCCTACCAACTTTTATCTGTCTCCGCCATCATAAATATCGTCTCATTTTCTCTTTCAAATGGGTCCTGGAATGAACGCTGTGGGCTGTCTTGTACCCCAGCCTGGGGAATTCAGATTTTATTTGCAACATGCCAGGGAATTTTATTTTCCAGTAACGACTTGTGCTGTAATTGTGAACTTCCTCTTACAACAGAGATTTACCTCCCCGCTTCCCTGGTGAACACTCGCTTTGGGAATGGAGGCTGGAGCAGTGCTGGTGTTTTTCAGTGGGTTTTTCTAAAGTCCCACTGAAATCCCCAGAGTTTTAGCAAAGCTGCCGCAGGAGGACAGGGACTTGAACACCTTTTGCTGCACAACATCTGGAGGGGGAGATGCAGGAAGGGCCATGGCAGCTGGACCTGCCCCGCAGGGAGGATGGAGGGAAGGAGAGTCCCCTCTTACCTCCTCCACCCTCTGCCTTCCCTCTCTGTCTCCTGTTTTCCTCTTCCTTCGCCTCCTCTCGGCAAGCTCTGACCCACGGCCTGGCCCCGGGTCACCTCCTCCTAATCAGGGACCAAAGCCAAGCTGACGCCTACGGCGCTGGCAGGGAGGGCAGCGCTGCCTTGTCGCCTGCCCCGCACGCTGCCTGCCCGACATGTGCCTGCCAGTGTCGTCTGACGGCTGCAATTAGGCCGGGAGAGGAGAGTTTACTTAGCCTGCTCCTGCCAGACCCCAGGGTGATGAAAGTTGGTTTTTAAAGGCAGCGAGATAGGGCTGGGGAGGGGATCAAAGGCATCCCGCCTGCCTACAGAAGCAGGTTGGCGATGCAAAGCGCAGGGCTGCGCTCTCGGAGGCGATGCTCAGCCCTGCACACCTCGTCCTCCCAGCCCTGCTCGTGGTTCCCCCCCCGACCGCAGCGCTGGGTCCAGACCTGCTGCTCCCAGCGCCGCTCTCCCGCGGGCGGGGGGAAAGCTCTGGGCTACGCTGAGGACAAACCGCCCTTTGCCACCAACCCCTTCTGCTGCACCAGGGCCCAGACAGAGGTGGCTGTGGCCCCTGGTATGGGGGGGGGGGTGTCTTTGGCCCCTCCTGGGGGAACACACAGCACCCCAGTGTGCCCCTTCCAGGGGCAGAGCTGGAGAAATTGCCTTACCATTAAAATGCATCTTGCGCTGCCAAGCAAGCGTGGAGCGGCCTCTGTTCCCACGGACTCATTTACCTGCTTGGAAGTGGAAAGTGTTCAGTACCTGGCGGGCTCTGCTGAGCTAATTAATTTATTTAATAACGATGCTTAGCTGCTCTCCAGGCCTAGCTGCTTTGCATCCCAAAGGGTGATGATGTTTTTTAGAAATTCCCAGTGGAGATGCGCCTGGTTTATTTATATAGATAGATTTTTTTATATATATTTTTTTTTTTGTTCTCCATTTTGTAGAGCACCTTGCACAATAGGGCTCTGGCTCCGTAACCCTGCTCTGACATGCTGTTATCATACACATGAGCACTCCCACCGGTCTGGGGACACTTCTGCTCAACTGCTCTGCGAATGCTGTGGGCTCTGCCCTCTGGGAGAATAACTCCTAGAGCCCCGTGAACCAGAGGTGCTGCAGCTTGAGCTAACCATCCAGCCTAATTAACCTGCAATCTTCCGAGGACTGCAGTCGCTAGAGGGAGACGGGGCAGCCCCTGCTGCTAGCCTGGGTGTGAATGATTCATGGGCACCCTGTTTCCCTTCCTCTGCGGTCCGCGGGACGAAATCCAGCTGGCTCGGAGGGGTGCGGGAGGATGCCCTGCCAGCTTTCCATCATGACTGTTGTCATCTCAGCATCGGTGCTCCCAGCTGACACCTTCCCCTCCGCTGCAGCCGGCTGGAAGTAGGGACCAGGCTGTGCCCCAGACTAGGGACATGCATTTCCTAGCAGGGGTTAGGAAAGCCTTGTTACCTTACTGGGAACCTTTGCCCATTTTTCGTGCTGCCCCTGGCAAAGCTGTTGGGGCAGCTGACTTCAGGGAGCTTGTGTCTTGTTGCAACACAAAATGGAAATGCTGATCAAGGCTGCCTTGCCTCCAGGGACAAGCAAGAAAACATGGGTGCGGGAAAAAGTCTGTTACCCTGTAGGGCAGGTGCAGGGCATGCAACTGGAATTACCCAGAGCAGTGCCCATGGAGGCACCTGGGCGCTGGGGGACACTGGCTCACTGCTGGGGCACGGGTGCAGGTCTTGCCCTTGCTGTGCCAGGGACTGCGAAGGGGAGGAGAAGAAAAATGTGCCGTGGCCGGTTTGCCCAGAGCCCGGCCAGTGCCGCTGTCTGGCGCGGGTGCACCTCTGCCAGAGCCTGGCTCCGCGGCAGAGTGCAGCAAGATGCACCCTGGCACCATCCAGCCCAAACCTTAGGTGAACCATCCTGTTCACGTGGGGACTTGTGTGGGTAGATCCTGTCCTGAAGGAGAAGGAAAAAGCTCCCAGCACTGTGGCTGGATGAGGATCTTTTCCACTTGAGCTCAGCTGGGGCTGGGATGCACCAGCCTCGTCAGCGTAACGAGGTGCCCGTCGCTCCCAGGGCGGGCTCGCTCGCCTGCTGCCATTCCCCCCCACTTTCTCTCTGCTCTGCCCGAGTTTGCTCTCCGCTTGGCCCTGAGACAGACCTGGGTGTTTCCGTGACTTGCACCCCCGGTTTGTGCCCCGGCGGGTTGCTCTCCTCCTCGCGTTCCCGATTCCTACCCCAAATTGCATTTTTCTCTGCCGGTGAGTCATGCGTTGTACTGTTGCAATACTCACCTTGCCGCGACCTCTGTGGGAGCCGTGTCCCTGCATGCAGGAGCTCATTCGGGGCGCAGTGATTCAGCTCGGATCAGAGGACTTGCGCCTCTTCCCTGTGCCCAGCTGTGTGTATCCAAGAAAGCATTTCTGCCCGGTGGGGAGTGAATCACCCAGGAGTGGCTTACCCAGCCCTGCCTGCTGCGAGCAGGAAGGGGGACGGGAGGAGAGGAGAAGGGGAACAGGGCTGGGAATTCGCTGGCAGGGAAACCTTCCTCCTGCACTTGGGACTGGGGCCACTTTGCGATGCAATGCTCGGGTTTTGGGTTGCAGAGGAAGAAGGGTCAAGTGGAGATGTAGCATTTGGTTGCTCTTGTATAGACTTGCAGGCCACCTTGGCATCTGTTCTCCTGGAGCAGAGAGCAGCCGGTGCTTGCCCTGCTCTGACTGCATGGGCTGCAGCTTGTCTCCAGCCCGGTGGATTGTTCTCTGCTGATGCTTCAGGCAAGCTGGGACATGGCCACTGTGGAGAGGATGTCCGCTTTGTCATGTGTCGAGCTGACGCTGGGCTGATCTCTGTGCCGATTCCCACAGCCGCTCTCTGGAGCTAGAGGCTGGGGATTTTCCAAGCAGAGGAGCTGGTGTGGGGCCATCCTGCCTGCTCAGCTGTCACCTCCAAGGGGCAGCGGGTGGCATTTTGAGTGGAGGGAGCGAGCTTTCATTGTGTTCTTTCTGCTGTATTCTTTCATTTGCTGTACACTGGCGAGAGTAGTTAAGGGCATCTAATTTAAGAACTAGTAGAATAAATATAAGTTGTGGCAATGACACAGTTTTTAAAGAAAGCCACTTGGTGAGTTCTTCCTCTTTGACCTGTCTGTTTTGGTGCACTCTAGCATGGCGAGCATTACTCACTTGGCGCAAAATCGTTTTTGCACTACCAGGTCCTGGCAGAAGGGAGCTGAGGGTAAAGCTGCTTTTGGGCTCCCCAAAAAGCTGATGCGATGGATGAGTCTGGTGAGCATCTGCTTAGATGGGGTTTGCAAAAATATGTCCCAATCAGGTCGGAGCAGCCTTGTGGTGTCACTGAACAACCTCCTGCACCCGTGGGTGCTGCCTGGGAGCCCTCAGAGAAAGGGCAGGACCAGTGCGTGGACCCAGGTGTCGGGGACCACAGTCAGCCCGCCTGTGGGTGACGCCAGTGGCAATATCGGCCGGGCTCACTGGGCATCGCTGCTGGCTTCATTCAGCCTGCCTGAGGAGTGCTCTGGACAACAGCAAAGCTGTGTCTGATCTGGAAACAGGTCCCTAAAGGACAGTGTCAATGTGCTCGCCTGTACGTCCACACCCTGTGTCACATCAGACTCAACTCGTTGCCTTAATTTTCGTGATGCGTCATGGCTTATCCCACCCGGCCAAGCATCCCTTATCTAATACCAAGCAGTGGCCTGTTGCCTCCTGGGCTTGGGAAGAGGGCTCCCAACCTCCTCCCTGGTGGTGTCACCATCCTTCAGGCACCTTCTTCATGCTGTTACTGCTGCCAGACGCATGCACGTGCATGCAGCTGGGGCTCAGGCGTCCCAGGACGAGGGCTGCGAGGTGCTATGGTAATTCACTCGATCGGTAACTGCAGGGGATGAATCTCAGATACACATCTCCGGGGCAAGGCAAGAGACCTTCAGCTCATCTATTTTTGGCGCAGGAATCAAGTGTCCCAATAAAATCACAGGCCCTGAAAGTTAAATGATAAATCTGACGCTGATAGGTGTGGGTAGGGAATTTCCTGCAAACTGCTGACTGTAAACATGGTCATTAATATTATTCTGAGAGGAACTTGTTTGTGATTTATTAGGCCTGCGTGGGACAGGCCCATAGAAGACACATGGAATAAATCAGGGAAAACCCTGAAATGCCCTTGAGCTTGTTCAACCCCTGCTACTGCAGCCAGGGCGACGGGAGCACGGCAGCTTGCGGGCAGGCTTTCCATGGGCACGCCGCAGTGCTGGCCAGGATGGGGTCTGCCGTCTGCTGACGGGACCTGGGATTAAGAGGGGACGTGAGCAGGAGGCTGGGAGGTGAGTTGTGAGGAGCTTGGTCCTTCCCAGGACCTGAAATGGCCGGGCTACGGCAACGTGCAGCTTTGTGCCCTGCACTGCCGATGGAGGATGGGGGCCGGGAGGGAGGCATGTTGCTACAGTTCTGCCATTACCACATCCAAAATTATCGTTCATATAAACAAGGCGAGCAAGCAAACCTCAGGACAAACCGGGACTCGTCTGGGGGAAGCGGGAAAAGGCAGGACCCACCAGGCGAGGGGGAGCGGGGTTGTACAGGGCTCCTTCAGGTGGTGGGCTCCCGTTGCTGGCACTGCAATTTAACCCATCACACCCGACCGTGCTCCAAGGCTGCTGGATGCTACTGCAACAACCACACAATGTGTCCGAATTTCCCCCGGTGCAGTTTGGAAGGGGCAGATGGGGATGTAAAGGAGCCGGGGGTACCTGGGGAGCAGCTCCGCTGTGCTGATGTAGGAACTTCTCCTTAGCCCCAGGAGAAGTTCCAGCAGCAATTATCTCCTGTGGGTGCCACCCAGAGCGAAGCTCTCGCTGCGTTTTGTTTCCCGGACATCTAACGACTTGCCTGAAGAAAGCTCTGCTGTAGAGCCTGCATTGCCCCGCTCTGTGCATTAGTACGAGGGTTTGTGCCTGGCTGACTTGCACGCAGACGGGTGCCAGCAAACGGGCTCTGCAGAGGGCACTGAAACAGCAAAGGGGCCATCTGCCTGGGCTCCAGAGCACCCTGGGCTGAGGTTTAAAGCTAGGCTGTGTCCAGCTCTGGAGCCCCCAACACAGGAAAGACATGGACCTGTTGGAGCAGGTCCAGAGGAGGCCACAGAGATGATCAGAGGGCTGGAGCACCTCTGCTGTGAGGACAGAATGAGAGAGTTGGGGCTGTTCAGCCTGGGGAGGAGAAGGCTCTGGGGAGACCTTATTGCAGCCTTCCAGTACGTAAAGGGGGTCTACAGGGGAGCTGGGGAAGGGCTTTTTACAAGGGCATGGAGTGATAGGACGAGGGGGAATGGCTTCAAACTGGAAGAAGGGAGATTTAGATTAGATATTAGGAAGAAATTTTTCACTCTGAGGGTGGTGAGGCACTGGCCCAGGTTGCCCAGAGAAGATGCGGATGCTCCATCCCTGGAGGTGTTCAAGGCCAGGCTGGATGGGCCTTTGGGCAACCTGGGCTGGTGGGAGGTGTCCCTGCCTATGGTAGGGGGGTTGGAACTTGATGATCTTCAAGGTCCTTTCCAACCTAAACCATTCTATGATTCTGTGATTCTATGTTGGCATAAATTATCTTCTCATTCAGCATCTTCACCTCCTCCAGACTCTGGTGGGCCTTTTCTGTCCATGGTTGTATGGGGGCAGTCTAGCTCCACGGGGCCCAGTGCTGCACTGAAAAATGAACCATCACTGCCCCAGTTGGGCTGAGGGTGGAGATTTGCCACTGAGATTTAGGAGAGGTCCTCAGGTATTGGGTGGCTTTTAGCAGGGAATTAATGTAAGAGCTTACACACCAGGGCTCTGGAGGGGTTATCGGTGCTTCAGGTGGCTGAGCTGACCACTGGGGTCATTTTTGCTTCTGAGGGGCTTTCCCTGGTACCTGGAGAGCATCTTTTTTCAGTTGCATTTTCTTGCTGTTAGTTTCTTTTAATTGAAAATAAGCAATTCTGGGGACATGCTGACATGGAAAGGAAAGGAGGACAAAATCTGGGGTTTGGTCTCATGATAAATCAGGTATTCTGCTAGGGTCACATGCATCCTCAGAGCATGAGGTTATTCCTCAACACCAGTGCCTGAACTTGTCTTTCCTAAGGAGGTAAATGACATCTTTATTGGACGTGTATCTATCTGTGCTGCAGGCAAACATCTTGAACATCCTGGGTATCAAATCAGAGGGGTAAAATCCTTTAAATGAGGAATTCCAAGCACCAGGAGAGCAGGAATTGAGAAATAACCAGTTCCTTGGCTGACCACGGGAAACCCAGCCTTCTGGTTAGCTTCAGCACAAGCTTTGCAGCCGTGTAGGCAGGCAGATGGATGGTTGAGATCTTCTAATACATGTTGGCCAATACTGACACGGTTTGGCATATGTGTGCATAGGGTGACTGTGAGTAGCCTAAATATGGTTGTTGGGCAATAGTTTGCTGTTATACAAATCACACAGATGTTGCACAACCAGGGAGGGGTAATTCTTCAGGTGTCCCAGTGCCTCGGCTGTGGCTCTGCTGGGCTGAGAGTCCCGCTTGAGCAACGCTGTGGGAGCACAACGCGGGGCACCCGGTGCTCCTTAATGCCGTGTCCTGTTCTAGGCACAGGGGACAGACCCTGCACCCTGTCTCTTTTGCACTGCTGTCACAGGCAGAAGGGAAGGGTGTGCCTGGCTAGGTGACACACTGCTGGTGGAGGTGCCTGTCCTCTGTCCATCAGCCACCCCTTGTCCCCACATTTAGCATCGGCTGGAGCTGTGCAAGGGCACAGGAGCTGCGGCTGTCCCAGACATAAGACTGCTCTCAGCTAAGCTTGGGGCCAAGCTTTTCCTCCAGTTTTAAGTCTGGAGAACCTCACGCTTACAGCCCCGGGGTGCAAGGAGCCCGGGCTGGCTGCAGCTGGGAACACACCCCATCCTGTCGATGCGCTTTGGCTCTGCTGCTCGCTGCTGCTGGTTAGTCTGGAAACTGAGGTGTTCCGATGTAGATCAACACTGGCTGATCCTTAAACAGGCCCAGATTGCTATTATCGTCCTCTTAATACTCCCTAAGCTGGTTATAGAGGAAATTCTGCTTTAGACACTACCGTGCGCTGCCTGCCAGTCCTCGGCACAGCTCATCGCGGTTACCAGTTTCAGCAACAGGCAGGATTCCCGAATGAGTAGAAAACTACAGGGCATAGCTTTGTCAGGCACTCCAAAAGGATTTCCCCTCTGCAAAAGCAGAAGTCTGTGTTAGGGGGAGAAATTATAAAGGGATTAGGAGTAAGCACACCTCTGTGGCAGAAAGGGCAGCAGAGTGATACATAAAGGTGCAGTGGAGTTGGATTTTGTGTCTGGGCATCTGTGCGAGCTCCCTGGGCTGGGGTACGGGCCAGCCCAGGAGTCCCCAGAGCTGGAAGAGGGAGAGCCGAGCCCCCTGGCTTTGTGGCGTTTTCTCTGTGCCCTCAGGAGCCCGTCCCAGGGCAGATCAGCCTTTGCCGCTCCTGGGACCGAGGAAAGCCGGGACCTGTGAGGCATTGCTGACTGTGGCTAAACCCAGAGGTGAGGGGAAGAGCCGTCAGCCCACCGCTTATTTTGCCTGCATCCCCGAGGGCCCTGATTCAGGGTTGCTTTAAACCACTAAGTCCAAGGGGCTTAACGTGGACAGAAGGTACCTGCTGGGGTACGCTCCCCTCTGGGTGTGCGGGGGTGGTTTCAGGGGTGAACCAGGTGCCTGACGTGCCGTGGATGTGGTTGTGAACCCTGGGAAGCAGGACACCCATCAGGGCAGGTGCCTTGGACCAAGGCTGGCGTATATTGAGGGACAGGCCCCTAGTTGCCCAAACCGTGTGTGTTGAGCCAAAGCTGGCAGTGCTAGTAGAGAGCAGGGCAGGCCAGGAGGCTTTCTGCAGCAGGCAGATGGCCAGGGTGAGCTCTGCAGCCCCGGCCGAATGTGGTCCGACATATTCAGCATAGGGTGTGTGCATGGACACCAGCCCCCCAGCGCACGGGGGGGACATTTCCTTCTCAGCTATAGGATTTGAAATTCTTCTGCTCTTTGTCAGTTGGGAGAACAGGAGAATGCGTGGATCCTCACGAGCTCTGATATCTCTGATTTATCTCCTTCCGCTAAATGCCTGAGATCACTAAGGACAGGGAAAAGAAAGCCTCTTATCTGACTGCCAGCAGCGCTGAAAGGGCCCTCTATATTACCTTGTGGTTTATAATTTCCAAAGTATTTCTGTCCAAATTTACCAGAGGACAGAAAAGCTGTAGGGAACATAGAAACACAAACAGCATAGACACAGCTTGCTCTTGCTTATACAGAAATAGAGCAGCGTTCGCAAGGCAACTAGAGCATGGGTTTTTAGCGGGCACATGAGCACAAGATGGACAAATACCTTGTAAACTCTTAACGTGGATGTACCTGGCCAAAGAATTTTTCTGCTGTGGAGTTATGCCTGTATGAACTGCATAAACAGAGCGTAAAGGCAAAGTGACAGCTTTTATTCTTGGGGAGATATGTGGACCTGTGTGAGGTTCAGGAGACAGCCAGCTGAAGGTAGGGGAAAGTCTGCTCCCTGCCAGGGCCTTGGATGGGAGCCAGTTCTGAAGGCAGAGTTAATTCCAAGGGAAAGAACATAGGTGTTTGGGTGGTTTCAGGATCAAGGGATTGCCTTCAAAGCTGGATGGGCATCTTGTGTTAACCTAGGGTAGGTGGTGTAAATAAAACAAGTGACCTGGAAAATACACCAGGGCTTCACATCACTGCTTTGTCTTCTGCTAGGCAGCCAGCATGCAGAGGCTTAGGCGTCTGCTGTCGGTGGGCAGGGGAACAGTACTGATGCAAGTCTATGGCACCAACGGTAGAGAAAGCAACAACAAAGTTGTGCGTGTACAGAATGAGCGTGTTTAGGTACATAGAATAAATACACGAGCACACACATATGTCAAAACATCTTTGTAAGGTGCTAAAGCAGAAGTTTATGCAGAATGTATTTACGTGGAAATACATCTTGAGTTAGTAAACACCAGTTTGCGCTCTTCTCCATGTATGAGCATAGATGCCTTTCATGGCATAGTATGAACATGACTAAGGGGGAGTACTCCTGCTAATCGAGATGAGTAAAGATATGGAAGCACATAAAAGAGGGAGATTACACATTCTTGTAAAGCCTTCAAAGATGAATTCATACACTGGTATACAAATATGTGGGGTGGGGGGAAGAGATGTACCCAAACACATCAACAGGGAATTATACCCACGGAGAGATGAGCAGTCCCTCTCTCTTTTTGGATGTACGTTTAATACCTGTGTGATGATAATTAAAGCCCCGTTTGGGTGTTACGTCTTGTGATTTACTGCGGTCTTATAAATCTTTCAGCAATTTGAAATCTGCCGTGAACAAAGGTATTGCAAAGGTTTGGAATAGAAACAAAGAGAAGGACCTGCACCGTGTTCGGCAGAGGGTACCTTGGTCTCTCCAGAAAAAGCTGCTGACAGGCAAGGAGAGTAGGAGGTCCCACAGGGCTTTTCAGCCCAGGAGACAAAAAGCCATTGCCTGTGGACTGCAGTCCGCCCACCAAAGGAAGGTACCCATCTCAAGTACCTCACCTGGGCAGGTTGATCTCTCTCTGAAGGGAGAGACCTTTTCTGGTGGCTCCACGCCTTGCTGGAGAGCCTGAAGATGGGAGGGATGACTGTGGGCCTGGAAAGCCACCTGTGAGGTAGGCAGTGTTGTCGGAAGCTGTGGGTGGAAGTGGGCAGAGAGTGCAGCTGGGAGCAGATGGAAGGGGGGTGGAGGTGGTTTTTGGGGTGGAACTGGAAAGGGAAATGGAGCTGGTGAGGGATACGCCTGTGAGTGGTAGAGAATTATAGCAAAAATAATTAGATGAGAGGTATGAAATGGGTGGCTGTGGCAAGCGGCACTGGAACAGAGAAGAAAAACAGAGAATGTGGGACAGAGTCTGGAAGGAAGAGCTAGAGGTCTGGAGGACTGGATGGAGACACAGAGAGGAGGGGGAAAAAAGAGGTCATGAAGATTCAGAGAGCAAAGACGACGTCTCTCTAGGAGGATGAACAAGTGTGAGAGGCAGGTGGGCCAGGGCCAGGAAGGCTCCACTCCACCACAGAGCATCCCTGTTGCAGGGTGCACCCAGGTGGCTGATCGGGGAGGGACTTTGAGGAGCAATCTCTTCCCAACCAGTCTGAGCCTCTGACCTGCTGGCAGTGACAGCGTTGCAATGGGTGTCTGTGGACATGCACAAACCACATCTCTTCCCTACTCTCCCTGTGACCCTGGCAGGGTGCTCTCGCTCACTGCTTCCAGGAGATAAACAGGCCGTGTCAGTAAGAAAAAGGTTGAGAGCTCAGTCTAAAGTAGAGCTGTGTCTGCAGTGTGATGGACGCTGAGTGACCATTGTAAGACTTGGATGGCTCCCAAGTTTCATCAACAGGAGTTAAAGCTCCTCTTCAGAAAACAGTTGGGAGGCAGATAGGCATGGTCTTGGGGGCAGGATGGGACTCAGGTGAGAAATTAAAACAGTGCATGGTGCGCAGGGAAGATCAGTCATTGCATTGCTGCCCTCCTTCCAAAGGGCTGAGAAGGGACATCTTGAGGACAGTTGGCTTCACAAGAGACATGGTACCTCAGCATGCTCCCATTGATGTGCTACCACCTCAGCAGGCAACAGGAAAGTCGTATTGATAGTCCCACAGCTAAGGAAAGAAGGGGGGACTGGGACAATACCTGGTGTGCAGAATAGCACCCGGCTCCGTGGGTGATAGCCAGGCTGTCCTGCCACCACGAGGGCAGGGAAATGGGGAAGGGACAGCACACGGATGGGACTGCTGCCGAGATACGTGATCTGCCTCTGGCCCAGCAGTATCTACCACATCACAGATGCCAATCCAGTCCCTGTCAGTCAGACCGCTTGCTTGTGCTGCCTTCTTTGAGGTTTGTTTTGCTACTGCAACACTGAACTGGTTTTCTTCTGCTCTTTGGCCAGCTTGCCTGATGTCCGGTTGATGTTTGGTGGCACAGTGGCTCTGTCACAATGGTGACAGCAATCCTGCCTACTCCTGCCAAGAAGTCAAAGCTGAAGAACGTGGAGGTGGAGGTGTTGGTAGGACTGAGGGGTGGAGAGGCACCACAGACCATCTGCAGAGAGCATGGGGTTGTCTGTGCAGTCGACAGCGAAGACCATGATTTGCCCAGTGGAGATGGTGATTTCTGGCTTCCTTTCTAGGATGAGATCATTTGTTGGATTCCCACCAAGAAATCAGCACTCCCTCCCGCAAACGGTTCAACCCTGCTGAGGGCATCTGTGCTGGTTATCGCTGTAGGTGAGTCTCCAAGAACGCCAAAGGGCTGATTCTTTAGAGAATTGAAGCCCGGACACTTGTGGGTGAATAAGAAAGTAAATAAAAGGATGAAGAACTTGGTCAATCAATGCTTCCCTGTGCTGGAATGACTCTTGTCTTCACTAGGGTCAGGAGAAATGGGGAGCACTGGAAATGAGCAACATGAGCAAAACTGGAAATAAGTAAAACCCAGTGGGAGGTTTTGAATTTTTTTTTTTTTTTTGCAAATGATCACCTGTGTGATCATCATTTCACCACTCCCAAAGCAGCACATGGCTTAATTCTGGGTCCTGCAAGGAACAAAAATTTTTGTTGCCAGGCTACTTCTGATCTCCTAAATAATCTACAAGAAATCCGCCCATCTCTTCTGAGGCAACTCAGGATCAAACTAAAAATACTTTGATAAGAGCTCTGACCCCTGCAGGTAATGCCGTTCCTGGGGTGCCTGCACATAAGTTGACTCAGGTGGGCAGCTGAGACCCTTCGATTAGTGCTCATGTTTTTCACCTTTGCTCCTCTCCAGGTGCCTAGGGAGAGGTTGCAGGCAGGGTCCTGGTAGAAGAAAGCCTCAAGAGATCAGTGCCTGCTCCTTCCCAGCACCTGTGGCTAGGAGGGGAAGGAGAGACTGATGGGGCCAGGAGAACGAAGGCTGATATTAGCCTGTGGGTGAGCAACGGGCTTGCCAAAGAGGTGGGAAGCGGAGCCTCCTGTTTAGCTCTGAGGGAAGGTTGACTTCACTCCAGAGAGACAGGGGTAGCGCTGGGGTGGCTACTGGCTGTGGCACGTCTCTGGTGATGTAGATCTGGAGATACAGGGGAGGTTGCTCTGGCTCCCAGAAACCCCAGCAGAGAGAGGCAGAAAATCCCTTCCAGCATTTCCTGGGAAGCTTTGTGGGCTCTGGAGAAGACAGGCTGGGAAATGGGCATGAGAGATGGGTGTCCAACCCCACAGAGCCTGGGGCACTCGGAGAAGCTCTCCAGCCCTGTGCAGAGAGCAGTCTGGGGGCAGCTGCCTCCTTGAGCCCCATACAGCCAGCTCAGCGGGACGGAAGGGAGTCAGGGAGAAATGGGCACGGGTTCTGGTTGGCAGCAGGGTTTGAACAGATGAATCCCATACAGAGGTACCCCCAGGGTTGTGGCTCAGGTTAACAAGCCCAGCTCCAGTTCTCCATGGGGCCGGTGGGGAGGTGGCCATGGGCTTCCACGGGGCTGGTGTGGAGCCGGGAAAGGTCACAAACCCCTGGACTCAGCTTTGCTGTGGTGTCACAGCAACTGGGATGGAAGGGGCTGTGCAAGGGTGAGCTGAGCCCAGGGAGAAGCAGGAGAGGGAGCAGAACGAGGAAGGAGAAGAGGAAACTTGTCAGATAGCCCGAGAAACCATGTTTGCCTGTGTGCATATGTGCACACGTGTCTGTTAAGCACGGCTCTGCCATGCAATCTCCATTCTGTCTGCATGGAGGGGGAAGATCTTTGCTCTCCCACCTGCAAGGAAAGAGGAGGCATTTACAAAGAAGCAACTGCAGGGGTGCCAAGGCAGGTTCGCTTGCTCACTCTTTTTGCAGATTCTTTGGCACCCTCATAGAAGGAACCTTTTACAGCAGGGGTCTTGCCTCATCCCCACCTTGTTCCCTCTGTCCCTGTGCCCTGCCAGGCAGAGTCGATCCCTCGCTGGCTCCTCTCTGGGTCTGCTCACAAGCCTCCCAGACGCGGCTGGATGGGGAAGCCAGGCCTCTCCCAGCTTTGGCAGCCCAAGGCTGGCCTTTCCCCAGCAATTCAACCATTCCTCCTCTCCCAAGCGGAACGTGCCCCGACACCTTTGCCTTGAACCGAATTGCATTCAAGAGCCTGGGTTTGCCCACACATGTTAAAGGTACGGCTGGAGGCAAAAAGCAGGGAAAGCCAGCCACAGCTCCAGCGCGGAGGAACAGGGGAGCCATCAGCAGAGCCCAGAGCTCGGCGCTTCCACCCAGCGATGACTGCAGGAGGGGGCTGGCAGCTGGCACAGCTGGAACAGCAATGGGTATCCCGGCTTCCCATCACAGCTCCTTTCCAGAAGAGTTCCTCCTCACCTAACATTTGGCTTTTTAAACCAGGACTGAGCATCCTTGGGGAGATGAACCATCCAGAGGAGGAGGGCTGGATCTGGCAGGGGTTCACTGCCACGGCACTGCAGCTGCGTGGTGGTGACGGGGGTCTGGAGGGAGGGGTGGAGGGAGTGGGAGAAGTGGCGGGCTGAGCCCAGCGGCGCTGGGGGCTGCGGAGGCTGCTTGGCACTCGCCGACGTGCTCCTCCCCAGAGGGCTTGCCCGTGTGGGCAGCAGCACGGGCAGGGGTTTGCAGGTGTGAGCTGTATGCGGAGCACTTTCATCCTTGCCAGTTTTTAGGTAGAGGTAGCCAAGGAGAGGAGTATGGTCTTCTCCTCCCCTTCTTTTTTCCTCTTTGCATGTGAAGGGAGAATATTATCTTCATGCTCCTTCCAGCCTGTCCAGCGTGCCAGGATCTCCAGGGGAAGTGAGCTTCCACGGCCGGGGGTTGAAGTTTGCCAGCACTGGCTTGAGAACATCTGTATGTGCAGGCCCTGTGTTATGGTTAATGTGCAAGGGATATGGGCATCTGCCTCTGAGGAGGAGCGAACCAGAGCCCTCCAGATTTCCCCTCTGATTATTACAGCATGTTTCTTCCTGCCACAGGTAGTTCATCAGATGCCAGCTCTCAGGCTGAGGAGAAGGATGCAAACAAGACACGTTAAGTAAAATACTCCAGCATCCGACCTGGATGAGCAAGCTGTAAAGGAAAAGGAAATTATTCTTGTGGAGCAGGATAAAGGCTCACCAAACAGACTGCATGTGGGCAGTGCTTAGAATAGGGAACGGCTCTTTGAAGGGCATGAAAATCTGCACCAGAGCTAAAACCTGGAGCTGGCTCCCAAGTGATAGGGTAGATATGGTAAGGGTTTCATTAGGGGCACCACCACCAAGAGGAAAGAACAGGAATCCTGCAGGATGCATCCTGCTGCTCAAGCCCAAGCAGACAGGGCATGATTGCAGAAGTAATTAGTGCAGAAGAGCAGCAGGACTGGGTCAGACCAAAGGTCTGCCTTGACTCATCTCTGCACCCAACAGCAGATGCTTCAGAAAGAGGGAGCGTAGCAAACATGTGGTGATACTTGCCCCAAATATTAACCCAGCTTCCAGCCAGTGCCCAGGTCAGGCACTCCTGAGCCAAAGCAGCTCTTCTGGAGACATTAGTGTTGGGGAGAAAGATCCAGGAAGGTTTCCAGGAGATCCCTCATTCCATGGGAGGGAAATGCACCATGTGGCTGGTCAGCACTGGATCCTCATTCTAGGAGTCCTGTGTTGTTTTTACATTCCTTCTGGCTGTGAAATGTCCTATGAGTGGCCAGTACAGCCCCAACCACTGGGGATTGTCCCGCCGGGCACAGCTGCGGTGCCGTGGCTGCCGCGGGCAGGCCATAGACTGCTGCCATCACGCTGCGGTCAGGTTTGGCTTTGCACATGGGGAATTTTGGCCCTGTAGCTGACGGCAGCAAAGGCTCCAAAACCCAGGCAGTAAAGGTGATCAGCGAGGTGTTTGGACAAGAAATAACAAGAGACTTGTGCAGTCTCTCGGGTCCAACAGAAGCGGTGATCAAAAGGAATATGAAATTAAGAAAAATGTAGGGAATGCACATAAAAATGTGTCCTGGGGCAAGTTGTTTCCCAAGAATCACAGAATCAGAGTTTCTGTGATTCTTAGGTGCACAATACCGAGGCTGACAAAAAGTGGGCTTAATTGGGAAATGGCCATGGTTTATGCGGTAGGCCATGAAATAGAAAATAATGTAACTTCTCCATGGCCAATGCAGAAACCGGATAGTCCCTGACACAGATAATTACCTACCGTGCAATTCCCTTGGCCCCAGAGCGTGTGGGAGGCAGACCTAGCCCGGCTCCTGTTAGACTTCAGCACCACTGTGCAGCAAAGTACTTCTCTGTATGTGCGTGTCCTCGCTCTGTCGGTCTTAATGCGACCTGGAGGAATGTGATGTCTTTGTGATTTTATGCCCCATCAAATCAAGTTAAAACTAGCCAGTAGGTTCAAAAACTACAAGGAATGGTACTGAGACAGGCAGACTGGTCAGCAAAACACAAAGCCTAGGATGATATAAGCTATGTGTCCGTGCTCCAGAAAGGCTGGGGGCGGCTCGGGGGCCTTTGAGTTGGATGGGGTGGGATGGGATGGGATGGGATGGGATGGGCAAGTGTGGCAGGGACATAACCCCAAAAGGGACCAGGGCTGCATTTTGCAGGGCCACATCTCGCTGCTGCTGAGATGCTCCGCTGCGAAGGGCAAAGCCCTGGGCGAGGAGATGTGCCCGCGGGAGCGGGTCCCTCCTCCCTCCCCGTGCCCGGGCTGCCCCAGCGGGGCAGCTACAAACCCGCCCTCCTGCCACAAACCCCGCTCCGGCACAGCCTCCCGCCGCGCCGGGCTCCGTCCCTGGCTCTGCCGCTCCCCCCGCCGGCCGCGCCGCGCCGCTGCCGCCGCGCCGGGGGATGGATGGAGATCGGCCGGGGATGGAGACCGGGCCGGGGATGGAGACCGGGCCGGGGATGGAGACCGGGCCGGGGATGGAGACCGGGCTGGGGATGGAGATCGGCCGGGGATGGAGACCGGGCCGGGGATGGAGACCGGGCTGGGGATGGAGATCGGCTGGGGATGGAGACTGGGCTGGGGATGGAGGTGGTGGTGCCTCTCACAACCTGGGGGGGAGCAGAGGGGTGTCTGCCTCCCTCCTGCTCTCCCTCCAGGCCGCCCACAGGGAGGTGCATCCCCTGATATGTTTTCCCCTGGCGTTGTCTCTTCACTGCAGGTAGGGTTCGTTTTTACTGAGTTTGTCCGTCTTTGAAATATATAGGTTGGTTTAAGCCAAAAGAAGGCTCCGCAGTGGATATGGGCAGTTCGGGAGCTGCTCAGCAAGCCGGAGCGGGGCAGAGGGGTGGAGGTGGTCCCAGCTCTGTCCCTGCCAAACACCGTGGGACCCACCCTGCGCCAGACCCAGCAGGTCTTGATGAGATTCCTCCATCAGCAGCAAGTTATAGCAGTCTTTCAGGCTACAGAAAAGGTGGAGAGGGACCCTTTATCAGGGAGTGTAGCAATAGGATGAGAGGTAAGGGTTTTAAACCGAAAGAGGGCAGGTTTAGATTAGATATTAGGAAGAAATTCTTTACTGTGAGGGTGGTGAGACGTTGGCCCAGGTTGCCCAGGGAAGTTGTGGAGGCCCCATCCCTGGAGGTGCCAGGCTGGATGGAGCTCTGAGCAACCTGGTCTAGTGGAAGGGCCACCCATGGCAGGGGGGTTGGAACTAGGTGATCTTTAAGGTCCCTTCCAACTCTAACCATTCTATGACTATAATTCTAAGTCGGTGTGTGCTTTAACCCCACCACCAAGAGCCACCTAAATATGGGTCAAAGCCCTTGGTTATATGGCTCAGTCTTCCTTTGCAGAACTGATTCTAGCTAATGAGGCATGAGCATGTGTGAAATATCAGCCTTCTCGCACGCTTCAGGGTGGGTTTAACCCAGTGGATTTCCAGTGGCGCTGTTAGCTTAAAGCAGAAGCATCTCTGGGTGCAGCTACACCTTGCAGATGTTGAGCCTTGGAGTCCAGGCCGTTGTAGGCGTGTGACTGGCATGGTCACAGTGATCCTGGCTTGTCACCTTTTTGTATCACCTGCCTTTTGAATATTTAAGCCACAAACCTTAATGCAGCATTTATGCCACAGTTTGTTTCTTTTGTAAAAGCAAGGGTCAGGGAAACAGACAGGAAAGCGCTAATCTCTACACAAATCTTTGTCTTTCCCATCTTTTCTCTGTTGAATGCAGGCAGGACAGTGAGTGAGCTGCTCTGTGCTGCTGCCCTGAATAACTACAGCAAAATTAACCCCCTCTGCCTGCAGATGCACTGTAGCATTTGGGTCAGGTTGTGCTTGTGTCCGGTTGGTTTTGGATCCAGAGGTCTCCATTATTTTTCTATTTTCTTTTTTTTTTTTTTTTCCAAGTTTTCAAACTGTGTCCTCAGTCAGCACTAACCACAGGGAGAATTTCCACTTGGAAAGTACAGGCGAGTTTCTTTACTGCTGTGCAGGCACTGGAAGGGCTCAATTTCGGCTGTAACAGGGAAAGGGCTGTTCTGTTCCACCCTTGCTGACCGTCTAGGTCTGAAAGCTTAAAAAGGCCAGCTTATTCCTCAAGTCCTGATCTAACCCCATGTATGGCATTTGCCCCAAGGCAGTGAAATTCCAGCAACTTGGTACTTCAGGCTGTGACCTTTGAAGGGTTAAGGGAGGCCCAGCTGCAACCTTCTGAGCTCGCTTTGATGCTTAGTTAAAGCCGGGACAGCTGCACTTGTAATAGCGCTGAGTTGGGTCCTCTGGGCTCTGCCAGACTGCTGGGACATGAGTGCCATCCCCTGGGATGGGACATGGCCATAGAGATGGATCCCTTCGCCTTCCTGAGCCATGGTAACCGACTCTCCTGGTGGAGCCTGCTAACTTCCCTGAGCTTGCTGTGATTTAGAGCCGATTCCTGCACGAGAAGGGAAGGCAGGGGAGAGGAGGGCTGGAAAACATTCCCTTGCACCGGAGTGAAGCTGCCTGAGTCTGTCCAGCGGCGCTGGTGGGGAGGGCTGGAGCTGGAAGGAATGCCGCTGCGCCTTGGCAGAGGAGCAGGAGGTTCTGGCTGAGAGGGAGCGACTGGAAAGCAGGTTTGCGTAGGGCGGCCGATCTCCTCTGATCCCTGCCTGTCTTCCCATCTTTCCCCTTGCCCAAATCCTCTCTTGCCATCTTTCCTGGCCTGGAGGTGGTTCGGCACCGATAGGTGCTGCAGCCAGCTGGATCTCGCAGGTGGGGGTCATGGCCAGCAGTGCCCCTCGCTGTGCCAGACCTGCCAAATGGCGGTGACAACCTCCGAGGGGGGGAGGCATTCACTACGTCTCCATCAGGAACCGCCCCCACCTCTGGATAAGGGCTCCAGGATGCAGCATGACCGTGACCGGGTGGAATGAGCCCCGGGGTTGAAGGCAGGGGTGAAAAAGCTTTGCCTCTCTCCAGCTCTCCCACTTGGTTCAAACAGCTTGGCAAAACACTTCCAAAGTGACCGTCCCCTGACGGGACCTGCCCGGGGCTCTGCAGCCGGGAGGGACCCAGGGCAGGATCTGACCCTGCAGCTCCGCCGGGAGCACAGCACATCCAGCAAGGGACTGCGAACAGGGGGACCTCACCGCTGAACCAGAGCCTTTGCAACATGGATATTTTTAGCCTGTGCAAACGGCGGTGTTTATTTTTCTACTGTTGTGCCATTTCGCTTTTCCCAGGGATTTTATTGCTCACGGCCTTAGAGCCACGCGGGTGTCTGTGCTGGCTGCTGCAGTGACCCTGTCTGCCTCCATTGCTCCGGCTCCGTCTGCCCGTGCATTACCCGTCCGATATCCCGCCAAGGATCCCATTTACAGTGCAGTGACGGGCTGTGACTGGCAGAAGCACCTTGGCTGACCTCAGACCAGACCTTTTCCCCGGGGCTGGGGTGCCTGTGGGACACCCCGAACACACGCGTGGGGTTGGCGATGTGTGTGCAATCCCCCTCATCGGGACGGGACGAAACAGAGGAACATTGCAAGCTCGTTTATTGTCAGTGTTTCAAATCAGTATTTTTTATTACAGAGACTCATCAGATTGCTCACACTGTGGCAGGAATTTAATAATGTAAGGCACAGAGAACATTCAGAGGTGAAAAAAAAGAGTTCTCAGCCTGTGAGACTTAACCATCCCCTCGCTCCTGTCAGGACCCATTCTATAAAGCAAAATCCAAATACTTTCTCCCTTCCCTCCCACCCATCCCTTAAAGCCCAAAATCCACAACAGGAAAAAAAAAATATTACAGCCTTTCCCTCGAGCGTGTGGCAAGCACACCTCTTTCTGAGCAGAAATATCCCTTCCGAGCCTGACACAGCTTCCCTGGGAGAGCAGGGCTGGAATTTAAGCACGGCCAAGGCAGAGGTGGGAAGTGCTCGAGGGCACCGTGATTTGAGGAGAGCCGAGAGCTTTATCTCAGCTACAGCAGAATCGCAACAGCAAGGTCAGCCCCACGCACCCCCGGGGAACAGGCGGCCGCACTCCATCTCCCTTTGCAGCACAGAAAACACGACAGCAGTACGATCGTTGAGTAATGGTAAAGCACGTAGCACTTTCAAACCTTTATTTCTCGAGGGGATTTTACAGGATGGGATGCGTTTCATTTTATTTGTTTTAAATTTTGTGCGCTTCCCTATTTGTTTGGTTGAATAGCCCTTTTTTTTTTTTTTTTTGTGCCCAATGATTGTTAAATTCAAGCCCTGGGAATAATAATAATAAAAAAAAACAACAACCAAAATTGGGGAAAACAAAATCCTGCCACTCTATGTCTTTCTCACCCCTCTCCATCCCCCATACCATGAGCTGGGTGACCCCAATGTCACCCACAGCTGCTCTGCTCGAAAAGCCCAATCTTCCTACATCCTCTGGCTCTGCCTTCCCTCCCTGGCGGTCTGTAACTGGGGGCGGAGGATCAGCTGAGAGGTCTTTGCGTCTACGCTGGCGTGTCCAAGAACGTGCTGTTAGTAAGAAGTTAAGAGAAGTTGATCCGAGAGCGGATACAGAGACGGAGCAGAGCGGATATTTAGGACAGGAACAGGGTCGGTCAATGGTAAAGACCCGTTGGAGAGAGAAAGGGCTGGTAAGAGTGTGTGGAAACAGCCGAGTGAGTAATCTAGTGGTAATAGGTAGGCTATGAACGAGGACTGTTATTTCTCTTAGCACCGTTACTACATATGTTTAGATCTATATTAGCACCTTGTTCCCAGGGAAAAAACAAAACAAAACAAAAGCGGTTTAAAAACCGAAGGAAGTGGGAAGGTTAAAACAAGACAAAGTTGGCAGCAGAGACGGAAGCTGGGGGTTTAGATCACAAGATCCTTGTCGATGTCCTCTGTGGAAGGAAAAGAGAGAGATGAGGTTAGGAGGCGGCTGCTCCCAGGGTCCCACTGCGATCCCCCTTCCCCGCTCTCCCCAGGACCAGCTGTAATGCATTGCTTCATCCCAAGTGGGGGCTTTGGGGGTGCTTTTCGGTGTCCCCTCCACCCCTATTCCTTCCCTACTCAGTACTTACGCTCCTTAATGCCGAAGCAGCTGGCCCACTCCTCCAGGGCGATGTACTTGTCGTTGTCCAGGTCGCAAGCCTCGAAGAAGCGGGTGGTGCAGTGCTCCATGGGGATGAGGGGGGCACGGAGCGGGGCCAGCTCGGTGTGGGACAGGTACCTGCCGAGGTGACCACACGGTCAACGCGCCGCCCACCAGCACCGGCTGCCCTCCCATGGGAGGGGAGATGCTCTGCCGGGTGTGGGGCCCAGCACAGGGCAAGATGCTGGCCCCGGCTCTTGGTCTGGTTTGACTGCTGTGCCAGTGCCCTCCCAGTGTCCACCACTGAGTATCATGAAGGTCAAGGGCTGGTGTCTGCTTTTGCAGCCGGCTGTGCTAGTCACAAAATAGCCAGCAGCTGGGGGTCCTCACAGGCTGCCCCCACCCCATGGGTCTGTGTGTGTGGTTGCTCTCGTGCCCATCTCCAGCTCACAGCTAAGCCAGCAGCTGCTATCTCAGCTGTTGAAGTTGTCCCAGGGCCTTTGGACTAAGATATTTTAGGGAACTATCATAGGACAGTAAATCTGAGAAGACAGAAGCTCCACGCCCAAGGGAGATGGGAGCAGCTGGGGCTGGGGGAGCCCCTTCCATCTGCAGAAGAGCTTTTTGCAGAAAGAAAAACTGCGTCTACCCCAGCCTGGTTTGCCCCAGCTGCTGCCAGATGTGTGCAGGGGTTATCCCTCCACAGGGCTTTGCCTGTGCCTTTGCCACCAGCTACCCACTTGTGTCACATCTCCAGCCTTGACACCTTCTGCCACCAAATCACCCTGGTCCTCAGGCAGGACAGGGTCCTGGCGGGGGTCCCCGTCCTGCTCTGCCGCCACTCACCCATCGATGGGGTGCTGGTCCAGCTGCCCGAACTGCCAGTGCACAGGGAAGATGTACATGTTGTAGTTCTTCTCAAAGTCACGGGCCAGCAGCTCCACGGTGTGGTCACCGGCCTCCAGGCGCTTCTCGTTCTCATGGATCTTTTTCACCTGTCGTGGGAGAGGCCGGGGAGACCTTGTCAGCAGGGGAATGGGGTCCAAGGGGGGACCCCAGGAGGGGCTTTACGTGGGGTGCCCACAGGTCATTCTGGATGGGCTGCCCTTGTGTGCCGGGCTCCTTTGGTGGGGTGGGCTCCCAGACTCCCTCCCCAACCCCTCACCTTGAGCTTCTGCTTCTCGGTCAGCAGGTTGTTGTCCTCATCGCGCTCATACAGGGTGATCAGCACGTTCTTGAGCCAGTCCCTCATGCGCAGGGGGAACTCAGTCAGCTCTGTGTCCAGGCAGGCCGGGATGACTGGAAGCCACACATGGTGGTCAGCACAGCGCCTGGACATGCAGCCCCAGTGCCCTCCCACCTCCGTCCTGCATCTGCCCGGACCTTTGCTCTCCCTCAGCCCATGGGTGAGGGGGCTGTGCTCAGGTTAGGAGTCCCCTTGTCTAAGGGAATGGCTCCACTTACATTTGCAAGGCCCAATGTAGTCCAGGTGCAGCTTGTGTCCTTTCTTGGTTCCCTCCAAGGTGCACTTGGTAGCAAAGAAATGGCAGGAGGAGTCATAGGTCTTGTTGTCGGTGCCGCAGACCTGTGCAGGATGGGGAGATGCTGCGTGAGGGACAGAGAAGCCCAGCCCTGCAGTGAGATCCGCAGGGAGAGCCTCCAAATGAGATGTTTAACTTGTTTCTTGGGGTGGGTAACGGCCTTGGTTACTGCTGACTGAGGCCAGATGGAGACCTGCCACCCTGCCTCTGGCTGTCTCCCCCACCATCTCTGGCAATGTCCCATGTGAGCTCCCTCCCTGCTCCGGTCCATCAAGCAGCTTCTGCCCTCACCTTCTCGAAGACGCCAGCGGTGGCTGGGCAGCTGGAGGGGTCCTGGCACACACACATGGGCGAGTTGTTGTCATCCACCTCACACACCTTGCCGTGCTTGCAGTGGTGGTTCTGGCAGGGGTCTGGGAGAGAGCAGGGAGCAAAGTCAGAGCCCGCCCCATCCTCACCTCCCACGAGCTGCCTGGGGCATCTCAACACGGAGGGAAGATAGAGACTTCACCAGGGACAGCCCCAAGCATCTCTCCCTGCACTAGGAAGATGTGAGGGTTTCCAGAAGCCCACGTTAGCCCTTGGGCTAATCCTGGGCTCCTTTCTGCAGCCACACTACGCAATGGCTTTTGTGTGGCAAAAAAAAAAAAAAAAAAGAGGTTATGAAGAATCCAGTGCTGGAAAGAGGTCATGTACCACTTTCATTTGCTCTTAAGTGTGTGTCTAGGTTGGCATTGTCCTTGTGCTACAGTCCTTCCCAAAGAAGCCCCTCGCTGTTTGGAGTGTCTAAAGCTTGCCAGCCCAGGGAAGGGATGGTGTCTCTGCCCGCCAGAGGGCAGAAGCTGAAGGGCAGGGGAAAAGTGGCTTACTCTCTGCGACAATCTCCTCTACATCTTCCGTGGGTTCCTCGAACTCTCCCACCTCCACCTGGACAGGGTTAGCGCCCACGGGCTCCTGCAAAAAGAGGTCAGTGTTTCAGGTGGGGGTGCACAAAGAGCTTGGCCCCATTCCCCGGGGGCAGAGCAGCCCCCCCATTGCCCCTGCTCCCCCGTGCTTCAGAGGTGCTCTTTCCAGGGCGGTGGGTGCTGCAAGGGATGGGTGACAAGGAGGAGCAGAGTCACCTACCTCTGTGGTGGGGTCTTCAATGACCTCTGTCTCATCGGGCAGAGCCTCCTGCTGCAGGGGAAAAGGACTGTGAGCTAAGGTCTGTGGGGAGGACGGTCCCAAGGGGGGGTGACGCACTGGGACAGGTGGCAGGGCCACCCTTGGGTTTCCTCCCCCCCCTGCTACCCTCCATCCCTCGAGGTTTTATACATTATAAAAGAAAATCCCCGTCAGATACACCGGACGGACAACCCCAACGGCAGAGAGGCTCTGTTGTCTCCTGTACTTACCGGAGCTGCCAGAGCTTTGCCTGCCAGGCAGAGAAGGAAAAAAATCCAGGCCCTCATCTTTCAGTAGACCCTGAATAAAGGAGAGGAAAAGGAGGGATGAGGGGAAGGAGGCCATCATGTGCCGCTCGGCTCGGCTCGGGGCTGAGCTCACGGCTGGCAGTCAGACACTTAGAAAAGGGCGTTCTCTTTATTTCCTTCCTTGTCTGTTCAATATTAGAGACCCACATGCTGGCTTTTCTAACCAAAACCTTAAGCCAAACCATGTTTCCAAGACAAATTCTTTTGATTTTGCAAAATGGGCCATCGAGGGTTTAGATTTCTGTTGCTTTCCTGTATGCCTTTAGAAAAATTGCAGTCAAAATGGCAGTTCCCTTGTCCTTCACAGGAGCTTTTTTTGAACCAAAAAACACATGTTCATGTTAAAAGCTCCTGATACAAGCCCCAGGTACAGGCAATGAAACTCTCTACCATTTTATTTGAGGATCAGAGGAAAAATGAAAGTGGATGAAGGGAAGAGAGAACAGAGAAACAGTGAGATGGGGCACTTGAGAATTAAATCCTGTAGAAAATCCCTTCCCACATGGACACAGACATCTCTAGGGGTATCAGCGACCTGTCCCCCATCCCCAGCACCCCCAAATGTTGGGGTCTCTGCTATAGTTTTTCCCTTTCCTGCTCAGACCTGAGGGTCCCCAAACTGTGTTTGAGGGATCCAGGATGCTTTAGGGTTCGGTCCTGCTGGGAGATGTGCTCCAGGAGGATGAGCCCTTTGCACCCTCTGGATTTGGGCTGTTGCAGGGACTCCATAGGACGAGTGAGCCAGGCAGCCCAGCTAACACCGGCCGCGATGCGAGCCAGAAGGAGAGCGCAGCTGGTGCAATCGCCCTGTCCTTGTCCCCCCCCAGTTCCTGTTTGGCAGGATTGAGCCCCTCTGTGTGAGGGCAGAGAGGAGCTCAGCTGGCTGCTTAATATGCCGGTGACATCCTACTCCTGACAGCGAGGGCTGCCCGCTCCCTTCCGCCCGCCGGGAGAGCGAAACACCCCCAGTTTGTCTCCTGCCAGCGAGGGGACTTGTCCCCCTGCCAAGGCTTCCGCTGCCTCCCTTCCGCTCCACCTGCGTGGCCGGGGCATCGCAGCCCACCAGCCCTGGGGCTGGGCGCACGGATGGCTTTGCTGGGACAAAAAGTGTTGGACAAGGTGTCATCTTCTCTCCCAGTGAGCATGGATGGATATGTAATTCACCAGTGCATCCTTTCCCTTCCTCCCCATGCATGGCAGCTCCCTGGGTATGAAACCACACTGCCGATGTTCTGCCAGGGCACCAGCCAGGCTGGGCTGCGCTTCCTAATTTAGCAAGGTTAGGCCACGCAGAGGCTGAAATCCTCCTTCCAATCTCAGCGCCTCATCCAGCCCTGGCTGGGTGCCGGTACAAAATAAGTGTCAGGGCACGGAGGGCAGCTTCCCAGGGACATCGGAGGGCTGGGAGCATGGGGTGGTGGGGACGGCTGCCGCGGTGGGATGGAGGACCTGTGGGGAGAGGGGCTGCAGGTGGGGGTTGATGACCCCGTTTGCTCTGGGTAGGCTGCAGCTGAGCAGCTCCCCCCTCTCCCGCTCGGTTCCTTCCCCTTGCCTTTATTTGCTCTGGAGGCTGGTGGGAGCTCTCCTGGCATTTGCCAGGAGACATCACTGGTTCTTCATTTCTGGAGGGGTGGTTTGTGGGGGCAGGTGGAAAAGTACTGGTGAACCTGGCAAACTCCTCTCTTGCTGCCATCCTCTGGCTTGTAAAGGCTCCTCCTGGGCTTCTCCCAAGGGGCTTGTTTGCTTTGGAAGATGCTCTGAGGTTCAGTGATGCTTGTTGGGCAGAAACGCAGCAGTGCCCAGCCCAGAGGAGAGGGCAGTGCATGTACACGTGGAAGATGGCATTAAGAAGAACCCAACCCCAGACCAAGGCCCTCTCAGATCATTTCCCCAAGCCCCAAAAAATCCTGAATTTCAAAGTCTGGACATGCAGTAAGCTGGGGTCAGGGAATTACATACTTGCTAGGAGCCAGCAGACAGTCAGAGCTGCCAGTGTTGTGTTTGGAGGAAGAAGGAGCACGAAAGAGTCTGAGCAAACAAGCTCTGCAGAGCTGTCTCGCCCCGGAGATGGGAAAACAAGTTTATTTGAAAAACAACATTCTCCTGGAGGCAGAGCCTGTGCACAGAGGACATTGCAGCGTCTGTGAGCCCTTGGCTGTTTTGCAAAGGCATGGTCTTCCCTGAATGCCTGGTGGTCAAAAGTCCTGAAATAACAGCCCAGGAGCTCTTCACGCAGAGCTGCTCCAGCAGAAGAGCCTGGCCCATGGTGCAAATCTCCCTCTTTGTGGACCTACCGTGGTCCTGCCATCCAAGAGGATGCTCTTTGGAGCTGACAGATAGCCCATACCATGAGCTCGGCATCCATCCCCCAGCCGCAGGAGCTCGGGGGGATCCCACTGGGGGATTCCCACTGGGAATGCCTGGCACCACTCTGCAAGAGCCCCACAGAGGGAGGGCAGAGGGCAGCGTGAGGGGCAGAGCAAAGGGACACAGCAGGGGGTCATTTTGGACAGAGGAACACAGGATTTAGCAAGCAGGGACTTACGCCTCTCTGTATCCTAAAGGAGTCAACAGAAACCAGCACTTTGCAAGACACACTGGAAAGCAGCACATTGTGGGCACAAAGAGGGCTGCTGAATATAAAATAAGAGGAGTCACCACCCCCTCCTCAGGCCTGCCCTCCTGACTGATGATGATGATGATGAAGAAGAGGGGCTGGGACCCATGGCCTGCGGCACCCATGGCCTGCACTGCCTTTCTAACGCTTGACGCCGCTTGGATCCTAAGTGGGGGCTTCAGCTCCCAGACGCTGTGTAAATAGAGTCTTGTGGCTTCCATAAACCCCACTGGATGGTTCACCTTCGTAGTGTGGCCCAGGCTATGCCTCAGCTTGTTGCATTTTGCAGCCATGCCCCTAACGAGAGACTCATGGGGTGTAAAGAGGTCTGAGACTGAGCCTCAGCACCTCCATAAATTCAAAGCAGGCTACTCTGGCAAACTCTTTCCCTCCCTCCCCCCAATCCTGTAGCACAATAAGTTTCTCCTGCTGGGCAAAATACCCCACAGAGATGCACAGAGGAAAGTTTGTGCCAGTGGGCTCTGTTGGTCCCTGATGTCTCCTCCAGCCCAGCCTGGGGGCCTTTGTGGGCTGGGGGAGGACAAGGACCAGGCGGGTGCAGCCTCCAGAGGAGGCTCCATGGATGGTGGAGCGTGGCCCGTGTGGCGCTGGCCCTGGCCAGGGTTGCATAAGCCCTTCGAGATGCCACGTTAGCGTTGGGAGGAGTCTCTGCCTGGCCATTTTGACAGCTCCTCCCTGAGGCCACTGGGATAACCCTGGCTGCCTCCACCGCTAACGCGGGCGAGGAGTGGGTAATCGTTGGGCAAAAACCCTCCCACATCCCGGCTCCCCACCCGCACCCCAGCTCGGCCACGCAGGAGGCAGCGAGCCCGAGCGGCAGGGTCTCCTGCACCCACCCTCCCTCTTCTCATTGCTCTTCCAAGGCTCTGCACGGTCTGACATGCCCCAGCACCTCAGACTGAATGAAAAGGCAGGACTGGCCCAGAAAAAGCTTCTGCCTACAAACCCCACCATGGGCCGTAGTTTTCAGGGTGCAGATGGGTGACCAAGTGTGGCCACCACAGAGACGCAACGCCATCTGGCAGTGACCCTGCCATCTGGCCCTGACCTCCCTATGCAAGCAAGACCCTCTGAGCTTTACTCAGCCAGCCACTCCTAGGCTAAAATTCTATTTGAAGTTAGAGTTGTTTGCACGAGTCCCCATAAAGGTCCCTGCTGAACAGGTCCCTGCATGTCCGGGCTGTGCTGCTGGGGGTGCCGGCTCGCCCAGATGTGCTGCAGCTGCACCGGGTCCCAGGGGAGCAGGGCAGGAGCAGAGGGCTGAGCTCCTGCCACTTGCACAGTCCCCTCGCCGGCAACGTGCAGGCTCAGAAAGCCAAACTAGGTTTAGATGGAAGTGAAATTCCCTTTAGCTCATGCACACACTTACAAATTCCCAGTAAAACACAGGAAAAAAAAAAAATCTACCTGCCACATCTGTCCACGCAGAGTCCCTAAAGACACATCTACACCACAACGCTGTATTAACCCATTCCCCCTGCAGGGGGTTGAGCAGCTGTGATTGCACGTATACATTAGATCTTACAGGGCTTATTGATGTAAGAGGAAGAGCCCAAATGCCACTATAGCCGTGTGCTGGCTTGAAGCTGTCATAGTTTTTCTATGGTTGCAGACTGCATCCATGCTGGGAAACGGTTAAATTAGTACCAAGAAAAGCGTATGGATGAGACTCGGGCTCCAAGCAGTGGTTCAGCAATGAGCCCTTGGCGGACCTCAGTCGGAAGGGCAAGTGATAAAGCATTTTACTGTCCTGCCTGAGCTTTTTCTTTTGTTTGGACTGGATGTGGGGCAGTGCCAAAAGCAGCCCGGATACTTCTGTGCCAGGTGCAAGCAAGCTCTGGTCCCTCTGGCTCCCGGGGGATACAGAAAGCTGATCCCGCAGAGCACCACAAAGGGGAGAGAGAGGAAACTGTCCGCTAAATATTCTGCAAAAATGCAAACCATCTTCAAAGCATTCCCTGGGCTCGCCCTGCCACAGCCGCTCCAGCGATAACAGCCCCAACATCCCTCCGACCAGAGGACCCAGAAAGGGTTTCCATGGGAGCCGACATTCCTCTGGGGCTGAGTCATGGAAGAGCAGAGGGTTGTGGAAGGAGGGGCTTGAAAAAAAGTTTGAAAAGTTTATTTCTCCTCTTCGCCCTCCCAGCACCGCCCGCATCCCTGCTCCTGCCTATGTGGCAGACAATAGCTTGGCTTTAACTGCTGCGCAGAACGCGACAGCCTTTTATTTCTGCTTAAAACTCGCCTGATCGACCCTAACAAACGGCTGCGATCTACTTTTGTTCTTTTGCGGGGTTGCTGAGTTTTTTGGGCTGTTTCAAGTTGGTGGTAACCGAGGGCTGGGAGTACTGGCGACCTTCCCGGTGCCCCCGATTTCACTCCAACTTTAAACTGTTGTCTTTCGGTTTGGGTGGGAATTCAGCCCCCATCCTGTTAAGTTTGCTATTCTTGGCTGGATGCAGCGGAGTGGAGGTTTCTTACAGCAGGGACACAAAGAGCAGAGTTAGGCTGCCACGCACGTCAGCGGGACGGGAAGGACAGCGGCTGCCTTTAAAGGACACAAGCCCTTGGCTCTTCTGCTTGCACCTAAAATTGTTTCTGGCTGAGCCCAAGTTCTTAAAACTTTTTTTTTTAAAAAAAATAACAACAACAACAACGAAAAAGAGCTTTGTTCCTCCTCTCCTGCAAACTCCGTCTCTTTAACAGTTGGTCAGCTGGAGTTCAGCAAACCAGGGCAGCAGGACTTGAAACGGTTTCAAAGTCTGCTTGGAACAAAAAGCCGAGTGTCTTTTTTTTTTTTTTAGGAGAAATATGAGCGGCTGTACTGAAAAAATAAAAATGCTGAAATGAAGGCGACAGCTCTTTTGTTCTTCCTCTAGATATGCTGGTGAGTAAAACGTCACCTGCCAATGCACCTCAGGCTGGGTGTAATGGGGACTGGTTTATAACTAGATCTGATTTGCTCTGCAGGTTGGTTTGATGTGCCCAGACTTTGGTCTCACGCATCTCGCTAAGGAAATACCCCATGACTGAAAACCCAGAGGGGAAAAAGGGAGGAGAGAGAAAAATTAGGGCAGGTTAAAGCTTTGCAGTCAGATGCCACCAAAGTGTTAAAGCTGGCAAGCTGGCAGTGAAATACCGTAACAGACTCGGTTTAGGAGCGGAGATGCTGCAAAGAGGAGAAAGAGAAGAAGTCAGGAGAAGTCTCTAAATGCATCGCTCGGGGTGGGGAGGTGGATGCCATGGGACCCCGAGTGATGCATTGCCGAGTAGCAGATGCACCCCCCGGGCCAGGGACCCCCACGAGTGGGGCTACCGGGACCCCCCATGCCAAGAGAAATAGCACAGCAAAGACAAACGCGAAGGTGTCGGGCCATACCTCGCAGTCCCGGCAGCAGGGCGGAGGAAACTTCAGGCACTTGGACGGGCTGGAGGAATCTGCAGGTTTTAGAAGGAGGCAGGAGGAAACCAAAGGGTGGGCTGGGTTTCCCGCTGCCTCTCCTCCTCCTCCTCGCTATCTTTCCAAATCGGTCTCTTCCTCTCCCTCTCTCCCCAGTGGGCAGTCCCACCCGCCCGAAAGACGGGCTGAGGCACAGCCTGGGTCCAAAGGATAGACCAGAGAAATCAAGCAGGGCTGGAGATCAAGGGGGGGGTCTCTCGCAGGGACAGATCAGCCCCCAGCGCAACCTTCCCAGCAGAGTCGTTGTCACAGCAGCTGCCTGCACTGCTGCAACGAGTTTGTCCGTTCTCTGGCTCTCTCGGACTAACGGCACGGGGGGAGCAGGGAGGAATACCATCTCTTTGCTTGCTTTGTGCACCTCCCGGCACCTTGGCCTACTGCGATTGAAATGTTAAATGCTGTCATTTCACAACAGAGTAGTTCGGTCCCTGAGCTGGTGTTTCCCATGCTCAGGGGGATGCAGAGGAAGGCAGGAGAGTCCTCACTCCTCCATCCTCTCTCTTAACACTGCTGCCATCTGCGACTGCCTTGTGGGGAGGGGGAGGAAAGAATGATCCAGAGAATGTGGTGAGTTATGACATGTCTGAAATATGCTCCAAGTAGGCAGAGAAGGGCTGGGCTGGGAGATGTGACCCTCGGCAGATTGGTTTCTCTGCTGTGGTTATCATCCAGCAGATCTGGACTGATTGAGCAAAACCCACAGTCGAAGTTACTGGTCAGTTGAATCCGATGGTCTCTTCAGACGTCACTAAGTATTTTGGCCTTACAGATTATAACTCAGCTGGAGCAGCTGCCCAGCCAGAGGCAGCCAGACAGCAAAGCTCTTTGGAGTTGACTTCTCCCATCTGTTCCTCTCTATGCTCAGGCTGAAGGCCCAGCTCCTCTCTCCTTGCACCTCACCACGACTAAGAGGATTTAAAGTTCATCTGCTCCGAGGCCTTTATGCACCAGCATGACCATGGCACCGAACTGCAATGTAAAAACAGCAGCCAAAAGGAGAGTTTGTCAAATTGCTGGAATTCGGGCGTCCCTGAAGAGTGTCTCCATGACACACAGGGCTGCCCTGAGCACTGCAGATAGTCCAGCTCTTTGCAGCTTGTGGCCCACCGGTGGTACCAACCCTCCCCCCAGCCAGGGTGATGCATAGTTGCTCTCCAGGGGCTGCTGGAAAGACGGTGGCTCGCGTAGCCAACAGGACTGAGGACAAGTCATCTGGGCACCAGCAGCCTGATTGCAGATGCTGGGTGAAGGACACCCAAGACCATAACAAAATGCAACATCGTGTTTTGTCTTGGCTGCCTGGGGTTTGGGTTCATTCCTCATGGTTACACGCTGTCTTTGAGAGGGGCTGAGACACTGATCTGGGTGCTTAACTCCTCCTGAGGATTTAGATGTCAACATAGGAACTGGCCTGTCCTGACCTGCCGGGCTGTGCGGGCTCCTCATTCTGTAGGACGCCTGTTACTTTGTGATTTGTGATTCTTTATCGGCTCACTCCTCATCCGGCCTCACGGCACTTCTGCTGGATGTGAAACAGATGTAAGACTAAACATCCATATGGCCAAGAACAAACAAAAAATAAACAAAACAGAAAGGGAAAGCAATGGGGAAAGATAGCAAAGGGCGCCATGAGAAACCATCATCACTTCCCAGTGAGATGGTCGATCTCTGTCATTAGGGGCTGGTGGCAAAGAAAAAGAGAAGAAAGTCTTCTTCACCCATTTCTTTACTTGGCTAAACACCACTCAAAAGCCATCCCTGGGTGCTGATGTGTGGATGTTGATATCACTCACACAGACATTCATAAATACCCCATGCGACCCTCTTGGGTTCATGTGGAGGCCAATTTTGTGATCGTGTCTAAGACCCCATGGCTCCTTCTAACACAGCCAACAACCCATGGCATCTGGAGCATCTTCTCCTCCCACCACAAGTGTCCATAGCTCCCACGTGCAGCTCAGTGCCACTTGTAGGTCCAGCCTGGCTCCAGAGGTCATACGTCCCCCAAAGCCCAAGTTTCATTTGCTTGATTTGCACCCCAAGGATTTGAATGCTCTCGTTGAATGCTCTCTGCGCTGGATTAGTCACGGCTCGCATTGACACCGTACAGCTGCTGGTACTTCTCCTAAGTAAAAAAAAAAAAAAAAAAAAAAAAAAAGACATCTGGAAAAAATTTTAGGGAGGAAAAAAAAAGCGAAGAGAAAAGAAACCACGTCTTTTCTAACTGACAACGTGGCAATTGCTTAGTGCTCTTCACTGTAGCCTGAAGCTAAGCCCTCTTCTAAGGGCTTAGGCAACCGACAGTGCCAGGAAGATAATTATAACAGGGATTTCTTTATATACGTGGCGGCTTAAACCCTGGTTTTGAGCGAAAGCAAAAAGCAGCCTGCTGCAGTGATATAGCCATATCTGGAAATGGCCCCCGAGCTCGCGGCGGTGAGCCCTGGGTGGGTGGGAGTGAGGGGTCCTCACAGTCCTCCGTGCACATGGTGGGGACAGCCAGGTCCTGCATCTTGTGAGGGGCACGCTGCCAGGCCCGGGTGTGTGTCGCCAGCACTGGGATGGAGGGGGATCACACGGAGAGGGAAACAAGAGCCTGAAACAACTGGCTGACTCTTTAATCTCAGCAGCTTTAAGAAGCTCCAGAAATGACTGAGCTCTTGCAAAGGGAAGTCCTGAAAAGTCCTCTCCACACTTACAAGGCTTAGCGGGGCTGGCAAAGAGGTTTCAGGCTGCCAGGAGGAAAACTGGACCTCACGCACGCTAGAAGGTCATGTTATGCCATCTGGGGCACTGGATGGGCAGGAGATCGCCCAATGGGCCTCATCAGCCCCAGGAGCCCTCGCAGCACTGGTGGCCTCGCAGGTCCAGCTCGGGCTCTCCGACCACGTGCCAGCAGGGTGGTTTGGGCACAGCTGATGGACCCCAGGGCTCCCGGCACTCGCTCCCAGCTCAAGTGACCGCACAAACTCCAATGGAAACAGCAAACAGGACAAGACCCGTCGAGGCTTGATGTCAGTTTACAGCAAAGCCAAGAGTTTTGCAGGGCTGAGGTTTGAACTCCAGCTAACCCCAGTTCAAAATCCAAATTTCTTCATCCCATTTTAAGCCCGGTTGGGCAGATCTGGGCTGGTGCAGTTGAGAAAATCCTGGTGCTCTCCAAGAGGGGAACAATTTGGCTGCAAGAGAAGGAGAGAAACGCAAGTGAGCAGCTTGGTGGATGTGATACAAGTGGGGATTAATAATCCTGCTGTCTCCTACTCACAGATCTGTCAGTCTAAGGAGGCTTTCCCTCTCTCCACTCTGGGAGGGATTCTCTAATGAATTTTTCTGGAGAGGATGTTTCTGCATTAATTGCTGGTGGATGCTGCTGCAAAACAATGAACCCAAAGTGCATATAAATAAACAGGATGCCCTGCAATCTGTGGAAATGTCATTTACTAAGTCTTCATCGCTGGGTGTGTGGCTGGAGGCTGAGCTCCTCACAGGCGCAGGGCAGCGTGGGGAAAGGCAATGGCTGCTGGGGTGGGAACCCAGCACCCAGCTCAGGAAAAGACGAGCGAGACGAGTAACTGCAGAGCAGACAGGAATCTGCTTATCCCAGGAATGTCCCAGCGCTCCTGCTATTTGCGAGTGTGTCAGCAGGTCCTGCAGGAGGGTTTCTGTTTTTTTCCATTTCAGAAGCAGATCAGAGGCAGAAAGTCTGTGCTCTCTGGGCTCATGCTACCCAGACGCATGGCCACTGGATGCACCGTCTGCACAGGGTGGGATGAACCCAAACTGTCCTGGGAACTTGCCCGAGCGTGGCTGTCTTTGTCCCTGTCCCATGGGGCAGGGACTTCTCCACGGTAGGATGGGACTCTCCCTCAGGCTCGGCAGTAGGACTGATGCCTGGCCCAGATGGAGCAGGCTGACGCCCAACCAAGGTCTCTTCCAACGCCTGGACCGGGAGAGCCTGAGCCTCAGTGCTCTGCAGATGGACTGGGGTGAGATGACTCAATGGGGCAATGCAGGCAAAGGGGGTGCTGGCTCGGCCAGAAGCAGATGGTGAAGGAGCAGTGGATGTCATTGCAGATTTTCAGCTGTAAACCAGAGGCCTTCAGGGCAGGGGATGAAAATTCAGCTGTGCATGGCTCTGCAGTGAGTCACGACCTGGGAGCAAGCTGCTGAGCCAGGAGGCAGGACATGCTGGCTGTGCGATGGCTCTCTCTTTCCATGGTGCGCGTGGGCTCTCACAGCTGTCCCCTGGGGCTTCTGGTGGAAGGCATTTCCCATGCCCCATGGGAGGCATCTCTCCCCCACCTCTTTCGGACTACCCCTGCGATGATCATCTCACTTGCTTGGAAACATGTGGGGCTGCAGGCTTGGAAAAAAGCCCATCTGTCTCCCATGAAACCAAAACAAGCCCAAAGAAGCAGGGGGAAAAAAAAAAATCCATCACCTTCCTCAGCTGTGGTGCAAGCAGGGAGCTCTGTGTGTCGCAGCTGTCCCTAAACTGCCCTGGATGGCTCTCGTGGGCATCAGGTCTGCACATGGCAGTTGTGCCTGCCCCCAGCTACACCTAGAGCAGGTCGTCGATATAACCCCTCTGGCCGTAGCCCCCCACCGCGTCCCTGCGGCAGGGTCCCCACAGCACTGCCTGGAGCCGTCACGGCAGGCACCAGCAGACAGGACAGGTCTTTGGCCGCTTTGAAGCTCCCATGCGTGGTCTGGGCACATCCAACCTGGCTGAGCATGGTCCCAGTCCAACACCTCCAATATCTGAAGAACCTCATCGCCTTTCCTAAAAGGACTTCTCCCTTGCTGCAGGCGACTGTTCTGCCTTAATCCTGAACAAGGGCATGTTGTGTGCCTGAATTACAGTCTGGTGTCTCAGCCCAACTTTGCTTTTGCTCAAGACCTTGCGTTGGAGATGAGCCGATGACTTGCAGAAGGGAGTCAAAACACCGCTAACTCCGGGCAGTCCCACCTTGCTCCTGGTGTTTGCCTAAGATGCACTTTCGAGTCCTCTTGGGCCTGACAGATGCGGCTTGGCAGCTTTTGAAGGCTATGAATAGAGCTCCTTAAGGAAATAAACAGGAATTCACCTTCAAGCCCCTGGGACATGCGGGGAGAGGGAAGCTCCTGGGCTGCAGTGGCAGCTCTTTTGCATGGATAAACACAGCCTAAAAGTCTCTCCTAAAAGGCAGCCTTGATGGGAGTACCCAGGTGAAGCTGTGCCAGCCCCAGGACATCCAAACACCACCTGGAAAGCAGTGGCAATAACCACAGGTGAGGAAAAGACCAGAAAGGCAAATGCCAGGGTTCACAAGGCTCTCTGGGGCCAGCTGCCTCTGCTTTCTCGGGCCACACTTATGGCCCGAATCAAGATTAGAAAATCTTGATTCTCAGATGAGTTGGCTACATACTCTGCAATCACTGATAATCAGACCCCTTTAATTTAGTTTAATCAGCTCCACAGCCTTACCTCTTGGGAGTGGCAGGAGCGGTTTTCCTGGGCCATGTCTTTGCTGGGAGCCCATTTAGGCGGCTCCCCTGCCAGGGACGCGATGCAGTGGGCAGACTGGTGAGTGTCCAGCGGGGCTAAGTGGGGAAGGGGCAGAGCTGCCATGGACGGGGGTCACGGCTGAGGCAGAGCAGGCAGCAGGGCTTGGTGTTGTCCCCAGCACAATTTGCTGGCTGCAGAAGCATGGTGGCTGGGAACACGGGCTTTAAGGGATGGCTGCCTTTGCCCCAGGCTTGTGCACTGCTGGAGGCGAAGATGAGCAGGGAAAGACGGTCTTGGGGAGGGCAAGGCACGCTGGTGACAGGGAGGCTGGGCTGCTCCTTAAATTAAAGTCTGGAAAGTTTAGCAGTTCCCTGTGGAGGCTGAAGAACAGGACTTTATTGTCCTCTTATTAACCCTCATTGCTGGCAAAACCCTATCAAAATATTCCCCCCTGCCCTGGCCAGCCCTGCCCCACAGTAATTCAGTCTGTGTACGACTCGATGCTCCCAGCACCGTCCCCATCCCCTGCCGGCTGTACAGCCCGGCCGTCCGGCTCTTGCATAAACCAGGTAACGCAGCTTCGCACTGTGCAGAGGGGTCCCAAGAGGCCACGTCCCCTCTAGCACCGCTCACGGATGAGCTATTGCAGCATCCCTGGATGGGCATCGGACCGTGCTGGAGCTGTGGCTGCATCCCAGCACGGCAGGCAGGGCGCAGCGTGGGGGTGCCCGGGGTGCCTGGCGTGCCGGGGCCACCCCCGGCTGAGCCTGCACGTATCCACCCTGAGAATCCGCATTTTTCAATCTATTGCTCTGACAGTTTCTGCTTGAGCTGAACTTGCTTCAGAACAAGCCCCGGCTTGAGACGTACCAGACGAACGAGCCAGGCTGCCGGATGCAGGAGGCTCCATAAACAGGGTGTCCCTTAAAGGAGACAAAATGGGATTGATTTTGGCAACGTGCATTTGGAAGGATCCCCTACAGAGGAAAAAGCCAGTCACGGATATAGGCTCAGAAGCAAGCAAAGAAGATATAGGGGAGACAGTAGGAAATGCTTTCTGACAGCAAGGCTTTGGAGCGGGATGTATGGGGAGACTGAGCCATCCCTGCCACGAAGCAGCTGCGTGAAGGGCTGTTGGGACAGGGCAGGTCGGGCTGGTAGGGACAGTGCTGACAGCCACTCGAGGGTTTTAGCATCTGATGACTCTGTGATTTACAAACACAGCCGCTCCAGGCCAACAGCAACAGCGAAAGCGCTGACCTCCCTGCCATGTCTGCTTGGTGGCTTCCTCCAGATCATCTCCAAGTGCTCTTATGAGCCCCTATAAACTCCCCCGCCCAGACTGGGTTTTAATGTGGAGAGTTCAGGTCCCTTAAAATCCTCCTACCTTGAGCAATTCAGATCTTTATGGCCACGCATAAATATTCTGCTCCTTGCAAGGCATAGTCAGTGGAGGAATCATTTGCTTCATCTGCCTGGAGTTTGATGGGATTTCACTGATCAGAGGGTAAAAGAAACCCAAGAGGACACAATCCCCTTAGCTGGATGAAGATACAGCTGCCATACGAGGGCATATGCATAAAATACGTTGTCCGTCATTGCTTCGGTGTGATGAGCTCTGGGGATCTCAATTTAGCCCTGAAACTTGTTTACTTCCCTTGAAAAACCACCATCCAGTTTGGCCAGGGTTTGGCAGGAGCCGGTGTTGTGGGCAGGAGCGGCACGGCGGGCGGGAATAGCTGGGCTGTGGGAAGGCTTGGGGCTGATGCTGCACCGTGTCTCTGGGCTTGGGGCAAGGTGGGACGTGGTCAGATCCAAAATAGCGAGGTCGTGCGAGGCCCTGAGTCAGAGCTGTGACTTTCCATCCTGCGCCTGGCCCAGAGCTGGGTCCCTCCCTCGGGACCTTCCACTAAAATTAGCGGCGTTTCCCCATGCCGTATGCCCTGTGTCTGTTATCAACAGCTGCTGAAGGAGATGGAGGGACCAGAGCCACAGTTTAGAAAAACATCGGATTTGCAGAACTCCTTTTTAAGCTTCTCTTTTATGGGAAAAACTCATGGAAAAAATTCTTCCCTGTGATGTGATGGGAGCTCTGGAGAGGTCCCTGGACTCTCCTGTGTGATGCTGAGACTGCTAATGAGCATTAATCCTATAAGGTACCTGTAAAAAGTAACCAGAAAATTACAGAGGTGAGACGTGAGCATTGGTGATGTCAACCCCCCCTCCCAGCCCCTGAATTTCAGACCTGCCCAAAGGTGCCCGCCGCATCCTCTCTCCTGTGCAAACCTGCCTGCCCACGCCACCCCGGGGAGAGAGCTCACCCAGGATTTCTTACCGGGATTAACAGAGTGAATTGTTAATGGCGTGAATGTTCAAAAAAAAAAAAAAATTCTGTTGTTCACTTGGCGGGGAAAAGGTGGGAACTGAGAAATTAGGGAAACACCAGCTTTCTCGGTGAGTGGGATGGTGCGGGGAATTGTCTGGGCCTCTCTGGAGATACCCTCCAAACAGGAGGGAGACCTCACCGTGCTTCAGGGTTATGGATGGTCACCCGGTTGGATCCAGGCAGCGCGCACCGTACCTGCCGGGGGGGTGTTCAGCTCTTTCCTTCGCTGATGCACACAGCGGCCCACGCAGCCGGGGACAGCGAGGGCGTCCCTGCAGCGGGGGAGGGAGCTTGGCTCCCACCGTGCCCAAGGGCTCCTTTCCTGCTCTTCTCCCCTCTGTTCACTCTGAAGAGCGAAGGTCCTCGCTGCCCGAGGTGTGCCTGGCCTGACGCTGATGTCACCTCGCACAAGGTTTGGTCCTCCGTATTGTTCTTCCTGCAAGGAATTAGGAATTGTGAGCGGTACTGAGGGCATCTGTGCTTCTTCTGGATGGGAAGGGGGAGTGAAATGTTGGACAGGAGGGGACATCTCTTTCTCTGTCCCCTCCCCAAATCCCTCTGTGTTTAACCTTTTCTGGTGGAATCAGAAAGTCCATCCCTCCCTCTGACTTTCCTGGAGCTCTGTGTGGAAGAAAGGAAGGGAGGGACTAGCAGGGAGTGACATTTCCTCACCTGGCCCCTTTTTTTGCACCTACCGATGGCCACATCTGGAGCGCGGTCCCAGGCTGACGTGTCAGGGAGTGGGCTCCAGCCACTTGTCCCCAGCCCGGGAGCAAGCTCTGCTCTTCAAACCTGGGAGGGCCCATTTCATTGTGGGGACAGGGACTCTTTCTGTCCCCACGCACTGCGGGGCTGAGCCGCTGCCCAGCCGGGGACCAGGGAGACAATGCCAGGCGTGGGGAGCAACGCCTGGCTTTCATTTTCATGCACGCACACACACACACACACACAAACAAGTTTGCTTCTCTGGCAGGAATTGGCAGCGCCTCCATTGGGTTTGTAAATCTGGAAATAACAGCTGGAGGTTTTCTGTGTTATTCTGCCCTAGGGATGAATTTTAAACCCCTCCCGCGCTGGGTTGCATTGGGTTGGGTCTATTGTTTTCCATGGCAGAAAGCGGTGCTGGTTCGTGCCCAGCTCCCTTTGCCTCAAAGTGGCTTTTCCAGCATCTATCTCAAGTGCAGCTCCTGCTGTTCGTTGGAGCTCTGGGCGGCTCACGGGGAAGGTTTGATGGCTTTTTGCTAACGCAGCCTCTCTGCTGAGCTGCCTGGCATGCAGCCGAGCACCCACCGCTCCACCGGCACGCTGGGACCCTGTTTAGAGGGGCTGTGGACAGGCTGGCTCTGCCAGGGAGAAGGGAAGCAAGTGGATGGCAAGGAGGGGTTTGGAGCCCCTTAGCTGAGATGGTTGGTGGGCCACAGGGGCCCCACCTTTCTGGTTTTCCTCTGGACACACCAGGAACTGTAATTCCAGCTGCCCCCAGCAGGTTCATGGTGGAGGTGGTCCTGGGTGGCCAGTGCTAGTGGCAAGGGGTGGTGATCCTTACCTGGGGATACACAACCCCCCGTCTTCAGCAAATGGACCCTTGGGGAGCAGCCAAGAGTTCAGTGTAGAGCCTTTAAAGAGTCAGAGCTGGCCTCTTGGCTTCCTGTGCTCTTGCTCTGAACATATTTTAACATATTTTGACCTCAGGGCAGGGCAAGCTTGGAGGGTTGCTCCTGTAACTGGAAAGCTAAAAATCCCCCGGCAGTTGTAAAGCCAGCGGGGACGACTCTGGATGTGCCACAACTCTGCTTTTTTGGCTTCTCCCCTGGCAAAGGACAAGCTGAATTAAGAAAGCAAATGGAGAGGAAACCCTGGAGAAATAAGAGCAGCACTGTGAGTCGAGGACGCTCTGGACTCAGTCCTGACCTTGTTGCCTTGGAAATTGGATCATTCCCACCGAGCCGCCTGCTTTGCTGGCTGCTCCTGGGAGGACACAAGCATTTAGCACTGGTCGGATGCAGGGGAAGTGGGGAAGGGAAAAATAACGGGAAAGAGAGATGCAAATACTGGTATCGGGGTTTTCTCCACCAAAGGGAGACCCTAAGCTCTTGGCCTGTGCAGGGATGGTATGAAGAACGATCCCCCCACCAGCTCAGCTGAGACACGAAGGCAAGGCAAAAGCCAAAGACCGTAGGCTCTTTGTAGGTCAGTGGCACGGCACAGGCCTGCGCTGTGGCTCGTCCGCCAAGCCCAGCAGGGCCAGCCCCAGGGACACCAGGGACTGCTCCCTACAATGCCGTCCCGAGCAGGCAGCACCCCAGGCACCCCCCCGCCCCGCTGAGCGCTGCCTGCCCTCCAGACAGCCCCGTGTCCCGCACAGACTTCTGATGCAATCGGTGGGATCACCCTGACAATAGCTGTGTGGGTCGGTTTGTTTTAAAGCTGTGCAGAACAGATTAAGGCAGCGGCCCCTGTTGTGATTGCTGGGCATTGTGCACCGTGCTGACGCTGGCTTCTGTGGGCCAAACTCTGCCCACGGCCGAGCAGGAGCTTCCGAGGGGAGGAATTCGGTTCATCTGAAACGGGGCAGGAGGGTACCTGAGCACAGCGGCTGCCTGCCGCATCCAAGTGTCTCCTTTCATTCACAGGGGAATAACATTTTCTCATCCACCTGCTGAAGCTGGGTGAGCAGGTCTCAGGATGGGCTGACAGAGGTGGTCCTGCCCCGGGAATTTCATACCAGCTGGGAACTGGGAACTGTGGAGAACTCTGAAATGCTGCAGCATCTTTCTTCTGGCTGTGGCCTGCCCCAGTGACAGCACAGCAACCCACTGGTCTGGACTGGTGACGAGGAATCCTGAAGCCAGCTATGAAGCACCAGCAGTCTTTTTGGAGGTGCTCAGGAACAGGCATGCTGAACAGAGGGACAATAGCAGGAAGGGCCAGGCTGAGACCTCCTGCCTACGCAGACCAGTTTCCCTTGTCCCTTCCAGGTGGCCTGGGACGGGTCCATGTAGCAGAACGGTCACAAAGCGGATCTGCTCTCCCCAGGGCAGCCAGGGACCTTGCATGGTGTCCCACATATCCTCCAGCCCCTCCGAGAGAGCTCCTCGCTCATAAGAGCTCGCTCCCTACCTTCTCCCTGTCACTGCCCCAAAATGCCACCGCCTGCAGCAGCTGTGGGGCTGTGAACCTCAGCTCTCCAGAGTCCAATAAATCAAACCTTCATCCAAAAGGGGCTTGGGCTGTCTTTTGCAAACAGACGCAGCACAAAAGCTGCCTTTCTCCCTCTCGGTTGACTTTGTTTTCTCTCCCTCCCCATCTGCTTTTAGCCAAATGGTTGAATAGCCTCAGTATATACTGCGGGAGGCTAAAGCGAAAGGCTGGAGCACCAGGGAAAGACGCAGAACAGCAGTGCCCTGTGGCCGCTGCCTTCCGGAGGGGCTGGGAACTGTTTGCTGCCCTCGCTCTGTAATCCAGCCTTGATCACCTCGCTGAACCCTTGGAGAAAGCAGCTCCGAAGGAAAATATTTGTGCTCTGGCTAGCACACGTGCACATTTCCTGCTCTTGAAGTCCTTAATTAAGACTGTTTTTTGTTTGTTTCATTTTTTGGTTGGTTGGTTGGGTTTTTTTTCTATTTACGCTGCCACAGTCTTGGAAGGGCAGTCTGTCAGGTCCCTCTGTGTTTTGCTGTTTCAGAAGCTGCAAGGTGGAAAGCTGCCTGTGGTGGTCACACAGGGATTCTGCGTGTATGGCCAGGGGAGCGGGAAGCAGCAAGGGCCATTGGGGTGGCCCTGGACGTCAGTGCAGCAAACCTCAGGACAGTTCAGCGCATCACCCATTACAGAGTGGTCTCAGCCCGGCTGTGTCTTAGAATCATAGAATTGTTGAGATTGGAAGGGACCTTTAAGATCATCAAGTCATAGAATCATAGAATCACAGAATGGTTTAGGTTGGAAGGGACCTTGAAGATCATCGAGTTCCAACCCCCCTGCCATAGGCAGGGACACCTCCCACCAGCCCAGGTTGCCCAAGGCCCCGTCCAGCCTGGCCTTGAACACCTCCACGGACGGGGCTTCAACAACCTCTCTGGGCAACCTGTTCCAGTGCCTCACCACCCTTAAAGTGAAAAACTTCTTCCTAATGATTAATCTAAACCTGCCCTCTTCCAGCTTAAAGCCGTTCCCCCTCGTCCTATCACTACATGCCCGTGTAAAAAGTCCTTCCCCAGCTCTCCTGTAGGCGCCCTTTAGGTACTGGAAGGCCGCAATAAGATCTCCCCGGAGCCTTCTCTTCTCCAGGCTGAACAGCCCCAACTCTTTCAGCCTCTCCTCATAGGAGAGGTGCTCCAGCCCTCGGATCATCCTTGTGGCTCTCCTCTGGACATGCTCCAGCAGGTCCATGTCCTTCTTATGTTGGGGACTCCAGAGCTGGATGCAGTCCTCCAGGTGGGGTCTCACGAGAGCGGAGTAGAGGGACAGAATCACCTCCCTGTCCAACCATTCACCTAACCTGACAAAACCACTTCTAAACCATGTCCCCAGGTACCACGTCTACCCTTCTTTTAAACACCTCCAGGGATGGCGAATCCACCCCCTCCCTGGGCAGCCTGTGCCAGTGTTCGATAACTCTTTCAGTGAAAAAATTCCTCCTAATACCCGATCTAAACCTCGCCTGACATAACTTGAACCCATTTCCTCTCGTCCTATCACTTGTCACCTGGGAGAAGAGGTCAGCCCTCACCTCTCTACACCCTCCTTTCAGGCAGCTGTAGAGAGTGATAAGGTCTCCCCTCAGCCTCCTCTTCTCCAGGCTCAACAACCCCAGTTCCCTCAGTCGTTCCTTGTAAGACTTGTCCTCCAGACCCCTTCCCCGTCTTCATGACAGGGAAGACTGGGTCTTTGTTGGCCTTACTGAAAAGACATAAGACCAGCACATTTAGTTCAGAGAGACAGCCGAGCTTTTTCCAGCCAGCTTGGGAGCTTGAGTCCCTCCAAGGGACCACGTTACCTGCCTGGTTCACCATGTTTGGCCTCCATCGGCAGAGATGTATGACCACTTAGGGTGATGCTCGTGACTGTGGACACCCAGCCTAGTGCAACGGGGACCTCCAGGTCCAGCTGAACAGCTCTAGCTCAAAGAGCAGCTGGTCAGGGCAATGTTGCAGATGGGAGCCTTTATCCCAAGAGCACGGGGGGATGATCCTGCCTGCGAGTCAAACATCAGTCATGGTTCTCACCCAGGTCCCAGCTCTGCCACTGCCGTGCCTGGGAGCAGCAGGCAAGCAAAGGCAGATGCCTAAGGCAGATTGTTTCTCACAGCAAACATTTAAAAGCAGAATAAAACTAGCAAATCCCTGTCTTTTAGTAATGAATCCCTCGTGTAACAGTCTTAACACCCAGACACGACATGCCTGTGAAATTCCTGAGATTGTTGCAAACTGAACCCTTCATTCCCACCCTGAAATTTCACAGCAATTTACCTCTCCAAGCCATCAGGGATCACCATTTGCAGGCACCGAGGGGGATCTCCCATCCCTCGTCTGCTTTCTGCAGCCTGCGGTGCTATTTTGGAAATTCTCTCATTTACTGGGTGGTTCAACCGAGCACAACTGCTCCTTTGGCTAAAATCATCCCCTGCCTGTCATCTGGTAATTAGAAAGCGCCGAAAAGCCAGTGGTGCTTAAGGCAGCTCTGGGATAACCGAGGCAGCTTTTTCTTTTGTGGATAAAGGACTGGGCTTTGGGGGGTGTAGACTTTTCCACTGAAATCAGATTTTGGTTTAAAAAGTGGGGGAAGGTAACACTGGGTGAAAAATGAGACCCAGAAGCACAGCAGCACTACAAGGGCAACGCTGCAGACACAATGAGGTGGGTGAGAAAAGCAAATGCCTTCTTTTGGAAACGCCATGGGAGGGGGGGAACAAAGATAATTTTGAGTCGGGGGAAACAAAAGAACTTCTAAAGCCTGTCCCTTCGGGTTTGCCCAGTTCTTACTGGTGCCGCAGTTAGAGGCAGGTCACGACTCTCACAGTTCAGCTGGAGCTGGGCTGAGAACCTCGTGAAGAAACCAGAAGTGAACTCCTGCTGCTGGGAGAACATCTTTGTGGATGGCAGTGCACCAAATTGCACCTCACCAGCTGCTTGTCCTGCAGCTGGCAGAGCTGACACGTCCCTTTTCCAGCAGGTCACTGGGATGTCCTCCAGAGCCAGCATGTCTGTGGTACAGGAAAGCTCTTTTTCCGAGTGCCACCTTTCCTGTTTGCACTGCAAACTGAGCATTTCCTTGTCTGCAAACAGCCTCACTGTCTGGCATATTGTTTCCTGTGGAAATTATTGTGACCACGTTATCTGTGCAGGCTTGTTGGGGTCCCTCTCCGTGACGTGCAACCTGGGGGCCAATTTCAGGCCAACCTGATGAATGAAGACTTTGAAGATCAGGAAGTTGGGCAGAGCAGAGCAGAGACTCTGCTTAGGTACTGGCTCTCCTGTCCTTTTAGACTCTATGAAGGAGTTGTTTTTTTTCTCCCAAAGCTTTCCATAAGCCTCTCAGACAGCCATCCTGCAGGTCTGCTGCTCTGTTCAGACTCAACCATCCGTCCTTAACTTCCCTAGCCCAGCTGTGATCAGCTCAAACGCAGCCCACACACCAAAGCAAGGACTACCGCAGGGTGTCATTACTCAGCTCTGGCTGTGTGTCATGGGAGACGTGGCCTTTTGGGAGACCCTCTGTGCTCCTGCAGAGCCGCTGCTTCAGGAGCACCGGTGCAGAGCCTCCTGCGCTCACTGTCCTGGAGGCAGGACCAGCAGGTCATCTTCCCCAAACACCTTATCTTATCCCGAGCGAAGGAAAGCAGGCAGGAGAGCGTTCTGCAGATTGTCTGGCCTGCTTGAAACGCCCTGTTCTCCTGATAAGCCTGCAAGGCTGATGGGAGAGCACACACGATGCTGTCCTGCTGGGCTGTTGGTGGAGAAAACAAGCAGCAGCTTGGGCATCATCCTCCAGCCCTGCGCTAACAGGCGGCATCCCAGTTCTTTGGTATTTTCAGTAAATGTTCCCGGAGTGCTGGGGCTAGCAACCATCACAGCACCTCCCTCCTCTCGGCTGGAGAAGAAACCCCAGCAGCTCCCTTCCCTTCTCCGCAGGGCCAGGGGGAAGGAAGAGGGATGCAATGGGGGGCTCTGAGCACTGGGGCCGCTGAAGGAAGGCTGAAGCAGGGCTCACAGGAGCCCTTTTGGTGCTTTCCCTGCTGCTCACTCCCATCAGCATCCTCAGCGTCTGGCACCTATGCAGCCTTGTCACCCCTCTGTCCCTCCTGCTCTGGAACTGTGAGTGAGGAGCAGGACATCAAATGCCACAAGCTATCAGGTATGAAAGCCCACAAACCCTGCACACGCGTGGTCTCCATCGGAAAGCGAGTGGCAGGGACACCTCAGGGAAGCAGCTGCGGGCAGCCCCTGCCATGCTGCGCACGCAGGGAAATTATGGGGGCTGTAAATAACACTAATGGCCGGGCAGAGCACAGCAGCTTAGCGTAACAATTGCTTGCTGCGAGGGACAGTTAGAGGCATTTCTCAAAGCCCAGGGCAGGGATCAGGAGGGGAAGAGTCCCCAGCTGGGACATCACTGCTCTGGTGGAGAGAGACCAGCTCCAGGCTGGCTTTGTGAAGGGTCGCTCCTCTCCCCTCTGGGCAGCACGTATTCCCACCACGCTGCAGCCGGCTCGGGATGACCACAGCTCGTCACTGCAGCCAATTTCCACCCAAAGCTGCAATATCATTTTCACAGCAGGAGAGAGCTTAAAGCAGTGTCCAGCCCCTCCACCCACACTGCACGGCGGAGGGGACGCCTGGGAGACCACAGCCCTGCAGACGGGTGCTGAAACTTCAGGTATCTGCATGAAACGGGGTCGGACTAGATGATCTCCAGAGGTCCCTTCCAACCCTGACCATCCTGTGATTCTGTGAACCTCCTGGCTGGTTGTGGGTAGGAACCTTTCCCTGTCTGGCTCGGAGATAAAGCAGGCTTTAACCAAAACAAGACGGTTCAGCAGAGCAGGGAGAAGGGAGCAGAGCAGCCGGGGGAGTGTGGATAGCACAAGCTGCAGCCCAGACACCAAGGACGAGCAGCCTGGTTTACAGCAAGACAGACTGGGAGTCATCCTCTGTGGCCACAATGCTGCCAGTCCCGCCTGCCAGTTTGGCAAAGGACAAAGCGCCACAAGGACTGCGGGCTCTGAGGCCAGCTGTGCCACCACGTGCCATCCACTTCCACGTCAAACCGACAGCACACGTCCTCCCCCAGCCCACCGCCACCACAGCCGAGCCACTGGGCAACCAGCTGCTGGTGGATGCACTGGCCATGCCTGGGAGGAAGTTGAAAGCAGTAACTAATAATTAACATCGGCAAACACCAGCTCAGACCAGCAAGCGTGGTGGTGGTGGTGCTAGGGAAAGAGATTCACTCACACGGGACCCTGGAGGTGTCACGCTGTGCATCCGAGTGCACGGCACAAAGCACAAATGTGTTTTTGAGTATTGGCTCCGGAAACTTCCTGCCACTGGGAGATTTTAATGCAAGAAAATAATGCAGTGATGTTAGACTTTTAGCCTTTAGCTTCCCTTAAATTAAAAAGTAATCAAAAGTGTCTGCAACATGTTCCTTGAAGTGTCTCCAGCCCCTGCAAGTGCATCTACAGCAATTAAGATCAATGGTAAAGAAGGACTTTGAAGTACTAAACCTCTCTAGGAAAGAATAAACTGCAACTATGTCAAAAGTAATCTCAATATACAAGTGCGAAAAATCTCTTAAATATGGAGTAACCTTTTCCTTCAAACTTTAGCTGGTTTTCCTTTCTGTAGACCAAGTCACATGTGACTGGAAGGCATGAGAGACATCCCCCAGGTGAAACGAGAGACGGCAGACTGGGACGGACACATGCAATCCTTTCATTGGGCTGAAAACCTGAATTAAACGGCTGGGAACTGGGCAAAGCAATAGTACAGCCCGTAACACTGGTCGCTGGGCTGAGAAATAAGAGACCTTGGAGAGATTCCCACACACCCCTCCTTTCCCCACCCCTTCTGCATTTCTCATCAGCACAGGCGCTCTCCTACCGTGCCTGTGGGTGCTTGCAGCACCCAGGCATCATGCCCAGCATCAGGGCCCCATGATGCCATTACCTATTTCGTTGAAATTTTGTAGGTGGGCAGGGAAGGGGACAAGAGGAACACGTGGCTAGGGGAAGGGCCTGATCCAGGTGTCTTGAGCTGGGCCCGGGGTCCAGAATGATTCCTCACATTTAAATGGTCATGCAGTGCCCTAAAAAGCACTGTACTAAACCTAAGCTGCGTCTGTGTTCCCTGCTCCTACTTGCAATTCCGTTGGCCCGTGAGCTCAATCATGTTGCTGGGATCCAGTGACTTCTGCCTCGTGGCCCCATCTAGCTCAAAAGGACACTCGGTTACCCTTGACTTAGAGGGGCTGCAAGAGCCCCTTCTTCCCAGCACTTGCATCCCAGATGGCAAGTTTGTCTGTTGTGTGACGGAAAGACATCTGCCAAGACACAGATTCCCTGAATCTAAGTGACGTTCAAGCTCAGTTCCCCTGAGGCAGAGGTTGCAGTCAACTTCTAAAGACAGTTGCAATTTCCTGGGAGACCTGTCTTGCATGTAATGGGTAGTTTCCCCTCCCTAAGAGCCGTATCTTTTACAGAAAAACCACTTAAAGCAGTACAAAGACACACAGGACACATAGACATGCACTGAAAGATAGAAGCAGCACCTCAATTTACTGTGGGACTAGAAACAGCACATAACTTCCTTCTCTAGGTTTCTCTGCTTTTAAAGCCCAAGACGCAGCTGTCTCCTCCTGCCAGCCCTCTGCCTTCCAACATCTGGCAGGGTAGTAAAGGTCAAATGACAGAGCAAGTTGGGAGATATGCAAACAGTTAAGCCATCTTTTTGCTGAAGTCATGTTTGAGTTCCTGCAAAACAAATAAATAAATACATACGTACATACATAAATAAATAAGAGGAAAAAATATCCAGGCACAGAGGAGATAACGTTATACAAAGACGCCCTCTGGCGGTCACAAGCCAAAAGAAAGCCATCCACCTCATGCCAGTGATTTGCAACTTCCCTCCCTCCTTTCATAGATGCAGCCCTAAAAATATCCCCTATGGAGAATAAAGTGCTGTAAAACTTAAATTTAGTGTTTTTTCCCATGACGCCTGAAATGATCCAGCAGCAAACTACTAGTAAGGGCAGTCCAGCCACCCCTCTCCTTTGTTTTGGATCTTACAATCCTTAGGTAAGTCAAATAGCTTCAGTTAAAATCCAATAGGAAAACAAAAGCATCGAGAGAAATGTTCTGCCATGTCGGCCAGCTGAACTGACTCCCTAGCTGCCTTGGTGTAATATAAGGAAAGTGGTGAGAACACAGGGCCAGGCAAAAAAGGGACACATCCACATTATTTGAGACTGGCTTTGCTGTAATGGTTAACTTTTGCAGGCATTTGAGACATCATCCGCAAGCCCCTGCAAGTTGAAAACAGCTCTTGGAGTCAATATGATGAGCTGAAAACTATTTGAGGCACTAAGCAATTCAGAGCATGTTTCCCTCGTGGTTTTAAATAGCAATGCTATTTGATTAAAGCTATGATTTTAAACAATTTTTAAGAATTAAGAGCTTGTTCAAACAACACAAATTGCAGATTTTAAATCTGTTTTGTTAAATCAGTCTGTTAAAACAATGCAGATCTACTGCACACACACATCAGTACCAGACCAACTCTTTCTTGTATCAGTTTAATTCCTGCTGGTGTAAATCCCTGATTTAATTTATTGACTGGGAATTAAATCAGCATGAACTGGTTTCAGTGCATCTGTGCTGGGTATTTGTGATGATCAAACGAGACCATTTTAAAACAATGTCATTGGATTAGAAAGCTCCGCTGACAGAAAGAAGCTCTTAAGAGATGCAATATAACAATCTTGGACACTAAAGAACAGTACATGCAGCGAGTGGGCAGCCCTCTCCTCCCGCTTCATTCTTTTCCACAGAAAATGAACCCTGTCTTGCAAAAACATTTCACGGTCAGGAGAGTTTCACACATGCTCTCATAGTGCTGGGACTCTAGGAAAACCGACAGGCTGTAACAATCAGGTTGTCTTTGGGACAGATGTCCAGTTGGCCAGGGGCTGTGTGCACTGGGAACTATTCTGAAACCCAACATTTTAAGTCCACGAGGATAGCAGGGTGCTGCTCTTTTTCCATCCTCAAGATTAGTGGAGTATTAACAGCGATATCAACAGAATCAGATGTTGGAGGTTCTTGTGCTAACTACCAACCCCCTGCATCAAGTACCTACAGGGGTCTTTGCGTCCCATCGCCCTCCCTGGTATTGTTGGGGGCCACCACTCCCTCTGGTCAGCTGGTGAATGTCTTTGGGATTTTTTTTCATGCATGATATGCTCTGGCAAACTCTAGGTTCACCTGGGAATGGCACACAGGCTGCGTTCTACCTCTCTACTACAACCATGGTTGGGATCACAGGGGCTTTGCAGAGTTGCTAAGGGGTCCCGCACAGAAATGGTGCTGGCTGTATGTGGTGCTGCTGCTTCTCCAATACGAGGGGTTTGCTGAAGCTGAACCTGCAAGCCTTTCCTACTTTGTGCTTCCCAGGAAGCAGCCTGTTTTACTGGGGAGAGCCGGAACAAGCTCAGATCTCTCTCTTCAGCGTTTCATACACCTGGTATATACCTAGCCTCCTCACAGCAGGCAAGGCTACTGCGCAGACTTCTCCCCAAGGTAGGAAGCGTTCTTTCCAGTCTTCTTCAGGGTTTCCAAGAGGGTGTCAACGTTGTGCTCTGAGTCGATGCACACCTTCTTGTTGGGCAGGTCAATATCAAACTGGACACCTAGAAGGAAAGGAAAAAAAATTTTGCAGAGCTAGAAGCAGCCAAACGGTGTGAGCAAAAAGGGGGAGAACGGGGGAAGCTCTCCTTCACACCTTTGTGCTCCCCAAGGCCATCAGTCAAATGTACGTGTGCCTCCTGCCAGCAAACCCTGATATCACCACCAGCCAGCAAAACCAAACTGATGTCCTGCCAGCAATGGTACGAAGGAAGCCAGATCTCCTCTAGATCTGCATCGGACACCACGGTTTCTCAACTGCTTTGATTTGCTGACCCCACCTTGGATCAGCACAATCACTCGCGCAATAACCAGAACGAGCTGAGTTTAAACCAACCACTATAACCACCAACCAGCTCAGCCTGTGCTGTGGTTTAGCATGGATAGGCACTAACGAGGGAGTCAGCGCAGGGGTTAGGACAGGGTCAGGACAAGTTTCCTCAGTGGCGGTGGCAGCTAACAGCCTGAAGTAGGAGAGAGGGAAAAGATACTTTCCCATGTGGGTTTCCCAGTGGCCACTCTCAGCCCAGTGAAAGGAACTGGATATGAAGTCTCTATCCAGCCACATATTTTCCCAAAACTTGTAGGTATGTATCAGCTTTGAGAGCTCTGCCATGTCATCACGAGGCTGATATTGGACAGCATGTTGAAGAGTGATAGAGGTGCTGACAACCACACGCAGAGGAAGTGGGATCACGCCAGCCTGGTAACACGGTCTGGAAGAAGTTGCGAGTCCTTCGCATTGGTGACTGAAAGCTGTTCTCACTCAGTGAGGACAAAGGAACAGGATGACAGGTCCTCACAACTGGTGAGTGTGGATCCTTCTCTCTTGGTCATCCCAGCACAAAGGAGGCAAGGGGTGTAATTTTCCAGGTGGTATTAAAAACAGGCTGTGCAGGCAACCACCAAATGCTCTGCTCAGCAGCTCTTCGCTGTGATGGCTCTGCCCGTGGACGCTGATGACACATCTAGGGAAGCACCATAGACACCCCAGGCCTCCTGGGGAACAACGTCTGGCAGGACATGCACCTCCCTTCCTTCTGGCAGCCTCAGCAGGGGTCTCCCAGTGTGCTTCCCAGAGGGTTCAGGATGAGGCCCTGGTGATTCAGAGCCACCTGCAGCCACGGCAGCTCCTCCCTCCCTTAACGTTTCTCCAATGGTCACAAGAGTCCTGCTAACAACCAGCGACTCGTTACTGACTAAGCAGCAGGCTCAGAGCATAGCGGGGAGCAGAGGTTTCCAACCAGACACTTTCAGCGTTTCCCCACAGCGTTACCCTTGCAAGACAGAGGACCCCGGGGCAGTGACGTCCCGCCCCGGAGCTGGCGTTGCTCCGGCGAGCTGGCTGTCACACACCCCGCGCTGACTCACCTCCCAGCCTGTGCAGGACACGGGTCACCGCATTGGAGCAGCCTTCGCAGGTCATGTCCACAAAGAACTCGTGTTTCTGCAAAGAGGCGGATGGGGGGGTCAGGGAGGATGCACCCAGCAGCACACCGCGAGCGCTCGTCCTCCACACTTGCCTTTTTCCTTGGGGAGGTGGGTTCAAATCCTCCCCAACCAAAAGGTCCGCACACGCTACAATGGGATCCTCAGCAAAACCAAGAGCTCTCAGTGCTCCTGCCTATGGTGTCCTCGTGCTGTCCCTCACAGCATCACCCTGAGAGGCCTTTGGAGCCTCCAAAAGGCCCTACTCAGTGCAGGGCCACCTCCAGGGCCAGCACAGGTTGTCATCTCTGTGGGCCTCTGCTGGATTCACTCCACTTGCCCTGGGGAGCCCAGGAGAAGCAAGTCTCCTGCCTCCAGCTACCCGCTGTCCTGACTTAGTCTGCAAGGCTTTCAGTGCCTGCCCATCCTATTCTTCTTGTGTCTGCAAGGGCCCTGGTCCCCAACATAATAAACTCATAAAAATAGCAACAAGACTGAAATTTAAGGAACGTTAGTGCTGTTTTTTCATCCCTTCACTCCACCGGGGCCCCAGTGTTATCTTCAGCACTGGTGGGAGACGCTGGGTCAACATAATCGTGCGTGCCTGGAACAGTAATCACCGCGTTCAACCTTTGGCACCAGACGGATCCTAATTTCCTTTTCCTACATGTGCTTTTCTACTTTCTTCAAAAAAAAAGAAAATAAAGCTGTTTTGGTTTTTTTTTTTATTTGTTACCCGCATCCCCTACTTCTTTTTATTCAAACCCACCCTTCGCCCCCCGCCACGGAGAGGCTGAAACCCTCACGGGCGCAACTCAAAACCAGGACAACCCGGGAAAGGAGTTCGGGAGCGGCCCTTCCCATTAGGATTTCCCCGTGTAATTAGAATTCTCTTGATTTTTATTTTACAAATCCCTTCTGGGAAGTGGCGGGGGGTGGGGGGAAGCGGCATGCGGGGAAGGAGGGGATCGGGACGGGGCAGGAGGGGGTCCCAGCGCAGGGCCCCCCCCGCCCAGGGTTGTGGGGGAGCCCCGCCGGCTGCTCCCGCTACCGGGCAGCGCCCGCCCTGCCCCGCCGGCTCCGGGCCCGGCCCCCACCACATCCCCCGGCCCCACACAGGCCCGGCCCGGCCCCACACGGCCCTCGACCGGCCCCGATGCCCCGGACCCAGCCGGGCCCAGGCGCTGCGCGGGGCCGACCGAGGGCCGCGGTGGGCCGCCCCCGCCGGCGTGTCGTCGTCCCGTCCCCCCCGTCCCCCCCGAGCCCCGGGCCCGGCACCCACCGGCATGGCGGAGCGCGGCGGCGGCTCCCGGCTCTCGGCGCGGCGCGGAGGAAGGGGCGGGCACCGCCCGGCTCCTGAGGGCCGAGCCCGGGCCCTGAGCGCCGGCCCCGCACAGCGCCCCCGGGGCCGGGGAGGGGGAGCCCGGCGGCCCGGTGCAGCCCGGGCAGCACCCCCAGCGCCATACCGGGCTCGTCCCCTCCCGTACACAGCAGCAGCGGCGGGGCAGGGAGCAGCCGGCCTCCCCGGGCAGCGAGGACCCCGGTCCCCCTCAGTAACCTCCACGGGGGCAGAACCCGCCCGGCCGCCGTCACCTGTAACCCCACAGCTCCGGCGGGGGACGGGGCTTCAGAGGGGTTTGCAAAGTGTCCCGTGGGGCCGGGGGCCGGGCTCCGCTGGCGAGGGGCCCGGGGAGGGCGGTGAGGGGCCCGGGGAGGGTGGCGAGGTCGGAGACGGCTGCCCAGGGAAGGTTTCGGCACACCGGGCGTTCGGGAGCCGGTGGCTTTTGTTTGCACTGGGGTGCACTGGCTGAGGCCGTGCCATGTAGGCGTCCAGGCGCTCTTTGGTCTCTTCACACTGGCCAAATAGCTCTTGGTAGCCTTTTGGGGACGGCCAACTGATTGTTAGGAGCGTTTGCCACTGAAGCACAGCCCCGCTGCTCAGGGTTATGTCTCTCTTCCCATTTTTCTGGTGCTAAAATGCTGCCACTCCTCGTGCGGAGATGCACCGGGGCTGCGGCTGGACCCATGCCGTCCGGGTTAGGATGAAGCCCGAGGTGGGAGCAAGGCTGAGGCCATGGGAAGGCATGAGATGCCCAAAAGGGTTAAGGAGAAAGCGGTGGGGAGAGTTCGTGCTCGGTGTGGATCCCTAAGAGCTGCCGGCACCCTGCCTGGTGCTCTGCCTGCACGACAGGCTACGGATGGGCACAGAGACGAAGCGGCTGCCGGGGGGAGGTGGGAAGAGTCAGAAAGATGGGGCAGGAGGCGTGAGGGTTGACTGGGCTGCTTCAGAAAGCTTGTTTCTCTCTGTCTTTTTGAGGTTCTGAGATTTACTGGTTTAGGAGAGCTCTGGTAGGCTGGACCCCACCTGGAGTACTGCATCCAGCTCTGCGTCATGGACATGGACCTGTTGGAGCAGGTCCAGAGGAGGCCACAAAGATGGTCAGAGGGCTGGAGCACCTCTGCTGTGAGGACAGGCTGGGGGAGTTGGGGTTGTTCAGCCTGGAGAAGAGAAGGCTCTGGGGAGACCTTATTGCGGTCTTACAGTGCTTAAAGGGGGCTTATAAGAAAGATGGGGACAGGCTTTTTAACAGGGCCTGTTGCGATAGGACTACGGGTAATGGTTTTAAACTAAAAGAGTGTAGATTTAGACTAGATATAAGGAAGAAACTTTTTACAATGAGAGTGCTAAAGCACTAGCCCAGGTTGCCCAGAGAGGTGGTCGATGCCCCATCCCTGGAAACATTCCAGGTCAGGTTGGACGGGGCTCTGAGCAACCTGGTCTAGTGGAAGATGTCCCTGCTCATGGCAGGGGGGTTGGACTCGATAACCTTTAGAGGTCCCTTCCAACCCAAACTATTCTGTGATTCTCTGATTCTGTGATTATTGAATGAGGGAGGTTTTGGGGTGGGGGTGTCTCTCCTTTGGGGTAGGTTGAGAGAAAGGATGGTGGTCCGTGAAGATGTTTAGATGTTTCTGTGTCTGCTTTGGGTTGGCTGTTGGGTTTTTTTTTTTGTGCCCTGGCTGTTTGGCCCTTTGAAGGAGAAAGGGCTTCTTTCTTAAAAAACTCTAGTTGAGGTGGAGGAGGCTGTGGGTAACGGTGCAGTACGTCGGGGCTGAGACGAGCGGGCAGAGCTGCGTGGGAGGGGGGTGGTGATGATATTTCCTGACCGCGTGGCTGGGCTTCAGCATCTTCCTGTTAAGCAGCCTAACCTGTAGCAGGAAAAATAACCAGGGCGTTTCGGGTGATTGTCTACCACGCCAACCGGCGCTGTGCCCCGGGGTGCGGGCTGGCCTTGGCTCACCCTTCCCCTCGCCCCGCGCGGGCTGAGCCCCGGCCGGCAAGACTGAGCCGACGATGGTGCCAACGTCTTTCCCAGTGAGCTCCCGTGGCACGGGGGGAGCGAGGGCGTGGGTTTTAACGTGCGTGGGACGCCGCTGTTGCACTGACCAATTTGTAAAAGAGGAATTACCCGCCTGCCCCCCACTATTGCTCGGCGGGGGGGAAGATGCCGGGGGTTGTGTCCCTTTCCCTGGCAGAGTTTATTCCGGACGGCCGTTGCGCTGGGTCACTTGGTCTGATGTGAAACTTGGTGGAAGTTGCTGCCGATTGCTTGGTGGAAACGCTGCCGATTTCCGAACTGGCAGATTGCGGTGTGGCTTAGTCTATAAATAGCCGGGGGGGGGGTGGTGGGAAGGATATTAGCGCTGAGCGTGGCCCCATGCCAGCCCCGCCGGCTGCATGGCTGGCGGCGAGGCACGGCAGGGAGGGATTTCGGGGACGCGGCGGTTGGGGGAGGAGGTCACTTTTCTCGGGTGAAACGTATCCCTTCACTGCTTCGTGTCACGCATGTGGGATGGGATGGGACACAAACAAATGCAAAGCCATGGCCGCCCGCGACCTGGCTGGCTCCGGCCGGCCCTCTGCTTCCTTTCCCTCCTGCTCTCCTCGGGCTCCCTGGACCAGCGTCTGCTGGCGAGGAACGATGTGGGAACTTCGAGGCCTTTTTTTTTCCTTTGCAGGACCACCTGGGCCCCGCCAGGTGGGTCAGAAAATGTCTCTGCTTGGCTTGTCTTTCCTCTGGGGGGGGGGGCCAAATGATCTGTCTGCTGTGCATGGCATGCATGGCCCGCCGCCATGTTGGGCGCCGTCCCCTTCCCTCCAGCAGGGGGTGGTGCTGGGCGAGGAACGCCGCCCCTCGTGGCGGGCGGCCTGTCCCTTTAAGAACGCCGGAGGTGGGCCTGTCCGTCAGGGCCCGCCGCGCTCTCCCATTGGCCGCCGCGCTCCGTGGCGCACAGCGGGGACCGCCCCGATCTATAACGGGGTTTACCAGCACCTTCTCAAGGGCGCTGCTGTGCGGCTCAACCATACTACGGCGTCAGGCCTGCCCCGCCCTTCGCGTCTGGTAGCGCGGGTAGCGTCGTCCTATTGGCTGTAGGGGAAATCCATCAGGTCTCGTCCCACCCCGGCAATCGGAGCGCCGCCGCCCACTGGTTCTGCTAGGTGTCGATCAACCCTCAGTGCCCCGAGGAGCCCAGACGCATGGTTGGTAGACTGAGCTGCTTCTCAGCTATCCGCCCGCCTCTTTTCGCGCTGTGGGCCAATTAGCATCCGAGTGAAGGCGACCGCCGTCCCCTGATTGGCTGCGCTGCCTGCCGTTGGGGTAGGCTGCGCGCCGGATATATCTCGCCGGCGGCAGAGCACGCCGTTGCGTGAGGTGCTTCTCGTCCGCCGGGCAGGCCTGTGGTGAAGCGACGCCTCCCGCTCCCGTCCCGCTCCGCCCGCAGGTGAGGGGGAGGGCCCGCGGCCGCAGGGCGAGCGGGCGGGTCCCTCCGGCGGGGTCATGTCCTCCCGGGAACGGTTGCGGGTCGCACGCACCGGGCCGGGCCTGGCCTGAGAGCCCACCCCCCGCCCCGGTAGGCCGCGGTCGGGGGGAGGGGGGCTGCCCGGTGCGCCCTCGCGTTCCTGGCGCCGAGGCGGCTCCTGCTGTCCATCTCCCGCGCCCGAGGCCCGCCCGGGCCCGGCGGCGCTTTGTGGCGAGCGCCCTCCCGTCCGACCCCGTGGCCGGGCTTTCGCAGCCCCCCGGTGGGGCTCCGGAGCGGGGCCTCCCGGAGGGAGCAACCTCCCGGGCCCGCGGCGCCCTCGGAGACTTCCGAGGCGGGAGCGGGGTACAATGGTGCGCCGCTCGGCGAGCGGTTACTTTCGAGGGAGCGTTATTTGGGGGGGGGGTCGGCTCTTCGCGGGCCTCATTGTGCGAGTCGAGCCGCGAGCTTTGTTCTCGGCTTTATAGACTCAGGTGTTTTTTCACCCGCTTATTTTGCTTTTTTAATTTTTTCTTTTTCTTTTTTTTTTTTTTTTTTCCTAATTGAGGGAGGTTGGGGTTAGGTATGAGGCGACCCCGAAGCCTGGCACGTAGCTGAGGTAGCCCCTTTCGATAGTTGTAGCTGTAGATGGGGGGGAGTAATACCGGGCGCTTACGCAGCGAGGTTATCCGTACCGTTGTATCAGATCGTAGGTGTCTCCTTTGCTTTAACTTTACAGATGAAGGGAGTCATAATTCGAACAGAAAGAGAGCATGTATTTTACTCTGACTTACCGCATGACCTTGGTTGGATCCGAGATTAAGCCAAGATTTGAATGCGAAGCAATGCTTGTATGAAGACTTTCCAGCCTCCTGTAAGGCCCTAGATATACTTGCTGGAGGAAAATCAGAGAAAAGGCTTCCCTACATCTTTCAGATATGTTTTAGTCTTGATCTGGATGATCTAGTGCGTTATTAATTCTTAACGGTCTTACCTGGTGACCTTTTATGTTAAGGATTGCATGCATATAGTAAGTGTTCTTTATGAAGAAAATGTTGGGTTTTTTTGTTTTTTTTTTTTTTTAATTCACAATTGGTTGAAAGCAGCATTTGCAGCAAGCCGCCATGTTTCCAGTGTATGCTATTTTTGTCTGTGCTCTCACAGCCAGGAGTGACAGCTTTAGGAAACGTGGACACTGCTATCGAGCTCTGAAAGCTAATGCTTCCAGGTCTCATGAATCAAACGTGGTGTGTGTGTATGGGATAGTTTTTAGCTAACAAGATTTTCTAGATGGGTGTTGTAAAGAGAAGGGAGTGCAGAAGTTGGCAGACAAGAACTGCATTTCAAACCTTTTCTGAAATCTTCCCTTTGACCAAGTTTTCACTTTTCTTATTCCCTGTGTGTGAAAAATAAGCCTAATGATTTTTCTAAAAAGATAGTTCTGTGATACTTCCGTGCTACTGGTGGCAGCATGTTCATATCCTGTGAACTGAACTCACCTTTTCCTGGGGTGTTTCAGTCGGTATACCTAACGTTGAAGGCTAGCTGTAAGTATTTACATACTTAAGGTCTTATATCCTAATAGTCACAGACCACCTTTATGATGATCTCCCAACTTTTTTTGATAGCATCACATGTTCCAGGGATCAGTTTCCCTGAAAAGCAGTGTTAAGACATGCTAGAAAGCGTAATTGTGCAAAATCTATTAGAAAAGGAACCAAGTCAACATTGGAACCTTTGCAAATGTGTGTCTTATTTTAAGGGTAACTCTTTTAGAATCTTATTTTAAGAAGAATCTTATATACATCATATGCTAAATAGTGGTCGCCAGTTCTTGACTTGTGTGGATTAGGCAACTACCTTTTTTTTTTTTCTAGGTTGTATTCTCTTAACTGTGAACTTTGTAAGTTGAAGGCTAGAAAACATAATTAAAGTTAAAGGATAAGACCTGGTGGACAAGATTTCCTTTGTGTATGTGGGCAAGTGTAAACATCACTTTAATCACTGTAGGGATTCTTTGCATTTGCAGTCTAAGAAACAACAAAAACTGTACAAGAAGACTTATTTGTAGTGTGATTATAAGACTACTAGCTCTACTGTCCAAATGTTGTGCTGCTGGCACAACAGCATCAATAGAGTTCAGCACAATTGATGATAATCCTTAACATCTTAAACACAAAATCTTTATGCACTTGATGAAATGGCAAGCTCTTTTTTTGGTTCAGAAAGCTAGTGTGGGGGTTTTTTGCCTTGCAAATTTTAAGGCAAACGCATACAGAAGAACACTTTAATGAAAGTAAAACAAAGCAAAGATGGTGTCACTATAAGTACATATTCATATTTCTGTTCATAACAGTAGTACCTCTTGAGACAGCACTCATAAGGTTAGCATAAATGGCCTGTTTGAGTTAGAAAACATTTGAATTGATTATTCTAGTTTTTAATATTAGAACCTGAGCCTTTTCGGCTAAGTAACACGGTGAATGAAGAATCAAAGAGGAAATCAAAGTAGAGCACGGCTCTAGGAGGGTGATGCTAGAGTTGGCTGTAGTCTGCTGTGCATGAAACAAACCAAAGGTGAAAGTGATAGTTTTGTGTAGAAGACTGGATACTTTTTTACAGGTGCCTATATAAAATCTCCAGAGCTGAAGTAATTATTAACTTCTTGCTGAAGCTACTAATAGACTTGATAAACTTCGGCTACCTCATTGAGTAATTGCAAAACAAAACATCCCTAAAACTTTGCAGGCAGTGAATACTATACCCATCTGAGGTCCTAGTTTTGCTGTGTTAAGTCTGGACCTCTTCCAGAAGAACATAGCTGTTGGAGTACTGCTTTCAGAGCTAGAAGAGCTGTCAGTTATGTACAAGTAATGTTATGAACCTGATTCCTTGCTGAGGGAAATGTGAAATACTGCATTCTAAAATGCTGGACGTCTTCCATTTTCTTCTGTGTTGCCCTGTACTATTTCCTCATTTCACTTATGTGAAATTTCACTCATTTCAGCTGTTAGGCTGACTTTCTGTTTTGTTTCTAAGTGCCGAACAATGTAATGATGCTGTGACAGATCAGTCTTTAGTGCTAGGATCCAGTCTATAGGTAAGGGTTAAGAGTATTCTGTGACTGAAATGGGTAGAGGTGAAAGAGCTGACTCTTGTTACAGGTATCTGTTGCTTGGCATGCAGAAAATATTTTGTGAAATCCTAATCCTGGTGATTTTAATCCAAGTGGGAATGAGCTTGAATGTCACTGTGATGTCTGTGTAGCTAGGTGTTCTAATTTGCTTCTTCTGGCTGCTTATGAGTAACTTTAGCTTTTTACTTTAAGAAGCTGCACTGGAGCCAAATGGAAAAATTGCCGACCTAAGAGAAGACGAGTGGACCTGCTGCCAACTTCATCGAGTTGTTGGAGCAGCTCTTGGATGTCAAAACAAAACCTGTTCTAATGGCAAAATCATAGGGTCTAAGTAGCTACTTTATCATGGAGCAGTCTGGAGAGCAGTATAGGCATAAAGCTGACTGTTATTTTTCATTAAAAAATGAGTAAACAAACGATTTAGACTAGCACTATCCTACCACCCTTTAGGATGAAATTTGCATGGTTAAAATGTGGTTTTACAGAAAAACATTGTGTCTAATTGTAGGGTAAATGATGTTGGAATATGTCCAGTTAGAAATGAGAAAGTCCATCATCCAGGTGTAGGAGAAAGCCTCTTTACAAGAATTTGATTTAGGATTATTAAAAAAAAAAGTGTAGGAATATTTCTGTGACTTCTCAAGGCTTTGAGTTTTGAGAGAACTCAGATTTTCAAGAGGAATTAATGTTGGACTTCTGTCAAATCACAAGGGCAGGTTTTTTGTGATGTTAAATGCATCGTAGCTATCTTTTTGTGATGATATGAAGTGTTACTAGTTAGACTCAGGGCAGATCAACCTAGTTTAATGTTACAGCAGGTCCATCTACAGCAACCTTGCTTAACTTTTTTTTTTTTCAGTGGCAAGATTATTTCCAGCTTTTCCCTATCAAAAGGCAGGGTATGAGCAGCTCCCAAACTGTTCTAGTACAAAAGGGATAGGGGGTGAGGCATGTTCCTTCATTTTGGAGCTGTTTACCTAACATACCTGGTTACAGCTTCTCAGCAGTTGAGAATTGTACTTCTGGAAATGCACAAAGAAATTAAAAGGATTTACGGTGCGTACAGACTGTTGTGACTGTCTTGGGGGCAGCTGTTGTCAGAGGATAATCAAATTGTCTATATGTGCTTTAAAAAAAAATATTGACTGACCTGTATGCTAAGACATATTGCAGGTGAAGTTGTTTCATGAAAAAATCTCCAGATAGTGCTGAGCTTCAGGTTGTACTTCTGAGACTCTGTGCAAGTCTGTTTAATGGCAGAGTCCTGTCACAAGAGGGATTTAGCAAAGTAGCTATCAATCCAGGTGCTCTTCCTGCCTTTGGGGCATCTAGAAGTACCAGAGATTAAGATGTCTAGTTTGGTGCTGCGGAATTTATTTTTTTTGTTTTTAGGCAATAAAGCTTAAGTAATAGCTTAAATTTGTGTTTAGTTCTAGAGCTTCCACCTTGCTTACTCTGTATCTCCTTTGTGTAATGAGTAGGAAACCTGTGATTTGTTGAGAGATGGAAAGCCATATTGAGATATCTGAGAACAGAAGATAAACGTTTCACTTCCCCTATCATAAATCTATAGTGTACATTATTGAAACAAAAGTAAGTAGTAAACTGCATGTGGAACTCAAGGCGCTGATCTTTTTTGTAACACAAGAAAAACTTAGATGCGTATGTTCTAAGTTTGGATATTTTTCTCCTGTGCAGCAGAACTTTCCAAAAAGCAATGCTAAATACCTTAGCTGCAGTCTAAAGGTGAACTCCAGATATTTGGCTACTGAAGGGTGACCCTTGCTGCGTCATGGGCTTAGAGCAGCTGTTACAAACGCTTACTTTCAATAAATCCTGTTTCTTGCTGCTAACGCTAAGCAAGGACTCAAATGCTTACACTGCTTTTGCAGAAATGCTATCCTCCCTCTCTTTATATTGCTAGTGTTTGTGTTGCTGAATAGAAGTGATGATTGTTTGATACAAAGTAGAAAATTGGAAACCAGGAGAGACAGCTTTAAAAAGGAATAAAGGAAAAAAAAAACCCAAACCCACACCAAAATAGCCTGGCAGTCAGGGAAAGCAAAATGTTTTGAGGGGAGAATCCAAGAAGAACAACTTGGTGAGAAACTCTTGTGATATCACTTACCTTCAATGCCAAATTTTTAAGATTCTTCTAGGTTAGATTCTTTTTTTTCTCCCCTCTTAAACAAGAGCTAGTTTTCTGTTTGTTTTTGGACAGTAGGTGGACCTTTATGCTCCTCATTACAGGATTAGTATCTAGTATCTTTTCCTCAGATGAACATTCCTTACTCTACAGGTGTAGATGCTGGTCTTAACTAGCTTAACTTACACTTTATGTAGTCTTCTTTGTATTTTGTTTCTCTGCTCTTGAGCTAGAAATTATTGTTCCCTGAAATGATCGCGCTTTTTTTGATTCTGAATAATAGCAGTAGAAATCTTCAGTTCATCTCTCTCGCTTGGCAGAGCTGAACAGTACAAGATGCACTGAATTTTGTCTACAAACTGGCAGACTCCATCATATCCATCAACTTGTGGATCACACTTAAGTTTGTTAGGAAAAACACAGGCTGACTTCTAGAATGACAGCTCTTCTGCAGCAATTCATGGTTTGTTTATTTGTATTCTTACAGTGTTTAAAGGGCTGCACGTTGCTGCTGAGTAAGGCTTCCCATCTGCCACTGGTAAGCAGAGGGGTTTTTCAGTACTAGCATGGGCAGCATTGAATTCTGAATTATTTTTTAATCTTAGAATTAAAATGTTTTTTTCTTGTGCTTAAAGTTGGATTGATTGCTTGGATACTCTGATTAGAAATAGTTAAGCTTCTAATTTGATTTTTTTAACCATATGTTGGTGTAATGTCTAGCTTTTCTATAGTGTCCCTCATCGGTATGTCTCAAAGAAGTTCAGAAAGGGGTTCAGGTATTGCTTTGCATTTCTGTGGCATCAGGTTAATTGAGCACAGAGAAGGCTGTTTGCCCAAGGATGCAGCATTCTGGTTGCTGCATGATTATCTTTTTAGGATCCAGCTCCTTGTAACACCTCAAGTGCCTTATGAACTTAGGCACTGCCTGTCTTTGTATGTTGTGTGTCTGTCATATAGTAGACACTAGTTGCTATAGTGAATGGAGAAATGGCTGTCTTAAGTTTGAGGATCCAGATCCATGTTTTGTTAGGTGTTGGTTTTAAACATTATTAATAATGGCTCCTCTGTCTGCATGATGTATCTAGTACTTCACACTACTCTGATCTTGGTTGGGGAGTATCTGCTTCTTCCTAGTTCCTAGTGAATACATGTATCTTATGGACTATCTTAATATTTCCAGAAGATACTGGTAGAGTTGAGTCCTGGTAACCTCACATCTTGTTCCAGTTTGATCTTCAAATATTTCATTATTCATTGTGTAAGTTATTCCATCACTCAGCTTTCAGGCTCTGGCTTCCAAGTGTCTTGCCCCTTGTGAAACAGTGCTATCTTTAAGATAACTTCTTTCAAACAGAATACTTTCCCTCTGAGTCTGTCAAAATAGAGAAAAGTTGGACTGGCTGCAGGTAGGTAACTGTCTGTAATGGCTTCTGCACAAAATACCGGCTGTATTGCTGTGACACTGTTCTCTGTGACATTGTCTCCTTCTGCATCCAGTGAGAGGCAAGTAATGAGACCTGTCTTTTAAGAGACTAGTGTTTTGAGACTTCTGTGGCCCACCTGTTTGAGGTGCTTTTTCAGCACTTCATAATTTAGGCTTAGGGTCAACAACTGGGTCCTTTTTTTTTCTTTTGCCCTCAGATAGTTACGGCTGTATTAAAATAAGAAGGGTATCTTGCATCTCAGTGTATCTGGTATCTTGCAGTGTTTTAAATATGCATTTCAGTGAAAAGGTTTACGTTACTCTTCCTACTTGAGAGCAAGCTGGTGTAACGATATAAATCCCTAGTTGAGACGGGCACTGGAATTTGCCTAGCGATGCAAGTTTAGCTTGTTTGTTTCATTGTTCGCTCTAATGTTTTGTATCATAGTTCATGCAGGTACCAGCTTCTCCTTTTTCGCTTAGTCAGCGGTCCTAGCAGATGCTAGTCATGTAAAATGTATGGAGAGTTGGAATTAATTTGAGTTGTTTTGCTTTTGTTGTTTAACTTTTAAACATGCTGCCAACAGGCATGCTATAGATAGGAGTCTTTATCGTTATTTTATTTGTACTGCCTACTTTTTTTTCTTGTCCAAAGCAGCAGTAACTGTTTCTAGTGCTGGTTACTCCATATAGATAGATAAATGGTTTGTGGCTTTGAACATGCTCACCTGTTGCTAAGCAACTTGGAGAAATCCCAAATGACACTTAATTACGCAATCCTATTAACTATTGACCAGACCTTTAATGCCCAGCAAAAATTGCCGTTTGCCAGCTTAGCGTGATGTACTTGGGTATGGACACCTCTTTTCCATGTGAGCTTCTCTGGTGTTTCTTAAGTTTTCAAAGCGTCTTTATGTTAAGGAATTAATTGCTAACAAAATGAGGGAGTAGTTGTAAGAAAAGTTTGACATTCTGGTTTAGAGGGGAAAAATATCTTCATCTGGGGAGCACATCAATCATGCTGTCAGAGTTGCTTTTGTATAGTTAGAGGTAAAGTTGTAGAAATGAAAGATCTGAATTATATTTCATAGAAGCTCATTAGGTAGTTGAAAACAGTAACAGCGCTGTGAGAAGTTCTTAGTTAAACCTGTAATTAAAAGGATGTGTGGGGCAACACGACTGTTCTGGTACTCTGTAAACTCTACCAGTAAACTCTACCAGTTTGTAGACATGGGCAGCAACAGCATATCAAACGAGGCACGTTATAGCACACGAATAGCCGAAAGAGTGTGAACTGCTATAGGGTTGTTCCCTGTATCTGCTCTGTAATGTTCCAGTCAAACAGAACTATAATGCATTGTGGTAACTTTGGATTTTTTTAAGATTGTTTCTTGTATTGAAATGCAAGTAAAAAAGATGGAAGTGAAGATGGCGGAGAACAAAGGCATAAGAATAATGTTAAAAACAATTGGTGGCCTGTTTAGAATATGCTTCAACGAATGTAAATTTTAACTTACCTTTCTGTTAGTACTGACATTTTTCTTGACGGAAGGTGTTTAAAATTGCCACACACTTTAGGAAGTGAAGTTTGGGATTTTCTGACTTGGAAGTTTTATTTTGATGGAGTCTGGTCCCCTGGCTTGTTATATCGGGCTGAGTGGGTTCTGCAGCCACTGGTTGTCCTGAGAGCCTATATGATGTACATTAGAGAGACTTTTATGTGTAGGAAGTCTAGTAGAAGCAAGATTTGGATTAAACTCGTATTTAAAAAAAAAAAAATTTTTGACTTGCAACAGGAATGGTTAGTTCACTTCCACTGCGTAGCAATTTGGTGAGAAAGTACTAACCAATGGTAGCTGTTAGGTCGTCTTTGAGTCTGTTATTTTTCTGAATACTAATAGGTTGTGTGGACCTAAATCTAAATTTGCTAATACAGAATTTACATAAATGGCTCTAATTTACATAACAGTACTTTAGAAATTCAGTGCCTAGCATTGATTTTCTGCCAAGTAGGAGCATTGTGACAGATGGTGGAATTTTCCACCAGCCAGGTGATAACCACTGTACAGGAGGTATTTGTCTTCCCGTAAGTCTCTTGGCTTAAGGAAGGGGCTCAGTTATGCTGCAGAATAGTTCTAGTATATTTTTTATAATTCAACTTATTTGATTTGTTTTACATATATGGAGTAAAGTGAATGCATGTTTATGAATGATTCTTAAATCATCTGATTTTCAGCTGTTCCTGTCAATTTTCACCTTTCCATCATTATGCACACATTTTCACGTCAATTGCAATAAGCTTCTATCAGGAGTAATGTAGTGACAGTTCAAGCATTTGATACTATTATGCTCTGTGCAGTAGAAATTCAGTATAAAATATTTGCAGTTATTCTTGGGTCAAGGAATAGAGGAGTAGTGAATTGCTCATGAGTGGTAGGGAGCAAGTATTCCTCTCTGGAAATGCTTGGCTTCTATCATTCAGGTTGTGCTGGCTGGAGAGCAAGAACAGATGGCAACTGGCAGTGTAGCAGCAGGTGCAGAAGGAGTAAAAACAGATTGTTGTCGTCCTCTGATTAGGTCATGTAAAGGTTTTTCCCATTTCTTTTCAGATCAGCTTAATGAGAACCGGGCACTCTGCTATTCCTCTTTCCATGTCAAGAGTTAGTTCTGATTTTTTCACCCTTAGCAGTAGGGAAGTCATTTGATTTTTAGCATGTAAATATGACAGACATAATCAGTGCAATCCACTTTCCATATGTGTTTAATACAGCATCGGGACAGCTCAGAACAGCATTGAAGATGCTGCTCATTGCAGGGGTGTTGGACTAGATGACCTTTAAAGGTCCCTTCCAACCCTCAAACTATTTGTGATGTGCTAGTGGGTTAATACAGGTGAGGACTCTTTCAGTGCAGAAGAGAAATCTGAAAGAGCTTTTGGTGCATGAGCTGTTGAGATTTGAGTGCTACAGGTTTACCATTATGTGAGGGGGTCAAGCTTTGCACATTCGTATTCTAGAAGCAATTGAAAATAATTCTCAAAAGAGCCTGATTCAGCACTTAACGGAGTAACCTGCTGATTGACATCTATAGGAATAAGCTTGAATTCCAGGGGTAAATAGTCTTTACAAAGAAATTAAATGCACCCCCCTGCCCCAAAAAAGAGAAAAACAGAAGAGCTAACAAGCAATATGTGTATGCTCTTTTATGTAGAGGTCTTGTCATACTCGAATAATGTTTGTGGGAGATATGGTAGGACTAGTTTTCTAACTGTAAACTTGCAGCACAGAGGCAAGTTTTTTAACTGTTATGGAGCAATTAAGTCTTGAATTGTCAGTTAAGCCAACTGGATCTAAAAGTGAAGGTCTTGTCTGTCTACCAGTCCCACTGCTTTAGGGTCCTCTTGTGCCTTGTAATGATAAAGCTTCACAAGTGCTTGACAGGAAACAAAGTTAAATGGGGAACTCGGCAGTGGTACCCACAACTTACGCTTTCTTTACCTGTGGGTGTTTTTTCTTATCTGATAATGTTTTGTGGAGATCTAACTTAGCATGCACTAGAAGGCAGCCAAGTTCATATTTTCGAGGTTTTTGTCACTTCAGACTACTTGGTCTTGGACATCTGTGTCTGTAGTACATTATGCTTACAATTTGAAGGCTTTTGCAAAACCACAGATAACTGGGAACTTCCTAAAATGAAAGTGGTCTGCAGAATCTGAGCACTTCCTGCGGGCCAGACCCAGCCATGGAGTATCACTTTCTTTCTGCACTCTTGAAAGCTGCTGAATGTATTGAAAAGCCTTTTTCATTTCTAAGTCATGTTTGGTCTTATCCTGTGTGCATGTTATCATGTAAGTAACATTTCCTTGTATGGTGGTGATACACACACACGCTTCCTACTGAAAGAGCAGGCACTCATGTACACATCCTCTGGAGCCTGTCAGATGCTTCTCCCCTGTATTTAAACTTACAAAAAGTGCATTTAAAAAACAGAATGGGTAGACTTTGCATTTATTTTATTTTTAAACTTAAAGTGAAAAAAGTGTGTGTGCGGTTGTGTTAAAAGCAGAGAAAAAAAAACCATCAATGCATGCAAAACTATAGCAATTCTTGTTAATAGCATTGTGGTTATATCATCTGATTTGAACCTTTAACTGCATACCTGCCAGGGTAGGGATTTGTGTACCGTATCTCTGACTAAGCTGGATGCAGTGCATGCTGACTGTTGCTGGGAGTTTGGGTGTGATCACATCCTCAAATATATTATCTGTATGTTTTGCCAGTATGGATAAACATTGCCTTGTGTCTTTTGATTCCAGTATGTTGGGTGTTAAACCACAGTTTGAGATGTAAGGAATTTGTCAGGTTGATTTGGACTTAGCTTTTATCCAAGACACCAGCTTCTGTGTTGTCTTTTTCCTGTATGTTCTTCCCTTTGGGGTTTGAAGCTTCTGTTTTGCATTCCTGGTACATCCAGCAGTCTGGTTGTAACCTCCTTTGCAGGCCTATATAAGGTGTGTCTTGGAAACTGTCGCCGTAACAACATTAACCTGGTAGGTCACCTCTTTTTTTGAAGCTATAGTCTGTTGTCAGTTCTTAGCATTTAAAGGACTACTCCAAAATTCAGCAAATGTAATGGAAGTGTCAAACGAAATCCTTGGATGAACTGGAACAAGGCTTAGTACAGCTATATGGGAGAGGCAGTCTCTTTTTTTCCCCCTTGTTTTGTTCAGGTGATAGTTGTGGCCAGCTTTTTACCCAGGATACAGTTATGTACAGTGACAAGAGAAAGCTTGTCCTAACATAACTGCCTAGGCGTGAACTTTGCAGACTCCATCTGGATTAGTCTGTACTAGAGGACTACTTGGTTTGACTTCCTTTTTTTAGTTGATGCTGCCGTTTCTTGGAGCTATTTATAGTTGTGTGGTCTTAAATAAAAACAGATAAGTAAATGATGGCTCCTGAATTTCTTTTTAGAGGGCTCAAGTTACTAGCGTATTGGGTTTGATTTGCATGGCACACCTGAAATATGTGCATATTGAATTTGCATGCCATATGTTTGGGAAAGTGTCATGTAGGGTAAGGGATTGGGGGTCAGTAATGGGGAGAAAGTTCTTTCGGTTGCTACATGTGGTCTTTTAATGCCCTTTTGGTTAGCATCTGCTTTGACTCGCTGCAGATAACACTTCTGCTAGCTCTTTACTGTCAGCACTACAGGGCCTGAATAGTTGCAGGAAAACTAGATATCAAATATAGTCTGTGATACATCAACAGCGAAACTGTCTGCTAAACACCCCTTCTGCTACATATTGGTATAACTGAGTACGAAGCAGAAAATCTACTCTTCCTTCTGTATTAGGTAGCAAGAATTATGCTCTGGTATCAGTATTTTTCCCTACCAGTTTGAACCTATTTTGTAGGAGTTTGAACAGTGCATATGAGTAGTTGAAAGCAAGGAAACACAGGAATGTGCTTTGGTTTTGATTGACCTGGACTGAAGATATACATATTGTGTAATCTATCTGCAAAGACTTTCTTTTTGTAACTTTAAAGATCCATGGAAATTAGGTGCAAGGTACCTAGATTGACTTGTCCCTGGGCCTAGGTGTGGGTGGTCATTTGACTGGTCCTCTGGATTTAAGTGAGGGGTGACTTGCTGAGTTTGGTGGAAGCAAGGGAAGAGCACCATGCATTTATTTGTGGCACAATAATTTTAATATAATCCGATATTCCTCTACAGAGCTTGTCACTCGCAAGCAAGGAGCGCTGCACTGCTGATAAAAATAGACTTGTTCTGACCTTTTAAAAATGCCCCTAATACACTAGCACAGGCTTTGCCTTAGAACATCTGACTTTTAATTCTGATTGTGAAGTCAAGTGAGGTAAGTAGAACTTGGATCGACTGTAAATGACTTAGCCACTTAGCAAATCCTCTTGAAGAACCATACTTGCTTGCCACCTGCCTTTTACTGGGGGTATGTAGCATGATTAAGTGCTGGCGTGTTATGAGGTAGTCTCCCTTGCCCATGCAGCCTCTCCCACCACTGGTTTGGTACCCAGCGGTCCTCTCCTCAGCACCAGCCTGACGACTCTGAAAACACATTGGTTAAACTGCTTACTGTGCTGAAACTGCTAATGGGGTTTGGTACGTGCTTTCTACTGTGATTATGTGGCTCATGCTATAAGTATGTGAACAGCAATGTAAAATACTTGTATTTTATGAAGCTTTTGATTTTTCCATAGTTTTCAGTTGACCAAAGAAATGGTGATGGAGAAGCCAAGTCCCCTGCTGGTCGGGCGGGAATTCGTGAGGCAGTACTATACTCTGCTGAACCAAGCACCTGACTATTTGCACAGGTAAAGCTCTGCTTTGCTTTAAGATCTGTTTTTCTGTGTGAATTTCTTAATTTGTATGTTAAAATTGGTGGATAAGCTTATTACCATGTCTTGGCTTGCTGAATTTGGACGTTTAACTTTGATTTACTCAAGATAGATTCTGGGTGTACCTTGCTTTCAGTTTTGATCAGCGGGCTTAAAACATGGGTAATAAAGATTACCGGAATTCTTTAAATATCTGCTCTGGTTGTCGCTGAAATGCTGCTGTATTCTAAGCAAAAACCAGCATTTTCTAAGCAAAATACAGCATTGCTGTATTCTAAGCAAAAAAAGAAGAAAAAATGTAAATCAAAAGTGTGTTGCTTGCTGCTTCTAGTTGTAATCAATATAAATGACAGTTGGATAAATGTTATTTAGTTAAGCGTTTTTGTAGTTTGTCTTGATACAATGCCCCCTGAATGGGGTCAGGGGGGAGAACACTGAAAATTATGTATGCTTTCATACTGGTATGTCTTAGTCGTACCAGCAGCTCTTTCATAAAGGAAAATCAGAACTTATGTGAAGCAAAACCACAGTCTGTTATCTAAAGAAATTGGTCCTGTTTGATTTGACAAGTATCCTACATTGCTACAACTAACCTCGTTTTTGAAGATATGCTTTGGTTTGCTGTGCTTTGAGTAGCTAGACTAACAATTCCCAAGATCTTCCTTCTTCCAATCTCAGGAACACTTTTTCAGAGTATTTCTGCACTTAGGTGGACAGCTGACCTCCTCCATTTGGGTCAGAGGAAAGTTTACAATGTGCCATGGAATTCGGTTCTGGTCTTTTATCTGCTGGTAGAATGCAGTCCCATGATGTTTATGACATTTTAGCTTGTAATGCCTCAATTATAAAACGGAAGATTTACCTGCAGTACTTTCTTTACTGTAGATGAACAAAAAAGTAGCATTGCTCCTTGCTTGAGCTTTAAACCAGAATATGAGGGGAAGCCTTCAGCATCCGGGGTGTTCAGGGTACTATGTTGCTTTAGGGACCTTGTACAGTAAAGGGGAGAATGGGATTGGATCGGATCATCTAGCTCCTATGAGACTCTGGTTTTGGCTAGGAGAGCTTGGGTATCTGACACCTCTGAATGCTACAGCTTACATAGAACATTGCATTTTCCCCTTTGATCAACCTTTCCCGCCCCCAAGTTGCTAACAGGATTGTGGAATTGTATGGCTGTATTCCAATAATTCAGATGGAAAACTTGCTTGAGAGTATATTATTCATAGTGCTAATGTAGAGGCTCAATGTTCTTACATAACAAAGCTTATTGTTAAAAATACTTCTTTCCAACAGGTTTTATGGAAAGAACTCTTCCTATGTCCATGGTGGATTGGATTCCAATGGAAAACCAGCTGACGCAGTCTATGGGCAATCTGTGAGTACTTAAAAAATCCTTACTGTTCTTTCCTTTTTTGTCACCTTTGTGGTTGAGGAGATGCACATGCAGCTGTGATTTGTCCCCCTTTGTCCAAGTGCTTTCTGTAAAACAAAGAACCCAAACAAAACAAATGAAAAACCAAAATAAGCCCTCAAGCCCCAGGGAGGGTGAACTGTCTAACTGTAAACAGCAATAGTTAGGTGAGATGCTTCCTTTAATAAAGTTCACAATGTAACATTGCTTGCAAAGCAAACTTAAAGAGCATGCTGCCAAGCTTTCTCTCTAGAGTTAAGGAATATATTCTGAAACAGTGTTTTATGTTTTTGCTTTCTTTGAAAGTTAACTTAACAGAAATGGTTTCTGCAGTGTAATCTGTATACCGTTCTTCTGTAGGATATCCACAAGAAGGTGCTGTCATTAAACTTCAAGGATTGCCACACAAAGATTCGTCATGTGGATGCCCATGCTACCCTGAACGATGGCGTTGTAGTCCAGGTGATGGGAGAGCTCTCCAATAACATGCAGCCCGTGCGCAGATTCATGCAAACATTTGTACTTGCACCTGAGGTATGTTGTATTGAGTGCTAGTGTTATTACAGTTATTCATGTAAGAATTAATGAGGCCTATCTGGTTCAGTGTTGGAATCTGAAGGGTTAGACTGGGGCGGTACTTTGCCACAAAATTCAGCAGTAATGTTCTGCACATTCCTTAGGAAGCTCCACTACTTCTGTATGGTCTTACGTTAGTCTTGGCTATCATAATTAGTGGTAAAAATCCTAACTTTAGGCTACTAGGTATGTGCAATGCAGATTGTTTTCTTAAGCATTTTAAAGTTACTTTATCTTTGACTCGCCCTCCTCACAACTGGTCCTCTTATTGAAAAGAACTAGTAGAAAGAGGAAAATGCTTCCTGTTGTTTGAAGACATTGGTTCCAGACTTTGTATAAAGTGGTGACTTAGCATTTGAGGTGGCTTTTTACATAGACACCTTTTTTGAACTAAACAGTTCACACAACTGAAAATGATAGTGAAAAAAGGAGGATTGCAAGGTCACTTTATCTTTCCATTTGACTTAGAGCTAAGAATTGATACTTTAGACCCCAGAAATTTCTCTCATCTACTTTTTCAGTGTTGTGAACTATTGGAATTAAAAGCCCTAATGCATCATACTAGCAAGTCAAGTATGCATGGAACAAATTTGCATCTTTTTTTCCCCCCCTGAGTAACACACATTTTGTTAAAGGAGCCAAGTTTGGATTAATCTTATGTGGGAAGGATGACTTGCTCAATCTGTTCTTGTTTTCTCATTATTTCAATTTTTACATTACTGCAATTGATGTAATTAAATTGGTTCCTCCCTTTGATTTGCTTTTAGGGTTCTGTTGCAAACAAGTTTTATGTCCACAATGATATCTTCCGCTACCAAGATGAGGTTTTTGGTGACTCTGACACCGAGCCTCCAGAGGGTAAGTGGCAGGAATTTTTTCAGTGGTTCTGCGGATATTTGTTTCTGGGCCTATATCAACACTCCATTCCCAGACTAGAGGAAATCTTGCTGGAGAAGGCAGATCAGCATTAAAGCTTCATGTTCTTCTAGGTTTATTCCTTGCCTGTAGCTTCCTTGCGCTCCAGCAAGGAGTGGTGACGTGTAGACGGTTGTTATTTTTCTGGCATATTCGGTTCCTATTAAAACAACTGTAAGACTTATTTCAGCAGTAGCATTCAGGATTTGTAGGGTATAAATTTGCTTCTCTAAAGTATTTGGAACATGTTGTTTCACCTTGGTCAAAACTGAGTAACTGAAGTGATGGCAGAAGCGTAAGGAAATGTCTGTTTCATGTCACATTGTGATAGTGTTCACCTGGGCTCTTCAGTGGAGACTTTACCTGTGAGCTGTGGAAGATGCCTTGTGTTGGAACTGAGTATTTAAGATGTGTGTGATGTATTTTTTTCTTTTTCTAACTTCACTTAGAATCAGAGGAGGAAGGGGAGGAACCTGAGGAAAGACAGCAGACACCTGAGGCTGTTCCTGATGATACTGGTGCTTATTATGAGCAGGCTGTCAGGTAAGAGTGCCTTAGTAGATGAAGTCAGATGTTGTGTAATACAGACTGCTTGTAGAACAGGTCATTTGAATTTATTACTACTCATGGTTTTCCTCTTTGACAGTCAAAAGATTTCTGGTTATTGAGAAGCTGAAATCAAAGTGCTATTAGGCTGAATGCAGAGACTCTGGATTTTCAGTAGATGTAATGCTTTTGCTGCTCTATAGTGTAACAATGTCACACTTGAATCTCTGCAATATGGCATTATTTAGGCAGACTAGCCTTGTTATTCCTCTCGAGTGTGATGTACCTGACTTCTGTATTGGACAAGTAATGTTCCTTGCCACTCAACAATACAATCAGATACAATACCACATCTTTTTCTTGTTTGTTTTTTTTGTGGTGCTGTTTAATAGCAATGACATTGAGGAACACCTGGAAGAGACAGCTGCAGAGGCAGAGCCTGAGCCAGAGCCGGAACCTGAACAGGAACCTGAACCAGAAGCTCAGGAAGAAAAATCTGAGCCGGTATTAGAAGAGTCGGCTCCAGAAGAGACTGTGGAAAAGAGTCCTTCTCCAGCTCCTGCTGATCCAGCTCCTGCAGTGCAAGAGGACTCCAGGGTAATGACAATGGATGGCTGTTTTCTGTGCTGTGGTGGTTTCATCAGTATGTTTGACTCTTCTGTCATTTTACAGAGCATCAGCCTATCTCTGGCAAGACGAAAAATATCTGGAATTAAAGTGTTCAAATGCTTTGTAGTTTTTTTCCCCTCTGCCTAAATTACTCTTCTCATGTCCAGTTGCCTCCTTCCCATTAGTTCCTATACCATAACAGGTAGTTGAAATTCGAACTAGTAAGTAGTTGGTTAAAATACTAGGAGCTAAGGTAGGGCTTTGTATATCTGGTAGGTGTGGGAGCTGTGGCAGCAGTAAGAGTCTCAAGATTCTTTGTAAACAGAGATGCTGAGATTCTGAACAGACTGAAACCAGCGTGCTAAATGAGGAAAATGGGTGAAATGTGACTTTATTTCTACCTGGGGGTTGTTGTCACTCATCAGTATTAAGGGAGGCAAAAGTGGACAAATGGATACTCGGAAAACCAATACTTTAGTTAACCTTGATGTGATACTTGGTCTTTGGCCACTGCTGTGTCCTATTTCAACTCCACATAGAATTTGGAAATAGGGTGGAAGTGTAACTCCCTTGGCAATACGTTACATTCTTCTGAATTGAAATGATTTGAAGGAAGTTGTAGGGAAACTGCTAGTGGCTGTATCCAGGGTTTCGAGGACAAGTTAAATATTAAAATTGTTACTGTTATCCTGTGTCTTTCAGGTCTACTGTCAGGAATATATTTCAGAGGGATAAAAGCATTTGGAGTTGAGTTACAATACTTTTATTTTTTTTAGACGTTTTCCTGGGCGTCAGTAACCAGTAAGAACCTCCCTCCCAGTGGAGCTGTTCCAGTATCGGGAATACCACCTCATGTTGTGAAAGTACCAGTTTCACAGGTAGGAATCCAGCACGTAGAGAAGTTTAAGTGCTAAACTACTGACAGTAAACTGGGGTGGGGAAAAATGTAGTGAAATCTCCTTGCTTATGATCCGAATTCTCAGAGACTCCAAAGACTTTAAAATTCAGTGTTTCATGATAGAACTTATAAAAATGTTATTCTTTAGCTCTTGGGTTGAAAAGGAATTGTTTCTCATGGAGGAAAAACAGAGAATGGTCATGTGAGTGCTGCTGTATCTGCCATCTAAAGTGATTGCACCCTCTTAACAAGAGGCAACTCTTAAATTTCTTTTCCACTGCCTATTCATGAATGAGATTTTGTCATGAATGAGTTGTAATACAATCCATCTGCACAACTGCCACTGCGCTCTGGGCAGACACTTTATTGTATGTAACTGTGAATGGGATTACTTTGAAATTCTAACTTCAAGTGACATGTTTGCTTTCAACATATACCCCAGCATGATTTAACATGCATTTTAGTCACAGATGGAAAGAACTATGACTTTTTCCTGTATTTTCAAGTTATTTTATCACCAACTTCATAGTGAACTCTTAAAAGCTGAACCCTATTGCTATATCTGATTTTTTCCTCTTAACTCCTTTTTGAATTTATACAGCCCCGCCCTGAGGCAAAGCCTGAATCTCAGACCCCACCTCAGAGACCTCAGAGGGATCAGCGAGTGAGGGAGCAACGAACAAGCATCCCACCACAGAGGGGTCCTAGACCAAGTAAGAGAAGCAACAAAGAGTAAACTATTGGGTTTTGTTATTTAATGGTTTTGGGGAAACAATATGATGATTAAAGCTTTTTAAAGCTCATTAATTTTGTCAGGAAGTAAATGATTTCTGCTTTTGTGGATATGGTTATTTTGGATGATCTTGGTCTGAATGTCTGGCAAGCTTTGAAGCTGAACTTCAACAGAATGCTGGTGAAATATCTAGGTTTCCACTCAAGTGTTTGGCTTCAGTCAGCTGATAAAAAGCAAACAGTTACAAACTTGCTTGTAGAATGCTTGCCTCTTTTGTAAATGAATGCATAAACAAAGTGTGAATTCTGATTCTTTTATAAAGTGCTAATTCTGACCATGACTTGTTTTGGGTTTTTTTGTTGTTTGTTGCGGTGACTGGCTTTTCTTAAACAAGTTTTACTTTTCTGTTTAAGTTCGTGAGGGTGAACAAGGCGATGTGGAAACTAGACGGATTGTGAGATACCCGGACAGTCACCAGCTCTTTGTTGGGAACCTTCCCCACGATGTCGATAAAACTGAACTTAAAGACTTTTTCCAAAGTAAGCTAGTTGCTTTGCTATTTTCTCAGGGTTTGGGGGTTACCGCCATAAGCGTGGTCAACAGAGCATTCTAATGTATGACCCAAGAACTTGGATTTTCTCTTGCAGGCTATGGCAATGTTGTTGAACTCCGCATCAACAGTGGTGGAAAACTCCCCAATTTTGGGTTTGTGGTGTTTGATGATCCTGAACCAGTTCAGAAGATCCTTAGCAACAGGGTAAATAAACTTCTAGTCAGTGGGTTTTGGCCTGTTAATAACAGGCAATGTTTTTCAGTTTACTCTAACAAGAAAAGATTCTACTTTGTCCCTTTGCCCTTTCTTGAGTGTCTTAAAGTGGGTGGGATGTCTTTCCCCTTCTGTATTACCATTAGTGCAACATTTGTACATATGGAGTCTCTTGTCATTGCAGTAGCTTGTAACAACTTAGGTGAACGTGAATTTATTCATTGTAGAGCTTTTTACCAATGGGAAGCTGCTGAGCTCCACACAGGGGGCAGGTAAATAGCTTTCAGGAAGGCAAGGTAGAGAATCTGACCCTATGGACAAGTACAATCTTGTTTGTCAAAGAGGTTGAGAAGAGGTTAAAGGCAGAAGCTCTACTAGTGTGCAGATTGAAAAGAATTTCTGGTAAAAAAGGCAGGAGGTACCTGCCCAGCTTGTTAACAGTGATTGCTAATGCAAAATGTGCACCCCATGACTGTATGGTGGGGTGGTAGGCGATGAATCTGGATGCACCATAACAGCTGTGTGGTGTGCTTGCTTACAACCTAGCCTTTCACCAGACAGGGACATCCTTTCTTCTTTACTTCCTTACTGTATGGCAGTATTGCCAGCATATTTCTGTTCTTAAATTGAAAGGTAGCTTGAGTGCAGATTTTTAGGCCTTGAGATTTGGTCTGAGTTTGAGATATTTCATGTGGTTAGATGCCTTTGGCTGTGGGATGCCAGCAGGATTTGTGGCAGTACTTGATGAGTTAGTGCATATGAAGCCTAGGAACCCTAGAAGCTCTTGAAGGGAGCTGGTAATTCAAGATCTGAATGCTGATAAAGAGTTGCTTCCTTAAGTGCTTTCCTACTATTGTGGGCTGAGCAGTTCCAATGTGGTCTACAGTAAAGTCTAGAACAAGTGATTTGAAAACGGTGCTAAAAGTAGGTTGAGTAAATCTGTTTAAATTTGGCCTGAATTGGTGTGGGAACAAGTAGCAGAGTGATAGTGGGTCCTTACGCTGTTTCTTAGCTGCAAGGAATATATGAACACCCTCAGCAGTGACTTAAACTTGCATGTCTGAGGTTTTGCTGAAACAAGCTTGAAATGCTCACTCTTGAGTTCTCTTGTGGTGGGAGAGGTAGCTAAGAGCTGAATGCCAGGCTTAATGTCCAGGGAATACCAAAGGCACACTCAGCTGAGGAATTTGTGGCCTTTCCTTACTTGTTCAACTGTGCTGCTCAGTGTAACTGGGGCCGGAGAAGAGAGTGGATGCTGGCTTCCAAGTTAAACTTTGAATGCGCAATAAGCTTGCAAAGCTGGTGCGCTCAAAGTATCTTTTTATGCAAGCCCATGTGACAGTTTAAACTGTAATGGATGGACACGGTTTTCTGAACTAAGATTTATTTTTTTTTTATAGAGACTTAAGTCCTATAAAAGCAGTTAACATACCTCCTACTGTGCTTTGGACAGCATGGAGTTCTGTTTGCAAATGGGCCCAGTGATTGGAGCAAACATGTCCTGAAACAGTGGGGCTCTTCTCAGGACAAGCTTTGTTATAAATGAGTTTAAAACACCTCAGTAAACTGTTAGCCAAAGAAAATAAATGTGATGTCTGCTGCTTCATGTGAAATGTGGGAGTTTGCACTGGAGTTGGTAGCAAGCCTGTAATGTGATGCTTTGATCTTTGTCCAGCACAGCTGATGGCTGGAGGAGGGCAATGTGCTTCATTCTTAGATCTGTTTTACTTCTGTAATCAGTTCAGTAGAAGTGGATGGCTAGTCTTTCCATCTGATGAGAAAGCATTGTGCTTCTGCCAATGATGATCATCGTTTTCATGGTTTTGTTTGTTATGCAACTGCAGGAATAAATTGAAACAAGTGAGTCCTTACTCCTTCCTGTAGCTCTTGGGTTCTTGCAGACTTCAACTTTTTGTCTGCAGTGAGGTTTGTGGGATGCTGCAGTCCTGCCCCTCTCTGTTCTTGCTGCCGTGAGGTTTCCCCAATCAAGTGACCATGTGTTGCTGCAATTCTAAAAAATTGAGCTTGACCTAAGTGAAAGACTTCACTGGCCTGTATAGCGAGGTGGCAGAGAGGATCTGACATTCTTCATGACCTAAAAAAAAATCAACCGGGACTCTGCATGATGGCAGGCTGTGAATTGCCATGTACTAATGTAAGTAGGTTACTCTTCATAGTTCAGTTCCTTTTCTAAAAGGTGTCGGAATGCTCAGTGTTAAGCCTGAGGCTGTTTTTCAAGTGTCGCTCTTTCACACCTTTTTATACCTTGTCCGGTAAAGCACAAGACTGGATGCATAGTTTGACTGTCGCCATTTTCTAGTAACCAATCATAAAACACTTCAGTCTGCTTTTATGGAGAGGAGGATATGAGACAAGGGTGCAGAGGTCTGCTTGACATTGAAGAGTTACTGATGAGTCACTAATGAGAGTACCTCTTCTGCTTCTGTTGCAGCCCATCATGTTCAGGGGAGAAGTGCGCCTGAATGTGGAGGAGAAGAAAACACGAGCTGCCAGGGAGGGTGACCGCAGAGACAACAGACCACGTGGACCTGGAGGCACTCGTGGGGGGCTGGGAGGTGGGATTCGAGGGCCTCCACGTGGAGGAATGTCCCAGAAGCCAGGATTTGGAGCTGGAAGGGGGATCGGGCAACGCCAGTGAATGCATCACGGATGTTGACATGGTGGCGCAAACCCTTTTTCCTGCAGATTTGTGAATTTCAGCCTTGGGTATCTTGGAATGTGGCCCTAGCCTGTTATAGACTGCTACGTTTGATACTATTTTGGCCCCTTTTTGTTTGTGTTGTGATTTTTTTTTTTCTAGTCCTGTCCCAGATTCCAGCTTTGTGGAACAACGTTTTAGGAAAAGTGAATTTTAAAAAGAAAAGAACTGAATTTTCTTGTTCACCTCAAACTTACGGACTGGATTTTTTTGGTACCAGTGGTCTTTCCTAAAGGAATGTCTCTTTTTTTCTTTTTCTTTTTTGTCCCCCCTTTCTACTGAATTTGGGTGCATTTCAGTCAGTGGAATAATATTTCACGTGCATGCGTTCAAGAGCCTGTAGGAAAACATAGTACTTGGCAAGTATTTCAAGGGCAGAAAAAACAAAACTATTGCTTTATCCTTTGAGGGTCATACAAACATCCTCTGGTCCAGAGATATTGCCACTTTGAAAATTGACATTCACCTCTCTCTTAGTGGCGCTGTAAAAGTGGAATAATGGGTATCCGTAGAATCTTTTTTCTTTTGATACGTGATCACGGAAAGGAATTCGAACTACTGTTTTACCACTTTAAAATTTTGGATTGTGGGATAGGTTTTAAATGTCTAGAACTTGACTCTTAAAACACTTTTCCTGAACTTGTGAAATTTTTTATTGAAATAGGGAGTTTTTTTCATGTTTAGTTTGTATTTGTATAAAAAAAGCAAAATTGTTGTGCCTTCTATTTATCTCTCATTCCAGTCTTGGCAAATTGTTTAAAAAAAAATAAAAAATAAAAAAGGTCTAGATTTGCTTTATCAAGTCAAGAGTATGCTGGAGTTTTTCCAAGGGGAAGAGATTCTTCCTTCAGTCACTAGGTTTACTAGGTAGAGGTGGTTATAGCTGAAGTTTTTAATACTTTCTGTTCATCAGTTTGGCTGCATTTAAATAAGCAGAAGCAAGTACTTTTTGGATGCAAAACTTCTAACTTTGATTTGAGGCTGGGCAGGCCCCATTACAAGTGTCACAAAAGTAGAACTGAAGCAGAAGTACTTCTGGCACATCCTTTACAGTTCAAACTACTGTATGTAGTAGAGTTATTTTTGCAGTTCAGACATTAATGTTATCCCCTGCTTCTACCAGACTTGAAGTGGATGAATGGCATTTTGGTCAGAAGTACAGAAGATGCCTGTCTGTCCTGGTGTTAATAAAAATGTTGAATGCTCTCCACTACCTCTGAAAGAAGATGAAACTGAAAATAAAATAAAAACCTGGGTAATTTCTATCAAAGATCCTGTAAGATTGTACTGCACGAAGCGCTATTACTTCTGTAATAGCGGTGTTAAACACCTGGATGAAAACAGCAGTTTTGAGTCTACACCAGACCTTCAGAGCTCTTTGTAATATGAAAGAGCTGCTTAGTAAGCTTGCTTATATGTGTCAGTTCATTGTTTCTGTTTTCTTCATTTATTAATATAATCGCTGTGCATATGCAGTATATTTCTTTTGACCTTTGCTTGCTTTAAAGCTAGAGCAAAGCTGCCCTTGCTCAAAGGGCAGATAGGTATTGCCTCTTTTCCAGAACAGTAATTTTTGCCTTTTACTTGCCAAACCTAGTGGTTGAGCCTGGTTGTACTAAATGTCTGTAGAGTTTTGGTTTCTGTTTTATTTTAGCTTTGTCTTCAGAGTTGTGTTATGCTATTTGTTCCTTCCCTCTTTGAGTGTTTCTCAGAACGACTTGCTTGCAATCTATTCCTGAAGGCTTAAATATCTCGGTGAATTGGAGGAGAGCTAGGCGTGACAGCAATAGCTGTGGTGTATGCTCTCTCACAGCCAGCTGGAAGTACATACTGCTTCCTCTTGTGGTGGTAACTGGTATTTTTCTAAAAACTAAAAAAGGCTTCTACATTTTTTGTATTGGGAATAACCAGAGCTGAAGGTGTGCAATGGAAGTCTTTCATTGAACTCGATCCTCGTTGTTTGTGACTTCTGTCTTATTTGTTGGGTTTCTACTGTTCTTGACGTTAAATCCAAAACTGCAGTAATAGGTTGCACTTCAGACTTACCAAAGTGCTATTAATAGAAGCTTTTATAGCTCTTAACCAAATCTGCAAAAGCACCTGTAAGCCTGAAACACCATTTCTGTAGTGGGAGTTGGACAGTTCTGGGTCGTTACCATCTGGCTTGGGAAAGCTGAGGAACATCAGTGAAGAATTTCAAAGCCTGTAAGGTGAAGTGTATGCTTGTTTTCATATGAATCATACTCTCAATGTGTTTAAATAATTAAAGACCCAAAAAGTGATGTTCTTGTCCAAGATGACAGGCAAAATAAAATATTTACATAAAATTTTCTTGGAATGTCTTGTAAAGAAATACTTTTCAAAAGCAAGTTATGTTGACAGCATCTTGAACAAAATGTAGAGTGACTGTTGGTATTTTGCATTTTGGTTGTTCTGTGACTAGCTAATAACAAAGTTTCCTGAGAAGACCTGCTGTAAAATGTTGTCACACTGACTTTTTTTGTTTAAACTTTCTAGTAGCCTCAAGCCCTTCTGGTTTCTGCATTGACTGTGCTGTTAATACCTCAGTGTCTCCTCTAATGTGTTCAATGCTCTGCATGCATTAATGGGGAAGATAACAATGAAGAAGTCGTGATTCGATTTGCCTCAGCTGGCTGCAGTGAGCTAGAATAGCTAAAAGAACGATAACCTCTAATAACCAAGGTAGTCTAACTCTTTTTGGAAAGAAGATGCCACAGGGAAGTCTCAAATGAATAGGACTCTGTCTCCCTGCTAGCACCTCCACTTGAATCAACATAGTGATGCGTAGTTTGCTGAAGTGCTCTTGATGTCCTGGTGCTCTGCAGGGAGTGAGAAATAGAGAAAAGTTGGTCAGAGCTGTCACGGGTTGCTTTTGCAGCCGCAAGGGTGGTGTCAGAAACAGCCTTGATGATCCGTATACCTTAATGGTCTGCCCTTCTGAGAGCACGGGGGTTTCATGTATGACTAGGTGTGACCAGTCCTCTTCTGACTGATCTTAATAGTGTAAGACAAGTAGAAATAAGACTCTTTCATTTACAGTAGTATTTCATGCTGCCTGAACCAGAACTGGAAGCCACGCTCCCTTTGCTACATTTTCTTTGGTTAAATGCATTGCACAATTAACCAGGCTTAGTTATCCCCTTTTCCTGTGCAGGGAAAAACACCTTCTGGAATACCTTTTAGTACTAGCTGACTTGTGGAGCTGTTGTGTAAAGTTGAAAGGAAAGTTTTGCTTGTTCAGGACTGCAGGTGTTTGCTCTGCAGTTGAGGATTGGGGCAGGGATCACTTGCTTGCTCTGTAGGGCCCTCTTTACAGGTCTGGTTGTTTTGTGGTGTTTTTTTTTTCTTGAAAAAGAATTTGCTCAGAGCTGAAGCTCTAGTGCCCTGGGTGTGCACTTAGCCACATACAGGCAAGTGTGGAGGTGGTGAGTGTGCTATTGAAAGCAGAGCTTTGCAGAGAGGATTTACTCCTGGAATAGGAAACTGAGCCTGTGTGCTGACACGCTGGTTGGTAGCAGCAAGCTCTGACTTGAATCTGAATGAGAAACATTCTTCAGCAGTGTCACACCGGACTATTGTCCTTTAGACCTGGGAGTCTGCTTTCCTGGGTGAAAAGGGTGGCTCTGGCTGGAGGTACGAAGATTTGGAACTGATCTCTACAGCTGCTGGTTCTGCATCTCTTGGAGGGACATAATCTTTTTGAACAAAATGTGTTTTTTAATTGTTTCTCTTCCTTTACACGCTGCTGCCTGGGGCTAAGAGCACATGCCATACTAGCAGTTTCCCTAAGTTGTGCATGCTTTAGCAGGAAGTCATTATCTCGGTGATTATTTCATTTCCCAGCAGTACCATTCTTACCCTGGCTGGTAACTTGAAAAACTGCTCTCCTAAGATCTGGCTAATCTTGTTTGCGTGTTGTGGGGAAGATGGAGCAAGGGGGTTTGTTAATAGCTTATCTAGTTATGAGACATGAAACAGTTGAGTAAAATGCTTTCAAACTCCACCATTCCTTAAAGGCAGCAGGTTTTAGAGTAATGGTGTGTTCTCAGAATAGACGTGGAGGGCAGGATGTAGCCCTTCTATTTTCTGTCACAAAATGCCACTTGCCAAGCCAAGTGGGATCTGCTGTTCCACTGATGATATTTCAAACTTGACAAAGCATCTGACTGTGGAAGGAAAAATACTTTATCATGTCCATCTTTGAGATTCAATGTGAGTGGCAGTCCTTTAACGTTCTGAAATGTTATTTTGGGTGTCTGTACCAAGGTCAGTTCAACTACCAAAGAATTTTAAGGCTACATATAAATAATGCTATGTCCTAGCTATCAAAATGGTACATAAAATACTTTTTTATATGTACCCTAGGCCCAAACAGCTAAGCCCCTTGCCAGAACCTGTTTCAGCTTGCATGAGAATTTAAAGTGTAGTTTGGCTCTGTAGAGTGTTCATTTGTGTCTGATTTTTAAAATCCAGGGTATTGTAAAGATAACACAAACAGAACTTTCTGTTTGGGTGTCTGTCATCGCTGTGTAAGAGACCGGAGCCACTTCCCTGTTTTATACAGACTAGAGGTGTGATGCGTCCCTCTGATCACGCTTGGGGAAAGCTTGCTTCTGCTCCCTGGACTTGGTCTTGACTCCTGGGAAAGGAAAGCCGATGGTGTTAGCGAATTGCATTAGTCTTGCAAGAGCCCGAAACAATAAGGAGCAGTTTCAGAAGTCCGAATGCTGTGGTTCTCTCCATGCTGCAAGGCTGATACTGCTGCTGTTGTAGAATTCCTTTGTGGGGTGGAGCTCAGGAGGTCAGAGATGGGAGAGATTCTTCTTCAGAATAAAAGGCTTAACAGTAAAACTGGCCTTTTGCCTTATTTTCATGAAATGTTACGTTGGCTGCAGCATGGAACCCCTGCCACTAGAAATCCATGGAGAGAACTTCAGAAAAAAATCTTTACTTTTATTGGAATCAGCATGAATGTATGATTCAATAAATATATTTTATATACATATAACAGCAGAAACTTTACATTCCATCTTCAAACTGCTGAAATAGAACTTCTGTGTTAAAATTTTGTACAAGCCAGAAAAATAATCTGCCACTGTTTCCTGCGTGGTCATGCAAATTAAGTTACAGGTTTATTTCATCATGATGTAAAAATGCTGCTTTTTAGGAAGCAGTTGCTTTGCACTCTGACCAATGTAGCAAAATATCCTTAAATGGAGTGTAAGGCCATACCAATTTTCTGTATGTATATATTTATATGTATGTATATATAATTCATATAGAAAAGACAGGGAGGTCCCTTCTTAAGGTGGGTAGGGAGAAGATAAGTAAACACTTAATCATTAAGCTAGTTTATTCTTGAAGAATTTTACATCCTAAGTTTGAAGTATGGGTACCACACTTTATATTCAATATTTCTCTAGTCCCTCCTCTGTTCTTGAGGGGAGAATAGCATAAAAATTAATAAGCATTGACTCTTTCCAGTATTTTCTCTCAGACTTGTGTTGTTAATGAACCAGTAGAGGTACTCAGAGAGCACTTTGCTCTTCCTTCTTACCTTAACTCCGGTGATTCATTCTTATCCTGTGAATACTTTTCCATTTATCTCCTGTGAGATGCTGATACTTTAGCACCCGCATTGCGAGGAAAAAAACTAAACCAGCTGAATATGAACTATTTCAATGCCTGTTTTAAAGAAGCTTATTTGAAGTTAAAGGGAGTTGTGTTTTGTCCTCTTAACAGCAGCTGCCTCTTTTTTTCCCATGCTTAAGAGTTGATTAAACTGGGGCAGTTTTAATGCCACTGCTTCCTTCTGAGGTCTCAATAAGATTGAGAAGAAAATGCTCTGGCCTTGTAACTAGTCCTTTCCTGTAAGCTTGAGAAAATATCTGTATCCTGATTTTTTTTTTCTTTTTAACAAGCACACACAAAAATTTGCAGAAGTGGTTCAGATCTGGATTTAGTATTTACAAAAGAGCGTTGATAAACGGGCGGTGATAGATGGGCACGTCAAGAGGGTATAATCCTCCGTGGTCTGTCCTGCCCCTTTGCGGGAGGGTCTGTCCCACAGCTGAGGTCTCGGTCTGTGTTGACAAACCCCGTGTTTTTACCCTGAGCTCTGCTGGGGAGTGGAGGGTGACTGGTATTGCCCTCTCTGTCGGGGACAGAGGGATGGGGTAGCCCGGGAACATCGTATGCTGTGGCTACTAAACCCAGCCTGGCTCGTTTGTCAGAGCCCTTGGCTCTCCCTGGTATAAACAGTATCAAGGCGCTGTTGTGTTTTGGAACAAATGAGCTTTAGTAAGTCAAGCTTTGGAAACAAAGATTTCCTTCATGCAAATGGCTTACAGATGGGAGAGATACAGAAAATAGGACAAAACAATGCCACTATTTCACAGGCTTTTTTTTCAGGAGTTTCTGGGAGGTGTTCTTCCTAGATACCAGATTCTCTGTGGTTTGACCAGTGAGGTGGGTACTTCTGAGAAGCTGAGACAATGTTTATCAAGGACACAAGGAAAATGTTCTCTCTAGGTGCTGAACTATTCCTGCTTCCATTTTGTATGTTTTCAATTAGAAAGTATTCCTGCTGTGTGTGTTTGTATCTCCCCTCCAAAGTAAAACCAAATGTGCAATGGTTGTCCTGAAGAGAAATATCTTAAGTATTTTTATTGTTTGTCTCAAGATAAATTCATTTACAAAACAATGTAAATGGGTGTGCGTTTTTAGTTGGAAGGGAGAAATTCCTGGGTTCTCCCTTCCTATTTTTTTTTATATCACTTATGTGTTAAGTTTTTCATTACTCCTCATCTCAGTTTTAATATAATAAGCATGATATGCTGTACACTGTGGTGGAATGTGAGTAGACGACACAGTCCATAAAATGTCACTGTCCACGACGATGTTACGCCTGCTTTGGCTGTTGTTCGATCTCGGGTGGGTGGTTACGAACAGCCGCGTGGGACAGGCTTGTGCATCTTCAGGATTCAAAGGCTGCTTCCAGAATGGTGTTCACCAATGCTGCAGGGATGGTAAACTGCGATGAAATGCGCTGTGACCTTTGCATGTCAGGCCATTTTCGGGTGAAGTCCCTAGTGTGTTGCTTCATCTTTACAACTGTCTGTAGATCTCTTAATTTGCTGAAACTTTACTGTGTCTCAAACGCATGTGTGAATGGCTTCTAGCACAGTTGCCTTCAATTTCAGTTCTTTTGAAACAGTCGTCTCTCTCCTGCAGCTCAGTAAGTCCATGAAAGAAGAGATGAGCTCTGGCCGTGGTTAGTGCTGTCAGGATGTCGTGGCCAGACTCAGGAACCACACAAACTTATCTTTTTTCCCTATGAATTCCATTTCGCAGTAGGCTTGAGATGCTCCAGGCGGTGCTTTTTTCAGGATAATTAATTCCACACGTGTGAGTTAAGTCACTTGGCCGTTGTGGCTTAATGTCCGTGTCACCCCGTATGTCTCTGGAGTTGGCCTGTCTCTCCTGAGCGGCTGCGCCAGTTGCAGGGCGTGCAGCGCGGATTGTCCAGCGAGACGCTCTGATGTTGCGGTGAGCAGCAGGACGGAGCTCAAAGGCAGAGTTCAAGCACAACAGAGCGCTCTTCCCAGCGAGGGGAAGGTGGATTACGTACCTGCCTCTCCAGTTCTCACAGAACATCACTGTTTGGACCTTAATGTTTATTTCACAAAAATTCCAATTGAGATACTGCCAAAGCTGACAGATCCTTAAGTTAACCTGCTGTTTGGACCTGATTTAAGGAGGGATGTGTCAATCGCGGTTTTGAAATGCTTTGTGTCTTTCAACTGCCCTGTCTAGGTCAGTAACCCTACTCAGTGCTGGAGCACTGCGAAGGGGGCATCAGCCCGGGGGTGGATGTGCTGTTTTTACAGTTCTCTACTTGGAGTAGGCTAACTTAGGGATTTGTCAGCTTGGTCCATGCTGCTTCTGAGCTTATTTTCCCTGTTTACTTCTGATCTAACCCTGGAAGTGGAAGAACGCCAGTGTTTTGGACAGAAACACAGGCACGATTGGGAAGAGGGGAACAGAAAGGAAACAGTACAAGTTCAGTGTAGGCAAAGGCAGAGCAGCAGAGGGTTTCAAAGCCCTTGTTCGTCTGTTTCCTCAGCCTAGGCAAGCATAAGGTAAAGGAACTTGTGCTCCCTTCTGCTAAGATTTTTTTGTTGGGCCAACATCTAGCTGAGCGTTTCTTGTAGAGCTGAGCTCTGCTGCTGTGACCGATAGCACTGGCCACGGTTACCGAAAATGATGAGAGGCTATAACAATAGTCTTAATTCATTACTGGGGTTTTTATTTGGTGTTTTTTATTTTTCCTTATTAAAAAGTGGGATTGATGGCAAGTGGAGACATGCATCTGATCAAGGGCTTGCCAAGATTGTTCCCGCCTGCCTGTGAAGGATGTACCGGTGTCCCTCACCTCAGTGCGCAGTTGTTCAGCGAGATGCATTTCCAGCACTGTTCTTACATTACAGATGCTGCCCCTTCTCCTCTTATTTCCTTTCTTTATTTGCTGGTTTCCTGAGCTTTATTTTTCAAAGGTGACACTGCCCATGCTGTACTGTACCTTTTCCTCCATGGGACAAGTCAAGCCTCATGAATTCTCTTCCCAACCCCTCAAAGAACAAGCAGCAGTGTTTAAAGCCTCGACTCCCATGAGGAGGATGAGGACCACGTGGACTGGGGCTGCAATTTTGACTGCTCTTAGTACACTGAGGAGTAAGTACTACAAGCTCCTGTGCCTTACACGAGTCCTCATCTGCTCTTCCTTTCCCATCTCTGATCCCTGCCCTCACTCCACTCTTGGGTAGGGAGCTGAACTTGGGACTCCCCTACTTCTAATGCTGCAGCCTCAGAAGAGCAGAGCTGACCTAGAAGCTGTGGTCACAACACAGTTGTGTCCATCTCTGGTACATCACAAGCTCCAGAGCTGGCCCTGCTCCTCAAGGGCTCGTGTGTTTGTTTTTTAGCCCACCACAAGCAACTGTGGTGAGGATACTTTTTAAAAATGTGTAAGTGCATATCCAAGAGAGGTGGCTAAGGCACCGCCCTTGGCACAACCTGGGTAATATTGCATAGCTGTAGTTCAACAAATGTCATTGTTTGGGGAACAGGTATCAAGCAAGAAACACCGAAGCCCAAGCCCCAATTCTGCTATCGGTGGAAGTCATGGTGTGTTGTTCTCAGCAGGGCTGTGACAGGGCAATGCTGATTTAAGCAACACCACTATCAGGGCTCTGATGTAATTGTGACTGTGAGGGTGTCTTCACTGCAAGGTTGGTTCAGGCTCGTTAATTTAATGCCCGCATTCTGTGGTGTGCTCAGCCCAGGCCAGCTGGCTCAGCTTGATTCATGCCTTTGTCAGATGAGTAACCCAACAGTGCCCCGGTATTGCCAAGGGCCTAAATAAGTCAGACGTCCTCCCACAGACCCACCAGGGAAGGTGGTTTCAGCCAGCTACAGTGCTAACGATCCTGGGACCAGCTCCCCAAAAGCCCTAGCAGCAAAAGCTACTCGTGAGCTCCATGCCCCTCAGAGCTGGCAGCTCCAGGCCAGCTCTACCTGTCCCTGCTTGTGCCAAGCTTGACTCACCTGCCATAGCAATGACACACATGCAGCTCTGAGCCACAGCACGTAGCTAATGATGGTGTCTCGTGCCCCAGCCAGGCTCAGCCAAGTTGCCTGGGTAGGTGAAGAGGGTGTCCTTGGTTGGCTTAAGCTATGTATGCAATTCAAGTGGCAGATCTAAAAATAAAAGCTAATTTCAAGCCAGGCTGTTTTGTTCATGATGGTATCATCCTATGCCCAGGAAAACATGGATCATCTTATACTGGAACCTCAGGCTGGGAGCAGGTAGTAGGGTTTTTGTATCCTCTCTCCTTGCTGAGAACTACCGCTGGTGGGAAGCTGCTGAGGTCCCTCTCCCTTGTGCTTTCTGTGGCTGGCTTCTTACTGTTGGTAGGAGTAGTGGCAGCACCGAGCACAGCCTGTGAGCCCCAGCAGTGATGCTCTGAGTGCTGATGGCATGGTTAAGCCAACATGAAGCCATCCTTGCCTTCCCCTAAAGCGGCAACATCCCCTTGTGCTGAATCTATTCCCAGTGCATGCATGCTCCCTGTGCGTGGCCTGGGTCAAACCCCGGCTTACCCATCTCCAGCGCTGCTGGGAGCTGCCCCATCCCAGGATGGGCTTCAGTGCTCTGTCTATAACACACCCAGGAACAGGAATATCACAAAGATAAGACTCTACAATTTCTACTCGGAAGCCTGGCAGTAAAGTGCATGAGGACTGCAACTTAGGTTTGCTAGACTTGATGGTCACGATTGCTTAATACAATCTTGTAATTCCTGCTGCCAGCTCTGACTCTTGCGTCATACCTGTTACACTGTCTGCCTTGAATGCCAGGAGAAGACAGTGATGTGGCATGCAAACAAACCTCTACCTATTGCTTTTCCTTTTCCCTTCCAGTCTATGCCAGCATCCTTATTTGATAATTTAACCAGTGATTGCCTCTACTAGGTGCTGAAATCATCCCTCTCTTTATAGATTGCTGTGTGGTTTTTGTCCTCTACCATGTTATAGTACCAGGAGCTTTGGTCCTTTGCTGGCAGCATGATGCTGGGACAGCCATGATAGGGTGAGTGAAGGTAGAGATGAACCAGGAAAGCTGCAGACTCTACCAACGAAAAGGTCAGCTTTTGTGTGCACGGGATGCCTGCTGCAGGGGAGATCACAGCTTGGGATTCCTCACCTGGCCCAGCATGCACTTTCCATTGCCAAGCTAACTCCAGTATCTCCAATCCAGGCTGTGTGCTGTTCCCTCAGTGTGGGATCACCCGAGGACATCACCCAAGGGCTGCTCATCCCAGCAGTTCTCAGAGGAGAATGACTCACCGAGCACAAGCACCAGCGTCTCCCCAGGGGCTGCAGGCAGAGCCCGGAGTAGCTCCGAGCAGATGCCCTGTGCCAAAAGTGCAACAGCTCCTTGCACATCGCCCGGTTCACGACAGCTTCTGGGACCCTCTGCTGCACACCACAGTAGGAGACGGGGAATATAAGAACCTGATTTCCAATAAACAGCTGCTCTATAGCTGGATCACTGAAAAACCATGGAGCCCTATAGGTATGATAGCCAAAATGTCTGCATTCTGTCTTTTATGCTGCTTTGCTTTCACACAAAGCACAGTCAAAAAAGACATCGTTGGCCACCCTCGCATTCCCCTGGAGTCCTCTTCGCACATGCTTTGCTATGGGAGCGCATCCCTGCTAACTCTGTTACCCTGCCTGCTTAGGAGGAATGGTTTTATTGGTGTATTTTGTCCTGTATTTTCCAAGGTGCGTATCTGTGCCAGGCTCTTCAAAGGCTGCAGAGCTGAGGAACTTATCCCCGTAGAAATGAACGTTCAGGTGGAGAAAGGAAGGAGATGAACACAGAAAAATGCAATGTACTTGAACAGGGTAACAGACTCACGGTGCAGATTCATTTGAGCAAGAGAGATGTGCAACCGCTCTTAAGGAATAATTGTTAAGGAGAAGGAGATGAGGGGATGGGAAGACTTAAAGGACCTGAAGTAATTCTGAAGATGCTAAAATTAATGAGTATTAACTTCTGCTTTGGTGCTCATCCTAGCACCTTGAAGAACAATCAAGTATCTCAATTTTCCACTCGAATAGTATACTGTCTCCATACAAACAATACAAATCTACTGAAGCCGGAGCAGCACAAGGTACCCCTTACATCTCCCTTTGAGAAGAAGACAGGAGAGTGTCAGGTGCTTTCTAGAACGGAAGGGATCAGATACTTCTTTCACTGAACTGAGCTCTGTGGGATGCTCCAGTAGGGCAGGACCTGCTGCTTGCAGTGACCCAGACAGGAGATGTGTGACATCCAGGTGGCAGGCAGTGACGCCAGACCCGCACCTGCGCTGGTAGGATCGGGTTTTGAGGGAGAAGGGGTCCATATTGCGCTATCCACTCCTGCCAGTAGCAAGGTTTTGGAGTAAGGAATAGGGTATTGAAAGAGATTGTCTGTCTTTGGCACAGGGGTAAGAACTATGTTTTATTCAGGAATGGTAGTACAGTACAAAAATATGATTGTATAAAATCTGTGAAAAATACGGCACCATTTAAAATAGCCTTTTCTCCTTTCATATGTTCCTTTCTTTCTAAAAAATATATATTGTAAATACTTCTAATCTTTTTTTCCACCAGCACTACCTGAAAGGAGGTTGTAGAGAGGTGGGGGCTGACCTCCTCTCCCGGGTGACAAGTGATAGAACAAGAGGAAATGGGTTCAAGTTATGCCAGGCGAGGTTTAGATTGGATATTAGCAAAATTTTTTTCACTGAAAGGGTTATCAAACATTGGAATAGGCTGCCCAGGGTGGTGGTGGATTCACCATCCCTGGAGGTGTTTAAAAAAAGGGCAGACGTGGTACTTGGGGACATCGTTTAGAAGTGGTTTTGTCGGGTCAGGTTAATGGTTGGACTTGATGATCTTAAAGGTCCTTTCCAACCTCAACAATTCTATGATTCTATGATTAGGAAACCAAGCAAGGTCTTCAAATTATAGTTGAGAGAAAGGACAACCCATAGTGTAATTTTAAATTGTCTTGGATTTGCCTAAAAATTAAAGATCTTCAGAAGAGGCAGAAAAAAAAACCCAAAAAAACTTCCAGAAAAGTCTGGGGAAAACAAACAAAAAAACAAACAAAAATTCTGTTCACAGAAAGCGAGAATATTCAGTATTTGAAATTGTTTGATCCTTTTAGGAACAAAGTCCCCCAGCCCTGGCCAGCAAAGGCTTCCAGGAGAGGAGGAACGAGGGCATCAGCAGACCCATGAAGCAAATGACCCTGCCTGCGTGCTGGTGCGTTGCCAGGGTCAAGGCTAAGCCTTGCAGTCTGCAGCAGCCCCTGCGCTCACTGCTCTGTCCTGGACCCTCTTCAGCACCTCTCTCAGATTTTCGCCGTACTGGGATCCCAGATGGAAAGCCGCTTTAATCAGGAATTCAAGTGGCAAAAACCGATCCACCTGACCAAAAAATAGTAAGTTTATCCTACTTTTATTTTCTTTTCCACAGTTATATTTATATTTAAGGAAAAATAATTCCTGCTCATCAAGTGATATGTTTCCAGCAACATCTGGAAATAATATTGTATTGGATAAAGCAATGTTTTCCCGAAGTGTCCAAGTGAATTAGGACCTTATTTTCTCTCTTTACTGCTACACAGACTGCTGTCTATTTTATTCAGAGGTTTGGCTTCTGAGCCTCGTTCTTAACAAGAGCTAAAAATTACCGAGTAAAATTCCATCAATATGCCTGGAAGCTACCCTGCAATATCAAATCCTGTACATTCTTACTAACAAATATAATTGCTGGCACTGTTAAAGCAGCCTACTTTGAAGATGAGAGAGGTTATCAAAGCAAGTTCTGTTGCAATACAGAGGTTAAACACAGCCTAGTACAGATGGAGAAAATGTTTGATTTTGAAAACTGCACAGACTTGCCAGGGGCTCCTGGGACATTCTAAGGACTTGTCTACGTGGTGAAACTGTCTGGCAGGACGTCTGTGGGACAGCTATCTCAGCACCGTCAGACCTTTGCCAAGACCCCGGCGTGGTTCATGTTGGGGTGTGAGTGCCGCTCGCTCTCGCCGTGCAGGCAGCCCTGGGCTGGAAAGTGGCCTGAATGGAAACTGGCTGCTTAATGGAGAGAAAATAATGCTGCTTATGATGAGCATCCAATGTGCCTAGTGGTTGGCAGAGCCAAACTGGATGCAAAGGCAGGCTGGTAAGCGTGTAATTCTTATTTCAGTCCCTAAACTCCCATGGGCTCCGCTAGCAGCTGAAGCGCTTCTGCACGAGCAGGAAACGCAAGCATCTTTCTGATGATTTCTACTCCCTAATTTGCCTTCCTCTGGCCTTAGCCAGTGCCAAGAAGTGACGCTGGAGCTCTAGCGAAGCAGTAACCGCGAGCTTATCTGCACGTCCAGGCAGCAGGTCTGGGATGAAAGCGGGATTCCCCTTTGGTCTTGGGGCCCTTCTCTAAGCTGGAGCAGAGTGAAGTGAGATGGGAACGTCTTCCTTCTCCTTGCTCTGGTTTTGCCTTTGGGATGCAGAAACAAAGCTCGCTTGGGTGGGAGGATGGGTGTACGGGATTTGTTAACAACCAACAGGCAACTCCTCAGAGCAGCTCCTGTTAGGATGGAAACCGGCAGCCCTGCAGCCGGCTGTGCCCTGCTGGGCCATTCCAGGCAGCCGGGGGAGACGGAGAAGTTGGCTGAACCACGACCAAATTGCCCGACTCCTAAGTGCAAGGTCTGGGCGTCAAGGCAGGACTCTTTTTTTATTTTTTGTGCCCAAATGACAGCGATTGACTGTTGTTCCCCTGCGTGAGCAAGGAGCTGCGGTGCGTGGGCTGCCGAGCCTCTGCCCTGCTGCCGGGCAGGGAGGGGAATTCCCTGGATTTGCTCTTTCATCTCAGACAAGGACGCGCCGTTTAAAGCAATCGCACAACCCGCAGTTGGCACGACTGGCCGGCGCGCACGCAGGGAGGGTTCAATAATTCAGCAAGCAAAACCAGAGCCAGCAGCAGATTTGGGCTCCAGCCAAGGCTGGGGAAGTTGTCCTAGCATCAAATAACGGCTCCGCTCGACAGCCTGAGCTCTCCCTCTTTGGAAAAGCACTGTCTGCCGGGGGAAGGAGAAATCCTCAGCTCACAAGTTTTCTGCTGCTTCAATAGAGGGAAGAGGGAAGAGGCTGATGTACTGGTTCGCTCTGGTATCGCATGACCTTTCCCTGTCTCAGCAGTGCAAAGGGAGTCAGAAAGCTAAGCAGCCTTTGCCAAAATATTAGGAAATATTGCCATTTGCCCTAGTCCACACAGTGACAATCATGGTTTTTAAATTTTTTCTCCATTTTTTCCTTGTTGTTCTTATCTTTTGTTTCTTTCTTTTTCTTTTTTCTTTTTTTTTTTCCTGTTTTTTTTTTTAAATAAAGTGTATTTAGTGCTGGTGAAAGGTGCTGAATTGGCAACCTCGGAAATGGGTGTCCCTCTGCCCAGCCCAGGAGAGCCCTGGTGCTTTCTCTGGGCTTCTTCCTCGTGGCACCGACCCTGTGCTAGGACAGCTCGCAGGTCCCTGTGCTCCACTGCCCTCTCCCATAGCTGCCTCTTGCTGCACTGGATGGGACACCCAGGGCTGAGCGTAGGCTCCTACCTCCCATCCCAGGCTTGGATGCTGCTGATCTGGGCTCCTGAGAGGGCTGGAGGATGCTTTGCTGAGAGCTGCTCCAGCTGCTATGGGGGATGCAGCTTCTGCAAGCAGGAATGTGTCTGTCCCCGGAGCAAGCATCCTTATCTGCAGCCCAGGTCAGCTGTGGTCCAGTCCTGAGCAGGAGAAGGGGGTGAGGGGAGAGGAGGGAGAGTAGAAGCACCCCTTGGGTGCCACTCGTCTCTCTGCCTTCGTTTAGTGCCTGATCCAGACCTGACCCCAAGTGCTTCAGTGCAGACTGATTGTCTCTCTTCCTTCACGCTGTCTTTTACCCGCTAAAGTGCAAACGAACACGACCGAATCACCCTGGGTGCTGCAGCCCAGCTCAGGCTCAAGGTCCCAGCGAGGCACGTGGGGCATCAAGCCCTCGACTCGCCCATGCCAACCCCGAGCCAGGCTTTCAAATAACACCCTGGAGGTGTTTGGTGCATCCCCCCCCCCGACCCCCACGGCCAACGCCAACCTGTGCTAACACTTGACCAAAGGGAGACCCCTTTGCTCACCCATTCCCACCTCCCTCCCCCCCTTCCCTATCCCCACCAAACTGTGCCAGCTTCCCCTGGGACAAAGCAGCCTGCTCCATCTTCCCGTCCACGTTAAAGCTAAATGCAGCACCAAAATAGATACAAAAATAGAGTTTTGGGTCCGTTGGCCCAGATTCGCTATTAATATTACTGCTATGAAATGTCTGAAAATAAAAGCCGCTCTCTCTGTACACACCTTCCCCCCACCCCCCCTTACTGACAATATTGCCATTCGCCCCGTCCTGTCGCAACAAGGCACGAATATGCCTGTTTTCTCTATATTTTAAATATAATTTCTGCTTTAACTCATCCAACGCTTCCATCCCCCCATTGTAAACAAACATGGCAGAAAGGGGTTTGGAAAAAAAAAAAAAGAATCCTTCATCATTTCTAGTGTTCTGAATAGTATTTCTCACTCCTGGGACTCGAGTCCTGCCAGGTCAGTTAAAAGGACAGAAGGTACCTGCGATTTCTGATGAAGGCCCTGATGTCCTTCTCGGGTTTCCCATTGAGTGCTCTCTGATGGGGATGAAAGAGATAATGTATTTGCTTTCCTCTATCCAAAAGTCACAAAGTGTTCGACTGGCAAACTCGTGACTAAAAAAAGTAAATACATAAAATAAACAACCACCCGCAGCCTCTTTCTTAAATTTCCCCATCTATCCAGTTTTTCAAAGTGCAAAACCTAGAGAAGCTTAGAATGATTTTCTTGGGTTTTTTTTCCTTTTGTTAGGGCTTTTTTTCCCCACGTGCTTGACTGGTATGGCCTTTCTATAGCAAAAGTCAGATAAAGCGTAATTGTGGTCATTTCTGCACATGGAATTATGAATCATTCCAGTGACTTGAGAATCTAAGCGGTTAATAGGCTAAAAAAAGGATTTTTTTTTGTCTATCTTTTTTTTTGATTGTTTTCTTTTTGCATTATAATTAAGCATGAATATATATTAGTATATTACACTGCTTGGATTGCAGCTAGAGCAATCCAAACCTTCCTATGCTGTAAAACTAACCCCCACCCTGCACTCCCCAGATCAAGAGCTTTTTTTCTCCTCCCTGTGCCGGTTATCCTCAATTCACATGATTAAAAGTCCCTCCCAGCCCCCCTCCCCCTTTTTTTTTTTTTTTTAGTAGATATTGCCACATTCTTAAATTCATGCATTGCTGCATTGCTATTGCACATATATAAAGGATTGCTCGCTCCCTCCCAGCTGCTCCCCTTCCCTCACTGGTTGTGCACATCCTCTCTGCGGACGATCTTGTAGATGATCCAGTAGAAAATGTTGAAGATGAGGAACGCCATAGGGAAGCCGATGCGTGAGATCTTGTCGATCTTCTTGGCTCGCTGAATGAAGAGCTTTCGCATCTCCTCGGGGGAGCGGGACGGCGGGGGGACCGGGTTGGCTGTGTTGTTGTTGTTGGCGCCCTTGACGGAGATGCCATCCTTGGCTTGTAGGCAAGCCGGTCCCATTCCGTAGGCAGTGAAGTTGAACCTGCCTTCACCAGCTTCGTCCTCCTGAAACAGATTCAGCATGGGACTCTACTTAAAATGAGATATAGACAGTGCACCCTCGCTATAAGGCTCTCCACTGACAGCTTCCTGCTCTGCAAGGGAAAGACACCTCCACCATGCCCCGACCTCAGCACCCTGGGACAAACCCTCTGCTCTTGGGAGATCAGCCTTATAGAGGGGTGCCAGCTGTGTGGTGCACAGATGCAAATCAGGGGATCCAGGCACCCTGTGGAGAACAGGACTGACTTCCACCCCACTGCCGTCTTTGACATACTTGAACGGTTTGTGGTACCGCGTTCATTTTCCCAGTTGCATCCCCTGTTTTGCTTCTGCCTCTCCCTCCCCCCCAGCTCCTATCAGCACCTTCTTTGCTTTGCCTGTGCTCTACCAGCTTGCCCAGAAGGAGTGGGCTCCATGTAACTCAGGTAGTCGAAGCCGCAGCGCGACACTTCCTACAGAGTTACATGGACGCGCAGGCGCCGAGACCTGTCCAGGAAAAGACCTCTGCAGGCAGCGTGCAACCAGCCCCCAGCTCGCCTGCCCACGGGACCCCCCCGAGCCCCACGTCCCTCCCCACAAGCCATCTTTTAGGTGAGGAACAGAAGTGCCCTTCTGCGGGTCAATGGTAAGACACAGCTGCTTGTGCTAATTCTAATTATTGAGCGAGAAAAATAATTTCTTTTCCAGTCTGAAGGCAAATGCTACTGCTGCTTTTTGGTGGAGGCCCTGCAGGCTTCTCAGAACGATTTAGCCCTATTTTATTGAACACGGGGATGTAATCACAGGAAAAAACAATTTTGGCCAAAGTAATACAACTAGTGAGTTGCAGAGGCGGGGTCAGAACCCCACGTCTCTTGACTACAGGTCACCCAGGCCAATTATTAGACCAATGGCACTAATTATCAGTCATGGAGTCTGATCCACGCTGTGTCCCCCAACGCTGACCAACCTACTGGCCCCCTCCCTCGCAGCCTGCCTGCCCGACGTGTCCTGCTGCCCCTTCCCACACTTTGCAGAGTGTCTTTTCTGGATGGCCCCTGTATCAAGCGGGTAACTGCGTGGGATGGAGGCACTGTGCTGGGGTCTGGGGTGGAGGAGCAGAAGGAAGAGCACGCTGGCATATCTGAGCAAAGCAAAACAACCCAAATAAAATCAAGCCTTTCCTGTTTTGGGGTTTTATTTTGGGGGAGATGGTGGCAAGCTGTTTAGTCGTGTGACCTACCAGCAGGTTTATTTGTTTCAGAGTCCTGGCTGAGACAAATTTGTAAGCCTTTGGATAATTCTTCCCTGCTCTGGTTGTGTCCCCTTGGTCCCTGGCACCTGAGACTTGACAATCCTTAAATGTCTTTGCCTCCTCACAATGCCTCTGCGAGGAGGCGGTGCTCTGGTCAGGGAAACTGAGGCACCCAAAAATGGGATGCAGCGGCTCTTGGGGCGGGGGGGGGTCCAGGTGCTGAACATCTAGTACGAGATGTTTTGTGAACTGGGAGTCAAGGTTCACAGAGACTCTTCGCTTGGCTCTCTTGGAGAGAATTTTTCAGTTAAAAGGCTGATTTTCTGGTGACAGGCGATGCAGGCGTTCTACTTTTCAGGCAGCCAGAACCAGCACTGCGGGTGAGGCTCTGGCAGTGAGGGTGGATGGGGACCCGGGGGGGTACAGGCAGAGGGGGCCACTTCTGACCTTCCTGCTGCCTTGCCAGCTCCTGTGCTGGGAGCTGCACAGCGGGGGCAGCGGCCATCCCTCAGCTCTGGGGCATCAGGAAGAGTTTTGCAAAGGTCCCTCTCCTCCCAAACTTGTCCCCCTTTCTTTAACTGGAGTCCTTCGTGCAGCCAGTAACGAGTGCGTGGGCTGCAAAGGCCTGCCTTTCTGAGATGCTCTGAGCTTATAGAGTTTTTCATCATGCCTGTGTTATGGGCGAGTCAGGTAAAACTGCCTCTGCTCTTCTCTGGTTGCGCAAGCACACATGCACTGGCACATGTCTGGTTTAGCCTAAATCACTTAATTCCCTAATTTACTGAATTTCTTTTCTCCCCTCATTGCCGAGGGGCCACTGGCTGTTTTCTGTGGCTGATCTGTTTTCTATGAGTGTGGAACCCAGGATAGAGAACTCAATGGTGCCTTTTTCAAGGTGCTGTATCAAAGGAGAAGGGCAAAGGCAATACCAGCCACGCTGGGCTGGCCTCCTTGGCCTGGGTCTCCAAATGCACTGATGACGAAGTCATATTAACCAGCCTGGTCCATACCTCGAAGGGACGTTAACTCTCTCTAGCCATCACGGTCCCTACATGTCCCCATGCCAGGACCTGTCTGCCTCAGTAAATACAGACAGGGTAATGGGTTCAGAGACGTCAGTCTTTCTAGAGGTGGCCCAGAAATGGAAAGAGCCAACTGAAATATGGCAAGAGATATTTATTGGTTTGATTTTTACTTTTCAGAGAGGAAGATAGACTCTTGATGATGAGAATGAGCTAGCACCTTGCATCTAACTCTCAGGAAAATAAGAAACAAATTTGTCTGGATTCACTTGTCTTAATGCCAGACCATGGCACATTGTCCAGTGTGCTGAGCCGTGAAGAATGGCTAGTAGGTTGATTTGGGCACATCTAATACACGTGGGCATGGGCTGGTCCTCCTCCCAGCTGCCTCCAGCAGCACAGACCACTGCAATGTCTCACTTGTTTTTAGCCTGGCATGTCGTACCTAAACCAGGCAGAGCTACCCAGACAAGTCAGGACATTGGGACAGAGCAATTAGGTTGGTTGGCAGCTGCGCTAACCCATTTGCATATTTGCAGTCTGCTCCTAGTTTTCTGATGAGCCTGCAAACCTTGTTCATTTTGCTTTTGCAAGTGTTTTTGTTTATGCTTTGTTCCAATTAAATTGCTGTGAGATTGGGCAGGGATTGTAATAGCAGCCTTGCGCTCAATGGAACGTCTCTGGCAAATATCTTTTAAACTCATCTGTACATTAGTCGCTTTTTTCTCCTTATTGTTTTATCAACAGAGCGATCTGCATGCAACAGCACGGATCCAGAGACAGGATGCCTGAATCTAGATGAATAGATAAATGCACTATGAGGCACTCGTGTGGGGTGGTTTTAACTTTGGCTCTATTAAGCAGGCTGCATCTTCTGAACCAAAACCGCCTCAGCTGATTTTGAGATGGTAGGGTCTTGCTCTGGCCGGACAAAATCAGTGGGTGCTCATGGTCTCATCTGTTACTTCTTTTCCCTTGCATTTGTACAACACTTTTCATCTCTGGTCCTGACTTGGTTGGGAACAAGTGAACAATTATCTCCTGTTTTGCAGCCAGGACAACTGAAGCAGGGAGAGGCAAATGTACAAAGAGACAGGGATTCCTGCTTCTTAGCACCCACTGCCTCCTGGAATGGTGGCAGTTCTCCACGCACACGCTGTGAACTGCAGTAGGACAGGTTAGACCCTGGGAAAGACTTTTAACGGCTGGGACAGTGAAGAAATGGAATGGTGGGGGGGGTGGGTGTCGCTGGATGGGATGGGTCACGGAGGGCTCTTTAAGATAGAGGGTAGACAAATACCTACGAGGAATATTTTAGGCAGACCTTGGTGGTCTCCTAGGGGCTCTCCTGAGATTCCCATCAGCAAAATTGTCTATGGGTTTTTTTCTTAGCAAATCTACTTGTTTTTTAATGCTAGCTTGAGGGCAGCCTCTCACACCTGGTGCTGAAAATTTGATACCACCTACCTGATTCTAACAGTTAATTAAGGACAATTTTTAAGTGCTTTTTGTCCTGTGACCACAGTCACCTTTATGTTTCTTTCTAGTGCATCCTGTGAGGTGAAATCTTTGCTGTGGTACCTCAGCCTAAAAGCTGGTAGAGTCCAGGCTGCAGGAGATGCATGTCTATGTGATGCATGCATGCTCGGGTTGGCGTCGGTCATGGCAAGTAAGCATGGAGCGAGGCTAAGGCTGAGATTAATGCTCTTTCCTTCCGAGAGGAATTTGCAGTCAGTCTGAGAAGCAGATGCCTTTGAACATGAAGATGACGGAGACAAAAGAGGTGTCACTTACCTCCGGGCTAACGTAGGTTGCCTTGTTGGGGGATGCTGTTCTCTGATCGACATCCCTCATACCCCTGCCTGCCTCCCCCCAGCCCTTGCTCTGTCTTCTGAAGAGGAGAACTCAGACCAGAACACTGCTGTGTGACAACTGTTCCGTTGAGAAAAAGCCTTTTGGCTTAGACCACTTGGCTAGCTAACAAAAACCAGCCTGCTAGACACCTGGGGTCAGCAGACTGTTAGAAGAGACACAATTCATTGAGGTAGCCCTGCTTTTTGATGTGTGACCCTCCTTAATGTCTGACCATATACTGAGGACTTCCCTGAGAGCTAGTGGCTTGGTTCAGTTGACCATGTAGTGATGTTCTGCTGGGACAGATTCCAGCCACGTCCTTCATACTTTATGTATTACCTTATGGTGCCTCCTCTTCCTTCTGAACCTGAGCAGCTCTTTGTGCTGCCGAGACACGAAGTTGACAGCAGCGTACTCTAGAAGTGCGGAGAACACAAACAGCAAGCACACAGCCATCCAAATGTCTATGGCCTTCACATAGGACACCTAGGAGTCAGAGAGAGTGACTGAGATGGGGTGGCTTCTTCACCCAAATGCCTTTTTGTTTGCCATCTTACATTTTACCTCCCAAGGCCTTTGGAAGGAGTTGATCAAGCCATGATATGGTTCACATCTGCTCTTGGATACCAAATTCTAGCTCATTTAACATGAATGTTTTATCTGGTCACTGAAACTGATCCTGGGCTCTTAAGTAGCAATAATTCTACAGTTTTCAATTTATCCAGGTCTTGGTTGTGATGGTTTATATGCAAGGAAAATAGTAATCCAATCTGACCACACCAGAAGTCCTTCATAACAGGGAAATTAGTTACTGTTATAAAAGTATGATGGTCAAGTGAGTAAAAGCTAGAATGTAGAGTGCATATCCATGTGTGGTTGTTGCAGGGGTTTGTAAGGTACGGAGCTCTTGGCTACTAGGAGCTGTGGTGGATCTTGTGGTGAGTGCTGAATCTCAGGGGAAGTTTTGCTGCTAAGTCGTAGAAACTTTGCTAAAATTTTTGCAGGAAGGGACTGGAATTTGTTCTGCTTGCCCCTAAATTGGAATAAGACGATGGCAGCAGAATGACTCTTGTGTTGAGCAGGAGGATCTGTGTGGTGACTTACTTATGTGCTGTCCGCAGACACAGCACATTCCCCCCCGCCCTCCATGAAGATAAGCGTGTTCCCTACCTTGGGCAGTGATGCTCGGGAACCAGAGCTCTGCGTGGTCATAGTGAGCACTGTGGTGATCCCCAGGCCAACACGAGCTGGTGCAGCATCCATATTGATCCAAAAGGAGATCCAGGACAGAATGACAATAAGGAGGCTGGGGATATACATCTGGATCAAGTAATAGCCCATCTGCCGCTCCAGGTGGAAACGAGCTTCTATACAGGTGAACTTGCCTGAGAAGGATGGGAGATACATGGAAGATTACTGGTAAGGCACGGTGAGCCTCCTGTTTTCAGCTATTGTCTGGGGACTTTCCTCGCATTGCCTAGAACCAGAGTCTTAGTAGAGGAGAAAATTAACAGCTGTTGCCCAGTTCTGAAATATGAATGTACAACATCAACAGAGCAAAGAAAGCTCTTTGCAATATGTCCTTTGTCACTTAAATTTCACCTGCTCCCCTGCATCAGAGACACAAGAAGATGCTGGGAGAGAAGGTCCAGACTAAACACCCTTGAACTGATGCAGGTGTTACTGGGGAGAAGTTGGTTCCACACATGTGTGCCTATTAGCTTTTTATTGGCTGTATATGTGTATATTTACCGGCAACATATCTATGTGTATTTATAAATATGTTGTCTCTAGCTGTGTAGGACAAGGCTTGTATCACTGGCGTGCCACCAAACACAGCAAGAGAGTCTGACAAATGCACAGTCCTGAATTGCTCCCTAATGAACCCAGCAGCTAAGGGTACACAGCACTGACCTGTGTTGTAGTGCTTTGTGCAGTATCTCAAGTCTTTTTCTTCTTTGAGGATAAACTGGGGCAGCGTCAGCCCGTCAGCAACTTGCACGGCTCCTTTTTCTTGCCACTCAAATATGAGATCATTCATTGTGTAGCCAACTGTTGAGAGGAGGGGACAAACACCACGTGAAACATTAAACACCGGTCTAGAAAGGGACAGATTTGCAGAAGAGAGCTATGCTTGGAGGCAGGGACTTATCCTGGCCTTCCTTGGCAACGCTGTGGTGAATGGGATTTGGGTTGAGGCAGAACTGCTCATGCATATGGTAAAAGCTATGGTAGTGACCTGCACTGGAGCTGTGATGGTGTGCAATGAATTGTCTGCAATAAAGCACATTTTTTTCTTCAGTTTGGCTTGTTGAGCTGTTTGCTATTTTCTCAAACTTGACCTCTTTCTCTGAATGAAGCTGTTCATCGTCTTTCCCTCCTTTGGGATAAGAAATGCGTACAAGGGGCAAATGTTCATCCAGAGAGAAAAAATCCCATTTGCAGCTGAAAACACTTTCACCTTTTTCCTCCAAAGTGAAAGGCCAATGTAAATACAAGCAAACCAGTGCTCCTCTCGTGGGATCTTTTAAGGTTTGGCTTCTCTAGGAAATGTCACATGTGCTGAATGAATGGAAAACCCTGAGCAAGTGGTTCTTGAGCAAGCCTCCAGAGAAGGCTGAACTGGCAAAGTGTTGCAGCTGGGGAGGGAGACAGCAGGGGAGAGGGAGAGGGAAAACATGTTCTCTCATCTCCAAAATGGAGATATGCGCAGGACTCACAGCTTTCTAACTGCATGATGCACGTCTGTACGTCCATGGGGAAGTTCTTCAGGTCCATGGGGCAGGCCAGAGTCAGTGTGATCCTGAGGAGAGAAGACAGCACAAGGGAATGCCAAACAGTTTGTGGTACCGATGAGCTGGTGAATCCTCTTGGACATCCAATGTTGCAAACAGGTTGGTACCTTGCCCGAGACACACTGGTGTGCTGGGGGAAATGACTGGTCATTGACCTCTTCCCTGCCTGTGTTTTCACACGTGATGTTGGAAACCATCAGGAATACTGAGCATTTGGGTCTGTGATATAATTCCCAACAGAGTCGCCTGCTGCAGATGGCGTTTCATTGCAATGTTGTTTTGGGCTGTGCAGAACAAAGAGTTCTCACACCAAACAGTTTTTCTGCTTTGGTCTTCATTTCTTGCCTCAGGTTAACAACAGCCTTGTTAAGCAGCAAGCCCAAACCCATTCTCTGGACCCCCCAGATGCATTTCTAGAGACTGGGACTGTTTGGGATCTTTGAACAGAACATTTCTGTGTCGGGGAAAAAAAAAAAAAGAATTTTGGTCAAGATCCCTCACTGCTATGGGGGAAAAGAGAGACTTTGCTGGGATTTTCTGCAGGGACAATGCTCTGTGGTAAGTCAATATGAACCTCTGTATCGTCCTGAATTCCTGCTGTGTCTCTTGAGACATCTACTTTTGTCTCCCAAGCTTCATTTTTCACTCTGTGTAGGCTGCATTTTCCGTGGCATATTGCCATGTTGCCCTATACCATGATCTATGCTCAAAAAGTTTGTTTGGTTCAACAAGCTGATATTAAATGATTTGATTCAGATTGCTAGGCTTGTGTTATTTGGTTTGATAATGCTGAAAATGCTGTTCCCTGAAGTGTTTAGATTTTTCAGCTTTTTGCCTTGATGTAGAAATAGCGGAATTTCCTGGGGGACAGGAATTGAATTTTTCTATCATCAGACCTACAAGAAATGAGCAGGAGGGAAAGATACTTTAACTTAAATTCTTATGTTGGAAGAAATTCTCTGCTTGAGTTTGGAGGCATGTTCAGACAGAAGATGTGACAGTAGAAAGAATCAACCTGTTCCAGTTTCCTCTTTATGAAAGCACTTTCTGTAGTTAAATTAACACCTCCCCAGGAGACAGTCACCACTAGCCTTTGCCCACTTTGTTTTTCTCGTTGCATCTCTGGCAGGAAACACTATCTCTGATCAATCAGAGAGATAAGCCTTCAATTAGATCTTCAGACAAGCCCCTTGAGAAGGATTCACTGTAAGTATCTGCCAAATGTGAAACAGGGGTGACTGGCTGCAGCTAGGTCATGAGATGCTGAGCACATGCTGGACAAGTGTGTGCTGAGAAGGGATCAGAGAGTGAAACCCTCAGGGATGATTTTGGGTGAGCCCAGCGCTGAGCATGCTGAGTCTTGGGTCCATGGGATAAAGTTCACCTTCCTGTAAGTGCCTTGACTAGAGTTTGAATGTCGCAAATAGTAGTAGCAAAGATCCAGTTAGAAAATGGCAGAGCACTTTAGATGGACATTTTTTTTTTTAAAAAGGAAAGACAACTACTCCTTTTGGAAACTCAGTGCATTTATATCATGCTCTTCCATCATGAATGCATTTACATTGTGCTCTTTCATCATGAATGCCTTCTTTCTTTTCAGTTTTCACAGGAAAAAGTACTTTAAAACCCTTTTTTATCCTGGGCTGCATGAAAAGAAGCATGGCCAGCAGGTCAAGGGAGGTGATTCTTCCCCTCTACTCTGCTCTGGTGAGGCCCAACTTGGAGTACTGCATCCAGCTCTGGAGCCCCCAGCATAAGGAGGACATGGACCTGTGGGAGTGGGTCCAAAGGAGGCCACAAACATGGTCAGAGGGCTGGAGCACCTCTGCTATGAGGACAGGCTGAGGGAGTTGGGGTTGTTCAGCCTGGAGAAGAGAAGGCTCCGGGGAGACCCTATAGCAGCCTTCCAGTGCTTAAAGGGGACTTATAAGAAAGATAGGAACAGACTTTTCAGCCGGGCTTGTTGCAATAGGACAAGGAATAATGGTTTTAAACTAAAAAAGGGTAGATTCAGACTAGATATAAGGAAGAAATTTTTTATGATGAGGGTGGTGAAGCACTGGCTCAGGTTGCCCAGAGAGGTGGTCAATACCCCATCCCTGGAAACATTCCAGGTCAGGTTGGACGGGGCTCTGAGCAACCTGATCTAGCTGAAGACGTCCCTGCTCATTGCAGAGGGCTTGGACTAGATGATCCTTAAAGGTCCTTCCAACCCAAACTATTCTATATTTCTATGAAAAAGAAATCTACATTTTCATTTTGAAATGAGGGAGATAAGAAAGTTATTTTCTTTTAAACAGTAAAAGTTTTTGCCTTGAAAACATGGATCAGCTCACCCATGTTGGGCCATGTCCCTTGCTGAGTCTTTGCTCTGTTTTGCAGAGCAACCCCAGGGCTGGGGTGACCCAGTATTCCCGCTCTGTGCTCCTGCAAACCCAGCTGGAAAAGGACTCTGTGCCACATGCACTGCCAAGATGCTGGTGGCAGTTTCACTACCTGCCTGTTTTTAGAAATCAAGAAATGTGAGTTTTCCACATTCAGCCAACATGCATGGCAACTCCCTTACTGTTTTGACCGTCAGGGATCTGGTCTTTGGACTGGAACTACCTTGGTGTTCGATGGAGGCTGTCTACATTGCAGCATTAAGCTGTTTATTTTCCATTTTAAAGCTCCATGCTGCTTTTTCTTCCCCGTGGCTGCCACTGGGCGCTGCAGTATGAGATGGGGTGTGCGTACCTTAGGCAAATTTACGTTACATGAGGTGAAAAAGTCTTCAAGATAGAGTTAAGCTTTTGCTCTTTAAGCTTATGAAGTTTGATCTTAATTTCATTGGTTTAAAATAAAGAGTGGATGGAGTTGGAAGTGAAGTGAAGGTGGGGGACTGGATTGATTTTCTGTGGGAAATTCAGTGCAATTAGTTCAGCTTTGCTGATGGATTCTCAGGTCTAGCTATAAACGGATAAATGGGAAGAGTTATACTGAGACAAAGCCGTGGAGCTCTACTTAGCAGTTTCCCTATTATTTTTTTGTCAGAAAATGCTGCAGCATTCAAAACATGGGCTTCTACTAGTTTTCACATAGTACAGCTGGTTTTAGGCTTGTGCTAGTATAATATCTCCAGTAATTTTACATTAGGTGTGTTAAGGAATGTACTAGTGAGGAGCAGGAGTCCTCAGACTGAGAAAGGTAGAGATGAGCTAGATTCCTTCCCAGAACAACCCTCTGTCTCAATATGCTTTGGCTAACACCTTTCTCGTTATTACTTTTATACCTGTTGTAGAAGTATCAGCAAGTAGCGACCATCTGGCTGAAGTACCAACATCCTTCTGCTCCAACATGGATTCAACTACTGATGCAAGGAGGCATTTCCCAGCCTCCCTTTTTCACTCAAGTTTTGTCTCTCCCTTCTCCAGGTAAAACTGTTTCTGAAAATGAATTTCCTAGGCGTAGCTTTGTCTCAGCAGGTCTTAAAGACAGAGCTGCCTGAAGGTACGGAAGTAGCCCCAGCTATGCGGTGGTCTCTGCTGTCCCAGAGGCAGCCCAGCTCATGGTGTGCAGTCTCCATGCCTTCCAAAAGCACCATCCTTCAAAATCCTGAATTCTGGAGGGAGGTGTGAGGCACAGGAAAATTTTTCTCTCTCTCAAGCTCTCCATTGTCTGTGAAAGAGTACTGCCAGGCTGCCTAGTTCTTTTGGATGGGCATCTTTGACCAAGAAGAAAAATAATGGTGTTTCTCATGTTTTCTTTTAAAGGGAAGCCACTAATGCAAAATTAGGACTTGAAGCTCAGGTAGCTCGTGGCACATTCTTAGAAGGATTCCACACTTTTGCCAAGCTCTTCTTCTTGGGGTGGCTGGAGAAATACTTCTTCACTTGCAGCACACTACTCTGCTTAGGCATGCAAACAGGGAGCTATATACCTCACTGCGTTTAAGAACAGGTTAATTCTGGGTATAAAGGCCCAGATGAGAGAGCTGGTTAATGATGATTTTCTTTTTTTTAGCTTGAATTTAACTCAAAAAAAAAAGAAACAATATTGATCAGGAAATAAGGATGAGTTTCACTTTTCAGTGATATTTGTGCGAAGGAATCTTCCCCAGAAGAAGAATGAAACACAGGCACAGGCTGCTCACAGAGGTCATGGGATCTCCATCCATGAGATATTTCAATTTGACCAGACAAAGCCACAGCTGACCTAAGCTATTGTTGTCAATCGTCAAGACAAAGTTGCATGGGAGACCTCTGGATGGCCCTTCCCACAACATTGCAATGATACTGTTAATTGTATGATCTCCCACTTTAAAAAAGCTTCAATTTCTTTTATCCAAGGGCATCCTCAAAGTCTTCACTTTCTCATTTTAGGCTTGAACAGTGTGAGTTTAGCTCTGCCCTCCCCTACCTTGGTGGAGCTCTTCCCATTGAGTCACCTTACCTGATGCTGTAGAGGACGTTGCCGTTTCTGGAGATCCTCAGAAGCTTGTTGTCTGTGGTAATCTCATGGAAATGGGCCCCTTTCTCATTAGCGAAGAACAAGTCAGGCTTCCAGATGGAGTCCAGCATAGAGGGATCCAGGTCCAGAGAGTCGTCAGGGTATTCATTGTACGCCAGCCGTGGGTCATTCCATTGCTGTCGCAGGAAGATGTTCACCCTGTAATCCTGCACGGTGTAAGCAAGGAGGAGAGAAACGCAGTTAGTGCTCAAGGCAGGCTGAAAGTGCTGAGAACTGGGGAGCATGTTCTAAGACCATTCTCAAGACCAAACCATGTCTAGGCCTACGTTCCCAAGCTATGGCAAGCCTTTTTTTGCCATTATTTCTCCAGGAGCTGTCATTATTTTTAGCTCTGTAGCTTACAGCTATCTCATAGCATGAGCAGCTGCCTATCCTTGCATCCCTCCATCACAGCAATTGTCAGCTGTGTGTGAAGTGTCAAGACCTCTAGTCTGAACCCTGGGGCTGGAGAAGCGATGTTCAGTTGCGGAGGTTGTAAGTGCTGGTGTCAGCGGGATGACTGTTGCAGAGGATTAAGGGGGAAAGGACATCAAAACCAACTTCCTTTCAGTGGTGAACCATCCCGTATTGTGACTATCTATCATTCCTCCAGACTTGTAAAAAGAAAAGGCACAATGAGACAGGTAGTCCATGGAAGGGATATTCCCCATGTGTCCACGAATATAAGGGTAACTCAGACAAACTGAAGGGAGCAGCTGCCCTTGGTGAGAGTATGTGAACAGGGGAGGGATGTGCGCGCAGTCTGTTCTAATCCTAAGTGAATATTCTGGGTTCCCCTCACTGATGTCAAAATGCCATAAATGCCACAGATTTTATAGGATGGCTGTCTTCTTTAACTGAAGCTAGTCCCCCACCGCTGTGCAAAATAATATCTGCCCCATAACTGTGTGTCTTACAGCTCCCCTGAGTTCCCCAGGCCAAGGCTGGCTGCTGAGGTCCAGCTCAGGCACTCTCCTGGACAATTGAAGGCAGTTCCTGTTCTCCCTGTCTGACCTATAGCTTCCCAGCGTGATCTGCATGCCCCTTTTCTGCTGAATTTCACATAAGAGAGTGAGCCAACAAATTGAAGTGGAGAGAGGATGTGCTGGCTATCAGGAGAGGGATAAAAGCTCCATGTCCATAAATTAATTGACATTTTCTAAGTATAGAGGCAGACTGCATCTGAAGAGCAGCGCATAATAAACCAATTTCACTGCCCTGGCCCAAACTAATAGTTGCTATCATGATTAAGGGTTTCTTTGGTGCCTTTCTAATACTAATGTGCTTTGAAGACTTTTATTAAGAGACAGTTAATGGAGGGGGTCTGACGTGCTTGCTGGTATCTAATACGTGCTGCAGGCACTGGGACCTTTCTTTCAGTGAGACTATTTGGCACCTCTGAGGGGATCTCCCCACCTCTGCCATCAGGTCTGTTCTTTCCATCTGGAGAACACAAAGCGCTCGAGTTTAAGGGTGCGTGTGGAGGAGAGTCTTTCTGATGTTTCTGCCTCAAGTGCTTGCTTGACTATTGCCCTGCTTCCGGCAGGGATGGGGTTAATTTCCCCAGGGATGCGGCAGGGGACAGAGGTATCCCATGCCGTGTGAGCCATGCCAGGGCTATGGGGGAGCTGCCCGGGGGAGGGGGGGAATCGCAGCTCGGAGCGGGCGGGGGTGGTCCGGGTCCGGTTGGAGAGCGGCGGTACCGTACTGGCGGTGCTATTGTTGTTGGGTTGGGGTTTTTTTCCCTCTTTCCTTTGCTGTTCTGTTAAACTGCCTTTATCTCAACCCATGAGTTTTGCCTTTTCCTTCCGATTCTCCCCCACGGCCATGGGGGTCGAGCGAGCGGCCGCATGGTTCTTTGTTGCCGGCTGAGGTCAAAACCGCAACTATGAACCTACAGTCTCTTACCCCGGAGGACATGACTCTTGTGGAGTCCAGTCACACAGGGGGCTTTGGAGAGGATTGTGTCTTGGGTGCTTTGTGGGGTTGGATGGGGCAGTTCATAGCCAAGCCCATGGTCTAGAATCTGTTTCAAGCCACTTGGTGCCATCTGCATCCTCTGAGCGCAGAAGCTGCTAATGATGTTAATGATTGTGACAACAGCAAATGGACCAAGGACTTGATGCTAAAAGGAGCACACTTTTGAACATGAAAAAGAGTTGCAACACTCTCGCCTTCTGCTGATATTCTGAATGTCACCTTCACAAGTCCTAGTGGGTCCCTCTGACTTAATTATTCATCTCTGTCGACCCTGTATAATGTGTCTTGAGAAAACGTGGATAGCTGTGGACAGCTAGGAACCGGGGCCTTAGCGCCAGTCACGCAAACCTGAAAAAAGAAAGTAACCCTGAATCTCCACTTCCCGTGGCACGCAGCGGCTCTCCAAACAACTTGTATACTTTCAATTCCCCCTTTTCTGCCTGTAAAGATCTGCAGCCATTGCAGTCAGGGGAAATCAATGTCACTGACCTAGTAGGTAGAAAGCAAAAGGTTGTTTTGCTTATTCAGCTACAAATAAGCTGGATGCTAGCAGGTCAGCTCCAGTTGGGGGCTTATGTCGTGTACAACACAAATTAAACTCATGTTTGGAAGAAACTTCAGTGGTAGCTGCCCAGAAGTGTTCTCAGCCTGATGGAGTGTTGGAGGGCGGGGGAAATGGAGCCAATCTCCCTACAACAGCCTGTGTTGCCGCGGATAAGCTTTGCTGCTGGAGCAAAGTCACTGCTTCAGGTCCAAAACGTGCTAAAAGGAAAGGAAAGGCTGAGAATATAGGTGTGGTGCGGTTTACGTTACCACTACAGCAGGCGTAAGAGGCCATAGACAGAATGACTGCCATAGTTTTTGTCACCATGATGAGGGATCTTAATCACATGCTTGTGGGCCAAATGAAAATTAACTTCTCACAGTAGAGGGCTGTGAGAAGGTCCCTCCTAACTCATCTCCAGAGACCAAGTGTCCTGTATTCATGTCCTGTGTGGGAACAGTCCAGGGGCATGTCGTGTGTGTGTGTGGTGAGAGACTGCACTGCATCCATCCAGGCGACATTGAGCAGTGTGGTAACTCCGGTGTGTGCTATTCTTTGGGGTCCTCCTATGGAGACAAATGTTTGCAGTGGACATGTTTTGTTTTGGAATATAGACACCTGAGCATTTATGTTGTGATATAAGAAACGCAAGTCCAAAAAATATAATACATGCACTGAATGCGATTCGCTGGCTTTGCCATGTTATGACATTAGTATTTTACCTATCTCTGTGTGTGTGTTTATGAAGATCTTCCTTCTCAGTGGGTTTATTCCACGGTCCTGGCCTGGCCACTGAGAATGGCTGTTTCCTCCCAGATGCCTTTTCCCCTATGTCAGACAGCTGCGTTCCACTGTAGTATTGAAGGTGCTGAGCAGCCTTTTAGATTCCTTGTGTCCAGGCTTATTTGAACATAAATGTAAAAACAGTCACTGTGACTGCAAAGTGGATGTGACACTGCCTGAGGAGCCAGCAGAAGGCATGGAGAGCAAATGGGGTGTGTCTGTGGCTGTGACATAGCCTAAGATAAGGGTTACGGTGTTCTGTACCAGCTAAAGGACCCTGTGTGTTGAAGGCTGAGAGGTGATGAGCCCGACAACACTTGTTCATCGGCTACCTGGAGATATACAGTGTTTCTCCTGTAAGTTGTTGTATGAGATCTTAATTAGCATCACCAAGAAGTCCACAGTTATTCCTAAATGATGGACAGAATGGACCAATTTCTGATACGAACTTTCAAACAAACAAAAAAAAAAGGTTTTACTGGGGTTGCAAACTCAGCAAAATAAATCTCTTTCTCCATATCCTTCTTATCACTTGAGTTCCTCATTTGTGTGCCAACCACATCCAGACATTGATTATCTTGTGCAGCCTGCTCCTCTGGCTGGTTTGGGACTGGAGAAAAGCAACTCTGTGTTGTGAAGGCATTCAGGAGCTTTGCAATTTGGCACAAAGGCATTTTACTCCCAAGGGGGAAATGACACAAGGCAGGAAGAAAATAACTGAAGCGATCAAAGTAGTTCAATTTGATAATGCCGAAATGAAATTCTGCTTAATGGCCTCGCAAGGAGCCAAGGAAACGGAAGATCATTTCAGATTGTTCTTTCCCAAGATACCACAGTCTTGGCATCTGATGATGAGCAAGCTGATGAAAGCAGTGGCAGGCTGGAGGTGGTGCCGTGAAGTAGGGACGGAGGCTGTCAGGAAACTCAATAGGTTTCAGCCCCTGACTCAGGGGTTCTGTCAGATCAGCCTCTGCACTGAGCAGTTCTGGTGAGAGACTTCACTTTGATAGAGTCACATTTTGTTGATGGAAAAAACCCCGGGTAGAGGCTGAACTCCCTCAGGAGGGGATTCCCACCTGGGAAGAGCACACGGGGCTTTATTGACATTGAGTTCATTCTCTAGAAGGGGAATGAACACTTTTAAGGCTACTTGCCCTGCAAAGGAGCACTACAACTGACTGATCGAAAAAAAAAAAAAGAAAAAAAAAGAAATACACTGTGAGCAGACCTCGGAAGGGTTAATAAGGGGCCTCATTACCTTGCCACAGCTGGAGCTGAGGAGCCAATTTGAAGCCTGGTGTGAAAGCCACAGCTGGCCCAAGAGGAGGAGGTGCTGCTGAGGAGGAGGTTTCAAGCTTCAGGCATGTAGGCATGTGGTGAGGAGTGGGAGCAGTATCCTGGTGCTTAATACGTGTGGATTGTTTTGTTCTGGACCCCAAAGCAGAAAGTTTTTCTGGGCCCCTCCCTACAAAATCAGGGGAAAGCATATCCCTCTGGGCTAAGGATGGGGTTGCTGGAGGGGTGAGGGATAGGCTGTAGCTGCTATCCTGAATTTCAAGCTTAGGAATTTAGTAGTGAGGTCTTGTTCTTCAGCTCGGTTTTTTGTGTCCTTGTATTTGAGTTGCATAGTCCCATTTCATGGCTTCTTTTTCTTTTTTTTTTTTTTTTTTTTTATGATTCTCTCCTCTAATCGGTGCAAAGACAAACTGCAACCACAGAGATGGCCAAAACACTGCAGGTCTAACACTGAAACTGCAGCAGACTGTGAAGTGTTGGGAAAACCTTTTCATTTTGTGTTGCGTGACTTCTTACGTGCTTATCATCTCTGTGGGACTGATGGTTGGTTTGAAGAATGACTGACTGCAGAAAACTGGGCTTGAAACCTAGCCTTTGCTACAGGCTTTGTGCTTTGATACTTAAGTCTTTCAATGACCTGGGCCCAATATTAAATGTGACCCATATGCTTCATCAGTCATATTTGCTCTCTGCTGCACTGTGGCTTGTGAAGCTGGAGTTGTTGCCTGGTCTGTTTTGTAGGGAGGTTTGTTATCTCATTGGAAAACTCGTGTACAGATGTCTCTGAACAAGTATTTAACATTTGGGCAGTTGCAGCCTCTATCTTCTCCTGTCCTTAGGAGGTGCTGGGAGACCAGTTGTGGCTGTGTTGCAACTGCCTGGAAGGTTACGTTTGGTTTGCTCTTTTCAGATGGCATAACTATGGCATGAAATTGGCAGAAACAAATTTGCATATATATACTCTCTGTCTAGGAGAGCGTGTGCTGGCTGTCTTGTGGTTTTCTTTCTTTTACACTATGGTTTGCTGCTTGTGGGTCCTTTTTAAGACACAGGACTAGGATCGGTTGTCTTGAGCACTGAGTCCAGCACCTAGCAACTTCAAGTGATGATACAAAAAAAAAAAAAAAAATCCTCCTTCTCCATGTTCCTTCACTGTATACAAAATGCTCCCAACTGCCTAAAATCAGTGAGAGATCCATAAATCTGCAGCTCCCATTGGAAGAGTGATTAAGGGCATCGCTTAACTCCAAGTTTGTTTTTATAGCAGGATATCTGTTAGACGAAATGCTCAGATAATCCTACCAGTTATCCCATGCTACAAAGGAAAACCAAAGCTGGTGCAGTTTATTTGCTTAAAACCAAGACACTGTTCCATAAGTGCTTGACTTCTGTTTCATTCTGAATGAAGAATTTGTAGCTTTGCTATAGGTTTCCTACTCTGGTATGGCAGGGGGAAGGTGTTTATGCTTTCGAAGAGCAAAAAAGGATTTAACAGCTGGTGGTTGGGGGTTGTCTGGTGTTTTTAATAAAAATATGTGGATAGAGTGGATGTATCTTGCATTTGTCCTGTGGAATCCCTTGCTGTTAGGTGTATTATTGCAGTAATGCTTTGGGACAGAAGGCAGCTGTCTGGACTTGTCTGGCTGTTGTAGTTGGTATTAGCTTTCCCCTTTAAGCACTTGTTGGGTTCACAGGGACGTGTTCCCAATCGCAGGTTCCCTTGTCCTTAGAGCTGATTGTAAGTGAGGCTGATGGTTATAAGCTATGAGCCGCGATCTAACATAAATGTCCGATCAGTTCTGTGCACCACTAGAGGCTTTTATTATGTTGGGCCTCCAGTGCTATAGGATGCTTAAAGGAGTTTACTTCCCTTGCTCTAAGTCAGCTCTGCTTTGGGAAATTCAGTTTGGTGGATGACTGTCTTTTTTTTTTTTTTTCCCCATTCCCTCTGTCCTTGCAACAGTCTTCAGGTGTCCATTTTTTGCTTTGTTCATTTTGAACCTTTGTGGGGCAAATATCAGCTTTCTGCCTGCTCTGGGAAGTCTGTGCCTTCTCTTGGCCGCAACTCATTATCCTCCCTTCTGAGGTTTGTAGACCCGTGTGTCTGCATCAAATGCCTGTTTTGTTCTATTTTCCTGTATTTTTTCCTCTACCTCTACCTTCCACGATGCCTCAAGCTGTGAGTGACCATTCGTCTCCAGTTTCTCTAATCCTCTGCATGGTTACCTCAAGATTTACTGATTTGTGAGATTCAAGCAGTGCAAACTTAAATGGTGGCAGTGGTATTTTCTGTAGGAACTCACAGCCCCACTGGAGATATTTTAGTGCCTTCTCTAATTTCGTGTGTGGTATCCATAAAAGCCTGTCACTCTTCTCCTGCAGGTAGTATTGCAATAGGAACCAAACGTAAGATGATGTAGTACTCAGAACCTGAACCTGGCCAGGCTAAGGGTGCCTAATGATTGAGGTTTAGACCATAACGTTGTTCTTTCCCTTTCAGCCAGTGAAGTATCTCAGGGAGTGTTACCATCATCAGTCCCAGGGGTAAATGGTAAACTACTGCTTTCGTTATGGTAAAATGTTGAATTTCCTCTCTCCCCATTGCAAGCTCCCCTCCCCTCTCCCCCCCAGGTATCCGATCACTGATTTGAATTCAAAGTAGTTGGGTCTGTCTCAAAATTCCTTCATGACAGGACCTTCTACCCTTCCCAGCAACTCTGGTGGGGAGATGACATTGCCTGTTTGACCTGCCGGATCCTCAGACAGTGGGGAGAGACTGGCTTCTTGGCAGAGTAAACTCCAGCTTAGCAAATCCCAAAGACCACTCTAACTTGCTGGGCTCTCATTTTCAGATGTTTCAGTGCCTGTATTGTTTGTGTTCTTGTCAGCGTTTACAAGCAGAATTGCTGTCCCCGAAGAAGTGCATTATCTTAGGTTGTGTGCAATGCTGCGTCAGCCTGACATCTGGGCTAGCTTGTCAGAGCTGGCTTGGGTATTTCTAGACAAAGCAATGTGCCCAGAGGGTGTTCTCGGGTTCCCATGGGAATATTTCTATGGAAGATAGACTATGAAATGAGTGGCATCTGGAGAGGATAGCAAGTCCCTGCAGCGTGTCTTGGAGGTGAACTGCATCTCTCTCTCAAGCTAGTCTATGCTAATTTTATGAAGCATCCTGCTCACAGGGATCCTGTGGCATCGTGGCATGACTGCTCCGATGCATCTGGCAATGTAGGACAGATACATTGAAAACCATGTCATATTAATGTGCTCTGTATATTGCACAGGGATCCCTTGTGGGCCTGCCCTCTCCCTCGCACTCTGTGGATTGTCTCTGCTGGATTGTGTAAGAACACAGTATTTCTTGCCTGTAACACCAAAGAAAGTATCCAATAAAATAGTACATTAGGAACAGATGTGTATTTTGGTTCTAGCTCTTTCTCTTTTGCTTTCTATACTGATGAATCCATGAATACACGTCTCCCCTATGAACTCTGACAAATTCTGCAGTCCAACTATGAAATGTGTTTCTTTGTGCTTGGACAGAGCAACAGCGTTTGGTTTTTTTTCTACTACTGAACTGAACTGCCCCCAACCCCAAACATTTCCAGAAGAATGGTATAAATAGTAATGTCAGAAGAGCCTTATAATCCCAGGTATAACTGTTGATCTCCTCTGACAGTGGTGTGCGTTGTAAGTAACTTGTTAAAGTCAGTGGGTGTGATCTATATGTAAAGTCTGTAATGTCCTGCCTGAATGTACAAAACACCTGAAACTGGAGTCTTGCGTTCTTCATTCAACATCTTTCTAGAAAAAGATTTACCAAAGAGTAATTAAATACCACATTTCTGGATTAGCTTTAATTAGCACAGAGGTAAGGCACTGTACCTCCAGAGTTTTCCTTTGCTGTTCACTGATTATGTCACAACCAATCTTTAATAGTTTTCAGATGGAGCAATTATCTCCTGTTCTAGCAATTCTCTGCTCCTAGTGTCTTGCCAATTAGCCACAGCCTTTAGCCATGCTCACTAATTTTGTCTGAAGTGAGCCTTAGCTTGCAAATATTGGTTTTGATTTTTTTTTAATTAAAAATTATTGTCTAGCAGAAATATATCTCCAAGAAAATAATCGTCTAGTGATTCTCTTAACCTTTGGGAATCTGAAATCGGATGCAAACTGAATTTGAGTTCAGCTGATTTCCCTTCACTTAAAGTGTTGATTCAAACTTCTGGATTTGTATGCACTTAAACACAAGGTATCTGCAACTCTCTCTGAGTTTGGAGCCTCAGGCAAGTCTTCAGCAAAGACTATTTGTTTCCTTTTCTGACCCTTATACTTTGCCTGTACAGTGTTTTTGTAGAGATGCAGACAGTGACTGTGTGATCTTCAACTACGGGCCGTGCGAGCCTTGTATGTTGACCATTAATTTACTCAAACCTGGGGTAAACCTTGGGAATGCACAGCCAATACTTTCCTTTGGTCACACTAAAGAGGAGGGTGATGCTGCATTTGCCGGGAGTGCAATGAGGCAGAGCCAGGAGCTGAGCAGCTGTGCTGTGATTTTTACTTACCATAGTCGTTTCTGCAATCGAACCAAAGCTGTTGATGAAAATGTTGCAGCTGACATTCACTGGTGGGCCTGCATGACAAATACAGATTGGAACAGCAGTTCACCGTGTGGTTATAAGACAAAGTGTTTCCACTCTGTAATGTTAAAACCTGTTGTGGGAACAGGGTGACTGAGGGGTGAGTGTGGGAGTGAGGTCTGGCCTTGATTCTGATGCCAGTTTGACATCAGACAACGCTCTTGCTTTGCCTCCGTTCCTGGGTCTGGGAGAGTGTTTATATATCTCTTCTGTGAACCGTTTTGATGAAGAGGAATAGATCACAGGCAGGACAGCTGTATGGGTGCCAAGCTCACCTTGAACATGATGGCAGTGTATCCCAGAAAAGAGCTGAGAGACTATTGACAGGCACTCTTGTTTAGAGCTCTGTACTTCCAAAATACTCACTTAAAGCATCTGAACGTTTCTGAACTAGAACCACACGCTCCCTTTGGAGCCAGTGCAGCAGAGTGTGCTGAGGGGTCAGGCTGGGCAAAGGAGCAAGTGCCCCAGGTGGTAACGGCGGTGTCTGCTGAGGCTCACAGCTGGACAGGGGACTTCAGGGCTCTGCCAGTGGAAATTCGCTGACTGTCCTGTTTTGGGAGAGGGTACTCCCAGACTTTGGGCCGTGCCTCTCCTGAGCTTTATGTGCTTTCAGATCGAAGCTTTGCTTAGCGTTAGCCATATTGGAAAAGTGAAGGGGCCACAAAAAGAGGGGAGTGAGGATTAAGGGATGAAAAGGTGGTGGTTAGAGGCCACGGGGGTCACTCCGTTTGTGTGGTACTGGTGCCCGAAGGTATCAGTATGTCTGGAAGTGGAACGCAATATTGCCTGGCAAATCTGAGGTGGAAATGTTGCATTTGCACCGCAGGAGATGCCAAGAGCTGCAGTTCAGCACAAAACAAAAAGCTGGAGAAGGTTTTGGAACCAGAGCCACATCTGGTGCCTGGCAAACCAGTGCCTTGCCCGCATAATGAAAGGATTTCTGTAGAGCCTTAAGGGGAGGGGAGAAGCAAAAGGGGCCTCTGCTCTCGGGGCTCCCAAAGGACCTGCTACTGGTGCTGCCCGTGTGTGGTGGGGGAAGGCAGCTCAGGCAGAGGAACCTCCCCAGGAACCAAAGTGCCCCTTTAACACTGAGGGAATTAATCTCGCATCATCCCTGTGACAGATGCTTCTGGGAAGATAAGATCTGTGGATGTGGTGAGGGTGGATTTTTAGATTATTCTCCCATCCTTTATGGAGATGAGGATGGTGTCTGCATTTCAAACACTGCCTGATGGCTTGGCCTCGCTCAGGGAGGGAGTGATGCTTGCCCGGTAAGGCCACATCTGCAGTCTGGCAGCTGCTGCAAGATGAAACACTTGGGGAGAGTGGGGAGGGGGGGTAGGGAGGAATGGCTTTAACAAGAGACTTGTGCCTCTAATCAATGCAAACTTTCTCTTGTGTGGAAATTAATGGCATTTCCTGATTACTGAGTAACATTTGGAGCTTGGTTTGCTCCTCTTCGTTTCCCTTTCCTCCTCTCCTGCTTCAGTCTCTTCTGAAACTTTGTGCCTGTCCTGTGTGGGAGTAGGATTGCAGCCATATAGCAGCAATGCTCTCTATGGCTGGGATCGTCTTGGTACGAGTCCCAGGCAATCCAAGCAGGCTTCTGTCTAACCAGCTCCCAGACAGCCCTTTGCCAGCACGGCAGCAGCTCATGTACTGTTCAATCTGTGCAGCTCTTCCTCCAGACTGTTAAACATAGGCATGGGCTAAAATACCAGGTACAAAATGGTATCTTTTTTTTTTTCCTCCCTTCCTTCACCAACTCCTCTTATGGAACTGGCTTGTGAAGTTTACCCAGCAGCTGAAAGCACACATTTGATCAGGCTTTAGCACTTGTTTTATCCCTTCTGTAGTGCTCCTGTTGAGCCTAGGAGTAATAGTTTTCTTCTCTGGATCCTTCTCTTGAACCATATAGAAGGTTCACGTGCATGTGATTCCCCTTCCCAAAGGACACAGAGTAAGAAAAACACTGAGCTGACCTCCTGGATGACTGCATGCGCTCGTGCCTCTGACATGCGTAGGGGGTTTTGGCCCTGCTCTTCCCAATCCTGTGCTGATGTGCTGCAGTGAAGCTGAGTGGGGGATGAGCTTGTCCCAGTGCACATGAAGAAAATTCTTTCCTTGGGGCAGCCCAGCTCTTGCTGAGGCGCTGCATTCTTCCCGCTGTGTCCAAGGGGACCTGTGAGCGGTTGGCAGGATTTCTTTGTTTGTAGGGTTTATGTTCGTGTTTGGTTTGGTTGTTTGGTTTTTTTTGGCTTGTGTGAGGCTCTAGAAACTTCCCTGCCTGCCACTGAAAAGTGCCACCTCTGCAGTGGGATGCAGTTGTGAGGGAACATAGTTTTCCAGCAGCAGGGTTTGTACAGCCCGGGTGACAGGTCCCTTGTCCCACACCTGCCGGGGCCAGCTCCATCCCTGCCTGGGTTACGGACTTCATCCTCCAACTTAAAGCAAAGGCCAAATACTTCTTCCTTCTTCTCAGAGTGTGAATCCCCAGCTAAGTCCAGACTTTACAGCGTTTATGGAAAAGCTGCAATCTTCTTTCTGTTAATCTTCCCCTCCCCAAAAATCAATCTGATACGGATCTTTGGTATTATTTTCATTCAGATCTAAACCATTAAAATGCCCTTATGAGTTACTGCAGTTAATTTAAATGACATGGTTTGAGAGCTACAACCCCAAGCTCTGTAAAACACCTCCTATGCCTCCCATATAAATTGGAGCCTGATTTATGTGTGGGAGGCTAAGCCAGCAAAACTGCCCTGTGGGGAAGGTGTAGTTCATTGAAATAAAACTGAAATTAAATTATCTCAAATAAAAATGCAATACAGCTGCCTTCAGCAGGAAGATAATGTATACATTTCATTAAATATTAAAGTTTAATTTCTTTTGTGTGTGTGCATAATTTAGCGGTAGGCAGGTTTACAGGGTGGGTTTTTTAACTCTTTGTGATTTGGATAAAAACAGCAGTGTTTTCTGTTGCCTAGTTGATTACTAGGACATAAGCTTCCCACCTATCTTTGGGTTTAACAGCCCAGAATAGAGCTTATTTCTTGAAGCTGGATGGCAGGTGCCGTCACCATGATTAATGGGTCCTGGGAGCATATGTTAGCATTGCCAGTGACTCTTGGGCTGAGGAGGGATTGGTGGTAGGAAACAAAAGTGAATGAAGTGAGCATTGAAGAGGGCTGGACAGTGGCTGAGAGGGGGCAGGTCCCACTTTCTCTCTGGGTGTCTGTCAAGGGCAAATAGCTCTGGGAAAGTGAGCTCAGTTAAGAAGAAAACAAAAAAACCCACAAAACTTACCCTTGTTAAAGAGGTGTTTTGAGGAGCAAAGAAAGAGGTTCTGTTGCATCTCCCTGAATTCCTCTGGAGCTGATGGGAAAGACTCCTTTTGGCTTCAGTGGGTGTAAGGGTGGAGTATTGCCCGCTATTAGAAGGTACTATGGGCAGTGACTTAGGGCAAAAGTTGAAGTTTTTCTCCTAATCTGTAAGAGGTTCAGCTCCCTGCTCGTCACTGTTTGGTTTGGGAGGATCCCTGATCCCTATATTGACGTGTTTCCTGCATGTGAAGTCGGTAAGAGGTTGTTTCCATTTTGAGTGGAGATCAGATGTCTTTCCAGACATCTACAAGGCATCCATGTGCCAAATCTCTCATTATCATACATATTTCATATTAATATAGTTTGTTCATATTCTACATACAGTTACGGAGGCATTCGTGAGGCTTGCATGCAGTTTTTCAGTCCCAAAATGAAACAAAGCCACAAAAGCAGGGGTTTTGCATACCTTTAAAATTTGGCCTGATCCTGGCATCGTATCCTGAAGTTCGCCCCATCAACTTATCCAAGAAATCAGAAGGAGACATGGGTTTGGGGGCAGATCGTGCTGCTGCTTCGGCTTCTTTGGAGGCTGCCAGGCTGTTTGAGTAGAAAGAGAGAGGAGGTTTTAGTGTATGTCCCATGCGGGGGAGTGTTTGGGGTCCAGAAACCAAGCAGTCAGCATCTCATTCCCGCTGTGAGGCAGGGATGGGTACCCATGTGAATTCCTGATGAGGCTGATCTCTGCTAATTTGTTTGCCCAGCCCAAACATCTCTGAATACAGAATCCCAGCTGCCACCAAAGTAGAAGAGAGATGATGAGTGGAGAAAATCCTTTTGTGAGTTTAGGTATAGCTCCTTGGCATGCCACTAAATTACAAATGTGAACTCTGGCACTGAGCTCCACAGGAAAAATACACTCTGAGATTAGCCTTGGGCAGCAATTACTGCTTAATTACATGGCAAATAGCACGAAGCATATTTGGTACTCTGACAGTCTAATTTTCCAAAAGGCAGGTATGATCAGAGCAATCTGGAATTTGAGGCTTAAATGAGCGTCATGTGATTGTATAGCTCCTGCAGAGCCTTCAGGACTGTAGGGGATGGATGTATTTTTGCTTCCCGCTTGCTGGTCAGTCCAGGATTTGCTATTGGTACCTGCAATGCAGGGGTCTGAGTTCAATACAGCAACACGGTCTCCAGTCTGGGAGATATCTAGAGTATGATCTTGAAATGATACTCATGTTGGTCTCAAGATGAAAGGAAATGAAATCTTTTGGGGACCTTTATGGCCTCTGGGGCAGAAAAACTGAAATTACCAATTATCTGTAGAAGACAAAAATCAAAGGTTGGCAATGCTCCTTCTGACTCCATGGGAGTCTGCAAGATCTGCAGGGTGATGATTTGGGCTTAGGAAGTCTCTGTTGTTGGCATCTACACAGGAACAAGTGACCCCTGGGACTAGGAGCTCATTCTCAACTTTGCAGGAAGGTTTGATTTCTAAGACAGGAGTAGACACTGTTGGGTTCCTTCCCTATGGTTATACGGCTTCTGCTCAAACACAGATCTGTTCCCAGGCTGACAGTGTGGCATACAATTGCCTAGACTAGCAGAAAAAAACCCTACAAAACAACAACCCAAACCAAACCCACAGGTTAAGTGCAATGTGCCCAGGGCAAAAGCTGTCTGCCTGTGGGTTCAGATGTCTGATGAAGCCTACAGGCAGTATTGCAATGCAAATGTATAAGCAGCCAAAGAAAGCTGCTCAGGAGGAAGTTAGGCTCATTGCTTCACCCTTTGTAAAACTCCGGATTTTTTTTTTAAAGTACAAAGGCTATGTGGGAACTGTGAGAAGCCACTGTGGCTGAGTAGCTGAGAGGCATGTTTACAGCAGATACAAGATATTTAGCTACGTACATCCTCACAAATAACACCATGAAGTCATAGAATCATAGGTTGGTTTGGGTTGGAAGAGATCTTAAAGATCATCTAATTCCCCCCCCCCGCCACGGACAGGGACACCTCCCACTAGACCAGGTTGCTGAAAGCTCCATCCAACCCAGCCTTGGACACTTACAGGGATGGGTCATCCACAACTTCTCTGGGCAACCTGTTTCAGTGTCTCACCACCCCTTATAATGAAGAATTTCTTCCTTATATCTAGTCTAAATCTACCCTCTTTAAGTTTAAAGCCGTTACCCCTTGTTCTATCACTACATGCCCCTATAAAAAGCCCCTTTCCAGCTTTCAGCTTAAGTCCTCTTGCAGCATGAGGACCTCACCTTGCGAAGTTCTGCATTTCTCATCTCAAGACAGTCTGCAGTAGTCAAAGCTCCTGTCTTTCAGAAGAGTAGTGCTAAGTACTGACACAAGTTCTATCAAGAAGAATTTAGGGACGGTTACTATGCATGGTATTAATGTGACCCTGCCCTTGAAGACCTGTTCATACACGGCAAGGTTGAGCTGAGACTCCAAAGACACAAATGTTATCTAGACAAGGCCTTGACAAGTGCATTTTGAACAACCGAGTTCCCCGGGACTTTAAAAATGGATAGTATGCAAAAGGGTTTGGGTGCCATAACTTCCAAATCAGGAGTCTGTAGTAATCTGTATCTGCATTGACTCTCCTCTCTAGTGTTAGCAGTGATGACTTGCCAAGCCTTGGTTTTCAATCCTGCAAACTCACAACTGCAGTCTGGCTTCTTTTGCAAGCTGCGATTGTACTAGGGTTCTCTGATTGCTAGGTTTTTAACTGTTAAAAATGGTTTAATTTCTGCAATAAAGAGGGGAGATAAATTCCAGATCACTTCCAGTGGGAGTCTAAACCAAGAATTTCATTCATCCTTTATATATTCACAATCCACTCCCACACTGAACCTTATCTGAACCAGCTGATGCACGCTATGCTTGGAGGTGATCTGACAAGGTATGGATCTAGCTTTTACAATAGCCACGTGCCACTTGTCCTGTGTCCAGCTCTGCTCTAAGAAACTATGCAAAGCCAAACCAATGTGTTTTGGGAGTAAATGGGGCTGTCGAATGGGTGATGGTTTTTATTTATTTATTAGAAGCAAAATAACAGGGTGCAATTGATTTGCAAACTCAGAGGAAGAAAGCTAGGAGTGGGAGGACAATCAATACTGGGCTTGACTACTGCATTCCAATAGAGTGTCTGCATGGCAATGAGTCTAGAGAAAAGATTTCAATTAAGCAGCAAATGACTTGGTAACCAAAGACTCCTGCCACTTCAGCAGCAAGATGCCAGATAATGCAATACACTGATTTCTTCTCATTAACTGTAGACCTGAGGAAGTATATGGAAGTGGAAAAGTGGGGGACTGGAGGAGGAAGAGGCAATACAAATCTAATAAGCTTTAAGTGCAAAAAGATAATTAGAAACTGCAATTCGCTTGGCATTCATTTTAAAAATTGAGGTGAAGAAGCACAGAAATCAGTGTTCAGCTTTCCTGTAAATTCAGTGCAAAAGCCAGCGCTGAATATGGTCACTCCATTCCAATGCGTGAGTCTGCTGGTGTTTCTTGGGTGCCATTTTTTGATTCTTTCTGCTTCAGAGTTGCAAGTAAATTAGTTTAATGGGCTCAGTTCCTACATGGAAGTGTATATCTAAGACAAATGATTCCCACGAGTATCTGGGAGATGACCGCCCTCTCACAGCCCCACTGCTTTTTGTGACTTCGTGTCCATCCCTAGGAGTTTCTATGAGCGCCTTTGGGGATGTGGTGAAGCTGTTAAATGTGGCTTTGTGCTTCCTGGTGTGTGCTTTAGAAGCTCTGTTAGGCTGCTGTTGTTACTCAGGTGATGTAGGAATGATGAGTTCCAAGTTTCTTCCAGTTTCTATTTGGTCACGGAATGTTTTCCTAAAACTAGTTGGTAACAACTTCTCCCCTAGACTTGACAAGAAAAGGCAAGAAAGCAGGGGATGGGGGAACAGCAAAGCCTTTCCAGCAGCAGGCTCTATGGGCAGCAGGCAGACGTCTACTCTAGCTCAGAAGTAATAGTAGAAAACAGCACTGGGAGCCAAAGAGAGGCTGTCCCACCTCAACGTGCTTTGGAGGGATGGACTCAATCTAACAGAGCCCTGAAATGTTCACTCTGGCTGTGACAATTGAGCTTTGCTATGGCAGTTTAGCTCAGGCAACACCCAAAAAAGCTGTCAGCTTCTGCTCTCTTGCAGGTCTGTCTTGGCCAGTGCTGTGTGCTGCCTCAGGAGCTTTCTGGGATTTTTATCTACGCATTAGTTCTTTCAGAAGCACCCTTGAAAGTCCTGTAGGACTCTGCATTTCCTAGCCCAACAGAGACAAGGAGAGGGAAATTGCTAAGTGATTTGAAAATTATTGATGATAGAAGAGAAATGGAAACTTAGGGTGGGTTGTCGTGTTGTTAAGAGAGAAAAATTATTCTCCAAATAAACAAAATGAGGCAAAACATGTAACAAAAACACAAAAGATGTAGTTCGCATTGATGCAAGTGTGTTGTCTGAGCTGAGACGGTCTTGGTGCATTTTAATAGCAGTCAGACAGTGGCTTATCTTATTTACGCTGGTGTAATCCCTAGTGGATCTGGCTGAGAAAGTGCCATCAGGCAATCATCACAGCAACAACAACGGAAAGGATTTCTTCAAAGGGTCGATGAGCTAGCATAATCTTTTGTGATATTAATGCTGGCATGTAAGCAGACACCACCAAGTCCCTCGGAGGTCCAGCCCACCAGCAGGCATGTGGAGGTAAAAGCTGGTGGAGATGAACAGCTGAGCTGCTCTGGATACCTAAGTGATGCATTCCTTAAAATGGAGCAGTCAAGCTTTGCAGGACAGCGATTACTGGTTTCCCCCAGCCTATACAGGCACTGTTTGCCCTGTCTGCATTATTTTCTTTCAGCTAAACAGATGATATGTTCTTCTAAAAAGTTATTTGGTTTAGAAAGCGGCTTTTCTGCAGTCTGGACATGTCAGTTTGCTCGATCGCTAGTGTCCCCAGTTGGCTGTTTCCTCCTCCTCCCTGCATTTGTATGGTCCTTGTGCAGTATTTTCATGCCTTTTTTTTTTTTTTGGCTGTGCCCATGGTTGTCCATCTAATTAAGTCCGACATCACAAACTGCCCTGTTCTGGTTGAATGCTGATACTGAGAAATATCAATTTTTTTTTTTTTTTTGCAAAGAGGAGAAACGAAGGAATTTAATTAGCACTGGGCCTCTATTCCCCTGTCAAATAATTTAATTGTTAATCATTAATTCTGAGGGTAAAAAGTAATGCCTGGCAGCAGCAGCGCAAACTGTTGCAAAACAAGTGTTTGCAGAGGAAATCTATCTCTGCAAAGTGTGGAAGGCTCAGGTCCCTGTGAAGGTAAACTGGTGCGACATCTGTGGCTCAAAAGAGCAGCACTGGATTTATTCCTCTGGTTGAGCTCTGTGCAGGTTGGGGAAATAGAAGATATCTGATTATGTACCCCAGTTCAGTGCTGCTCAGCAAGGGTTTCTGAAGTGGTCTGCCAGAAGGCTTGGCAGGGATGTGTTGGGAGTAGTGCTCAGGTGGGCTGACTCACACGTTTGTTCTTCAAATGTGATCTTTTCTGTAAGTGAGTATCACAAGGGAGAGGAATAGCCATCAGTTCTTTGAGGCAGGCTGACGTGACCAGTAGAACCATTTCCCCTATTGCCTTCGAAGCCAGGCTAGAGCAGTGTGGGGTCTTGGGGACACAGGAGAACTCATCAGCTTCATTTTATTGACTCCAGCAGGCTCTGAGAGGCATAGTTGCAAAGAGAACATCAGACAGTTGGGCACGGAAAGGCATCATGTTGTCCATGATTAACTCACATTACCCATGGCAATTCTCCCCCTGCTCTTCCCGAACCACCTCCCTGGTCCCTGAGATGGTTCCTCACTGGCACAGAGGTCCCTGAGCAGAGACTGGAGCTCAGCAGAGCCCAGCCTGTATTCAGCCTCTGCTGATGCTGGGGCTGCCCATTTCCATCTTGTCTCAGCAGCCGGAGGGGGGAAGGACAGATGAGAGATTTTCCCGGTAAAAAGGAAAAGAAGCAGCCCTAAACTCTGTACCCAGGCTGTTATTTCTGACTGCACACCAACGTGCTATCTTGAGGGAAATGCTGCCAGACGCTGGCCTGGGAAGGCTTGGCAGAGACCGCAAGCAGACTTCTCTTAAATGATTAGATTTACTATCAAAATGAATAGCACAATCAATATTGATATGCAATTCAATTAAAAAGGATGCAACTCATTGTCTGCATGTTTTTCTCTGTCACGTTGTCTGAATTCCTGGCCTACAGCAGTAGAGGTGGACAGCATAAAAGAAGAGTGGAGGAGTGTGGGGAGAAGAGCATGCCGATGCTATATTTTTGGGCTGGCATGGTGCAGAGTAGAAGGAGCTGTGAGTGTTACAGATGTGCTGGTCGCAATCCATGTGGTCATGCTCAACTGCTGGCGATTACAGTCCATGCAGTGGGGATGTGGGGTGTGCTACAGGGGTGAATTTGCAAAGCTGATTTTCAGAGGTGGGGAGGAAATTTGGATGTGGTGGTTTCCTTAATTCAGCCGAGAGCTTATGCAACGGAAGCATGGAGCAGAACTGGATGTTGGGCCAGGATATACACATAGTCAGATACAGTGAGACTGGTGAAATATGGAATTTGAGAACCTGTGACAAAGGAGACTTCAGTCTGGGACAGAAACGGGCAATAAGCTATTATTTATCCCTATTCATGGGGAAGGAGGGGAATGGGAAAGAAAAAGTAGGCTTGTAAAACGTTGCCATCTCTGTCCTGGACTGTTGTGCTCTGTTGCTGTGAGCTGTTTAAACCAATTCTAGCTTTTGCACCAGAAGTAACTGCATTGCAGTAGCCGCAGGGTGTAATCAGTTAAAGTTTTAACCCAAAGAATCCCCAAATGCTCTCAAAGGTCCTGCACAACACGTTTTACCACTGCTCCCTGTGTCTGTACAGGAGGAGAGGAGCTGGAAGGCACTTTTCCATGGTCCTCAGGGAATTAACCCTCTGCGATCATTCCTATCCAGGGAAAGCTGCAACAACTTGACTGGAGTGAGAAAAATCTGTTCTTCAGACTGCGGTGTTCCGATGTCTCTGTGTTTCACTGCCACGTTCCTGCAGCCCATGGCTCTTACCCCATATGGCAAAACACCCTGTCTAGAACTACAAAACATCCCAATTACACTGATTAACTCTATGGAACGACACCAGCACTTGGAACAATTGCTGACGCTGCCTGGACAGAGCAATAAGAAAATAATAAATGACTAGACAATCAGCTGGGGGGGAGAAATCTGCATGTTGTATATAGTGGAGACGGGAAGAGCACAAGGAGACCAACAAATTGCATGTGAATAGCACTCAGATTCCTGCTCTCACAAGGGTTGTTGTCCAAAGTCTCATATGTTGCGTGGTCACTCTTACTTATTGCATATTAAAAAAAAAAAGTGTGTGTTAAATTCAGTTTTGAGCCACAGGCATTCTCTCTAGTGACATTCTCAACTAGTCCCTATTCCAGAAGCTTCTACAGCTCTTGGAGCACAAGCAGTGACTTTCTGGAGATGTATGATCCAAAGCCACTGAGACAGGTTTGAAAACATAACACAAACAATTGTGAAGCACAAGTCCATGCTCAGGTTTTAATCACTTGTGAAATAAATCCAGCAAACATCAGCGTTGTCTCTGACATATGCTGAAAGGTTTTAAAAAAAGTTATAATTGCTTTTTTTTATTGAAAAAGCAAAGGAAAAAAAAATCCTTGCAAAGACAAAAGCATGTGTCTAGCTTCACACACACTGAATATTCCCTTTAAAGTCAGGGGGGTTAGTCAGATATTTAAAGTTATGCATAAACAGCCTTCCTGAATGCAGTAAGTAAAGGGGGAAAATGTCTTTACAAGATGAGGCTTCATATTCTAGGTAACAATATTCTCTTTACTGATGTGCTCTTGATTTAGTGTTTGGATGGAGAGCTGTGGTGGGAACCTCAATTGACGTCAGATGGTTTTAGATCATAGACCAGACAAGTGTCAGAGAATTACGAGAAATCGTGGATGCTCTTCTATCTATAGCTCTGCAGTCGCACTATCAGTCGTGTTTTCATCAGTTCAAATAGCTTGCTACGGCAGCTTTTTAAAAATTACTTTTAGTTTAAGGATTTATGCTGCTCGTTAAGATTGGATACGAATATTGTAACTGCTTTTTTTTCTTTTTTGATAGATCAGAGGTGGTATGAATAGAATTCTTTTTAAAAGAGATATAATGTGCAGTGCAGAGTGGTGGTGGGTTCCATCATCTGAAACTTTTTGCTGCAGATCCTTTGAAAAGGCCTCCGGAGCTAACACACATAGCCTACCCACAAAATTGTGGGTCCCACAGTAAAACTGGGGGTCTCTTTTGTGTGTGTTTTGCACGGTGCAAAATGAGTTGCGTGATAAGAGAGCTCATTTGGATATCTTCTGATAGAATTAGTTGTTGTCATTGCAACGCAAACACCCTGCAGGAGACGAATGTTCCCCCTGTGCTGTCTGTGATTCCTGGTGTAATTTATCAGTTTATTCATGAACTATAATGGAATATAACTTCTGGAACGAATACCTAAGCTCTGGGTCCCCTGCCCAGGAGGGCTCTTCTCCTTCCCACCCCAGCTGCCCTCTGACTTTGGTCTCTTCAGCTCCCTGACAAAAAAAATCCATCTTTTCAACCCTGGCAGTGCTGCAGGGCCTGCGTTGGTACAGGAGAGCAGGTTGTGTTTGATGGGGCTTGTACTTTGTCAGCCACACTGCTGGGAGATGATTTCTAAGCCCATAGCTCTGTGTCAGGGTGTGATGGATGGGGCGGGAAGCTGGAGGACGCTTGTGATTCTCAGGCACGTGGGGTGGCAGGAGAGGTGGAAGGCACACGTTTTGGTTTGTAAATCAGATCTTGGGAGCTCTGGTGCAGGAAAAAGATCTGTGTGTGTGTGTGCGGATATGCCAGGAACTGTTGCCCTGCTCAGCAGTGCTTCCAGAGGGTAAAAGCACTGGGAGTGAACAAAGAGACAAAATTGCAAAGATACCCCATGAAAAGTCTTTTTTTTTTGTCCACAGCCTGTCTTTGCGATTGCTACAAGATAATAAAAGGCTGCCTCACCCGGGAATTCAGAGCATCTCACTTCCCTACTCCCAACCGCAGTAATACATGTGGTGCACAGATCCTGCTGTAGTCGGGGACTCGACCCATGTTGCGCAGGGGCTCTTGGCACCAACAAGGATATTTAGAGCTCAGGATTTGTTTGTAAAGGGTGCTGATAACAGGGGACCCTCATATGTTTTCAGGTTTTATACTTCCTCCATAAGACAAGGGAGGAGGGGCCTGTGCTTGGTGCTTTATACAAAGCATCTTTTTACTTGCACCATCTGAAATAAAAGAAGAAAAAAAAAAAATTCGAAGGAAATCGGGTAAAGGTGAGAAGTGATGAATTGTATTGGATTTTCTCCTGGCTCAGCTGCGTTCTGCTGCTGAACCAGCCGCATGTGATAGTGGTCCGATCCACCATTGATCCCACTTCTGTTGCTATTTATCGATTTGTGTGTTCGCTCCAGCCCTGTTGGGGCTGGGGGACAGGATCCGCATTCTGGGCGGGTGGTCGTAGGGACAGGCACAGCTTGCAGGGCAGGCGCGTGAGGGGAGCTGCTGTCGGCAGCTTTCGTCTGAAGGCAGTGTGCGCGATGATTGATTGCACTGCAAGCTCTGCTGTTCCATGCATGCGACATTCCTTGTCTTGCCAAGCTCTTGGTAGTTTTTTCCTCTTTTCACCCACCCCACAACAAGGCACTGATTAAAAACAAGAGAGTTCCCTGGCTGTCTGCTAAGGCATTTGGGGTTTTCGTCTCTTTTTGTCTTTTTTTTTTTTTTCCTTAATGGGCTATAAGGCACAGTGGAAAGATGAAGAGGGAGAAATGAAAAGGAAAGCAGGTGCAAAAGTGTGTTCTTTTGTTTCCCCCTCCCTCTCAAAATCCAAATTTCGTGGGGTTTGGTAAATTAAGATTTCTCCTGCTTTTCTCAGCTGGCACTTAGATCCAGCAGAGATGTATTTACAGGATGCCAACTGTGTCTGTGTACCAGCCAGATGTGGTGCAGTCCCCAAATCAGCAGCTTACCATGGTGCATTATATGGATGAAATAATCGTCTGCATAATGGGGAGTGCTCAGCGCTTGTAAGAGACGGGTGCATCTGTCTCTATCTATTTCTGTTCTCTGCAGGCTCTCTCTGTGCTTTGGCCTTACTGAGGGGACAAAAGCTGTATTTTTGGGTTTTTTTTCCAGTTTCCGTGTATCAGTTTCTTGAAGTATCAGTAGAGATTTAGGAGCGGTTTGGAGGTCTGTATCTGATCTATAACACCAGTGGAATCGCAGCATGTAGACCTCTAGAATCAGATCAGCAGTTTCCCAAGAGGTTAACGGGACTAAATCATTTTGCACCAACCAATCATCTTGACTAAGAAAGACCAATGTAAACCATCTCGCCTAGAGGGAAATCGTCTCTGTTTTCTGGCTTTGTAAATACACATGTAAATTGTTTGGATTATTTGGGGGAATGGTGAGAGAAACAAAGAGGTGAATTTTATTTTTTTTTCTTCTTTAAGGAGAATTGACCTGCTGAATTAACAATATTTTATTATACTGAGTACAATGCAAAAGTTGCTCTTTTCTGGGCTGTGCAATCAGCAGCCAAACAGCCCGGTGTCGAGCTGTCTGGACATGGCTGCTAACGATTCTTCTGGTGCCTTGCACTGGAGCAGCAAGAGGAATTCCTGCTTCTCCTGCTCCTTCCTTCTTGCTCCATTTATCCCAAGTTGTTTGTGTGTTGGGGGTTTTTTTGTTTGTTTGTTTGTTTTGGCTGGTTGGTTTGGTTTTGTGTTTTTTTTTGTTTTGTTTTATTTTTTCTCAAACTGAAATTATCAAAAGTGCTTGGAATGATTTTTTTTTTGTCAGTCAAAAAATTGAATCAAACCATGGTGGTAAGGGTATGCTGGAATGACATTTTTTAGCATGTGAAAGAATATGATGAGCTATTTTTTCTTGAAAGGTGAGGTGTGCAAGTGTAACCATACTTCGTAAGAATAGAAATCATTGTGCTTTTGCTGACAGACAAAGGTCAACAAAGTATGCAAGGTAAGGATAGCAAATCAAAAGGGTAATTTACTGGAAATAGTGAAACCCTGATTTAATGTGCCACAACAGCAAGAGCTCATACGGGCAAATAAAGCGGATAGAAGTCAAAATGCATTATCAGCCTATCTGTCATCTTAATATTAGTCACTTTGGGCTTCTCAGAAAAGCTCCAGGTTATAGAAAATGAGCAAGTCGAAGTCAGTGAATAGATCTAGATTATTTGACATATTTAAATGTTGTGGTTTTGATTTGGGTGTTGTGATTTTTAAAGCCCAATTTATATTTTTAAAGCCCTTGTCTTTCATCAGTACCTAAATAACAATTGTATTCGTTAGATGGTCCGATATCTTGTTCCCAAGAGGGAACTTTGGAGAGCCTTTTCAACCTGCATGCTAAAATGAAATGAGAACAGACTTATCTGCTCGTTTTCTATCACAGATGAATGATCACTGGTCAGTGCTGGAATAATAAAGTAATTTAATTTTGGACATTGATTAACATCTTAATTCAGGTGCTGGGATCCTTTTCTATCCAGGTTAGCCCATGAGGATTCGGTGAGATGAATTTCATAAGCTGACAATGAAGGTGTTTGCCCAAGAACAAGGGAATTGCAGTGTGCTGTTGCTTAAAGTGCTTTGTTTTTTGACTTGAATCACTTGGTCAGTAGCAGAATGAACTGTTTAGCGTTTAGCTTGTGCTATTAAATCCGAGACACTTAAAACAGAATCAGAGGGCCCTTTGCTGCTGGCTTGCTTCATACATAAGGGTCTCCAACACCTCTTTCATGGGAGGAGTAAGGGAGGACCAAATTCCCATGCCTAAATTCTTGTTCTTGAAGGAAATCTCTGTAGACAATTTATATGATGTAACTCTCTTATATGTAGGGGCAGAATCCGACCATTCCCTCCACGTATTGATCTCTTTCCAGAAGCAGCTTCCTTCAGGTGTTTGAACAGTAAATATGTGTTCTGCCAGTGGGACTTGCTGCAGTATAAGGTAATGTTCGGTGGGAGTCAAGATGGAGAGCCAGTCTATATTATCTAAAATTTGCACAGCCCAGTGCCTCAGAGAAAGGGTATTTTATTAGTGTATGTGAGAAACGGCAACACTTTTTGTGATGCTTTTGTTAAGCAAGGTGATAATCTATGGTTTTGCTGCTCCTTGCACCCAACGTAACGGGGATGGGGGTGGAGAATGATTTCTGCCCAGACATTTGTGAAGCCTTTTGTTTTGTTCTGATCTACCTACAGAGCAGGTCTGGAGTTCTTTAAGGCAGCTGTTTAGACAGGAAGGTTATGATTAGACTGCATTAGAAAATGCTTTGTGTATTTTACATTGTTTGTCTTAATTGCCTGAAATGCAAGGTGAATTGTTATGGATGGATGGAAGTGTGTACAAAGTCCCTATTGAAGGCAGGGTCCCAAACATTTTGTGCTTCTACTGGGATGAAACCAAATTAATCTTTCTTTGTGAAATGAATTATAAGGGCTTCTAGGTAGAATTGTCTACCTCATCACATTTTCAAATCTTGAATATGTAACCCTTTTAGCAGGGTCTTTAATGAGGCTATTATAGGTTGCAGACCAAAGAAGTTAGAGTGTCCTTAGAGGCACCTGGCCCAACACTTTGCTAAATCATTTTTATTTTGTGAGGAGCTGACAGGCTCAGCAGAGGCACAACAGGTCACAAGGGACAACTTCCAGTAGATTTTTAGTTAGTGTGAGGGAAATGCTCTTTAACTACTGAGAACATCTGCTACATTACTTAGCTTGTAGCTCTGGAAGTCTTTGGTTAGCGCTTCATTTTCAGGTACCTCTGTAATGCTATCTAGCACTGCAGAGCTATAGCAGAAGGTTCAGAGATAACATGCACATTACTCTCCTTTTGCTTCCTCTGCCTTTTCTTTTGTTGTATTTTCAAGGGGCTGAAATCAGCAGCTCTCCAATCACCTACTTTACTTGTCAAGTCTGTTTTAGGAAAAAGTGTCTTTCTTTCCACAAAGTTAAGAGGCATCATATTCACAATGGCATCTTCTTATTGTTTTTAAAACTGGAGATGAAGAGCTCTGTTACTGACAGGAATACAAAAATGCCAGTTAGAGCAATCCAATAGGGTCTGAGGCTGGCAGCAACTTTTAGCCTGTGCATCACTTGGAGTAGTAGCCTTGAATCACTCCTGCTAGCTGACAGATTGCTGTTCAGAAGGGGCCAACTCTGATTTTGATTCAGTGAAGGTCATGCTGCTGATTCCTGATTTACAAAAGAGCAATTAGGACAAGAATCAGACCCAAACAATTTCAAAGCCTCACAGGACAGTGTCCAGTTGAGTAAGGAGCCAGTTCTAGTTCTAGGCTACCCCAGGGCTTATGCAGTGGTGTTTCTGGACCACTACACTTACTAAAATGCTATAGTACAGCAGAAAGCCCAGGCCAGATCATTACAGGGTAGGGGGTAGCTTTTTGTTCTGCATGAAGGAACTCACAACTGAACCAGGGTACCAATTGACTTTGGGAGAATGTTTGTATATGTCTCCACAGATATAAGCAGGACATCTGGAAGTCCCTATGTAAATATTGTCCAATCTATTCTTATTTTGAAGAAATAGCATTTTGCCTTACAGAGATATGTGTAAGGAAAGCTTGGTCAAGCAGCCTGTCTTGTCAGAAGACCCTCTTCATCTCCCACCCCAACCTAATTTCGATTCCTGCCTCTACCCAGATTCTCAGTAAATGTCTTAGTCACAGCCAAGTGACTGCAGTCCGAGAAGGCAGGTAGCAAAATGGGAAATGCTCTTCCATAAAGAAAGGCATGTCAGAATAAGCTGCTTGTTGCAAATTCCTTCTAAAACACCCCAACTGTAACAGAAACAAATATCATATTGGCAATACCATAATGTTTGCATTCACACACCAGCTGTTACTCTTTCCCACAGGGTCTTGTTTTTTAAAAGGCTGGCGAAGGACATTTTTTTGTTAAGCAACAGATCTAGTCTTATTTCCTGTATCTAATTTTCCTTTGGGACTTTGTATTTTTCCTTATTTTTGTGGTATATGTGCTAACGTATAGCGGATTCTCTTTGAGAATGTTTTTGACAGGCTGACAATAAAGTGTGGTACGCCCTGTAATTTAAAGCAATGCATACTTCTATTATGGATTATTGGATTATCAGCTCGTGGGTTTTTTAAACATTATGTATGACTGAGTGCTGGAGTAATTGGCACACTAAATTTATGAATGACTGTTAATGAATAAACTTTGCTTTCTGAAACTGAAATAGCAAAGCTATTTCTGGACCAGAAAGGCTGGTAGATTTTTGGCCTGTAATAAATTGAACACATAGCACAAAGTGGGAGAAAAAAGAAAAATATTGCTTAGAGTTAGTTCTGAGCAGGAATTACCGATTTCATTTTCTTGTTTGGAAAATGATTGCAGTATATAAACCAATTTGGTTTCAACATCTCCCTGTAATTGAATTAGAGCATTTAAAAATATTCTTAAACATTAATTTCAGGAAAACTAGACCTCCAGAAATGCCTTTTGTATACAATATGACACAATCACATATAGTATATATGTATGTATATGCATATATATATATATATAATTTATAACAATATACACATTTCCATTAGAACCTGAAGGGACTGCTTTACTGAGGTTTTGAATACCCAGGACTTCAATTGATGTGCTGAGAATCTGTAAGTACTCACATGTGTTGTGTAATGCATAAGTGTGCATCATAGAACAGGCTCAAGAAGACAAGTATGTATCAATTTCACTTGTTTGTGCAGTTCAGAGGAGAGCTGGACAGATGCTTTAATGACAGAGTCATAGGAAACTCGAGCCTGAAAGTGGGTTTTTTTAAAAAAAATTTACTTTCCTTTTGCCTTCTAGCTTATTTATGGACAGCGTTTATGTGTTGTTTAATCTCACTTTTCTATCTCTGTGCTTCAGCATTGTTTAAAGAGTTTATTGCACATATGTATGCTTCCTTTTAGCCCACTCCACTTTATTGTACAGTACTGCTATACGCGTGTGACTAAATAAGATGAGAAAGGATGGCTCTGGAGTATTGTGCATTGCTTTTGAGATATTGGTGATTTTAGTTATTTCTAGAACTTCTTTCTTGGTTTGCCTAACAGGTAAACATTAAATGCTTTGTGTGCCTGTTACAATCTTGCTCTCTTTGGTTTTCTGTGGAATTCCAGAAAAAGTGGCAATATCCCATTTTTTGTGCCTGAAAAGACTTCAGTGTTCAAAAGGAAAGAGACCAGTAGCTAGAAAAGTCTGACCAGTATCAGCAGGTCTGCTACTGTGATTCAGAAAATAATAAGTATTACACCAGTGATGTATGTGTAAATAATGTCTGTTCTTCCATGTTAAACTATAAGATGAGACTTTGTTAAAATATGGAAATGCAGAAGAAAGAGCCACGCAACTGAAATGAAGTCTAAGACTGATAAGCAAGTTCAGGTCATGAAAGAAGGGTGGTTTTTTTTCCCAATTGCATGTATTTGGCATCTGTCACTTGCTACAGCAAAATGCAAATACAGAAGAGCTTCTACCTTCCAGTATTTTTTTTTTTCAAATTTAATAAAAACACTGCAAGGAGAGATGGACCAGAAACAATTCTTTAAGACTAAAACTGTTCCTTTTCCTACCTTAGCCTTAATGAGAAACTGAACACATTTAAAACAGAGTCAAAATACAGATAGTCGATAATGGATACGGTAACAAAAAGCTCCCCACATCCCCTTTGGCTTTCATTAGGATTCTGCAAGGGAAGGATATTAAAAAGAACACGAAAGAAAAAGTTGGGAACGAAGGTGATTATTTCTTTGCTTTTGGTGACTTTAGACATAGCAAGCGGAGGAGATAGGGTGAGCCCTCCTTGGAAAGGAGTCCTACAATTTCTCAAGATAACATAGCTAAGCAGTGAAAGCATCCCACGGAACTCACCTTAACCTGCAATCTGAGGATGGGGAGGGGGCGAGGTGGGAGTATTTACCCGGGCAAATTCAAGTGCAGCATTCCCAGCCGCCACTAGTTGTCACTTTGCAACCAGCCGGGGTCGGTGTTTTCAGCACTGCGGTTAGCGAGATTGCGGTGCTAATTAAACGGAGTAACTCCCAAAGCCGCGGAAAGTCCCGAGCCCGGGATTGTGCGGTAGTCGGTCTCGGGGAACCGAGAGGAGGCGAAAAGGCAGCTCGAGAAAGGCGGAACGCCGCTGTCCTAAGGCTGAGGCTGTGTCTAGGGGCTGTGCCCTGAGCTTGGGGTGGGCACGGCAGTCCAGCCCGGCAGCGCCCAGTGCGCACACACTCCTCCCGTAAAGCCGAGCCTTACCTGAAGAAAACGATCGTCTCCCACACGTAGACTCCGAGCGCGTTGACGTTGCACATTTTTCCAGCTCTTGCTGTTGGTTTTTGGTTGGGTTTTTTTTTTTTTTTTTTGTACTCCGTGAGGGGTGGGCCGGTGGGGTTGGCCAATAAAGTAACCCGGCACTTGGGGGGAATCTGTAGGGGAAGCGAGCCACCCCTCCCGAGGCAGGCTGGGCAGGCGGATTGCCGGGGAGGGGGGAGTCCGGTCAGCACCCTGGACAGTAGCAGGGAGGGCGGCTCCGGTCAGCACCCTGGACAGCGTCTGGCGGGCTTCCCGGTCAGCACCCTGGACAGCGGCGGTGCGCGGCGCTCCGCGGGCGCCTGCCGAGCGGCCGGCGGCTCCGCTCCGGCGCTGCCTTGGCTCGTCCCTCCTCTCCGCCTGTGCCCCCGCCACCGCCACTGCAGTGGTGCTCGGGGCCGGAGGACCAGGCTTCCCGCACAGAAATCTCCCTTCAGCGGGATCTCGCTCCGGACATCAGGCTGGCGAGAGGGGGAGACGCAGGGAGTGTAGGTTTGCCATCAGGGTGGTGGGGGTAGGATGGGAGGGGACACACACACACGACCCTCAACAACCCAGGGCTTTAATCTCCGATGCTAGCCAGGGTGTCTTCTAATTACATCCACAGGAATTTGTCAGTGTGGAGCCGTGCTGCAGTCCCGCTTGTGTCGCTTTCCTGCCCGCCGTTTGGCTGCTGTTGATTCCTGCTTCCTGGGCTATTTTCCTCCCGAATAAGTTATTGCTGCCGTAGGGAAGGTGTCCCATTGCTCAGGGCTAGAGCGGAGGGGAGCGAAGGGGAAGTTTCTTGGGAAGCACTCCCATTGTGCTCAGAAAGAAAGTGGCTCAGTGTCCTCCTAATGCATCTCATTTCCCCTCTGCCCTCTCTCCCCTGCTAGGACTCGCCAGATCTTGGGAGTTTCTTGCTGCATTAATTTACTAAACTAAAAAAAAAAAAAAAAAAAAAAAAAAAAGGAGGGGGTGGTGGAGAAGAGGGAAGGCAAAGGGGAGGGGGTAACTCAGCCTCTCCACCATACCAAGGCCCTCCTCTTAGCTGTGCTCATTGGTCTCAGGGCTGAAAAAACTACTCTAGGACGTGGTTGGATAAACGCATGTTGTTCAGCAGAAGCTGTTAACCTCTAAAGTGCTGATACGTTTTGGTTTATTTCAATTTTTTTAACCTGAATCCCTGTCTTTTTAAGAAGTCTCTGAAATCGTCTCCCTTGACAGGGCAAGCGTAACGTGCCTTAAGTCTCCATCTCGTGGAAGATCTGCTTGACTAGCAGTTGCTATGTGTTGCTGTTGGCTTTTAAGGAATATCTCTGTGTTGTTGGTTGTGGGTTTTTTGTGGTGATTTTTTTTTTCCTTCCCTTTTCTCTTTGCTTTATTTGATTATTTTTTTCCCTTTCGTATTTGGTTTGGCAAAGAGGTTTGGCAAACACCAGAGCCATCAAGGCCGGGGCAGGTAAGGAGCATTTAGCAGTTTCTTATCACAGCTCCAGCACCCTGGGCTCTGGCTGTGCTCGCAGGGTGCTGAGTGTAGTGGTCGGGGTGGGGAGGAATGGGCTCCTTAGTCACTTTGTCAGCCTGTCACTCTGCTTGGCTTCTCATCAACTTCTGAGAATTGAAATTAAAATGTAGCTTTCCTGAATAATCTAAGATATTTTTTTTCTGTCCTGTCCTGCTGTAATGGGATTTTTCTTCTTGAAGTTCCGTTTTGTTTACTTGTCCTTTGCTTTGCAAAACTCTCCATGGCCAAGAGTCACTTTTAACTCCTTTTTAGCTGTTTTTAATCTGCTTAAAGACTCATCCTATCCCACATTGGGAGGGTGGAGGTGAAATGGACTGCTTGCTCCACCACTCCTGTAGCCCCCCCAGGCTAGGAAATAACCAAGTTTTTCTTGTCACTTAGGGTTGTATCTCAAAGGACCTTACTGCCATACTAAAAGTCACCTGATGTTTTTGATCTCCTGTTTTTACTTGTTTTAAAGCAGTATGTTTACTTAGCTAAGCAGACAGAAATATCTTTTGGGATGTTATTCAAAAGAAAAGGGAAGAAAGACCTGCTTTGTTTCTAGCCATTGATACAGAAGGAGTTTAATCTTTACTCCAGCTACTGTATCTCAACATCTAGCTAGATTAATAACGGGCTCTGTTTTCAACTCATGGAGATTCCTGGGGATGTGATTCCATGCAGTGTTTCCTGCCTGCTGCTTGCTGGCTCCTCGCTGTACTTTCTCTCCTGATATTTATCCCCACACGGATGTGCCTCTGTCATTGTGCTTTTCCAGCCCCCAGTGTGCTGACAGACCAGAGGAGGAGCTCCAAACTGGGAGTGTTAACAGGATCCTCGAAGCAGGAGAGAAATAGTGTTTCCCTGCATTTTTACTGGGAAGAAGGACAAAGAGCAGGAGGCAGAATCATCTCTTGGCATCTGTGGGTTAAATCTAGAGGTTAGTCAGCCTTCTGGTCCCTTAGAAATGGGCTCTGTAAAAGAGACAACGGTCTCATGTGATTTCTCCCTTGCTTGTAAGTTTGATCTTCTTTATACCAAAGGAATCCAGACTTGTGTCCTTTTGTCCCCAGTTGCTCTCCTTGTGCTACCTTAGATGAGCGGAGCAGGGTGACTGTGCATAAGATCAAGAAAGCAGATGAATCTCTGTGTGTATATAACACAAAGAAGCTTCACAGTTATTCCTGTCGAAGGGTCTCAAAACTGCTTTTCCCAGGGAAAGAACTTACCTGCTTTGCTGTCATCTATCCTGTTGATGATGGTGACTTGAGCGATTTGTGTGGGCCCAAGGACTCTTCTGCTGGTATTCAAACATTTCTTCTTACTGGAGAGAAAAACAGGAGTATTATTTGCCATGGCATTTGGGGAAACAGAGGCAAAACTAGATTGCAATAGATGTTTGGAGCAGGTCTAGGCGTCATGATAATTTAGATCAGGGAGTAAAATCAAAACAAATGTAGATTTAAGGGATGTGAGTTTAGTTTTGCATATTTTATCAGGAGGACCCTAAAGGTGCCTGCACCTTCTTCATTATGTGTTTTGCTGTGATTGGAAAAGGAACATATTCTGGATAAAACTTTCCTTGTTGATGTGTGGGGGTTGGTTTTTTTGTTTGGTTGGGTTTTTTGTTGTTTTGTTGTTGCTGTTGTTGGGTTGCTTGGCGTTTTTGGTTTTGGTTTTTTTTGGGGGGGTTTTTTTTTTTTTTTTTTTTTTTTTTTTTTTTTTTTTTTGGGGGTATTTTTTGTTTGTTTTTTTTTTTTTTTTTTTGGCTAGGGATCTCTGCCTCTAAACAGTATGTTCTTGTATCTCCTTCTGGTGCCAAGGCAGTTGTTGCTTGCTTGCCTTGCTAAAGTGCATGCTGCTTGTATGTATCAGACGTTGGTCAGAGTGGCTTCAGTTCTGTGGGGTTTCCATCCTCTGACTTAACCCAGATGATTCAAGAAACAGCCAACCAATCCCCACTGAAACCCGTCTATAGGGATACCCATGGTGAAGTTACCCACATTGGTTCTATACAGTGCTTGATTTTTAGTTTCCTCTTGCTATCCAACAAGCTAAGGGCAGATAAACTGGAAATCGGGTCTGGAGATCTAAAAAGGTCTGGGAGTCAATTTTATCACCTTTATGTAAGTAACCCTTGTCATCAAGTACTGCTTGGCAGGACTCCTTTCCCTGAATCTGTCCTGGCTTGCTCTTAGACTGGGTTTTAGCTCTCTGCTTGGTTTTGCTGCAGTGTTTTGTGAATTTTGAGAGGGTTTACTTGCCAGGTCTCTTATTTTTTCAAGATGAGTCCAAATAATTTTGAAAAGCGTTTGCTTTCTCTGGTGGCACTTGTACAAATGACAGAGTTGAAGATAACTTATCATGATGTCAAATGAGGCTCTTAAAATTAGAATTACCCGCTGTGTGTTCACCTTGTTGCTGTTTTTATTAGTTTGTTTCAAAGTGGATGGATCTTGTAAAACTCGCTGTAGGTGAAGTTGTCTGGGAAGCTTCTGTGTCATCTTTCTAGGCTGTGAGTGATGGATTCTGTTCAACGCAAGACACCACAAAGATGGTTACTGCAGGGTAACTGCTGGAGTAGGATAAAATATCTTCTCATTTAAGAGGTCGGTATTTACATCTAAACTTTCAGGAGCAGGTTAATATTTTAAAAGTTGCAGCTGACAGTGAAATGTCACCAGTGCAATAACCAACAGATGGGACTGAATTCTGAGCAGTACTAGGCTTACCTTGTTGGAAAGGAAGTTGCTGGGGCTGCAGGATTTGGGCTGAGGACATTAGTTCTATGACAGAGGGCTAGATCTTGACTCTGTCTTATCATAATAATCTCGTTACTGTCTTCACTGCAGGTGAACTTGATTTTTATCCTTCCTTATGGTGATTCAAACATTTCAGTTAGCCCTGATGGCTGAGGACTCTGTAATGACTTAGTCCAGCCAGTGCAGCTGGTGTTTTTCCTGTTTTTCTTAGTGTTTTAGATAGACAACTGGTTTTCTTTTTTTTTTTTTTTTTTTTCAGGCATCATTGGCTTCTGATGTTTTCTGTATGAGATCTTAATCTTCAGTGATATTGTGGTTGGCTATTCTACAAATGCTGATTACCAGAAACAGGATATGACTGTAAACAAGAATGGGCCATTAGGTGGCTGGTGGGATGAGATGCAGCTGTGGAGGGAGATGAAGGCAGGAATATGACAAAGAATTTGAGAAATAACACTTTTGCCTTGGGATCTCTGGGCTTGAGGGCTAAAAAAGTTAGAAGTGAGTCTAGCCAAGACAGTGAGAGTTATCACCTTGAAGGGTACCTGCAAAGTATGACTGTTCTAGAAGAAGGAGTTGCTGTTATACATTGCCGGGTGGACATTGTACCCCCAGCACTGAAATGCAGAACTACCACAAGATCCCCTGAAAACCAAAGGCACATAGATTGAACAAAGGGATGAGTTGAAGCCATGGTTAATTGTATAAGGCAACTGTACAAGATACCATCTCCTAGCCGATCTCCTCTCCCAAAAGCTCAGTCACCATGTCTGAGGCTTTCCAAATTTTATTCATCGTAGAGTGGCAGGTAATAAATACCAAAGTATAGTTTAGTGATGTTTGTTTATTAATTACCACGTAAAGGCTGGGTCTGACCAAGAACAGAGTTACTGAAATGCACCTTTAATCATAAGTTTCTGTTTCAATATGTCTTCTCTTGATTCCCCGTACAGTAGAAGCCTATCAGGCCCTTTGGTAGGAAGGATCAAATTGGTCTTCTCAGGGAATGCAACAGGAGCTGTGGGAAATATAATGCTTAAAAAAAAAAAAAAAAAAAAGCATGATGCTGTTAATTTCTCTTTAGCACTCAACTAAAATTTGGGGACACTTGCAGAAAAGGATGTGCATGAGGAGTAATATATACTCAGATGTTATATCCGTTAGTAAGTACAAGTCTTTTGTGGCTGAAAAAAATCTACTTTCTAAATATACCCTCTTCTTTCTTCATTCCTTTTCCAGCTATGAAAGTCAGGGGATATCTGCTTCTCCAGTTTCCTTCATGTGGTTCCTCCCTGATCCTTTCCCCTTTGAAGAATGCAAGTGAATTTCTTCTCTTTTCTGTGAAGAAAATGAATCTTTCAGTGTTCCTGGTACTCTGTGAGTTCGTTTCCTTTTTGATAGCTGATAGTATCACTTAAAGACAAGGGGAACCCAGAAGGCCTTGGAAATCACTCTGTGATAAGAATTAACCTAAAGCCTCATTCACAACTGCAAGTTGATTTCATTCTTGATCTGTTTTTCATCTCTTGGTTTTACAGCAGGTAGAGCCGGTTTTAATTTCTTTTGCCTGCCTTTTTAAAATCAAAATTCTGATAATAAATTCATATATGGGGGTAAACTCCTTCAAGCTGAACATGCACACACGCTGCCTTCCTTCTCCAAATAAATTACAGGATTTTCAGTGAAGAAGTGGCTAGCATAGCAGTAAAGTACACTCAGTGTATCTTGGGAATACTAAATCCATTATTGTCAGTTTGTTCTTTGGAGAATGGCTAATGAGGAAACAGTGCCCCAAGAACTTGGATTGTGCTTCCTGAGACAGAGATTCAAATTGCTACAGCAGCACTACTTGCCTTTTGACACTGAACAAATGAAAAATAAATTTGAAATTAAAATTAAGTTCAGGGAATTTTACTAAGGATTCCATAAAAGAAGAAAGGAAGAAAACTTACCTTGATACTTTAATGAGCCAGGGAAGGTTTTTACAGCCATGCACATCCACCCACTCACAGAAGGTGTGTTGTTGCTACATACAATATTTGTGTTCCCATAAATGTGTGTAATAGTCAAGTAGAAATGTCCTGTACAGAATTGCTGAGGCCTCCATATCCTCCTCCTTCCCTACAGGCTGTGCAGGTACTAATTTGAAGTGCCCACATGGTGCATCTATGTTTACTACCAGTGCACATAAGCTTTCCCTTAATGTAAGGGCATACATACGCTCTATGCTGAGTGCCTTAAATATGAAGATTCCTGCTCTCCCTTGTTCTCTGCAAAAAGAGCAGTTATATAGATTGTCCTTGACCTTCACATTCCTGGGTAATATATTTCTTGACAAGTAGATTAGGGGTTGTATTGATTTCTCATCACTGGAAACACAGCCCCCATGAGTCTAGTGATATCCAATCTGTGATCGTAGACTCTTTGGAAGTGGTGTGAAGCACCATGCTAGGATGACTTCATGATAGACTATACATTTGCAGAAGGTCAAGTGAAGAGCTTGCAGAGTGCAGCATTCAGGTCGTCTTGACCTGGATGTGTGTTTGCCTCCTGTGTCAGGTGCATGAATCAGGTTCAAGCAGTAATCCCTGAAGAAGAGGAAATAAAGAAGAATGAATGGTCGTTTTTCCCCTAGCAGTGCTGATTTATTAATAAATTTCCATGTCTCATATGTCATATAATGACACTTGACTTGAGCTGTGAGTAGTCTTGCTGCATATCATAGGCTTGTCACTGTTATAATTTATGTAGTGTTATGTAGTAAGAAAGCAGCATGGACCTGGTAGCCCTAAGGAAAATACACTGCTACTTCCATTAGAAGCTTGATTTGCAGGTCATAAGTTAATTATTTTCTGACCTGTACAGAATAATTACTAGGCAATCCCAGAGAACTCAGAACTATTATTTCTTTCAAAGATCTTGTCCAATAAAACTTTCTTGGTTACACCACCATGTGAATGAAAAAATAAGCCAAAGTTGCTTTTACAGCTGGTCTTGTCAGAACCTTCCAGGTGCTGAATATCGTGCATTTGTTGGAAATATTATCTTAGCCTTTGGTTTTGTGAAGCCCATTACTCCTGCCTTAGCAGCCCTCATGTGTTATGGGAAATAAACTTTTCTGCCCTGTGCCTTGCCTGTAAATGGAAGAAACCATCTGTTTATTTTGAGGTAAGCAGGTACCAGGATTCGAGAGATGTTTACACAGAGGTAGAAGCATACAAGGTAGACCCAGAGCTATTCACATCACCCTTTTCTTTCCTGTTGTGGATTAAAAAAAAAAAAACAAACCAACAAAAAGCTATGAGAAAGAGGGAAACAAATATGTTGCATACTTTCATTGCTTCATTTGTTTTGTGAATTCAATAGAGTGGTGTCTCCCACACATGAGAAGTGGAAGCCTTTAGAGGAAAATTTGGACTGCAAGCAGCAGTCCTGAAAGCAAATCAGGAGAAGACAGCCAGTGATGCTGAAGTGGCCCCTCAGTGTCCATGTGTTTAGACACTGAAACATCCTCTTACATGCCCCAATTCACTCACAGGACCAAGTAGCATAATTTATCTTTTGGAGTGAAAGAAACAAACTGCAGCCTTTTTTTTTTAATTTTTTTTTTAAGGCTTTTGGCAATGGTAATATTTGCATGTCAGACATCTAAAGGATAAAAAGCAGCCCTGTAGGAACCCTCTTCTTTTAATGAATAAAAAAGGTCTGATCCTCCATCCACTTTAATGAAGCTTTTTGACTCTGAAGGGAGGTATGGAACTGCTCTTGCTAATGATCTCGGTTTCCAATGCACTAGAAAGTGCTGATAATAGGGTAGGTTTTCACATTGCATTAGCAGAAGAAAGGGCTTTTCACCCATCTGAGATGCCTTCAGGTTTGATAGCACTGCTGAGATGTAATGTATCAGTAGGGACCCCTCTCTGGTAGAATGTGTTTCCTGCTTCAGTGTCACTGTCCTTTTGAATTGTCTAAGTTGGTGGGTGCACTTTGAGATTATTTTACTCATGAGTAGTGGCAGCTCTGGCTGCTTCATTGCCATCCAAAGCAGTCATTCACTAGTGAGGTAAGCAGCGATTCTGAGAGGCCGTTAGGCAAAAGACTTACTATCCAGCTGTATTTTATGTTATTGTTCAAAACTGTGGCCTTGTGGATTTGCAGAAATTTACTTGAGCATCTCTCCCTTGAGCTACTTGTTTGGTCTTCATAAAAACATGTTGCTTTTACCCCTCTAATTCAGGCAGAGAGCTGATGTAGGGTTGGGTTACTAAGGGCACTTCTGCCCTAGGTTTACTGATAACTGTTTCTGGAAATCCTGCTGGAGGTGAATGGTGCCATTTGAAAATATCAGCTGGGTTGTGTGCAAGCTGAGATGCTTACCTCACCTAAACCCCTTGCCTCAGGTGCAGTATCTCATACCTCAGGTGAAAGAGAGAGAACAGAGATTTTTAATGCATTTGCGAACAAGCTTGTTATTGCCTTGGGCTATGTATTTCTTTGCAGCTTGCTGTGTTAAACCCTATGACAAGTACAAGCCCTCTTTCATGCCACCTCTTAGTCTACTGTTTACCCAGGGCTTGGGCAACATTTCCCCCACAGAGAGGTTGTGAAGTTTGTTCAGTGTGCTCTGTTTTCCACATTCTGTGTGATAATATTGATTCACCAGTTGGAGAAGGGTATTGACAGTCTGGACTACTCATTGGATTCAGCAAAGGGAGTTCGGCATAGTCGTCTGCTGACTTGTCCTCTGTCAAATTCAAGTGGAGGGAAAGCTTCTCTTTGACGCAAGCTTGTACATGCTCTACTTGATCATAGCACTTGATGAGACTACTTCTCTAAACGACTGCTGCCATTAATGAACAGAATTTCTTGACTTTCCTAAGATACTAATTATTAATGACCTTTCCCTTCCACAGTGAGTATGCTTAAAGGCGTATGTTGGAGAAAGACACTGAATCTCCTACCTTACAATTCTTTTTGCCTTGACTGCAAGATTGCTTTTTCTACCAGAATCAGAATATTTAAATAATGGCGGATTCTAATGATTCTCAAGGCAGATAGCTTCTGTGTCTACAGTTCCGCTAACGCAAAGGCACTAAAGTGTTACTGGTTATAAGTTTTGTGGTACTGTTCTGTTGCTGCCTTTACCTGCTGCATGCCTGGCAAAGATGAAAATCGCAAAGCCTTTGCAAATTCCTGCTAAGCATCAGTGGCCTGTATTTATTAAAAGGAATGGAAGCGTAAAACCCGGGATGTAAACAGAATGGATTTTTTTGGTGAAAATATGCTAGCTCGGATTTTTTTTTTTTCTCCCCCAAGCATCAATACAATCCTTTATGGTAAAAAATTGGAGTGTTATCATGCATTTCCTTTGGATAAGTCAGAGAAAAGAAATTGCAACCTATTCAAGATGTTGCACCATGCCAGCATTTTTCTTTTATATAGCTTTCCCTCCCCAAGAAAACAGTTCTCTACCAAGGCGATTGAATGGGACAAAAATGATTTATGTAGGCTGCGCAGAAAGAAAAGGCTTTGTTAGGTTTCAGGGAAGACGTGGAATACTGAGGGTGAGAAACAGCTTGGCTGAGACATGGGGAATCACAATCCTCTCATTAAATCTCCATGCCTATGACCAGACATGGCCTCACTTTGCATTTGCTGCTTGATTACTGAATCTATGAAGCTGTCGTTTGGAAACAAAAGGCAGTAAATCAAATCAATGGGCGTTTTTCAATGGGAACCAAAGAAGCTTGTGACGTTGTATTCTCCTTTGGCTCATTGTCTGAATGTAGCAGATGCTAAAACCTGTACATGCACATTTCTGCTTGCACACAGAAGTGTAAATATAACTCAAATTTTTAACTCTTCATGAAATGTGTCATGGTCCAGGAGACACTCCTCTCCATGAAAAGAAATTTCCCCCTCTCCTCCCAGATAACCTATCTATGGGAGAATCAACCCCTTCAACTGGTGGAGAATTTTACTTCAACAACTTTTTTTAATTTTTAAAAATTTTTTTCAAATTGCTTAAACCATCTTGGACTGTGATAGGGAGAGTATAGCAGGGTGTAGTGCTGGTTTGAAGCAGCCTAATTCAGTGTTACAGAGAAACAACTGTGGTGTCTATCATCTGGTTCCTGTGTGGGCCAAAATATTGGAGATATTTCTGATGTTACACCCTTTGTATTCATATTATTTGAAGTGGAAGAACTCTGTCAAAGAGCCAGAACTTAAGTACTGAATTAAATTTTGAAAGCTTTATTGTGTAAATGCTAACTATTCTAATGCACTTTTCTTGGTATTTGAGAGCTGGTTGAATTTTCTGTGAAGGAATAACCAAAATATAATTTTTTGTAAATTTATATATACACACACAAATGACAACATAATATAACATATTTGAGTGTGTGTGTATATATATATGTACACAATAACACCTGCATGGGCTTTCTGGATAGAAAATATCAACTGAAACCGTAACATCTTTTGTCTTTCTGACATGTGTTGTGGAAACCCAGCATAACATCACAGCTCCCAAACCCTTGGTGGCACGGTATGTAATCCATATATATCACAACACTACATGTAGTGTGATATGTAACCCAGAGAGCACTGCTGTATGTAGAAACATTCTGATGGGTTTGATAGAAACTTCTACGTCTAACTGTCCACCAAAAATAAGCAGACATTTCTTCCTTTCCAGAAAAGTATTTTGTTGAACCTCCAAGCTATTCACCGGAGTCTCTCACAGGGAAAGTGCTTGCAAATCTGGGCTGTGTCATGTGTCCCACCTCAAGGATCTGCATATTCATTCCCAGAGATATTCAAGAACTTCCCAAGCCTCTTTCTCACATATAAAAGTGTCATCCATTTCTTCAGAAGACTTTTATCACTTCTGGACTTTTAAATTAGAAAACTCTTCTGTTCTAAAGTCTGTGGCTGCTATATTGCAGCTGCCCTACTTGTTGAATTTCTCTGGACAACTTCTGGGATAAAGAACTGACTTTCAGATTTGAACCACTTTATGGCTTCCAGAGGTGAGCTGTCACAGTGCTTACCTTATCTTTATCCCACATGCAGATAGTCTTCAGATCGTGGAGATGGCCTGCTTCTCACTTAACTGATGTTCCTGGCAAATCCAGGGAATCCTAGAAAAGCCTCTTGCAAATCTCAGCGTTCCAGAAAGGCCCAGAAGTCTTGAATATGACATCTTGAAAACTATGCAGGAATGACTACATCTGGATGCATCTTTGCTGTCCTAAGAATGTGCCCAAGCAGTTGTCTAATTAAAACTGAGTATAAATTTGTAAGAACTTCTACGAGGCTATGGGAACCAAGGCTTTCCAAAGGCTCATAACTTGACTGAAATCGGACGCTCCCTGGGAAGTGTAAGAGGCACACCCCCGAGCTCTGCTGAATCTAAATCTTTATTCAGAATTGCTGGGAACAGGTTAGTGCATAGATAAATTATACAGAGGGATGCTTTTTTAACATTGGTAAAACAACACGTTTTCCTCAAGAAGTCCACGCTATTTTGGTGGAAAGCTAAGGAAAAATCCAGTATAGAAAACGCCATAACAGCAGAAGGTTGTCAAAGTAATAAACAAATGAAACAAGGTGTTACAATGGGCTTTAGGCAGTTTGAAGTACAGGCTCTGCTCCTGGCACTGGGTGATACGATGTATTGTCTTGTAAATTCCAGTTAAGACTACATCAGCTATCTACGGAGGGTGTGTCTATCCTCCTGTATAAAACCTGAGACCTCTGGGACCTTGTCTGTTAAACAGTTTGTTGGCCCAATAAAACGGCTCACGTGGCAGAGCTGTATATTAGAAATCAATACAGCTGCACTTTCCTTGTCCTAGCAGAGGAAGGGAAAGCTCATGGGACTGATTAAGTTCTCTCTGCTGAAAAAGCTGCTGCATCCCAAAAAGTTTTAAATAAATGCCATGTGGGTACAGGTAGTTCTGCATTTAATTCAGATTTTATAAGAGGCCTGTTGTGCACTAAATAGATGCGTCTTGATTATAAATAGCTTATGCACTGTAAACATGTATCTTGTTTCATAGATTTTAAATCTCACGATAATACTGTTTTTTAACTATTATGATGAGCTGTCATAGTGAATTGTCATTAGCCTGATTTTCTTGGTGGTGTTGTGAGTGTCTAAATTCAGTTATCCTTTTACCATCAGAGCCTCAGAAATAATCATTTATTTATGGAGTGTTTTAATAAACCAGACAGTGTACACGCTCCTTTTCACTTGGCTTGACAGGCTCAAAATCGTTTTGTTTTCTGTCCAAAGTCCTCAGTGACACCAGCTGGTCAGACTCTCCCCTGGGGTCAGTGCTTTTAAGAAGGAGAATCTCAACTGTCTCCCAGTTGTCTCTGGGAAAGCACAAGTGATGTGGGTGTGGAGCATATCTGGCAGATTACCAAATTTGTACGTGGCCAAAGATTTTGAGGGTGAATTGGGGTATTTAATAGGGACCAGAACTTCTTGTTCTTCTGGACTTGTGGCACCTCTGGACACTACTGTTAACGAGGAGTCAGAGTAAGGACTTGAAGAAGTTCGGCTGTGGTGGTGCATGGGTTTTTGAGTGGTGGTATGTGTGCAGCTGATGGTAGCATGGGTACTTTCTGCCAGCCCTTATGATACTGAATGCAGGTGACGTGTCTGATGAGTCAGGTTTGTCCCTAAATGCCCCTTAAGAATCCAGGGCTAAAATATCACGGCAGACCTAGCTGGGAAGTGAACTTGAGCTGCCTCAGGGCCAACATGTGTGTTTCTTTCCTGTTCCAAGAACAAAACTGGAAGGATCACGCAAATGGAATGCACGTGCACCCCTACACTTGCATGTCTATATGCTCTAATATTTTATGTGTGTGTTTCTCACTGAGCAACAGCACCTCCCCCCCCCTAAAAAAAAAAAATTGAGAGAAAGAAAGTGTGTTGATCTACACTGCCCAGTAAATTACTTCGGTGAAACTTTGAAATTTTACGTATGTGACTTGTTCAATTCCAAATTACCATTCCCAGCGGAAGGTGGGAGAAAAGGGAGAAAAGGGGAACCTGCCCTGTTGGTAGGTTGGGAGTTAATAATCGGTTTAATTCGCAATCTCCTGCTCTTCAAAGGGGTTGCTAATAAGTGTTTGTCTTCTCTTTCCCTCCCACTCCTTTCCCCTAGGAGCTAGTGAGAGACACAGACAGCACTGATAACAGAAGCAAAATTGTAAAGGAGAGAAGAAATCCCCAGTGGAAACTCTTTAATCTGCCTCTAGAAAGGGCAATTTGTGTTAATAGGACAAAACTGTAACGTTTAATATTAATTATAGGGATTTGGGGAGGAGCATGTGAAGGATGGAGGCAGAGAATTGACTGGAGGGAGGAGAGCTCTGATTGCAACAGTCTCTTGCTGCAGGAGGAAATGGAGGAGCCAGATGAGCCCTGTCTCTTTGGTCAGCAAGGGGAAGTCTATCCAGACCTCATACCAGTTGAATTCTGGCAGCAGAGAAGCTTCATGTATTGCAGACAGACCCAGTTTCTCTGTGTATTCCTGATGGGGATGTCAGAGATTGCTGGGTTCAGACAGCTAATAATAAGGTGTGTAAAAGATGAGGAAAAGTATGTGCATTGGATTTCATGGCATGGAAGTTCCATTTACTTGGGCTCTAGGGTATCTCAACACATAAAACCCTAGCACATCAGAAGCACTGTACTGAGTCCAGCTTTAGCCTAGACTTCTGTCTCAAACAGGTGCCAATAGTGGATGCCAAGGCAGGGGACTATGAAGAGGGCAAGAAATTCAAGGTGTACTGTCTGAAATCTCCCACAGGATTTCTGGAGCAACATGTGTGACAAGCCAAAGGGTGTGAAGCAGAAATCCCAGTGCTCAGATGGATACCCACTGTTGTCCCTTGGCCACCTTTTGTTGTGCTGCTTCCCACTGCTTACTGCTGCTTTTCACTTGCATAAGGACACTCTGAATCAGGAGGCATCAAATTGCAGCTACTGCTGCTTCTCTTTGTGGTCGTGTTTATTCTTTGTCTGAGCCCTTTGTCTGTTTGAATGCTTCCAAAAATCCTGACTGCATTTAGGCCCAATTCCCATACAAACCCATTAAGAGGTGGATTTAATTACTATCTGCCATTCAAGCCTTTGCATGACAGCTGAAGATTTTCTCAGGTTGTGGTCAACAGGTGATATTCAATCAGTATGTACTGGGGCAAGATGAGTCCACAGAACCTTACTGACCCCTATATGAGAAAAGGAAAGGTGGAATGAAGGGGGTCAGCTGGCTTGTCTGGATGACCAAACACCCAGGGAACCTGACATTGCACGCTAACTGCCTCTAGATGTTCAAAAAGGTGTAAATGGTGGGAACAAAACTAGGTTTAACAGTGCACGCGGAGTTTAGGCTACCTAGATGTGGCTACGTTGCCATGTCCTTCTGAGTGGAAACAGCTGTCTTCAGCACATTACTACCTCAGGGTTTCAGTGGGCTATTTGATAATGTTAGCCAAACAGCCTGGAAGTGGCTGCCTTCCAACTGTCATGTCTTTCAATTCTGATCTGAAAATGGGGCACTGAGACGGGGGAAACACTCTGGTCCAACGTGTTCAATACCCTGGAGTTTCTCGTTTCTCCTTCAAGTTTGGATCCCTTGATAGCGTTGGCTCATGCCTACCATGAAAAGCTAATTTCTCCTTCAGTGCAAATGTGCTCTTCTTTGATATACCTTATCCCATTGTGAAAAAGGAGAAGAATTTTTTTTTTTAATTTCGTAACCTAATACGACACACTTGTAAAAGAGACCTGAGATATGGTTCTAAGGCCAATCAATCTGTGGCTTGTGGGCTCAATATCAAGGAAAGGGATGGTGTGGGCAGCTGAGCTGGGCACACATCACAGGCACAGAGCAAAGGGGAAGGAATGTGTCTGAGTATAGCAGTAACTTGTCTCATGCTCATCCCTTGCACACTTGAATTAACGCAGCCCTATCAGTTTCAGCTCTTGCTTCTGCTCCTCATGTGAACACTGCATTTGGTTCCCATTTCTTTTCTCCAAAGTGTGATAAAATGATGATAGGAGATTTAATTTCCAGAAAGGGACACCCAGGTAGGCAGCAGGATGCCAGCTGCTGGGTAGATTAATGTGGGAAGGTTTCCTATCAGACGTTCAGAGTCTCTGTTACAGATAAGCAATTTTTATTGAAAAAAATAAAAATACATATAAATGCCCCCTTGCCGATGAAGCATCTTGGTGATGTTCCATTATAAGCAAGATGAACATGAGCTGGATTTCATCTGACCTTTAAATTACCTCCATTTTATCAGTTCCGTTTTATCAGCAGCTCTTTAGAGAATGAGTCCCTACTTGGAATTAATAGAATTCATTGCAGGAATCTGACACAGGCCTGTGAATAGCCCAGCCAGAGTATCTTTTTCCAGAAGAGATCATGTCTGGAGCAGAGGAGTACACTGGCACACAGAAAGGGTGCTTAATAGGGTTGGTTTTGCCCTGATTTTTCCTGTATTCCTTATAGAAGAAAGTTCATCACAGACAAACAGTGACAGGCATAAAATCCCAATTCTTTCTCCTCTCTGTACTGCAGACCTGTGGGGGCAAAATACGGACTATCTCCTTAGCATCCAAGAATGAAAAAAACCAACTTCCTAAATTCTGGAAGTAGAAATCAAATCACTGGCTGTGTGAAAAGGCTGGATCTGGGGATTGGTAGGGAATGATACTGGAGGTTTTTGTTTTCTGTTTCTGTTTGGCCTAGTGCTGACTGACTTCTATTACACCCTACCAAGGCTGACTTCTGCAATAAAGGTGGTTGGACGTGGGAAGAAAGGCAAGCAGCCAAGTGTAGCCCTTGCAGTGAAGTGGGTTCCTGGAGAGGAGCATGAGGGGTGCAGGGACTCTCATCCTCTCAAGCCTTGATCTACCTCTTGTTGACACCATTTCTGGGGCAAAAACAGCCCCCAGGAAACATTGAAGCTTTGCCACTGCCCTCATACAACAGTTCAGATCCAAGCCAGGGTGGTAAATTTTTAATTTCACAGTGAGGTTGTGTCCAGGGGAAGAAATGATGCAGAGGAACTTGCAAGGACCAAGCCTGCTTGCCTGGCCACAGTGGAGCTGAGGATAGATTCTGTGCTTGTGTCAGGACTAATTTTCAGTGGTCTCTCATAAGGGACAACTCTTGGGATCTGTATGGTACAAAAAGGATATGAGAGGCTGGCATGGGATTCCAGCAGAAAGTTGCTTCATATTTAGTTGAATGCTTTTCCTGACTGACCTTTTGTTGTGTGACTAATCACTGATGTATGCATGGAGAGACGGTTTTTGTTGTCTAGACTGTGATTTGTCATATTGGTTCCCGGCAGCCTCATCTATGTAAAAGTTAATTTTTTTTAAATAGTACTATTAGAAAACTCCAGAGTGAATCATGGTCATAATGCCACATGTTTTCTTTCACAGTCATTTTTAGATTGATATATGTATTTATATAGCAGGATGTCATCTCTCTGGTTGTCCCTCCCACCTTGATCACCTTAGGGCTGCTTTAAAGAACACTACTGCATTTGGTGAAGAAGATGGGGTTTTATAATGGAGAAATATCCTGTTGGTAGTAGTTAATCTCCTTGTTTAAAAAAGAATAGACCTATTTCATCTTCTAATTTAATGATAAATTGCAGTGATTCATCAGGGAAGGAGCGTTTATTAATAGAGAGGATAATAAATGGGCTGCACAGAGATATGAGAAAATAGTTTTGTCAAATAAGGGGCTTAGGGGAAAAATGCAGAGCGTGAAGTCAGAACTGAAATCTTCAGAATCATTGTTATCTCTCTGTACCTCACACATCCCACAAGGACCTTCTCTCCTTGTTTCAGACTTGCTGTTTTAGGTTGGATTTATACTGTAAATGATCCAAGAAGAGAAGTACCTAGGGATCCCCTGTATGCTTTTCAGGTCAGTGGACACACCTCCAGATCCAGAACAGGCATGAAAATATTCTGAGAATATTTTAAGTGAGGGGAACTGAAACCATCTATGAATTTAGGTTGAATTTATGAAATTTGCTTCTGACAAAACTTCCAACTATAAGTTGAAAAATACAAAATACTTGATTTTTCATATGGAAAATGGAATCTGGAATTCCAGGGTCTGGTATCCACTTTGTAGAGACAGCACAGGCTAAGTCATCCCTGTAGTGATTTCCCTCCAGTACCTTGAAGTGGGATTCTTCTTACATTCAGGTTCATAGTAACTTGTCAAGTTTAATGTCTGTCCCTGCAAACGCTCATTAAATTTCCTGGGGGCAAAAACTGGGGGTGAGCTTTTCACAAAGTCACTGACAAAGTCCTTGTTGTTAGGAAATTTTGCTTAGGTGTGAAGATGGAGTTCTTATTTCTCCATGTGGAGGGGAAAAAATGAATCTGCATTTCCCCTTTTCTAGCAGGGCTTGTATTGAGCAAGGGACAGGCAGAAGCTGTTAATCTTTTGCAAATATCTACCCCTTCCAGTCTTTTGCTTCTCTCAGGGGAGACTGAGGTGGAACATTTTTCCTGTAGGCCACTTGAAAGATTTCATTTGGCAGATAAATGAGATGCTTTAAAGTTTTGTTTTGGTGAATAAAATGCTAAGTTTTGATAAGATTTGTGTGCTGTCTTTTTCCTGTTTGGGCCAGCAGCTAAACCAGTTCCCCAGCACTGGCCTGCTTTCCAAGCCCCAGTACTGGTTCTGAACAGGTAGGCTGGGAGTAGCCCAGCATTCCTGTCTGCCACACTTGTGAACTGATGAGTGATCCTCCTGGTGCTAGTTAACAAACAGTTATTAATCATGCTTGCTTTTCATCTCCTTTGACAGAAGGAAAAGGTTGGGAGGTGCAGTACTCTGTCTCTCTTTGCCTCAGAGGAGGGGAGAAGATGGGTCAGGGAGAGGCATCACCTGCTGCTGCATGGGAAAGCTACCGGTATGTGTGATGCTATTTAAGGAAACATAGATTAGAAGAGGGGAGGGAGAGGGAGAATCCCTCTATTAACGAACTCATTAGCGCTGGGAAAAGTCAAACCAAATTGCTCTTCAGAAAAGCACTGTCTAGCTGGATTTATTATTCTCTGTAATTAAGGCCAAAATAGGATGGAATGCGGTCCAAGCAGGGGTTGAGAGAGAAAAAGTGGTCTATTCAAAGCCTAATTACTCAAGTTGAGAAGTGGCATTTGCACCAAAGAGGGAATAACATCACAATGCTGTTACTTCACCTAGAGAGCCTGTGCTTTGCTTGCAGGCTGTCTGTTGATCAGAAACATGGCGAGGGAGAAGGTTTGAAAGGATTTAAGCACGACAGATGAGATGTAGGGCGCCTGGATGTGTTTGTGCGCTGACACTGAGACTGCACCTGGACCTACACTGGTGAGGTGCATATATATCTTCATTGAGTCATATGGACCTAGCAGCAACACTAGCTCTGGGAACTATTTACAGGCTGCCAGATGTCAGAGTTGGACATTCTCAGCAAAAAAAAGAGCGCCTTGTGTGGAAGTGATCCCAAGCCCAAGCCTCAGCCACAGCTACTGCTGGATATCATACTGCTTTCAAGGGAGGTTCTTCCCTCTGTTGGACTCTAGTTGAGTGCTTAGTGCCCTGGTAGGGAGCTGCAAGGAGGGGAGCAGAAGCTCCCGTAGCAGGGAACGTGCATTTGGGTTGAGCTGAGGAGTCTGGGCTGAGCTGCCAACAAAGTCATCCTTTGCAGAAACTGATTCAGAAGAGAGAAAAAATGCGTTCCTCAGGGAAAACTGCCGTTTAGTCGCGTGCCCAGGAGAGCCTCTGAAGACTGCACTAGTTGCAAAAGCTTTTGTCTCTGCTTCTTCAAACACAGCCGCTTGGAGGTTTTCTGTGAAAGAGGCTTTTTGGTGTGTTTCTTTCAAGTGGCAGGAGTTGTGTGTTTGAGCCGCAGGTGGCCTGCTTGGAGTCTGAGCAGAGTGTGTTTGTAGGAGCTGGGTGATTTGAAACTCCCTGAGTAGAGAGGAAACATCAGAGATATTTAAGGTTTATCTGTGCCAGGATGTGGCCCCGACTTCGAAACCACAGTGCAAATTTAAACTGCTTTCGTCAAAAAAGTATAAGCCTCTCTGTGAAATCACAGCTGGCTTTAAAAGGGATTTTTTTTAAATGTAAGTTATTGATCACGGTATAATCGGCTTAGTTTAGTTTCAGTCTTCTTGACTTTAGCAGTCTCTGTTTAAAATGTATTTAAAACAAATAAGGTAATAAAACTTAAGCTGTTACCATCACTCTTCTACGCCTCCCATCAGTATGCAGTTGTACTCTTCATCTTGCAAATCTAGCTCACTCTGTCCTTCTGTGGAAATTTCTAACCATCCCTTACATGTTTCCTTCTAACACATTTACTTCTCCATGGGGCTTCAGCCCAATGGCCAGCCATGGGTGCTGCAGTTTGAAAGCCCTGCAAACTTTCCCGTGTGTTTGAACATCAGTAGCTGTCCTGAGAGTGCTTCAAAATCCCCTGCAGAGCTCTGGTGCTTTCCGTTCCTTGGCTGATCCTACAGTAGTTGTTCTGAGCCAGAGAAAGCTCCAGCTATGAAATGCTGATCTCCGACAGTATCAGAAATGGATGTTTGTGGGAGAGTTGGAAGAACAGGGTAAGGGTTTCCAGCAGTTTGCACCTCAGCAGCTGCTTAAACCAGACATAATGTCTTTGTCTTGATGGGCCTTTTTTTTACCCCCTGAACTTGTCCATCTGCTTTCTGAATCCTGGTAAGCATTTGGCATCCTGAACCTCCTGTGGCAAGCAGTTTCATGCCTGCTACGATGACATGACTGGCTGGGTAGATGACGGGAGAGCAGTGGACATTGTCTACCTTGACTTCAGCAAGGCTTTTGACACTGTCTCCTATACCTTCCTCATACGTAAGCTTAGGAAGTGTGGGTTAGATGAGTGGACAGTGAAGTGAATTGAGAACTGGCTGAATGGCAGAGCTCAGAGATCACATCAGCGGCGCAGAGTCTAGTTGGAGGCGTGTAACTAGCAGTGTTCCCCAGGGGTCAGCACTGCATCCGGTCTTGTTCAACATATTCATCAATGACCTGGATGAGGGGACAGAGTGTACCCTCAGCAAATTTGCTGATGACACAAAACTGGGAGGGGTGGCTGACACCAGAAGGCTGTGCCACCATTGAGCAAGACCTGGACAGGCTGGAGAGCTGGGAGGAAAGGAACCTAATGAAGTTCAACAAGGGCAAGTGTAGGGTCCTGCACCTGGGGAGGAATAACCCCATACACCAGTACAGGTTAGGGGTTGACCTGCTGGAAAGCAGCTCTTCAGAGAGAGACTTGGGAGTCCTGGTGAACAAGTTTACCATGAACGAGCAATGTGCCCTTGTGTCCAAGAAGGCCAATGGTATTCTGGGGTGCACTAAAAAAATGTGTGGCCAGCAGGCTGAAGGAGGTCATCCTCTCCCTCTACTCTGCCCTGGTGAGGTCACATCTGGAACACCGTGTCCAGTTCTAGGTTCGCCAGCTGAAAAAACAAGGAACTACTGGAGAGAGTCTAGTGGAGGGCTATGAAGATGATAAGGGACTGGAGCACCTCTCTTATGAGGAAAGGCTGAGAGGAAAGGCTGTTTAGTCTGGAGAAGAGAAGACAAGACTGAGAGGGGATCTCATCAATGCTTATAAATATCTAAAGGGTGGGTGTCAAGAGGGTGGGGCCAGACTCTGGTGCCTGGTGCCGGGACAGGAAGCAACGGGGACAGACTGGAACACAGGAAATTCTGTCTGAACATAAGGAAAAACTTCTTTATTTTGAGGGTGCCAAAGCACTTGAACAGGCTGCCCAAAGAGGCTGTGGAGTCTCCTTTTCTGGAGACATTCAAAACCTGCCTGGATGCCATCCTGTGCAACTTGTTCTAGGTAAACTTGCTTTGGCAGGGGGGCTGTACTAGATGATCTCTAGAGGTCCCTTCCAACCCCTACCATTCTGTGATTAACAAAGTGCTATGCGAAGCTTCTCCTCTGATCTGCTTTGAATCTGCCACTTACTAGTCCATTTGATGACACTTTGTATGCTGGGAAGATGGTGAACAATTTCCCTCTTTACATTGCTCAATATTATAGATTTCATACTCCTGCTCAGCTGACCCTTTTCTGCTCTTGAGTGCTAGGCTGCTTAGGTATTTCTTGTGCAGAGGCTCAGGGGACTTGGCAAGATTGTAGGAAGTGGGGTGGAAAAAAGGGCTTGACCAAAGCCTGCGTATATGATGCTGTACAGGCTGGCTGGGAATTTTATCCTCTTTCGTTTCCTTCTCTTCTTGGGCCCCCTCACCAGGAGGCAGCTGCTGTCTGAGCTGCAGAGAGCCTGTGTGGCAGTAACCGGCCCTGATGGAGTAGTCGGAAGGAATAGGGATAACTTCTATCCGGATGTCACATTGATCTGCATGGAGGGGAGGGAAGGGAATGTCTCCATTCAACAAGATGAACAGAGTTCTCTCCCAACTCATTAAAGCTTGGTTTCCCATGAAGTGCCAGACACACGTATGCACTCATTCAATCACTCACTTGTGTTAGATGCCTGGGAAGGAGCAAAGTCCTCATGCTGCTCTCCCTGGCCATGTGACCTGATTTGACACTGTCACTAAGGCTTGTGGGCCTTTATGGATAACATAAATATCCATAAGTCTACTCAATTAGCTCTGTGTCTTTCACTCGTACAGCTCCCATTGCTGTCACAGCTGAATGCCTTCCACAGTATCTCACAGTGGCATCTGACACAGCCCCCTACATTACTCACGTCGTTCAGAGGAGCCCCACAGGGGCCTGGAGCCTGCAACTGAGAGAGTGGCTGGGATAACTAGAAGTGAGGCAGAGTTTGGCAGAAGTTATCTTTTTCAAATATTTTTCCAGGGTGGGGAATATGCTTGTAGTATAGAAGACATACTGTCTTCTACCTCACTTCTTCAGGAGTGTAAAGCCTCCCGTAGCCCAGCTTTTGACAGCTCCACATGACGGAGGTGCTCCTTGTAGAGGTAAAGAAACATTATGGTGGCAGTTATCAACTTCAACAGAGATGTTAGTATGCAGCTGCGCTCCCTCAGTGCTACTGAAATACCAGATTTTCTTCGCAGATAAATGCTAGAATTTGTAGCAAAATTTTGTTGAAGAGAACGATGCAGCTTCAAACTGATTGACAAAAGCCCTGCTTAGCCGAACAATATATGTAACAGGTGAGTAAAAGAGTTTATAAACCTTATTGGTCTTTCTAGTGAAGTTGGCTTCCTGGGATCACATCCACTGAACCTGACTGTAGGAAGCAGTACATACTGCTCAGTGCTGCTTCTATTGCATATTGTGCTTGGAGGCACCAACCTGTCTCCACGGAAGTGAATTTGGAGGAAGTTGTTCTGTCAGTTCATCCTCAAGTGTGAATTGAAACTGCTGTAGGTATGGCCTTTCAGCAGGACTAATAAGAAGCGAGTGGTTTACAGAATTTTTTCTTTTATACCTCATTGCAGCCTTCTCCTGAACTTATGGATCTGAGGTGTTTCAGAGAGGAATAGGAGTGTGCGTATGGAAGAGAGGGTTAGTGAAATTTCCCATGGTAACCTTGCTGAACCATGTTTGAAGGCATGCTTTTTCCACCATGGTTGAGAGCACATTCATGGCGTCTGAGTACCCAGACACCTTTATAGAGGTTTTGGGACACTGTCTGCTCTGTGTTTTGTTCTTCATCATCCTGGATCTACAGTGTTTAACTTCACAAGCAACAGAGTCTTAGTGAATGAATTGAGAGGGCTCTTCTCTGCCGTTACCCTGTTGGATACCTGTTCTTGGTATGGCTTGGGGGTGCATAATATCCCTCATAACTTTAAAATAGGGATGTAGGGCCTTGACCTGACAGCTTCTCACTGGCATTTTCCCTTTTCATCCGCTGCAAAGGAGTGTCCACCAAAGATTTGATGCTGGCACTGATACACTGCCAACACTAGATGCTCTTACTGGCTTTATTTCCCTGTCTTAGTTGCATATGTAAAAACCTGGCTTGGCCACATGTGGTTCCTTCTTTTGCTCCTCCTTCCTCCTCTGTTTGGAGGAAAGAGGAGTTTACATTTGAGCCAGAACCATCTTGTAGGCCAAAAGGGCCCCAGATGATGCTGTTAATGTGCGGGCTGCAGATAAATCAGCAACACGCAGTCCCATACTTCATTGCTCTCTTTTCAGTTGTTTGTGAAGTGTGTGAATTCTGTGTTTGAGGCTCAGTCCTGCACAGAAACGGGACAGCTGCTTCACCCTTGAGTGTCCTCTGAGATGGTGTCAATGCTGCATACACTCCCTATGGTGCTATTCTCTGGATAAGTCCATGCTGCAGCATAGACAGCTTTAAATTAATTTACTTGGGTCTTCGTAGCTATCAGACATTTTACAGCAGTTTCACGCTGGTCTCCATGCTGCTGCATGAACAGGACTGCTGCGTGCAAGCTTGGATGTGTTGGTGGCTTTTGGGGTCCCTCTGCCCTGTGGCAGCCAATGGGACTGGAGCACAGATTCGCTGCCAGAGCACAAGCCTTGTGGGAGGCCGGACTGTGTAACGGAGGTGTGCAGATGTTACCTGAGTCCTTGTGGGTCTGCATAGCTAGTACAGGTAGCGGTAGCAGCAAAGACCTATTGGACAGCATGAAGAGGTATGCCAGGGTGCTTCCAGAGTTGCCCTGCACATGTTTGAAACTGTCCCTTTGCTGTCCACAGATGGGTTTAACCCTCTGGTGTGTAGAACAGAAAAGGTTGTACCTGCAGCCTGGCAGTTGCCAATGATGAAGTATGTCACACTCAAGGACGCTTTTGTGGAACAGTCTCCGTGATAACTAGGTGGGGCTGGGGTGGAGAAGGTGTCTCACTTTGCATGTCCCTGGTACCTCCAGGCTTGAGAGATGGGAACCCTTTTCTAGTACATTGGTGAACACTAGTGTTAGTCCAGCACCTTGAGCTTGCGGTTCAGTCCTCTTCTTTCTCAGGGTGTCTTGTAGCTCAGCTAATATAGAAGCAAGCACAAGCTTTCTGTCTCTACCTCTCAGCCATTTAATGTTAAGAGGACTTGGTGGGATCTAGTTTACATGGTGGTGAATGCATCCCTCTGTTGGAGACGTGTCTGCCACACGGAGCTGCTGGGCAGGAGCCTTAGCAGGGTGGGTTGCTGCATGGTGGAACTCACCTGGCACTTTGCAGAGGCACTGCTGCAGGGGTTGGGTGCTGCACTAGCACCTCTGTCCCCCTGTGTGATCCCGGGAGAATCCTGCAGCTGCCTCCAGCCTCTCTCTGTCCTTCCTCTCCATCCTTGACTCAATGTAAAACTCCTATTTCTAATTAATTTGGCTTTCCAAAGTCATGTCTCTCTGCAGCACTGAGCTGTTTCCAGAGAGCACAGTGAGGGGGAAGGGAGACAAGTTTCTTACTGATAATAGCGATCTTTAACTCTACAAGTATCCCAACCTCTGGGGATGTACCTGAGCTGATGGAAGCACTGTTTATGTTGGTCCAGTTCCTGTGCAACACTTGAAAATTCGCAGGAGGGTAATGCAGAAATTGTCTTTCTTCTCTAGGAAAGCAGAGCATGACTCTGCTTTCTTATATTTACTTCAGGGAAAACAGGGTTGAGACTTGATTTATACAAAAAGAAATAAAGGAAGGAAAGAAGACCAGTGCGATATAAGCAAGGCTAAAGTCCTTATGTTGTGAGATGGTTGCACAAACTAGTGGTGCAGAAGATAAAATAAATTGGGTACTGAATTTCTGTAGAGCCGAATGTCTATCGGGCAACTGTAATTTTTGCCCTTGCACCTACTGAGCCAAGCATCCAGAGAGGACATGTCACAGTAGTCAAGGGGGTTGTTCACCCTCTGGAACGCACAGGTTGTGCAGCTCAAGGCAGCAAGCCAGAAATGAGAGAGGGTGAAACAACACCTGGAGCCTTGCAGTGGTAATGCCCAGGCTGCCCTGCAGTCACCGTGCAAAGGAATCGTAAGGGACAGAGGGGGACAGTGGGCAATTTATAGTAATGATGTGATACTGTAGAGGGGGAGAAGGTGGTTGAGTTCTGAAAGTTTTGGTTTTCTGTAGGATCAGATATAGCTCGTCTTCTTTGGCTGCCAGAGGCAGGACCCTGAGTTAGAAACTTCTGCCAGACACTGTGTGACAGTTATTATTTTCTAATCAAGTTCCTACTGCAGCCCATCTGAGACTGATAAACACAGATCCTCTTCAGTCCTCATTCACATATGAGCCGTTACCTTGTACTTCTGGGAATTCAACAGCTAGATAAGTGCTTTTTGTGGGAAGGGGATACTTGTGTACGTAACTAAAGTAGAGATGAAATGGGTGTGTAGAGTTAAATCATGACAACCTAAAGCATGAATTTAGTTCTTAAAATTTGTAGAGTTAAGCACTCTTTCTTTTTTAACTGTATTTAATTTATGTAATTGTTACAATATGCCCTTAAATTTGACACAGATCCCCAGATTTTTTGCAAACTGTTGCCTTTGACCAGGTCTTGTGCTAACCATTATTCTTGGTGTTTGAAGGGCCATTTAAAGTCCTTGGTATCATTAGTGAATCTGGACTGGAAGAAATCCAGACTAAATTATGTCTGGACTATTATGAAGATGGTGAAAGAAATTAGGCATTTCAGATGGCTTCATGCTAGCAATGCTTCTGAAACTATCTTTCTGTTTGTGCATTTGTGAGCTCTTTGCTGTCTGTGACTGGCTCTATGGGGAGAAAAAAAAAAAAAAGAAAAAAACTCCGACCAAACCAAACAAAAAACCCTGAACATTTCTATGCATGTTTGTGGATGCTGTTCAACAGCACAATATATTTAGATAAGTCTCTGCTCTTATTGTTTGTGAATGTTCCTTTTCTTTTTTCCCTTTTTTTTTTCTTGAACCTTTAATTCCAAGGCTTGCTTGCAAGATATGCTAAAAGCTCCTTCTCTGCTCTGTTGCAGTGGAAACAGACTCATTAATGGACTCATTAATAATCTCCAGCCGGACACTACCCAGGGAGATCTATGTGCTCTGAGTTAACATGTCTGTGGCTACCTCTGCCAAGTGGACATCTATTATTTTCTCACCTCAGCCACAGAAATGGCTCCCCTGACAGAGGCACTTTGCTATACCACAATACCAAGAGATTGCTGAATATTCATTATACGACTGCTGAAAGTGCTTTGCCAGCATATGGTATTGGAGCCAAGATGTTTTATTACCTCTTACCTTTTGCTTTCCTCAGAGAAAGCGGTGTGGCTTCTATCGTCACTTCAGTTAAGTTTCTCATCTGGGCTCCTTCACTTGTGCTTTGCTTTGAGAAGGGGAACAGAGGGAAAAAGTCTAATTTAGCCCTGGTGCTTTTGTTCCATGAAAGTAAAATTTACAGCCCTGTTAGTCTGCTGGAAGATTGATTAAAGACGACAAGCCTTTGAACTTTGTTTCAAACAAGAGGTGGTTGTAATAACTGTAATCTTCTGCTATATATTTCCCCATGTGAGGGAGGGAGGAACTCCATTTACCTATCTGTCACAGGGAAAATGAGGGATGTAGGTGGCCTGCATTCAAACAGCAGCAGCCACAGAATCCTAATATTGTATATGGCCATTTTGTGTTGCTTACAGAGACTTAAAACTATCCCACATTGCTTCGTGGGCTTCTAGCCTGATTAAGAGTGAGCAGCAGAAGTGACCTACAAGTATGTTACAGGATCATGGTCTATGAACTCCATCTTCCAGGTGAAGTGAATGTTAATTCCCTGGCATTTCCCACACCATCATATTTGGTGATGATGTAAGAACGTAAAAGTGGCTATAGAGAGACTGTCTGCACGTCTGTCCATGCAGGGTATTGTCTGTGATTAACAGTCAACAACAGATAAATAAATAAAAAATATATATGTACATATATGTAATGTATGAAACTGGTTATATAAATAGTGAGCTTTCTTCTGGTCTATAGAAGCAAATGCGAATCCTTGTGGCCAACCAGCTGTGTACTCTTACAGGCTTATGCAAATTTACAAAATTCCATCTTTGACAAAATCTTTTGTTCATTGTCATTGGAAGAAAAGAAAAAAAAGAGAAAACTGCAATGCATCTTTGATCATTAAGTAATTAATTCAGAATTTATCTTTATGGTTGTGCTTTACAAAGCAGTTTTTCCTTACAGTCACCCTGCCTATGGTTTGAGAAATTTAGGTTCAATCCTTTCCTCTGGCTGACTGGGTTCAAACCTGCTTTAGTTGTTTCACAGAAGACTTCAATACCAATGAGGTTGTAGGTGGGGTTTTCGTGTGTGTGAATGAAGGCGAGAACTCCTGCTTCAGTAGTTGTACTTCATGTAAAATACTTAAATATTCAGCAAGGGAAAAAGCATGTCTATACCCTGCGTAGGGCAGTCCTGCATATTCGGGGCAGCCCACAAACCACATCTGATGAGCAAGAGCCCTGAGGAATTTGTGGCTTCCTTGGTGGTTTGACACATTCTTGAGAAATGTGAATTCAAACACGCTTACGTAGAAGAGGGAACTGAATCACAGTCCTTCTCCTGCAGTCTCGGACATGAAAGAAAAGAATGTTGTCATCTTAGTGTCTGACGTATTCAGTCTTTAATGTATATGGCTCGAATCACTGATAACCTGATAGGCTCTGTCCACTGTTGTGTTACTTCTTGTCTTTCATGAATTCTTTTTAAATTCAAGGGGGCTCCAAATGAATTTGGTATTTGCAGTTGTTGAGATGCCGAGAAGTTTTTAACTGTATGCAATTGTTAAGGCTCCGTTGCATTGATCAAGGCATTTTTCACTGACTGCATAATGAGATTTGACTTTCTACTTTTCCTTGTTCTGCAATTGATATTTTCCCTCCTCGAAAGGAATTTAGATTAACAATAAACATGGGAATGGAATGACAAATATGTCTTATTTCTTGGATACTCTGCAGGGATCCCTTCACGCAAGATTTTGTGCAAGCAATACAGGCAGGAAGATGTACACAGGAAATAGTACCAGTGGTGGTAGTTATGTGGAGCCATTCTGTTTCATACTAGTTTAGATTGGGGATCTCTATTTCAACTCTCTTGACGTTACTGTTGTAAGATGCTAATTCAGAACAATTATGCCATATTTTACTCTCTGTAGATCCTAGAGTCAAACCTTTTCCATTGATAAAACCAACCACATCCCCTAATTCTCAGCTCAGTAGATATGCCTTCATAGTTGGAAATGAAATTGTCTAGGTTTTTAAAGTACATTTTCCTCACACTTAAAGACTGCCTAACAGGTTGTTTACGGAAAATCTGTTCCAGCTACAGAAGCAGAACAGAATAAGCTAGCTGTGTTTCTGGCTATAGGCATCAGAAAATCCAGTTAAAGAACTGGATTTTCTAGTTACTTATTCAATGTTTGTCTTTGCTACATTTAGCCACACTTTGCAAAATAATAGGTTCATGTACTCTCTCTGCCAACAATATTAATATTTCAACATTGCATAGCTAAAATAGACTTCTTTATTTGTTTCAGTATTAATTCTTTGTATGCAGGTAAATACTGTCCTTAGCTTTGTAGTACTCTCTTGAGTGCCTCTATTTTGGCTTGGTTCAGGTTTCGTCTCAGCTGAGTTGGTCAGTGGAGGGGATTTATGTGTTTGCTTTTCAATCATAGGCACATCACAATCACACCTTGGTTTACAAGCAAACTAGAGACTTGTCAAGTGGACAACGTGATAGTTCTCCTAAACTCAGATGAAGGACGTGTAACTGGAACAGACAATGACCAAGTTTGCACTTAAGTTACTCTTCAGAGCAAATTTACATGGTATGTGTGCCCCCATGATGATGAAAAAATATACTAACATTTCTTTCCTTGCCTGTAGTTCAGCTGGGCATTTTGCTGTGTAATCCTGTGATGTGTGGATGTGCTGCGTAGTTCTTTTAATGACTTTTAGTAGCATGAATATTTCCCAGGAGATCCCAAAGCTTTTCTTAAAACAGTTAAATGCTCATGCTAAATCCCACAGATATGCATAAGGCAAGGCTGTGAAAGGGCTATCCCAGGGCACGATCTGCAAGATAATGGCACTTCCCTTGACTCCTGTGAAACATCAATTGTATCATTCTACTTTCTTTATCCTTAACTGTGGTGCTAACCACTGAGCTTCTGCAACTAAATTTTTTCAACTTAGTGGTGCCCCCTTTCCCTTCCAATTCAGCCAGGTTGATCTGATGGTTTTGAAGCCTTTTCCATGCCAGGTTTCTGTGTGTCATTCAGATATGTCGAGTCCATCCCCTACAATGCAGGCTCATGAAACAGAGCACTCAAAGCGGTGCAGCAGCCCTGAGTAGCAGCGGAGCTTCGTAAATTAAGGAGTCCCGCCTTATTCAAATGTGGGAGCAAGATTAAGTTAGACATAGTGTATTCTAATGAAACTGTGCCTATCAGTCATTAGTGGTGGCATGGATGGTAGAGCTTACAGAGCAGCCGGACGCATTTGCAAATTCAGTAGGTAGTTGATTTCACTTGTACATCAGGAGATGGATGCCGGAGATCTGCATTTATTGCCTCCTTCCACAATGGTTTTGGATGATTTACCTTGTTAATTCTTTTTCGTGAAAATATTTTCCATCTCCTTTGATGGAAGAAGCTACCAGTGAAGAGTTCTCTGTGTATTAAAAGATTATTTCTAGTTCCCTGAGATTCCTGCCCATGTTCAGTGCAAATCAGTAAAGGCCAGGACACAGGTTGACATAATGAGAATAGAAGCAGCTGCAGCCCCACGTTTAGACTGGCTTGGCTATCGCCATCACTACATGGGTCTCCTGCATGAAGCAAGATGCAGGGAAACAGAGCAACACCGTGTGAAGGTACAAATGTCGTCTTCATTACTGGACCAGACTGACCGTGGAAATGGGCATGACTGATAAAAGTGGATGAGCCATGCTGTCAAAAAGAAAGAGTGTCTCTGGATTGCCTGGGGTCACGTGATGGGAAATTTAGTCCTATTTCCAGTTTCCATTTTAGACACTTTCCAGCATTGGAAATTTACTGCCATTATGTGACTCTTAAATTCCAAAATAATTTAGAACTGCCTTTGGGATCAAGATGTTCTTAGATTTCATTTTTTTTTCCTGGGATAAAAAATATTTAGCTTTTGAAGGAGCAATGCCAAGCTTGTACCTTTTATGAGTCAGTATATTTTTAGCTAAATCACAACAGCTATGCTATCCTTTTTTTTCTTTTTTTATCTTATGCCAAATACAGGATTTTTCCTTCAAAAAGAATTTTTGAATAAAAGCCATTTCCCTTTATCAGTAAGGAATTAAGCCACTGTGGGGATCCTTTGATTTCTTCAGTGTACTAAAGGTAGGGCACAGGGGATTTTTAATTTCATGGTTTGTTTGGTATTTCAGAGGCAGTGAGCACTAGTGGTTAGATCGGCTGATAGTGAATCAGAAATCACGACATGTTGTGTAGCTTTTGTCAAATCCTTTAAGTATTCTTTTACCTTATTAACCCCTTCTGAACAGGACATTATTTATACCCTACTTGAAAATGGGGATAAATCCTCACAGATGGCAAATTCGCTAAAACTCAGCAAAAGACTATATGTAACTTAAAGTACAAAAATGAAAGGGGATGGACAGTATTTCTTCATGGACTGGTGCTACTAAACCATTGCTCCAACTCCATCTTGTTCAAATCCACCCCAAGGACGGAGTGCTCTCTCTGAGGTTAACTGGGGACACTCCAACCAGGCAAGTACCTCCTCTTATAAGGAAAAGTGTCCTCTACAAAGTGTGACGCGTGGATAAAGGGATGTCCTGGGACTGTGTTGTACTGGCGTTTCCCATGTTGTGCTTGCTTGCAGATAGCTAGAAGAGGTCAGTTCCAGGCTGGCAATTTTCTCCTGTCCTAAAAATCATCTAAAAAGCCAACAGGCTTGTGATTGTTGGTTGTTTTGGGTTGGGTTCCCCCCCCCTGCCCCTTCCCCCAAAACCCCTCTCTATGGGTAGTAGAATTGGAAAGGAAAGAATTGGTGAATAAACATCAGTCACAAAAATCCCCTTCTTTCCGTACTTCTGCAGCCCTCTTTCTGGAGGCTTTTGCTACCCACGACTCTGAAGTTACAGGGACTATGGTTTCATCTCAGATGGAATTGTCTGTGATGCTATGGACTACTTTTAAAAACAATCTACTCTTCTCTGGGATGATCGTTCAAACTCCATCCTGACAGTGGTCTAGAGAAGGGAATAGTTAGATGCCATAAAAAGTATGAGTAGCACTAATCAAAAGAAGGGCAAAAATTTTGTGAAGAACTCTAAACTTATTCTGAGTTTGCAGAACCAGATTCTCGTGAAAATTTCTGAAAAATTTGGAGCAAAACAAATGCTACTTGAAAGGTTTTTATTTTCAGAAATAAGATGTGCTAAACACAATATAATAATATTAATTTGAAACCATGACTCTGAAAATGGTTTTAGCAAAAGGGTGTAGAAATCCTAATGAAAAGAAAAACGAGAAAAATATAAAATAGGGGCGGTTTCCCTGCAGAAAATCGCCGCCTTTTAACAGAAAACACTTTACCCATTCTGATGCATACACTTACATTTATAATTCAGAAATTGTTTAGGCTTTTATTGCACTACATATTCTAATGACCAATTGACATTTAACTACCTTGTGATTACTAATGCATTTAATGGAGCTTTCTATTCCTTCTTTACTTGAACAAAGGCATCCTGGATACAAGAACAAAGACATTTCATCTTTTTGCAACAGGTCTGGGTCTTCTTTCTGCTGTGTATTGAAAACCGCGTTTATTTACTGTTACTATGTGAAATGAAATACAGAATAAGTATTTATTAGGTTTTTTAAAAAGTAATTTGGAAACTTTTGCTGCTTCCACCAGCACTCAGGGGGTCTGATTTGAGTCTTTCACTGACTTCATGCTGCTGATTTCAGAAGAGTTGCTCCTCTTCCTGCTTACGTGTGAGGAAAATGAAGTTGTTCTTGCTTGTGCTGGAGAAGACATCTTTAGGTCTAGTCAATAATGCACCTTGCTTGTTCCCAGTTTGAACAAGGTCATTGAGGTGATGAAAGACGATGCTTCTAACCCATGGGTGCAGTGTCCTGTGCTGTGTGTCCAGGGTGCTTTGGGTGCATTTTGCTCTGGAGCTCTTCAGTGTAGCTGGTTGGGGATGGGGAATCACCCAGTGCTCTGAGAGGTTTGGTTACCTCCACATCAGCCTTCTTGGCTCTGACACAAGAGTAGCTATGCCAATGTTGGTCCCAGGCTTCAAACCCCCCTGCTGAAAAAGGAAGAACTTCAAGCTTGCAGATCCCCATGCATGTGGAGCCTCAAACCTGGGCTCCTGTACTGCAGGGTCTAACCTCCAGGCCATGCCTCTAGCAGTGTGATTGACACGTAGCTAATAGAGGATTATATCTTCAAAATGAGACTATGCAGTGGGAGCAGATGAGTGTTTAAATAACAAAGAGTCGCTTTTTATGCAAATGTCCAAAGCAATAAAGAACAAAGAGAGGATCTCATCCCTCTCCTAACCTCTGAGAGTCTGGGAAGTGTCAGCAAATTGCTCCTACATAGAAGGGGGAGGGGTTTGTTCTCTTTCTTGTCAGCCACTGTGTGTTCTGCAAGAAAAGCAGAGGAGAGATGGTGAACACAAACCTTCCCTGGGGTCTGGCTTGGACGGAGGAGAAGCAAAGTAGGAGACAAGGCTGGGGTGGGCAATCTAGTTCCTTCCAGCCTTCTCCCTCTCCCCCTTTCTTTTGTCAAAGCAGCACTTGATTTATTTGCTCACTTGCTGTCCTGGAGAAGGCTTGCTTGCCTCCAGAATTGGAAGACTGTGTAACTGCAGCAAGAAGCTTCCAAAATCCATAGCAATAACAGAAGAATGGGAAATAGAAAAATTGGATTAAAAGGCATCTTCCATTGTGTGAGAGCCCGTTCCCTCTCCATTAAATTGAAATAGCCACAGTGCAGAAGGAGGCTGAAAGCGTATGAGAACATCAGAACAGAGCACAAAACTCCATCAGCCGTCATGTCTTTGACAAAGACTTTTGTGAACTGTGTGACTGGCTTGTGCCTATACTCAGGGCACAGAGTTAATTACACCTGATGTAGTATCCAGGTCATCTTGAGTGGGAGGGTCTGTGATGGAAGAGCAATGAAAGCTGTCTGCAGACAAATTGGTTTATAAACCTGGAGCCCTCTCATTCTCTGAGGGGCACTGGCTCCCTCATTTCTTTTAGGACTGGTAGGAAATCAGACTCTGAAGTAGCTAAAGCCTGGGCTATTGCTGAAGATTTGAGCCAGGATCCATGCATGTGAAAAATCTTTGTCTCAGCTGGTAATGTGCTGCTGAACCCCCTTCTCCCTCTCAGCATCCCTTCCTTCACCTCTGGTGGGAGGAATTTTGTTCTAGACTCTGCTCTGTCTGTAGCCACTGGGTTTGAGGAAGAAGGGCTGAAGGGTCAGAATAAAAACACAAAGCAACAGCAAAACTTTCTCCACCTGACCTCTGGGCATCACTGGTTTGGCACTGTTATTCCTCAAGGAAGTTTTTATTCTAGCAAAGGACAGTGCTGTGAGTCACTGCTCCTCCCACACTGCTGCCCTTCATTGGAAAACTCCCCGTACCTCCACCTGATAGAAAATCTTATCTGGCTTGACAAAGGCTGATTTATTTACCAGCTACAAACCCAACATCAACAATTCTGTTGATGGGGGAGGAGAAGATCATGCACGAGGAAGGTGATAATCTAGAAAGGTGTTTTTCTGCATAGAGAATTTTGATTTTCGGAAAGGAGCAGGAAGAAGTTACTTTCATGGTCACAGAGAAAAGTCTTGTGAACAGGCTGTTGGAATTTGCAGGATTCTTCAAGTGCTTTCATATTGCAAATTTTCTGCATACTGGTGGTGGGAAATGGTCCCTGCTCAAAGGTGTGTACCAAAACTGCAATAATGTGGGGTTTTTTTGGAGTGGACATTCTTATTTACTGTCTGCTTGTAAAGTCTCTAGCACAATGGGATATACACAATAGCCGACACGAAGATGTTATCTCTGTAAATATTCTTGCCGTTCTGCATGCATGCACTTGAAATGTTGCTGGGGTGGGGGGCAGAAATCAATCAGTCAGAGCTTCAGTAAAATCCATAGGCGGAGAGCTTCAGTGCTGCCAGTTCCCATGGGCATCCAAATCCCCTAGGCATCATTGATAATCTCAGTTTGTAATTATTATCAGTAAACATTTGCTGTTGGGAGCAGGTGAGTGCGGCTAGAAGGAACTGGCATATATCCAAGGAATTTATATGCCACCTTATTATCATAGTAACTGTATCAGGGAATAGGTGGTGTGTTTTCTTACTGCGTTTCACAGCTTCGGTGACTGACACACAGAAAAGCCCATAGTCTAACCAGAAATCTCTGTCCATTTGGGAATTTGAATAGAAATGTCCCATATTCCAGACCAGTACCCTAACACACATCTTTCCTCTTTGTTGTCATGCATCGAGGATGAGGTGGATGATTTCAGTATATCTTTTTCATGAGGAGAGTTGACATTTTATTATTTTTCTCAAATTCCTATGAAACAATGTTTGAAATTTTTCCTTCTAGAAAATTAGGCATTTTGGAGTTTATTTATTATTTTTTTTTATATAAACAAGTTTTTATGTTACTGCACACTATTTTCAAGTGTGAATTTGTTTTATTGTAATTTTGATTTACAAAAAGCCAGTATTTCAATCCAACCTCATGTTTTGTCCCAAATTATCATCTTCAACAAAAGTTTTATTTGTAATTGATCTCACGATACGTCCATGTGAAAATAGAAAAGTGGAAGTAATATAAATGAGTGAAATGTCAGCATTCCAAAATAAAATAAAAAAAAATCCCAAAGCACAAACTCCAAAAAGGTCCAGTGTTTTTTTCATTGAAACTGATATAATATTACTGAAACATAGAAATCAGTTTTGTGCAAATAGCTTTCCCAAAGTGAATCTGTTGAGATGAAAAGGTTGCAGTCGATGTTGTCTGAGACCAGCTAGAACTCCCACAAGGTACATATAAAAAAGTAGCAGTAATATTTTTATAGCAATAACCAGAAATTCCCATACAAAGCTGTTGGTATGCAAAGTTTTGAAACAGAGCAAAGATCAATATAAACAAGAAAACTGGTATTAGTACTTTTCTTTACCTTGTTCTGCCATCCTCTTGCCTTGTGAACCACTTTCATGAAACCTCATCCCTTCTGTTTTTGCAGCAATGAACCTGGTAGGAAAATCAAATGAAGATTAATTTAATGTAACATGGGTAATTGTGTCCCACTTCGATTCCTCCACTGTTCTCAGCTTCGCGGTATCCGAGTGCCTTCCAGGAGTGCAGTGAACAGTGTGACTCGCATCTGGCACATGTTTGTTCTCTCATTCCCTCCTCGGGGGAAATCATTTTCAGTTGAGTGATTTGGTTAGGAATTCTTTTTAAATATGAGCATGCAGGATGCTAAATATTTGCTAGAAAAAGCCCAGGCCAAATAAATTCCTCCTAGAATGGAGGAAAATGAAGTTTGTGAGGATTATTATGTCTCATGAGAGTTAATACCGTAGTGATTGGGCAGAGCAGAGGAAAGTTGTTACCTACACACACGAGATGTAGTGTTGCTGACCACAGCTGCAGCAATCACTTCAGGAGGCTGTTAGGTAGTGTGGGTGTGTGTCATTGAATTTGAAGGTAAGGACTAAGACCCAGAGACTGACCTGTGCCATCAGAGAGTGGAGACCTTGGATGTACTTGTGATGGCCCGGCACTATCGACAGGAGCTGCTGCAGGGGGTTGTGATGCTTCAGTCATGATGGCAACCAAGAACAATCCACCAGTCCTTTGCTGTCCTTGGAAGTCTTTAAGCTTCCTGCTGCCCATCTCGAGTCCTCGTGTCCCCTGTACTCTGCCTTGCTGCATCATTACTTCCCAGTGGCATCAGGCCATTACAGCAAGTGGTTGGCAATTTTTTGTGTTAAAATCTTTTGACCATGCTTTGAGCTCTGCCATTGTTTCAGGTCTTCCATGAACCATCTCCACACTGGGCCCGCAGATACAAGTGGTTTTTTTTAGAGTAATCCAAATCCTGGAATTAATGAGGTGCAGATATTAGGATCTATTAATCTGATTTAAGATCCACTTACCTCTATTAGCCTAGTGGTCCCTACAATGGCATTGAATAGCTCTATTTACTAAAGCTGTGTTTAGCTCGTAGGAAACACTGGGCTTAAGGACTTGAGGGGAATTTCGGCTGGTTTTAGATGCCCTTAGTACAATTAGCATGTTGTTAAAACAAGAACATCCCAAACCCCACTCCCCTTGCCCCCAGCAATTTAATTGGAATTACAGGTGAATTACAATTATCCTGTAATTCCTCAACTTTCCCTTAAGATGTTGAACTGAGGCCTTATTCTGCTCTCACTGAATTAAATTCGTATCTACGCAAAGAATTTTACTCCTATTAAAAGGAAAGCCTGTTCCACCCAGAGATTTTGATGGTATATTTCAAAAAAAGGATGAAAAAATAATAAAAAATATAATTCTTTTTTATTTTAAAAAACGCATGATATGTTTAAATGAAATGTTTTCTCCTTACTTGTCATGAGTAGAAGAGCTCTGAAGCCTCCCTGGCTGGGAGGCTAATGTCACCTGTGGACCCTCGCAGAAGAGTCAGGTTCCAGATAATTATATCCTCAAACTGTTCCCAAGTTATCCAACACGGAAAGTAAAAACAGGACTTATTCCTCCCGAAATGTTGTGTCTCGAGGGTGTTCCAGGGTAACGAACATGGTGTGTTTATTGCCCTGTGCAGATTTATTTTTTTTGTGTTACCATATGTAGAGTTTTGTTCCTGACAGCTGTTGGCAACTGTCTCCCTTCCAGGGGGCGGGAGGAGTCCTCGGCTCTCCTGTGGGACTCCCATTTGTCCTCAGTGTGTCGTATCTCTGCCTCACTGATTCTGCACTTGTCCAGAGGCAGAGCCTGCTTGGGAAGAGTTTTCCTGTCTCCTTTCCATGCTTTCTAGGGAGGAAGCAAGGGAGTACAAGGGGGCACACAAATACAAGATATGATGCTGAGCATTGCTCTGTGCCTCAGCATCCCTAGCTGTAAAATGGGAAAAATATGTCTTTCTCTGAACTTTGGTGGGGTGCAATTTGTGACTGTTCACAAGGGCAGAAGCTGCTGTAGAAATGGAATTTTTTTTGAGTGTTCAGTTAATTAGTCACTTTAAGAATTACCACTGCACTGAGCTGGGTTTCGCTCCACACCTGGCTTTTTGTCCCTTATTCCTATGCAAACTTGGTTTCCCCATCAGCAAAACTTTTACAGGCACTTTAAACACTGTTTTCTTACACACTAGTGTTTTGAGGGTAGAAGTTGAGGAAATTGTTTCTGACAAAGTAAATACTTTGGTCTGTTATAAGAATTATGGGTTGGGTTAGTTAAACATTCACGTGTAGTAGAGGTTTTTGTGGCTTGGGTAGTGCGTGTGGTCATTGCTGTTTATTTAGGCTACAAAACAGATTGTGGTGATAATGTTTACTGGCTTCTAAATAAACTCATATACAGTTGACCCTCTTAACGGTACAAGTTCTTCTCCAGGAAGCTTTTACCTGGACAGTGCGTCCTTCTGTAACAGCACAAATAATTAAATTCAGCAAATTTGGGGGTAAAAATATAATCAAAATGAAGAAGGTGAGCTCTTTCTTACGTGGTCTTCTTGCCTTTCCTTATTCACCATCTGCTAGCTGCTGTTGTTCTGATCATCCGTCTGGCTCTTTGTACCGTTCTGCCTCTGGTCCAGAGAGCTGCTCTCGGTTCCCAGGAGGGCTCTAGGCTCTGAAGCACTGCTTGAAACTGCTGTGCTGGTTGAGTTGTTGTTCGTGGCATTGCTAAAATGAAGCCTCTGGTGCCTCCTTGTAGGGGAATGAAAGGTCACAGGGAGTTCTTGGGAAGGGACGAGTAGCACAAAGGGCCGATACTGCTGTCCTTGCTTGGTTCTGTGAAACATCGGACACCTGGCTTTAAAGTGATCTCGATTTCTGGGGTCTTTGCCCTAAACCAGTCTCTGTTCCCATCAGATACAAAGTGGACAAGTCATGGTTATACATAAGATTCTGGCTGACGCTGTTTCTTGTATGGCTGAGTCGTTTCCAAGCACAGGAGAAAGTGCTACTCCCTTTCTTTTGCTCTGTGACTTTCACGCGTTCACACGGACACCTCTGTTCTTTACCAAGCTTTTCCAGCAGCTGAAAATAGGCTAGAGGGGAAACAAAAACCAGGAGCTTAACCTCAAATGCCCTGTCAATATGATACTTTTTGATAAAAGCTCTTATAGATGTTATGTACAATAATCTATCTTTCTTCAGGCTATTGACTTTCCTATAAAGAGCAATGCAGAGCAGTGTCCTTCCTTCAGAAATCTCAGAGGCAGTTTAAACACCACCCCCTGGGAGGACCTTGTTCTCATCTAAGCGTGATGGTTTTCTGACTAATTTAAATTTGTCCTTATTCAGCTTCATTGTTGTCAGGGCTGCTACTCAAAATAGAACTTTTCCATAGGTGAAAGTCTCTAAATGGTGAACTGGCAAGAGGCAGACTTATGCCAGATTTTTAAAAATTATCACTCTATTTAAAATACCACTTTAAAAATTAATATAGGTTAATTTCAAGATGATCTTTCTATATGAAGTGCTTTTTAGGCAAGGAGTTTCTTTTCTGCTTATGCTCTTCCCCCTCTTTCTGTATCATCCTGTGGAAGCAACCCTTCAAAATTGGCTGGATAATATGCAGGCTTTAACTCTGCTTTCAGGTTCACAGGTATCTTCAGTGCTGAGGTCGTGGTAGCCTCTCTGTAAGGGATTGGAAAGTAGTTTATGACAGTTTAATGTGATTAATTTTTTTTTGGTCAATAATTTTTTCAAGGATGGTTTCACAATTTTCTGGTATTTTCTTTATAGAGATCTTTCCCTTTGTTTTGTCCTTTGTGAAGTTTATGATGTGCTGTACTAGAAAACGCGATGTTTTGCAGAGAGGCTGATTTGATTAGATTCTAAATGTTTCTCTACTTCTTTTGACACTGAACCTGTCAAAAAAATGTTTGGGGTGTTAGGAGAAGAGAGGTTATTTTCCTTGCACAGCAAAGATGGTATCTTGAGTGAATTCTGGGATCCCCTGTGAGCCCTTCTGGGGCCCAGGGCACGGTGGCTTTCCTAGTCCTGTTACTCTCCTTACAGTTTGCTACCGCTTTTCAGTTGTTGCTCAGCTTGCCTCACTGGTGACATCATATCCAGTCGCTGATGAGCTGAGTGTGAAGTCAAGGGGAAAAGAATACAACTTGAATACATTGTATGATCTGGTTAAGCTGTCCCCAGATAGCAAAGCTCTTATTTTCCTCCCTGCTAAAAGGCAGGAGGATGGAAGACAGAAGAAGCAGTGATATCTGCAAAGCTGAGTGGTTTTCCAAAGGATTCTGTGAGAGATCAGCTGCTTTGGGTAAAGAAAGCAGAAGCTGAGAACAATTTTGCTGTAAAACTGACTTAGTTCTGAGCACTACCATGAAAAATTGTGATGTACTGTGATAAAAATTGTCATGTTTATTTCTCAACATGCTTGAATAGTAATGCACTGTTGTCTGTCCAGTCTCTGTTGGCTCTGGGTTTTTTGCATCATCCTTCCCTTATTAGTACATAACCTACAACACCCATGCAACTTTTCTGAAACAAACTGGGGATTAGCCTGGCCCAGAGAGCATCTGGATCCGTAATGATGTGCACTGTACAGTGAGAAGATGTTAGGAGCTGTCCTTCTGATGTGTTGGTTGCCCAGGGAAACGGTTGAGTCACCATCCCTGGAAGTATTTAGAAGATGTATAGATGTGGCACTTAGGGGCATGGTTTAGTGGTGGACTTGGGCAGGTTAAGTTTACGGTTGAACTTGATGATCTTAAAGGTGTTTTTCAACCTAAATGATTCTATGATTGGTGTCCTGGTCTTGGTTTAAAACTCTGACTAAGCTTGACGTGTGGGTCCAGCCTCCCTTTTTTGTTGTAGATTCTTGGGTGTCTAATCAGGACTGAACCTGCACTGTACTTTCTTTTCAGTGAGAGTATTAATGAAGTCTCTCTTCTCCCTGGCCTCCAGTTCTAGTGGGACCAGTCAGATTTGGGTATCTTTGATATTCCCCTCCCCTTTTCAAATATGGTTTAAATTATCCAAAAGAATTTAAGAGGGATTACTAATCTATATGTGCTCAGCTGCTGGCTTCACTAGAAAGCTGGACTAAAAATATACGAAGATGCAAGTTCACTTGCTCAGCTGACACCTTGTCTTGTACCTGTGAATATGCTGTGTGGTTATTTAAATGAAAATGTCCTCCTCTTGTTTTCTAGGACCTGCATCCTTCTACTCTTACTGGTGCTGTTGACCTGGGTCCCTTGCGTCCTCTGCTCTCTACCAAGGTGCAAAATTTGACTTCTCTACTGCTTCCGATCACAGCCTTCTCCTGTCCATGGGATGCTCCCTCCAGTCTTGTCTGGTAAGCCTCCTTCCTTTCAGATTCAAATCCTTCTTAAAAAGTCATAATACCTCTGAAAGCAGATAGGTAAATCCCAGGGAAATCCACATTGGAAACGGTAAAACAAAATGTTTTTTTGCTTGTTCAACACTTTCTTCATTGAATTGAAGGGAAAAAGTAAAGAGGAAAAGAATTTTTAGCTTCTTGTGTGTAAAGCTTGAAACAAGCTGAGATGCCTAACGTCAGTGCATTAAAAATGTGGACTAAAGCTCTAAAGAGCTTGATTAAAATCCAGTGACACTACTCTGTGTGAAAGATCACAGCGAACGTGTGAATTGCTTGCAAATCACCTTGTTCCTCTGATGTCCTGGCAAGGCAGCAACGAGCTCTGCCCTGGTGCAATATCTGGAAGAGTCCTGGATGGCCAGAAGGAGTCCTGAAGTGATGGTTCCCTCCCTCCCTTATGTTTTTTCATAAGGGCCACCACAGATGCTCACCCAGCAAAGTGCACATAGGCTTTTGACTGGAGACAATTTCTTCTTAGATCTGGATGTATTAATATTGGATTGCTAAGTAAGGAGAATGTAATGTGCTTGTTGTCTGGGATCAGTGTTTGTTTTCAGCACATTTCCTGTATGTATGATACCCACAGCTGTAGAGAGCTACAAATGGGAACTGTCTGGGCAGCTGCTATTGAGCTTATATAGCTATCATAACTACATATTCTTTACATAACTTTGGCATGTTCTACCAAATATGCCAAACTGTCAGCATTAAATAACACTCTGGGCCACCTCTCAGAGGGCCCAGCAATTCCTTTTGGTTTAGAGGGTATCTGAGAGGCTACTGGTTTTGCCCTGGTAATTTCTGAAGATGAGAGTTTTGTTTAGAAATTCTCAGCAACATCTGGAACTCTCTTACATTCAGCTGAAGTGGGAATGTTATTAACCTTGAATGAGCAGAGTTTGCTTTTTAAAAAATGAATCAAAAGAACATGTTTTGATACATTAAAAAATGCATGTCATAAAACTGCTGTTTCTGTGCCTGCCAAAGCCAAGAATTGTTCAGGCGTGGGAAAGAGCAAAGAGAGAAAAACAATAAAAACTATCCAAGCCTAAAGGAAATATTAGGAAAGGAGATGAAAGACAACCACCTGGGATGCTCATGAAACAACGGGTTTTAATCCCCTGCTGGTGCTACATGTTTCCTTAGAAAGGGAACTTATAGATAAAGGAAAGATTCCACGGATAACGTGCTTGGTCACTGTTTGTAACCCTCAGCTTGGGGCCAAAGGCTCTTCTTACAGGCAAGAAATAGCACTTTCTTGCAGATAGCAGGAATTCCCCTATTTCATGCATCTCCTCTGCAGATCTGCTAGTGCTTTAGTGAAGGAGTATTGGCCTCCAATTTTACATAGATGAGGCAGCAACGATCACAGACAAACACGCACAAGGATGTAGTGCAATGGACTTGGGAACTGCTTAGTTTTTGGAAAAATGTTATAGCTGAGAGAAATTTGTAACTGATGGGAAAGAATGGAAAGAGTTTGGAAATGGTAGCACCAGCTTCGTAGTGCTAAGATAAAGTTTGCAGTACAGGGGGCTTCTGAAAGTCTTCAGGATTACAACATTTGTCCTTATGCAGTGGCATGAGAGTTTGGATGGTGGCTAGGATGCCATCTGCAAATGTCTGACAAAACTCCCAAACACTTTGGAGAATAGATGTTGCTCTCCCCCTGCTCCCTGATGACAGTTCTAGCCAAGTGGGAACGGAGGAATTTTACACAAGGCTGTGGGCTACAAGCAGAGAGTTAACATTGTCTGCCTTCAAAGCCAGGGGTGTAATCTCTAAAATAAATTTACATGATTTATCACATCTAGGAAGACTGGTGAAATGACCAGGAAAAACTAGAGGAGAGGGGAGGCAAGAGGATAGTCATTGGACTGGAGAGGTTTTCTCTTACCAGTGGTAAAATGCACAACTCAAACCACTGAAATGTGATTAGTACTGGGTCCCCAAAGCAAATTGTTCTGAAACACAGGGGTGTTTAATATATTACTATCAAAATGCAATATCTCAGGACAGCAAACCATCTGTTATCACGGAGGAATCAGATGGAAAGTGCATTAGAAGTTGGAATTTGTCCCCACTGGGAGAACTGCACTGAGTCATGGTGATGTATGGGATCTGTGCAAAGGGAAGAGAGAAAATATTTTTCCCTATGATTTATCTATTGTATATTCACTGCCACTTTCCACAGCTTTTCTATTCTGTTGGCTGCAGACAACAGCAAAGAGAGGTTCCCCCTAGCTCCTTTGCAGTCTGATTATACTGGGGTGTAGTGTGGAGGAGCTCTGTTAGGACGGTGGAAATATATTTGAAAAGAAAGGAGAAACTAATATGAAAGAAAAGGTCCAACAGAAGCTGACCTAGGAGAAGAAATGGCAGATTTTTAATGCATTTTGTTCACTTGATGCCTCAGCGTATAAAGTTGATACATAGAGGGATGGTTTGGTTAAGCACCTTATGTATGTTGCTTCTTCACAGCCAGCTTTCAGGGCATCCCATAAAGGCATTGTGCAAATGCAAATCTATGGAGATCTAATGGGGAATTTGGGCTATGCAAGACCAGGCTGCTTTTGGAACAGCGAGGATCTACAACCAGGCACAGTCCGTAGGTCACAGAGATCTGATGCCACATTTATGTCTGTATAGCTAAGATAATAACTAGACCCAGAACAGTTCAGTAAAACTAGTTTCCAGCACCAACAAATTCATAGGATAAGGCAGAGCCAGAAAATACTTTACCCTTTGCTCCCAACATGTTGCTGTCTAGTGGCAAAGTAGAGAGAGAATTTCTTCTCGCTGTCTCTGGACCCTGAAGCACGATGGTGCATGATGAGGCTTTTCCTTCCTGCAACTGCTGAACCTTTGATGCTCACAATAAAATTCATCCTGTCTTTCCTTCTGTGACCCCCTACACCACCACTTTCCACTGCTACTTAGCTATAGAGGCAGTTTGTCTTCATCCAGCTATACGCCTCTGATTTTACTTTGCTGATTCTTAAGTAACATCTACAGCTAAGACAGGAATAAAGCCACAACCTCAAAACTCACCCCACACACTTTGCAGAGGGAATGATTAAAACTTTCTTGTTATCTCTAGGAAATCTAGGTACCTCCTAAGAAAGAGCTATGAAATAGTTTCCCCTGTTAACTGCTGGGATCTTCTTAGGAATCCTATCATATTTCATTTTTATTATCTGCTACTAGAACTACCCAGGTGGCATATTGGAGAACACTTGTCAAAAAATGTAGCATTGTTCTTTTATCAGGAATAAATGAAATTTATCTCATAACGGAATCACTCCTCCTGAAATTACTATAGATCCAGGCAAAGAGGAATCGAAGATAATGTATTTTCTTCATTTATTGCATTAGCATTCATCATCTTTCCTTGTATTTTTCCATCTTTTTTTTAATAAAACCCCCAGGCATTTAAAGACTAATAAAGACCATATTGGGGTGGGTTTATTTTTCATTTTCTCTGAGTTTTGCGGGTTAACTGAAGTTGGCATGTGGCCAGCCTAACACCCGCATAGTATCTCTTGCAGCCTGTTGGTGGGGTGCTGCTCCAAGGAGACACCTCATTAAATTCGTGTCGGCAAATGTTTGTCACCTTCTCAGGAGCTCTGCAGTGATTAAAGGTGGGATTTTCCTCACCTAACTTCAGCTTTCTGAGCACATTTGAGCCAGTTCCGGGATCCACTCTAACAGGCGCTTTCACAGGTAGCCAGGATTACTTGCCTTCTGATGTGTCTTTCTCTCTTTCTACTGTTGAGAGAGCCTACATGACAAACCTAGGTTACATACCTCATTTTTTGATGCTTAAAATGAGATGAATTCTATCCTCCAATTCCTTCAAAGCTATTTGCTTGATTTTTCTTCCCTGGCTGCCTCTGGCAAGAGGCTATTTCAGATCAGTTCTCCCCTGCATGAGGAGATTCTCACTCAATTCCTCCAAGGCTTGACCTTTCCAGAGCTTTTTCATTTATGCCACCTGCCCACATTTGACACAGCCTTAAAGAGTTCTGTACCGTCTCATGAATTCTCTTTAGAGTTGTGTGACTCAGTCACCTCTGAGTTTCCTCTCTCCCGACAAATACAGGTCATGTTTGCCCAGTGCTTCTGTGTGAGGTGCCAAGCTGCTGAATCAGTCTTGTATTGCCTAAACTCCTTCCTCACAACAACATCTTCAGTGCCAAACTGCTACTTGTGTAGAGTGTGAGTGAGGGAGAGGAAGGACACAGGGAAACTCTTTTTCCTTGGCTAGGACACGCGTACTGGAAGAGCCCTGGTGCAGCTGAACATCTCCAGAGAGATGCAAGGCGGCCGCCGGTTGCTGAAGGCAGTACAGTAGCTCCACGAAGGGGGGTTGTACCAAGATTTATACATTGGGAAGTTCTGGGAAAATGGAAGGGTTTGATTGTTCTCTGGGTTTTTTTTCTCCGATAAACTTTTGGGAACCCCAGGCACACTGGAAAGGAGTTTGGAAGGTTAGAGAGCAGCTTCCAGGCCACATACACCTATTCCCCTCTTCTTTATTTCTTTTCCTACCCACTTAACTCTGAAATTCACTTTCCTATTATCAGGGTTGTTTCTTTAGCTGGAAATCAGAATGCTGTGGAGGGAAAGGCCATAGAAGCAGAGCATGGTTCAATGTTACCTGAATGGCACTGTGATAATATGTGCTATCGTTTTTCCAGTTTGGGGTTGGTTTTGCATAATCACTTATCCAGCGCTGTACCTTTGCAGAAAGTGGAACACCTTGATGACAGTCTCAGTTTACTGCTCACTTAAATATAATCCTGTGCCTTTACATGTTCTCAGGAGCTTTTAGTTTAGGTACACACTGAGCCTTGGGACAACAGTGTAAGGAAAGCTGGCATGAAAGAAGTAAAGAGATATTTTTTTTTGGAGAAAAGGAACTAATGAAGACATTGGGGAGAGTAGAAGCTGATTAGCATCCTGGGCTTGCTCAGGCGCATAGAGAGAAAGTAGTCTTTCCTCTGGTATGAGGGATGGGGTAGGCCCATCATGCCCCACATCAGCTTGTCCTGTCACTGTCCCTGAGGCTACTGGGCTGAGGTCTGCAGTGCAGCCACCTCATTAGCTCTGTCTCTGCTGCTGGAGGAATCATAGGATGTGTCTGCCAGAGCTGGGTGATCTTGCCCTGAGAGGGGAAAAATATCCACTGTGAACCTCAGCCAGAGCATCACTGATCTGGAAGAACAACTTTCAGGAAGCAGGTGAATGAATGATTTATCACAAGGCAGTTTTGACCCTTGTCAGGGTCTTATTAATCACCTTCTTTCTTTAAGGCTGACTGTGCGTAGCGTTGAGAGACTGCTCACAAGGCATTGATATACGTTTTTCCCATCTTACTCTCCATTACCTGAGCCATAGTGAGAGAGTTTCAGTCTTTGAAAACATATCAGGGAAAGCCTGAGAGGAAAGGAAATATGCAGTCAGAAAGATGGTGTGTTCTGGTGTGCAGTGTGGGCTAGGTGGTTTGTGCCAGTTAATGGAAATTATTTATTTGGACTCTGTTTTATTTACTTATGGGGCTGATGCAGCTGTGGAGAGTCTGCTGGTCCCTCACCAGCAAGGGATCAGTATGTAGACAAGTTCTGGTTAGTTCCCATAGAAAGAGGTAAAACACAATAGTTTTTAGTTGGAGGAGTCATTAGCTGCTGCTGCCCACGGATAGGAGAGATTCCCTACTCCTTGGAAACTTCACATCGAAAGTCGATGTCTCACACCCCAGATTGAGCCCACCAAACTTTGGTCCTGAAGCATCTATGTTAGCCTCCAAACAACCTTTGCTTTCAGTCTGGAGGGTGTGAAAGGCATCTGCACAGGGCTGAGACCTCAAGTGGAGTGAATCACCCTTTGGAGACATCTTTTTGCCCCAGTGAGGGCCCAGGGTGACTAGTTACTATTTCTAATCTCAGCAGCCCAGTTAAAGGCCTCCAGCCCTGTGGGGTAAAGCTGTGTCTGGTCTCCCAGTTAAACTGCCAGTGTTTAATGGAGCATGGCTCATTTAAAATGAGCCTTTTACTGCCCCGGGCAGGAAGAGGGAACCTTGTAATTTCCACCTGGAGAGGGAGGTGTTCCTTGTCCTGTGTTATCAGGGTGACAGCACCCTCTGTACGGTAAGAGCTTTAACTTCATGGTGGGAAAGTAAGAAAACACTACATTTTGTCTAAAGGAAAGCTTTGAATCTGCCAAATACTTGAGAGGGAGCAAAACTTGCAAAGGGCCTGGAATGGGGCTGATTTACAACTGCTTTGTGGGCGTAATTTTCTCTGCTTACTGGTCCTGAGCTTTATTTACTTTGGGAGAATACCACTGTGCGTGTTTCTGTGTGACATTTACAGTTTTCCTCATGCAAATTGGCCCAGCGGCAGCGCAGGGACAGCAGACCATGAACTTTTAAGGGCTGGCAGGGAGAGTGTGCAGAGAGGTCAATACGGGGGTGTGATTTCTCCTCCCTGCAAGGAGGGAACTGGATCAGTTGCTGTGGAAGGATGCTCTGGAGAGCTGATGCAGAATTGTGTTCTTTTTGCTTCAGTTGCCCTTTTTCTCAGCAAAATCAAACTAGTATTTTAGGACCATGCTGCCCATTTTCAAGCCTCGAGGCATTTTTTTTCACTGAATGATGCTATTTAGTTTATTATTTATTTGTCTGGTTATTTTTAAGAAAAGTTGGGAGAATATATATTGTTCCTCCCTCCTTCTTCCCCAGGCCCTTTCACAAATTTGAAAATCATCAGATATAATTTTGTTTAAAAGAAGAAAGGAGAGAAAACTCATTTTGGAGCAAAATTTGACTGTCTATCTAAATCCAAAATATTTTGGAAAGAGTGAAAATGAGGTTCTATAATTGGAATTGATTTTTAAGGTTCACCATGGAGTTTGCTTTCAAGTCCCTATGGCAGTGCAGGGAAAGAAGATGCAAAATAAGAATGAAGATAGAATGATAATTGGGCACTGTAGAGCCTGGTGGGTGGCTGCAGTGGCGTTATAAGCAGCAAACCCATGGTGTGGCTGCATGGTGCAGCGTAAGGTGAGATGCTGCAATTGTCTGAAGAGATGGAGGTGCTCGTTCCGCTAATGTCTTGGAGTAAGGTAAACTATGCAGCAAGAGCTGGCACAGCTTTTGTATTTGGCTAGATATGGCACTGATTTATATCAGGAAGGAGTTTCATGCAGCGGGGCACTGTAGGGAGACAGTTGCTTATGATTTACTCGTTGTGCCAAACCTGCTTTGAGTTTTATTTTTAAAAATCCTGTGTAGTCTCTTTTTCCTGCCTCCCTCTCCTGCACTGAGCAGCACTAAACGCTGTTTGCCACTGAGGACATTTAAACTAATTTTTCAAAAGTGCTGATGAAGCAGGACACACTTTTATTGCTGTCATAATATCTCTCAGGCTTGCTTCCTTGATTGCGTTTGTAAAACACCGACCTTAATAAGTTCAAACCCCGAGGAACGGATGGTGCAGACGGTAGCCCCTGAACGACAGCCCATCTGCTTGCGTGTCTTGCAGGCCAAAATGACTTCATTACACGGCAGTACTGAGCCGAGCGCGCAGGCTGGCAGGGAAGCTCAGCTTTGCTGTATCTACCGCTACGCTGCTGCCCCGTTTGATCCCATGGTGCGTGCCAAGGTAATTGGCACGCGAGTTCTCTTCCTCCTGCTGGGAGACTCTTTCATTACGCAGCATGTTTCCTGCAAGCAGGGAAACATGTGCTTCACATGTCAGCGTATTTGCACGCTGGTGTAGGACAGAGCCGGACAACTGCCTCCTGATGAAGGGTGCACAGAGCCAGCTAAAAATTTTAGACAGCAAGAGAAGAAGGGGGGCAGGGCATGGTGAATACTGTAATGCAAGGAGACTGCTATTCCTGAAGCCCATCTTTACCTCCCTAGGAAGCTTTAAAAAGACTTTTCAGCTAAATGCCCTCAGTCCTACCAAAAGCTAGAAGTTTGGGGACCCCACTCCGGACCCAGTAATCATACACCATGAGCCTGGAAGACTCCTGATGTGTGTAGATCGACATCCACGTGTTACCCAACAGTGAATGCACCCATGTCCTGGTATCCAGCCATCCATGCTGCCAGCAGCTGGGAACAGACAGCTGATCCCCACCCAGAGCAGTCCAAATCAGAAGGACCATCAGGTCTGTCCCTTCAAAAGAGGAGACAATTCTGTAGTCAGGCTTGAAATTATAGCATTTAGCCTACTGTCACAGGCAAGAGATATGTCTCTTCCCTCAGCTGAAAAGGGCTGGAGCCAAGTTCTCAGTGTACTTTGATGTCCTTTTCAAGTCTGCAAACATGCCTCAGCTTGAGCCTGTGGCACCTGCGAGTCTAAGCCTGTCTGCAGCTCCGTTACTGTCTTCTGGGTTTGACCTGCAGGTACGGTGCTTCTGACTTCTTTGGCTCTCCTGAAATGATGTGGTCTGTTTGTCCCCAAATGCATCTGTTTTACCATCTTCCACCCTGGATGCCTCTTGTCCTCACAGTCCTGCCATTGCATCTATCTCCCAGCCAAAAACCTTCTCTGGAAGCAGGGATCCCTCTGACCAGGCTGCTGGAGTGGTTCATCTCGGTTCTCAGCTGCCGCAGCCTCCCTGTGCACATTTACCATGGCAGCACACTCTCCACAGCCAGAGGCCCTACTATTTCGGTCCTGGCCTCGGTCTGGGAAGACTGCGGTGGCAGATTATGTTGTGATTCTATAATAATGCTGAAAGGTTGGGTGTGCACGGAGCTGTGTATACTCATAGCTGACTTAACAGTAGCTAATTAATTTTCCCAGCATTGTGATTCACTGGGGCAGCATTTTCTCCATCTGTGGCTAAAACCCTCTCTCCAAAGCTTTGTCCTGTTGAAGTCACCGACACAGGATTATATCAGACACATGTGTTCTCACCCTGTGCTTACACCCTCTAGTCGCTGCTTCCTGTACCTTTGTATACTTTTTGGGTAAAAATGAATATGGAAATTACCTCTGAATGAAAATAATTGGCTCTACTAAGTCTTGCTGAGTTTTCTGTGTGAAATATTTCCTGGCTTATGCACTGCCTCTCCCTCTCGCTGCATCCTGGTTAGGATGTTGTGCCTATAAATCATGTCTGGGTCTGAGAATCAGACTGGGTACTGGATCCTGTTGGGGAATCAGTAGCTGGGGATAGCGATTGAAGCTCTTTGGCAATTTGCTTTCAAATATCTTGTCAACAGGAGTAATTTAGATCTAGTGAAATAGATGTAGAGGACAGAGGAGGTCATCTCTCAGGCCAGAAAAGGACGCTTATGTCATTTACTCAACACTGGTTTTAAGACAATCCAGTTGTCCCAGAACAGAAAATCCTGTGGGTTTATTCTCCCTTCTCTTTCTTTGATGTTGGCACTCACTTGGGAAACGGGCTGCTAGAGGTGTTAAGCCCTATCTGAGCTCTCAGGCTAAGTGGGGCTCTGTTGGGGCTAAATAAGTGAGGATAAAAACCCCTAGTAGCACAGAGCATCTTTCTTTGCCATTGAAAAACCAGCAAGACAATAAAAACCATCTATTTGTTTGCAGACTCAGTGCACTATTTGCACGTGACTCTTTGTGTGAAATACTTTAAGGTGCCTCTAGAGGTTGAAAATCTGATTCTTCCCTGGTGTACCTCAATTCCCCCTCTTTTGTGCTACATTCAGTAAGGTGTCAAACATCTACACCTTGCAGCAACAGCTGTCAACGTAAGAGCACGTGTGTGAGCAATGCCCAGCCTATGTCTGGAGGAGGGGGACAGTGGATGGTCCGTCCGAACTTTCTCCACCCTCCCCAGAGCCCAACTGGTGCGCTGTTTCCAATCTTATTTGCCTAAGGAAGCACAGGATCAATGTTTTTGACTTGTCAGTATTCTTGTCCAGCTTCTTCTTTTATCCTGATCATTCTTATTGCTCTCTCCATTGCACTTCTTTCAGTTTTGCTTCTCTTGATTTCCACCTCTGCTCCTTTGTGGCACAATCTTTCCACATCTTTAAGTTCATGGCCCTCATTCTGTGTGTTTGATACAGTTTTAAGTAGCTTTGTAGTTTCTTTTCCCTCCTCAGTCCCTGCAGAATTGGTATCACTCAGTCAGATCATAATTTTTTTCCTCCTATGGATTCTCTATCCTGCTGTTGTAGCTAAGGTCTCTCACTCCCAGACTAACTCGCTGCATCCCTGTCACAGCCTCTGCATTTCTTTGTAATGATCCTTTGTTAGACTGCTGTCAGCAGCTAAATGTGTTTTCAAATATTCTCCCTCTCTGTCTGCTGTTGCTGAAGCTTTGCTGGTGAATTCAACCTCATGCCCTGGACCTCTAAGCAAGGAGAATAGGGACTATAGGGACATCCCTATATCTGACCCCAGGGAAATGGCTCGGTGAGAAAGGGAGATGGGAATTAGGCACTGATTTCTCCGGTGTCAATGCCATGATCATGAGCAGTCACTGCTGCTGCATGGGATATTGCTTTGGAAGGAGGCAAGAGCCACAGCAGGTGCTCATTTACTGTATTTCGGTTTGCGCCCTTTGCCGCTTGTCCTGACTCTGGGCACCACTGAGAAGAGTTTGGCCCTGTTATCTTCACTTCCTCCATCAGGTGTTACACATTGATAAAGTCTCCCTGAGTGTTCTCGTCTCCAGGTTAAACAATCCCAGCTCTCTCAGCCTTTCCTTATACATCAGATGCTCCAATCCCTTAAGTCATCTTCATGGCTCTTTGCTGGACTCCCTCCAATATGTCCATGTCACTCTTGTTCTGGGGAGCCCAGCGCTGGGCAGAGGACTCCAGATGTGTCTCACCAGTGCTGAGTAGAAGGGAGCAACCACATCTCCCTTGACCTGTTGGCAACCCTCTGCTTAGCACAGCCTATGATACCGTGGGCCTGCTTTGTCATGGGGGCATATTGCTGGCTCATGTTCAACTTGTCTACCAGGACAAGTGCTTGATGTGCTTTGGTGTCTTTCCATTTAATTTGTGTCATTAGTGTTTCTTCTGGCTGCTGGAGCCATTTCTGTTTGTATTAGAGTGTTCCAGTTTGTACTGAGTATTATCAGATTGCAATTTGATGCGAAATGGGCAAAAGCTGATTGAAGGGCCAAGGCAATTGTCTCCCTCATCATCTTCCAGAATAAGCACTGCTGTTGTAAGCTCCAAAAAACACCTGTGAATGAAAGAATGTTCTTAAATTCTTGGATGACTTCCAGCATCTATCTGTGGGGAGGATAATCTTTCTGTGAAGATAGGATGGAAGCCTGTGTGTATATAAGGGTGACATTAAACTGAGCTACCCTTCCACTCACATTTGTTAATAATCCATTGCATATGTTTCGGAGGCTTAAAGGCCCATTGTGAATTTCCTCTTGGGAAAAGGAGCCTTGTACAATATGTTTTTCTGGGCCCCAGAGATGAGCAAATCTTTCTCAAATATTTTGAATCATTGATGGATATTTGTTCCCAGCTTTAATCATTCCTGTCATACCAGCCTCATTTTTACCCAGGTGACTGTTTCTTGTGGCAGGAGGGTAAGACAGTGGCACATTCACATCAGAATGGAGATGTCTCAGCACAGCTGGGAGTCCCAAGGGCTTGCCTGGGAACAACTTGGATGCTCTGCACAGTGATAGGATCATAAGAGACTCTGCTTCCGAAGTAGCAAAAAGGGCTTCCCAAGCTCCTTCAGAGACCTGTCTCTTCATTCAGATGATTTTGATTTCCACACTGAACGTGGCAACCGTTTCCCTGAACAGAATTTCAGAGAATTGCAGCCTCCTCGGCAATCCCTTCTCTCTCCTGTTGTTGTTGATAACTGGCTGTTCAGCAGGTGTGGAAAAAACTGCCCAACCTTTTTCCTCTGCCTATGGCAATCCTCAGGTGCTCTCACATCCCCGTCCCCCAGCACCAGCAGAAAAAGCCTGTGTTGTTCTCAAACGAAAAAATCCCACCCAGCAACATAAAAGTTTCTTTGCTGTGGAGGGTCAGCAGTAGGTGGATTACACCCTGAAAATCCCCTGGCAGTTCTTAGAAAATAGGATTTAGATCTTTGTATAAAGGCAACTTTTATTAAGCAAACTGCTATCCAGTTGGCTCCCTGGAGTGCTGAGCTAGGTGAATTTAGGAAGCTTTTAGCCAGGAAATTGGAGGGACATGGTTATCTGTCACAGACTTAAAAACCCTGCCAGTGCCCCCAGGGACGATGCTTTGATACAGATGCAGGAAAAAATCCATATATAGTCAAAGCAGTGAGGAGAGGAGAGTGGCTACCAGGTGATAACATTTCCATTTAAAATCAAAAAGAAAGTCCCCAATTTATCACAAGTTTCTTGGGTGATCAACTAAGAGAACCTGAGGCCTTTAAACCCTACCAACTCGAGATATTCTATGAGCTTTCTGTATTTACCTATATGGTGGTTTTGTTTGTGGTGATTGCTTTCCAAAATGTTGACAGCAATGCTGGTAGGTTTAAGAACCCAGTGGGCAACAGCCTTGTTTCTGAGGGCAAAAGTGAAGAAGTTATGGCCAATGCTTTGAGAAAAACTATATACGTGTGCGTGCATACACACTGCATATTGTAGAACAAACGCCTGTGGCCGAATTGCACAGCGCTGCTCAGGAAGGCCTTGTGAATGTGGCCTTTGGGCTTAGTCTGGACTGATTGTATTCCTCGGGGTACTGTAAAAAGCCTGAAGGTTGTTATCTTCTGCCAGCTGTCAATAGTTCCAGCGGCCTATCTGGAGACCTGACAGCCCTGGGGTACAGCACACTTGACCCCTTTTGTGTGATCATGTTTGCCTGTGTTAGCTACACAGATGATGGCATTAAGAGCTGCTGCGTTGGCATAAATCTAATCAGAGATGCTCTTTTATGGTTGTGTTTGCAAGCAGCTCCCAGCTCCATTAGAGAAAGTTGAGTAGTAGCGATGTGGCCCTGGAAAGCTTGAATGTTGTGGATAAAGTCAGCAGAGAGCTGAGACTTCTCCAGAATTGGAGCCCAAGTCCAGACAAAGACTACCTGTGATCAGGGAGATAAGTTCTAGTTGGAGGAATAATATGGGCCCTTGTTCCTAACTAAACGTGATATTATTTTATCTTTTTTCCTCATGTGGTATTTGGGCTTCTCTGTCCTTGTCCAGAGGGAAGGGCACTGTGGAGAGATGGGCATGTGAGGCTGGTGAGGACTGGTGGGCAACACTGAGGCCACAGCAGCCTTGCCGTCACCTCCCATCTGTGTAATGGGAGCAGACAGGGACAAAATGGGTCATAAATGTGCCCCTAAGCTGCAGGGGAGGTGCACCCTGTGCTGCTCCCTGAGGCGCTTGTCTTCAGATCATCTGGACGGCGGGACCTGTTGGACATCTGACATGGTGTCAGGGAACAGCTTAGGCAGACACACTTGTATCTGACTGCTGAGACATGCCCTTGGGTGCCACGGCTCAGACACAGCCAGTGACACCCCGTCTCCTCTCATCCCGGTGGAGAGAGGAGACTCGGCAGAGCCGCATGGGACACAGCCTGCGTTGCTTTCTCTGCTTGCCGTGCTGGACCCTGCCCCACGGCCCCACGGCCATTGCAGCTGGCAAACAGTAATTGCACATTAACACCTCCTTGCAGAGGTGCGGTGAGGCTGGATGTTGCCCTTAGTGTAGAGAGCAGATGGGTAGCAGGTGATTTTTGAGTTAATGAGACCTTTCAGAAACAAAGCTCTTTTAGCAAAGATAATACACCCCCCTTCTTCCCTTCCTCTCCCTTCCCCCAGCACTCCCTTATTCCTATTCCAGGTGCTTCTGCTTCTGGAAAGACATTTATCATTTCTCCATCTTTGACGGTAGATTTTTTTTCCCCCTCTCTTGCTCTCTCATTTTATCTTGCCCAAGGGGTCTGTGCTACCTTTTATTAGCTGACACTTCACTTCTGCAGATGGAAATGACACTAATGGAATGTGGCTGAGGCTTTATTACAGAAATGCTGTTCGCCCTGCACAAGCAAAGCTCCAAATAATCCCGCAGGAAAGGAATAAACCTTGAAGGCAGGTGCAGGAACTGCAAATGAAAAAGAAAGACAGGAGGAGGGACTGATGGATTAAGGAAGGAGAAAGAAATAGGGAAGAGGAAGAAAGAGGTGATCCCTCTGTGTCCAAAAAGAGAAAAAAGAGAGTTTAACTGAGAACCAGCTGCGTTTTATGTCGAGGTTACTGGCAGAGGTTTCTAGGTGAGAAGATGGAGCAGTGGCAGGCCTCTGCCTGGCTGGGACTCTTGTCATTGCCCCAGCTTCTTGCCTAAATCTGTGCCAGTAAAATAACTGTTAAGGATGGTGGATGCTGTTCTGAAAGCTTTGGTGTTGCTTCTCTGAGTGAGCATAGGGCTTTCAAGCCGAAGGAATGTCTCGTCAGATGTGGCTGTGCTAACCCAAGCTGGCAGGCATGGGACTTTTTGCTTCTCCTGAGCATGAAAACCCACCTGTGACATATGGAGAGGTAAACATCACTGTGTCCCTGCACTTTGGCCCCTTCTCTTCCTAACTTTAGCGAGGCAGGAGCATCGCTCTGCAGTGTAAGAAGGAGATGTTAGCACTTGCAAAGGACCCCTGAGGAGCCACTCTTGAATCTCGTCCTTTGGCTGCTGTCAGCTCTAAACCCCAGGACATAACGAAAACCAAATGATTGCAGAGATAAAGTGCTAGGAGAGAGTCAGAGAACAAGCATCTGGGAAGGGAGGAGGGCAGCTGGCTGGGAAGACTCAGAAGATGTGAGGGAAGTGACATTCACTTAACAGCAGCCTCTGTGGCTGTTTTTCTGTGTTATTGATGCTTGCTTTTCCCTCCCTCTTTTATTTTCATGGTGTGTCTGTTACATCTATGGCTCATTAGGCAACAAGATGCTAATACTGTCTGTAAAGCTGCAGGATTGATACCATCCCCCTTCTCTATTTTCTCTGTGCTTTTTTTCTTTTTTTTTTTAAATATCTATTTCAGCTTTGTTTTGTTTTCTCTCCATGTCATCATCTTTGCCTGGCTCCCTTCATTCATAGTGTAGCTCAAAGGAGAATCATTTCAAGAGTTGGGAACTTTCTTTGCTCTCTCTCCCCTGCTGTAAGAATTCCTTCCGCCTCTTGAATCAATTAACCCCACTTTTAAAAAAAGCTGGTGATGTGTTGAGTGATGTTACATTGGGGATTGATTCTAGCAGGAGTAGCCTGTGTATTGACCACTTTGAATGGGCAGAAGCTCCAGATGAGGGGCAAGAGTTAGTTCACCTGGTGAACTATAGAGTCAAAGACGCCACGGAAAAAGAACCATTTATGCCAATCTACAGCATGTGGACAATGTGTTTGTAGCTGGTGTTCCCCGTTGACTTGTTGGCTTTCATTCTGGTTGGCTTTTGGACTGATGTGAAAGAAGTTTTGTGGGAAGAAGAGTTTTTGGGCTGGGTCACCAAGGGAGCTGCCAGGTCAAACAGAGATGTCAGATCATCAAACATGGCTGTGCTTCACCTTCCCTGAAGATGCCTTCTTACTGGCTGACAGGCCAGTTCTGTATGGGAGCACAACTCAAATGACTCCCTTGCTTTGAAAAAGAAAATGGGTGGGGAGGTCCGATAGCAGTCTTCAAACACATGAACAGGAGCTGCAGAGGGGAAGGTGGTCACTGTTCTTCATTTCTACTAGGTAGAGGACAATCAGAAGTGCATTGAAATGACAGCAAGGGATATAGTAGTTAGTAGGAAAACTGATATTGCAAGACCAGTGCTGGAACAGAGCATCCAAGATGTCTGTGTCACCATCCCTGCAAGTCTCTAAGGTCAATTTAAAGAAGCGTTTGTCACAGGATTGAGTCTTGTCTTTGCAACAGTGCTGCGGTCTTTGCCTTCAGTGGTCTTTCTGGCTCTAGTCCAGAGGATACTGTGTAGGTTTTTATGAGGGAATCCCCCTAATAAGTAAGTTACTGTGGAGGTAAGCCACTGCCAAACACCCTCATCTTTACAATGACCCTGGTCCTTTCCAGTGCAGCTGCCACCCAATGGAGGAATTGCCTGTAGGTACATGTGTGCAGTCACCCCCACACATCCATCATTTATGTGCCTTTGATCGCAGATGAGAATTTTATTTATAGCACAACCTTTCTTTCTTCCTTCACCGAAGCACTTAAGGGTGTTGTACATCATCATAATAAAACCCATTACAATAAAATACTACCTCCAGAGTCTTTGAAAATGAAAGCCAGTCAGAGGAAGTCCAGAGAAGGTGGGAACACCAAGGGCAGAAGGAGTGAATGGGCAGTTTACACATTTGAGGCATCAGAATGACCACGTTGCAGCTACAGCCTGGGGACCATATAAAGGTCTTGAGAGTCTTTGCAGAAATGGGGTGATACAGAAGCAGACAATGCTTTGATAGAAATGGAGGGGATAGCAGGGATTGTCTAGTCATGTTAATGCACCCCATATCTGGGAAGAGTTTGGAGGAATAGCTTGTACTCGGAAAGAGACTGTACATCTTCCCCAACCTCCTTCACACCTTTGTCCACCTTCATCTTTGTGGGAGGAGGGACCTTGCACCTTTTCATGCTCAAGAGCCCACCGTGATAGAACTGGCTGCAGATCCAGGTTACGATGGTGGGATGTGTGGACAGATGGGTACTAGATCTGGTCCAGACCATCTTTTTCATTTTTTTTACACTATTCTTTTTTCTGACCTTTCCCTTCTCCCTATTTCTTGCAATCTTTTGTGGATGAAAGAAATCTTGTGCTTTCTATTATTAGAGCCATTCTTTGGTGCAGTTAAGACTCATTTGCACATGTCCCTAGAGCAATGTCGCACAGACAGCTTGGTCTCCCTTGTCGTCTTCTCCTGTTCTATCCAGATATGTTTCTTCCCAAAACTTAGCACTGTTCTCTTGGTCATTTTAGGTAGCCAAAGTTTGGCTGTCCTGTGGGAGGGTTGTATATCTATGTCTGGACTCTACCTACAGCAGAGGCAGTGCTTGTTCATTGTGCAGTCATGAAGAGACATCAGCGAATATGCTGACCTTGTTCTAATTAATGGATAGTGGGGTAATGGTTCTCCGTGATGCATTAGATACAGAAACGGGATCCAACACTTCTACATTTAGGGTAATTGAAATTCTGAGACATTTATTATTTTGGGCACACTACAGCAACTTGGGTCTTTAAATCTTAAATTAATTATTTCAGACATTTACAGGAAGAAAACAAGAGGCTGGAGATTAAGGGAGACTCAAGAGGCCCATTGACTGATCGTCCCAAGGAAGGGCTTTACTCTTACGTGCTATTCCCTGTCTGAAGGTGAGAGAGAGACCTGGGGTACTAGTGCTGGATCAGCGAACCATGGACCTTTCTTAGCCATTAGCGTGTCTTGGCCAAAGAGTCCTCAGTCAGTAAAATGCTCCACGGGACAATGTCTGAGGAGAAGGTGCATCAAAAAAATACATGGGCTGAAGGGACCAGCTACTGTTCCTTGCCAGATCCCAGAGCCATGACTCAGAAAACTGCTTAAAAGTCTGTTTTGGGTGTACTCAGCTAGAGGAGAGCAGACCTCATGGGCCATGTGGTGGTAAAGGTGCTGAGAGTTTTCCACAGTTTAAACCTGATACTGTGAACTGGGGTGGGTCATTTCCCTCTCTGTTCCCCTTTGCCAGAGATGAGAGCCTCTTTTGGGGCAGGATTGTCCCTCAGTGATGCTGACGGTGGCATTTGGGCTGTATCTCTTGCAATGCCAAGAGCAACCCCTGATGCGGTGGCTGCATCCCGTGCACAGAGCTCACAGCCCCGCTGATGCTTCTCCCCGGGCGCCTCGGCGGCCTCGCAGGGTTTACTCAGGTGAGCAGAGACAATTTTCAGTGAGAATAGCTTTGCCAGTCGAGTGCTGTGGAGTGTAACAACCTGTCATTATGGGCCTAACCTGTTATTTGTCTATATAGCAGCTTGCACAATTAGGGGATAGATATGTAATAACCAGCCAGCTAAGTAAAGGGATTGGAAACCAGGCTAATAAAATCCATTTCCCTCAGCTGCTCTGTTATAGCAGTGCCCCAGCCGGAGCTTTTGCTTCACCAACAAGGAACCACATTAATTTTCACTCTATTATTTTAAAACAAGCAGACAAACAACTGCTTGCTTCAGCCTCCTCCTCTCACTCATATGTGAGCATGGGAGGGGGTGGCACAGAGTGGTACAAAATAAAACAAATGGGCGCAGGGAAAAAAAGACAAATCCAGAGGAAATACAGAAAAGAGCTAGAAAATTTGAAATCCCTGTGAAACTTATTTTTCAATGTTCTGCTTCATTCCCTGCCCTAGGAGCCTTCCAGTAAAAGATATCAGCTTCCCATAGCATATGGCTGCTGCTTATTTTTGATGCGATGACTTTCATGTCCCCACATGGAAGAGATCCACAGGCTTGAATGGAGAGTAAGCACTTTGCTGTTGAATTGTGGAACCCACTTGTAGGTGGTAATGAGAAACATGTTCTTTCCTGATGCCATTTATGTTTGGAGGAGAGGGTGTTGGCTGGAGTTCTGGAGGCACCCTTATGTGGTGTCACATTATTTTGGGTACAGAGGGTGACAGGGCTGTGCTGGTTGTGCCTCAGCTATATTCGTGGGGATAGCCTGTAAGAGGTCAGGGAAAGGGGGATACAAGAAAGAAGAGAAAATAAATTAAAGAGCTATAGAAGGAAGGCTATAGTGCTATTTTGTCCTGACCATTCCATATTTTGCTAGGTACAATGGACTCCTGATGAGACTAAGTATGAGTTTTCTTGGGTGGGAGAAAGGTTGACTGATTGCCAAGAGGGGAGAAAAGTTAATGGTGGGAGCAGGGAGAATTCAAATATCTAACTCTAGGGAGTGAAATAGTATGCCTAAGCCAGGAGCCTAGGCTTCAAGTGCAGTTGTACTGCTCTTGAGAGATGTGTCTTTCTCCACTATCTAGAAAGGAAGGTGAAGGTTATTGCTTATAACCCTGGAGTGCACAGAGAGGTTCTATCAAAGTTTCCTATTTAACTTTTCTTTTGTCTGCCCCTTTTTTTGTCTTTCAGTCCTTAAAAGAGTAATCAAAAGACTGCTTCATTCTCCTCTGGATGGTGTGTTTCATTTCCAATTAAATAGTTTTCTGCTTTCAGCTGCCACAGACCAGAGTGAAAAATCTCAGATTTGAAATGAAAGCGGAGGTAATGTGGGTGGTACGCTGTCAGAGGTGCATGTTCACTGCCGTTCAGTCTGGGTGGAAAAGTAAGAGAGAGAATAAATATAAATAGCAGCATTGTGGTGTCCTTGACTGGCCATGCACAGGAAAAAGACTTGGCCAGAGCCATTGGCACAGTTGGGTAACAAGAACAAGGTTTGCTCCTTCAATGCCTTCCTGCTTCATTCACGATTCATTCACAATTCCCAAGTGAGACTCCAGCATACTTCCTAAAATCAAGATGTTCTGGTATTTCATGGTCAGTTTTGCCTCGAAACAAGACTGACAGTCATTTTTACTCTTCTTCTGCAATGCCAGTCTATATTAAATTGGTGGTATCTTTCCTAAGGGCCAGTCTTGCTTTTTCTGCTCTGATAAAATCCTCACTGACATCAGTGCATGCATCTAAAATTTCCCAGGCACTTATTAAGCGATTTCTTTCAATAATATTTACAGATTTATAAAATGCGGCAAAAAGTACTCTTTCCTGTTAGCCATAATCTGCCTCTCCCAAAGCACGCGATAAGAAGTCAAGGACAAATAGACAGATAGTCTGAAGACTGGCTCAATCAGTGCATCTGTACTAAGTGTTCTCGCGCCTGCCTGGGAATGACAGCCCAATTTCATGAATCCAAAGTCTGACACCTCCCACTGGCGCTGCATTGCTTGTTGTTTCTTTCCTTTTGATTTCTCTTTGAAAATCCCAGTTCATTTCATGGTCAGATAACCCTCTCCTCAGTCCCCTCTGTTCATCAGAGCCCTTCATAACCTGGCATAGGATGAAAGGACTGTATAGATAATTTATGGGAAATCAGTAATTGAATCTTGGCTGTTCTCATAAATCATATCGCCCAGCTATCAAACAGCTGTGGGTAGTGTAACATATTCCAAACCCTGCATAATTGATGACTCCCTCGCAATAGTCCAGCACACATGACTGGTGATTTTACTCAGGCTTTTTCCTTCCTCCCAACAATGTTTTGAAGTTTCCAGTGAGGAAAGCTCAGCTCTCTGGTATCTGAGCGGCCCTGCAAACCAAATGGCCAAAGTCATTAAGGAAAAGATGCTGATAAAAGGAGAATATAATCCAAATTGATGGGTAAAATGAATCCTTCATGATTTTTCTGAAAGGGATTGGGAGTGATAAAAGCACCTGAGGAGGGAAGCTTTATCTCTCAGACTGGTTTATGGGTTGTGTTTATGCAATAGAGAAGTGCTTATCAAAATGGGGCTGTTGTAAGCAAAGTCAGTTACACGTGGGCCCCTGCCAACAGCAAACACACCACAACGTGCATCAGTTGCCTCAAGGCTCTTGCTGAAATGATCCCCTTAGCAAACCCTGAAAGCAGATCCTCACCAGTTGCAGGCTGAGGTCAATTGCCAGTGAAGTGCTTTAAATTTGTTTCATCTAGGTGCTGGTGGGGATTTGAACGCTGGTGCCTGTAGAGGCAGCTCATGTGTGTTTGCCACACGCTGTTTCCTTTTCCATCCCAGCCACTGCAGGAGCTCTGGTGAGCTAATGAGGCCACGAAGGTTGAGAAAACCATGCCTGAATGTTCTGTGCTGGGCAGACATGAACTTGGGCTTTTTGATAGGATCCCCCTGGATGTGATCCTGCTATGAAAGAAGATACTGACTTCACCTGCCTTGGGTTTTGGGGCTCACCCTGCAGCCCAGATGGCCACACACTGTCAGGCAAAGCAAGCTGTTACACTGAGAGCTTTTCTGCTGTTTGCTAGGAAGGAGGGAAAGAGTTTTTGTACCCTAGCTAACCCTGACTGCACAGCCCAGGGCTGTGTGCTTTACAGCTGAGTCTGTAACCGTGTCTGCAGCTGTCATAAAAACCTGCAGGCTGTCTCGTGCGCTAGAGCTGCTGGAGAAAATGATGCTCTGTTTTGGCAGAAAAGGGGTCCTGCAAGCCAGGACCAAAGCGCATCATCAGTGATGTGTGACTTTTCCCATCCATTTAACAAAGGTGTTTGCTGAGGCCTGTTGGAAATGTATGGCAGATTTACAAGATCCACAGAGACATGGTAATACAGTGTTTGGTGTACGCTGCTGCTGCTGCTAACTGGATGTTTGCTTAAGTCCACAGTAGTGCTGCTTAAACACAGAGAAACCTGCATAAATTACCACAGTTTCCTGAGGGAAAAATGATTTTGCTTTTGTTCATCCCGCTTTGGAGTCCACAGGCTCTTCAGCAGAGAAGACCAAGAGACCTGAGGCCAATTTATTTTGAAAAAGTCCTTTCAGGGTGTACCTCCTATTTAGTTTGGCCTAAGGGGTAAGTTTTGATGGGACTTTTTTGATCGTGCCTTCCTGTGTGCTTTGGTTTTGCTCTGGGGAGTGGTGTGTGAGGGACAGGGGAAGCAATGGTGCTCCAGAAAAAGGAAGAAGCTTTATCCCAGTTTATCAAGGCTCTGTCCAGCCGGTTGGACCACAACAGACCTTGAAACTGAACTGCAGCATAGAGGTACTCTGTTAGCTGAGCGAGATGCAAATGTTTTCAAAGATGAGCTTAAAAAAAAAAAAATTGGCTACAGCTTTTATGAAGTACTAACCAAAGTAGCTCCCAACCCAAAGAGATTGACTGTTGCCTATACTTAGCCATAATTCAGCCTGAGTGATCCAAATTTCCAGTACACTGTCGACTCCTGGACCAGGACACAGCTGGAGCATCTCTGTTCTGCACCTCTGCCATGGTCTGGGACACTTGCTCAAAAATGTGTCCTTTTATCTGGTATTTGCCCATTCTTCATGTGGGTGCTCTGTTCACTGGCAATGTTGTCAAAGGCAAAATCAGAAAGATGCTCTGAGGTTTGGGGCTCTGTCCCAAGATTTAATTGAAATGATTTTGCTAAATTTGTTTGCCTGTGTCTAAAAAGAGAAACATTCCCCGAAGGGAAGAAGACTTTTACGTTCTACCACTCCTGAAGAATTTACGTGCTCTGACTTTTAAATTGTGGGTTTATTTGCTTGCTTTAGTTGCAGTGAAGCCAGACATAGATTTTCTGTTTCTCGTGGCCATCAGAAAAGAGTGGCTTCATCGTCCCCCACAAGTACTGCCGCAGAGCTGTCTCATCATGACTCTCTATTTCCAGACAAGTTTTCATAAATTCACTCCTATCTTCTGTGCTTCCCTTGGCTTTCTCCAGGGAGCAACCCCGTGACCTGTCCTAACCTCTCCTCTCAGCACTGCACAAATCTCTTAGAAAAGAGATCACAAAACTTTGTTAAACAAGGTGACTCAACAGAAACAAATGAAGTGGAAAACACCAAGTGACATGCCATGGGCCACTTGCACATGTCACTGGGAATTTCAGTAGTTTTAACATCACCCTATAATGCTTTCCTGAGGAGAGGTGGGGAGGGTTTGAACTGCAGCTATCCAAAACCGTGAGGGGGAGCACCACATTTGCAGGGAAGCGGGAATCCAGAGGTCTTCACACGCTACTGCAGAGCGGTGAGGAGCAGCGCTGTGAGATGCTCCCCACAGCCACAGCTGTAGCTCAGATCACCCAGGAGTGAACGCTGCAGCCTCCTTTCCTCTGCAGAGCTAACAGGGAGGCTGCGGTTGAGGGAAAGCGGCGATGAGCTGGGCTACCTTACATGTCTTAGAGTCTCCCAGAAAAGTTAGCTTGAGTCTCTTTCTAGCTTATCTAATTATTATAATTAGATATAAAATCATTAATAACCTGTCTTAATTACAACTGATTTTCTTCAATTGCAGCCTAATGTAAAAGATTCCAATTAAGGTTCATTACATGGAAAAATCTGTGGAGACTGTTATTTCACTCTTAAGATCATCCAGAACAAAGAGAAGACATACAGATGCTAAGTTTCTTTTAAGGGCTGTATTTTAATTAATTTTGGCTTCTGAAACAATTAATGGATTTACTTGTAGTATCTCAGGAAACTCATGCTCATCTCTAGAGAGCCAGTGCTGTGAGCTCAGGGAAGATAGGCTGCATTTCTTGTGTATTACCAGGAACCAAAATCTCTTGAGTACAGTGTGGAGCTCAGCTTGAACTGAGGAATTTTGGCCTGGTCGCTTTGCCTGAAAAAACTGAAAGATGCCCAAGGGTAAAGCAGGTGAGTCCCTGGTAGTACCACAAGCAAACATCTCTTAGAAATGCTGGGAGCTTCCCAGACCACAGGATTTAGCAGGAGGGAAGGTGCTTGTTGTGGTCACTGAGTGACAGGGATCGTGTGCCTCTGTGCTGCCATGAGGACAAATCCAGCCCTTGAGATGGAGAAACCATTTGTTTCCTTCAGCCTACCACAGCCTCCAGCAGCAAAAGCACGGTACAGGTTGATTAGCCCTCCTGAAAGGACACCTTCTCTCACCTCGAGGAAAGTTTTGGCACCTTTTCCCACCCTCTTTCTTTGCTTGTTAGCAGGTGGTTGCTCTCGCACGGCAAAGTGGGCCGGGTCCCTCTCCAGCAGGGAGGCCAAGGGTTGAGGGTTGTCTCCTAGTCCTCCTGCTGCAGTGCTGAGCAGACTGGAGTTCTCTGCTGCACTGCAGGCTTCCCGTAATGCCTCGGGCAGATTACTTAATCTCCCTTTGTGTCTTCTCCCCTTCAATGAAAATTGCTCTTTCTTTCAGCAAGATGCGGAGAGAGCTTCGGGCAGCAAAGTCTTACTGATCGTTCGCCTGGCTGAGGCTGTGATGCCAAGTGCTGTGTGGATACAGGTACAAAGGGAGGAGGCAGATTCATTTGCCTTATATAATGACAGACAGATGCTCCTATCGCTTTTAAGGGAAAGTTTCTGTTTTACGTTGTTTTCAGCATCATTCACAGCAGACTCTACTGAGAAACTGAATCTATAACCTGGCAGTTTTCCCTTTTTGAAGTTGTTGAGTAGATTAACCACAGACTAAGGCCCAAGACTGGTGGTTTCTCAATCTGTCGTTGATAATACCCTAAACAGATAACATCTGTGGGCTGAGGGACCAGGTGGAAGGGTTTCACTACTTGCTTCAAAACATTTTAACATTTGATACGATTTGTATCATGGCTTGCTGGACACTATGGGAATGACTGCACTTTGTTGCTTGGAGCATAATGCTTTGCACTACTGCCCCTCCATATTAGGAGTTTTTTAAAAGCCTGGCTCTTGTGTTTTATATTGTGTGTTGTGGAGCAAAATGCAGTAGTTCATGGCCATTTGCTTGACCTTGTGTCAAATTAGGGGAGAAGATAAAGGGCTGATGCAACTCCTCCAGAGGAAGGAAGGTGTTCCCAACTTGAGGACCATGAATCAGCATTCTCAATAGAGCCCTGAAATATTTGCATGTGTGTGGGGGGTGGCTATTCTGGACCCAGACTGGGTTCAGTGAATGGTCCCAGGACAAGACCTGAGGCTGGATTCAGGGCTTTAATAGGAATCTTGAAACTGCCACTCCAGTGAGACTCGGTTTGAAAGTCAGACAATGCTTTGTGGTAGCAATTAGGATCTGTTACAGCCTAGGAAATCACTGTGCTCCAAAGAGCCACCCTAAAGGATGTAAATCCTACATGATGAGAAAGACAAGTGATTGGGGAAAACTCTAGCACCCTTACAAACAGGGCTTCCTGAATTTTCCATGGCAGCTGCTGCCTCGGGGCTTATATTGGGTTGTATTAACAGGGGGGGCTGCAGGTCGTCGTGGAGAAGCAGTGCAGAGGAAGGCTGCCAGCTGGATGTGCCTCAGAAAAGTGGCCTGCACTGCAAAAGCAATGTGCTGAGTAACTCCACGACATTTTCTGTTCTGCTACAGTGCAGCGAGCGTGCTCCGGGGTACTGGCAGGAGAGGGAGCGCGTTGGGATGGAAGCCGGGCTGATTGGCCGTAGCACTTTGCAGCACGTTGCAGGGTACAGAGCTAGTGTCTGCAGTGCAACAGCATGTCCTTTGGCAGCTGTGCTGGAGCTGGTTGTTTTTTTTTTCTTCTGCAAGCAAATGTGAGTACCCCGTTCCTCCTAGAGCTGGAAAGAAGCCCTGAGAGAAGCTTCAGCTGTCTGGGGAAAAATGAGCTAAGCTTTCCCCAAGCAGCAGTGCAGTCAGGTGCTGAAGTATTATAAAGCCAGACAAAGAATAGATTATTTCCCTTTTTAGCCTACTTCTCCCTCCTCAAATTTATCCTGTGCAGTGATCCTGCCCTCAGCCTGCAAGAAGCCTCACCCATTGGCAGTCGTCTGCTTGGCTATACTGGCATGTGGCACGGCATCTGTATGGCATTTTTTTGTGTCTTGTCATATACCCACAAAAGTCCGCCACTCAGAGGCCTTCCAGCTTCTGTTTTCTTCCTTCTGCTCTCCTCTGTGTGCTGTTCGCAAAAACAAAAGGGGAATAATTTAAAACCATTAAGAAAGTCTCTTTGGGTGTAGGTTGCATCTCATGGGTTCAATAAAGGATTTGCCCGCCTAGTTCTCTCTGTTACCTACAAAAAAGCATTACATGTTTAAATGGGCGGTAGCTGCTCCCAAGCAGAAATGCTTCAGCCAGTGCCCTGTGCAGGGAACACAACAGTGCTTGAGCAGAGGGTAAGCTGATGCCCAACAAAAACAAGGAGCCTGGATATTGCCTTAATCGCATGTCAGGGTTATCTTATCACAGGTCTTTTCCCATCCCATTGCAATGCAGTGCTGCATCACAGTGCAAGCAGCAGCCCATGTTCATCTCTATCTGTTTTCATTTCTCTCCTCTCCTTCCAAATGACGCAGGATTTAACCATAATTTGTAGGGCAGGTCTGCTGCCAAGACAGTTGGAGGAAATGCTGGAGAGGGTGACCATGGCGGGATCCTCCCCACTCAGGACAGTTCGTCTATGAAAGCCCTGGGGAGAACTGCAGATGATGGACGAGGCATGAGTTGGCAGAGGTTGTGGTCTCCTGTGTCCCTCCTCGCAGCTCTCCTAGTTCATTAATTTACTAAAGACATCAATCTATGCCTGGGCTTGGTGGTAGAGTAAGAGCAGAGTTTTGCTTCGCCATACACAGCCATGACCTATGTTATGTTAACTTGATTTTCTTCCCCCATATACATCCTACCATCAGGTAAACTGGGAGAATTTCTAACTTGACTCACAGGGCAGCATGTTGCTTGGTCTGTCACAACAAGACCGTCATGGTTTGTAGGCTCTGCTGTCCATGAAACATTGTGATGGACTGGGAGGTGTGGTGACTCCCCTGGAGAAAGGCAGAATAATAAGAAATAGGTGTTCTCTGACATGAATTTGCGAGACAGCAAATCCCAGAGATGAGATCCAAGTGGAATTTTTGTGCAGTCCGGAGTCAGACAAGAGTCCGCCGTTTGAGGAGTCCTAGTGTAACTGTGTGCAGACAAATTTAGCATCATTTCCTTAAGTTATTTGCTGGGGTTATTACACCCACTCTGAGTATTATGGTATGGCTTAGAGAAGACCAAGGCAGATTGTCTTTTATGACTGTCTTGTATTTGCCCCATCTTAATAGCAGCTTTTTGTACCAGACCCCTGAATATGCCTGATTTTGGCCTCTTTTGTACCAGTTTCACATTACTGCAGCCACAATGACATCAAGTAATATTCCTCCATACTTATCACAACGTACTGTAAGAATGGGGCCTCAGCTTTGTATCTAGCGATACATATTTATGTTCAAAAACGTCTTGCCGAAGGATACCCAATCCAAGATGAATTGTGAGTCTCTTCTTCCCTACTCAGGAAATTACCATCTACAAGGGCACCCTGTCAAAAGGAGGGAGAGAGTTTACAGTGATATGCAAGTTACATTTAAGAAGAACTGAAAATCTCAGCCAGCATAAGGCAAACTCTAGAATAAGCTGTCAGAACAGTGCAACCTTTAATATTCATATATCTATTCAGGATGCATCGCTGCATAATGTGTATTGCAGTCATCAGATACACATGTTTAGCACCTAGAAACAGTAAAATAACTTGTTAAAGCTAAAATGGAAATTATGGGATTGATTTACCTGTGCACTTCTAGTTGCTTTATGCCAGACTGGTGATATGAAGGGGACATAAACCTCATATAACTGGCTGAGTAAATTAGATTAATGTCTTGCTCTCCTTTTTGGAAAGGTCTAAAGCAGACAAAATGTACCCTGAGCCTGTACAAATTCCTTTTCTTGTATGTCTGTTGCAGCCTTCCTCTGCGGCAGGTTTTACAGTCTTTCTGATTTTTAAAAAAGTATCTTTTAGTGCTAGTTTGTCCCCCTTTGCTGAAGGTGCACTGCTAGAAGTTGACTGCGGTGAGAAGCCCACCCTCACACATAGTGCACACATTGCATGCTCTGCTTGGCCCAGCTTTTACACTCTTGTGGGCAAGCCTGTTTAAACCCCCTGTGAGCACAACGTTATATGGCTTTCCCATTTGCTCCTGCTCTCCATCTGCCGTCACACAGCGGCTCTAGGAGCACAGGTCTCCCAAGAGCAGCAGTCTGTGCTGCTCTACCAACAGTGTTCCCTCCTTCCTCCCCTGCAAAGGCATCAGAGCATGTAAAACTATTTTGGCAGCTAAATATAGCCCATGGGCTTAAAGTTGGGCAATGGTGTTACACGCTTAGGTAGGGTTTCCATGGTATGTTTGTTTTATGTGGCTCTCTGCATAGAACTGCATTTTGCTCCATATATAAAAGTACACATCTTCGTGTATATTTTCATCTGTAAGTACTCTTTCTGAGAAGGAAAAGATGGAGTTTGTGCAATTTACTGTGATTGCACTTAGCTGCTCTTCATTATAGTCCATTGAATGGTTTCTTTGATTTTTCTTTTTCTAACACTACTGAAGTTCACATTCTGGGAAAAAAAAACCACCTCAATTTTAACAGACTTTGCTAAGAGAAAATTGTTCAGGTCCCATCTTGGTCCCCTCAGCATGCTGTTGTCTTTAGAAAGCCTCAGTATAGCTTTGATGAGTGTTACTGGTTCGTATAGACAGTTACCTGAAACTCACTTTGGCTGACATGAAATTTACCCAGTCCATGGTGCTGTGGACCCCACAGGGGACATAGGCAAGGGACAGGGAAACTGAAGGCTGAAGGCAAACCTATGTGAAGAAGAGTCAGCTCTGGACTGGGCTGTGTTGAATGCGGATGGTAGATTGTACTGTTGTCAGGGAATGAAGCTGGGAGAGGAGCATGTCCAGCTGTGGGTGGTCCTGACCCTGGTTCCAATCAGCCCAGTCCATCCCTCTCTCTCCCTGTTTTCCATCATGTTCATTCCCTCATACAACCAGTGACTGCTGGTACCAAAACCACACATATTTTTCTTTTACCACTGTATCTTTTGAAGCTATGGACCATGCACCCAAAATCTAGTCGGAAAAGCATCAGGCATCTGCTTTACCAGCTCTCAGAGTTGTGGTGGAAACGTCTCTGGGTTGGATCCAGCTGTGCAATTAGTGAGTAGGCAGGAGTGTGAATTCCCAAGAACATTTATAGCTGATGGGCCTCTTTTCCTGGCACCAGTTGTGCCCTGAAGCATTTGTTAAATTTAGTTGGACCAGAGGATCTGAGCTAGTGCATTGTGGGAGGGAGAAAAGCAATGCCACCGGCATGTTCCCACTCCAACACAATACTTCTTGATGGAGATATGGGGGCTCTTTTTGGCTGGCAGGTTGGGAAGAAAGGGATGAGCTGAAATTGGATGATTATATTAAGAGATGAGATGATCATGCCTTTTAGGGCTCAGCATAAGTCTGAGATGATTCTGGCCGTCATCATTATGTCAATTCAAATGGTGTTTACTGAAGTAAAGCCACCAAAGCGGCTCATCGATGGGAGAAGATGTCAGTTGCTACCATACAAAGAAGCTGGACTATTAGAGCTCATGATCCAGGAATGCAGCCTTTGATTGCACACTGCAGTTACAGGGAGCATAAAGGATGTCATTTCCTGGGAGACAGAGTTGTTTGAGAAATCTGACCTTACCTCTATCCTTTCTGCAGCATCCTGAGAAAATTAACAAGGCATAACAGCCCATAATGCTCTCATTTTAGCTGCAGTCACAAATCTAGAATGTCCTCATCTTCATAGTCTTGCGGTCATCTTTATTATAATTGCATCAAGGGCTTATTTCTGGTCGGACACTTACTGATCAGACCAGGAGGTTGCTGAAGGCGGTCATTTCCCACTGCTGGTTAATAGCCACACCCCAGGAGGAGCGTGCCCTTGGCGGGGAACCTGGTAGGAGTCATTTCAGAGGGGCTGCACCCCCACCACTGCCCTCAAGGCAGTGTTTTAAGTGGCGTAATTTAATTAAAACTTAATAAGCAATCAGAACTTGTGGACAGCTTTGCACTGCCATTTTTAAACAACGGATTAATATCTTTATTCTACAATTTCCTCTTTCCAAGCAATTTACATTAAGGTTGTACAGTTGTGAGTCAAGTTCTGCACATTTGTAGCAGCCAGTTTTGGCCCAGGAGGGTCAGGAGGATCACAGGAGCACTCAGATGCGTGCCTGTCTGTTTGAACCAAGTGTTTCATTTTTTAGTGCCTTGTCCATGTTTAGATATAGAAGAAGAAAGACATGCTGACAGATCTGGCTCGTGTTTGAAACCAAAAGGCAAAATCCTGGTCCCAGTTCACTTAATTTCAAAATTCCCAGCAACTGCAACAGGGCCAGGCTTTCATTGAAAAAATTAATTTCATTTTGTGTGTCTCTCTCTCTAAACCTTTCCATCCGCTGCACCTGAGCGAAAGCCAATATGGAAAAGCCAATATTGACAAAAAGATCCAAGCGTGTCTTTCTTAGGTCATTTCACTTCTTGGCCTCTTCAGTTTCTCATGGCCCTGAGGATAAACAGACGTTCACTCATTGCTAGAAATAACATCAATGCGCTTCAGCTGGTTGTGGCTACTGGCCAGTAATGTTGGCTTTTCAAACAGCACTCTTTCACTTTCCAGTATGTCCGAATGACACGCTGGGTTGATTTGCAGTGTTCCTGCCAGCAGCCAGGTACGTTAGGTGGTCTGTCTTCACTATAAATCGAATGGAGCGGGATGCTCAGAGCGGAGTGACAGGCTTCCAGGCAGCAAGGTCTTCAGAGAAATCAGTTGTTATTATACAAACTGCCTCAAGAAGGCACCTATTTAGGGCAACACTGAGGGACAGAGGTAAAGCAGCTTGAAAAGGACAATGGAAAGAGAAAAGGTTAAACAGAGCAGTTGTGAACAAAGTCTGTGCTTTATTTATAAACCTTCCAGATGCGCAGGACCTTTCTTTGGTTAATACTCTTGCAATTTCCCAAACCTTTGGCCAAAAAACTCCAGCAGGTACAGAACTGCCAGCCACTTGCCTAAACAAAATATGCCATCAAAGATATAAAGGTGGGCAGGTTTGCCCCCATGCTTGCTAGAAAGCTTTGCCGTTAGTTAGCTAGAGAGATGCAAACAGATACTAAATACGCTGTTGAGGCTTAGTGAGCGAATGCCAAGGTTTAGAGTAGCTCGGTGGCCAGGGGAGTCCTGCAGAACCCATGGGATTTGCAGTGGATTTGGCAGAAGAGGGTCTGTTGTGTTCAGTGAAAAATGTTTCCAAAATGCTTCCCGGATACTATGAGAATTAGTAATGAGCTTGTGAAGCTTGTTCTGCCGTAAACTGCATGCCAAAAGGAGGTTTTGTTTTCCTCAGCCTTCAATAGTTTTCCCCCACTCTTTCTGTTTCTGCATCTCTTTCTTTTTTCTGGTTGTTGTCCCTCAGGGGAAACGTCCTTCTGAGCCAGAACAAAAGACTGGGTGAATTATGAAATTTTGCTATTAAGATCATAGAACCTTTTTCTCTTATAATTTCTCCCTCTTTCCTCATAGTTTCATGTCCTTCACTTCCCTGTGTGAGCCTTCATCGGAGAGAACCACCAGGGTTTTACATCTTTTTCTCCTTTCATTCCATGCAAAATCCTGTTCAGAGGTTTTCAGTGCGTGCCCAGAGGTGAAGAAACATGGGGTGAGTTTGAGGAAACCTTTTCATCTGCCGGTGAAAATCCTTGAATTGGATTTTTACTCATGGTTGGCATCCCAGGGGATCACAGTACAATAATGTGGTGGTAGTGATTTTGTTTGAGAAGGCAGCACTTAAGATTTGTCAGGGAGTTTTGATGTCTGAATAAGCCAACAGAAAGCCACTATCAGAGCTGCTGGTGTATTTCCAGCTCCATCTACCAGGAACAGAACGGGACTCAAAAGAAAAATTCAGTGGAGGCTCAGTCTTTGAGGGTTCTGCAAGGTGCTGGCACTCTCATCCTGAGGTAGTAAAGCACATTCAAGTTGGTAGTACCCTGTAATTGCTCACCATGATTAAAAACAAGCATGTGCTTGTGTGAACTGATGGATGGGGAGTCAGAAAACTCTACTCCTTACAGGCTTTGGCACTTCCAGTTCAAATACTATTGCAGCAGGGCACTTAGTTTGGTTGGCAGGACAAGGATGCTTGGGAGAGGAAGAAATAATTTCTGTGATTGCAGTGAGACTTTCTTGCTAATATTTTGCAAGGGCCCAGATCTCTGTCTTCCTGTAGGTGAAAGCTTTCACTCATGACTTATCCATGAACAACCATGTTGCCTTTGTGATTATTTGTGCTTGATGTGGTTTGCAAACTGTTTACTGTTTTTGTACCAGAGTCTCCCTCATTGTATAATTAGTACTGAAAATATTAGGCTGCACTCCTGGTTGCTCAGCTCACACAGTGCTGCTTCTGTTCTCTGTTTGAATGCATACGGCTCTGGAAAGAATATTTCCACCGCAAATGTTTCTGTTGACAAGTTCAGAAAGCGCTGTCTGGAAGCTTTCTTTGCTCGCTGTCTGAAAAGTATCTGTCCTAAAAACATGCCCGCCTGTAAGTTTCTTGACTTAGAGTGACTTTAAATATGACAGCTCACAAGAGGACTTAAATGAATTTTTAAAAAAAGAAAGAAAAAAAATGAAAAAACATTTCCTGCCATGTTTTAGGTGGTTTTATTAACAGAAACTGCAGACAGTTTGATGCTGCTGTTTCTGTTCATGCTATACGGACACTTTTCACCTATATCAGTGCTGGATTTTGGCCTCCAGCATGTTCTTTCAACATTCTTAGCTCACCTTAATAAATAAATAAATAAAAAGAATGAAAGAAAAATGAATAAAGCATGTCATTGTGTGTTCTTAATATAGACCTGTTACTTGTCCTTAATGCCTCAGTCCTTAGGATTTTTTTCACTATTTTTTGGTGTGATTTCTGAAAGAATGCAGTTGTTACCTGACACAGCTAAGGAAAAGAAAATCTGACGATTGGTGCTTTGATTCCTCTGGCAGGTTTATATTCCCTGCTTATGACAGGCAATCCTTAAGCAGGTGCTTATTTTGTGTTATGAATATGAGTTAATTCCTCCCTGGTGCCCAATGAAATCAAATGCTCTCCTTTTCTTTCTATTACATTTTTCTAATTCAGAGCAACTTACTCCTGAGGATTTAGTGTGGGTCACTATATCTAGGTGTGCGGTAGCTCAGTAGAGGCAAGATAGGTCAAAGCACAAAAGCTTTATGTCTATATTTCAAAGCTGAAGGAAGAGACAAGGTGTATGGACTGGGCTGCACATTGCAGAGAGAAATAATTTTGTGATGTTTCAGACTCAGTCACAAGAGGACAGAAACGGAGAATCCATTTCTCTAGCAAAGTAGGAGTCCTCTGCTTGTGTTTATCAACATTTAAAACACATCTCTAACTGTAATTTCCAGCATGCCAAATGAAATTCCTACCAATCACTCACTTTGTTGCTATTAGTGCTGTTAATAATGTAATTTATTCAACTTAAGGGCTCCAACAGAAATATATAATAGGGTAGATATAAAAACTGTTCCCTGGAAAGATACATAGGGTAAAAATTGGCTAATTATACAGGAGCTGATTCATAAAATTGCAGATGCTAAAGGGCAGCCTTCCTGAACCATCTGCCTCAACTGAGCCTTGCGGGATTTCTACACGCAAGCTTGTCATGCTCACAAGTAACAATGCTCACAAGCATTCAGAGACACCATTAACTGAATGGCTCAGAAGGTCACCCATGAGAGGGACACACAACACACACCGATGGGTTACAGCTCTCCAGTTCTCTCCTCCAGGTACCCTTCATTGCCATCTTTCCTGCAGTCATGATTTTGCCCAGTTCAGTCCCACTGGATGAAATCATGTATGATCTGCAGATTGAACATCATGGTAGCACTGATGAGTTTTGTCTGTATAATCCTGTCTAATCCAAGAAGCTCAGAAAGTTACACTGAATAATTTGTATGCGATAGGAAGGACCTCAAAAGATTTAGAGCCCTATGATTCTTTACACTCTTGAGGCAAAACTAGGCATTGAGTCTTCCTGTGTCTTAGTTTTTAGTTGGTGAGTATGAGGCTCATTACAGTGATAGGTTCATTTTGTACTTGTGGACTCTTGAACATTTCGCCCTCAACATATTTCCCAATTATTTATCACTGTGGCTAACATCTGCTCTTCTAGCCTTTGTGTTTATTTAAAACGTGTTCTTCAGCCACTGAAATAACTTTGTTTGGACCTCCTAGAGGGAAGCATATGAGCTATGTTGCGGCCCATAGGTTTTGTCCAGGCTCTGAAGCAGTCAGCGCTGGGAGAGTTGAAGGACAGTAAAATTTTGCAGCTTTAAGGATCGCTATACATGGTCACTAACTGGAAGAAAATCAGTGTTTTATGTGTCCTGTTGTTCATCTATCACTAGTAGTTTATCCTACAATGCATTAACTGGCCTAAGTCTATTCCTATTGTGCAAGAGACAATCCTTCTCTCTTGCCTTCACTTCCCTGTCGTGTGTCAAGGACCTTAACTTGTTCTTATTGGATTTTTATTTTCTCTTGTTTAGAAACTGAGTGTTGAAGGGCTAGTTTTCACAGCAGCAGAGCATATGCAGCAATAAACATCTTCTCCAGTTGATTAAGCACCATAGCTGAGTCGTTCAGCTTCCACAGAAGCTGTTTATTGTAAGTATCCTCCAACTCTGAGGACATCATTTTAATTATATTGCATGAGAAGGAGAAAAAACAATAAACCAGAACATTAGAAAAAATTAAAAGATATAATTTTCCTTCCCTGAGAGGAAGTTTTCAGTGAAGGTCAGAGTAGATTGTAGATTGTTGTGTAGCTGGGTAGTGTTCTTGAAAGCCCATTTCCCAGTATGTATTTCTTTTCAGAGGCTGCAGAAGACATTAAGGATAGGATAGGCTATTTCAACTGATCTTCTGAGGCCAGATTGTGAAGTTATTGTGAATCATGCTGGTGATTTCAGAGAAACATATTGCGCAAGCTCACTATTTGTCAGTGCAAATGATGTGTTTCCAGCTTGACCAGTGGAGACTCTAGCCTTGACAGGGTGATGGCAGTGTGGGTAGCTTGCTTAGATTTACTTGCTCTACACTCTGAAAGATGTGAAAACATTCATGTCTATTACTGCCACTCTGAACCTTTTCACTAGCTGCAGATATCAGTCTGGATATTTTTCTTCCCAACCGTTTGTTTGAGAGAGGCAGTGAATAACTGTGAAAAAAAAAGAACAAAAAAAAAAAGGTGTAGCAGAACAGGCATGGGAGGACAATGTCAAAATGAGACTTCTCAAGCACATCTGCCTCTTATTTCAGACACACACCTTGCATTTCCAAGCTACCAAGTAACCTTCAGCACTGCTAACATCAAGTGGCTTTCTTGATTGAATAAGGTTGTTGATGTTTGGCCCAGTATCTTCACCTGACTGGCTCTGAGGGGACCATCTGTGTTACCTCAGAGGGGGACTTTTTTCTTTTCCTGATTCTTACAATTATCTTCACTTTTGTTAAACAGTTAGTTTAACTGCCAATTAAACACTGCCTTAAGTCAAACACTGCCAGCTAAACACTAGCTATTCTTCTAATAAACTACAGCAGTGAGGGCAATGGCAGTTTCTGCAGTGGAAGTCTAACTTAAGGGCAGGCTTGACAGGTTATTTGTGCAAGGCTCGTTGAAAGGTTTGTGAACTTTCCAACAAACGTCGTTTTGAACAAATCTGGGCCGTGTTAGCCAGGTAAAACATTGGCTTCACACACCACTATTCCTGGCTCCCTCCCCTTCCTGCCCTATGTGCTCTGAACCAAAGGAACCCTGACAGTTTTCATGGGGGTTTCGAAGGTTACTGATGCTGTGGCCCTGCAGGGGTGGCGAGAGGGCTGGCGTGCATGAGGTGAGACAATAGATCCAGTTTGGCACGATCTTCTTTTGAACAGGGATTTTTACCCAGCTCTAGTAAGAATGACTGGGAGGAAGACAGGGCAGGCAGCAGGGCAGGAGGCGACAGCCAGAAGTGTCAGCCAGCAGTGCCTGCTCCCATGACCGGGCTATGAGAACCACCTTCCTTGTCTTCCCCACCTCCATATTGCATTTTAATTGATATCTCCCTTACCTGCTTTTATACAAAAGCACTCCCTGCAAATACACACAAATATATGCCACCACTACTATCTTTTCAGTCCCCTTTAAAGATCCCCTTGGTTGCAAATGTTGTTCAGTACAAAGCTGGTGGAGACCTGTGAATTTGCTCCTCCTAAGACAGAGCATTCCTAAAGAGAGAATCCAACATTTTGGAGGGGGCTGTGATCATCTCTTCTTCTGTGCTGGTATGAGCCCCACAGAGAAAGAGCCTACTCTGTGTGATCATACACTAATACAAATAAAATCCAGCACGTAGTCACATTACCTAATGCTAGCAATTTTTGCTGCTTCAATAAATCCATCTTCTTCTACCAGCAGCTAAATGACACTGATGTTAATGACATTACTTACTCATTGATGTTTGAAGAGTTGCTCTTTCTCTAGCCACTGGTGCAAGCATTTTGAGAACTGAGTGCTAACTTAACTTAGACAAGTAGGAAAGGAAACTGTGCCTCTCCAAGTAAGGGACAGTCCAGTTGTGGCTTATTGCAAAGGTTTGAAGACCCTGCAGAATATAGTTGCTGTTCAGACTCCCACCCCAAATACTGCAGACTTGTTTGTGAGAACTGCAGGAAGAACTGGAAGGACTTCTAAGCTCGTCACCAAATAACATGATGTTGAAAAAAACTGGCCCCAGCCCTGATCCTTGTGGATCTACTGCTCACCCTCCTCCACTAGAAGTGCCCATCATCCCAACATGCTCCTTTTACACCTTTGCCTTAAGTTGTCCCTCTGATTTGCTAAACCTGGTTCTCTGTTTTTTATATGTTTTGATATGTCTGAAGAAGGTCAGATATGCTGGAATATTTCTAGATGCAAAATTGTTACGGGAAAACAACTTACAGTGAAAGTAAGAGAAAGTTTGTGGTCACTGAGGATTCCTCATTATTTTTTCTCCAACATGGAGAAAAGTAGCAAAGCAGCAGCTGGTCTATGCAGAGAAACTCCAAAGCAAAAAGCAATAACAAGGAGGAAACTGTAGTGCAGTGACTCTGAGATGCCACTGTCTTCTCAGTCATGGTTTGTGGCTTGGGTGACTCTAGCCCACCTAGAAAACAGGAAGGCAGCAAAACCTATAATGCAGAGGGCCTGGGAATCACATATTTTAAGGCTAGGATGCGATCATGAGCCATTTAATCTTAAATCTCTCATCTTGCCAGCTTACAGAGTGGAGACTTGCGCTCCATTACATCTGCACAAGGCCCATAACCTTTGTCTGATCATCCTACCTTGGTTTAAAGTGAAAGAGGTCTCCACACAGCTGTAGACAAATTGTTTCAGTGGACAATTGCTCTTGTAAAAAGCTAAACTGACATTTGTTGTATGTACTGTTTTAGCTTTTTCTTCTGTCTTCGAATATCTTTATAGCCCTGGGCAGTGACTTCCTCTCAAATTATTGTTTGAGTCTTGTGGGGATTCCCCCCGCCTCATTTGGAATATGTAAAGAAGACGCACAACATTTTATCTGAAACTTTTTAGAACAAAGTTCATGTTTTCTAGTTAAAAAAAAAAGTGCTGTAAGTATTCTTTTCTTACAAGCTCTTCCTTCTCTTAATTTAAATAACCCCATGCGCACATGCCTGCGCAGATCTAGGCCAGTTGTACGCTTCCCCAGTATTTCCTGTTGAAAACTGCTGGCCACAAAACTCTTGACTAAACTGGTTTTAACTTGACCCAGTATGGCCATTCTTCTTTCTATGATAAGAATATTAGTTTATAGTTTCTCCCTTCCCTGGCAATTTTCTCTCTTGTTATGAAAAAATCCTTTCCATCTTTCATTAGAGCCAGTGGCCCTCTGAAGGCACGTAGGAACCATGAAATCCTCATCCCCAAGCTTTTGGATGCATTTTCAGGCTGAATGAATTTTTCTGATGGTCTCCCAAAAGTCATATTATTGTGAAATTTTAATGCAAAAGTTGTGATTTTTACCATTCACACAATGAAACACCTTTTTACTACCTTTTGTCACAATTTCATGATGTTATCCAAAGTCTCATTTAAATGTTGTAGAGAATTGCCAAAATTGTGATATTATTGTCTGTATTGCTCCGTTGTTCCTGTTTGCCGCAAGTTCAGTGAAAATGTACTTATGTTCCCCATCTTATCACAGCTACATTGTTTTCAGTGTATGCTACTGCCAAGAACAATGCTAAAGCACTTAATAAAAGAATTTTGTCATAATCTTTATCTCTGGAAACTATTCCAGTTTATCATTTTAATAGCAAATGGTGTGTTTTACACTGTTGCCTGATAAAAGTTCTTGTAAGCCTCTCCTTTTTTTTTTTTTTTGTCTTTCTTCTCTCTCTCGTTCTTCAGCCATAACTTTCAGGAACACTTACTTTCCCCTCATCTTCTTAAGGCCAAGGTCAAGCCTAGTGAAAGATGCTGTGGGACACCTCATGTGTTAGACATATGACACAGTGCTTTAAGACAAAGCAAGAAAGCTGTGTTCAACGGGACGACAACAAACTAACAATGTCACAGTGATGAAGAAACAAAAGACGATGGGGTCCCATGAAAAAGTCCACTGCGAGTGCGCATTGCAGTTCAGGCTTCAGCCAGCTGGCAGGGAAATGGAGAAGAGATGAAGGTTGCTTCTGTCTTATTTTACTATCCTTATTTCTCTGTCATAGCATGGAGAATCAGGTGTGATTTGTGTCCGTTAATCAGCCAGAAAAGTTTCAAAACCCAAGGAAGCCCTCACATAAGTGAATACATAGAGAAGCAGCCCAGCAGTTACTGGTAAATATATGACCATGGTTCACATCTAGAGTGCCCACCTGTCCTGTACTGGGGAAGATGTCCTTTATTTGGTACTTCATGTCCCTTATACAGTAACAAATGGCTAAACAGACTTCTGATAAGGTGCAAAATGTTGTTTTAGTCTATAATAGGAGAACAACAATGTCAGGGCTTCGAGAGAGCATGAGACATCCTGAAGTGAAACCTGGCAAATAAGGTTTGGGCTTGTATTCCTCAGAAGGAAATCCTTGAGATTGCTTCTGAAACGGGGATGATGGCTGTGTTGGTGAGCACTAACCTGCCATGGGGGACGTGAAATACGAGATGATTGATGGGCTAAAGGGAAATGCAATACTGTCTAAGAAAAGGTCTGCAGTGCGTATAGGAATTCATTTGTAGTGTAGTACCTGGCTTGGAAAATTGTCTGGTCTGTAGTTAATAATGTGTGGATTTTTTGAGCTGAGATTTGCTTTGGTTTAGGACCTTCCCTCATTTCAATTTCAAGGTGTGGAAATTCATGCTAAGTAGGAGCAGGAATAGATCCTTGAACTATGCAAACTTGGACAACATTAACCTCCATGATGATTTTGTGAGGGTCTCAGGCCATGTACCATGGACAACCCACAGCCTAAATTTGCTGTCATTGACTTGTGGAGTGGAACATGCTGAAAGTCATGTCCTGGAAGTATGGGTCCAACCTTGCCTTGGGAACCTGAGCTCCCAAACGTGGGACACAGCTGAGTGTCGCAAGTGTTTCTTCAGTCTGGTACAGACTGAAAAAGTGAGGAAGAACCTACTATCTTAGGATGTACAAAATGCATTGGATATTAGTAATGAATGGATGGATTAAGTGTTTCCAGCAACAAAATCTACCCAGATGAAAACATCGGCACTTATTTTTGAGATTTTGTGAAGGGTGTGTGTTCAGACGAGTTTGAAATGCTTCTAATTAATGTTATCAAAACTGTGACATTTAATTAACTCAATAACACGTCGAGCCTAATGATAACACATTTTGATTCACCACAGGCAGCGATGAGCTCTCCTGAGCAACTCCAAAGGTGGGAAGGACTGGGGGAAGGAGGAGAACTGTAGTGCACAGAGACATAGGTTTTGCCAAAGAAAGAGAGAGTGGTGAGAGAGCTGATGATGTTGTCAAACCCCAGCTCACATCAGAGAGACATTTATGAGTTCAGAATATCTGCTATCTGATATTTATAACAATAATCTGTTTTTCCAGTCTTAATTTTTATAACACTCATTTGCCACTGAAAGGAATAACAACAGAATGCATTAGTTTCATATTCTTGAGTCAGAACCAGTCAACGAAATGATGCCTTTTTGACATTGAAACCTATTACAAACATTTTCTAAAACTGAATCAGCAAATGAATTTTTTTAATTTGAAATGGAAATTTCTGCTGTGTCATTCAGCTGATCGATAAGAATTTATCCAGAAGAAGTAATACAAATGGGAGGGGGAGAGAATCGCACCTCTGCTGTGCTGTTATTGCTGGTTTTGCTAGCGTGTAACTGATTAGTCAGGTAACAGCATGAAATTTTCTTCTCCACAATATTTATGTAAATTTAAATGCTTTTCAGAGACATCTTATTCGGTTTAAATAAATAAATAAAAAGAACTAAGATGAACAGGGACTATGTTTAAGTATCCTGAAGATATTTGATCATGCAGGATGCTTCTGCATCTCAGAAATACAATGAAAATAGGCCATTGGCCCTTTAACCTTTGTATGACTGAATTTCATTGACTTTCCCATCCTGAATACAGGACATGAGTTCTTAAGGAATCTCAGAAATAAGAAAGGTAATTTGTTCTGTGTGCAACCTGCCCAACTGGGTGAGGTAAAGAAGCTCACAAGTGTAAGGGAAGTTTAATGAAGCTGTTTTTGATGACTCACCCTACAGGCAGGACTGAAGTTTGCAGTTTAAGTATATTCCAGATAGGAGCTGAGACAGGAGAAGTGGTCCCAGAGACCCAAGGACAGAGTGGAGAGAGGTGGCAGCTGGGAGAAAAGATCAGTAGAAGAAGTAGTGCAAGTAACATGTTCATAGATGTGCCTTTCAGGTGTGTTTTGTGGCAATCAATTACTCCATGCCCTTTGAGATTCAAGTCTGGCAATATCTCCCTGACTAAAACTCAACCTCCATGGGTTTCTGTTGGCATCAGTTAGGAGTGGCTCCAGATTTAAGGTGGGATTTTAGGTTGCCAATCAGGATAGCGTTGTTCCCACCTCATGAATGGGTACTGAGGGTCAAGGGTTTGAGGGTGGACGGAGTGAGGAGGATCAGGCTGGGTCCCACTGCGGGATCTGACCCTAACAGCTGGTCCAAGCCATGGGCTCTATCATGTAGGGTAGATGATGACTTACTGCTCTGTCCAGGAATTTTATTTGCATAGTAACGGGCAGAGAAGGACTGCAGTGTCCCTGCAGCACGACCATCATTACAATGTACTGCCAGGGTTACATTTCTGTAGCAAAAGCATGCATATTTAAAAGGGTGTGTGTGCATGGGGACGGGACCGACAGACACATTCTGGCATTTGTGAAATGAGCTGAAGGATCGGAAACAATGGAGCCAAGGTCCCTTCTCCAAAGATGTATGAGGGGGCGTTGGACGCCTGGAATCTTGTTGTCATGGGGTGGAGGGGGGCATGTTCTTCCTTCTTTTTCCTTTTTTCCTCGCATGCGAGCGAGAAAGGGGGCGGGGAGGGGAGGGAGGTAGTCGCTCTGCTGCCGTGCTGGGTGCCAGGCTCGCTACTGCAGTATCGTACTCAATATTCTGATCACCTTGCAAGTCAAGGAGCCTTGTGGAGCCTGCAGTGGTGTCAGAGTGAAAAACGAGCAACGCCATCACGCTTGGCCAGGCGGTGGCTGCCTGCCCGCAGCGAGTGCTGGTCTGCAGTGTCTTCCTTTGATAGAAACCCACTCCGAGCAGGTTGGTGGGCTGGTGGCTTGCTTTTTGTTTTGATATGTCTATATATGAGAATTTCCCTTTACGTTTAAGCCAGAGGTTTCACTGCAGTGGTTCACAACACCAGAGGCTCGAACTCCTTGTCTTAGGGTCTTGGATTCCTCCCACGATTTGTCAGTCATTTCTGAGGATGCAGAGAGGAATGGGCTCAGTTGAATGTGGTTTTGGATGTGTTTTCTTCTCCCTGTCTTGCTCTTTTACACAGCGAGTGAGCTGGAGGAGGCAGTTTCCCCACAGTGAAAGGCAGGAGGAATGCACCGGCACTTGTGTGTGTGTATGTGTACGTGTATGTTTGTCAAGAGAGGAGCAGGCTTTTCAGTAGGGAGTTATTGCAGTGGCGAGTGCAATACAGACCCCTGGATGCTGCTAACTCAAACGCGTTGTCTCTTACTTTATTTATTGTTCATGGCAAAGGCATTGCCTAGGCAACCATGATGCTTCTCCACTCTTGACTGGTGCATTCTGCGTCATCTGGGTGGGACACGGCAAAGCAGCAGAAGGAGCATGACAAGTGCTGTTCGGTTCAGGACGCTCAGAGTCTGATAGTGCTGGTTAGGGGCAACTAGACATCTGGGAAATGCTGTGCAGGGTTTTTCCCACGCCACTCTGTCAAGCCACTCAGAAGAGGTCTGCAACACCCCCTCGTTATTGCAGGGCTGGTCTCCCATTCATGGCTCGGCTGAGGCACTTTGGTTGCAGCCCGCTGTTCGCCTGTGGTGTTTTGGTCGTGACATCTAATCTCTGCAGTGTTAAAACGCGTCATTCTTCACTTGCAGCAGCCTCTACTCTGCCAAGATGACTTTGTGCCATCTCCAGGGAGAGAGACAGAGGGACTGACTGGTTGCCTTTTAGGTTACATGTTCTGTTACTAATGCCTTTGCTCTCGGTGCAGATGCAGCCCAGATTTGTTAGAGTAAAAATAATTCCTTCCCTCATGGCTGGACAACTGCCTGGTTATGAAAGCTTACGATGGCAACTTCAGGGCTGACCCACAAATAAAATAATCCAGTCACTCAGCCAGCCCTGGAGAACAAGCAAATAACGCCCTCTTGGAGCTGCATTAACACCAGCATGACCACTCTGCATGGGGACTCTCCTTCATGTCTGTACACTGAGTACAGGACAAGGTTCCCAGTATGTTCGCTGGGAGGGAAGAAGCCCTCAGCAAAACTAATTTCCATCGTGACTAGATCAGTGCAAGAGTGTCTGTTTGCACAAGGCACAGACACAATTATATCCCAAATACAGTAGCCATCTACCAGCTTCTGATGAGACCTTCTTTGAACGGCCATATTGCAAGAAAAAATAGGAAGGAATATCCCAATCACCAGAGCGGATATCTGTCTGTCTGTCTATCATTTAGAGAGAAAGTGAAAGAGAGAGAAAAAAAAAGAAGAAAGGAGGAGAAACTTATTATTTTCTCTTTAGCTGCAGGTGCCTGGAAATCATTCTGCAGATTAGTTTATTACAACTGGCTCAGACTAACGGAACTGTGATGACGTACAGTTATGAGGACAGGAATTATTTTATTAAAAGCGTTGGCAGATATAGCTAGCAATTTAAGCTTGCTAGCCAATCCCGTCTTGGGATAAAACACACAATGAAAGGTGGTGTAAAAGTTTTACTGCTCTGTGTACAGGTCGCATACAAATCAGCATTCTGGCAAAAAGAATGTAAAATGTTCCACAGTGTAGAATTGTTCTCATGGGGGAGTTCTGAATGTCCCATTCAGATGCATTGTTTCTTAGAAAATCCCCTTGGGTCCAAGCATATAGCTAAAATGTTTTGAATTTTTAAAGCTTTTGCACAGCTTTTTCCTGTGATTTTTTTTTCCTGCCTTTTTTTTTGTTTGTTTGTTTTCTGCCTTTATTTTATGGTTTTTTTTTTCCATTGCATGCTCACTATTTTTCTACCAGCCTGTAGCAGTATCAGCTCAGAAAGTCTTCCTGAAGGCTTGTTTCTCCATCAGTGTTTCAAAGCTTTTCTTGTTCTCTAGACTGCTGTGCTACCAACGAATTCATGCCTCTTCCAAGTAAGCATTGTATTCTCTGGAAGTGGGAAAAGAAAATGATATCTAACAAGAACTGGTTAAAAAGGATGGATTTTTTGTTTTGTGTGAGAAGAATCAAGGACAATGTTATACTGGTAAGTTAACAGAATTTTTTTGGAGGCGACAGTGAAACCCCATAATAAATACTCAGTTTGGAGTATCTGAAACATTTGATTTCACCCAAAATGAAAAGCTGTCTTATTTTAGGTCCTTTAACCCAAATTTAATTTTTAATAACATTCCCATCCTCTGGTTCCAAAATAAAAACAAATCTACATATAATGTTGAATTGAAAAGTACCACAAAATCCTAAACAGTATTTTTTAGGGGGTAAATAGTGAATGAAAGCAGCAGAGAAACAAATCTCCACTTTTCCATTCATTGAAAATCATTCCCTCGGTTTGCCAGGAGACATCAGAAATTATGCAGTTCCATCTTCAGAAAAAGCTAGTTTTAGGAACGGGTTTTGTAGCGGTTGTCTTTTTTTTTTTCCCCTCATCTGCTTTCAGGAAAGGAGAGTTTGTATTGTCATTTCCATGGTTAGATGAAATGTTTATGCACCCAGGGAGGATGGGAGCAAGGCAGGAGCAGGCTCTCCTGCATCCGAGCCAGAGACAGCGGCGGGTTAGCCCTGACCTGGAGCACCGCCGGGGCAGGCTGGCGCTGGGCACGCAGCACTTGAAATGATCTTGTCACAACAGGCTGCTCAAAATTTGTCGTGATGAGAATTTTATGGAGGAGACAGTAGACCCTCAGGGGGAAAAGGAATATGACTGGAAGGGCGCCACGTAGGCACTGCCTTCTCAGGTGGATAGAAGCATGTCCTCTACAGATGGCTACCAATACTGGCCATTTTTCTGACCCTAATTATAGCCCTGATACTCGGCTTAAGGCCAAGGGAATACTATTGGCTATTAGAAAGTGTGATCCCCCTCTCCTCACCCATGTTTGCACATGGGAAGAGAACAGGTGATTCTTTTTGTTCCAGGAAGATGTACGTTCAGAGGGTGTCCCACTCCTGCTTGAGCTCTGCCCAGCACCAAGTAAAGAAATATTCCTTTCTAGGTTTGTTTTTCTTCTGTTTTTTAATCTCCCCCCACAGCAAATGAGTGAAGTGAACTGGAGAGACAAGTCCAAATTAGTAACAGGCTGCAAGCATGCCCACGGGCAGCAGAGACCCAAGGGGATGGAGGAGGGAGTGTCAGTCAGTGGACACAGGAGCCCAGCTCCCAAGGTGAAGTTGCCATCCTGAGTGCAGGCAGGTGGTGTGTGAGATCAACACCTCCTCCCTCTTGGAAGTCTGGTGCTTTGCTCTTGCTCTGGCTTTGCTTTTCACCCTTTTGCTTCACAGGGTTGGAGAGCTGATGGGAGGGAGGTAAAGCTAACGAGGAATGTAACTGTCATACTTTGTGAAGAAGACTACTCCAACACCTCCAAATATATCCAGTCTCCTCTGTCTCTGTAGCTCTCTGGACACTTGCTCATTTAATTGCTCCTGTCTGACAGGTACAGGGCCCCCCTGTAGAGACAAATGTTTTACTGACTCATGTGACTTGTATTTAATATGTAAGGTCAGACTGTAGCCTCAGCTCCATCCCCTCGGCGCTGCTCCAGCGATGCAAGGAGGAGACACAGCTGATCTAAAGAGTTAAATAGATGTCTTCTTGCATAAATTAGCAGAAAGCTGGAAGGAAATGTCCAGGCCAGTCTGCAATCCAATAAATCTGAATGTCGAAATCACAAAAAGCTGGTTTGGAGCAGCACAAATCACAGCAGCCTTATAGCTACTCTGTCCAGCAGGCCCAGGATGATGGGCAGAGGGATGGGAAGGGTGTAAAGATGACTCAGGTATCACTGTAGAACACCTTTCCCACTCAAGATGTCTTTAAAAAAGCATTGCATTTTGTTGTATCAGGAACTTCACCTTCAGTTGCCTCCTTGCTTCAGCCCTGACTCTTCAGAAGTAGGGAGAATTGGTAGCTCTGGTGCAACTGTACTAATGGGGAAATCCTGTAGACTTGCAAAGTGAAGAGTGTCCTGTTCGTTTCTGAACCATCCCACGGCACGATGTAGGTAGTTAGATGAGAAAGGTAGCACCAGAGGACTTTTGGAAAGGTTATACATGTGCCCTCTTGACAAAAACTAGCAGAGACACACTCCAGAAACCAGTCTAGATGGGAAAAACCGCACAGGCATTTGGTAATGTTGCTTTTAGGAGGTGGCGATGGGATACAAACATTGTTCATGTTATTTTATTTGTGAAACCTGCATCTGAGCTGTGGTACTGCTTTATTCTGCTTTTCTCTTGAAATACCAGGCAAACACCAGGCTGCTGTCAGCCTGCCATGGGCTGGCGTGATACATCTCCAGCATGTCCATGCGGCTGACTGCAGGGAACCGTGCTTCCAAATCTACCCACAAAACTGCCGTGGCTGCTGCTGTCGTGACCGACAGCAATGGTGCACTCTGGCTGGGAGCTGAGGAGGCTTCTGGGACAGACGCTGCCCCGATTAGAGTGATTCATGCCTGAATAATGTCCTTTCACTTCCAGACAGAGCCAGTGTGACAGGCGCATGCTCTATCTGTTCTGACAGGGAACCTCTACATCAGCTGTGCAAGGGAATTTGAGCAGATCGGGGGCTCCAGTTTCATTCCAAATGTGACAGGGCTGTGTAAATAAATAATCCCAATCTACATAATTAGCTCTTTTTCAGGAAGTCGTCACGTAAATAGGGTTGATATCAAGGGATGCTGCATGTGGAATTCATGGACCCAAAGCTGGGTTCTTCCTGGCCTTGTTGCCTGGGCGCTTTGCGAAGGGGCACGATTTTGTGTGTTCTTGAACATCACACATTTTCGTCTGAGGAAGATCAAATGGCTGTATCATTTTCACCAGAAAAGTGCCATCAACGGCAGACTTCCAGTGGCGACTGAAAGTGTGAATTCTCATGCAAACTGATTCTTTTGCACACAGTCATCTGGAAACGGGGCCTTTGATTTTCATTTATTATTCTCCCTGGCAGCATGTTCAGTCAGTATGCAGATTTTCTTCTTCATTCAATTTTCAGTGGGCAGGAAGACTACAATTAGTTGTATTATCATCAGTGTGAATAAAAGGGAAACACTGAACTGGATCTTTATGAGCCTGCAGTTGCAGTGGGAAGATGCAGATTCATTACACACTAGTAGGGTATGAAAAAAAGCTTTGCCCAACTGAATTCGGCTCCTTGTCATCTTCCTCCTTTGAGGAACTTTTTGTCTTTTGGTGTTACTCCAGACCTTCTCCCCAAGTCAGCCTAGACAGGGGAATCATTGGATGGGACTGAGTTGCATCTTGAAGAACTGACGAGGACAAATACATTAACAGAGAGGAAAGCTGGCTGGAGAAGCAGCCAAAAGGCATGCTGAGGAGAGACTATTGCAAACTAGGCTATAGTGTGTTTTCAAAGATGCCTCCCACCTCAGCATGGCTGATGTGGGACCTACATGCTGAAGTACACAGCTAAGAAGCTGGTTGCACTGCAAGACAGGAGATAAGCGCAACAGGCAACCGGATACTCCTCTGTTTCAGCAGGAGGATAAATATATACATTTTACTAGTAGGATTTTTAGGTGTGGGGTAAGTAACTACATTTTCCTTTCTCAGGAACTTGGTTTGCAGGTTTTGGGTTGAATTAGCTGTGTTGAGAGAAGGATCTGGGTTGGTGGAGTCTGTCTGTGTGCTCCCTTGCATGCTATCAAAGGTAATTTAGGTGTTAAGTGTACTGGCTTTGCTCTGAAGGTGTTGGGATCAGGGCACATATCTGTGGATATGATGGAACTGATTCTGACACCTCCCGGGGTTAGAAAAAAATGTAATTTCCCTGATTTATAAGAAGAGTGGGGATTTGGGAGTTGACCCTAGTGTTGTGCCATGTTTGTGTTTCCATGCTGTTAATAAATCAGTGAGAAAAAGAAATTAAAGACAGACATTTTCTGTTGCCTTTATGCTGGAACATTATTAATTCACCAGGAAAAACTCATTTGGGAGAACCTGGTAATTTCTTCAACTTCACATGTTGACACTTCCATGGCTGAGTAAGTCCCCTGTCTGTGGCATGCTATGACTCTTCTTATTGTTGAGGATTCCCAGGGTGCAGATTAGCTGAGTCTCTTATCCCCTGCATGAGGCCACAGGGATGCAGCATAACTTCACAGAAAACACAGTAAAGAAACGCCAGTATTCCACAAGCAACCAAACACAGGAGTCAAACATCTTGTGTGGCTTCTCTGAAGACTAGTAAGCAATATCTGAAGGCTGCGTGCTCAGTAACCCCACCACAACCCAGCTGCTCCCAGAACATTCCTGCCTTCCTGTTTTTGCAAAACACACGGGATGCCCACGTCTTTGAGACTGTGCCACTGGTAGAAATGGGTTGAAATGGGTAGAGCAGGCAGGCGTACGCACATGGAGCATGGCTGCGCAACCGTCATTTCCTTAGGAAACCAGGCAAGATGAGAAAGCTTACTTCCAGTAGGAAAATGCTGTAGTGGGCCATGTGTGCTTTGACTTCCAACTGTCCTCATTACATGGACTCCTCTTTTCCTCCTCATCAGGATGCTCTCTCAAGCTCCCCTTGTTTTTCCTCTTCTCCTTCTACATTGTGGCCTCTGTTGCAATTTGCTGGTGTGATGCTTATTACACTAATGAATTCAGGGAGTCACATGGCTGGTGGCAGCTACTGACCCTCCTGTCATCACACTGCTCCTGTCCCCCAGCCCTACAACCCGGCTGTTCTGGCTGACAGTCTGCACGCCTGACACTGATGGTTCACCTCATTTTGGCTCTGTAGTGTGTTTTTTGCTGCTCTAATTCGGGTGTTTTTCACCACCATCCCTGATGAATTCTGCAAAATTTAGACTGCTATCTCATTAAAGTATAGCTTTTAATGATTAGCTTCTTCATCCCTCCCTTTTGCCTTAGCTGGTAATACCGTAAGCTATTTAAGAAGTGCAGAGCTACTTTTTTTTTTAATTCTAGGTGTTCCAATTAATTAATGTGAATAGAAATTATACTAAATAATCACACCCAGTCCCGTACTAGGGTATTTGAATGTATCAGGAGACCATTCATGGTGTATTTTCTATTTTGGTTTCACATTTGGCTACGTAAGAGGCCCCAGATGAAGTCTCTGAAGACAGGTCCTGAAGAATCCTGCGTGTCTGTGTGCACATTATGTTTAACCGGTTCTTCTGGCCCATGGAGGAATTGAATCTCTACTCCTCAGCTGATGGGGGGGAACCTGTTTTCACTCCTGATGCTTACCCAGTGCTCCCCAAATTTGATCACTTGCACCTTCTGTTAGTCTGAAGTACCAAATAATTTCCTGAGTGTAAGTTTTGTGGACATTCAGTTGAAAGTGAATAAGATGGGGCATTTTTTTCTATCAAATTCTTTTGACGAGGCCATGCCAAATCTCATGGCAAAGTGCAAGCGATCCCTCCCTTTCGTCACTAAGTTTGTCCAAGACAGAGCATGGCATCAGCACTGACCCATAGCATCAGCACTGACCCATGGCATCTGCACTGTCTCATCTACGCTTGCTGTTTTCCATTTCTCCTGAACTAAGGTACCCAGGAGGTTCTTGTGGGTGGGGGCTATTTTGCTGGGAGAAGATTTTTCCTCTCCCCGTGCTGTGTGAACACTGGCCAATGATCAGATATCTCATGCAGATAAGTGCTAATTCCTTCTATTTTCAGAGGGAAAAAAAGGGAAGAGAAGACAGCCATTGACTAAGCCAGTGACTTAAGGAAACAACTTCAGGATCCTCTGGCACTGAAAAATTTAGACCTGTACTCATGCATGTGTACATCTTTTAATCCCATGCTCCCAGTCCTGGGCCTGTCTGCTCCCTCCTCCCCATCCCATCTTCCACATCTCTATCTTCAATCTCATACCTGCTGCCAATCAACTGTCCCTAAGTTCATCAGAGCCGTTGCAGCAGCAGGGTGCTGCGTGCCAGGAAAGATTATTCTTGACTGGTTGCCAAGTCTCCTGCTCTTGCTCTGGCACGCAGATAAAATGTTAATAGGGCCAAATGCATTTGACACAACGGGTGAAACTGCATGTTCCAGGCACGGAGCCTCTTGCCATCCGTTTAGCAGAGGCACAGGCTGGATCCTTCCAGTTCATTTTTGCTTGCTAAAGAGGAGCTGACCAGGGACTTTCAGGTTTGACAGAACCCAGACAGGGATTACACCTGCCCTGTGGCAAGCAGCTTAAGCAATGCCACCTTCTTGCTGATGGGTGCATGAAGAGAAAATTTTCTTCTCTAAGGATAAGTCTGGAATTCTTTTTGCTGGAGGATTATGACGTGGGAGTGGGAAGATCTCAGTGAGAGCATCGCAGTAGGTTCAAACGTGGTCTGCGTTCAACTCTGATCATTGCCACAAGTGATGAGGCTTCCCAGCAGGATGAGTGTTGGCTGAGGTCAGCCCAAGTGCAAGAGGAGATGTCAGTATTCACCGCTCCCCACAGCGCAGTTTGGGGCAGGAAGAAGCTACTGCTCAGGTTCAGCCAGCCAAGTCTCTCCAGGTCTTGCCAAAGAAGGAGGTCAGAACTTATACTACATTTGATGTGACCAGCAAAGCAAGAGGATAATGTTCTTAATTAAGCCCTTGTGAGACAATATCTCTGTGCATCTCTGCTGATAGGATTGCTTTGCTTTATTTTTCTTCTCTTAAGGGGAATTCAAGCCTGAAACACTCCTGGGTGAAAATTGTTTCCTTTTAAAGTCCATAATAGAGAATGTCCTCTGTAAATTCCAGATGTGGATTATATATTGCCTTGGGCAACTTCCTTTGTTGAGCCAGGAATGGTCTCACCCAAACCGCAGAAGCAGAAAATTCCCAATCTATTTCAACATATGGAGACAGCATATAAACAACATGCTGCCATTTGAGCGAAGCAAGTCAAGGAGGGCTGAACTGACCTGATTATCTACCTTCACAGCTTCTAACAGAAACTAGATTATCTAGCTTCACAATGGTATCATAGCGTCATCATCCATGCAGAGTATTGGCTTCCACTGGTGTAAAGGAGGGAGGAATCAAACCCCCAAGATGTGGGGCTGATTGCAGCCGGACAGAGGTACTCTATGGCATGTCTACCTAGAGCCGTGTCCTACAGGCACGGTGATGTTTTTTTTCTGCAGAGTAGCAAATAATTTTGCTACACAAAGAAGCACACACTTGACCAGTTTTCATTGATAATTATTATGCTCTTGAGGGAAGGGTATTTTTAATGGGGAAACGCATGTTTTTTCAGACAGTATGCAGTTTCTCGCCTCCTTCCCTCTCCCTCCACAGTATGCAATAAACTCATCATAAGATTTATTAATAAACTCTTATGGTGATTTCCCTGAGTACTGTATTTAGCTGGAAATTACTCTGGGGGCTGGACCCTGTATATACTGAAATCAGTGGAAAATTCCCATCTATTTCAACAAGCTGTAGGTAAGACCTGTGCTTAATTAGGGAAAAACAGGAGCTCAGATCGTGCCTTGGGCTGGGAGATGAACACTGTTCTAGCATGGGGCGGGGAGAAGCTTGGAGACTTTATTTATTATTTGCATCGTGATCTCCCAGAGGATTCCCTGTCCTGGATCAGGCACAGTGCAATCACAAAACAAAAACTCCAAAGAGCTGTGATCTTAGCTTAGAGCAAGCAGATATGTGATGATTGCGGCCCAGCTTATAATAACTGGAGTGGGTACGGATCTTCCATGGGAATACTGTAATTGAAATATTTCTCATTTGGTTCAGGCAAGAAAGAGGCAATATTTAACATGTTAACCTATTAGCATCTGCTTAAGCGTTGTTAAGGGACAGTGCCATAATTCTGAGCTCTTAAAATGCTGCCCAGGTTGCCTCTGAGCTTGCAGGACTGGTCTGAAAAGGTTGGCAGAAGTGAATCTCTAACACTTGCTGCAATTAAAAAGGGTCATCTTTCTGGGATGCAGGGAGAATTGGAATGATGTGTGTGATCAGAAATGAGCTTCAGGAGGTGATGGGAAGGCAAGCAAGAGCTGCAGGTGGCAGTAGTCATTGTTTTAAAAAATCCTTTCCTCCCTTTCCCCCTCTGATTTATTCAGCAGTGCCAGCGACGTACCGTGTTTGAAGGAATTACTTACTGAACATGTACTGACAATACAATTTGGTTACTTGAATCCTGGGAGGACGATAAGCAGTGCCTTTGCAAGCGTGAATGTTTTGAGCCTTGGGTTCCTGTGTGAAGGATTCATCTGCGCTCTGGTTGTATGATGCGTGGGTATATATCATGTGAGCTGATGCTATCAGTCACCCTGGGGAGCATGTCAGGCTTAGCCGCGTGGTGCAAACTCTTCTGATTTTGGAGCAGTAAGGCTGGAGTCATGGGGCTTGACTGCTTCTGAGGTAGAGCTGCTAGTTGGTCTAGTCGATGCTAGTTCCTCACTCTCAGTGCTGCCACACAGTGAACACTTCCTAGTTGTCTTGCTCTTCTGCTTCTCTGGAGCCACCAGAGCCATCTTTTTAGTCTTCAAAGCCTCCTGACTCCTCACCATGATTTTTGCTCTCGTGACTTTTGGCACCCTTTGACATTAGAGGAGTGTCTTGCTTTCAGAGGTCTTCAAGTGTTGATCAATGGAGGAAGATCTGCAGGCCACCAATATTCTGGGAGGAAGGGCATGTTCCCTGTCTCACAGCCCTACTCCTTGGGAGATCTTGGGAGATTTTGGTACAAAGTGTTGGGGGAAGGTGTTTATAGGGAAACCAGTTCCCCTAGAATGGATGCAGGATTATTGCTACTTTATCACCTAGAGTACGTAGGTGTCATGGTAATTACTTCAAAGTGTAATCACTGAGTAATCGAGAGGTAATATAATTAGTACCTGGATGCAGAATATATAATTACTGTGTTATGTAGTGATAGGGTATTTGCCAAGTATACCTTACTTAGTTACAAAGTAATTTAAGAGAATCTACATGGTATTTGTGTCTGAGAGACAGGAAAAAAATCACCCAGCTGGGATCTCTGCAGAGGACTATAAACTTTCTGCCAGCAGGATTTGCAAGCTTTTCCAAGGCAAGCAACATTGGAGGAATTTGCTTTCTGCCTTTCTTTTTCCTTCCAATACAAAAGTTCTCTGCCTTCACAGCACTACCAAAGGAAGTCTAATCATTACTGTTTAACCAATCACTTATTCAGGATCCTTGGGAGGTGAAAAGTTTTCCTTTATTTCCTGCCATGTGGAACTGCGTGGCAGCCATTAGAGTGGATTCATCCAGAAAAGAGATAAATGAAGAGAGAACGACTCATTTAATGAGAAAAAAAAATCGAGACAAAATAGAGTTTCCAAGCTTTGAAATGTCAGAGCAAACTGCCCCGTGTCCATCAGAGCCTGAGCACTAAACATCTCACTGGGGCTGAGCACCATGGGACCCCGGCCAGGAGAAGTGGAGGATGCAGCTCCAGCCCGTGTGTCACCAAGTGCAAAGGTGGAAATCAAGGCTTTACAGGGTCCCCAGTGCATCCCGAGGATGCCTTTTGTCCAAAATGTCATGAGTTCAAAAGATGGTTTCAGCAGGATTTCTGCTTTATGAGTGAGAGCCATACTGCAGTGGCAGCAGTAGAGAACAACAAAATTTGTAGTTGTACCTATGCTAATGACCTGCAGTAGCAAAGTAGCCATTTGTTTCACACAGCCTCTGTTAAAGCACAGCAGCAGCTTTCCCCTTTCTCTTGGTAGGAGAGCAAATGGCGTTTACTAACTGTCCTTCGTTCTGCTTTTGGAAATACCCTGCTGTGGTAAATCATAGAAGGCAGCTTGTTAGAGCTGTGTCCTCATTTACACAGAGACCAGAGGCGGGGATGTGTGTGGGGGCAGTATCAGAAAACATACATCATTGAGGTAGCTCTTTTCATCACTGCACTTGGCCTTAATTACATTATATTGCCCTCTCAAGAGAAATCTCCGACACTTTGGGCTTTCATAAAGCTTTATCTTCTTTTTCATTAAATAGTAACTACTCATTAGGGCAATTTAGCGTTCTGCTTTTCCTTCACCTTGTAATGAGGTTGTGCTCCTGTGCATCCTGAGTATAAATAGACCAAGGTTTTGGTATTTTAACTGTAGAGAATTTGAGGCCTTCACCTAACAAAAAAACCTAATGCCCCAAGCCAAATAGCAGTTATATTCTCTTCTGATAGCTTTTGGTTTTGTTTTGCACCATTCACTTTTGGGTAAGTTGCTCTTTTTTACTGATACCTTGCAGCCAGTGCTAAATAGGTAAATCATAGCCACCACGCTTTCTGCAAAATGAACGTGGCTAATCCTTTGCATTCAAACCAGCCCTCACTTCTCTATTGATAAATAAAGCTTATGCTCTAGTCCCAGTGAATGCAAATACTGTTTGCAGAAATAGGGCTGTCCTGGCTACTTCTCATTATCATGCTGTTATTGCCAGGGATCCTGGAGCTTTTTAGTAGCTACCAAATCAATAATGCTGTGACATTCATACATTTCTCAATGCCGCTGTGCATGGTACAGCATGAAAGTGTGTGCTTCTCAGGGGCTATACCTGATACTGATACTTGTGTACTCATATAATCCTTTCATCTATAGTTTACAGATCTTAATTAAGATTTACGATGCTACTATGAAGTGGATCTTTATGTCTGGGCAAACCGAGATGGCCAGATGTCAGAGAGGAAGATTTCAGAAGAGCTCAGGCTTTTTGTCAAAAGCTTTCAGCTCCCAAAGCAAGGAACTCCTTGGCAGCCAGGCTGCTTCACAGGGACAAGCTGCCTTTCACATAATCACAGAATGAGAGGGGCTCGAAGGGACCTCTGGAGATCACCTAGTCCAACCCCCTGCCACAGCAGGGACACCTACAGCAGTTGCACAGGATGGCATCCAGGCGGGCTTGGAATGTCTCCAGTGTGGGAGACTCCCCCACCTCTCAGGGCAGCCTGTGCCACTGCTCTGCCACCCTCAAAGGAAAGAAGTTCCTCCTCATGTTCAGATGGAACTTCCTATGTTCCAGTTTGTGCCCGTTACCTCTTGTTCTTTCTCTGAAGTCAGTGCTGGAGCCAGGGACTGCAACCCAAGAGTCCTGACACATGCCTTTGGTGACATTCCCTTCTCCTCTTATTCCATTTTTGGGACATTTCCTAAAAACATTTTGGTTTAGAGAATCTGTTGCACCCAAGCCTGTAGCTTCCCTCCCCCACGCAAAACTGGGGAGGTTTCCCTTACAGACTTCTAAAATAACTAAATAAATACTTATTTACTAAACAGCAAAAATAACTAAATAAATACAATCAATTTGATTCACTCCAGCTTCCGGAAACACTGTGCTGGAGACAGAGGCTTCCAATTTCCTACATGAGTCACCATGTTCTTGGATTCAACCTATCAAACTGTATCAGCAAATCATATTATATAATGTAATATAACAAGACACAACTGCCTGTGTTTAACCTAGAAAAGATTAAAAAACATGACCTACCACGGTCATTGGGCTGTCCTGGCAAAACTGTCATTCTCTTTTCCGCCCAGCTGCCCACCCCTGCTGTCCTCCCCCGACCTGGCACGCTGGGAGAAAATGTGTCATTTTTAGGAACAAAGATGTGAGCAGGTCTGGTGAGAGGGAAGAAAATCCTGCTTGCACCACTTCTCTGTTTTGGAGGCTGACTGCTCTAAGGTCATGCCCAGGGTTTTAGGTTTTGTAATTATGCAGAACCAATTTCCCCTGGTTGAAAACCGATGCACCAACGGTGGCATGGGTGGGGAGACTTTTGAACTGCTAGTGCTGCCTTGTTCTCAGTTCACGTGTGAAGTAGAAGAAAAAGGGATGTGAAGAGGTGATGAAAAGTCATTCTCCTCTTCTTTTCTTCTTCAGTTGCACAGAATGAGGGTAGATGAAGTCTTTTAGCTCTGTTTTTGGGGTCTATGCATTTGCATTTGCAAAGCACAATCCAGGACCAGCCAGGAGAACTGCTGGGAGCACTTAAACTGGGACACACTACAGCAATACGCTCCTTTCTCCTTAGCTCTGGCCTCTGTGAGTGCAGGAGAGGCTCCATGCCGGTGTTACAGAGAGCACTGCAGCAGGGTGAGGGGAAGTGAAGAGAGGTGTGTGAATGCTGATGACTTTCAGTATGGGGATATGCAGCCACCTCTGGTCTGCCCGGGGCCACATCCCAGCTGGCCTTGACCCTGGGACAAGGAGGACACAACCATCGGTGTTCATTAGTCCCCTTGTAGCCTGGTACCTGCGTCCCACTACCCAAAAACCCTACTGCAAAAGGATCATCCATTCACTTGAGTGGTTCACCTGTGGGGCTTTTTACTTTTTTTACTGATCAATGGCTGGTGCAAAACAGGAGCTTTTCAAAGTGGTTTTAAGAGTAAAGCTGCGAATAAGGTGCAGCTCCCAGAGCCCTGGCAGCTTCCTCTTGCTGTCGCAGTCCTGGCTGCTGGAGCTGCGTGTGTTTACGCAGAGTCTGAGGATGTGGAAACGGTGGGAGGAACCTTTCAGCCTCTGGGCTTTCTCGCTTCCCCCAGACACTTCCCCTTTTCCTCTCCCAGGACCCAGCGAGCCCAGAAACAAACTTAGTTTAGCACGTACTGGACCTTTCGTGTCTTAGGTGTTGACTTCCAGCAGTGAGAAACACCACAGTTGTTTGAAGGGCAGAGATTAAGCAGGAGGAAGAGGAGAGGAGCAAGGCTTAAGTTTTAAGGGTGATTGGGAAAATTGTGCCTTTGGAATCACAGTCCGAGGGACAAATGTTACTGAGCAGCAGGGACATTAGTGAAATGCATGATCTGGCAGGGCTAGAAGGGGATCAATGGAAGGAACTTGTCCAGGCTTCTTTTAAGCAAGCATTGCAATGATGCACCTGTCCACAAAGCTATTATGGAGAAACGTCTCAGGGGAGGGGATTTTAATGTCTTTCAGCGTGAGGTAAATGATCCCATGCTGACAGAGGCTGGCACCCTCTCTGTGCCAGCATCCTCCATGGGCAGCCAGTCCCCGAGCACAACCATAGCTAGTCCTTTATGAGGCGCAGCAAGGAAGCTGGCATTAATATTGCTTTGCTACCAGTTACATTTAAAAAAAAAAAAAACAAAAACAAAAACAAAAAAAGCCAAAGCTACCAAACAAGACCCAAGAACAACAACAGCAGCAAAATCCTCAAGCTGTGCTGGAACAGAAAGTAATTAAGAAATATTTCATATCTCCAAGCGGCCCTGAAATTTTTATTCCTGTGCATGAAGCTCCATAGGCTCCTCACGGGCGGCTGCTGCTGCTGCTGCGTTTCAGTGCAATAAATCCTGTTGCCTTTGGAGCCTGACAGCCAGTCCGGGATGTGATCAGAAAACCAACGGGAGCTCTCTGTGAGGTTTAGTCCTTGCCTGCATCAAGTCTGCTTATATCAACCAAGCCTGGGTGTGCTCCAGGAGCAAACCAGTAAGGCAAAACGCTGACCTTTCTTGGGATGATAAAGATCAGCAAAGGTGGGGAGTGGGGTGAAGAGGAGGGATGGGGAGAGTGAGAATTTGGACCTATAAGCTCCCAACTGCAATATTCGCATCCCAAACCCAAGAGACTCACTCAGCCTAAGTCCAGCCCTGCGAGTATTTATGGTCCTGTCAAGGTTGACAGGTCCAGAATTGAACTTATCTGGAAATAAATAACAGTGTGCTTTAATTTCGCTGCCAGCGAGCCGTCTCAGTGCCTCCCCCAGCGCGGTGCGGTCTGGCAGGACATGGCTCAGGGCTGTGCCTGGCGCAGGGCTGCGGGAGCTGGGGCTCAGGCTTGGTGTCCCTGGGGGTACCCGCAAGGCAGCGGCGAGTGGCTGCCACCCCACCTGGCTAAGCTTAGCTGAGACCAAATATCCTGTACTGTTGGCAGCTGCTCTGGGAGGGAGACAGAGAAGCGAGCAGTCTGTTTTTCTTTCTCCTACTGTTAATCGTAAAGGAAGGCATTTCTAAAACTGTGACCCAAATTGCTTCTAAAGCCATTAACTGCAAGAAAACCTCTAGTTATACCTTTGAATTTAATTTGTTGTCTACAGGCTTAATTCTTCCAGGTATCAATCCTGGGGAATCCTATTTCCCCCGTCCCTCCCATCAATCTTATTCGCCACAAAATTCAGAGAACCATTGGGCTCGTGCTACACCATCTTAAAGAAGCCCAACAGAGCAGTCTCTCCAGCTAACAGCTGGAGCAGTAACACTTATTAGCAGCTAAACCCTTTGGTAGCGCGCACACAGGGCAGGGACAAGACTTCTCTGATTCCTCACCCTGCAGGTGATGGGGACGTGACTTTCTCTGTCTGAGCCAGGCAGGCTCCCTCAAGCTCTGGGTCATGAGTCAGCTTGCAGGTTGTGAGTTCAATTTTATTGCTTTTCTTCACATTTGCTATCGGATGGAGCAGGATGGATAGGGTGTTTTGGTGGGGGGAATGAGTCCATCCACTTCTTTGTGTTTCTGAAGGAAAGTTATGATTCCATATTGTTATGGGTAAGGGCAAATGGAAGCTTCATTATTTTTAAACAAAGGCTTCACTTTGGCTGCAGCTTTGTACTTTATCTTTTTTTCAGCTTTCACCTTTTTAGCTTAGTATAACTATAATTTTCAAAAGGAAAGTTATTTTAAGGTGAAAAACCCATCTTTTTTTTTTTTATTTAGAGTGAATCAAATGGGATGTTTAACGTCACTAATGATTTTTTTTATTTTTTTTTTACTGGGGAAACTGTCAAAACCGAGCATTATTCTTTAAGCAGTTTCCTGAATCTCAGAGAGTCTGTATTTTTTTTCTAAGTCTTGAATTGAAGGGTGCCCAGGTACATTCACTCTGTGGATGATTTTGGTCCTCTTCAAGTGTCCGTAATGTAAATGAAGCAATTTGTTGCACCTTGAAAGTTTTCTCATGAGGTTTTCACTTGAGGAACATAGAGGAAACCGAAAGCCCCAAAACCTCATGGGAGGTAGAGACTGAAGGGTGCTTCTGCTGCGTGTGCTGAACCCGCAGCTTCTTCCTGCTGTCCCAGCTGCATTGCCTAAATTGCAGCAGCTGCCAACCAACTGGCATGGTCAGAGCTCCCTGGGGAAGGCAGGCAGCTGCCATGCTTAAAATCTTCCCCCTTCTATCCTTCAGAGCACCGATTCAGGGAAACCAATTAAGTCCACCTCTTTACTGCTATTTCTTTTCCCCTCTTCTGTTTTTCTCCTTTTTCTCTTTATGTTTTCTTTGCCCTCCTCCTTCCACGCATGAACTAATTGACGTCTGATCTATTCAGAGGTTTGGCCCTAAAAAGTAACCTTCAGTTAACTGCTCACATAACTTGCCTGTCACTTTTGATAACAGTCAGGGCATCATTTTTGCAAGTGTTCAACAGTAAAATTACTGCTTTGCTCTTGTCAAACAAATGAGCCCTGAGGCTTGTGTGAGAACCATTAATGATGATGCCACAATGGGATTGGTGCACTGGGCAGCCTGCACAAGCACTGCTTCTCAATTCGCTGTGCCCCTGCCGAGCAGTTTAGGTTTAATTAACCTGCATTAATGCCTGCTGGGATAGCATTTTCCCTGCCTCCTTTTTCAGGGGGTCAAGTGGAGCTGGAGACAGCTGCTGGTGTCTCAGGTGCCCTGTGTACGTGGCTGGGATCCTGGAAATGTTTATGTCTGTGGTGTGGAAATAAACTCTGCTTATTATGCTCATAAAAACCAGTGGCTATAGCCTTGGGCTTTGCCAGACTTGCTGAGCTGCTGGAGAGAATTATTGACAGAACATAAAAATGCTACAGCGCGCGGTGCAGGAGTACACGGCTGTGGTCTGCGATGTGTGTTTGTAGGGACAGCAGGCTGCAGCCCTTCTGGAGGATTCCACAGAGAGTGTGTGTGGGCGTTTCAGTTCTCCAGAAGTTACGTTTTCCGTGTGCATCTGTGCAGTAGACTAATTAAGTTTATTTTCTAATGGCAAAGAACTGTGAGAATGGGATTTGTCTTGCTGAGTCTGCACCCAGCCCTTGTCAGAAGGGTGAGCATCTACCGCAAGAACAGTAGTACCTAAAGTCGAGGGGTTGCTACTATTGCTATTTTACTGACAAGTAACAGGCAGAGGCAGGTGACAACTCCAAATCTGGCACTGAAGATCAAGAGGGTTCTGATCACTTGAAGGCAACTGGCAATATATATTAGTGGGGCTTATTCACAGGTATTGCAGGTGCCTCACTAGGGCACAGTGGCTTTGGACACAACCCCTTTGGACACAAAAGCTGGAGCCTGGCAGCCTTGGAGACAGGCGAGGAGCTGGTTTCTATGTCACTGGATGATAGATGGCAAAGTCAGCACTTAAGTCCCTCTTACGCCCCATGTGTGGTGCTCCCAGCACAGCCGGCAGTGATTCCTCAGAGGCTTCCCTGGGCGAAACCACCAAGGAGGGAAGGGAAGTCAAGGGTCAAGCCCTGCTCTGGTCAGTGAACTTTTTGGGTTTTATCCTGATGGGTTCATTGGTGCTATTATTTGGCAGCTGGAGTCTTAACACAGCTCCTGAGTTTTCATACTTCTTGCCACTTTCTTTGAGGATATTTCCCTGCTGTTATGTGTTCCTAGCTTTCCCTTCCCAACCATTCCTTCCTGAAGCTGGTATTTCCCAAGTTCTGTTAGTACCCGAGTAATTAAGGAAGAAAATCCCTTCACCGCAACCCTGCTCATCAGGCAGAGCTGTATACCTGCTGATGGGAAGCCTGGAGCTCGGCAACCAGTGCTTGGATGTCATGGAGACCGGGGGGAGACCCTGTTCTGGTGCCACACACGATTTTGAAATATGATTTTCCATGGGGTCAGAATAACACTTAAGAGTCCCGTCTCATTCACAGAGTCCAGGCCAGTAGCAGATAAAAGAAAGCTGAAGTGACAGCAGGCTTAAGACTGCCCAATCCTGATCCTCATTCTGCTTGGGGTTGTGTCCTTAGAGTAGGGACAGGAGCTAATACACCAGATCCACCTTTTCAGAAGACAGGTCAGTTTTTTGTCCTGAGGAGTCTGGACCTTAAGATACACAGTCCCTGTCCTCTGTGGGAGCAGGAGCAGTAAGGCATCAACAATGTGATAGGAGTGAATTCAAGGCAAACCAGTATGGCTTCCTCTTTCTGGGAACCTTCTGGGCTGCCTCATAGGCACTGTCGCTGCTGCCCTCTTCCTCACGTACCATCTGCTCGTGCTTACTTGGCAAGGACTAGGGAGGAAAGCAGACTTGTCTGCAGAAGAACTTGCCTGTCCTTGTTTCAACGTTGCAGTGCACGGGCACAGTGCATGAACCCCTGCGTCACCACTGTGAAAATTAACAGGTCAGAGCAATAACAAGTTGGTTAACAGCAACAGCAGTGGCTGGAATGGCCAGGAGAATTTTTTCAGTGTTGTAGCATCAGCAAGTTGCTGAGTTTACCTTTCAGAAACTGCTCACAGAGAGAAGTGTAGGATGGCTATCCTACCAGTGGTGCTACTCTGCCACTGGCTTCTTGTGTCTTCCTTCCCGGCTGGAGGGGCCTGGTCACCAAAGATGTGCTTTTTTGAACAGTTCTTGTTTGTGTCTTCATGTGCCCTGATAAGCAAATGAAATGAATTACTGGTGAAGTGGTCATTAGCACATATTTACATAGGTTAATTGCATGGGGTAATGGAAGATCAATTTGATGTTCAATGGGGTTACTGATAGAGATATCTTCCTGACAGTGCTTCATGACATCTTTCCTTGACACTTTCCTTGACATTGAATTATATTTTTTCAGGCCTCAACAGGCTGTAGCTAAGGATTTAGCAAGGTCTCTGGGTCATGTCAAACCTTGCTTTTGTAGTTCTGGGTGTTGGGTTTATGTGTGCCATGAACGTTGGGTGCATTTATTGAGTTTGCCATTGTAGTCCCGTGAGGAGAATTCTAAGCAGGGAAACTACCATCTTTCACACATATAACCAACATCCTGGGTCCCTGGTGAAACACCATTGCAAATTTTCATCAACAAAGAGGAAGAATAGATGGGTTTATGGCATCTGAGTACTTAAAGCCCATTTGTAATAGCCATAATTTCATTATTACTAGCAATGGTCCATGGTCATCCTATAGCCTGAGCTAAGTATGAATGGTTGTAATATATCCAGCTTTTCCTGGGCTAAGCACCATGTTACTCTTGGTAAACCATTACTGCTGCCCGAGCAAACTAGCTTAGAGCTGGTTCTGTCATGTCTACATTAGTCTGCCATCTGCCACCTCCACCAAACCTCCCCTTGGCTGCGGTCCAGGGCTCTTGCAGGCTTTGCAGATGCTCAAGCACCCCAGTGGCTGCAGGATGGGAGTTTAAATAAAACAGAGCATTGATGTGGAGATGAAATTAATTAATGTCCCTGCTATTAAATTACCGTCTCTAAGGGAAGACTTTTATTTTGCCTCTAAGATGACAGTGTTTCATTAGAAAAAAAAAAAAGATTTGGAGAGCTCAAGCTTTGAAACACTTTATAAGGTTTATTTATAAGTAAGAGTTGCATCATTTTTTCTTGTGATCTTAGTAGAATACAGCCTTTTGGCCCTCTACTGATAAGGGAACTGCTATCAAAAATCTGCTCTTGTGAACTCCTAGGTTGCAACAGAGTCCTACCCATTTTTTAAGGATCAGTCCCTGACTGCTTCCACAAATCAGCAGCTGAACACCTCAGCGGGGCAGCCATTCTTTTATCTGTTCATTTATTTCCAAAAACGTATGGGCAAAGCTACACACACCTTTCAGAGCATATATCAGCTGTGGGCTGTTGATGAGCGACTCTAGTGGCAGATAAACTGCTGTCTGGGGGGAGGAAAGGACCCTGCCCTGTGTTCTAGCCTTGCCCTGCTTCAGATGAGAAGCAAATTGTTTTGATTTTGTGTTGCTGGAGGTTTGCATATTCCTTATTTATGGATATACTGAGAAGCAGAGCAAGTAAATGAGAAGTAAGGTGATATTTAGAAAAAAAAAAGCAAACAAAAAAACCCCACTGAAATATGACTTGGAACCCTAAGGGAAAGCTGCAGTCGTTTGCACCCAGAGAGCAATGGGTCCACAATTTTCGCCATGTGCCTGCTACCCACTGACCATCCTGCTGACATTGGCAAACTTCTTTAGTTTGGCATTACTGAGCTAAATTGAACAACAGCCTTTTGTAGGAGTGGAAAGGTCAGGGTAGAGGTGCTATGGTCAGGAAGTTTGTACAGCGGCTGCCCGTATGACTCCTAACAGCAGCCAGACCTGTCATTTTCTCACTGTCAGAAGCATTAAATTAAATTAAAATAAATAAATAACCTCCTCTACCCCCGCAGTAGACACCTCTATTTTTATTATATGAACTAGGAGAAAAAATGTACCTGGAGGGTACACATAACTTATTTAGAAAAAGAGGAATGGCGAATATCTGCGGATGATGAAAAAAATCCCTAGTCCTTGGGGTTATTTGATCTGCTAATTATCCATACTTCAGAACCCATTATTCACACTTTTCCACTTTCCTTCAAGAAATCTATTTGGCAGACATCTATATATATATTTTTATAGTTTTCTGTGAGATCAGCAGGAATAAAAGAGAAGAAAAATTCAAGTTGTAAACTATTAATAAAATGCAAACACACAACAGTCGTCTTTGTGCGATGTTTGCCAGTAAGCAGATCGAGACAGAGATTTCTGCTATGTCGATATCTTGAATCACTGAAAAAAATTAGTTCTGCAAACTTGCCTTTGCCCAGCTAAAAAACCAAGGGCAAACTGCAGCTTCATTTGGAAGCATGTTTGGCACACGCAGCAGTGGTGACTCATGTATATTAACAGCAGCAGGGTTTTGGATCTCCTGCACCTTGTTACTATAATGCCAAGCTATTCATCAGCACAAACACCATCCTGCACACTCTCCTCCAGACAAAAAGCCAAACGAAGGAGGCCTTGGGAGCTTTAATTTACTCCAGGCTTGATCCAAAGCTTGCTGGAAAGATTACCTTTGACTGAAATGAGCTGCAGAACTACCTAAAATGGCCCAGTGCAGGTAGGAATCAGACCCCAATCTATGTATTGCATTTTATACCCTGAATATTTTGCAGCATCATGGAGAAGGTCACCTTCGTGACGCAAAACTGCTGGTGAAACAAGACAGTGCTACTTTCTGAGAGGGAAGTCATAGCCATAGAAAGGATTTAGAAGGATCGAGGTTTGCTGGCTAAAGTGAGAGGGGTTTTATATATATATCCCAGTTTCTTTTTTTGCTGCATTGTTGGGCAGATTTCTTTTTGTCATTAACAAACTCATGTAGAGGTGGTTTCTTCAGCATTGTAGTACACCCACCCTAATTGTGCCTTGACTCTTTCTCATGGACGTGGCTGCTCTCAGCGTTCTGCTGGGTACCTCCAGCTGCGACGTGGTTGGAACTACATTCAAGCAAGCAAAATGAAGGAAAAGCCCTTGATATCCTCCAGAAAGGAGCATGATTCTGGCTCTGGTGTCACCAGCTCATGCTGGAGATGGTAACTGAAGTAAATGGTGAGATATGCAGAGGAAGGCTGAGAGTTTGATGTTTGAGGCACTGTCTCATCCTCCTGTGGGTTTGTCCCTCCACCCGCACATCTCTGCCCCTCCTCCTCCTGCGCTGTGGATCTGCAGGCATCCTTGGATTCCTGCAGGAGCAGGAATTAGCCAAGAAATGGGCGGATTTACCTTATTTGGTGGCCACTCAGTGAGTGCCTAGAGCAGGGTGTCACTCATATCGCCCTGATTATGGTTGTATTGTAGGGAGTGTATTAAAAATGCAGCAGCTACTATTTGTTCCTAAAAAACACAGAGATCTTCTGTCAGAATAAACATTTCCAAAAGTGCACGGCCTCTGTGACAGCTACAGGCCTAAGAGGGACTTAAATGGTATCCATAGAGCTAGAATTGACCTTCACCAGACGATTTCACTCTCTGAGCTAGAGAACAGTTTGTTAAAATGGGATTTCTATTGCTTCTCTCTATATGCTGGCAAATATATCTTGCCTGCTCGGGTCTATATTTTCTGAGAGCTTCATTTAAACTCTGAACTCTGGAGGCAGATGAGCACAGGAGTCTGGTGATATTTGCAAAAAGTGCTTCATATCCCATAGCTGGCAAGAGGAGACTAATAAAGCTTTAGTCAGCTCTGGGTAGAAAGTCGGGTGACATTTTCAGTCTATCTCTGCAAATCTCTTTTATGTCACGTCTTCTGCAGGACTCAAGACCAGTTGAACGTGATTTTCAGAGGCACCAAGTGAGAAGAAGAGAGAGACATGTTTTGAGGGACATGGACATGTGCACATAAAGGATCATGCTGAAAGATGGTGTTGTCCTTATTACAGAATTTTCTCCTTTTTTCTTTTTAATACACTTTATCTGAAGTAGCTAGTGCTTTTTCAGGAAGAGATCTATATGATGGGGGCATGTGTGCATTTCGATGGGGTAGGTTTGTCATCCCCCAAGGCAGGCAATCTGTCAAGGCTCGAACAGCAGGCTGTTACGCCACCGAGCAGTTATCCATGTCAACCACATTTGAGATGGATTGAATCCGGTGAGTTGAGTTGCGTACCCCAGACATAAGTGGCATCCAAGGGGGGAGACAGCCTGGGAGAGTGAGGGATTTGAACAACAAAGAAAGGGAAGTGCACAACTGAGTTATCTTATGTTGCAAATGTGACTTTCTGTATGTTGGTGATCTGAGTGGGAGTCCACTGAGGTCTGGTTATTTCAAGAACAGGATAGACAGCCAAAACGTATCAGAGCCTCCCTGGGTTTCCATAGTCTACCTGCAGTTCATACAGGATGGAACAGGAGACAAAAGAAGTGTTCTGACTCTGAATGATGGTACTGTGTTGTTTGTTTTAATGCAAGTCAGAAAGTCACATTAGAACTGTGGTAGGGAATAGCACTTTGCACGAGGTCATGATGCAGACCAGTGAACAACTGACCCAAACCTCTTTGTCTCCATTCATGCCAGCTGGCCAGGGCATGTCAGCTTAGCTGCAACTCGGCTCACACCCGCATAAAACAGTGGCTAAACTCCACCACGAGCATCAACTGACCTTTCTATAAACCTGCTGTGCTGCTTTATACCAGTTGAGCCTCTGGCCCGATCATTTTTAAATGCCACTGTTTGCCAACGTTGCATTGCTCCTGCAAACCAACTGAGTGTGCGAAGAGAGGATAATTAGGGAGAATGCAGTAATTAATACTGCTGATAATAACCCAGAGGTGTAATTTAGCTGCCTGACTTACACCGAATTCCCTGGGCTGGAGGAGGAGTGGAGGAGGAGAAGGCACCTGCTGAAGTCTTTCCTAGCAGGTTAGCTCTCTGCGGGAGGCAATCACACACCGAGCAAACAGAAACCCCTGAGGTCTCTCCTGAGCCGCTAATGATTGCCTTGCAGACAGTGATGGCATGTCAGTATTGATTATTTTCCTATTATAAACTCCTTCCTCTTGTCCCTTTTTGCCATGATCTGTTGGGTAAACACAGGAAACAAGTAAGCGCAGCTGAGGTTTGCGGTTATGAAGTGTTTGGAGGAGGAGGAGGAGGGGAAGCACCGACTCAGCTGGAAGTTAGTTCTTGTTCTAAGAAAGTGGCTACAGCTAAAAGAAAGTCCAAAGGGACGTGGTGGTATAAGGATAAAAAGCATCCTTCAGGTCTATGCAGGCTTTTCCCCACTGACATTGTAAGAGGCATTTTTTAACACTGACTGCTGTCTTGAGCACAGCTGCAGTTGGCAATTTATGTGCAAGTCCATGGTCAGGGCTATTTGTTTTTCATAATGTAGTCACTCCAAATGTTTCATGACCTTCCTTTTCCAAGAGGTCCTCGGAAGGTCCCTTAGGTTCCTTACATCTCCTGTGGTGTCCTTTTGGCTGTGGCAGGGTTGAACGTGGAAAAGAAGCAGCTTGTTGCCCGTGTTCTGGTTGCTACTGGTTTCAGGTATGGAAGTCCCACACCCCTGGATTGGTGGCCAGCTGCTCTCTGTAGTATTTTCTCCAAGTATTTCTCATCACTTAAACCAGAGCCGGTATTAATTTTGTGCAGTGCAAAGTCCTCCTGTTCCCTACAGCTTTTGCCCCAGTTCTAGTTAGACTACAGTGTATTTACTTTAGGTTTGGTTAGGTAATGCGGTCATTGATATCATCCTGTGCCTCGGGTTTTCGTTAATGCAAGCAGCTCCTGAAAATCCACAGGACTGTGTTTTCCTACTACTAATACTTTCAGAAGCTTGGGGGAACTGGTGTGCTTCTGCTCACGTAAATGAAACTGTAGTTAAACACATGCCAATGTAAGGTCATGCTTTTTCTTCTGAGTTTTTTTTTTGCATGTGGCATTTGGACTGTCATTTCCTAAAACTTATTCCTTGCATGATAAATGAATATGTTTTATTCAGGATATTGGAGTGCACTCAGGAGACACGAGCGGTTCTAGTGACCTTCTCTGTGACCTTGAACAAGTGTTTTCTTTGCCTCGTTCCGCTCCTTCCCAGAGGTTTTAAAACCAAGTAATTGTCACTGATGTCTATTATCAGTTCTTAGTCTTTGGACCTATCCTTCCTTGTGTCACGACAGTAGTACATCTTACCCTGTAGCTGTGTAGAAGTTGGACATTTAGTCTATATTAATTGTCTAATCTCCAAAGAATGATTTAGTCCATCCCAAAATAGCTTTCTGAAGAAGGTGTGGTGAATCATTCTCCTGACTTGCCCTTTCTCTCTTCACTGAGTACAGCAGAAGCCCAGATGGCTAATGAGACTAGAGAGCTAATTTTTAAGAGGTGTAAGTTTAGGCAAGAGGGAGTCCACCCATAAAGTCAGAAAATGAAGATGTGAGCGTTTTGTCAGTAAAACCTCTTCCTTTTCTCTTTATTGTGGATTTTTAAAAAAAAAAAATTCTCTTTTTTTGTCTTTGTGTGATATGCGTCTTTGTTCAGCAGCAATTAATAGAGCTGCACAGCTTTCCTGATGCAAAGACGTTGGGTTCTGTAAGTCAACGTGACAGAGAAAAGGAAGGGAGGAAGTTTGTGAGAAAAGAAAGGCAATAAAAAAATAAGAAAATGAACCTGATATACTTATGTTAAAAAGTGCTATCAGTGTTTAGAAGGGAAATATGACAATAATCATGGAGTCTTGCTAGGGTAAGTAACCTTGTTCCTGCCCGATTAGTGCTGGTTTTTGCAGGGAGAAGGTGGTTCATTCTTGATTTGTCAGTAAGTGTATTGTACTACCTCTTGTTGTCCTCTATGATGGTTAGAAAGGCTTTAGAGATTTGTTTTTCTTTTATTTTCTTTCTTGTTTTCCCTTCCTCTTCTGGCTGTCAGGGTGAATTTCTATCTTCTGGCAATGTTGGGGAGGTGGGAAAGATGTCAAAAAGAGGATGTAAAATGCATTTTAAAGTGAGCTGTTAGGAATTGGTTTGACATTTCTGACAAAGGGAAAGGTTACTGCACACAGCTTTTCAGCTCCTATCTTCTTATTCCTTTTCTTGTCAACCACTACTGGAAGCAGAGGAATTCCTCATCATGACTGGCTTGTCCCATGCACATAGTCAATCTGGCAGGTAGGCTTGACTCGGCATACAGGTACTAATCACACTCTGCAGGATGTGTCTAGCACTTGGGGACATCTGTTCTTACCAGTGTCCCCTGGGCTTCTGGTAGCAGGCTGGCCAGTTCAGAGGTGGTCTCTCTTCCTACCATCTCTTCCCTTCTTTTTTTGTAGGAGTGAGAAATGCCTATTCATTCACGCTTGTGTCCTGCAAGGACACCTTGATCCTTAAGTGAACTTTATGGACTGGCTTGCTCCAGAAATTTAAGATTACACATTTGGAGCCATCCGCATAAGCTAGTGAACCTTCGCTGTTGATAACAGACCAATAACACTGATGCCAAGTTTGGCGCCCAGGGACATTTGGCCTGGCTCACTCTCTGGGCACCTGCTTGGGGAGAAGGAAGGAGAAATTTAGATGCAAAGTTTAAAGACAACCCACAAATGGGCATGCCAGAACAGAAGGAGGAGTGTTCAGGAAGGAGCTTTACTGGTGGAAAGATATGGCTTTTAAGCGCAGAAATGTTTTACTTTTGATGCTTTAAATTGCAAATGAGCTGAGCTTGAGACAAGGGAAATCAACATGCGTGAGCATGTACTTTAACAAATAGGTGCTTACATCGTGTTTGATTCCTGGATAACTCAGGAACTGGAAAAAATAAAAGAATTTTTGCAAGTTCAGTTCATTATGAAGAGCAATAACTAGTTCTAAATAGCCCTTTATTTCTTCTCAAATCTTATTATATGACTGGCTTAATAACTTCAGTTTCCTGGTTTGTAATATGAAAGAGTCAAGTACTTTCAATGTTTTGGTAAAAATATGCAAACGTGATTGTTTTTCCAAAAGCAACTGAAAACATAAACTTCTTTGAGGAAACTATCAAGTGTCTTTTCCTTAGCTGAGCATTAACATTTTCTGATGCAAATGCAGCAACCAAGTTTCATTAATTCTTTTTCTTCTAGCCAATGCTTACTGGCTACGTGGGTTTCACGTGCGTGGGAGGAGGGCAAATCTCCTTAGAGTTTTTGCTTCTTCTTCTGATTTGCAGCTCTTGGTTCTGCTTTTTGTCTTTCTGGACTAAAACCAAAGGCAACATTTCTAGAGGCCCTGAGAAGCCTTCAGTGTCAGAGCTTTTCTTGGCAGGCAGAAGAGCGCAATTGCAAAGCAGAAAAGAAGTGCCTTATTTAGCCAGCGGTTGTTGCTCTCCAAGTTGATGAAACAATTAGCTGGAGATGATGCCCTGTTGCCATTCTGCTCTTTTAATAGCACCACAATTCTCCTTTGCCAGGAGAAGCCTCTTTGTAGATTTAATAAACCAGGTGAAACCACACACAACTTTCCTCACATTGGATTCTCCGAGCTTCATAGAGGGCAGATTTAGCTGGCAAAGAGGAGCGTATTCCTCCTGAAGGAAGAAACCAATCTACCAACAAGAATACTCTCTGCCTATTAAAGCAATTAATAAAAATTGGAGCAAATCCCCTCCTAAAAATGGCTCTAGCAGCCAGAAAGGAGAGAACACGGCAGACACTGGCCTTATTCCCCCATGCTGGTACAATCTGGGCAGTCTGTTGTCCAGTGAACATTGGGGTGAAAGCTGCTCTGATCTGCAGAAGAGCGACAGTTTTCCCTGACAGTCACTATTAAGCCATACACAGAGAATGATGAAAAGCTCCTCTGCAAAGTGGTGTTGCTGCAGATCAGACCAGTTCAACCATCTGTTGGGTTAGCGCACTGTCTTTTATTTATTTCCTAATGACTCCTTTCCAGTACTTCTTCTGGAAGCAGATAGTGCTGTTTGCCAGGCTGCAAGCTGAGCTTGATGCTAAATCTGCTGGAAATGCTGAGCAGTGGATGCTTCTTTACCTTCCATGCAGTTGCATATGGATTGGCTCCTGCAAGAGTTTCTAGTAAACATTTTGACGGGCCTGTTTTATCAGCCACATAGGAAGGCTATCATAAAAAGGAAAAAAAAAAAAAGAAAAAAGCCAGAGAAAAAAAAGGAAAGGGGATTAAAATTAACAGTGATCTCAATTCCCTGCGTTTCAGTTAAACAACCTCATTAATCCTGTCTCAGTGCATGTACTATGTCTGTGCTCCCCTCTCTGACAGGTCCCCAAATCACATTCACTGCCATTCATTATGTGCAATGGCATAAAACATTTATTCAAAGTCATGTTTTATTCTTGGGAAAATATCTATTTCTTCAAGCTCCAGACATCTTTTTAACTATTAGTGCTTCCCTTCGTGGCCCTGGGCTCCCTGCCCAGAAGATGAGTCCTGCCGATCTTGATGGTTTCATGCCACCATGCATGGTGGCCCTAGTAGGACAGACACAGGTTTCTTCACAGTGTCTTGTGCTTGCAGATAACACAGCCTGGTTTTGAAAATGTAGCAGTTCTGGAGCATTCTTGGCATTTCTTGTAATCCCTCTCTGTGTCATTGTGACAGGGACCTTGTGGGCCAGTGTAAGGAGGGGTACATTATATTTTGCTGAAGTACATAGATTTTTCTTTTTTAATTTAGCGAGCTTTTGGTCAGCGCTTGAATTTTAATTTAGGAATAGCAAAAAATGAAAATGCAGCACCCCTTTTCTGAAATGCTCACTGTCCTGTGACCAGAGCACGCTGGGACTGACCCTTTTTTCTATGTGAGGAAGCTATGGACCAAAGGTGCACGTGATTATTCCATGGGCAGCAGGAAGCTGGATGTTCTGACTCCAGCTCTTCCCTGCTTGCTCAACCAAGCTGCCTTTTAACTCTTGTTAAGTTAACTCAGCTATTAAGTGGGCAGTCTGTGAAAATGAGCATCCTCTGATTTACCCCATGCAGGTAAAGCAACAGGGCTTTTTTCCAACAGCTCTTTGCCCCTGAAAGCCAGCCAAAACCTGAACTCACTTGAGGATGAAAGTTGGAGTGCTGAAAGCGGAGGGGAGTGCAAACACACAGGCAATTCAGGTTTTGAACTTTACAGCCGGTCCCCAGCCCACTTCTGTTATTGACACATGCAATAAATCAGCTCAGCAAAGGTGCAGACCGAGGAAGATTCACTGGGGCTCAGTGACAGCTTTGCTGTTCAGAGCCTACAAATCAGCCGGGGAGCCTTGTTACCTGCTTGTAGGTGCCACTCAGGGCTCTGCAGCGTGCCGTGCCTCGTGCTGTACCTGGCTAGCACAAGGAAGATCCGCTTCACCCCTCCGCTTGCTTGTCTCTCTGCTAGAGAATGGCACTTTGTTCCTGTGTCAATAGTTGTACATCAAGGGAATGTCATGAAGCCATGGCTATAACACCACTATTTAAAAACAGGACGGTCAAAAAGCAGCAGGTCCAGCTTAGCCTAGATTTCTATGTTTTCCCTTTTGCATCTAGGACCCGGTCCCACAGTAGCCCAGCTGTCCTCTTCTCACTTTGTATCCCCTCTGATGTGTCCACCCCACAAGAGAAAGGACATTTTGTGACCAAGTCACAGCTGCCCACAGTGCTCAACCAACAGCCTGCTCTCAAAATAAGCAAGAGCAGAGTTTGGGTCTCGCTCTTCACAAAACCTGTGAGAATGTTATAAGCATCGAGACCCTGAGCCCTGCAACAAATTTGGCTGAAAATGGCCAATGCATTTAAGAGTTATTAGGAGGGATAGTCTGTATGCTCTGTTAAGCCTTGTTTCCTGAGGAATCCAGGCTAAAATATTGCTCAGACCTCTTAAGGCAGTTATGGCCAAGTGCACACACTGCTTTAAATCAGGAAGCATGAAAGCAAATTAAGGTTTTAAATCACCATAGGTCAATTACCAAGTGGCTACTGCAACCTGTTATCTTTGCTGAACTACTGTGCAGGCATGAACATCTAAATCAGTGCTGTTTAACCCAGAGCTCTCAAAACACGACTTAGTCGGTGCTGCTGAATCTCACCACTCTGCAATCATCTTGCTTTCAAATTGCTGTAGGAACAATAATAATAAAAAAAAAGATCTCTGTGAGAAAGGTTCAAGTGTTCTTGTAGCTCTTAACCATCCTCCGTCACCCAAGTAGTAGACCCAACCTGACTCAACTTTCTTTTAAGTATTCAGTAAGTTGCTTCGATTCTTAGGATATTCTGTGTATTTTAGCTCTTCTAGCTTCTGTAATTCAGAATATCTTCAAAATATCTTTGCCAGTTTTCATCCCAGCTGCTGTCATAACAGGAATTATTTCTTCCTTTCTTGAAAACCAGCTGTCACTGGTCTGAACCGGGGTACTAGCCTGATTGTATTTAGGGTCCTATCTAGACTAGAGTTACAACGAAGTCAGAGTAGAAGTGTGATTACTTATAATCTGATTATGAAGCAGTTGAATTTCACAAGGCAGATGGGACCTTAAATTTCTGTTTTCATAACACCAGATAGGAGAGTATGGCTTTGGGCTTTTCTGATCTACAGTGGAATGTTGTCCCTATAAGTAGAAATGCCTCAATTTAGTTCCTAAAGGGAAGAATCCATCCAAAATGAATATTGTCAGCAGTAAAATAGCTAACTTTTGGGAAGAAGATAGCACATGCTATAAAAAACACGACCCCACAAACACAATTTTCTCTTATAGACTGATAATGACTCATTTCAGTGTCGAAAACATAATTGAATTGCTCCTTGCAGCAATTAGGAGAGTCTGTCGATGTGCAACTACTTAATTGTGTTTTGATACTGCGGACTCTCTGTAGCAAGCTGAAAGCACCATTTTGATGCTGAAATTTGTTGGTCTTTGCTGCTTATTTTTTCCTGAACTCTGTTCTGGACCAGAATTCACGGAGATGGGAAAGTGATGAGGATTTCAGAGACTACAGGTCTGGGTCCTTCTCAGCTGGTGGAAATGGTCACTGGGCCAGTGGCTTGTTAAACCTTTAGCAGCTCATGGTGTTGAACTGTGATTGCTCCCTGCCCACCCCATTCCAGGTGAGGACGGTTAGCAAAGATGTCTGGGTTAAACTGCTTGTGCTAATCCATTTATTGTGTCTGAAGGGGATTAGGGAGCAAGCACGTATGCAGCTTTTATGAAACTCAGGCATCCTAAGAGAAGGGGAGGTGAGATATCTCTGGGCAGAAGGTACTGTCTGAAGATGGCCTGGGCTCACCATCTGGGTCAAAGCAAAAAGAAATCAGGACAGACAGAACGGTGATATTTCTCACAGCCAAATGGATAGACGCCCTCAATAAGGCTTACTCCACATGGAAGTTGGTGTGTGCGCCTGGCACGGATGGCTTAAGCAAAGGCACAAACCCTGACAGGACCAGATATTAAAATACCAAGGACAGAATTCACCTCGTTAGAGTGGCTTGGAGTTGCCTGCCTCTCCAGTCCAAGCAAATTTCTGTTTAATGATGTTTTCTTATGTGCTCATCCCAAGAGAGAAAGGAAGAAAAAAGGTTGTTTGTTTCTCTGCTAAGGGGAGTCTCAGAGATAATCAGAGCAACTGCCGGATGGTGTGAGGTACCCAGGGAATGAAAGCTGTGCCCAGGAACATCAGGATTCCTTGTTAAGGGATTGTGTAGGGAAAAGCCAGCACGTCTCTTTGCTGCTCTGGCTGCCTGCCATGTTTCGAAGCACGAGCCAGCCCTGTCTGGGCAGCTGGATCTGCTCGAGGACTCTGCCAATGACAAGGCAGCCAACTTGTGAGAGTGAGAGGTGGTCAAGCTGTCAGAAACCATCTCTTACTTGGAGCTATTATGAAGAAGATACAACTGCAGAACCAGCTCCTTCACTCTAGCCAAGACCAGCACCCTGGGCAAAGAAGTATCTCTACCTGCCCATCAGCCTTTGGGATTTGGTATGGGCAAGTGGATGCAGAGCTTTGATCCTAGAATCTGGTGTTTTGGGAAGGCTTCAATTTTTTATTGTATTTTATCTAGCATGCCTTCACTTCAGAGCTGCAAAATTATCCTTTTATCTCGAGTCCTATTGTTAGCCAGCTGCAACAGTCACGGGCAGCAGTTATGTTAGCTAAGTCAACCTGTGGTGTCCCAGTTGAGCGCAGTACAAAACCATCAAATGATTTGATTCAGCTGCTGAGACATCCCAGAGGACAAGCTGTGCCCTCCAAACCAGCAGATTTGGAGCTCGATCAGAGTAACTTCAGAGTTCAGATCCAGGGGTGCTCTCAGGCCTGAACGATTCACAGCAGGATCTAGGACGAGTCTCTGGAACTTCTGCCATGAACAAAGATGAGTCAACCTGGTCATTTTTGCAGCTGATATCTTGTCTGAGTCATGAGTTAGCACATTCTGTTAATAAAAGACTGAGTATATGATGATATACCGATATTTTCACGGTAATTGTTTTGTTGTCAAAAAAAAAAAGAAGAATGTAATTCTAGTCAAAATTGGAAGACTTGTGGTCTTGGCTGATTAGCATTGATAAGTGGATGTGGAGAATGGAGTGAAGTTAGGAATTTCTACTGTCTGGCAACTTCATATTCATTATGAAAGCCTAGCAGGAGTTTCAGTCATGCTGCTTTGCACTTGGAAAGTGTTTAGCTCAGCTCAAGACAGTGCGGGAACAGTCACGAATGCCAGAAAATGCGCTGCCACCAGGGAGAGACTGGTTATGGGGTGGTAATAAGTGCTGGGAGGCAGATGAAAGCATAAAATAGCTCAAAGGAAGTCAAAAGAGGTACCCCTCTCCCTTGTAATGGGTAAGAAGAGAAGGGAGACAGTCCAGCTGGGTCATAACAGGAGACAAATGGGAACGTTTGAAGGATGTGGTCTGGGGAACCTGAGAGGTGCCAGGCGCTGTTTAAAGCTGTGGGAGCTGCCTTCCCACGGTGGCAGGAGTGTTAGTGATGGCTGCAGTCGAGGACGGGCGCACTGGAGGGATCTGGGTTTGCTGGGGCTGTTGGATGTCAGAAAGCACATTGGGCGCTCCTTCATGCGTGCACAGATTGACTGGCACGTTCCCCAGGGGCAGTTTTTGTGTTACATGTCATCGTGTGTGTCACGCTTCAGACAGGGCTGTCGGTGCCTGTTGGGAGGTGTCACAGGCTGTGTTCCTCCTCTGGCTGAATAAATCTGATTTCTCAATGAATCACTATCCAAAGGTATTTCCTCACAACCAAAGGGACCAATAAACTACTCGGGTTTTCTGCAAAGCAAGAAAAAAAAAAAAAGCATCATTGAAGAGAATAGGTATTTCCCATCGAAGTATTTTGTTTTCCTCACTGTGCTGTAGAGATCAATAACGCACTGCGTCTGAGCATGGGAAGCAGCTGAGCACTCTCTCTCCTTCCTGATCTGAATGAAAAGCAGAAGAAAAGAAAAGAAAAAAGGGGAAAAGACCCAACCCAAAACCCCCAAAGATTGTGGGGTTTTTTGCTCTCCTCACTAACTTAAAAAAACCCCTAACAATCAAACCCCCAAAACACCAAAGTAATTGACTTTGGCAGATACCAATTCACCATTTGGGAATGAAAACCTGAAATGGCTGGATTTTAGAGTGGTAAAATAAGTCCAGCTGGCATTTAACGGATTTTCTTCAGCTGAAGCTATTCTTGTCACACCCCTGAAGAGCCTCTGCTCCTGCACCAGTGGAAACTGGGAGCAGGGTTAGAAATAAACTATTTACCTGCATAAAAATACTTACTCCAGATTCACCTTATCTAATTCTAGGCCTTTGTATCTTTTGGCTCTGTTTCTCATGGTAAGTATGCTATTGCTGGAATTGGACAAAAAAAAAAAAGAGGATTTTTTTTTTCCCCACAGATGAATGTGTGTTTCTGTTTGTGCGTTTCAAAATTTTTCAAAATGTCCTTTCCCTTCTTTAACGGAGCCAAACTTTATTTCAGACAAAGACCTGAAATAAAATGTCATACTTTGCCTCAGGAAGCTGTGTTGGTTGATGGTCGGTTTCCAAAGCACCAGTGAACCACATGCCAGGGTGTTCACAGAGTAAGAGCTATTCATCAGCACAGATGGGGAAACTGAGGCATGGATGGGCTTCCCCTCCCCAAAATTTGGTGGCAGAGCTGGCAATGGCACCCGGTTCCCTTCAGTACTGGCTCCCTGTCTACTGGACCCCTAAGCCTTTCCTTTTGTAATTACCATGGAGACCAGATATCACCCTTTACCTGTGCTGTTAAGGCAAGAGTGAGCATAGGCTCCAAAATCTCTGGACACAGCTCTGAAACTGGCAATCAGACTAAGAAGAAAAAAAAAAAAAAGAAAAGAAACAAAGCTTCTGGGGAAGCAGGAATGGCAGCTGAGCAAGGTTCAGTAGGTCCGACCTGTGTCTCCGAGTCCTGCCCAGAGCATCCCGGTCCTCACCCAGGTGTGCGAGTTTGGGCAGGAGGACCCTGTTACAGCGATGGGACGCTGATTCCTTTTGCATTGCAAAATCCCTGGTGGCATGGGTTAATTGAATGGACATATTTCATTAAACAAAGCCTTCGCCATCTGTTCTGTCCCAATTATAAATGCGGAAAAGAACATATTTTTCAATTACAATGGCGGGGAGGGAGGGAAGATATCAGTGGTTTCAAATGCTGTAGAGTTTTCCTGTAAGACAGCCTCGCATCTGGGAAACTTAGTTCCCTTCTTGGGAACCAGTCTTCCAGACCAGTCTTTGCCCTCCCTGAAACAGCAGTTTGGCCGGGATAAGAGATGATAGGAACTTCTTGCAGAGAGTTGTCCCTGAGTGTCTCTAAGTGACGCCACACAGCACAGGAGAGGGACGGGAGGGCTGTTTGCTCCGCTCATACCTGGGACTGAGGCAACGGGGAAAGAGCTCCCTACAGGCTGTTACGTTGTTTTACCTTCCTGGTGATGGAAATCCCACATTGATGCTATGCTGAGTCCCCATCTCTTCCTGAGGGAAAGCATCTTCCAAGCTGAACTGAGGTACCAAGTAAAAGATCTCTTAGTTTATTTGTTGCAAGGAGTGGTGATACACAGACAGGTGAAAGTTGTCCTCTGAAAGTAGAGAGCCAGTGGTGTAAATCACTGTTTCTGGTCATGTCCTGCATGTCTGGCTGAGAGCGTGCTTAGCTACTGCTCCATCCACTTACTTGGGGTGTTGGGAATCCGCAGCTCTCAGCTGGGAGAGGCAAGAGGCGGATGCTGAAGCAAATACCTGATGTTGTCCTAGGAGATGATTTCCAAATCAGGAGGCAGATTTGTTCTGACCTTTAGGAGGCAGAGCTGATTTGTTTTGTTGCTGTGCTGTGTTTTTTCTTTATGTTCCCATTAATCATTTTCATTCAAATGAAACCTGCAAGCGTGCAATGTGCAGAACTCATTTCATTAAGCTTGTGTGTGTGTGTTTGTGTGTCTTTAAAAAAATACCGCAGCCAATTCTGTTAAATTATTAGTCCTGTATTTCTCAAATTTACTGTCACCCTCAGGTAAAATTGCTGCTGCAACTAAATAAAACCTCTGGAAATGAATTCTAACTCCTGACAGCCCTTAAGCCCTTGAGGCATTTAAATTCTGGATTTAGCGGCAGGATTATTACTTCAGTGCAGCAGTTAACCATGTCTTTAAGCAGAGTTGCCTGTAATAGTCAGTCCTGATTCCACAGCCCTTTAACAATGAGGACAGTGAAACAGCCCCTTTTGTTACGTACTTCTAATGTAAGTCTTGGGATCAAGCATCCCCACACTGCTTAAAAGACCCGCTTTAAAGTCGCAGCCTGAATTACTTTGCGCCTGGGTCCTGCTGTACTGTGTATGTACCTCATTTCCCAACTAGGCCCGCCTTGGCAAAAATTTCAATGTGCTTTTCTGTTTGTTTGCTGGTGTTGCTGCTTTCCTAATGACAGTAGCGCTGCAGGGGACTTCATTTTGCTCTCGCCGCTTTTTAATGGTTTCAAACTATCTTTATTGCTGAAGCCAGCTTGTCCATCTGCACCAGTTCAGGAGATGCTAATGGGGCCTTGCATGGCTCAGCTAACACGGCTGTGGCTACAGAGCCAACGGCGCACTGGGGATGGCAGGAGGAGCTGACTGGTGAGTCAGGTCCTGCTCCCACATACCAGCAAACGGAGAGATGCTGGAGCAGGAAAGAAGAATGAAATAAGCCAAAGGGGTGAAGCTGTGCAGAGTGCACAGCAGGGGTACGTCCTTTTCTTCTTTAGTCATTTTAATGCTGTAGTAACTGCCTAGGCTATACCCTCTGCCTCTTCTTTTGAGACTTGCTACAGTCCTTTTGCAAAGACAGTGTCAAAGCGTTTAATCTGCTATCGCAGCAGAGAGGAGGGAGCACGCTCTGGGTGACAGTGCCTGAGGCACAGCGTTGTGCCTGGGGAAGGAGATGTGCTTGGGGAACCAGGGGCAGTACAGCTGGCCAGGAGGTACTGCGCTGATTTACCGCCGGAGGTAAATATGTCATGGGGCAAATGGTGGAAAGACTTACTGATAATATCCGAGGCCTCGGCAGGCAATTCTGGGATCTGATGTTTAGCAGAAGGTCACCAGTAGAAAGGCAGAAGACAAATGTCACCATGCTTTTTATTTTGTAGTGGCTCTGAAGAAGATCTTAACTCCACATTAGTCTTAGTCCTGATTAAATACCCTGTGTGAATACTGATGAATTAATGAGCACTTGAACTCTGAGAGAGTTTCTGGCCAGCTTCTGCTGATCCCACCATCAGACAGGGTTAGTTGTGATGTCTGAGCAATTTGAGTATTCAAAGGTCAGGAATTATCCCTTTCCCCCTGCTGCCCACATCCCAGCTTTCACAGATTTGAAGACACCGTCAGCCTCTGGAAAAAGGAAAAACAAGTCTGGCTCCATCCAGAGCCAGTTGCAGCAGTAAAGAGCCCAAACAGTTTTCTGTCGCTTGCTATTTGTGCCCAGCTCTGATCAGCGCAGCTGCAAGACATTTATAAACAGACCTAAAATATGTCTGTGCTAATTGCTGACAACTTTGCTTGAGGACCAAATCCCGAAGTCGACCAAAGTGTTGACAGTCCCCAAGCTCCTTGGAAGACGCCTGTTTCTCAGCTCACAGGCAGTCTTGGTCAAGTCCCTAATGCAGAATCCGTAACTCAGATACTTAGCAGTGAGACAGTGAATTACTAAATCCTGTGGGACTTTTGCTAGCTCCCACCTTGTCCCTCACCCTGGTTCCCAGGAAAGAGGATGCAGAACCAGGCAGTGTAGAGGGGCTGTTAGGGAGAGGGATGGAGACAGCATTGTCCAGCCAGAGTTATGGGCATGGGCTTTGCAGCAGCCCCAGTGACACTGCCAGCTCAGCGGGCAGCTGCAGCATCAGGCGTGTCTGAGATGGAGGTGGCAGCAGCTCTCCGACCGGCGCTGGGTGGAGGCAGTGGCACTAGCAGAGGAAGGTAATGCCAGAGGTGAGCAGGGGACTGCAGCACCGTCTCTGCTTCATGTGCTTTGGCGCTCCGGAAAGGTTTATGAGCTGGAGACCAGGGCTGCAGGAGTGTCAGCCAGGATTCAGTGCGGTGTCCAGGCTAATTATGCCTGGGGATCCTGTGCTGAGCAACACCGCAGCACTGAGTCCGTGCACACAGATGTCTCTACCCCTCACTCCACTGAGCCGCGTAATGGAGAGCTGACTGTTTGTGACAATTTAGGGCAGTGCTCCGGCTGGAAGGACAGCGTAAATTAGATGGCATGATGAGAACAGTGAGGACATAACTGATGGGCTTAACATTTTCCAGCTAGGAATAAACAAATTCCCAAGCATCACAAATTTACAATGAGCGAAAAGCATTCAGCCCTCTCCTTGGTGTGCTTGTGTATCCACTGATAGGCACTAACACAATATTAGAGGCCAGCCAAAATAGCTTTTACAAACCTTATGCACAGAGGAGTGCTCAGACATTCTCCTCTGCTTTCAGGCACATCTCGGGTCTAGGGCAAAATGTGTGCCTAACTTAGGAGAAGGTACATCCTGCTGTGGAAGGCATACAGACTGTATGCTTCAGCTGGAAGACTGAAGAGTAGGGTCCTGTTAATGTCCAGTGGCCTCACAGAGCCAAAAGAGTTTTGTCACCTGCGGGCAGTCCAGTCCTGTCCCTTGTACAGCAGTGAGCACGTCTGCCTGCCAGGTCTGGACAATGCTTCTGGGTGCCAGTGTTGAAACAAGTTGTTTCCCAGGACTCAGATTTTAGACATAGACATTTGAGCAGCTTCTGTGGTGAGCACATAGCAGGATGCAAAGAGAATCTGTCATAATGTCAAGCCATGCTGCCCAGGAGGAGGAGGGAAGGAAGCCCTGGCACGTAGGACCTTCATGGTTGTTGGACAGGAGCTGGGCACAGCTGGCATTGTGCTCTGGGATGGCTTCAGAGTTTGCTGCTGCAAATCTGGGCTGCGATTACATTGTAGAGCTGAGAGTAATGGCTAATTAATCTGCTGAGTGATAGAGACAGGGGGCAAACCTGCCCCTCCTGGGCCCAATTCCAGCCACGAGCACTACAAGGCCCTGCTCTTTGCAAATGCAAAATGGCATAAACAGTTAGTGTGCCACCCAATCCCTGCTCGGCACTGAAAAGCTGTGAGCAGCTTTCCCCTCCTCTCCTGGTGAGGTTAAACAGAGAAAGGGCAGGTACCCTTTCCCCTCCCATTTTCCTTCCCCTCTTCCCAAGCTTAAAATCCAGATAGCTGCTACTATACTATTTCACTAGAGGCAGCAAAAAAAATAGTTGCGATGGTTGTATTCCTTTCCAGAGAAGTAAATTGTGTGTGCATGCATGTATGTGCGTGCGCACACGCACACACACAAATGATGCATTTTAATTATCCTCATAAATGATGAGGAACGTGCATCTGGGCATGACTGTGAGCCAGGAACAACGCATTCATTTGCTCACGATTGCTTTATCCCTTTTGACCTTAATTTGAATCCCTCCAAGCTGGATGGTTGCATCTGTCAAGGCGGCTGTACCTTAACCTGCTGGGACCAAAAGCCTGACGCAGGGAAACTCTGGGCCATCCGTCTCCGCCTGCGGCCTTGCGTTACCTGATGTTCTCCCAATTCCTCCCCCATTGCCCCCACCCTCCCGTGCTTCATGCATTCCATCTGACTTTAAGCCGCTGTCCCCTGCCCGTGATGGTGCCCCAGCGCCGCGGTTCTCGGCTGCTGGGGCCATCGTGGCAGGCGGGGAGAAGTGTCCCATTAATTCCACCCCCATCATTTGCCTGCCGTGCAGTGTGGCTGGTGAGCTTGACAGCCGTCAGATGACAGCAAGATGGAAGGTCAGTTATTGCTAACAATGGCCGAGGAGCTTGATTTAAGTAGCATGACCGTGCTATTGTGGAGGGGCTCCGACTCAGGCTGTTCTTTTGCATAGCTTTGCTGTGAAACTCTTCCATCCTGGAGCCTGTCTCCTGCAGATCTTCCCAGCCTAATCTGTAAAATGATTCCCCCCCTTTCACTGAGTGTCATTTCGGCGGTTAGTCACAGTCTGAGCCTCTGAAGGTTGTTTTTTAGGTTATTCTTTAGGTGGAAAAGAAGGGGATAGAAAGGGATTGGGGTGAGGGGGTGTTGTCTGTTTGTGAGGTGTGAGCAGAGGTATGGTTCCCCAAACCCATTTCTAAGGGGTGTCTACGCAGGTTTTTTTATAAGCAGGCCCAGGAAAGTGCTCCCAGTGCCTGAAGGCAACTGGAGAGTCTAAAACTGTATTAGGGAGTTCGTAAGCCTGGGTTTACAGAGGCCTGGTGCGATGGGGGAGTGATTGTGCCGATACCCCAGCAACATCACCATGTCACTCACCTGTGATACCCACATTAATAACTGTGAAATTAGCCTTAGACTCTGCCCTGTGTTTCCCCTCACAGTCTGGTGTCTTCAGCCTTGCCTAAGCTCAGTGCTTTTCTGCATCTGCTCTTCCCTCGCCTCCCTCTTTCCCTGCTCTCCTGTCCCTCTCTCCAGAGCAGGGCTGTGGTTAGCATCTCCTTGGCTGTGGGGAGGGAGAAGAGCTGGAGGTTGTGTCCCAGCTCTCCCAGCTCTGCAGAGCTGCTTTTCATTGTTGGCTGATAGGAATTAGAAGGCCCCAAACTGGAGCAAGTCCTCACCTGAGAGAAGACAATCCGGGGGTTTATAGAATGGTTTAGGTTGGAAGGGACCTTAAAGATCATCCAGTTCCAACCCCCCTATGATGGGCAGGGACACCTCCCACCAGACCAGGTTGCTCAAAGCCCCATCCAGCCTGGCCTTGATGTTTACCACAACCCACTCTAAGAAGAGATTCTCTGAAGTTCCATGCAGCTTTCCAAGTGGGCACAGCTTATCCTTTCTGCAGCCTGGTGCTGCCATGGGGATAACGCCTTGCAGCATCCTCACTCCTTCCCAGTAGCACTTGCTGCAAAGCCCTGGCGGGGATGGTTTTCTGAGGCTAGATGGACCCTGTCATTTTTCTGGCTCTTTCCAAGCAGCGCATCAGTGCCGACCTTGCCAGACTGTATCAGAACAAAACAGCGGCGGCTCTTCTTGCTCCCTTGTTATTTATTTATTTTGAGGTGAGTGGCGGAGAGCCTGGCGGCACTCGGCTTCCTCCTCGGGAGGCAGGGTTAGCAGAAGGTCTGCTCAGATGGTGCGTGGGACAGATGGCTGGAGGTAACCCCCAGGGCAACGCTGACTAAAGAGTGCAAACTGCGCGGGGACGTGGCCAAGCCGAGGTCTGCATGGGAAAGCAGAGAGCAGCATCCACCCCATCCGCCACGTGTACCCCAGAAGATTCCTGCCTTGCTAGCGGCGTGGTCCGTAGTGGCGCTGGGGGAGGGATGCAGGCACCATCTGGCCAGTGCTGCTGGCCCTTCTTGGCAGGAGGAGGTCTGGGAGAGGTGGCTGGGGCTGCTGGTGGACCACGAGATGCTGCTCTGCATTCCCTGGCTGGCTCAGCATGCGAGCTGGGCTGGAAAAGACACAACTGTCTCGATGCTGGGAAGGGAGGGAATCATAAGAAGGATGAAAATCGGATGGTGGTTCCCTCTGGAAGTTGGGGGCTGGAGGTGGCTGCATCGTAGTGAAAATTATCTGGAATTGAGTGTTTGGTTGTTTTTTTCTCTTTAGTTGATTTGTGATTAATACAGCTGGTTTTATGAAGTTAAATTCCTCAGCTTGAACCTTACATTCTGCATCCAGATGCTGCAATACAGCTGTGACTATCATCTAAGAAACATTACCCTTGTTCACGTTGTCTTTTGTATTGGTTTCATAAGAAACCAGAGTGTGAAAACACAGTACCAGCAAAGCCAGATACAACAGGTTATTTTGCAGTAAACAGGATAACCAATTGCTCAGTATCCCAGTCTTTGCTAACATTGCATCTTTTACACTTTACGTTGCTTGAAGTACATTTTTCAGTGAAAACATGGCTCTGCATGATGCATAAAAAGTCTCATTTCCATCAGCATACCTGGCCAACAAGGGCTGAGCTGGAATTTGAACTGCGTGGGAGCTCACTTGCTTTTAGCACTCATTTGCTATTGTAAAGGTTATCTCCCCCCCCCCCCCCCCCCCCCCCCCCCAAAAAAAAAAAGGGCTTGTGAACGTCTTTTTGGAAAAGACACAGTGTAAGGACTGGGGAAAGAATTGTGGTTGAAAATACCTAATTGAGCTATAGGAAAATATAATTTATGAAAGGAAAAATTACTATCCTAGTCAGTGCATTAACTCATGTCATGACTTTTTAATGGCAGTGTTATAGGTTAATTAGTATCTGTGCTGTCCTTGTGCCTACCAGAGTTATTCACAAGGGATCATGGTCTCATTAGGTAGGACTCCCATAAAGACAATCCTTCTATAAGTGGTTTAGTATCTGTGCGCATGCATGGAAATTTTTTGCTCTTATCAGCAGAAAAAAACAGATATTAAAGGGACCAGAAGTGGAAATACTTTCGAGTGACACAAATCCTGCACACTATTGAGATTCTACTTGGGTGGTTAAAGAGAATTATTTTCTCTTGTATTTTCCTACACATTGACTTGCTCAACCCGCTTTAGGACTGAATTCAGGCACTGATTGCTGCAAAGTGTTTCCCTCTGAAAGACCTTGCTTGCACTCCTAGCTCTTGCGCATTAGAGGTAACAGCCAGAATGGCAATGATCCGCCTCCCTTTGAACATCACCGGGTCCACAGCGGTAAAACCAGATTAATGTTGCATGGACCTCTCAGCCCGCACTGGCTGAACACGGCAAATATCAAAGGTAATGCTATGTTCCTCCTTAGTATAGAGAGGGAAAACAAGGCAGAATGACCTTTTATCCGTGAAAGTGAATGGAAATGGGAGTGTCTGTGTCTAGAATCCAAGAGGCAGAGGGGTCTCATTGAAGTGCTACCCCTGGCTGAATCTGCTGGTGTAAAACAGAAGGGAAGGCTCAGATAGCCATGATTTTTGTGCCTCAATCATTGTGCGTGTCGCATACCTTTGACTTGCACATCCCCTCTCTTTCTTTCTCTCTTTGCTTCCTTGTAGCTCAGAACTGCACCATTCTCCAGAAGTAATGAGGTGGGTGGGATACCACAGCAGAAAATCTTGGTTTCTACTGGAGCTTCCAGACTGATGGTGGTCTCCACCATGCTGGCAGAGGGATCTCTGGTCTTTTGCCCAGCAGGTCTGGTTCCCAGAGGGCTTCGCAGCTTGAAAAGGACTTCCCACATTAAAAACTGGGTACTGCCACTTTGGATCCCAAGGATCTCTCTTCTTTGAGAGAATTTGTAGCAACCCACACAGATAATTAAGGCAATTATGTCTGAAAGCTTTTTTGATTGAATTTCAGTGACCAGTGTCAGAAGGATAAGTAAGCACAGTCCAGAGGACAGCTGTGCATCCTCATGAACCCTCTACCAACTAGGCACATGGAGATGCCAAGGGTGGGTGAATCTGGACGGTCACCTGCCTCTGATCCCCCAGGTCTCATCTACAGGCATGGCAGGGATGAAGTTTACCTTGCAGTATGTCAGTGTCCCCGGGAGATGCTTGCACTCTGCCTTTGACGGGAACCGGGATGCAGCACCAGGCTACGTGTGATGGTATGGTTTCTGGACTAGAGGTAGCTCATATTTAGCCGGTCTCTGCAGGTGGAGTGAATATGTAACGACTTTGCAGAGACATGGTACAAAATCTTTGTTTACTGTTGATCCTGCCGGACTCAGACTGGGGTAAAAAGCAGTAAATGTTGAAACTATTTGCCAGCTTGCTTTCCTTGGAATAGTATAGACACCTCTGAAAGAAAAAAAAAATAGCAGAAAAAGATTTAATTTTTTGACTACAGCAGTCTGTTCCACAGCAGATCTCTCAGGACAAAGAATCCATGAGATTTAGAAAAAACACTAGCAAAATCTGCTTTTTCCTGTGCTTTCCCTGGGAAGGAATACTTTCCAAGTTGACAGAGACCATAGCTGCATCTTCTTTTGCATCTTGAAAAGCAAACCACAGGCAAGACTAAAGGAAATAGTGACCACTTGGTTCCTGGAGAGAAGCTCAATTATTTCATTAGAGAAGAGTTGTCACATGCTTGTTTCTTAAATCCTGCTAAATACCTGCTTAGCAGCATTATTGACAGGCTTTTCTCATGAACATTGAGCTGTTAAGCTGCTCCTAGTTTACAGCAAGAGGTTAAAGGATTTCTCAAAGCTCCCAATGAAAGCCTTACTAACTGGATTAACTGCTAACATGGATTTAGGCTTTGAGTCAGATTAACCCCCATTGCTCAAAGTAGGTTCTTCTTGTTCATCTTTTCTTGCCTTTTTCTTCTCCTTTCCCTCCCAGCCTGTCCCTTTTTGTTTGTCAGGAATAAGGGGAAAAAATAAGCCCCCCCGCGCTCGTGTTTTAGCAGTGGGACACTGTGGGCTCAGGGGCTGGGGAGGGAAGAGGCTGCTGCTCCCGGGATGTGACCTGCATGCGGAGCAGCAGCGGCTGGGCACTGGCCCAGTGCCTTTGGATGGGATTGTTTCTGTTTCCTTTAGAAAACGGGGGTAGCTATGATAAGAATAAGGAGAGTTATTACTTGGTCTGCAGATTTGGCTTCTGCTTGCCTTTGCTATTCTCTTCCTTAGATTTCCTCGGCAGCACGAGAATCATGAACTCTTTTATCAAGTGATTTGACTATGTACACACCTGACTGAGCAGTTAGCAGAGAAAGTAGCTCAAACAGGATAACCCATGGTCTTCATAGCACCAAAGACCTAAAGTTAATCTAATTTAGGTTGTAGTTAAATGTGTATTTCTTTAGCATCTTAGGAGGACTTAAGCACCATCTGCGCTCATGCTTTTGGCTGATTGTTTCTGCCGCGGCACTGGTTTCTGAACTAGTGCATGCATTTGTAAGCAGGCCGACAGTCAAACTATCTACTGCCCAGTTTAGAGGCATTTTCCCCTCTCTGTGTAGTAATGTGCCCATCCATAAGCAGTCTACATCCCCGATGAAGGGGTGAATTCGGCAGCCCCTCTCACTGCCCTGTGAAGGCCACGGTCCTGGAGCTGGTCCCTCCAAGTGAGGATCTGCTCCAGCCCATTTCACAGGACCTGCAGCGCAGGAATCTGTTAGCAAATGCTAACGGATGGCAGGGGAAAGCAAACAGAGATGTAGGCTGGAAGGAGTCGGGGCGCAGCAATGTGGTTGCTCTTGCCTGACCAAACTGGCATATGAGTTGATTCCCAGCCCAGAAAAGAGATGAAGGAACTGAGCCAACAGTTTTTCTGTTTCTCTGTCATCTGCTCATTGCACAATTCAGACCTCTCAATTACCTTTTTTCCCAGTGTATGACAAGCGATGCAATGGCCACGTGACATTTAGCACACCAGGGTCATGGCCCCGTCTGGCCCATGCGAGGAGTCGCAGCGCTTGCCTGCCCCTGGGGAGTCAGTCTTGTACTGGGGCCACTCAGAGTCCCCCTCAGGGTGGTGGCGTGTCCCCAGGGATGGAGCTGTCTCTCTCATTTTGATCTCTCTGTCTGCTGTGCTGGCTCGGATTTAAGTCCAGCTGGCCCAGGACCATGTTGCTAAACAGAGACTGAAATGTAAGAAACTCCAGCACAGTGTTTGTACCCTGTTTAATATCTCCCACGAATGTATCCAGTGCCTGGCAGCCCTGGGTGAAGCTGGGTCTCACAGTATCACCGAGTTCCTGTGCTTTTCAGACAGTGCCATTTCTAAACTTGCTGTCTGATGATCCCAGAGGGTACTGAGGAGGTCTAGCAGTCCCCCTGCCTTTCTCTGGGTTTTATGGGGCTTTTACGCATGTCTGTTCTGCTTTGTGGCCATCCCCCCTCTCAAACTGTTCCGACTCTGCTCCTCTAAAAGCCGTCAGCAGGATACAGATGACCCTGCTTTCTCATTTCCCTTGAACACTGATCAGCTCTCCCATGCACTTCTTAATCTCATGTTCTCTGACTCCCTCCCAGCTGCCTTTATCCCCACCTAATCTATTTTATCTGAATTGCTAGCCTCCATTTCTGTTTCCCCTCTTACCTTCCTCCCCCCCTTTAATCTCCTATCCCACTGTCTCCCCTTCTCCCCGGAGAGCGGCTCCTCCTCTTTCCTCCGGCACATCAGGCTGCTTTCTCCAGCACAGCTCTGCTTTCTCCCTGGTCTGCACCAAACCTCCCCCAGCTGCTCAACATCAGCCTGTTCCTGCCTCATCACTGCCAGAGGATTCTCTCACAGATTTCCTTCACTAATTTCTTCCCAAACCTCACTACACATTCCTTAGGGGAAACCGGGTCACTCATTTTGTGCTTTCCATCAGCAAATGCCGATTTCTTCGAGGCAATTGCTCCAGGTGTGTGATACAGCTAATGCTGTCACCCAGAGGCAACGGTTCTCTGCAAGAGCTGACAAAGGTTTCGGGTGGTGGCATTGCCTGTCTGCCCTCTGGCAGGTCTTGTTCTCAACACCTGCAAGTGTCTCCACTGGAAACCTCGCAAGATTGGACAGAGGCCCATTTCTCTCTCGGCAGTGCCGGTGGACTTCGGCATGCAGTTGGGAGCCATCCGTATCCCGCCTCCCCCCTTTGGACATTCGAATGGTTATTTGTGGAATTCCTTATGGTTTGGCACTTGGCATTTTACAGCACAGGCCTGTCATATCCCTTTTATATCAGATGATAAAAATAATGTTTCCTAGCCCTACGGCCCGCAGTGAGACTGGCCAAAGAAAAGGGAGAGGGGCAAAAATAAAATTAAAATCTATCAAATAAAAAGGCTGGAAGGAAGTGGGCTGGTTATTGGTCACGAGGGAAGGTCATCCCCTCTGATTTCATGCGGTAATTGGAAAGGGTTATGGACAGGTGATAGGGAGTGTGACAAGATACTGTCATAGCTCTTAACTTAGCACTTTCCTCTTGGGGTACAAATTCACCAGCCCTGTGACAGGCATGAGAAGAGAGAAGTTGTGACCTGGATCTTCCTTTTTGTTCTCACAGGTACTCCAGAGCTCTTCTGAGCTCTGTGCAAGTTGAATCAACCTTAAGTTTCTCCAGCTTATTCTCTCTACTCCTTTAATTATCCTTGAGCCAAGGGAAGCAAAATCTTTGATGCATTGACAAGACTTTGCTTCCCACTGCCTGACATTCAAATGCCCCTTTGCTAAAAATGCATGGGCTCCGTCTGGGGAAGAGCCCTGCCTTCAACTGCACAGCGGTCGGGAGGCCCCCTGCTCTCCCGATCTTCTTAAGGGGCTGTTTTTGAAGCTGCTCCTTATAGCAACTGTGGCATAAAAGCACTTGAGTGTGACTAAGTATTGGCCTTGATGGATTTCCTAGGTCTAATCCCAGGCGCATTATCCCAGTGTTGGCATTACAAGAAGAATGATGAATTTTAGCAGCAAATCAGAGACTTTCTGGTAGTCACGTTCCCTCTCTGAGGGAGGCACCAGGCAGAGATACCAGCTGTGAGATCTGAAACTGGCTCTGGCCATCTCTCCGCCTTTGTAGACAGCACAGGGTTGTGAGTCAAGTACTTGCTTGCATAAGGGAGATTGCATTTGAGATCTCAGCCTGTTTAACCTGGTCTCTCTCTGCCTTCTGTCCCAGTGGGTTTGTTATGGGACAACTTTCTGGTCACCCTGCCTGTTAATAAAAGAGGCAGCTTCTACCAAAGATGAATTCTCTCCTACCGGCCAGATAGAAACAGAGATGAGGTGGCATGTCAAAGCTGTTGGGATTTTTCCATGCCACTTCCCACTGCTCAAAGACCCATCATACCCCCAGGACTCCGTTGTCCCCATATGGAGTAATCTAATAATTTCATGTTTGGAACAGGACTGACTAGCTTGTGAGGCCAATTTCCTTGTAGTCTGCTCCCCTAACACTGATTTACATGAGTGCTGTATATTAGTAAAGTGTGCAATTTGTGATATTTCATAGTTAAGAAACGTCTGCCAGGTGTTATTGGTTTGGTTTTTGGCATGTAATGGCCAGGGTAGCAAGCACTAATAGATGGCTCCCTCTGACCATTTTCAGCAGTCACCTTGCCTACTTCTTGCTGACACAGTTCTTACGGTAATTAATGAGCTGGCACATTCCTAGGAGCCTTGTCAATGAATTAATCTCTGCACGGAGGGAACAGCTGAACACAGGTTCCTCTTGTTGTCTCTGGCAAACAGGGGAGACAGAAAACCTGCAGGCAGGCTGGGAGGGGTCTGTGTAAGGAGTCCTTGCTTCAGGGGTGGCTGAAATTATGTATAATGTGTATTTTTTATACATCTGCTTTTAACCTCTTGAGCTTTCATGTGTCTGATTAGAGTTTCTGAGGTGGTTACCTTGTCTGGTGAGAGAGTGCAGTTCATTATTAACTTGATGCTGCAGGAGCAGAGAAGAGCTTCAGCTCCATCAGTTATGTGAAGTCATCTATGTGGAAGCATTGAGTCCAAGTAAGTGAAGACAGGTGGGATTTAGAAGGATGATCAATACAAGGAGCTTGTTCTTGATAAATTGTGTTTCATGTTTGGTCACACTCTCGGGCAAAGGCTGGAAGTGAAACTATGAGGGAAAACAGTACCTCCCTGTAGGGCTCCAAACACGTGCTTTATCACCACTGGAGGAAAGGTGTCCATAAAGGCAGCAAAGGAACATGACCTTCCTCCTCCCAGGCTCAGCAGATTGTAGGGAGCCCTGTGGCCTTGCAACACCATCCTTCTCTTCTTTATCTCACTATACTCAGAGACTCAACAAACTTGAAAGAGCCTCTTCAGGCAGCTCCTGATGAACTCTTCCCAAGGACCACGTCACAGTTGACCTTGTGCTGCTCCCATTCTGCAATTTAAAAAAAACAACACATTTGTCAAAGCCACTCAGTGAATTATCACTAAGGGGTGGAGAATGAGTGGTGGTCTCTGAAGTTGTTTCCAATGTGAATAAAGCAGAAAACATAAATGTGAAGAATTTGTAGCTAAAAACAAAGCTCTGCTTTTAGACTTCGTTGAGGTCTGAGTCTCTGTTGCCTTCCTTGAGCCATCTCCTGGTAAGTGCGTAAGTGGATCATTATAAATCCTGTTAAATGTTCAGGAGTCTCTCCTGAAGAGGAGAAATCTCTCCTCCTTCAGTGTGATTCTCCTAAAGGAGAAGGTTTTGCACTTCTGCAGTAGAGGTGGAAAAGAGTCAATAATGTGGGTTGGGGGAAGCCGAGGATTTGATACTACTTTGTGGTCAGGTTTTTTTCAATACAGTACTTGAAAAGCTGTCGAGAGAGGGAGTGGAACAGCTTCTGAGAGGAAACCAGCTCTATATTGGAATGTGTTTTGGTCTTATATGGCTAAATAAGAGCCAATGAATTCAAATGTTAACATATGTTGTTTACTCTTCATAAAGTTTGAAGTAACTCTGAAACATCCAGTGCTGGGTCTTTGCTTGTGAATCACCAGGGCAGAAGGATATTTAAGTTTTAAGTTTAGGAGCTGTTCCTTGATATAGACAGAGTACTCAGCTAGTAACCTGGTCATACGATGAAGTCCCAGGGCTGCTGGTATTGATCCCAGTATTGGCCTAAAGTAACTCATGCCCCCGTTAGGAAAGAAAATGTTATATTTGCTTGAGGGACAAGGTGAACTGTGAGAGCTAAGAGGCGGATGTTTCCTTAGAGCGTCTAGGAGTGAAACATGCAATTTTTCATCTGGTTTAGTATTTACTTACTCTTTCCTCTCTAGTTGCTAGTCCCAACCAGCCATGGGGAAAAGTCTTAAGGCTATGGCATATCTCTGCTTATTTCACTGTCCAAATGATCAGAAAATGTTCTAAACCAAGGTCAAGTCCATCCACAGGTAATGAGGGGATCGGTTCAGGTAAGGAAAGGATGAAAACTGGCGATGGTTCTGCATTGAAGCCACTGGCTAAGCTGTCAGGAGACAAGTTTGATTATTGCCTGCCTGTGGGATAGTGGGTCTCCCTGGGACTATGCATGTTTTGCTTTCATTGTCACCAAAGACATCTCAGTGATGAAAACAAAAGAAAAGTAGCATGACTGGTTTTTATAAAAATATATTTCCCATTTCAGTTGCAAAGGGAATCCCCCAGGCCTTTACTTTTCTAAAATCATCCAGGTGCATCAGAGCATTTCCAAGCCAATTTGTCATCATTTCAAGGACTGACTGCCTGTAGTAACAGAGAGGACAGTGCGATTGGGTGGTAACCCTTTCATGTGCAGGTCTGTTTTATCCAGTTCCCACCCACAGTATCAGAAGGACTTTCAATGTTTCTTCAGCTTCAGTGGATTAGACTGAGCTGCATTCTGCACTGAGATTTCAGTTGGATTTTTATTAATGTAGAATTACACTAAAATGTCAGCTGGAAGAACACATGAGTACTGCGCTTATACCTAAGGACATTATTATGGTCAGTGATGCAGCTAACACACACATGTCCAGTCCAGCATGGATACAGTGACTGTCTTGCTCTATTGAACTGCTAAACTATTTTTGGTTCACATAAGTGCTTCGAAACTGCGATGATAGACAGACCAGAACATTTCTACAGAGAGCTGAAACATTTACCTATCTCTGCCTTGATATTGCAGAATCCCTAGAGGTTTATGGTAAATTGATATCATTTTTGACCCCAAAGAAAGAGGTAGACACATCTCAATTTAATGGCTGACTGAAGTTCTTCTAATATGTTTGCTTTTTTCTGGGAGTATTCACAGCACAGGGTGTTACCCAGCTAATTTTGATGGCAAAGTTGGTCAATGGCAAGAGAGAGGCTCCCTCTGTAGTCCTGAATGTGAGTGGTGTTTCCAGAGGTGGCTCAGCTCTTTCAGATGAAACTTTCCACAAAGATCTGTTGTGTGGCTGTGAGTTAGCAAACCAAGCTTCATCTTCATGAAGAGAGGAAGGAAACTTGCCAAAAAAAAGCAATATGAGCCAATAAAATAAAAATGTTCTGGCATCCCTCATGCTAGAAATAGTGCTGTGTGTCACTTACATTAAATATCCTTTTTAGGTTACAGAAGGCTATAGCCTTCTATACTACAGCTACAGCTATAGCTTCAGCTGTATCACACAGCACAGAGTTCCAGTGGTTATTTTTGCTTAAACACTTAAAAGTGTTTTCGTTATAGGTTTTCTAAGCAATTTCTGTTTTAATTGTGCAGATTGTCCCAAATGGCTTTCTCAAATGTCAGTGAGAACGCAGAAGTGCCAAATATGGTATTTAATGTTCATGACCACGCCTGTGTTGTATCATCTCATTCATCTTTCTGATTTCTATTCAATAGCCATCATCTTTGTAGCTTTTCTCCATGGAGAAAAATCTCTATTATCCTTACAATCCTTTTTGAAATTGCGTTCATTTTTTACCATTTCCTCTTGGGTTTATGACACAGATCTGATCACAGCACTCACCAAGGAAATTACTCGTGGTTTCTATAGTGCACAGCACATTGGCATTTTCTGTATCCCAATATTTTGACTCTGGAGCAGATGTTTAAACACCACAGATGTTTTGAGCAGATGCATCAGGGTGTTTGATCATGCTGAGCTGATTGAAATGACCTTTGTGTTCTCAGGCCTTCTTTCCCTCACAAAATGTTACGGTGAGTTTTGATCCTTTCAGGCAAACTATCCCAACCCTTACCATTGTCTACAAAACATTGTCTGGGGCTGTGCTGACCAGTTCTCTCATGAGATCCTTCAAGTCCTGTTTAATTCTGTCTTTCCCTGTAGACTTTACCATCTCATTATTTGTTCTTTTGCTTCTAGAAGCTAATAGATATTTCCAGCCCTTGCACTGACTGTAAGGCTTTTATGGTTCTCTTTTCTTCTACCTTGAAGACTGACCATATGAAATCCAGGCAAAGTCAGTGTGGCTCTTTGTCTCCCTCAAGTGACTAGCACAAATACCAACCTCTGTGCAATTATAACATCCTCCGGTGAATTAAACCCTAAGGTGTGCTGTTCCCCTTGAAGAAGATAATCTGTAATTTTTCTCTTATTTCTTTGGAAATACCGATCTCCAGATTTTTAAAAAGAGGCTTTATTTCTTGACTGGAAAAGTGAGGATGAGAGAATGATGGCCTCAGACTCTTCTCTGACATTGCTGCTTGGGTAGATAAAAGATATGAGATGGCTGCTCCAGACCCAACATTTTCCAAGACATCACCCATCTTACTTTCTAGCAGTCTGAAAAATTTTACATGTAAAATTTAAGCCCAGATCTGTCTCAGTAGCTGCAGTTGTGAGAGCAGACCTTGCTGAACTGGTCTTGGGGGAAGTGAAGGTGGCTGTGCTGCTTCCAACCCAACCCACTGTGTCCTCACAGGGTTGTGTGGCCCTGGGTGGTCTCCTTGGCCTGGTAATCTCTGCCCAGAGCTCATTACACGTTGTTACTAAAGTTGTGCTGAGGACATCAGAGCCAAGGTTGCTTCTAGATACCTTAACTCAAGCTCAGGACACCAGAATTGCCCTTTGGTTCCTATGTCATATATACCTGTTTTTTTTTCACTGTATCCTTTAGATCTTTGTATGCAAAGACAGTTTTTCCAAAGTCACCAGCCACAGCAAAAGTCAGGGCAGTAGCATGCACATAAGCAACATGGGGACACTTGCAAAGATGGATTCCCAACTGGCTGTCTCCATTCTCAGCAGCAATGATTAGCCCCGTTCTAAATGACAGAGTGCAATAAAATGGAGACAGCTCTGCCCTTGATGCATAATAAGTGAAAGACTAGTGGGAAATTTCTGAAAAACTTTCCTACATTTAGATTGGATGAGTGAGCACAGCCCTTTTCTGTTTTTCTTTCTCCTCACTTAGTTGCAGCATCAGCTTAGAACTGAGCCTTTGGTGTCTGTGCCCTTCTCTTTTCTACCTCCTTTTGTGACTCCTAGGATGAAAAAATAATGTGGCTTTTCTAGCGTCCTAACCCCATTCTGTCATTCCGGCTGCACTCCTATGAAATGCGCGTTATACTACAGTAAAACTGGTGTGCAGCCAGCATGGAAATGGTATTGGCAAAGCTGTAATAGAGGCAGCAATTTATGACTGCGGCCAGGTGGACTTCTGAGGGATTGTACCTGAGCTAATATTACTTTGCTGCCAGCCACTGAATTCAGCTCTATCATCTTGGGCAGGTAAATCTATTGATGTTATTCAAGCATGTTTACCATAGTGCCATCCCTTTTCTTTGGAAAAAAAAAAAGTTTACTTTTAATTGGAATGAATGTTAGTCAGTTATTCCACGTTGAAAAAGAGATAAAGAGAAGAAGAAATAAAGAGGGGAAAACAGATGGTTGAAAACTGATTTTTTTTTTGCTTATGATTAATTCTTATATACGCATATTTTTAGGTCATTAGTACCTGGAATTAGGCCAAGTGGAGCTGAGTAGTCAAGGAGAAAGTTTGTGACTGGGTGACCTTGGAACTTGTATCCACTTGGGCCACAGAGGCAGGGGGACGTGTGCCCCACCAGGCACAAATGATCACTTCTTCCTTTCTCCGTCTTCATGTCCCAGTGCTTGTTCTCAAGCAGCTGCCATGCTTGCTCACTCACCCCTGTGCCACAGCTGACGCAGCCTGAATCCTAAGTCTGTTGAGATATGGCTGCAGAGTGGTTGAGGGTGGTGCTTCGGGAAGTCACTGATTGCTTTCAGACTCCAATTTTCCCTTCTCCAATGATCCCATCTGCTGTCCCTTAGAAGTGGGTACATCCATCAGTGTAGGACTGGGTTAGGGACAGCTGCAGACAGCTGACACAGGCTTGGGATCAGGCTTGGGGGAGTTCTTAACCTTGGCTTGAACCTCATGATCCTGATGCCCCTTTCTCCCTTTTCTCTACCCTCATCACCTTTGCTGAGGCTGGATGAAACACAAAGGTAAGGAAGTCCACAGATTCAGGGGCCGGAAAAATGGGGAGTTATGAGGTCCTTCTGTTTCAGACACTCCAGTGCAGTTAGGTTTATATTCCCAGAACGGGTTAAGCCTTAGCTCTCTTCAATTTCTCCTTTCCTGCTCTGTCAGCACTATGGATCACACCCCAAATTTCACCTGGGTTGGGAATTCACTCGACAGTTCTGCTGCAGAATTACGCAAGAAAGGAAATTCAGAAAAGAGCATGCAGCTAAAGAAGAAAAGTCTTCTCTTAGTTACAGCTGTGGGTTGCGTAAAAATCAGAGTGAAGAAAATGTGACCTTTCCCATCTATTGCCACCTTCCCCCACCCCATTCCGAGCAGTGCTGCTAAAAAGCTAGTGCACCCTTCATGCCTTTAATGTATTCATGTAAATAGTTTTATCATCCCTCTTAGCCAAGGTATCTATCAGATGTTAAAGGCATCATTTTCTGTTTATCTTCTCATAAGCTGCTGCTCCAACGGAGCTGCAGAATTAACGTTGTGCTCAGCAAAATGGTCTATGTAAAACAAGGGCAATTTATACAGAAATATCCATAATCCTTCACACAAGAATTTGGCTGTTAAAATTCTGGCACCTCTTGGAGGTCACTCTAACCTAGTTAAGTTCTGTTAAGAAAAGCTGTTATTATGGCTCGCAGCTTTTTTTCCTACAATATTGTCTCCTTCAGCTTGTGCGCTTCAGGACTCACCTCTATCTCCCCTACCCTGCTGTCTGCTTCTCCAGATTTAAATTGCATTACTTTGTCATATATTATTGAAGACTAAGCTTAACTACCTGGGCACCATGAAAAGTACTCAATAGTGGGGTTAAAGTTCCCCCAGTATTTCCTTTTCTTGTTTCTTCTTTTCCCTCTTTGGGATTTTTACCACAAATGAAGCCCCTTGACGGCGCCTGCTTGTAGAAAAGGTGCTGAACTGGAACAGAACAGATGTGAATTCAGTTCCCAGCTGTGACATGGGCTTCCTGAGTGTCCTTGGACATACCACTTAATTTCTCTCTTCTTTTCTCTCTTTCATTCTTCCTCATCCCACCCCCTCCCCCCCACCCCCCCACCCCCCGCTTTGCACACAATAATATTTGCTTTCACCATCTAGCATATCTCAATGTGTCTTTTCTCCCAGAGCAAAATCTATATTAACCGATGTGTACACAGTACTGTGAAGAGCAGGATTTCAGTCTTTGGAACTCAAATTTGATAATACCACACAAATAAATACATTAAATAAATACCTCTCCTTCCAGCTCATTCAGATTACTGTACACCGTTTGAAACAGAATGATGCTAAGGTTAAACTTGATCTCTCTTGCCTGAGGCTTTTAATTAAGTAAAAACGAAAAGATTTATTTCTAATATTGCTGTGGCAAGTCTATGGCCTTAAATGGATCCTGTTGAATTTATCTGGGGGATAAGCACATAACTATGCAAATATTTAGAGTCACTGGCTTCCTAGTACTGTCTTGTGCAATATTCCCTTTCATGTACTGAATGGCGAAACATGGGTCACCAGCTGGCCTGCTTCCATGACAGAGGTATCACGAGCACTTCAGGGTGTGTAGCACGTCCTGGCTTCTTACAGGACAAGATCCAAGGAAACACTTGTAGAAAGGAAATGGCACTTTGCATTTCAAAACAGAGAATTCCCCTAGCAGGCATGGGGAAAACATCTCCCTTGAAAAAGAATATAATCAGATCCTTCTGGAATCCTGGTGTGACTGCAGGTTGGCTTTCAGGTCCTAAGCACCATTGCAAAGTCAAAAAATGCTTATGCCAGTGTAAGTGGGCAAACTGAGGGTGACACATAGTGACTGGTCAAAGAAACATTGGGGAGTACTCCATCAGAACCTCCTGTCTTTTGGCAAGCAGATAAAGCAAACCTTGTTTCTCCTTCGTAGGTGGCGGCATGAAGTTGCAAGTTCACTGTCAAGATGTGCTTGGCACGACTCATAGTAGAGTCCACATTCCTAATAATGTAGATAAAAGTGACTAAATTAAGGCTGCAGAAAACAGCACCCTTGAATGAAAGGAAATCTCTTCCCCCATGCAGAAGGGAAAGTAATTACATTTGGAGGACCCCAGAGAGCTCCTATCTCTACCACTGATATGAAGAAACAGACTGAGAAAGATCAGTCTGACAAACAAGAATATATTTATACTGCAATAATCAAAGGGGCACAGGCACTGGACCTTGGGAATGTGGCCTTTCTCATTTAGGGCCCTTACCTGATAATGGCAGGACTGTTCCCTCGTGTGTTAGATTATAAAGATACGCCGGGATATAGGAACTTCTATACCACAAAGTTTTGCGTTGGCAGAGGAGCCTATTTCAGTGGCCCAGGACAGGGTGCTGTAGTTAGATTCTGGTTCAGCAAGGACTCTCTTAACCTTCACCATGTGGGTAGTTTTGGAGGTATCAGTGAAGCTAACTGTATTACGGGAAGCTAGTCCAGTTTTTAAACTTCATGTAAAATAAGGCGGCAGAGGTTCACTGCCCTGATATAACACCCTGCAGGTTATTCTAGTCAGCCCTCTGGCTTGTTGAGAAGTTTATAAGCACTCTACAGTTTCACTGCAGGAGGCTTTGTTATAGCTGTCTTTGACCACGTCCTTGGGATTTTGAGTGGGCTGGGGTCTCTTTAATAGATTTATAGGATCAGAGAAAAAATGGGGGAGAAAAGGCTTTAAGAGTTTTTTAAATCCATTTTCCTCCCCCTTTAGCAAGGATCAGCTGCCTATATATATAATTCTGATGGATGTTTGTTCTTTAAAAGCCTCCAACAGTGACTCTACCATGCCCCAGGCAATCCGCTCCAGTCCCCTACTCCCCTCACCATTATGAAGCTTTTCCTCGTGTCTAACCCTCATATCTCTTGCTGCCACTTAAGCCCATTATTTCTTGTGCTAGCTGTCTTGGTCATGGCAAACAGATTATTTTCTTTCTCTTTCCAACAGCCTTTATACAATTGATGTCTTTTATGCTCTCTCCTCTCCTCTCCTCTCCTCTCCTCTCCTCTCCTCTCCTCTCCTCTCCTCTCCTCTCCTCTCCTCTCCTCTCCTCTCCTCTCCTCTCCTCTCCTCTCCTCTCCTCTCCTCTCCTCTCCTCTCCTCTCCTCTCCTCTCCTCTCCTCTCCTCTCCTCTCCTCTCCTCTCCTCTCCTCTCCTCTCCTCTCCTCTCCTCTCCTCTCCTCTCCTCTCCTCTCCTCTCCTCTCCTCTCCTTTTTCTCCGTCTGAACTACCAGCTCCCTCATTGATCCCTTACAGATTATGGTCTTTGATCTTTGACAGTTCACATTTCTCCCCTCTGGAATTTCTGCAATTGTTTCACTTCTTTTTTTTGAGATCCAGTGCCCAAACCTGGAAGAAACTGAGGTTTTACTAATACAGGCTGAGGGAGAGAAATTAGTTACCTTCAATTACAACTTGTGACATATTCCCATCCCACCATATACTTATACAAAGATGATTTTAACTAAGGCAGAAGTTAGTGGAAAATTGTTTTATTCTTGTGGCAATTTAGACTTATCTGATGCCATTCAGATGATGCTATTAACTTTTGTTACAACTCAGGTTCTTTCTTCAAATCATTAAATCTCTAGGACAGCTAGTACTGATAAGGTGATCGTACTCACATCAGTCTTTGCTTTGAGTGTTGACATTTGAGTGGGTGCTGATAGCTGTTCCCAAGGAGTCAGCGTTGCACAATGATTACCAAGTCTCACAGATCCTGACTTTGAAATTAGAGCGTTTGGATGCTTTGTAAGAGAACACGAGATGGCTTATATTGGACATGTGCTTCCAGTCGAGCAAATGGGAGCCAGTGGACCACTTTTCTCACCTTTTCCTATTGTAACTTCCTTTTGGAAATCCTTTCATGTACTTTGAAGGAAAGCCAGGCTAGCAGACTTATCTCTGCACTAACACAGCATAGGGACAACTTCTTTCCATTACTAATAACAGAGTATTGCCCAAACACATAGAAAATGAAAGAAGAAAGGGCAGTGTGACTTCACCTGCCTGAAAGACACGTGTTGGAGCCCACTCTGAGGCTGACATAAATGTGATAATGAGACACCCACAGAAATAAAGAGAAAGAGCAATCCAAGTCTGAGTCCTGATAGTAGCCCAGATGGCAAAGGATGATCTTTCATACAGTCTTCTTGCTTCTGATGAGCACATGAGATAGAAACTTTTGGTATTAAGGGAGAATGGTGGATATGGTAAAGTATGGGCAGAGGTAAAACTTCTTTCCTCCAAGGAAGTCCATGACTGTGTCACCTTTGACTTCAAATAAAAGTTTGTAGGGAACAGCTGCTGTTGAGAAGAGATGGGAATCTTTGAAAAGTTTTGGTGTGTTTTGGGTTAAACCTTCCTTGCTTCTTCCCCTTCACATTGTGGCCATGTGCAAGCCCTCCACCATGTTTGTCTCTGTGTTCACTTCCCTGGGTAGGAGCCTCAAAGGCCCAGATATTATCAAAGAACCTGTCATGAAAACAGGTCAGTTTTCCACAGCTTTTGAGTCTGAATTGCACTTTCTGCTAAAACATAAAAATTCACACAAGAGCTTTGCATTACTATCACAGAAGAGAGGAGACGGACTTTTTTTTCCTATTTTTGGGGCTTTGCAGCTGACTCCAACAGGTGATGCGTTCCTAGTTCTAAAGGTCTTCAATAAAATAAAAGGTCTTCAATAAAATAAAAGGTTTTCAATAAAATCCACATTTAATCTGTTAAGATTGAGGTCTCTCCTCCCATATTGTAATTTTTTCAGATACAAGGGCTGCCTCTCATTGCACTGCAGGAATCCTATTAAAAAAAGACCCCCTGACAGTGATGGTCTTTAAACTAGGCCATTAGTCTTGTGACAGTGCACCAGGGGATTAATAGTGAGTTAGTGAAGCTAATTTCGCATTGCCTTACTCAGGTTCTTCCCCTAAGAAACATAAATTGGTCTAAGAGAATCAGAAAGGCCACACTATAAAATGCATAAATGGGGACACCATGGATGGGACAGAAAAGCATCCAGAGGTCTTTCAGCCCTGCATCTAATCCAAGTCTCTTGTTTTTGCACAGATCTGCTGGTGTAACCCTCTAAAAAAAGCCCCATGGCCTGAGATTCACCCAACGCAACCATAGCCATCAAAAAGACAGGTCTGAATCCAGGGAGAGATTCATCTAGGGAGAGATTCAGGTGCCTACGCTTTTAATGCTACTATGGATTTCCAAGAGTATCTGAGACATCCACATTGGGCTTTCTGGAGACACAGCACTTTCAGAAGTCAGGTGGGAGACCCTTGGTTACCTGAAGTGGTACCAAACGCTGGTGCTTATGAACTTGAACTGATCCCATAAATGTCCCTTGGAGAGATCTATAATTTCCAGGGACAATTGAGCCCATCCAAAGATATTCGTAGAATGTAGAAGTGTGAGGGTTTTGAGAGGTAACTCCAAACCTTGTTCTTGGATTTGCCTATTATTGCAAATTTACAACTCAGTCCTCACATGGGGTAGACCCAGTACCTTCTAATTTTAGGTTCTGAAACTACTGGTGAACTGGTGCAAATGGGAAGGATGATACAAAACAGGGACCATAACAGTGTTGTGCTAAGGAGAAAAACGGGCATTTTTGAAATAGTTGTAAAAAAATGGGAAGAAACACTGAAACATCGAATTCACTTTGAATTGTCTAGATATAGTCACATGATAAAATAAATGAAGAGGGAAGATTTTTAACTCCCCCAGTATTCAGGACATGCTTTCACCCTAACACGCTATGATTCAGACTTGCTACGAAACCACAGCTTACAACAGAAAAGAATCTGTTCTGTTATGTTTTCCGCTCAAATTTTCTTGCTCATAGATATAAACACCTGGAAATTCCAGCAGCCTCAGCGAAGCACTATGCTGTCCTCATGCTCAAGAGAATGTAAGAGAAGCTGACCAAAGATTGTGTTGACTGGACTGCAACACCCGCGGCACATTTAACTTCAAGACATGGTCAAACGCTTTGTCAGCTCCCCTGTATGCTGTGAGCTGTAATATGTACTAGCTGGCAGTTGTGCTTCGTGAAAGCATGCTACATGGAAGCAACATCTCTGCCACATGTAGTCTGGATGTTATGGTCATGATAATTAGTCCATGACGAATGCTTCCACCCTTCCCTGTCCCATAGATCTGCTGTTGTTTCATAACCTGACAGAGGTGTGATAAAAGGGCTTAAAGGCAGAGGTTTTTTTTGTCTTATCTCATTGCACTCCCTTGCTTTGTGGGTTGCATTTCAATTCCAAATTTTATCTGGATTTAACCTTGTGGGTGTTACATTAGATCTACAGAAAGAATGGAACACTGAAAAATACAGAGAGAGACAGGAAGAAGATTAGCTTTACAGTAGCATTTGACCCGAAGGACTGAGCTAACATATTCTTGGTGGTTCAGGTTTTGGATATTATAGAGTTTTCATGTAGGGCAGGCTTGTTGGCTCTTTTTCTCAGTGTACTCGATGAAGATATATATTTATTTTAGAAAAACAGCCTGAAGGAAGACAACATGTAGTGAAAGATAAATTATGCAGATAATGTCCTATTATGCACACAGAGTAAAAAGTACAAGGGACATGAATTTCCCCAGGGAGACACCTCTGAGAGGGGAGGCTGGGACACCACACAAAATAAAATAAAATATAGAAGAAGAGGAAGCAAAAAAAATGAATTGGAAGTAGTCAGTTCTGGCAGACTTTGCTTGAAGGAGAAAGAAGACTGAATGAGCAGAAGATTGTACTTGGGGCAATTCCTTCCAAAGAAAGGCCTTCGTATTGGCTGTGTCACTTATGAAGGTCAGTACTCCAACTCCTGAGGACAGTGTTTTGACCCTGTAGGTATTTATGGAGCTCGGAGTGAGTGACTAGAAAGTGTGAAAAGAACCAATGTAGAAAACAACTGGCAGCATCTCTTCCCTCCAGGCTTTCCCTTTGCTCTGAGGTGGGGAATGCATTGGCTTTTTATAGTTCTGGTCTGTGCTATATGGCCCGGCCCGTTGAGGTCTGGCAGGATCAACTCCCGTGGGTTGTGTGGCAATGCAAGATCAGATACAGCGGGCAAAGCAGCCCCTGGTCTTATCAGAGACGGGCACAAAAGCACTGCTGAGAGTGGAGTAATAATTGTACCTGAATAGCAGAACACAGAGAGAGTCTCAGTGGGCAGTAACACTTCATTTCATCAGGAATAGCAAGAAGATCCTTCTCTAAAGTCTCTCTTGTTTCACCCCCAGAGCTGTACCTTGTACCAGCAGGTCTCAAAGCTGGCGTTTTGAATCTGTCCCTGTTACTGCTTGCACTGATGCTCAGCTCCACTGCAGCAGTCCTGATATGTTTGTGCTTCTCCTGCACAGTGCAGTGGGCTGAATTGCACTTAAGTGAATAAATGCAAAGAATAAAATAGGTTGGGTTTTTTCCAACCCTTGAGATAGGTCCATAAGGTGGTAGTTTCCTCCCATGACTCAGTACACACAGGTTTTCCTCAGTGTGTTCAGCCTCAGACGCTCTGACCTGGCTGTTGGAGTCCTTGAGATGAGGTACTAAAGGGATACAGTATTTCACAGGGTGTGCCGGAACCATTGGCAGAAATGTAATTGGCTCTTCCCATGTGGCTGCCATCACAAGCTTCACTGCAGATAAAAAATGAGAAAATAAATCCAAGTGCTGGAACCCCTGTGGCTTTACCTTCACATATATGTTTGAGGTGACCACTGCGCTATGTATTGACCTCCTGCAAGCAGCCGCTGTAAGAAACCCTCCCATTCTCTGTGCTCACCATACTGCAGCCTCACATTAAGAAAACAAGCTTATCAGTCTTCTGGGTTTGTGTTGACACCTGCAGGTTCAAAGACTTTTTGTTTGTTTGTTTTCCCTATTCTCCTCGGTGCATAATTGGCCAGATTGCATTCATGTTTTCTCTCCCTTAGAGCTTTCTACCAGGCATTAGTCACAACTGGAGACTGGACTAATTTGCTGATATTGTACAAGGAATTGTCTCTCCTGGAGACCTGTCTGATGTGAACAGAACTCACAAATGGTATCGGACCAAAGGTCCATTCAGGCAAGTGGTTCTCTGTTTATTTTGGCTTAGGTTATTGCTGCTCCCTTTTCTTTGTCATGTCTTCTGCCTCCCTTGCTATGTACATCTTTTTTCCTCCATTTTTTGAGTTACTGGCTGCTTGCCCTCAGATCACAGCATCAGCACCACAGATTTGAGGGATATGGGAGAAGAGAGTCCCACGTGTTCCTTTTAGCTAATACGCTCTCACACCTTGCTTTCCTTTTCTGCAACCTCCTTTCCACAACAGTTACACCTTGGAGGCCAAGCAAAGAAACAAGTCCAAGTGGCTTGCTTTCTGCTCCCTTTCTGGTTAAAGATATTGCGAGTGGTTGCATATGGACTGTTGTTTTTCATAGCGACTGGTGGTTCCACCGTCTGTGAATCTGTCCAATCCCAATAGCATTTATTGGCCTTGACTTAAAGTTATTCCCTATTCCCGTTGTGACAGCTGCTGGCAAAGGTGTTGTTCTCCTGATGGATTTTGTTAGGTCTAAGTTTGATAACCAACTTACGACAAAGGCCAGCAGTCTGTTAAAACTGTATCATCTCTACATTTAATACTTCTCTGCCCTCAACTCTCATTTAGTCTAAGTATTAAACATCATTTACAATGTTGCAAAAAGCAGTCGCTGTTTGCAATATTAGGAGGGAAAAGTCATAGGAACTAATGGCTAAAAAGTAAATACTGAAAATCAGCATCTTTTGTTGTATATTGATAAAGGATAAAATAACTGCTGTCTCATACCCTCCTCCTGAAGTTTTCCTTTCTTGACAAAGTGACATATATGATGGTGAATGTCTCTATATCATCAGTAGCCTATCTGCAGACTCACAGATTTCTTGTATTTGTGCTGTTATTTAGACATAAATGGTTTACAGGTTTTATTCTTGGCCTTTCCTTGTATTGTGTAAGTGTATCTTCTGTCATTTAGCAGTACTTTAGAAAACAGCTGGTGCCCGCAGGGTAAATCTTTAAACAATGTCCTACTCTGACAAAATTCTGCTTTATCAGCAAACCATGTTGCGCATATTTCTCTCATTGTGTTGCAAATTGCAATTACAAAGTGCTTTTGCATTTAATCAGCATCTCTCTGACCTAAGAGAGAGTAAAAAATATGTTAGAGAAAAGACAGTAACTTGATGCTCTGACCTACCCTGAATAGCTGGACTTATTTCACTTGGGTAAATTATGTATTTATAACGACCCGTTATGTCATCAGAATACTTCAGCAGAGATGCTGCAGCTCCAACTTACATGAATATTCTTTTGAAGGGCTAATCAGAAGAGATACACCATCAAGACTGTGTGCTTTAAAAATACAGTTCTAGACAGCACTGTCCAAACTGGGCAACAATAATTAATCCGTTCTGATTAATCAGATCATATAGATCCTTGCTGCTCACCAGTTCTCCACGACCTTAATTCAGATCAGAGCTTAGCTGGAGAGATTAATTTTGTGTCAGTGTTTGAAAATCAAAAGCCTTTCTCCAGATCATATAAAAGTGATGTTCATGAGGTGCCTTACTGAAAGCATGAGGATATGCGTGAGGATTTCAGCTGAAGTTCCTTCTTCAGGTACCTTCCCCAGGCCCTTCCTGCCTTTGCTTACCTGTGTGTGGGTAACAGGCTACATAAGAACAATCTCTCATTCTCATTTAAGTAGTCTTTATGCTACAGGGTGGTCTCCTAAGAGTACAGGAGATGAACCAAATAGAAGATTTTGAAAATACAACGGGCTCCATGTGCTACAGCCCGAGGAGAAGGCAAAGGCAGTGTGTGATGATTGCTGTGCTGAGTTACCCCTGTCCCTTTCCATTGATCAAGAAGTTAGCCAAAACTTTTTGGTGGGCTGGAAGCGAAGGTGCCAGGACAACTGACTGTATCATGAAACAAGCAGAATCAGTGCAACCTGTCTTGTTGGGTGAAGGTATAAGAGGTTGCAGAAACTGCGTTTTGCTTATAACTAAACAGAGAATGTTAATTTCCATGAGGGTTTATTCAGGTACTTTCATGGCTGTTGAGATAAAATGTATATCAAGAAAACAAACATCTTAGAAGAAAATAAAATATTTTTTAAACCAAAGATGGTCCTCAATGCTTTCCAAGGGAAATGTGTGGTGATGCATTCCACAGTAGTGTGGCAACTGTAGGCATTACTCTGTTTATAGTTTCTGCTCTAGAAGAGGTAAGTGATATGTGCTGAAGCAATCAGGCAGGAGTGCGTATGCCAATGTGTCTGCATGCTAAATAACTTCTGATCTTGTCTTCTGATCTTGCAGTCAGCATGTGAGGAATCTCCCCTTCACTGGGACTTCTGTCTGGAGAAGGCATATGTGCAGTGAAATATGTTTATTTGTCTCCCTGGTTGTGCCAGAGCTCTAGTGCTGGGGCTAGGGCCATTGCTGTTTGGAATCTCTTTGCCTGGCTACTCTGTACATTTGGAAAGCAAGGGCAGAGATAACTTTAATTCTTGTTTCTCTTTTTTCTTAGAGCCATGTCTCCATAACCAAATTTGCAATCACAGCTCAGTATTTCCAGATTTCCTTTGATAACTTAGCAGAACAGTGTGGTGCAAAATTTTACCTTTCCCTCTTTTTCCCTTTTAACGGGCTTTAGTGTCTCATTGTATGTTAGGAGCATCTTTCATTAGGATTAAAGCAACTGTCTGCTTTGGGCATGCACACGGGCTTCCTGAACCTCAGCTGTTCTCTTTCTACAATTCTGCTAATGAAAAGCTGGTCATAGAAGATGGTTTGTACTTATAAATCCGTGGCACAGGGAGGATGTTGCTGTACTGCTTCCCGTCTGTTGTCACTGAGGTCACTGTTCTGGCACAGAGTGAGGCATGAACAGCTGCAGAAATCCAGTGATGGCCCTGCTATTGCTTTCTGGAGCGATGAATGTGGAAATAAGTGTCAGGAAAAGGAAAATGCCAGCCATGTTCTCTGTCCTGGCCACTTGCTTGTGGGAAAGGGTTGGCAGGTGGCCCCTATTTCTTCCATGGAGGATGGGAGTATCATTTTTTTTTTTTTCTATTTGCTAAGCCTCTGCTCAGACAAAACTGCCACAAATTACTTTCACACATGATTATTGACCTCACCCCCAGTTCAGGTCTGGCCATTATCCCACTCCATGGTCCTGTGAAGGCTGGCAATTTTGAAGACTTTCTTCAGAAACTGCACCAAGGAACCATTTCTTTGCTTGGCAGTGAAGGTTGTCCTTCACAAACTAGGACAGTAAGGAGTAACCGTCCCACCTGGCCCTGATGGTGCCCTGTGTCCACTGTGCAGCTAAACGCATGTGCTAACATTCATATAACGTAGAGTTATGAATGTAAGGGACAGGGACGGTTCATGACCTGAGAAACAATATATAAATGTGTGAGTGAATTTCTTGTTGTATGGACTCCCTGTGTGGAGCACTGACTCTCTGGTGAACTTCTGTTGGCAAAACAGTGTTTGGGGAGCAGTTAAAAGCTAGCACATTATGACAGGCTTCGTGGAGAGGATGAAGGTGACTGCCCATCTCCAGCTGTTCTGAGTGGAAATCCAGCACGGCAGAAAGCTGGGGCCAGGAGGGAGAGAACTTGCACAGTGCCTCTTGGCCACTGGAAAGACTGATTTTTCAAAGCTGTTTCTTCACACCTTTACAATCCAAGTAAAGTGGAGAAATAAATCACTGTGCACCGTTGTCATCTTTCCCCTCCTAGCACCAGCCAAGGAGTTTAAATATAGCTAAACCACAGTATTTCCTCAGAATAAAGGCTCAAATAGTCCAAATAAATTGCTGGGTCCTGGTATCACAGGAATGATTTATAAAACAATTATACTGGGAATTTTATTCTCTATTGTTGCTTTGATAGATTATGGGTCAATTAGGTATTTTGCTCCTGTAGGAGAACATCCCCATTCTGCCATAACATGTCTGAAGTTGGCACGCTGGGGTTCGTTCTGTCCATCTTGCAAAACACCTCCAGTTTGCGGAAAAACTTTGAGAATCATTCTGCCAAGGGCCAGGTCTGTAATTTTTATACTGTTTTGGCTCTGTTTACTGCTGAAAGCATTAGTAGGAATGCAGAGAGTTCCTTTCTGGTAAATAATCTTCAGCATCTTCTGTCTTCTCATCAGACTTGTGATGTGTAGATGATGTTCATGGTGCAGCTGAGTCTGTAAATAATTAGCCATTGAGGAATGAATACCTTTGAGCCTTCAGAGTAGCTTGACGGCATCGGTAATGGGTCTTCAGCAGGGGCCATAAGCAGACACCTGGTGAAGAATAAGAATAGGGCAAGCATGTTTAATCTCCTCCATAACATTTTCTGCTCCCTGAGTATATTCAACTCAGGATTTCCGAAGACTGATGTGATTCTCAGTAAGCCACACTGGTTTCCTCTTGCAGCTGCTTGTCCTTGAACATCAGCAATTCCAGCACCATTCTGAACAAGGCACAAGCTTTCAGAGAGAGACCTGTTACCCTGTACAATGGTGCAAAGCCAGGGTTACTCTAAAGCCTTTAGCTGAGCCATTTTTTTATTTGTGAAATGTGAACAAAGACAAGAATTTGACCAAGACAGTTAATCAGTATGAAAGAGGAAATTCAGGGGGAACGAGTTTTATGATTATGCCTCTAAAATCTTGCACTACTTTAGCAATGCAAATTGATTAGTACATTTTCATTCTCTTGTTAATACGGACTTTTCCACTTCTGCATGTTATTTGTGTCAATATAAGCCAGAAAGGGAATCCAGCCCATGGGTTTTGTATCATCCTTGAATCTGCTCCTCCTCCTTTTTTGCAAATTAGAATAACAATGTCACAGTCTTGAGTAACATTATATTTTTCCTACTCCTATAAGCTACAGTCATCTTTTCTAGCCATAGGGAGATTGAAGCTAAAAGAGACACAAAATCCAATCCCAGTCACATTTCTACAGTGGTGATGTAAGACCCCAGGCAGATGGTTTTGGTATGCTGATGCCCAACTTTTTTCATTTCCTGGATGTGGCTCTTAGCATCCTGGAGCTCTTTGCATTAAGTGGTGTACATTGAGCAAGCCTTTTCCTCAGAATGCCTGACTCTCCTTGTTGCTTCTCTCCCCACATTTCAATTATCTAACATATGAATACAACAAGTGCTGCGATAATTAGGACATCATATGGCATTCACAAATTATTCCAGAGCATTTCCAGCATTCGTGGAATGGATAAGTAGTCAGAAAGAATAAAACAAGCAACGCTACTGGTGTGAACTGAAGATCACTAAAGTCAGTGTACTCACATAACAGGTAAACGCTAAGTTAATTGTGTGTACAAGCTGGACTAAGGGAACATTTTTAGCTTTGCTCTCATTCCAGATGAAATAGCACCATAGGTTAGAAGGGTGCGTTGAACTCCTGTGCAGAGATGGATGCCATTCATGGTGTATTTCTCTGAAGATGGTCTTTCTGATATTTGGCATCCCTCAGTTGGGTCAGAAGTTCTCTAATGTTTGCCTGCCTGTTACTGTATTGCCATTTACCAGTCACAATGAGTATTTAGTGTTTTCAATTATTTGCTGCTTCATTGAAAACACAACAATCTTTGGAGCCATTAAGGGATTCTTAGTCAATCCACTAAATAATAAAACAATCAGAGAGCATGTATAAACTATGAGCTCTTGCTGGCCTGGCTGTCAGCTGGGAATGTGAGCAATCATACCCACTAGCCATCATAGTCATGCTAACAGAAGCTCTAAGGCACATGCAAAAATGCAGATAGTCACATATTCTTAGGTTGTGTCTCTGTAGAAATATTACAGCTGGGGTTGGAGAAGAGTCTTCTGCTGATGCAAACTGCGTGTCCTTTATGGATGGTTGCTCAAATATGCAGAATGTCAAGAATTTTAGTGTAGACAACCCCATTCGGTATTTTCTCTGTGGTAATACATTTCCTTCCAAGTGAAATACTTCAGCTACTTGGATGAAAATCGTCTTTCAAATTAAATAGCTGGCTTCATCTTTTCACTAAACATTTTTTAATGTTGTGGAATAGGGATGATGTCGGCCACAGAAGGAAGAACAAGTTATGCAGGGGAGGTTGGTGGGTGACCTCCCAGGATGTCAGCTTCTTCACAAGAAGCCCCAGGACATCCTTTTCTTTGTTTCTATATAGCAGATGCAAAGCAACCAACCCCTTTTTTTCCCCGAGGACAAATCACTTCCAAGTACATCTGGTTGAGCATGAAGAATGAGAATATGAATACAGACAATTACGATGGAGTAGAGGCCTTGTAAATTTATACCCAAACTTACCCCCTGGTAACTCATTCATCTGCGTGTCTTGACAGGATGCATGTGAAATAGTGGGACAATAAAAGCTGTTGTTATGCTGAAAGATGTTAATAGCTGGCCTCGGGGTGAGCTGGGTTTCCAAGACAATCACAGATAACACAGATAACACAGCGGAGACTTTAGGCTCGGAAGAATGAACACTCAAGCCTTTATTTTGTAAAATAAAGAGACTTGGGCTATCTCAGAGTGGGGGTTGTCTAAAGGCATAGGTTTTACAGGATCCTATTTTCATGGAAAAGTACTTCATGGGACATCGTGGTATCTGAATTGCTGGTTACACATATGGAAATATCCAGCAAACATAATTATAGAGGACTATGCCTCAGCAGATGAAGGTCTAAAGACATCTCAGAGGGCGCTGGGTATTGGCCCCTTCTGCACCTTCTGCAACACACTGTTCAGCCTGTGTGCCAGGCTGCAGCACCACACTGGGAACAAAAGGACATGCTTGACAAAGAAATACTGCATGAAACTACTTTGGCAGCCTTTGGATGGTTAGAGATGTTTCAAAAAAACTTTCTTAAAATTCAGTCTTTCAGAAAGGGAGGCTGTCATACAGACCTGTCCTCACCAAGGAACTGGTGGGTAGTGAAGCTCCTTTTCTATCTCCTTTCTGTGTCTTTTCCCTCCTGCCTCTACACAATCTGCTGTCTCACAAGGAAGACACTATCATAATCACAGGACTAGCCGGGAGCGTATGTTCTTAGGGCTGTGGATATTTCCTGGTAGTTCCTGAGTCTAAATCTGGATCGGCTTGGTTCTGTCTGAAAATAGTGTCCTTTCCAAGGTGATGCTGTCTTGAAAAGACTCAAACAACTAGAATGGATCCACTACTATATATGTAGGCAGACATACAACAATGATTTGTATTTTGAGTGTATTCCATCTAGTCTAAATGTAACTGTCTAAAAGTTGGTTTCTAGTCTAAACAAGTGTGTAGATTTGCTCTGCAGTTAGTAGGAAAACAATGACACTTTCATAAACTGATCCCATTTCTCTTGGACAACCATCTTAGGATGAGACAAATGGTCCCTGGGAGGTGTTTCTCTCTCCAGTGACTACAATAGAAACCAAGACACCTTGCAGGTCATCTGCCTAAGCTCAGCTGAGAAGAATCCTATCCAGAGTTCAGCAGCACTGACAGAAGGTTTGCTCCATGTACCCTTGTATACTACAAGCTAAAAAAACCTTTCCAGAGTTTACACCACAGCTGTAAAGCACAAACACCACAATTATTTTCTGCCAGAGGAAGAAAGTAAGGATATCCTTAGGGAAATGCACAGAGGATCCTAGGAAGTGTTAACTTGCACCTCAATTTGGACATGTGACTGGTGGCAAAATGGCAGGTAAGCACACAAGAAACTTCAATTTTCTAAGGCAGTGCTAGTTGTCATAGCTGAGACCCACTGATGTGATGAGGCAAACTGGTAACAGCATATCAGAAACTTTGAAGAGATAAACACACTCCAGATATTCCAGTCCCAAAAGTTGCACAAGTGACTAACAAATGTGCAACAGTGCACGTTTTGGTCTTGGCGTTCATAATATAAGTAGAGCCATTTATTTGTTTTAGCTTTTGCATTCTTCTTCCCCTTCTGTCCTCAAAAGAGATAGCTTAGATCAAGTCACTTAAGTCCATGCTGAAACAAAATGTACTTTTGTGATTAATACCTATGAAAACTCAGAGTGACATGGTAATAAAACCATAAAGGTTTGGGTTCCTTCAGGGAAATCCAGTTGCACTCACTTTATTGTGAGAATAATGAGGTCTCTGTTTTGTGGTCATAGAGTTAACGCATTTGACGCAGGTAGAATGATTTTCAAATCACAGGGACCTCTTTGGAAGGAGACAAAGAAGTAAAACTTTCAAAAAACGGCTGGTTCTTATATACCCACATTGCACACCGTTATGGATTAAGTGTCCGTAAAACACTGATGCTCTGTAATCCCATACTATGAGAGATGATAGCAAACCATTCCATGGCACAAGGCTGAGCCTGTTGTTCCTTTATAATGACCCCGGGTAGTGCATGCAATTTGCTGTAACATAGGTTCAGACAACAGTTGAGTGCATACGTTCTTTGAATTGTTGATCCCATTGGGGTTAAATGGTAACTAATTATCAAGCATTTGGGTTTTATGTGTTTGCTGCTTTTGGCTTCAGTTTTCATTATGTCTGATGAACGCGGACAGATGCAAATCCTATTTGTAAGGGAATATGACAAATATGTTAGCTGATATAGGGGTCAGAGAAATCTTCCACTCTCATCATTTCACTTTTTTTCTGTACTGAGAATATTACATCACCATGACAGATACATTGTGTTGGCTGATTCCTGAAGGTGAGTTGCTGGGACTGACTGTGGCTGCTTTGGAAGAGAATGCATTAACATGTTTGGACAAAGCAGTGATGAAGCTGGATAAACACAAATTTACTGAGGGCTGAAGTTTCAAATCAGGTGGAGGATTTGGACTTCAGGAAATTCACTGAATGTTCCTTGTGCTTCAGTTCACCCAGAGGGAAAACTTAAGCAAACAGTAGCAGTCACACTGAGAAACAGATGCCAACTTTTGGAGCAGGGCAAGCAAAGGACAACAAATACAAAATGATGCGAGACAGAGAGCATCTAATGGGTGATGGACAGTTGCTTTCAAGATGGTCGAGTTTGCAGTGTTTCTAAAGTAGTGCTTAGTCACGAGTGGTCTCTTCCCATTACTGAGCAAAGTGAGCATTAGTGCTGCCATGTTTGCCATCCAAGGAAGGAGACATTATAATATTCACCCGTCTCAAACAACAAACACGAGATGCATTGCAAAACTGGTGAGTCCAAGTCAGATTGCTGAATATGCAGCAATTTACACTGTGCAGTGAAGTGCTGTTGTATCCCCCTACACGAGCTAAGGGAAGGTTGATCCCTGTGGCAAAATTGGGGGCCCTTTAGTTCATTCCCACCCTTATGCCCCACTTCCTCCTGTCCTGAGCACTTACTGTCAGACCTGAAGCAATGAGGACTTTCCACTGGAGTTAGGAGAGGGATACATCTCATTACAGGCACCAGAAAAATCATGGTAGGAACTGCAGAAGGAAGCAAAAGGGGGAAAGATGTGTGGAGCCCACTGAGGAGACCTTGATGCCTAAAAAGAGACTGTAGAGTTTAAGATTATACTGAAAACAACAGTGGTGAGATTCATCTTAGCTCACTTGGGGTATCTAATCATTTGGCCTGATTTAGACTGTTACTTCACTATAAGATGAATCACGGTCTTGAAAAACCCCTTTCTCTCCACTGACTGTAGTCAGTGCCTGGTGCAGATGAAGTTGTCTGAACTGTAGCTAACTGGGGTGAGCTGGATCTGGCCCTGGATGAGGGAGAGTAAATTTGCCTGTGCAAATCCCAGCTTGATCATTCGGGTATTGCTTCCTCTCTTAGTGCAACCTTCCTGTATAGCCATTTCTACACTCCCAGCAGACTAATTATTACAAAAAATTCTCTGTCATTGCTTTGCAACGGTCCATAGCTTAACTAATTTAAAAATGCAAATGAATGCTAAATTGCAGTTGAATCTGAACTGTCTCCTTCTTCCTCTCCCTCTCTCTTTCTTTCTCTTTTTTTTTTCTCTGCTGAGAAAAGAAAGATACAGCAGACATTAAATGCTGATGGTGAAAATCAGTCTTTCAGGTTTGAGGTAATTTTGAATTAGGTCCTGGTGCCAGGGATAGTGACATCATGAGAGTTGCTTAATTGATCCATGATTTGAGAAGAAACAGCTTGGACTTGATCCTCCCTTTGTCCTTACAGAGAGAGATAAATGCTGCAGTCTTCAGCTCTTTTCATTGGGAAACTTTCATACTCAAATGATCTCAAATGTCAGGAAGAGGAATTCAAGAAAAACATAAGCAAATGCGTGAGCTAAAACACATCCCCTTGTACTGCCATTGTCCTCATGCCAGAGCTCTGTTTTGCAATCACGTGTGGGTGATGTCCTCAGGTGGTTATGAAGAATCAGCTGAAGGGGTGTTACCTCTTTAGCATCTGTAATTAGCTGGTTAATGCTGGTTAAGCTGTTGGTACATTCAAACTCTAGAACACTAGTCAAGATTGTCTTATCATCTCATGGGCCTCATCTATCTTTACCTGCTGCCATGAACTTTTCTTTGAGACAGTAATTCCTTTGAGGAAGAGGCTATGCTGTAGCTACGTATTTGAGGGGGGCATGAACAATGTCTAGCACCATGATTTGTGGTCCTTAGTGGCAGGATCACATAGTAGTAGTAACCATTCACAGACAGTCTTCTTGTTTTCCTAACGTCAGTACTGCACTGTAACATCAGCACTGAGACTGAATGCTCAGGAGTGGGACTCTTGAGCATTTAGTGAGCCACTGATGGACTCAAAGTTAGGTATTGGGACTGCTTCCCCCCCAGACAGTATATGGCACAAGAGTCCAGTAATCCAAACTGCTTACCACTCTCTTGACCATAGATGCCCTTGTGGTGTAGCTGAGTTAGGTACCCAGCGAAGAATACCTGAAACAAGACTCCCTTGTGTTTCAGGGTTAAGGATAATAGACCTTCTTAGGGATTCATACTCAGCTCATATATTGATGATAGTCTTCATGATAAATGAAATCTTGCTGAGAGAAACGTAGCAAATTACAAGAATCACCCCGGAGGACAACTGTTGGCAGCTATATACACAGGACTACATTGGTGTTCACAAAGCATTTTTCCTATTTTGCAAATTGATGCAGAGATGAAATTTCATGAGTGTTTGTTGACACTTGCACACAGCAGACAGATTTCTAAATGGGTTTTGCATAGATGATTGAAATTCAAACTCCAATCCCCACTCTGTCCTTTGGTCTTGTACAATACCGTGATGTTTGCTGGGCTGATGTGCAAAGGGAGGTAAACATGGTTGTTTGGAGCTGTGAACCCCCATGTTGCCCCAAAGCAGATGCTCACAGACACCTGCATCTCCCCTCCCAGATCCTGGACCAGCACAGTCTGTGTGGGAGGGACTGGTTTTTCAATTAGGATTCAAGCATCACGATGATAGAGTCCTCCTAATCCTTCTACAAAGGTGCGTGTGGTTAATCAAACTGTAATGCCTCAGGCCCTGGGTAGTTTTGTTTGTCATCAGCTTAGTGCCAAATCTCCTGGGATGTGTTCAGTGGTTCAAGATGCGCAGCGCGCTCCCAGCTCTCGCAGGCCGGGGATGGCTGCTGCTGGCTGTAAGGCAGATGTAGCTATTGCGTTGCCTAATGTGGCCTCTTAATAGCTGCTGGGAGGAAGAGGAGCCCTTGGCCGCCTCTTCTGTCCAGAAAAGCACTGAACGTATTGGTCTGGGAGCAAACGTGCTTGTGAGAAAGCACAGATGATAATTTTCTGTGTGGACCAACTGCATTCAAAGAGGGAGTGAGAGGCAAAGGGGAACAAGAAAGAGTTGCTCTACCCTGCATTTGCCCTGAAGGGTTTCTTCTTCTACCCTGGGTTACCCCAGGGACTCTAGCTAGACCTTAGCTGTGCCAGCCCAAGGTTTGCTGTCTCTCTATTTCCTGGGAGCGTGGCAGCCTATGTTTACAAAATCGATTGTCTAGTCAGGTTTTGTTTTAGTGGAGCTCCATTTTCCTGTGTTCTTGAGGGAGAGGAAAAGTAATTGTTGAAAAATCTGTGTCTCTCTAGCAACAGGATGGCAGTTTTTGTAAACTAAGCAAGAACCTTTTTGAGGTTTTTCTGTATATGTCTGTTGAAGGCCTCAGGAATACTGTGGCAACTAGGGATCACCAGCACCTAGTGAAGGCATGGCCTTGAGAATTTTCCCAGACACTTCTCTGGCCTCATGTCCAGATGTAAGGTGACAGAGGAGCTATTATCCAGGCTGCAGAAGTCCTCATGGCCAGTCATGCTCGTTGTACTAGAGATTTGTATTATCAGTGATGCTTTCATTGGAGCCTTTATAGCCACATATGGCAGTCTTAATTTTGGATTCATATACAAGGCTAAATCCTGATCTTGGCGACACCAGTGTAAAACTGAAATGTATTATTATATTCATTTCAAAGTAAGCTGTAGGCTTACTTGTGGAACAAAATCTGACCGGAGATCCCCTTCTGGATGGAGGGAGAATATATACCCTTCACGGTGGAAGGATATGAGGAGGAAAACCTTGTACCTTACCACAGTCCCTCAGTGTATGGCGCAGAATGCTGCAGGTCTGTGTGTGTCTTCCCCATGTGTGCTCATGTTTGCACTGGTGAGAGACAGTCTGTCTCCATGAGTCCCAACAGCTCCTCACTACCTACACAGCTCTGTCTCGTCAGTCGAGGTAGATAGCTGCACCTATAGCTGCGCGCGCGTGTGTCTGTGGATCGTAACAACCCATCAGCATGCACTGAATCCATCCCTTGAGCATAAAAGCTTATGTCCTTTACGCCTCAGAGTCTGTTTGGGGGAGAAAGACTGAAACTGAATCTCCTCTGTGGGCTGTTAGAATCCCATATATATGTGTGTGTGCATAAACACACACACACGCAGATATATGTGTATGTATTTTTGGGTTTCCATATTATCTGAGGGTGTTTTTTCTGTGATTCTGTGCTAGTAGGCACAAAAGCAGTATTGAAGATTAATTCCATTTAATTTTAGCGATAAAGAACATTGCAGTCACAAGAGGTTTGCCATCAGTGTTGGAGGACATTAAGTATTTGGGGTTTTTTTAGTTGCAGGATAATAATGTTCTGGTGTAAATGTTTTATAATTATCTCATGAATTATTCACAGTTAACTTGATAACCTGACATTTTATGGGATATGGTCTCCAGAGTGCAGGGAGAGAGGGAAAATTTAAAAATAAATAAATGTGAAGGCAGGACCCAGATGCAACAATGAGAAAGCACTGAGGCCTCTGATTTATTTTCTGTCTGCACTGAAGGCTGGTTTAATTTATTTATATTTTTGTGGTGATGAGCCACAGAATGTGAGTAAGTGGATGAGGTTATTTTCTATATATATAGAAGGAAAAGAAAAACTGGGAAAGAAATCAAACTCCCTTCACTAGTTTTTAATCTGAAAGTGGTGCTTGAATTATTTCACCTATTGTTCTGGTGCTCAGAGGTTCTATTATTGTTGATACCATTTTCGTCTGGTGAAGCATTAGTGAAAACGAGCGTGGATTTTTCTTTATGCATATTTCTGTGCCTTTTTTCTCCCTTCCCCTTTCTTTCTCCTTCCTTTTCTCCTCTCTTCTTTCATCCTTATTCTCATTCCAATTATTTATTAATTTTTCTTTTTTTTCTCTTTTTTCTGTTCCTGTCTCTGTTCCTCTGGTCTTGCCTATATTTCTCCACTTCCCTCTGATTCTTTCACCACTCCTCATCCTTCAAAATCTTCTTCTGTCTACAACTCCCTCTTTGTTTTCTCTATTGCTAACAGGATCTTAATGATATTTGCTGAAGTCCCCGAGTCTTAAAATCAGCTGAAGAAAGAATCAGACTCAAGGAAGAGTTACTGCAATGCGATGAAACATGGTGACAGCTTCTGGAAGAAGAGTGTTGAAACTCATACCTGGACATCCAGTGTGAATGTCTATCAGGTCTTGATAACCAAAATGCACTGGAATGAAATGCAGTAACTTCCTTGCCATACCCCAGAGACTGATGGCGTAAAATACCCAGCAGGCGACTGGAGAAATCTCCCAGCTTGCCAGATATCCATGAATCCAAATGGAAAACAGAACATGGCAAATGACGCTTAATCCCAGTATGGGCAAAGGCTGCCCTCTTACCCAGAGAAACAACTTATGGCTAATGTAGCACTGAGACCTCCAGGGAGCTGCCCAGGAGCAGAAAGTCACCTGAGCTAGGTGGCATCCAGGTGCTTAGCTGTGTTGAGGTTTATTGCACTGGAGTTCCCATAAAGAGTTTTCATCAATCAGGAGTTCATGTACTTTTTCAAAGAAACTCAGGGGGTCTGCAGAGCCTGATGGATGTGCTTATAAATTTCAAAGTGGCAATTTGGAGGGTAGATGGCAAGACATGAGTCATTGTAGAAAGATGAATTCACAGGCAGGACTTTTTAGAGAATGAATTTGAGAATGAAAGAGTGATTCCACCAACCTGCTTCATTCATTTATTTAAATTTATGCTATAAAATGAACAGCGGAGGGAAGCCAAAACTTGCATTGATGATTTTTCTTCTTTTTCCCAACCTTCTTTTATATATGAAATGGCTCTGGATACACCTATCAAAGGACTTTTTTTTTTTTTTTGGCTCACTGTTTATTATAGCTTCATCAGCCTTGAAATGGGACCTGCAGGCAGATTGATAAATGGATTGAAAAGCTCCTTCTGCCAGAATCAAACTAACAAAACTCCTTCAGTATCCATAAACCCTTTTGTTTCAGTGTTTCTAAAACAAGCACTATTTCCCTCAGAGCATCATTGAAGAGTGACGCACCAGTATCCCTCAGTGTTTCAGCAAAGGAATTTTTTTATCCAGTTAAGTCGAGGGCAGAAGTTTTTCACTGGGTCATGAACAGGACCCAGCTGCAGCATTGCCGAGCAAGGGCAGCTGGGGTATGGTGGAGGGAGAGAGAGAGAGAGAGAGACAGTCCTAAGGAAGGCTGAGCAAATCTTGAGTCTGAAATGTGCTGGGCAGATCAATGGAGTAAATGAGCCAAGACGTATGAAGTTGGGTCTTGCTCACAAAGACTAGGAGCTGTGCTGCTTTCATACAGCTATTTTCTAACCTAGATACTTTCTAAACTCTCCCTTTCCTTCCAATACTTCTTTAAATGTGGACAGCTAAATATATCCCTGGTACGAACCTTTTGCCTTCAGCACACTTACTAAGTTCCACAGCTGGTCCAGCCTGGCAGTAAACCAGGGCTTTAGCTACTGTGATTTATTGGTAAAGGTAATTGTTCAGTCCCATCTGTGAAGGTACAAAATGTTCATAAGAAAATAAATACCCTGTAAGAAAGTGGTAATGGATCAGCAGTTGCAAAGCTCCCAAACAGCCAGGTGAAGACGTTACATTTCCTGATGTAGTAAATATCAGAAGCGTTGCAGCAAAGGATGAGGGGGCAAAAAAATAAAAACAACAACAACAAAAAAACCCGCCCTAAAGCAAACAAAAAAAGGAATGAAAATGTCTGACTTCTGAGAGGAAGGCCCAGTGGTTGATCCTGAGGGCAAAATGACAGAGGTCTGTGTTCCTTTTCTCACTAACCTTGTTTCACATCTACATGCAAAGCTTGTTAATATGCAAAGAAAAGGATGTGAATGTCCCCTTGGCCGAAGCTGGCTGGTATGTAACTTGGCAATACGGATCATGCTGAGAACAGTGCAACCTATGCTCCTAACAGTTTCCAATATGCAGCAAGGTGGCAGCACCCAAAGGCTGCTGCAAGGACGTCTGGTATGAAAATGGGCTCTGCTAAAGGCAACAATTTTCTTGTCTCCGTTCCCACCCGTTGCTTGCCTGATTTCTGACTGTCTGTGTCACCGCTGGGCTGCCAAGGTCCTGGGCTGGTTAGGGTCACGTCTTCCAGCTAATGACTCCAGCACCATGGCCATAGCGTGGGCTTGTTTCCAAATTATGGAGAGCCAATATTACCAAGTTATTGCAGTGGCCCCACCTCATCTCTTTTTTTTCCATCTGCCCCAGTCCCTCTTAAGAACTGTCTGGCTTCAGCAAGAACTTTGCTGTTCCTTGAGGCAGGAGGTGAGTATGAGCGGAGAAGGACAGAGAGGTGGAGACTGCCTTTCTCTTGCTGGAAAGATGTGGCGTGCACAAGGCCATGCAGACAGGAATACTAATGGGAATAAGAGGTAAGAGATCAGAAGGTACCTTGACCCTTGGGATTCTCTGGTTGTTTAGAATGCATAATTGCAGTTTGTTTAACACCGAAGGATAACTGATCATTCACAGGAAAGAAGCCAATGGTGGGGATCGATATTTTTATTGCTGTGCTAGAAAAACAGCAGAAAAGGAATGGCTCTTTATCTATTACAGCAAAGCAGAAGAAGCTTAAAGTTTCTTGTAGAAGGGGCTAACACAGGGTTTGTTCAATGCTGTTCATTTTCTATGTAGGCCGCACTGATGCATGTTTCTTATATACATGTATGAGTTACCAAAAGCTGACTTCACTTGGTAGAGCCAGGGCTGAGTTTGCACAGGTGCCTGTGGGATCCTGCATAAAAGCAAAGATTTTTTTTTGTGGAAGAAAAATCTGTTTTATCAAAATGTTTAGCTGAAGGATTTTGATTCCCATCAAATATTTGTTTCCCATCAAATATTTTTTGACCCCTTCTTGGAGGGTGTCACAGAAGGAGTAGGAGGAGGTGATTCTTTGAATGGGGTTCAGTGTAGAAAATCTCAATTATTGGCACTGGCAAGGAATATGGCTCTGAACTGGGTATATCTAGACTTGTGCTTGTGTTGCTCGTGCATCAATATCCTGACCTCTCACCCACAGGGTGCAATCTGTATATAGTTATGATGCTACTCGCCTGTGTAACAAAATCAAAAGACTAAGAAATGCCCTCAAACAAGTATTTTTCAGGTCAGCTTGGATGAGCAGGCCAAGCCTGACTCACCACCTGTGTGGTGCCACTGCACATGTTTGCTTGGACCTGAGGAGCATCCTGGTTTTCTGTGATCCTGCACTATGCGGGTTGAACAGCACATGCATCTCCCTTGCTGAGTTTCTCCAGCAACAGACCACTGGATACTTTTGAGCAAGGAAAAAAAGAAATGAAAACATGAAAAATCTCTAAATCATAAATCAACGCTGAGGGAGCTGGAACAGGTTCTCTCTTGGAGTTTCTTGTGCACTGCACACGCAAGCTTAGAGTCTAAGGTTTTATCAAGCAAATCACAGGGCACCCCACTGCCTCCCTCCCCGCACAGGTTTTCATGGCACAAGACTGACCTCCAGTGGGCGCTGAGTAGTGTCGTTGCCCTGTAAATCCAGGGAAGATGTGTACAACTGATGGTGAGAGGCCACACGTTCCGATTTCAGGGCAGGTATTTGCTCCTTGCCTTTTTCAGGCAAAAATAGACCTTAGGAACAGTCTCCCGCTGAGTTGATAAATGCAACGTGGTTACACTGAGATAGATAATTCTGAAAATGTCTTCGTGAAGCAGGGAGGAATTATCCCACCTATGACCTCTCTCCCTACAGAGCAGAGAGGGACACAGCAAAGTGATGAGCAAGCAAGGGGCAACAGAGAAAGGGAAGAGCCTGAAAATTTTGGGACAGAAAGAGTTTCATTCTGAATGGGGCTCCATCCCTCAGAAAGTCCAGGACTAAGGTCAAGGACCTGACTGCAGTTCATGTGGTGTAATGTCCTCACAGTAGTTTGTGTCATTCCCATTAACTGCATGGGTCAGTCACCAGAGCCTCAGGAAGACTTGTCATCTCACTGCCCTGTTACCAGTGTTCAAGTTCGTTAACTCCAAGTATACGTGCATGAATTGCAATTCTACCTTTATAGGATGACAGGACATACATCCCAATTTAACCTGTGCTTCTACTTTCCAGGCCAGCGTAGAGCTGGGAAGAAGTGTTCATCTAAAGGAGGAGGAACCATCTGCATAAAGAATCACCAGGACTTTCCTTCCTTCCCAGGGACCGCAGGTGCCTTCTTCAGATGGTAGAAATACAGCTCTCTGATTCCTCTCATAACTGCCACAAACCCTCCCTGCCTCTTGTGTCACTGGTGGGAGTTTAGTTCCCCCTCCCCTATGTCTTTAGAATGCTTCATAGTATTTCATATGCCCTCAACACAAGCCTGTCCATTGCTGCTATCTCACACCTCTTTCCTCACTGTGTGAATACAGATCTCTCCTCATTCTTCTCAGAGCAGCGTCCTGCTTCTACAAGTGAGGAATCACTGGCACCGTGACAAAACTTGATGGACTTGAGAAGAAATGTCCTGGCTGGGTAATAGCTACTTGACCTCCAGCAGAAGAAAGAAGATATTTCTTCTGCCAGCGGAGAACTTTTGTGAATGGTAAGACACAGCAGTGCAACCGTGCCTACTAGAAGGTGAGAAACCCATCAACTGCTGGAGATAGATCCTGCTCCTTATTTCCAAAGGAAACCTGTTATCAGCATCTAAGGAGAGGATGAGGTATGAGGGGCTGCCCTGGATCTAGTCCAGTTAGTGCATTTTTATCTCAGTGTGGATTTTCAAGAAGAGAGCTGTCAGTATATGACTTTTGGTCAACAAGAGCTGCATTAATCAGGAGAGATCTTTGGCCTACCAAATGTGCTAGTAATAGGAGGTCATCCTGGACTAAGCACATCCAATGTTCAAACTCAGTATGACTCAGGTTTAGCTCAGATTTGCGGCCAGGGCAGATTCCAGTAGGCATAGACTTTGTACCTAGACACTTTCCATCTACCTGAATATGGTGGAAAGAGCTCAGTGCCCTTGGCAGCTGCATAAGAGAAGCATTCACCTGGCAGTTTATACAGATGTCTATTGTGGAGTTCAGTGGTTGTGATGAACTTGGGTAGGCTGCAAAATGAATAGATGAAATGCCTCACTTAAAAGCAGCTCCAAGGAACAGCAGAAGCTATGAGCAATTGGGAGAGGTCTCTGGAGGGAGCAGGATGGACACAGCTGAGCTGCCTTTCCCAGAGCCTACTTAGCATAGGTCAAGGCCCTCATTTACTATTGACTGGAAGGATGTTTTACAAGTGCCCCTTCTGGTTTAGAGAGATATGAAATCTGTCTGTAATTAAGTTAATTTGGAGTTGAACATGGGCAAAGATAATGAGCTGGAAATAACAAAAGAAGATTAAGAAAGACGGGAAGGAGTTGCTAAGAAACAGATCTATTGCACTAAATCCCCTCTCTCCCCCCCAATCAAATAAACCATTTTTAGGATGGCTGAGTGATGGGGCAGACAGAGCACAAGCATGGAAACAATTGCTATATCAAGAGCTCAAAAGAGTGAAGGAGATAGGAGGGTTATGACTTGGAGAACTGAGATAGGCAAAAAGAGAGAGGAAAAGGATTTCTTTTGCAGGTGACAGCTGTGGCCAGTACAGTTTAGTGGCAGAGCAGTGGCTTTGGGATCAGCAGGGTGGTGTCCTTCACCTGACTTGCCTTCCTGGCTGAGGGAACCCCTCCAACGCTCTGAGCCTCCACTGGGAAGTGCTCTGGGACTGGCTACCACCATGTCTTGCTTATCAAAGAAGAGCAAATAGCCCCTCTCTGAGCACACGGCTTCTACATTCCCCAGTATTTGACCTTGGTGAGAGTTCTCACTGGAGTCAAGCACTAGGGTGAAGACTTAAGACTGTTTCTTCATGGCTTTTAGAAATGACGTAAAAAATAGCCCATTCAAACCAAAAGGAGGATGGAAAAGACATCTGCAGAAAGGACCAGAATACTTAACAGTCAGCAAAGCATAAGTAAATAGACAAGTTATGATCAATGAGTTTGTTTGAATTTGATAGAGCTTTCCTGCAAACAGAGGGGAGGGAAGGGGGGGTGAAACATTCCCCACCAGTGTGAGCTGTAATAAAGGACCTGCTGTTTTCTGATTCTCACTCTCTGTGAAAATTGAAAAGGTTAGCCAGGTAATTGAAATCGAGACTGGAATACAAATATGGTGTGAAAACCCTACAGCTGGCAAATAAAGTTGCAGGGAAAAGACTCAATCCTCAGTGGAATTTCTTAGCAGCAAAAAGAGAGGGGTGGATCAGGGGGAGAGATGATTCTTCAATATACCTGTTCCTCATGGGAGGGGAGACAGGGGAAGAAATGAGACCTGAAGTGACCAGATTGAAGCTAGCACTTACATGAGTGCTCCTTGCTGTCAATGCAAGAAACGCTGTAAAAAAGTGGAGCGTGCTAAGGCTGAATCATGTATGGCAGTCATTGCTGCTCTTGGAGTAATGTAGTAGGTTTACTGGGAATTGGTAGGTTGCCATGTCAGCCCCAACTTAGGGACTATTTCTTGTTATATGCAGAGAGTGAGAGCACTCCACACGACTCAGCTCCTCGTCTTGGGGCTGAGATACATGAGTAAGCTAGACGCGACTGGACCCATGTCAACTGCCTTTTCATCTTTGTTGTATGCAGGAACACAAACTGATTTGCATCACTTTAGGCTAAGAACATGGAGATAGATGGTTACTGTGAAGCAGCTGAGGAATGGTTCCTCGTTACCTCACCGTGTGCTGTATGTGTCTAAGTCCCAGTGGAGGGACTTGTCATTGCTACTGTAATGTAAATTTATATGCGTTGCTATATCTGTGGTCTGTTTTTCTGCAGGAGCAGGTAACTTCAGCTGTGGTGCAGGGCTTGGGGGAAGCTGAGGTTTGTGGTATTAGCCAAGTTCGTTCCTATTAAAAAATATCCTCTGCATGTAGTATTTCCCTAGCATCAAGCCAACTAACAGAAACTCCAGTCTGTATGTGGTTAAATAAACAACAACTATACCTCTAAGTTCCTGTGTTGCTGTTTTATTTCCTTCCTCATGGCAAGGCTGGGGAGTTCTATTTCCCAAAACTGGGACGCTTGTAGTTTTTTGCTGCAGTTGCTCAGTGCTGCCCAACCCACCTGCACTGCAGTCAACAGCAGCATGAAAAAAACTTCTCTTTGGAACCTTTCCATTGAGTTTAGGCAGCTATTTAGCACATTTTATGGCAGGACAGATATCTTTCCTGCCCTCATCAGCTCCTGTAGAAGTCAGGGAAGGACAACAGCAAGCTTGCAAACAATTGCTGCAGACCCTACAAGTGCCAGAGCTTTGTTTGAATTTCCCCATCTTGTGAGAGCGTGGTCCACATGTCCCAGAGGCACCAGCCCCAGATCAAGGAACAAGGTGGTAAGTAAGCCCCTGAGGGTGCCGTTCTCCCAGAGTTTTGCGGTGAGTTAGTTGTTAGCCATTTGTTTTGCTCATTTAGAGCATGATTTTCCTAGTGAGTCATTTCTAAGGGGATCTCTTGGGTTCTAAAGAAATGAAACAAACTGAAAGGCACTGACAAACATACCTGCTCTGCAACAAAGAACATAAAGCATTTCAAGGTGACCTGTACCTACCTGCCTAGCTTTGGTTTTTAACTGTAGAAATGCATAAGAACTACCCATAAAACAGCTAAGGTAGATGACTGAAATAGGTCAGGTAAATTGATTTTAACACAGCTTTTTTCTCCTCCTTTGGCTATAAAAGGAACCTAGATTTTCTAGAGCTCTTTGTGTTGTAGACCTCTGAGTTTAAGGGTCTTGTGGAAAACTCACTTCTAGCCAAAAAGTTAGCAGCTTCTAGCTATCACAGTGGGAAGCAAATTATTCCAACAGCTCCCATACTCCTAAAATTAATCCTTCTTTAAAAATCAAGTGGATTTAAGATAACGTGCCTTAAAAACAACAGCTGCAACTTTTCAGGGTTTCACAAAATCTAGACAGTAACAGAAAGTCTTCCATTTCTGGTGGCAAATGAGCTTAGCTCTCTGCCTCTGTGTCTGGGGTATGACCAAAGCAGGCTGTTGAATAGCCAAAATGATAAATGGAAAGAAATGTGGAAGAAAATCAGCAACCCTTGACTCTCCAGGTGAGGTTCTTACATTACAGTCCATGCTTATTTTAGACGTGGCAAATTCCTTTTTTCAAGTCAGGGAAACCAGTCCTGAATCATGCATAAGACGATCACTGTCTTTTGGTGCATGAGCCCTTGTGTCTTGTGATCTACCCTAAAAACCTCAAAAGCGTTTAATGTCCTGGGTAGGGAAATCTGCAAGGCTCAAATTGGGCAATTCTCTGCAGAGTTTCTTTTCAAACACTTTTATCCTCCAACTGACTCTGAAGGACATTTGCTATCATTGTATCAGCTTGGACCAAGTTCTAAAATCAACTTTAAACACTTGCAAGAGTTCCTGGTTATTTGATTTCTTGTCCTTTCCTCTTATTCCTCCTTAGTTTATTATAGAAAGAAAAAATCAAGATTATTATTCTGTTTTCATCACTATATTTTTCCTTACTTTAATATCCATTTGATATAGAAATGCTACATCTCAGCAATTTGCTATAGGTCTGCTCGTTTGTGGAACAAGAAACCTCAGTGGGGAAAAACCTAGCAAGTGTCACAATGAACAGCAGAGAAAATGAGGCAAACGATTGTAGAAAAACAAAGAGGGAGAGCAGACCTGGCTGCTACACAGCCTGGGACACAGCAGTTTTTGCTTTGGGACCTTCTCCGGGCTATGAAAACCATTCTGCCCAGTTTTTGACCTCCACCCCTGAAGAAGCAGTCATGCAGAGCACTTGGATGTAACAAACCACACCATAATTAGTGCTGTATTTTCATGCATATATACCAGCTGAAATAATCTGCTTTTTTTTTTTTTTTAAAGTACTGTGATTCGTAGCATGTCCTGCACCTGGTGCTGGCTGAACATCCAGAGAATCTCTACCTTCTGCTACACATGTGAAATCAGAGGGAGAAATACGAAGCACAAGGACTGCTGGGGGATAGACCAGACATAAGAAAAGAGACTCTAGTATATTTATTTTCATGTTACACATGGATTCATATAGCCAGCTCTGCAGCTGAAGCGTACGTTTAGTTTTACTGATAAGCCATGGTTTAAACACTTTGAAATACAGCAGTGTCAAAAACCTCTTCATATAAACTTAACAGAATTGTCCACTTGCAGTCAGGGTGTTTTGACCTGGCATTAGGGCTGAGTATCACTCATTGGCAATGCAAGCAATTCTTTTCTCCTTTAAATGCTTCCTTGCAACACATTTCAAGCTGTCCAGGTTTTGCTCATAGTGCTGGAGTGTTGCCCCTGCACTCCACACTTTCTGCTCACACACTTGCATGTTTCCCAGAGGGAAACAGAAGCAGAGAAATAAATCGATAGACAGTTCTGTCTAGGAAGTCACGCTTGATTTCAGATAAATACATTTTTATCACACTAGACCACTTTGGGGGAATGTGAGTTATTCTCCGTTTTCTTGCAACAGGAGTTTTTCAAGCCAGTTGCCAACATTTTTCAGCACTTGGCTATGAAAGCTGCTAAATTTATAAATAAAGGAATTATCATCAGCTTTCATGACATCTCTATTCACCTTCCCAGTATTTTCATGTTTGCATCCAGCTTCCAAAATTCAGCCAGGTAAATACCAGAGCAGCGTGGTAAATAACTCAAGCACCAACCTTTTGGGAAGAAAAGCCTCCAGTGGATGTCAACTACTTTTTAGGGACAAAGTACATTGACTACTTTTTAGAGGTCCCCCTCAGGAACAAGGGAGTACTGAGCTGTGCTGTCACAGGGAACTTAACTCAGAGCTCTCAACCTCAAGCCAGCCCACGTTTTTTTCACTGCATTTATTTTAACAAGTCTCCCCTAATAACACTTTCACAGAAGGTTTGACTTGGTGCAAGACTAGATGTTTTCAGCTTTGCTCTGGATGTTTGGCCAAAAAAGCTCACTAATTTTTGGTTATGAGTGTCACTTTTTTTGAATGATACCAAATTAAATGTGATAAAAATTGCTTTTAGGATGAAAAAAAAAAAAAGCTAGTTCAGAACTGGAGGTGAGTGCCTGGTCATTTGCTTCTCACTATTTCTTTTCTAAAATTTCCCCATCTGTGCACACTCTCCCTCCTATCCCCACCTCCCATTCCTCACAAAACCCTTTGTCTTCCCTAGGAACAAAAATTTGGCCATTTTGTTGAAGATCACACAAAATCTTCACCCTACAGCTTCCCATCCCAACCTTGACTGCAGGTTTGTGTGCTCATCTGCAAGTCAATTTAACAACCCAGAGCTTTGCAGCTGAGGCTGCAGTCCTCCCATGAAGGGAGGAGAAGAGAGCAGCATCACTCATGGATGGCTCTCTGGGCACCAACACAAGATGTGGTCTGGTCCTAAAGGCAAAGGACGCATTCCAAGAGCCACAAAATCTTGCAGAGGGATGTCTCCATCATATGGTGGATGTGTGCGTATGTCAAACTACACCGTCTCCTCACTGCTTTGGCTGGGTGTCTAGGGTAGCAGAGAAGACAACAGGCTTTTAGTGGCACGCAGCTGGGATAAGGAGGGTAAGCCCTGGGCTCGGTTAGGGAGTTGCACAAGCGAGGCACAGGGTGAGGGAGGAAATCCCGCGCAGCCCCTGCCTGGGGGGAGCACAGAGCTCAGTGCCCAGCACGGGGACCTGGGCAGCTCGCAGGCAGCAAGGCACCACTGGCACGGCAAGTCCAGAGGGAAAGCGCACTTTAATGTCTGATGAAGGGAAAAATGATAATACAAAACTGGTTAGAAATGTAAATGTCCCTGATAAAACTCAAATGTCCACTTGGGGGTGGCAAAGTATTTCAGCTGTGTCTTCAGGGAGCAGGAATTGCCTTTTCTCTCCTGGGCCTCTTGTGTATCTGTTACACTCTCCATAGCTCGTTTCTCAAGACTGCACCTGGTAAAATGGATCTAACAGAGAACATGGGCTAAAATTCCCCTTGTGCTGCAGGAAAAAGTGACTCACCAGCTGCCATGAGCCCCCCAGGTCTTGCATCACCTAGGAGCATCACCCACAGGGAGAGACAAACCAGAAGACTTTGGGGCAAACAAGGTAAGAGCCCATTGTAACAGGGGTATAACCCGTTCCTCCTACAGTGGGAAATGTCACCCGGATCCCCAGTGACCAGACTGGAATAAGCTTTTGTGCGTACAGTGTATCATCTTTCGGGAACTAATGTTCTTATTCATTACGATAACTCTGTATACCCTGACTATGTAAGTAAGTCCCAGCCCCTTGGCGACACACATCAGATTATTTTCTGTGGCAGTGCATGCCAAGCCTGAGCCCAGTGTGGCGGCTAAACCTAGTCCTGCATCACGATGCACAAGGGAGGCAATTCTCTGAAACACAAGCATGCCTTAAAACTTGGGGCACAGAGGTTTAAACAATTCTCTGCCATGTAATGGATTCACCCCATCCTCCCTTTACAAAACTCTGTAGGGTCCTGACTTTGCAGTCAGTGGAGCTCAGGAACTCATCAGCTTGGATGTGTGCCACCTTCAGGATCTGTTTGCATGACTAGGATGCGGGAGAGTTTCCCAGACCTTATAATGTGTTTTGTGGCAAAACCCCAACTAAGTAGATGCAAACTCACTGCAGAACTCTCTTTTTATTGCCTTTGTATCAGCTTCTCTGATCCTTCAGGTTTGTCCCAGTTCCATTGTGAATGGTTTCCAGCCTGTTTCCTCGGGGTTGCTTAACCCCATGTAGTTCTCTGACTTTTACAATCCACCTGGCAGGTGTGAAGTCTGCTGAAGTACGACCACAGGGCTTCACTGGCAGAGGCAACACATAAGTATCTGAAGTTCAAGCAATAATAAGAAGCTGTTGCAAATTGCAGGACATGGGACATAGCAAGGACCTACCACACTCTGTTTGTACATGGTCAGGCTCAGTTCAGGCAGATGGGCAAAAATGAAGCTGTCCGATGCACAGGATAAGCCTGCAAAGACTGCAGACATTTCACATTCCTTGGGCAGATATCCCCCACCAGCTGCATTTTTGGTAAAGGATTCACATCATGAACATCCTCAGCTCCCAGCAATGGCTATTTCCCAGGTAACATAGATGAATTTGTGGCATGCACGTGCCATTCCAGCACTGTGTAGATATTGTCAGATATAGTATGAGGAGATACGGTAGTAACATTGAGACTTTTTAAAGATAACCCACTAAAGGGTAGGTTTTTTGACGAAGAGATTCAAGACATTAATCACCTCCCCCCACCCAAACCTTCACCTAGCTCAGAAAGCAAAAGTTTGCTTTTCATAATTATTGGCTCCCTGGTTCTTCTGGCCCAGAAAATAGCTATTGCTGGTGTCTGATGTTTTTCAGCCCAGCTCAGAGCTGCTCTTGTTCATGCCTACTCACTCATGTTGCCAAGAGAGGCTTGCAAAAGCTACACCTCGAGAAGATCGTAGGGGAGAGAAGTGAGACTGGCTTGCCTAAAGCTAGAAGTGGGTAGACCAGGCTTGTGCAGCAAGTTGCCCCATTTCAAACTAAGTAAACTGACGTTTAGGCTGGTGCATAAAAAGCCATTCGGTAAGACTTGGTTAAGCTGTGTTTCCCTCCTGTGTCGGTAAGATTGGGAGTGTGTCTTATTTTTGTAAAGCAGTTCCTTGCTGGCATAGCTTGCAGGCAGTAAGATTTCCAGCCCTCCTAATAGCTTGAGGGTAATACAATCCTTCTCAACCACCTGCTAATTACATTCTTGTTCGTTCATTCAACAAGACACATATGTGAGCTCTTCTCGCTGAAATCAGTCTTTTAGGAGGGTCTCTTCTCGCTGAAATCAGTCTTTTAGGAGGGTCTCTTCTCTTTTTGTTTCTTAAAGTAGTTTTCTTTAACTTCCCTCTCACCTGGATCATGTAGAAAGTCACAGACCAGTGGAGAGCTGAGAACTGCTGACAGATGTCCTGTGGGTGCCAGGAAGACTCGTGTCTTCAGCAGAGTCCATGAGATTGTGGTCCTCAACCACGAAGATGCTCTGCTGTGCAGGAATCTTGCTAGTGGGATGTTTAGGGGCCCAGTGCTTGCAGCGAGGAGAAATCACACTGAGGAAAGCCATCCTGAAGCGCTGGGACAACAGATTGTAAATGATGGGGTTCACGGCAGAGCTCAGATAGAAGAAAACACCTAGGAGAACAAGGGTGAGCGAAATGAGAGAAAGACCTCATTTGTCTGTGAAATGATCTCAGAAGAGGAAAACCTCTTCATTGTCTATACTGCTCCCCCAAGCCTGGCTGCAATGGTGGAGGCAGCAACAGCAGAGCTCTGCCTGCTGCCTTCCTGACACAGGCAGAGGGATGTCTCGCCGAGGCTAGCTCGGGCGCTGCAGCACACAGGGGAAGGAAAGTGGGAGAGAGTATTAACTGGAGCTCACTATCTCCAGCTGCTCAGGAACCAGCTCTCTCTTGAGCTGCACTAACCTGCCTCCAGCACCACCCTCATCCCCACAGCAGGATTTGCACAGCTGGTGCCCCCATCAAAGCTGTCAGAGGAAAACTTCCAGCCAAGGGGAGCTGATTTCTTACAACACACCAGGGCAACTGCCTGAGATTGGATCTGTCTGAGCTGCCTAACGGCCACGTTCAGTATTTTCCCATGGCAGACTGAAAATAAGATTCCTCATTGAAAAAGCCTTCATTTTATGGTTGGCAGGGCCACAAACATTTGGTTGTATCACCCAGTTCTGAGCAGGATGTAAGTCTTCTGTTTTGCCGTTTGGTAAGGTTTCCCGTTTGCCTGACAGACCCTCTGGAGGGTGATTTCTGCTGCTGTGTATTCACTAAAAGCAGCTGAATGACAGCAGCCTTCATTTCTGAACATTTCCAAGAAGGAAAAGTAGCTGGTACTGATGTGTGATATCCTTTTTTTTAAATTTTATTTTCATTCTTTGTGAATATTCAGACAACTGTATTGGACAACATGCCCAGATCATGAAAGTTTCAGAAACTTGCATGCAGTTTTTCTTTAAGGCACAATTCTCATCACTGTCTACCAAACCCCAAGAAGTTTTTGCATGCATGTCTCATGTCACCTACAAAATAAATTACTACATATTTTAAGTAAACTGCCCACAAATACTTTTTTTGCCAGTGCCTGTGCAAGTGGAAGAAGAAAGCTTTACCTGACACCACATGAATTAAGTTGAATATATTAGCCAGAGGCTCAGTCCATTCCACAACAAAGCTGAAGAAGAGTCGATCTATATGGAATGGAGCCCAGCAGATAGCAAAAACCATCACGAGGACAACTAGCGTGGAGAAAGTGGACAAGAAAAACAAGTCAGATATGGAAGGATATGGTTCACTCACCTGCACAGAGCAGAGCTAGTTCAGAAAGCTGGATGAAAGACTAAATATACAAATTTTATTCAGTGTTTCAAAACTTCTGCCATCCTTTCTGTCTTCCTGCAGTGCTCACTGAAAAACATTACCAACCAGAAGAACAAACTTTCCACTGAGTTCTGTGTTTGGTAACTCAATGCATGCACATACAATGACATTCAAACAGCTGCCAACAGCCAGGTAATGCTGTGGCGTGTACAGAGCTCAATGGAGAAACTGCCAGTGAGACATCAGGATTCATCTTTGGTGCCTGGGACACATTGGCTCCATTGTGCCTTGGAGTAAATTTCCTCTGCACTTTATTTGTGCATCACATAGCAGGATAAGGCCATAGGAACCATCCGCTGATGATAAGCCTGTCTGGGCGCATTGTTCAGCATGGAAGAAAAAGAGTTTGCCTCCACACACAAATTGGCCTGTGGCAGCTCTAGTGAGGACTCTTGTAAACCAATTCCAGACTTTGGTCCCATAAACATCTGTGGTCACAGTCATGGGGCACAGAAAATGAGGCTGACTTCAAAGTACAATTTCCTAGTTCAGAAGGTGACTTAAGCTGCCTAAAAGAATAATGTTGTTGCAGGAAATATTGAAGGTGATTTATGTTTCCTGCATAAACACCGTCTCAGTAGCAAGGTGATCTTTGCCTTAAAGACAGCCTTAAATTAGGAAGTGATGTGAGTGCTTTCAGAGTGGTTGGAGCACGAGTTCTCCTGAATGCTATACAATGTGCGAGCCTGCCTAGGTCCTACTTTTTCTTGGGAAGGTCTAAGTGGTTAAGTCAGCAGTAGGTGATGTATGTGGCTTGGCAGGATCTTCCTGTTCATGAGCAGAGCTCATGGTCGGATGCAAACCAGAGATACATCCTCCTTTACAAATGTATAAGATAGACTATTTGCAGTCTGATAAAGAGAGATCCTGACTAGAGGGCTGCAAGGGCCAGGTTTGGAGTGAGGCATATCACAGAGTTGCCATGCAAGTGTCTGACATATAGCTTTGCTCAACCTCCTCTTGTGCTGGGGAGGAAAATTTGCCTTCTGAGTCTTTTGATAGTTAGCCATGATGTTTCACTCCCATGCCATGTAAGTCCAGATTAAACACCAATAAGTCTCTTTTTTTTGATCACAGCTACTTGTCTCATAACTCTTGTATGGAGTGAATTTTCTTTATACCCTTCAGGACCTGGTCACCCTCTTGTCCATGGTAAATAAAATGCAGAAGGACTCACTACTTACACAGCATCTTGGTGACTGATTTCCTGGATGGTCTCTGAACATTCACAGCCATTTCTTCCGCTTCCAAAGATTTGTCTCCTTTCAGCTGGCGGAAGGAGGGAAACCAAAGGAGAGCTTAGACAGAAGATGACATCCCCACCCGAAATAGCCTCTTTGCTATTTTGATAGCTGTAGTTCAAGAAGGGAAAACTTAGAGCAACTCAGGACTCACTGAAGAAAATCTACATTTACATTTCAGTTTTAGTCTAGGAAAACATCGACACTTTAGGTTCAAAACAATCTGCAGTTTTTATGCATCTGAGACTGCATATTTACAGCAAATTTGTATTTCAGTTCCCCACTTGTCCTTTCTCAATAAGTCGATATTTGGTTCACAGTTTGTGTTCAATTTCAACAGTATTTTGCTAGGCATTATTTTCTCTTCTAGCAAAATATTATTTGTTTGTTTATTTTCCTAAAAGGGTTCCCCACAATTAAGCACAAACCAATGATCCAAAAAAATACCCAGAGAGGCCTCAGTGAAACACAGCTGTAATCACTGGAAAAATTCCTGTAGAATTCAAGGGAGTTTGTTTCATGCCCCGAGTGTTTGGACTAATTGATATTCAAGACCTCTAATGAACAAAACCCATATATGCTCTCTTGCAGACAGCCAGTGTGCATGATACGCACAGATTCAGCCACATACTGCTCAATTACAACAAGGCTTTGTTTTTTTTTTCTCCAGTAGTTTTTCCTGGACTTCTAAAAAATGGACATAAAGAATAATAATCTGATCCTCTCCAAAATTCTTCCCAAATGTGCTTACGGTGAGACCACTGGTGCTTTGGTGATGAAAAGACCAGGGCTAGATAATCAGGACAATTGCTTTGATTATACAAGAAATCATCTATGGAGAGTGTATAACTGGACCCAGCTTCCTGAAGTGGAAACTTCTGATTAGCAAACAGATTTGGAGTGGTGCTTTTTACAACTGAAATGGGAAACAAGACTTTCAATTACACGGGAAAGAATATCAGGAATGAGGGAAAAGATAGAAATCAATCTGGATTCTTAAAAATCTTGTGAAAATATGCTAGTTGTGCCCTTTTCTTTTGCTTTTTACACTGTGACTTTGCTTCCTGATTTTTGATTAACAACACTTTTCGGTAAGGATGATCAAATGAAACCTTCTTTCAATGTTCTATTTATTCATAAGACCCATAAAAGGGAAACACATGTAAATCAAATTATATTCAATTATAGTGCAATTCAGCCTCCCATGTTTTACATAATTCCCTTTGTAACTTTTAGTCATAGCCACAGTTGCTTAAGGAAGATGTAACACATCTAGCAATAGATGTCTGCTCAGATTGATTAAAATCCCTAGTTTTCCTTCAGTGGTTTTCAGTCTCAACAATAATCTATTCCAGGCATATTCCAAAGCCACAGAGAATACAGTGCTCTGGTGCTGTAATAAACTAGACACACATGTATATTTTTCACCTTCCTCCTGTCATTTTGAAAACACTATAAGGCTCCTCTTTAGCCTCAAGTGATAATAGATGGAGGTGTAACTAGTAAGAATAACTCAGCAGTTGCAATTTAATAAAGCGATGAGGTATGATAAAGGGGAAGGAAAAAAAAAAATGAGTCCATGGTGAAGGCTGTAACTTGAGCTCATGCCAATGGTTTGACAGAGGGAGAACTCCAGCCAAGGTAGTGGTTACTTTTACATTACTGTGGATGTGTGAGGTTATGTAGGGTTGCCTGGAGATGAATGTTACCCATTCACTGCAAGAGAATTAAAAGTGTCTGGAGCAAGAAGCTGAAAATTGGATTTGCCACCTCCCCCCTCCCCATCTTTATTAGCTACAGCATTTCATACTAGGAATCAAAAGGCAGAGCAAAATTACGGCCTCACCTATCCCCAGGCAAACCTCATGAGGCCACCCAGCAAAAGCAGGAGAACCATTTTCTGTAAGCTCCTTGACCTGTCTGATGTAAGTGGTGGTCAAACTTTCTCTCCAGCTGAAGGAAAAGTTGATAAAAACCACGACTTGTGCTAAAGCATGCGATTCTGCCTACTCGAGTGATGTGGCTGAAGCTGTTGCCACCCGTCTGCTGAACTGCAGCCTGAGTGCACGCTTCGCTCACTCCCATCACAAAAGAAAATTTGTTAATGGGTGCAAGGTTTGCAGCACAACCTTCATGGAAAGAGGACAGACCCTTCCAGGAGCATGCTAGACTCTGCAGACATTAGTCAAAGGCAGTCACCTGTCCACAGACAATGCTGGTTTTAACAACTGGGCATTTAGGGGGCAAAATAGATTTTAATGATAAAATCTTGATCAGCTGTACATTGGCAAGAATAAGTTGCCCTGATTCAAATATAGCTGAAATCAAAATCACCAGTGTGTCCAATGTGTTACTGAGGGGAAGAGACACTAAGTGAAGTGTTGGACCCTTAAAAGAAGAATCATCCTAGGTAACATCAATCTCATCCGATCTGATCATCTAGATCCCCATATAGATGTCTGAAGGAGGTGGGATAAATAGGTCTCTGGACCCTCTGCTTTCTTCATTCATTGTCAAAAATCCTAGTTAAACAGAATCTGACTTTTAAACAACCAGTGATAGCCACCTATCCCTGTGTCCTTTTAGACACCAGTTTGAAGCAAATGGGCAAAGACCCTGCACTGAATCCTGCTGCACTGCAGATTTTTTCCCAAGCAATGCCACCCCATCTCTATCAGTGCTGCAGGGACTCACTTCTACAAGCAGCCATTTTCTCTCTCTCTCCTCTTTCTCCTCAGCTTTTTGGCTATAAGATGCAACCAGTAGCCCAACAGCTGAACTGCGTTTAAAGAAGAACCTGGCTGATTTAAGGACTGGTCCTAAAAGGCACCTGTGATGAAGACTCCATGAAAGAGGCAGCAGGAAGCTTCCACAATCAAATCTAATGGAAGTACAGTGTAACCATCAGTGTCCTCTTCTTTACACTAATGCTGGAACTATCTATTGACCATAACATTGCAGTATTTAACCATCAAGCCTTAAAAGTATATCCAAGTAGATCAGGAGGTAATTGACCGTGAGGTAACCAACCTGAAGGCTCTGTTGACCGTGAATTTCCCAGTGAGAAAGACAAATACATTTTTTTCTTTTTTGCAAGGTATAAAATTAAAAATGACCTCAGCTACCGTATGGCCTGTGTTTGCTACCCTCTCACAGCTGCTTAATGTGTCATACTTGCTTCCTTCCGTGTTGCATCCTGAGGCTCTCCTGAACACTGACAAAGCTTGCGGGAGAAACTTTGGCAAGGAAATGCCTTTCCACAAAGCTTGGACTTGGAAAGTCTATGCCTCTGTTTGCTGAATTTGAGCTACTTTACAACCTTTGGATCAACTCTGAGCTTTTCCACTACAGTCTATGAGCAATATATGGCACTCAGGAGATTCTGGAGGGTTGTTGAAGCTTCATAGATTTCATCCTCTGTGAACAGATAAAAAGTGTCTTCTCTTGAAAAATTATATATATACACACCATTGTTCTATCATTTGTGTTGAAAACATCTAACTATCTTGCCTAGTGCAATTTAGAGCGCAATGCAGATATAGCCAGGACGGGTGTTGTTCAAATTTTGGAAGTCTGAGTTGGATATACAGAGGAGCAGATGCATAAGCAATGAACATTGCAGCCCTTAGGAAAGACAGCTTGAACGTATCTATGAATATACAGAAGCCCTCGTCTGGTACCTAGCTTCTCTTCTGGGATAGGGATTAGGAATATCTGCTGCCACAAATAGAAGCTATTGCAATCTTCAAGACTTCTTTTTATAAGTTTGGGGATTTCTCTTTCTTTTTTTAAACAGCTATATTTTCAGCACTTTTTCCTCCCTCCAGGTCTCATTTTGCAAAATTTTCGGTGAAACTACGTAAAGACCCCACAACAGCCACTGGGCTGTGGGGATAATTTAACCCTTTCGTTGCTTTGAAGCAAAGACAACGACTGTATGCTGTTGATTTCTGGCAGTTAATCCTTGTGGCTTTTGCTGGGTAAGGAAAAATTGCTTCTGTATAGTTTCAGATAACAGTAAATATCAGCCAACAAAACAAAATGATATATACACCAGCACAGATTTGGTTAAGTTTCTTGCACATTATTCAGTAAGTTCATTTATCTCTACTAGCATATTGCATCCCTTTCTTGCTATATGATCAGACACAGCTTTTTAAACTTCAAGTTATATTCAGTGCAATGAGATAGGATTTATATTTTCAAAACATATGTAACATATGAGAAGAACAGTCATTGATCGTCTATGATTAACAGTGCATTTCAGTGTTGTGCTACAAAGCTTTATAATACTGTGATACTGATTGTTTTATCCATGTATTTAAATGATGAATACCTGGTAAAACTAGTCTCACTTTCTGAAGAGAGAGGGAATATGAACTCTAAGGTAGCCTTAATCGATGGTGAAACTATGCCATATTTATATAAAGAAATGATTGTTGAATTTGCTAGCTGCAGCAATAAGGTAGCATTTCAGTTTATGACAGCTTTGTGAGTTTTAACAGCTGAATATTATCACCATCTCTGGAGAAGAAGAAAAATAATGTAACGCAATGGAAATTCCACAGTCACAAGAAGAGAGAAAACAAATAATACACAAGATTCAATCACTGCCCTGCTCCTTTTTATTCTTTTCACCTTTTCCTTTTGGTCTATTTCCTTCTAGTCCCTACTGCAAAGGTGCAAATCTCTGAGAGGGTGGAATCAACCTACAGACTCGGATGTTTGGGTAACATTCAAATGTGAGCAGCAGTGATGGTAAGGTTTTAAAAAAGATGGGTGTAAATTATCTCCCAAGATAGCTATATTCATTTCAGAATGGGATTACACCAAAGGAGGAGTTGGATCCATTGTTTTCAGAGGTTTGAAATACTTTTGCTTTTTCGGGGGGTGGGGTGGGGGGAACATACAGGCAAGAAAAAGGTGAAATCACTTGAAAGACACATACAGACACAAACACACAAAAATGAACAAAGGAAACAATGAGCACAGTTGGAGGAAGACTTACTCTTAGCCCCATCAGATAGTACAGCACACTTATTACCCCCATAGGCAGCACATAGAAGAGAAAGGACGTAATCTGGACAATGCAGTTGTAGATCCACATGGGCGTGACTACAGTGCAGGTGGCAGAGCCAGGGACCAGGGTGCCATTGGGGAAGTACTGCAGCATGATGCCATGGGTGCCTGTGTTGGGGAGGGCGAAGAGAACAGAGAGGACCCAGAGCACCACGATTGTCCTCAAGGCACGCTTGCGAGTGCTCTCCAGCTTGGCACGGAAAGGATGGAGGATGGCAATGTATCTCTCCACGCTGACTGTGGTCACACTGAGGATGGAGGCAAAACACACTGTCTCAAAGAGTGCCGTCTTGAAATAGCAGCCAACAGGCCCAAACAAGAAAGGGTAGTTGCTCCACATCTCGTATACTTCCAGTGGCATCCCAAAAAGCAGCACGAGCAGGTCTGAGATGGCGAGGCTGAAGAGATAGTAATTGGTCGGGGTCTTCATGTTCCGGTGCTTGAGGATTACCAGGCAAACTAAGAAGTTACCTATTACCCCAACAACAAAGATCAGGGTGTACACCAAAGCCATGGGCAAGAACAGATGGCTCCGTCTGGGCCCACACAGGAACGCTAAGTAATCCTCAGTGTTGTTTAAATACCTTCTGAAACGTTCTTCATGTAGAGCAAAGTGATTAAACCAGGAGATATTGCTGATCCAGGCCATTACTGGATCTTCTGAAACGTTTCACAACCGAGATCTGGTCGTCTTTAAGTTTCTCTGTGCTAGTTTGTTCACTTTTTGCAGAGAGAGGGAGGGGGGGGGAGTTGTCTTGCCAGACCTAGATTCACAAAGCCACTGAGAGATGTGAGTGAGTGTGTTTGCCTGGCTTCGGTTAAGGTTTTGCCGTTGTAACAGCTGTTCCCCTGCAAGGAGTCCCTTAGCCAGAAAGCCCCTCCTTTCACACATATTCATTGGCTCGCTAAGTGCATTAGATTATAGAGTAAGAAAAGAGGTTCCAGCTACTTGTATCAGCTCCCGTAGCAGACGCATTTACAAAATCAGAAATGTGGGATTTAGAGAGCTGGGAATCTGAAATATAGGATGTGAGACTAGCTGTAAAATGTTGGTATTTGTCAGAGGGTGGGAAACCAGACAAAAAAAACACCCCAAACTCAGTCCAAAAAGCTTTTACAAAATTATATTGATGCTACATCCAGTTATGAGCCACAAGCCAAAAAAAAAAATAAAAAAAAATACTGGCATGATTTTTTTTTTTCAGTTGTCTGCTGATTTTTATTTTGTTGTCTATGGCAGCAAGTACTTGGAAACAGAGTTTGATTAGCAGAAAGCCAACCTGGTTTTGTAGTCATTCGTGTGGAATTAGGCTACTATAATGTTTCAGCCTTTTTTAAACTCTGTATTTTTTTTTTTTTCTCCTATCCAGCATAGGTTTTTAATTGCTATTCTTACCGATATCAAAATATTTTCCTGCTTTCCTGGTATGCTGGAATGTGATCCCCTATTCTTAGATAGCCTTGTTTTGGAAATCTTTCTGAGGACTGTATTATACCAAAGACATATTTATTGCCTCTGGGACTAAATTTACATGATTTTTTTATAAAATCTTATTTCTTCCTGAATGACAACCATCCTGCAAACACACTTTCTGAGCCAAAAATGTGTATCCTGCAAGAATGATGGCTGTGTCAAAATAGATCATTTAGCTGCTTATGAATGTTTGATTCCTTACTGAATTTCTCTAAAACAAAAAAGCTTCAAAGTGCATGGATGTCATCTTCTGAGATTCAGAAAAAAAGTTTAGCTGTTTGGAATCAAAGACGTGCAAAAGCTGAGGGCTAGTTTAGGGAATGTTGTCGGATTGTGCAATTTGTCTGCCCAGTACTTCTCTCCAACGCTCACTTTTGAGTACCTCCCCAGTCCCTCCCTTAAAGCCATGTAAACATTTTACATCCCCAACATCTTTTGGCAAGGAGCTCTTTGGGTCTGCTATCTATGTGTGAAGAACCACCTTCTTTTCTCTGTTTGACCCTTTAGCTGAGTCTCCCTGGCTACTAACCTAAGACTACACATTTTTAACCATCCAGGAGCAAAAGAACAGCCTTTTTGGCTGGCGCCTCCTCCAAATTCCTGACAAAAGCAAATTTTCCAAGGAAGTTGCAAACTGCTTCACTGTAGATGGCTACACAGTGAACTGATCCCCCACAAAATCTGTTTTCTGACTCCAGAGAATTGAGGTTGTCTTAGATCCTGTCTTCTTTACTCCTCCCCTCTTTAACTTCTGGTTTAGTAGGGGTCCAATAACTTGGCAAGAAAAAAATACTGTAATAAGCACCGACTGCCTCCAAAAATGGCAGCAGCAGGAGGCAAAGAGCCGAGGTTTGGTGCCACAGAGGCATATTCAGTGTGTGGAGTCTGAGGACTACTGTGCATTCATTTGAAATGTTAGAGGCATGGAAGGTACTACAACAACTACACTAAAAGACAGAAGAAGCACGTCTCTTGTGATGACTTTCGGATGTGCTGAAATTATCTTGCACATAAACTCTCTCCATCAGAAAGACCCTACTCATTTATTTTAGCATTGCACAGAGGTGTTTCGTTCAGCAGATTGAAAGGTTTTATTGGATTGGTGAGCAACAAGTGTGCTCTTTTGACCTATTTCTCCCTTCATTAAGGATTCATCTTAAAGAGAATCCTTGCATTTTAACAACATTGAAAGAATGTTAATTTGATTTTGAACTGCTGTTGGCGTAAGAGGTAGGAACAGAAGAATCATTAGTAAGGTGCCTGGTCAAGATGAGGACTGACTGTTTCAGAGCACATGAGGAGACAAGTGTTTAAGAATTTGTGCAGGACTAAACACTTTCTGTACCTCTGCTTAACTTTCAGGGGTTTTTTTCCCCCTTAATCTCTCAACAATATTTCATTTCTTTCCGTTTCTTTGTCCTTCCCCAGTAAGTTCCACCACTCTCTATACTGCATCATAACTGAGGTGAGTAAACACTTCTAAAGGAGCTACCAAATTGGTCTTAACTTTTCTTCTTACACACATTCATTCTTCTTCTTACACATAAACCTCTGTAAAGAAACTGGAAGGGAAACGAGGTCTGTTCAGCTTGAGCTTAATCTTATAGAAAAGGGAAACAAAATGAATTGAGTTATTTACTAAAAAAACCAACAGGGCAGCCATACCCATCACAATCTCTGTGAGAGGAAAACAATGGGCTGTAGAAACACATCAGGTCCCTGGAAAGTGTGGATGTGCCAGGACCACCTATGTCTACTTCCACTCGTTCTCCCTCCTCCATCCTTTCTGATTCTGCTAGGCTTGGGTGCAGGCAAGCTGTGAGAACAGAAGCACAGAAGAAAATCAGGTCTATTTGTCTAGCAAGTCACCCCTGGAACCATGTCACTATGACCACGATTAAGTGGCAGATGGAGAGACAAGGAGAGTGGAAAATATATTTCAGCTCATTTGTTGAAGCTTTATTCAGTGTTCTTTATCATATCTGTCTCAATAAGGATAGGAGAGTGTATCTAACCAAAGACAAGCTCTGGCTTTGTATGACTGGAATATTTTATTTTTACAACTGAGACAGAAAATAAAAACAGATTTTCCTTTAGAAAGTAATATTAAAGCATTTGGTATTTTTCATTATAAAGCATATTTTATTGGTGCTTGCTGCAATACACTCAAAGGAAGATGGTGTGCTGCACGCTGGCCTTAGAATAGTGCAGATTTATGTGCTAGTAATGTAATTAATGTAATGTAATATTTACATTAATGTAATGTACACTGTGTAATGCATATTAATGTTGTGTAATATCTGGCAACTGTAACCCAGACAAGGTTTTTTGGTACAGTAAGTGTCACTACTAGTCAGAGTGGCATTATCTCCTTAGGCACTGACTATGCCCTCATACTGGTGGTATCTCTTGTACCATATTTACATTGTGGAATCTTTCCTTTACCCAATGTAATGTGTTACAGCACATTCCTGTGTTCCACTGAGAGCAGCAAAATGCACATTTAATAAGAGGTAAACTTACGTGCCTTCATGTTTCCCAAAACACTTGTAAGGGCAACAATTAGCAACCGTATATTAGGTCAGTGAGTGATGAATAATTTTATATTTTAGGGCAAACTGGACACATTCATCAAAAGACACAGAAAGCGGTGGTGGTAATCCAGAGTATAACAAATGGATAAATCCTCCACTGGTCATGCTTACAGAGGGATGTACTTTCAAGAACTGTGGGCCATTATGATGGTCTGCTCTGAATACTCACTCATCCCAGAATTTAGAATTTAATTCATGCAAAACAAGCTTTTTTTGATACTTATATCTATGTGTTGAGACAAGGAGGTTTCTCATCCAGCTTCATATTCTCTGGTTGTGGAACAGGAAGTAATATAGCTGTGCTAATGCCATGGTGTGCCACGCTAATTAATTCTGTTGATTAGCTGAGAAACAATACTGCCCTGACATGTCCACTTGGCATCCAGGACTTGAGCTGACATCTCTGAGCAACTCTGCATGGGATATTGCTCAGGGTTTGCAAGAAAGTGCTGTAAAGCTTACTGTACACTCAACTCTAGAAAGCCATCCTATTTCATTGGAAGGGCTGAAAAAGGTACTGGGTTTGCCATAATTCTTGGCAAGCAGGTGCACTAATTTTTATCTTCAGCAGTTACAACCTGGCCTTTCATTGCTAATTTCTAAACTTCATTTGCAGCCATCAGAGTCTGTTTTTTCAGTGGTTTCACCCTTTCTCCAATTTGTAGGTACTGAAGGTAGGTGCAAAATCCTTTAGAAATTCTGTGTGAGGGGACGGCTATCCAGCCTGTCTGAGCTTGCTTTCCCTTCTCCTTTCATGGAGCCTTTCAGAGCTGCCCATGGAGCCACACTCCTTTCAGAATTGCAGGTTCAAACTCACTGTTTTAATCCTTTGAGAACGTGGCAGTACTGAGCATCTCTGTCCCATAGGGATGCAAAGAAAAGGATGCAAAAAAAGAGGCCGCAGATCTGGTAAGCAGAAATGTTAAGCCATACTATACTGAATGTATTAACACAATCGCTAGAAAAATACAGCCCCGTTCCCTTTATAAATTACTGAGCTATGATTATAGATCATGGTTTAAACTTCTTTTTTCTTCTTTGAAAGGCTTGTTTGGTTCACTACAGTAGCTGGAACGCGAGTCCTTGTTTTTCTAAGTATATTCAGTATAACATTCAACATGACATCAAATGCATAGATACATTTTGTGTATTTTCTCCCTCCCCGGGCTGGAGGAGTGGGCTGGACTATAATAATAGCTGGATCTGCGGTAGCCTTTCCATGCCTTATTGTAAGTCATTTTGCAATTATTTAGGCTCTTCGCAGACAGCTTTTCCATGGCTGTGCATGATATCTGAAGTCCCCAGGATATCAATCAACACACATAAGAAGTGGATTTTATGACTACAGTACAAAATACCAAGGAGGCCACCTCTCTGCCTGGCACAGCTGCCAATCTACGCAGACAGCGCAGGCACAGGCCGCTTCAAGAGCGGAACCCATTTTGCCTAACTTTAGTCATTAAAACCAGCAAATGAGTCTACGCAGATTTTTCAGGCTCCTACTTTGGTCAATAACTGAAAGAGGAACATCCAGAAAGGGATTCATCCTAAACCATAAGCACAAGGTAAGAGATATGAAATGGAAGAGCTTATTTTTTCCTCTTGTCTGCAGAGGGAAAGTGGGTAATAAGGTTTAACAGCAAGCTTGTTAAACAGCTGAGATGAATTTATACCCCAATTTTGTGCAGTCTTGTCTACCCTCTCATCAGGACCAGTCTTCAGAGGGAGCCATGTCCAGGCATTGCCTTTGAGAAGCTGTTGGTACAGCTGAAAACAAGGCCATGGAGCCAGCCAGCATGTGAAGAGTGAGGACGGTCCAGTGCTAAAATCACTCCGTACTCCTCTCTTATCTAGCACAGTGGATATTCCTACTGATATGGCTTTTAGCGACGGATTGCTTTGTTAGCGTTGAGTCCGGAAATTAGTGGGAATGATGCCCCTCCTTTTTAGTAAGCGTTTTGTATATTGTTTGTGTGTGTGTGTGCTCATGCTTTGAAGAGGCAGTGGGTGGCAGGTAGGGATGTGGTTCAGGCTTGACATGCAGGGGAGCAGCGAAAAGAGCTGAAAAAGAACTCTGATGCAGAAAATCTTGTCATACTGAATGTGTCCATCGCGACAAAGTGACTCAGATTTACATGGGGGAAGATGAAAGGATTGTCATGGCAGAAAATATATTGAAGTGACAAGCACGGTACAGAATGAGTCAGATTGTCTGAGTCTGGAGGGATCTGGTACTACAGGACTCAGAAGGAGTCAGCAGGAAGAATCAGATTATTCAGGGTCTCTCTATGGTTCTCTGCATCTTATTACAGTATTGATACTCCACTGCAGTTTCTTCCTCTTCTTGTGGTGTATATGTTTCTCACGAGAGTTCGACTCACTTGATGGTCTGACAGAAAAGAGACTTCACTACTTTCCCTGACATGACTCATCAGTATTATTTTTCAACTCGCATCCACTTGGCTTCTGTCCCCACACTCTGGGAACAGGGCAAGGAGTTTTCACCACAGGATAAAACCCATCCATGTCATAGAGTGTGCATAGTGCCTGGATATGTATTAGACATATTTGCTGGTAAGACAGAAGGAATCACAGTGACAAGTCTTAACGTATTCACAGAAAGGCAGTGATGCATTGTATTATTGGAGGTGGTAGGATGTTAGCAATTTGTTATAGGAGAACTGAATGTGTCAGTGAAAATGATAAATGGGACGCATGGAATTTATATCAAAAATATCATGCATAAAGCTAATAGTAAGAGAAGTGTTAAGAGAATCCCTTTTCTGAACATTTATTTCTTTACACATTGGTGTGGAGGTAATCTTGCTGTGAGAACAATAAAATTTATTTGAAAAGTTTTGCTTCTATTGGAAAACTATATACGCTCTGTTTCCCCCAGAAAGGCAGTGATGTGTTGGTTTATACTCTACGGAACAGTTTGTTCAGAGTTTCTTACATATGCAATTTAAGAAACTGGAAATCAGACAGCATTTTTTCCTTTTCTTCTAATTTCAGAAAAGGCTTGTTTAAATTATCTCTGCAGGTTTAAATTTTCTTGGCTACAGTAAAAGCATTACTCTACTGCTCATAAGGATGACTGTTTGGCAAAAGCACTTGTCAAGAGTTTCCATTCCCTCCTGCCTCAGCTGCTGTTCAGATTGCTTTGTAAGTTGGATTACAGTGATCACCTGTCTTCGTGTCACATTGAAAATCAATAGTATTTGACTTGGGATTAATGAAACCATCTTTATGAAGGAGGATGTGCATAATTTGGAACATTAATATGCTGGCAGATGATGTTCTCTTCCTGCTCTTTTCCCCATTAGACTATCCCCAGGAGTCATATCTTGGTTTAGTTAAATGCAGCGAGGGATGGCACTGATCTTTTGAATGTCTCCTGCTACAAGGTTAGCAAGAGAAAGAAAACTCTAGACAAAACAGTGATGAAAAAGATACATGCCAGAGGGATAATTTACCATAGTTTTGAAATAACCTAATAGGCCTTGGACATGCAAAGCAAATTGGATCAACTTATTAAGAAGCTTGTTTCAAATTCTGGTGTATACCTCAAAAACATTTCTGTGCTTTGCAGCCCACTCAGTAGTGAGATGATCCCAGGCAGAACTGCAAAATAAAGTAAAATAACCCATCCATGTCCTCTAGAGTGGAGGAGCAGAACAAGAAAGAGTCCCCATGCAATGAGAAGAGCTCTTCTATGCAGAACGGGGGGGTGGGATTAGGGGTGGCCTGAGCACCCCTATGACCTGGTAATTCTGGATTCAGCGGCTTTACTAGCTCAGTTCTTCTTCAACAGGATTTAGATGGGTCTGCCAGTTTGGGAGCCTTATTCCCCTCGCTGAAACTGAAGATGCATATGAGGCTCAGGAGCTTCCCACAGAGACCCCTGCCAACAGACAAGGGAATGGAGGCTGTGCCCTCTTCATTTCAGATCCACAAAAATGCTGTTTGGACATTTCCTTATACCACGAGCACTGAGACAACAGCTGCTGCAGTGCATCTCTCTTTATTCTTCCCCAATGCTGATTGTACAGTGGCTCTACAAATTTGGCTTAGTCCACTTCTCTTTACTGGGAGACCAGTTTAGCATCCAGACTGATAGACATTTTGCCTAGCCAAGACACCTTCATTATCTGCTCATTTGCAAACTCTGATACACAATTAGACCTGAGCCAACCCAGATCTCTATTGATTTGTTCTGATTGTACTAAATGCTAAACATATGTCTTATTGACGAACATCTGAACATGTTCAACAATACCTTTAATAAAACAAATTTCTGCATCAGAGAGAAATGACTCAAATCTGAGTCAAGTTGTTGTTCTCTCAATACAGCAAGCTGTATTTAAATGGGTAGTAATATTAACTCTAAAATCACATCAGAAATAGATTAGGTAAGGAAAACAGAACTAGAAAGCCTGATGTTTTGTTTTTCAATTCTATTTAAAGATCAATGGCTGAAGATTAACGTTGCTTGAAACAAGAAAAGCTTAATGATGGCTAGCAGGACAGAGGAGGGAAATAAAATGGAGGAGGGGAAGACCTAACAACCTTGAAACAATAACCTGTTAGGAAGAAAAACAAAGAAACACTGGGGATTAGAAGTGAAAAAGGACTAAACGAACTTTAGATAGGGAAATGAACAGCATACAGCAAGTGAAAATAAAGGGAAAGACAGAGAGGAGGAAGAAGGAAGACAGAAAGAAAGGAAGCAACAATTCACCTGTAAAGAAATAGGATCATAGGATCACAGGCTAACGCAGCCTGGAAGGGACCTCCGGAGGTCTTTAGTCCAACCTCCTGCTTAGAGCAGGGTCTGCTGTATAGTCAGACCACAGGGTGGACCATGGGGTGACATCCTCCTAGGTGCTGCAGAGGCTGCTATGAGGTCCCCTGAAGCCTTCTCTTCCCCAGGTGAAACCAGACCAGTTCTCTCAGCATCTCTTCACAGGTCAAGTTCTCCAGTCCCAAACATCTTGGTGACCTCTCCTAAATTTGCTCCAGTTTATAAGTGTCATTCCCGCATTGGTGGAACCAGAATTAGATGCAGTATTCTAGATATGGGCTAATGAGTGCTGATCACGGGGGGATAAAGACCTCCCTCAGTGTCCTGGCTATGCTCATATTAATACAGCCTGGGATGCTGCTGCTGCCAGGCACATGGCTGACTCATGTTCACATTGCTATCTACCAACACCCCCAGGTCCTTTTCAACAGACCTGCTCCCCATCCAGTTTTACTTCAGTATGCACTTGTCTGCTGTTCCAGCATTCCTCCGCGTGGAAGTTGTCACCACTAAAATTTGAGGAATGGCTCTTTAGCATTTCTATTTCCAAGATAACACTGTGTATAAACCCGATTAGTCCCACATTGTTATTCATTATTCTCTCTTCCGCTGTTTGAAATTATTCAGTCATCCCAGAAGAGAAAGGAAACAGTATCCACGGTCCAGATTTATGAGGTGTCTGGGAGCCTAAGTCTCTCTGGTACTCATGAGACTTCGAATCTTAAAGGCTGTTCAGAGCTTTGGTTCCTAGCCTTATGTTACCGGTAACAGAAACGAAATACTATAACACAAATTTTCCCTGCACCGAGAATATCCTACTAAAATATCTACCTTGCCATTTCCCTGAACAATGTGATGCATGATGAGTTGGTACTGGATAGCCTGCTCACACTAATAAATGGCCTCTAGAAAACATTCAGAACTTTTTCTCGAGGCATAGAAGAGTTCCAGGGTTAGAGCTGAAAGTTTCCAGACTCCTCGCTCCAAGCCTCGTTGATTCCCCTTGCATTGCCACAGTGTTGGTCAGTAAGTCTCCTAAAACTTTGGGGTGTCCTGCAGCTGCCAGACCTTCCAACATCACTGTAGTGGCCCTTCATTTCATCGGAAGATGCTATGCTTGCTTTCTTTTGGTTGACAATCACCACCTTTTGAAATGCATAATCTTACACAACACTCATTTGAATTCAAGTCTCAGAACTGACATGCAAGTGATTTAATACAAAACAGAAGTGAAAGGGAAGACATGCAGGTAGTAGTTTGTGCGGCTCATATTTGCTAATAGTTTTATTGCATCCCTAGACCAGTGAAGATGATCAGTCAGGCTGACAGCGCTGTATGTGCCCCCAAGCTAATGGAAAACCAGAGAATTTGCTCATATTTGTGAAGGTACAAGGTTTAAATGATACCTAATAGTCAGATAGAAAAGGAGCAGAAGATCCACTCTTTATTGGCGAGCTGGAAAAAGGTTCAAACCAGAACACAGGGCAGTAATCTGCACATCTCCAGTGCCTTTCGAGAAACATTTATTCACAGACCTAAAGGAGACTTCCTATGGTGAGCAAGCGGCTCACACTCTGGCTCTGTGCTAAATAGGTACTTTTCAGATGAAGTGTACAGGCCATGATTTTGTCTTCAAGATGTGAGAATCAAGGCCTACGCATTTTGCCAGTGATTTTTTTCAAAAGCATTCTACAATGCAATGTAGATGGTGCTTTGCAGTGTGAAAAAGACTGTTCTCAGTAGGGAAAAAGCTCATCTTCCTGAGCACATCTACCCTTGCATAGCTATAAAATTTCCCATGAGATTTTCAAGTGCTTCATAGATATGAATAGCCCAGTCCTTCAAAGCAAGATTGTCCATCTCTCCCAGAGAGATACAGAGGAAGTATAAAGTCCTACAAAAACTGTAGTGATTTAAACTTTTTGGCATTTGGCCCTGTACTGTGCCAGCAACCCATTGGAGGAAGATCACGAGGCATTTTTGTCTCTTTCCACAAGAAATGTTGTCTTCCATTCCATCCTTTCAGAAGCATTATGTAGATTCTGCTTTGAGAGACATCGTGTTTTTCTCTGGCAACAATTGCAATAATGTCAAGAGCCCTGGAGTACTTTAAACCCATATAAGCCTGCTGCATGATATTTTGAAAATGTTTAGATTGCTACCAGATTTTGTACACATTAACTTGAAGGCTTTTTCTTCAGATCTTATACATATTTATACTGAAGTGGGTGATTTTTCTAACTGCTCTTGGTATTTTCAAATCCAGGCCATTGAAGGTGTCCTCTTACTCTCTCACCACGTTAAGGAGAAGAGTGACAATAGAAAAAGATGTTGTTTCCAAAGAAGCTGATGTATTGTTCTGTTGCAGCTAGACTTCTGAGATTTGAAGTCAACTGTAAGACAAAAAGTGGGCCCAAAAGACCAGGCTTAAAATTAAATATGCTCTTTAATCAAAAAAGCTTATTTGAATAGTGCTATATTTCACTGAAAAGTGGTATTACCTTCAGCATGTTAAAATACACGCACTGTGTCATTCAAATAGAAAGTCTCTTCAAATAGAAAATTTGAAGCACAAAAAGCCAAATATCATGGAGGCATGTGAAAGCACTTCCTGAAGAGCAGAATGAAAAAAATGCCACAGCCAAATCCAAAGCACTGAACATCTGAGTGAGCTTTTGAAACCACATTATTTTCTGACAGTATATACATTAGTTCCAGTGAATAGCTGTTTACCCGGTTAGCTGGGCAAAAAAAATTGTTTCTACTTTTCCACTTTAATCTCAAAGATTTGCTACTGAGTTCAGAAGTGCTTTAGTCTATGCTGGAACACTCAAAATAAAGAAAGCAACAAAGCCACCTCAAGCAGCTCAGACAAATGAGGCTGCACTATCACAAAAGAGCAGTAAAGACCCATTTACCTTTCCCCCTCGTGTTGGAGAGGGGTCCCCAGGCATGGGGCATGTGCTGCAGCCCATCAGAGCTGCTCACATTTGTCGCTTCAGCAGAACCAGAATGCGAGTCAACTGGTCACTGCTCCTTTTTGGTGGATAACATCAATCTCAGTGAATACACGTCTGAATTGGTGGTGAACATGTTGCCATAGGTTGCTGCATCTCTGTGAGAATCCCGAGCAGAATGAGATCAAACATTGCTAATATTTCATCCTTTTTCAATATGATGAAGACAACTGCTTCTACCTGCTTTGCATTCTTCTGCTGTTCTCTTGCCAAACCTTCCCAGCAGCATGGAAACTCTGTCTGTTTCTGATCCTCTCCTTGCACAACTCGCGTTGAACTACTTGGTCATGCCCCTTGTGATTCCATCTTAAGCTCACAAGTGGATGTATAGAAGTTAAAATAATGAAATTCTTGGTAAGAATCAACTCTAGTTATAAGCTTGTGGTTGAAACAGCTTTCTTTTGGGAAATAATGTTTTGATGAAAACCAGGGGGTTTTGTTCCTCATGAGATGCTACTGATTTTGATGAAATTACTCCCCTCCAGAAAACTTCTGAAAGTAAAATTTGATCTGCTTTGGAAATGTCAAAACAAAGGTTTTAATATCAAAATATTCCTATGTCTTTTCATTTATATTAGTTTAAATATTTCTCTATTATTTTGAAGTCTGCCATAAATATTACTCGACGGGCTTCGTTAAGAATGTGTCAAATTACAGTGTGAAATACAGCCAGACATAACATGACATGTATGTGTTTTCTAACCTTTTAAAATAAGTTTTAAGTACAGTTACTACTGAGTAGAGATTGAACTGGAAAAGTAACACTAAGTCTTGCAGAGTATTTCTCATTTAGTCAAGAATACAAGAGCAGCACTGAAAGTATTACCCAGGGAACAGCAGTTTTCAATAACCCAATGTTAATTTGGAATAATTCTTTTAATATATAGAAAATTATATTCTTTTATAAAAACTATTGGAATTTTAGACATTTTTCACCCAGCAAAAGATTTTAGGATTCTTCCTAGTTCAGAAAGCAAATAAGTCTTCCAGCATTAGTGTTTCTAATGAACCCCAAATCCTGACAAACTCTAATAACCATCAGTTTTCTTTTCCTCAGATCGGTTATGTGTGTATCTGACGTCTGAAAATTTCCACAGTCACCTTCGCAAATAGGAACCAGAGACTTTAGGTAGGCAAAATCGCATTTACATACAGAGCAGACAAGCTTTTAAGGGGCGCATCATCAGACACTTCATTTTCATGCAAAACAGACAAGCTGTGAGGCAAAGCCTCAATTATGCACAGAAGAGAGGGCAGGAAAGGCAGGGCTCGATTCAGAGATAACCTGCTAAACTGTTAACAAGATAAATTAAGGACGTTGTGGACTTCTATATATGTGCACTTATATGTGTGTATATTGTCTCTATATAAAGCGTAGCTATGAAACTATATATATGGAGAGATGGGGAGTTTTTCCTTTCACGTGGTTTATCCTAGTTCTAAACACAAAATAAGTCTTGAAATAAATGAAAAAAATTAAATAGATAACTTGACCTACTGCAAGTAATATTAGACTAAAATTAGAAACACAAAAATATAACTCATGCTTCTGACACTTGTTTTTAAAGCTTTTGTGTTACTCTAAAAAGTTCAAAGTATTGGTGGTGGTTGAAAGCAAATCAATGCCTCTTATTTACTGCCTGCATTTCCATTACGTTTTTAAGTGTGTGAGAAGATATGTGAAGTTTTCTGGGGATTTTTCTGCCCAGCTTTCGTTGAATACAACTAATCAATTCTGAGGATTTTGGGAATACCATTTTAAGCACAGTTTTTGCAGAGCTCACGATATCTACTGCTTAAGGCTGCGATCTTAAACCTATTCAGGGAAAAAAAAGCAATACTCCTTTTCGCTGTGTGAAGGCAGGTAAATACAAACACTTTCCCTCTTAATGGAATTTTCTGGCTCAGTGGGATCCTGGCTGAAGATTTTTTTAATAATTTTGCAGTTTTGTGTAGGTAATAACTGGGGACAATATATCACAGTATCCCAAAGTAGTGAGGGGAAGGGAAGGGATGAGGAAGGCATTAGATTTAGCTGCATAATTTATTCAACCGGTAATTTTTTTCAATGCAAAGAGAACTGTTGTCAGAAAATGTCAAGTTGTTGAACTCAAAACCTTTCCTGTGTATGCACTCGTTTTAAACACTTATTAGGCAAAGATTTCTGTGCTTCTAAGAAGCACACTGAAGGACTTCGTTCCTTTCCAAGAAAAGTCAATAGCCCAGTGCTCTGGGTATTACCCCAGCATGTGTGACATCAGGTTCAACTCCCTGGAAAAATGTGCTGGAAGCACATTTTTAAAGTTAATTCCAAAGTAACCAAAAGTCTGGCACTTAAACTCTTTCTATGGTGAACAGATTCAGACATCTGATCTGGAGCTGTCAGAGTAGAGGTTTGAGCCTGACCTGGATTCACCATCCCGCTGAGTGAGCCCCTACCCGTAGGTTAGTACTCACTCACAAATGCTCTGGGTTTTCTCAAGGTAACATCCACATAGTCTTTGTTTTAACTAAAAACTGACCATGAAGTATTCCTGTGGTAGAGGAGGCATTTGTTCTCAAGATCTGAAATTTATTTCAGACAGTAGCTAAGATTCAGTGAAATTCTGGTGAGCATACGTACCCACCAAGCACGAGCAAATACAGAAAACAGAGATAGCTCTGAAATTTTTCCAAAGAACAAGTAAAAATATTTTTTTCTCCTTTCTTCTCCCTTATATGACAACCAAAAGCCATTAATAATGACAAATGAAATGTAAAAACTTCTGTGACTTGCCTAGGGCTGGAAAACGGGTCAGTAATTCAACTTCTATAAGAATGCGATGTTTATGGTTCCCAGCTGCCTGTTTGCCTCCCTAGATTGTGTTATTTGTTTCCCTTGTATGCCAAAAATGCCCTAAAGTATAAAAAGGAACTTTTAAGAACCACATGTGATCACCTAATGACAAAAATGGGATTGTTTGGAATAATTTTGAAATTACTAACTGAGCTATAGATAAAAATTATCTCCTAATTTTGTTGATAGAGTGTGATAGTTCAGAAATATACCTTCAGCAATGAAACCGCTGCAGCTTGAAAAGGGAAAATGTAAACATTTTTTGCAAAGCTACAGTTAGGCAGTTAAAAGCAAATACAAAAGCAATGGCATCTAATTTACACCTGATTTGCACACAAACAAAGCAAAATGTTACATGCATTAATTTTTTTTTCATATTTAAAAATATATTCCAGTAGTTTTGCTTGGAAATTTAGTTAAAGCAATGAAATATTGTACTAATACCTGGTATCTATATACTTCTCAGCATAGCTGCTCCCGTTTTTAAAAACAATCATCATCACAGCTTGACTGCAACAAGAAAAGCCCAATTAATGAAAATATACTTGCACAAGTTTCAAGATGCTTACATCAAAGTCAGACTCATGTTTAAGACCCTTTTTGAACCACATCTTTTCTATGTATAGTTCAGGACGCAGACTTCTAGGAGAAAGAGAAGCCTAGCAAGATAAGCCCAGTAAAATGAAAGCGATAAAACTCCAAACTTCAGCAGACCTGTCTCTGACTTGTTTTTGCCTCTAACTGTATTCATGAGCTTATTACTCCTGCTTTTCATCTGAACTCAGAGACAAGTACCTTGTTTTAATGAATCTATTTACGTCCTTATTATAGCAAAACCGACAAAAACTAAACCGAAAACCAAACAGGACTGGGTTTATGAAAAATCACAAATTACTTAGCTGTGTTCTTGAAATGTTAGTCACAGGACTGCACATACAAAAGACAGAGAAAGGGTCATCAGAACAAAGGATGCTACACAGAATATTAGTAAATGTCCTATTACAGCAATGCACTAAGGACCAATAAACATGTAAGGATGGGAAAATGAATGGTGGAAGAAGAAGACAGAGAAAATAATTTGAAAAAGAATCCTGGCTAAACTACCTAAACTAAAGCGTAAGAAGTCAGAAACTTCTGATAGAAGAGGAGGCGGCAATCAGTTAGGAGCAAAGATTAAAATCTCAGCTTTACATTATTTGAAGCAAGCGATATTAATCTGCTATGAAAGCTAATAGTGATATAGAGGTTAAGGCAAAAAGCACTTCAGCTTTTGTGTGTGCACGTGAAGAGGATGGTAATTGTGTTTTTCACTAGCCACAGTTAACCAGAAATATTACAGGAAACTGCCCTCCTAATGGAGTCAGAGACCGCAAAAAGAATGTCATTACACCTTCCTTCCACACTTCTGTGCATCTACTATGCATCTCCAGCACCATTTGGCGCCCTAAGTGAACCTACTGACTCTTTTCCTTGTTCATATCTTCATTTCCCTTTGCTGTTATTCTTTCATTCTCTGGACCAAAATAGAAATCTTACTAAGATCCTACCAACATAACATGTGTCCACACTTCCATGTCTCAGTGCAGGATATCCAGTGTCACGGCAGGAACGGGAGGAAATATATGGAAATCTCTTCCTGCACTGCAGGGACACGAGGATGGCTGAGTTCTGCCTGTACTGCTGTACCGCTCCAGTCCTTTGCCAGCCTTCCCGCTACTGAAATCCACAGCAGTGAGGTATCTCACCACTCTGAAGTTATCCATTCCTACATAACTTTTTTCTGGATGTTTGCTTGACATTTGCACAGTGTCTTTGTCTCAGGTGTTGCTGGGAATCAAGTAATACCTGCCATACAAAGTGTATTAAGTCCATTTGCTATACTAACATTGATATCCATCTCCCATTAGCTTTGCCTGACATATGTGTGTGTGTGTGTAAACATGCTATAAACCCCAGAGGACTGGAACAGTTTATGTATTATGATATATTATGACACCAAGAAAGTGGAGCTTAAGGACTAAAAATGTTGATCCATCATTGCTAAAAAATAATATTCCAACCCTTCTTCCCTACGAGTTGACCTTCTCCTCACCTTCTGAGCACTTATCTCTCACTTGCTTATTTTTGTGCAGATTTCTTCCATGATTTAATATCTTTGACAGAAAAATACATGTAGCCTTTATTATTGATGCGTCTTGGAAATGCAGATCAGCATGCCCAGAGCAGAAGTAGTTTGTTTACTACTTAATGGCAAAGTGGTTGAATTCTAAAAAGGGCACTGATGTTATTATTTAAAGACAAGCAGAAAGTAGGCAGTGAAGAAAAACAACCTATTAGAAATTCAGCACTGTCTACAAGATAGTAATAACCTTCTGCCATGGTAGAGAAATAGAGGTAATTAATGCCTTTAAACTCCATTTAGAAACAGCATCCATTTCTTTCCATTCCTGCCACTGTTTAATACCACAAGGCAATATCCGAGCAGGGAGAATGGCAAGCCCCAGGACAGTTTCCCAGGAAAGGTGGTGGCATTGCCCTGATAAAGTTTTGAAGAGGCAAAACAAATGCTAGTAAATGTCGGCAAAATGCCAACCCATCCTGAGTCCGCACTGGCTAATTTAGTGGTTCCTCAGCTTTGTGTAAACAAAGGATCTCCTCACTTTGCTGGGGAAAAAAAGAAAAAAAAAAATAATTAATTGTGCAGCATATAAAGAGATGAGAAAAAGTGAGAGCTTTTTGGAAATTAAATCTTTGCACTTTGTCTCCAAGGCCTATTAGTTTCTTATTGCAGAAAATACTCTTAGGAACAGTGTCTCAATCTCATATAATCCTATAAATAAGGACCATTATTGTTCAGTGAATTTCTCCCTCTGGTGGAGACAATGTGATAAACAAAAGATAATATTTATATCAGAAGATAATCTTTCTATAGCCATAAAACTAAGGCCTGGAAAATCCTATTGCTCAGACATGAGTTTCTCTGAATGAACTACCCAGTGTGAGGCTGTACGCTTTGCAACTCAGGGGCAGAGAACCCTACAGCCTCTGTGCGAGCAAACATTGCAAATATTTTCTTTCCTAACAATCTCCAAGAACACAGGTCCTCACTTTCCCACCCCAATTGATGCCAAAAAAGAGAACGTCTTTCTTCTCAGGAAAAAAAAACCAAACCAACAATGCCACAGTTTCTCTTTCTTTAAGTTTTCTTTAAGGTTGTCTGAACAACGTGTAATTTTTAGATTTTGGGACACAACTTCAATTCTACCAACTTGTTACCATTTAAAATGCAAGAAGGAGCAATGCGTGGACTGAAGATAATCTGAAGAGGGCAGGACAAAGGCAACCATGCCCAGGAGTCCAGTTAGTACAAGGAACCACCCGCTTCTTCAGGACTATGTTCTTTTAGATGGAGCAAGGGTGCCTGCTCTGCCACCGTTCCTGGGATGTGTTTCAAAGTTGTCAATTGCTTGGCAGGATACATAGCTGCTATTTGGGCCACTTAGCAGACAGCTCATCATCCAGTATTTCAAAATGGGGCCATTTTGCAGGAGACATTTGTGAAATAGCACATTTGTGCAATCAGAAGGAAATGGGGCTCATTTCAAACATCCCCACAATTCTCAGTACAGCACTCAACAGCACAGTATCAGAGCAACTCGCAGCCTCTGAAGCCACTAGGCAGGCATGTAGATTTTCCTGGTGAGGTATGCCAGAGGACGTGCTACAGCATCTCAGATGCCTTTGGCTAGCTACATTTGTCTGCACGTGCCCACATGTTGATGTTATGCAGGAATGAAGGTTTTGCTGCACATGCACAGATTGAGCAACCTTCAGCACATGCTGCTGGTGAAGGATTTGTTTTGCTGGTTATAACTCTCTCCCACCAAGCAAGGAGCAGGTTTTTCAGGACTGACATTCTGGATATTGGTGCATTTTTTCAACGTGTGCCTTAATGACATGTCCAGTGTACGTCCCTATAAATAGCAGGAGTTTGGAAGTAATTTCTTAACCAATATAAAATGGCTTTTCATATAAAACCTCCAAAATAAAAACTCGTGACTACCAGTTGTCATTATAAATATTATTTAACTCCCATCCCCCAAATTACATCTAATTATAGGGACAAGGAGAAGGGAAGAAAAAAAAAAAAGATTACAATCTGGTAAGAAAAGTATTCCAGCAATTTTTAGAAGTGGCATCAGAAAAGAAAGGAAATAAGGATGTTAATTACATACTTTGGCCCTCTTTGAAATTTCTGTCTAGGTGAGGCTCAGTAATCAACTCTCACAACATTCATAGAATCTCTGGGAATGAATTTCAGCCTTGTGAATTCACACTGTGAGAAAAGCACCATAAACAAGCTCCCAGAATAATGATTTGTTTCCACAGAGGACCAGACCATAGGGAAATGTCATAAAATGAGATGAAGACAAGGCCCGAACTCTAACAGGCAGATAATTCTCCCAAATTGGCTCTCTGTGCCATCAAACAATAACTTCAGATGCTGTTTAAATATGACAGTATTGATCTGGCCAGTGCTAACCCCCCAAATCCCTTCTTCAATTGCATATTGCTTGACAGCTTAGTGGCTCCAAGTCATTTCTCGGCAAGGGAGACTCAGCAAATGACTGTTTCATTGCAGCAAGGTAAAAGATACTGAATTATTCATGGGTCAGTTCATCTGAAGCCAGCGTGGCTGTGGCAGTCTTCTGTGTGCCTGTGAAGCTGTCTTCTCATCCATGTCACCCCTTTTGCCCATTTGCCTCATCCCCAGTGCCAGGCGAATAGCCCAGTCCCTGCTGTGGCAGGTTTGGGGCATGTGTTTGTAGTTTGCCAGTAAACCTTGTCAGTGGAGTGTACCTTAATGCGTAAGGGAAGATACAGAAAGTTGGCTCCGAGGTTCACCCACTCCCTTCCAGCTGGGAGGGCAGAGGGGATCGTCCCCGTAAAAAGGACTAAGGGTCTGCACACACTGCCACACGCAAAGAGAGCGCTGGGAGAGGCAGTGTGACAAGAAGCCCAGATTAATGCTTTACAACCTTTCATATGCAGCAAAAGGAGCAGTGCAGGCTCAAATGGAGACAAACCCCCACCCTCTCTCCATCACTGACTGCCTTCCTGATACACAGATTTTGTCCTTATTCACTGCTGGGGGTTGGTACCTTCCTCGCTTGCAAAGCTTTCCTTTGTCTGATCAGTAAATGTATACAAAACCTTGCTGCATCCCAACTTCCTAGAAAACAAAGATTATTTCTGATACTTCTTTAGCAACACACTGTCTCAGGGCACGTAGAATTTCCCTGGGACAGTTGCACACACCAACTCCTTTTCCTTCTTCAGCACTCGCCAAGTTTTGCAAGATGAATGAGCAGATGGGTGCTGCGGAGGGAGGAGGCGCCGCCTGCCTGCTCCCCTGCATCCCAGCCAGGCTGTGAAGGTGAGTGTCCCCAGACTGAGGTGACAGTTTGAGCCCACCAGGATCGTTCCAGCTGACCATCCTGGGAGCATTCTCATTTTTCACTTCCGTTAGAGGACTGGGGATGGAAATCGAGTGAAGTATTGGTATTCTAACATTTGAATGCTGTTAACATATTAAGTAGTTATACAGTTGCATATTTTAGCCTGAATTCAATAAGGAAATGAATTTGTCACCGACTGTCTATACCCACCCCAGTAAATTTGAATTCATTGATTTCAATGACATTTCAAAGTCTGAAAAGGTAATTGAGACCTCACACATTTGAGAGAATTAGCAGCTGAACAGAAGAGAGTCAAGTTATTAGTCCCTCTGAAGGAAAAAGCACGTGGCTTTTGCTGCCCGTTTTGCTGACCATGAGCACGCTGCCTGCTGACTCACGGGCTCAGACAAAGCTCCAGTACGCAGCTGGCCCACAGAGGTTATTCCTGGCAGAATTCATGGGAAGAGCTGGGGTTATCACCATGTGAATGGGGAACTGGGGAGGAAAGGACACAGGTCTACTAGAGTGCAGCTTTCATCAGGTATGCTTTTCTTGGAGCTACCCTTTTTGGATGGTATACCACAGTTTTTTGGGTTTGTTGATTATTACTTTTATGAGGGGAAAAATTTTTTTGCATGCTCCTGAAAAGCTGTTAATGAGGTGTTCAAACTACATTAGGGAACTTCATAGTGTTGCAATTCTGTAGTTAAAGATGAATCATCTTAGTTTATCATCCAGGTAGCTGTAAGCAATAAAACCCAGTTTTGGTGACTTATCTTACTTCAAGGCAGATCATTTGCACTTCTGCTGTATTTCATAAGAACTTTTGATACCGGGTCCTGTTTGTATGCATGAAAAATTGGAATGATCTGCAGTGCTGGATCTTTTATTCAAGGAGCTTTTCACCTCCATGTGGCATTCAATAATTACTGGAGGGAGGAGAGATTTTAAAATAGGGTTTTAGATGTTGTTCTGATTCAACAGACACATGATTTCATATTCACTTAATGGGATAACTGTAGATTTATTTATTGAGACTGGTTGCTCTGAAGTGATTGCACAATCAGATTATCTTAACGTGACAGCCAGGGGCTCCTCCAATGAATTTGTATCCCACATGACACAGAAAATTAAGGCTTTCCTAGGAATATTTACTCCACTTCATTTGAATTGCTTAAGTGCATTTCAATGGCCTTTCATTGCACTTAGCCTCACTCTATTATCAGTGTGTTAAGCTCTCTTCAAATACAGCGCTCAACCTCTTTGGGGTATGTTTTAATTGGTCCGTTTCAAGAAAATCAACATTGACCGTCTCCTTCTGTAGTGACCACTGTAGTGGGAGTCGGTATGATTCAGTTCATTGTTTTTATTTGTATAAAATAGACTAGATAAGTTAGAGTTCAGGTTACATAGGGAATATATTGTATAAATATCTCTGAACTAGTGGTGTGTGGGAAAGAGTCCATCTTACAAATAAGCAATGCTTGCCTAATATTTATCTCCCAAATATTTCTCATCTCTCAGACCTGTTCCTATTCTACACGGAGAGAAATATAAAGTCTCAAAAAGAAGGTCAAAGTGAATTCTAGAGCAAAAGTGTGTACCTTGTTTTTGGGAAATGCAGGCTCAGTTCCTTCTTTATTATTTCCCCAAATGCCACAAAGGGGACATATACATCACCTTCTGATGTGAGATGTGACACAGCTGACAAACTGTCAAGTCCTGGGCATCCTCAGAGGACTGGAGAGCACAAATCTCCGCAAGTTTTTGGCTGTGATCATGGCCGTATGAGTAGGAAGGCTCTATTGCCAAGCATTGGTAAACTAACACAGAAACAGTAGAAGATAATCAATAACTTCAGCTGACAACAAAATTCACTTGCTCCTACAGGGTACATTCTTTACGGCTCTTCATTGTGATAGCACAAGAAAAATGTTTAAATGAAAAAAAAAGTCAGGGCAAATGAAGCTCCACTGCTGTGGGAAGGTATGAAGGAGCTGGCAGTTCACGTGCGGGATCCTGCACAACTACAGTGACTGCCATCTTCGCCCTGCGGATAAACACAGAAGATCAGAAATGAAGGTCATCAGTTTGATATCTTCCAGCAAACCCAATTTCCTAGAAAAATGTCAATCTTGTTGCCTTGGTAAATTGTCCAGTGTATTAAATTTCATAAATCCTTTATCATTTCAAATCTTTGCAATTTGCTACTTGCTCAGCCACCTACCAGAGAGATTTAGTTTCTCTGAATATTTTTCAAAAGCTTTACTACAGCTGCTGGGTCTATTTTGCACTAAAACACAATTACACATTGTCACAAAGCTTCTGCAGAAGTCTGGGATTCATCTGCGCTGCCCATGTCCTTGCTACAGGGCAGAAGTTTCTTTTCCTCTGAGAGCCCTGTGTTACTAGATCTCAAGACAGGAATTTGGGTGACCACTCAATAACAGTATAGACACGCTAAGCCAAAAGCAATAAAAGTATTTCTTTTACCAAATCCAGATAGGAAATACTATATAAAAAGATCTATAGAGATATAGCTATCCAGAAAAAAAAAACACAAACAAAAAAAAAACAGCAAAAAATTTACCTAGCACTTATACTGACATTATTAATATAAACAGTTCAGTTGATAGATTGGGGGATCCTTTATGGGCTTCCTTCAGCAGGTGTCTAGTCCTCATGCATCCCTCCCTAAAGACTTGTTTTTACAGCAGGCAACCTGGCCTTGCAAGACTCCTTCATCTGCCCATGCGGGTACCCCTCTCGACACCTATTCCAGGACATCACTCCTCTGAGGGATCAACTTATTTCAATTTAGCCTAAATTTATTTGTATCCTGCAACAGACACATTAACTTCAAAACATGGCTTAGTCTCTCCCATTAACCTAAAGCATAACCAGGAATAGCTGTCAGGAATAATTGGAACATTTGATTATTCTTCAACACCTCCAATGCTGAAGAATCCCAAGTGTCCCTTGACATTGTCTAAAGCTTGACTTTCCTTAGTCAGATTATTTTTTTCTTACTATCTCAGTTAAATCTCTTTGGCTTCATATTAAGCCCCATATTTGTGAATGTGGTGAAGCACAGATCACTGCCCATGTGAAAAAAACCTGTCATGGAGTTGGATGCTTATCAGACTTTCCATATCACTTTCCTTCTGTAGAAGAAACAAATTAATTTATTTCAACTTGACATTGTATCTTGTCTTTCCCAAAATTCTATCATTTTCATAGCCTTTAGCTGTTAATAGCTCTTCTGTAATTATTGCAATTTAGAAACTGCTCCCTGGTAATCACCCCCTGATGTATTAATAGAGGGCAGTTATATGCACTCTCAATTAAAATTTTAATAATATTTCAGAAGACCTGTGGACAGCAACATCAGAGTAGAAAACATTGTCATTTCAGTAACGGATTTTTTTTAAATGGTTTATGAATATACTTTCATGGCTAAATACTAACTATGGTATGGTATGAATTTGATATGTTATACAGCTAACAAGTTAAGGGATTCTGAGATTAACAGAAGCACATTCTGAAACAGAAAAGGTCTGGGAAAGCATAGATTTGATCTCCTTGTGCTGAAATGACAATTTTACCAAGCAACTGATTTATCTTGGAATTTCTAGATTGCAGGAAAGTCTGAAAAGTGTTGGCTTCAAAAAGAAAAAGAAAGAAAAAATATAATAGTTCTTTTTATTGGTCTGATCTAGTTACTACCACTCATAACCTTGGGGCTTAAGTGTTTTCTCACTTGATGGTGACTTCATTTGGTAGGATAGCACACAAAGCAACTCAAATCCAAGTAATGTGAACCCCCCCCCCCCCCCCCGACAAAACCGATCAGAAGTCCCGGGGTTAGTCTTGTTATTTCTGTCCGATTTTTACTCAGATGGCTCTATTCAGCTCATTCATCAAAAGGTACAAGATTCAGTAGGAAATTGTTGCTTGCCCAGTGAGTACATAGATAACACTGTCCACTTCCACAGTCTATTCAGAGATCATGGCATGGAGTGGGCACAGAGGATGTCCACCCTCCTGTTCATCCTTTCCCTGAGCAGAAAGAGGAGATACCGGTGAGGATTTGGCTATGTCCCTGTTTTCATCTGTGATGCAAATGAACAAAGAGTTTCTTTCAATCTCTGTATCCAGGCACTACACTCCAGAGAAGCAAGAACTATCTCAAGATACTTGGGGCCCTAATAAAAGTATTGGCATTTTTTCCTATTCTTTTACAAATCTCACTTGGTTCCCAAGAACCTGTCCAACTTCACAATAAATAAAAAACCAACCAACCAACCAACCAACCAATCAAATAACCCCAGAAAAGCTGGGGAACGACACCAGTGATCTTTAGAGCCAAAAACATTTGCAAATTTCTGCATAGGTTGGCTATCAAAATCTTTAACCAAGACATCTTCCCTGGAGTTGTGCTGCCTCAGTCTTTGGTCATACTCTACTGACCTTTCCATGTATTAAGTTCCCCTGAGACCTGAAGTTCTCCAGGATGAATAGCAGAAAAAAATATGTGAGTTTTCCCTGACTGTCTTCAGATGAAAATAAAACGTGCCTAAGGTTGCGGCTAAAATAATTATATTAAAAAAAAACAAAATCAAAGCTTGACGCTGGCAAAAACTACAGAAGGCAAGTTCAGGGGATGACTCAGCCCTGATGAGCGGGGCCGGGAGCGATGGTGCTGGGGGGCCGTGGTCCAGCACACCACCACACTGTCAGCCGCGCCAGGGACTGACTGCATCACTGCCGCTGGAATTACACTGGAGCGAGCCTTGGGCAAGCAAAGGAGAAATTAAGTGCTAATGAGCAGACTGCCCTGAATCACTCTGGTTCAAACAGACTGTAAATCTGGCCAGCTGAGGCCTCCCCGGCGTACACAGCGATTGCTCGCACCAGGGAGGAGAAAGGGCAAGACAGAGATGTTTGTGGTGCAGAGGGGAACACGGCTGTAACAGGTTTTAGGGTACCCTTTCCATCCTGGAAGGCACCGTGTGATTTAAAATGCACTGGGCCAATTTTAAGAAAGCAAATAGTATTTTAAAAAAAAAAGAAAAAAAAGAAGTTAAATATTCCAGACAGAGAGCTATTTGGGAATATATCTGTTAATTGTGTAACTGCTGTGAAATGGGTGTTTCCAGATGAGACAGTGCCCTACAGCCAATGCAATGAGTCTGTTTATAGTGCAATAGTGTTTTCAGGAAATATTAGCTGGGCTGCTGCTGTGAAGTTCAGACTTTTTTATCGGTAAATCATTTTCTCCCAGTAGTTTGCTGTTGTGCCAAATTGCAGTGCTGAATCCAAAGAAAATTCTCCTGGCACTACATGTCTGAGTTGGAAATTCAAGGCTTCCAGTCTCAGTAATTTCCTGGCCAATCTGTGGTACTTCTGACAGAACGAAAACAGGATAACATAAAGCCTTGGTGATTCCGTGGTGATTCAGAGTCGGTACAAAGTGAGCACAATTTTTCAAGTACAACACCCCCAGACTTACCCATGGAACATAGCACAGGTTATTGCCTGTATTGCTAATAAACATTGTGCTATCACAAAGATTAATATCTACCATTAAAGCTAAATCATATAGTGTGTCTAACTGAAAGTGTAATTGCATTAATCTGGCTACTCTTCCCACTGTTACTGGACATGCAAACTGACAGACTGACAATTATCCAGGGATCATTGCTTTACAAGATGGTACAAGTATGATTTTGTTTGATGCAAACTGAAGTATTCTTTCTCACTAGAAACAACAACAAAAAGAGGTTTTTCATATTTTCTAATTTTAGAGACTTAGAAACGAACGGTGGGAACAAAAAGCTAGATATCAGCCCCATCTCAAGTCCAGCGGGAGCAGAGGTTCTTGTCTTCAAGTCAATAGCTCAACACAGAGGATGTTTTCTTAGCCCAGTTCAATTCCCACATCTCCCTGCGACAGTCTGACCTGATATCTCCTGCTTCCACAGTCTGTGAAATATTACTTAATGAGGCTTTTCTGGTCCAACCTACTAAAAACCTCCCATTTTCCATAGACTATTGAAACATTACTTATAGCAGGAGCAGGTGCTCTCAACAACATCTCCCTGTTGAGCAAATGTCTTCTTTCTTTGACTATACAGGCAAAAGCACATTTAAAAAGAAAAAAAAACCATTAATCTAATAATAATTTATTAGTAATAATTAGTAATGTATAGAACGACCCAAATGTATAGAATGACCCATGTTTATGAAAAACCCAAGTTTGTTAGATCATCAAAATGGATATAAGGATCTCAGTTTCCCTCAAAACAAACAAACAAAAATTCACACCATCCTTTCCAAAAAGAAGAAAAACAAACTTTGGGGTAATAGAGGCTGACTTCTTGGCAGATTCAGTTCACTGTCAGGGATCTGGCAATAACGGAGCCATTCCTGAGTGTCTAAGGCCACGCATCTCCTTCCCTTTCCCCACTTTATTCTCACATCCACACAGAAGGTTAATTTATTGTTTTTTTCAGAGCCTTCAGTCAGGCTGTTATTTTGCTCTTCTAAAGCTGAAAATTCGGGCTACAGACCTGCTGCTTCATGGCCACTTCTGACCTGGACACAATCAGACTCTTCCCCTGTTCAGGAACCTTACAGGCTTTTTTCCCTTATTTATTTCATGTTATGAAATAAATAGACATTTAGTCCCTTAAAGCTAACTTTTGCTAGCTCAGGTCTTTCTTACCTGGGCAATATTAGCACATAGCAACGACTGTATTAGCAGCAAAGTAAACTCTGTACTTCTTAGAAGAAATATCTTCTTTTCAAAAGTTTTCCTCAAAGGCTCAAAAGTTGCTGGTGGAGAAATATTTGAAGTATTTTGTCCTAGGAAATGGAAATGGAAATTATTCAATGTCTTCTTAAGTCATAAAGCCGGCACTGCAGTGGGGCCGTTCACAACTCCTCAGCAAACCTCCCACCCACCCCTTGGGACTGTGAATTAATTTCAGATTGCTGCTGAACATGAGAACACAGCTAGGAAGAATGATGCAGAGAGGGACAGAGGGGCTGGTGCCCAGGTTTTGTGCAGGCAAGTGTTGAGTTTAGGTACTGCATTCACAAAGCAGCTGAAAAAAAATCTACATTTTCTACAAAACCTGATTTAGCTGATTGCGGAGGGTGAATGACCACACTGGGGAGCTCAGCTGCTCTGGCTTGGCTCAACACAAGCACAGAAAAGTGTAAATAAATTCAACCCACAGGGCAGAAAACAATTGCCAGGACTGGTTGGGGCTACTTCTGGCTTTTCTTTCTCCTGCAGCAGTCTAGCGTGTTGTCTGTGTTTGCTGATTGTTTCTCACCATTCCTGCTAAAACCTCTGACTCCTACTCACTTCTTTTTTGAACATCATTTGAAAAGTAGTAGAATGGCTTTTTTAAAATGTATTTCAAGCAATTGACTTTCTGGAAGGCTGAGAACAACAAGGCTATTGTGCAATGGCACCACCAGGGAGCAGATGGTGACATTGATCCTAGTTACTGAGCGGGATGAAGCTCTCAGCAACTGATGTCTGTGAAGATGAGTGATTTTACATATAAAAAAATCTCCATATACAATCTGTTACCCTTCTGCATATTCATTTAATTCTATCCAATATCCAACCCCTTTTCCTGTAGCCTCCTGAATCTTTCTGCCGTTATAAAAAATTCATTGATATTGTCTTGTGTCTGTCACTCATATCTGCACACATCTGGCTGGTGGAAGAAAACAAGCTAAAAGTATGGCACAAAGTATTTCAGTAACGCTGACGTAAACGGCGCACTAGTGCCAGGGGCCCTGATTTAGGAAGGGCGTTGAAGTCACATCTGTGAGAAACTGCTGCCCTGGTACCAGGTACTGAAGAAGTGGACGTGTACTAATCCCTGAGCTGTCACAAACCCTCTCCAGAGAAAGGTTGGAGCTGGAACTGCAGTTTGCTGACCCAGATGTGCAGAGGTGACACACATCTGGTTCTGCCATCTCTCCTAGAAAGACGTAGCCTCTGGCAGAGGGAGAGGTGGGCTGCTGGAGGTGGGAAAGCTGCTATAAGGTGACAGGGCTGAGCTGTCAGAGCCCTAATCCTGCTCTCGGTCTCATTGCACCAAAGGAAGTGAAATGCCACACATGAGAAACTGCCTGCGAGACAAGCGGGGCCAGACGAACACCACACTTTCCAATCAATTTGGTTTCAAGTCATATATTTCCTTCAAGAGGAGATGAGGACAGGCAAGTCCAATAAAGGCAACTCCCTTTTAAGAAAAATGAAAACACGCTCTGATTGTATTTTAGATCAATTAAAAAGTTTTCACTGGAGTGAAAAGGAAATATTTTAAGTTGCTTAACCTTCTAATTAGGTCAAATGCGAATGGAAGACACTGCTTTGGAACAAAATTTTTTAAAAAGCACAAGAAAACAAACCCCACAGCTTTTGATGTTGAAGCAAAACACTGTGGCATTTGGCAGTGAAACACCCTAGCGTTCCACCCTCCGACCAGCAGACAGCCGGCAGAGCTGGGTTACGGCATCTGATGCATGATGGTGCAAGATGTTCACACATGTAGGATGTTAAGCCATGAAAGAAATGTGTTCAGATCCTGATACCTCAGTGGCAAGAAACAACTGCAAATAAACAAGACCAAACATTAAAGTATATAAAGATTATAATATTGTGTGACACTAAGCAGTGAACGCACAGCGCATCCTGAGTAGGCAGGGTTTTGAGCAGAGACCACAGATGTACTTTCAGTGCCAGTAATGAGAAGAAACAGTAGGTTAAGGAGAACAAAGATATTAAGAAATTATTTTTGATGTGTGAGTCAACAAGGCATAGAGTATTAACCATGTATGATCCTCATGAGCTGACTCTGGGCTTCATCTCTGGAGGGAAGAATAAGAAAGCACATAATTTCTGGTCCTGGCAGGGAAGCAAAGGAAAAAGAGCTGTAGCAGCAGCAGAGCTATAGGGGTCCCAAATGTATGAGCTACTCTGCATATACCTTCTCTGGGGGGAGCCTGCACAATCCTAGAGCATAAACAGCAACAGCTGTTTGTATCCTCATCTTACTCTGGGTGAGGGGGAGGTCTTTCTTATCCCTAAGAGAAATGTGGAAAAGTATCTCTCTCTCCCCCGTTTTTTTCCCCAGAAGTTTCCAAGTTTTTAATAGGCCACAGGGAAAAAAACCCACAACAACAAAACCAACAGAATTCTGTTTAGTCTTTCATAAAAACACATATTTTACAAAAGCCTCCAAGTCTTCTGAAAAATTTTGAAGCGAATAAAACAATTTTGTAGAAAAATCAGTAGTGATGATCATTAGCACTTCACAGCATTAACCGGTGAACTTCCAAAGTAAAAACCTTTGAGGATCTAGTGAGAAGACATCACAGTGAAGAATTTAGTTTGAAGTCAAACTAAAACAATATTCAATTTCGATCATTAATAATGTTGGGCTTGACTATACTGAGTATCAGACAGAAATCCTGACTTTATGACTGAGACACTTATAGACCAAACTCGGCAATTCTCTGCTATTTTCCCCAAGAAGCAATGGAGTTAATTGACATTGATAGCTACCAGGGTTTGTTACCTTTCTCACACTACTTTAAGACAGACCAAAATCCATGAAATTCACTCACGTTACTCCTTCTGCACTGCAGCCACTGTGTGCTCACATTTTCCTCTTCAAATCTCTGTTTTGAGAAATCAATTTTAAAACTCTGTGTCTTGGTGCTGTCTGCAAATGCTTTCCCTTGGGCAATCCCCCTTGTGCTATTGACCTAGCGTCAATATGGAGCAGGACAGCGATTACCCCAGGCAGCCTGTCCGGTACAAACAACCCCAAAAGAGTAAAACCCAGGAAAGAGGAGTGCTGAGTTGCCTGCAGGTTTCTGAAAGGAGCTGTTGGTAGTGAGATTTTGAGAGGACAGGCATGCCTTGGGTTCCACCTGGTGGCCAGAAGATCACCTGTGCTAGCCCCAGGCTCCGAAGTATTCACCTCAATGGCCACAAGGACTGGCACCAGCATCCAAGGACCACAGGTCACGCTCTGGCCATGAAGATCTGAGGGGCAGTGAGGGGAAGCACCCAGGTCTGCTCTGCAGACTGTCTGGGATTAGATGAGTGCTGTGAACTGCCAACACCTGAGCGGGCACCGCACTGCAGCTGGGAGCAGAGACTGGGTCACAGTTTTCTCCAGTCACTACATGGTGCCCAGCTCCAGGGAAGAGACAACTGAAGGTCATTTGTACCTTCTCAGTCTTTTACGCCTTTGTTATGGACTGTCTGGGGGAGAGAATGCACCTTTGCACGTTCCCACCCTGCTGCCATCGGATGGCTTACAAGCCCAGGGATCATTCTCTGCAGAGCACTCAGCACCCCAACACAGCCATGCTCAGTGGCTGCAACAGAGACATGCGCCCACTCCTGAGTGTGCTCGTAACGTCTGCTGCCAAAGTGGGCACGCGGATGCGCTGACAAATCACAGAATAGTCTTGGGCCTAACAGTGGGTGCTCTCAGAATGAACTGGTACATCTTCCAGATGCAGCAGGGGCTTCTCTGCTTGACCATCAAGTCATTCCCAATAAGACAATTAGCCACAGGGACTGGACCCAAGGAGAGACAGTGTGCTGTTTATTAACTGAAAAAGTGCTCAATCTTGCTAATACATTTGCACTTCCCCCCAAAAATAGAACCCCAGTGAATTATTGCCATGGGAAGATTCACCCTTGAGCAACTCTTGGCAGGATACTTCTGCAAGAACTTCCTGTCAAAGAAAAACAACCACCAGATGTCATTGTAGGATAAATTGTTTAAAAAATTGCTATTCAAAGAGCACAAAGCAAGCTTAGATTATTTCACTGGTTCTCCAGCAGGGCATCATTGGGGCCATATGTCCTGTTTTCCTTAATTCATAATGAGAGGAACCGGGGAACCTAGATTAAAGTTATAGGCTGGATTTTGCAGTGAGTTAAACTCAGAGAAACTAGCCACACACCGCACTTAGTTCAAGCTATATTGCTTATTCATCAGTATAATTTTTTTAAAATTTACTTTTCTCTACTTGTACTAGTTGCTGTATTAAACATTACCCATGTGGATAGACATTTTGAGTCGCATCTTGTACTGCTGTGTTTTCAGCACTACTGTGACTCAGAAAAACGTATGCTGGTGAAAATTAATGAATGACATGTAACATCAGTTGCTTATTCAATAACAAAATCTTGGCCAAAACCTCATTTCTGCAAGTGAATGTTGATTTTCTTCTCCCCACTTGTTTCAAGATACGAGTGATACAACCCTTTTGCCACTGTCAGAGTCATTGTTCTGTGCTGGAAATAACCATAGAAGTTTACCTACTGTCAATCACCTCTTCAATGTCATCTAAACCGGCATACTAAAGACAGTCATTGCATACTAAAGACAGTCATTGCATAGAGTTCCATAAGTATGAATGAATCGTTATTCTTAAGGTCTGTATGATAGAGCAAAATCTTTTCTACAATGGGACTGTTGCCCTGAATTCTGAAACAAGTTGCTGAAATTGCCAAAGTTGTTCCTTTTTACACATTACGTACTGTCCATGCAATGATCTCTCCTTATCCATAAACCATGTGGTTCCTCATGTCTCATCCTTCCCCTGTGCATGAAAGCTGAAAGGCTTCTCTGTGAGCACCACTGATCTTGAAGGGCTGCTCCTGCAGCGATATGGAATGAATTCCAGTGGGCAGAGAAGGCCAGGCAGCCTTTGGAGACTTGTGTGAGTCATGGTGGCCTGCCTTCAGGCCTGTCTTGCAAAAGGCAACTCTCTCGGTGTCTCCACAGTGCCACCTGCAAAACTTACTTCCTTTCTCCAGTCTGGAATTTGGGAGGGGAACCCTAAAAGGGGACCTCTTGTTCACCCTATACAGTGCCTACATCAAGAAAATTCCTCATTCATCCTAGCAGAGCTTCCAGGGACCCTGTGCATCTATTTAATTGGCATACCATGACCAGAGCACACAAAAGGGGTTCAGTTATAACTCCGCTCCATCTCTGATAAGGTGTTCTTCCCAAACAGCTCATGGTCCTTCTCAAATAGCTTCAGCTATTTATTGCAACCCTCCAACCATGACCCGTAGAATCAGTGATGAAGGTCACATACAGGATCTCCATCCCTCATGTCCATGTTGTCGTACACTGACATAAAGCAGCCCTGAGTGGCCAATAGACTCCAGTCCATTTGGCGCATGGCTGTGCACCTCAGCTTATGCTCCTTTCTGCTGATTCCAACCAGATGGACAGCTGGGCTGAGATAAAAACCAGCTTTCTGCACACGGTGCACCACTGTTCACATCTCAGAGCTCCTCTGCCAAGGAGGAGCTGCACTGTTTCTAGGCTATGGTTTCCCCAGTAACACAGAAACCTGTTTTATTGTATGAAGTGAATGAGCATACATAATTATAAAATACAAGTGGGGAGCATCTCTGCTTTGTAAGAGCTTTCTTTATTGGCTTTGCTGGTGCTATTCCAACTCCAAATGGGAGTTTGAATTACTGACCACCAGAGGTCCTTTCCAGCCAACATTTCTCTGGTTCTACAATTTTTCTGTTTGTTCCTCTTTGTTCAAGGGAAGGAACTGGAAAGCCAGAAATAATATTTTTGGCAGGGAATGAGAATTTTAGTATTTAGGAATTTATGCACGGTATTTAGGATTCTTTCACAGGTTGAAACCTGTTAACAAGCAGAGCGTCAGAGATAGCAATTATCAATATTCATATCCAGTTATGTAAGTGAACAGGAAAGTGCTACTGAAGATGCGTCTGGCTATCACGTCCAACAAATTTCTCTGTGTGTCAGTGAGGGGAGAAGAGGGAAGAGGATTTTTATAACGGTACAGCAGCCACATGAGGAGAACAAAGGAACAGCAAATAACTTGATTCCTCATTGAAAAGAAAATAATTTACATTGATCTTTGAGTTATTCTTATGACGGAGTTTGGGGCTTAAGCCAGGTACTACATGTCCAGGAGGAGTTCTGTTAGGTGTCACTCAAATAGATGTCCCTTAGGCTGCATGTGACAGTCTTTCCAGTTTGATTTTTGACCTGCAAGACATAAACGCAGCACAGGGTTATTCTCATGCCAACACGGTCTTTCCCAGTAAATAAAAATGCCTTTGTTTTGAACATTACAGAGCACATCAATTTCTCTCCCAGAAGATCTCCCACAAGCCCTGGGACAAGCCTGTGGTTCTCTATGAATCACATTCTCACTTAGCGTATACAGAATTCAACGGAACATTGTGAATATGAGCAGAGCATCTGTCTCTTGAACTCCAAATCTAGACCTAATAGCGACACGTTGTACATGTGTTGATGTGTGTCGGTTCCTTTTATCAGGAGGCAATACGTTATATACAAATCCTTCTCGCTGACAGGTCCCTTGCAGCTCATCACATCTACTAGGGGTCTACGATGAGGGAATGGCACCTTTACGGAAATTTCACAGATGGTAACATACCGCGATGTTCAAGGAATAAAAATATGTCCTCTCCACTTGAGCTGCCTTGGATCTGGCCTGATCTTATGACATTCATATTTGCGTGCCCACGGTGGAACCAGCTTAGAAATAAAGATTGTGATAGATGAATAATACAGCTAAGATATAATTACACACACAGTCAAAGAAAATTAGGATTGCAAAATTAAACACTGAGAAGTTAGGAAAGGTGGCCCTAAATCAGCTCTTTTGGATCATGCTGATATGCATCATCATTAATTGCATGATCATATACTGTTTCTTCCACTGTCTCATCAGCTCACAGGATGGATGACGTTCACTTAGAAAGCAGCTGCTCTGTATTTTGTTTTCTTTCCATTTTTCAGTATGTTGCCCTGTGTATTATTTATTGCAATGCATTACGGACTTGTTCTGAGATGATTATTCATTCCTCTTTTGTCACACAGGGAAGGGATACCTAGAAATTAAACAATACTCTCCTTCTTCCTTACCTTCCCTCTAAAAGCGAATAACCAAACAACTTTACTTCCTTGCTGTGAGACTGCACTCTCTCATGTCTCCCAAAATTGTTTCATTATTTCCTTATCTGCGTATATCTCTATCAATACCTTGTCTCCTGCTTCAGACTGTAAATGTCTTGGGACAAAATACCCTTGTGCTTTGAGATTGCAACTTTTGATGCTTATGGTCTTCTCTGCTAAAAAGTATTTTGTCTTCTTTCTTCCAGGACGCTCTTGAGGCTTTTCAGTGGGCTCAGAGGAACACAGAGTTGTCAGCAGGATATTACAGTGACGGATGATTTAGAAAACTCCAAGGCTGATCAGTTTTAACGGAGTCATGCTAAGGTGCAACAGGCATGAGGAGCCCTTATCATTCTGGCAACAAACAGAATTTCTCAAAGGACACCACCACAGAGCTCAGAATCCACAACCTTATAGATTGGTACTGTTTCCATCTTTTTCTGTCTCTGACTCCTGCAATCATTATGTTTATCCAAATGGATTGCCCAAACTGGAAACAAAATCAAAAACAAAGCCCCCAAACCTCCCCCCCCCCCCCCAAAATCACAACAGCCACAACAAAAACTATCCTCCTGTGAATAAGGAAGGTTGAAGAACAGAGATAATAAGCAGCTAGACTATCCTGCAGCTCCCGTCTGTAGGGACACATTCACACAAAGTTGCTGTTGCAAACTAATTGCTTGTGCTGACTCATTCACAGAATCATGCAGTCCACAGACTGTAATTATCATGTCATAATTATCACTTCAATAGCACAAAGAGTGCACTCTTATCTGATATGATAAAATAGTTCAATTAATTTTAAACAGAGGGAAACACTAGTACATCCTTACAGCCTGGCCACAGAGACAAAGAAAGCTGTCAGAATTAGATTATTGATTTCATGTTCTCTTCTGGCTTTATTAATTTTCGTTCATGCATTACAGTCACCATTTTTCATGCACTTGGGAGATTTTCATTCGGTATAATACAGAAGAAAAAGAGTTAGATTAGGTATAAATTCAGGAGAGAGACAGAGATAATGGAAAGAGAGGTAAACTATGGGTAATATTTAGAGTGGAGGTACCAGTGATTTCAGCAAGCAGGAACCCGTTCACACTGGGAGCAAAAGGTGGCAAGGTGAAAAGAGGAGAGGAATTGCTTATTGTTGTCACCAGTAGGGCTTCTCTTTATAAATCAAAACAGATTGCTGCAAAATTAAAGCTTATATCTGAAGCAAGGGAATTCTACAATGGAATAGAAGAAAAGTACCCTTTAAAGATGATACTTCCAATTTTTCCAGCTCAATAGCTTTAAAGAAGCAGTTTCCTTTGGGCTTGTTCCTGCCGCGTGCTCCAGGGGCAAATGCTGTGTAGCACGTCAGAGTGATTCTCTGCAGTGTTACCTGATCAGTCAATGAGTTCTGTGCTTTTAAACAACATGGTGAGCCTGGGAATCTCATAGGAAACCTAATGTACAAGGTTGTGGTAAACTAATTCTTTTAGTATCAGAAAACTTTCCAATGAGTGCCTTGCGTTACCATGGTTGCAAGACATTTCACTATTCCAGAACTATCGCCTGTCAGCACCGCTCAAAAAAATAATAGAAAAGTCAGAAATAAATAGTTCAGAAAGAAATTGGGGTTAAAGAGTTAAGATTAGGGTTAAACTTAGGGTCAGTGATTCTCCTGTTTTCTAATGAGAAAGGCAGAAAAAGCCTTGTAAGAGGGAAGGTGTATTTAAGAACGGCAGCAACCAGAAGATCCCAGGATATATCCGCAGTGCAGAGCCTGACAGCTCCAGGAGGGAGAAACCACACAGCTTCTCATGCCGGCACTGAGCTGACACCGGGGCTGCAGTCGCCTTGTTGGGCTCCAGGACTTGTGGCAGCACAGAACGTGAGACCGTGTGGGAAGGTGGCAGAGGACTGCTACCTCCCCAGCCTCAAATGCTGTACCTGGGGTTTAATAAGAGCCTGCACCCACCCTGCGGGGTAGCCTGTGTTACTGCAAACCCCAGGCTACGGCTGCACGCCTCTGCTGGGCTGGAAGGCTAGACTTCAAGGGGGGACAAAAAGCTTGTTTGTGGGGGAGTTATGAGGTTTTAGATGTACAATCCAAGGAGATTTCTGTGGTGACTGCACCTACTGGAGGACTTTCAACTGAGCATAGCCAAATTAAATGAGGATCACAACTAAATTAGTTTTGGTTGCAAAATCAGAAGTTAGGTTGCACCCTGAATCTGCCAGTTCTTTTCTTAGGTATCTCAGAAGATGAACCAAAACCATGCGAGTGCCTGTGGCAAGCTCTGCTAATCAGAGTCTCAGCAGGTGTTGGTACTATGAACTCCAGGAACTCCAGCATTTCTTTCACAACATAATGAACTTTGCAGTGGCCTGTCTTCCATCAGCACCCTCACTCTCCAACCCAGTGCCTCACAATCTTTACTGCAATTATCTTCATAGCATACCTTAGGTGGGCTAAACCTTGTTTTCACAGGCTTCTTCCTATCCACAGGTTGTAGAGAGCGCATACAGCAATTAGGCTCCTTAGATACCCTAGTTAAACATTTAAAGGTTTCTGGGACAGGAGCCAGGTCTGAATGACCTAACAGAGCATACCTGAGCTTCTGGGATACAGGAGCTTTAATTGAATTTCCCAAAGCTCTAGAAGATTGCTATCATCTCTGTCCTGGAGGTTTACATAGAGATCTGGTACTGTCCAAAAATACATGGATAAGGTATGCATTTCCCTTTAAAATCCACACTAAACTTTGGAATGAGGCAATCAACAAAGTAAAGAATATTTATCTGAGATACCAGTCCCAGCTCTTTCTGCTGATGGAGACTCATGTCCTGCAATATTGTACATGTTGGCAGGAATTCCTCATCGCTCTTCCCTTGAGGGGGAAGCTGATAAACAGCAAGGCCAAAAGCTGCCTTCAGCTAGAACACAAGCATGTGGTTTGAGGCCACCACGGATGCCTGCCAGGCATATAGCCAATGGCACTGAAATTCATCGTGGCTGGTTCTCAGCTTGTAAGAATTCTGGGTTGCCAGAAGGGTAAAAATACCCCAGTGCTTTTCAGTTTGTACTGGGACTTCTCCAAATTTAGACTATTTGGCAATATCTAATAAGGCTCAGGAAAACAAATTATTCCAAAAGCAGGTTAGGGGTTCTAGTCTTTGGCCACCTCAACAGCCAGGCTTTGCACCCAGTAGCTGGCTTCATGTGCAAACCCTTTCCTTGTAATACAGCCTCTGAAAAACTGAGCTCTGCCCTCTATCAGTTGACATTTTTTGTACAGCATCTCCTGTATTAGAGGCAAAGAACAGAGGTTATGTGCTGTAACATAGCAAAACAGGACTGAATGTTGCTCTCGAAGGCAAAAAGAGTCAGTAACGTTTGCCATCATCCAGATTGAAGTCAAATAGTTATCCCCAAAGGAATCCTATAAAGCTTTTGTAAACAGCATGAAGAGGCAGATATTGATTGTATTCTTCTTTGACCAGCTAGAGAATCAGATAGGTGCTACAGAAAACTGGGGATACATATCCAGATAAGAGGACACTAGAGCTGTCAGTCAATCAGACCATAGGGCAATTTGCCCTAGCAAAGTTTCTGGGCAGTCAGAGAGGACGCAGCTAGATCCCAGTCCTTCCTAGTGCTCTCCACTGTGTGACACACTGCTTCCAGGTCTGTCTTGCAGGATGCAAAACCTCTGGGACCAGTGAGTGTCCACATTTGGTAGCAGCTAGGCAATTACCAATGAATATTGCCATGGGGACCCAAGATGTAGGAAATTCAACACCACAAACTACCTCATCCCATTTCTCTTCTTGTGCCAACTGCTTGCTCCAAGGGTAAGAAAAAGGGCAGCCTCCGTGGAGGTGCTCCATTGTTAAAGCAGGTACAAGGGAGTACTGATTGCTGCCCAGGAGGTTATGGCACTCAGTTCACCTGCAGTATCTTGTTCAGTGGATGTAACTCAACAATATTAGCTGGGTGTCCATATTCAGGAAGAAGGCAATACTGACTTCTGCTACTCTTTTCCCCCTTCTGGTCCACACAATATAGAATGCATTCTTTATTTTCTCCACGTACATCTCACGCACCATGTGGTACCTGATTATCTCATACTCTGCAAAGTGGGTGATTCTTGCTGCAAGTTGTGATTACTGAGATTGCCGGCTTCGCAAAGATGACAAAAAAATTAGATTAAATTAAAAATTAGATTAAAAATTAGATTAAATTAGAAAAATCTAAATCATGCTGCCAATTTGATCTAACCCTTAGGCAAAACCTAGTAGCTAAAAGGAGCAAGCAGAGATAACAAACATTGTTTCCACTTAAATATAAGAGTTCACCCAATCAATTACTCCTTGGTACATCATTGCTTAAGAGTGAATATCACTTAATTAATATAGTAAGTGCAGTTACAAGGATATTTATATATTCATAGAAAAATGACATTTTTTCTGAAAGTAGCGATGTAAAATGCATTAATGTATTTATGCACGCCTCACTTACATAAAAAGGGCTTAGTGTACTAGTTGATGTTAATAGCAAGCTTCCAGTGACTACAGTGATGCATAAATTTTTGACACATATGCACAAGTCAGGTAATGTATTTGCATATTAAGCAGGGAGTTTGAGTTCTAGCTTTCTAGGGCAGAAACTGCTTTTAATTGTGTGTGATGCATAGCACAGGGAGGCTGACAGTGCTAATCAAAAGTTAACAAGCAGGAAGGATTTGTTCTTTGAAAGCTGAAATTTCCAAGTAATCCTTTACATCTAATCCAGCTTGAGCTAAGGAGTGAAAGAAGAATTGCAACTGGACTTTTGTGACCTCTTCAAAAGATTGTCGGTCGAGTTTCTGCTCTTCCAGAGAGATGGATGTAGTTCTGGCCTGGTCAGAAGAATAAACAAGGGAAAAAGTATTGCACAAAAGCAAACCGAGAAAAAAGTTTCATGGCATTTTTCTAAGTTGACATTTTTTGTTGGGTGACTGCCAGAGCCATGCCAATGCTTCTCTGCATATTGTTTGGGATTTGCTGGTTTCAGCACTAAAATGAAGAGCAATGGAAGCTTTCAGTGTGTTTGAAGATTAATTTCACATAATCGCAACAAAGCTGAAGTCAACAAGCTGAATTTAATTACTACCCTGACAGCTGGGAGGCAATTAATGCCCTTAAACTTTCAAGCACTCTCTTGCTTGTATTTTTCCCCTTGCCTTATTCCTCCTAATTAGAAACATGCTTCAGGGTAAAGCTGACCATGGCGTTAAATTACCACCTTGTCATCAGAACCATAGAAACTTCCCAATTAGACATCAACTCTTTCACCAGAACAAGAATCAAGGCCATCTCTGAATGGTATGAGCTGCAGACTACTGCTAACATGTCTCTCTCTTATGGTATCAAGTCCCACTATATTCATCCTCTGGGGTGTATAACTAAAGGAATATTCCCATGTTGAATTTTTTATCACCTTATAACCTCCCAGACTTCTGTATTGGGTAATAAAGTGTAAGACAAGCCTTGCAAAAGGACATTAGTATGCCAGCAATTGAGTTAGGAATTTAAAGAATCATCTCCTATGAGGCTTAATATACCCCATCTTACATCTGAAAGGAGTGGGGTTGTATCTTGAGGGGAAGTAAGCATTAAAAAATTCCTTGTTGTAATGGCATCATTAAGAGAAAGATCTACACCACATGCAGCATCAGGACCATTACACTTCACTCCAAAACTGGAACAAATCTGCAGATTCAGCAGAGTACAATTTGGAATTTTGTTCCTAGGTAAAATTCCAGTGTTTAGGTTCATTGTGAATCAGACAAAAGATGAACTTCTCACAGGATCAGATTTTTTTGTGTGTGAGTGCATTTTCACTCTTCCAAAACCTAAATGTTCTATTTCGCTTTGCTGGACTGATGTAAACATCTTTTATTTCTCTCAACATTGAACTGCATTTTCCTATTCCAGCAGCTTCCCCAATGCGCTTAAACTTGTCTATCTGCTGATGAGCAAGGCATTGTGTTGCCAGCCACAGCGTTCATAACATACAGCTACATGTATATGTGGCACCATCCAGTAGAGAGCCCAAAGAGGACTCAGAAACAACTCTACGTACAAAATGACACCATATGGCAATGCAGTTTATCACTTTATTGAAGAGGTTACTTCAGCCAAATGAAGTATTTTGATTTAATTTTCCTCTATGGAAAAATGATACTTCCCAAAACAGTTACATTTGTAAAATCCTTGGATAGTGCAAAACATGCATTTTTAAGGGTTCAGATCAGAATACATTTGGCTTTTTTTTGGGAAACTACCTTCATTGTACAAAGAGGTCAGTGGAGTACTGCTGGGAGTGGAAACCTCTGTGGTTTCCTTCTCCGTTGGGTTCAGAGGAGAGCTAAGCCTTTCTACTGGCAAATCACAGCTATTTCTCTGCGTGCTCAGTCTTACTGCCGTCAGCAGAACAGAATCTGGAAAAGAAACTCTGCCCAATAGTTTTGCTTTATGTCTACATTTCAGCGAGTACCGGCAATTAATGATCTGTTGGCAAATTAACATTGCACATGGCAATTGACTGTGGTAATGAAGTTATAGAGTCTTCTTTATGGTTTATTAGTACAATAATAAACCACACTCAGCATGTAATAATGGCACACAGTTAAATTAAAGACTTGCTGATGCCTTATAAACCATTTTGAGAAACATTCTTGTAGCAATTGGTAATAGTTTTCCCCGTGAGCACAGGCAGGCTTTGCTCTGTATTCTGCAGATACAGTTCTGTCAATATAGTTTTTCTATTACTCTTGCATTACTAACAAAGCAGGTTGGATACTGGAAAAACAAATTGACTGGAACATTTACTTCAAGTTGAACTAATTTTTAAGCACTTTGGGTGAGAAATAAGTCTTGGTTTCTTCAGACTGCATCTGTTTCTTCTGTTATTAGGAAATATAACATTAGAGTTGTTCATCACTTTCCTCTCAGACAGAGCCACCAGCTGAATTTTACAGTGTTTCTCAACGCCTGGCAACTTGAATTGACTACACAGCTTTTTAAAAATGAACAGAGGCTAAATCTATCCTCCCAAGTCAGCCAGGTTGAAATGTACTGTGGTGACCCAAGTTTTACAACACACTTCCCTCAAACTTTCTACTTCATGTAGATCCTCCCTGTTTAGAGAGAAGCCTTATTTCAGACTCCCTGCCCGTTCCCTATTTGATCCAAAAAGTGGAGAGGCGTTCACACACTGCGCCAGAGCTCTCTGCCTGTGCACCTACTAAGCTCAAACCATCCGGAGAAGCCTGGCACCAAAGTAATTTCAGATCTGCTTTACAGCCCCTACTGTAATGTAGGAGCATTATTTCTCTCCTTCTTCTTGCAGGAATGGCAAGTACTTTGCTTTATTCAGTGTTGCAATATAGGATTCACGCTGTGAATGATCAGACTCTTAGTGGGGCCCGTAATGGCAACTGTATGCTGAATTTAACAACAGACAAAAATATCTGGAACTCTCCAGACTTCTCTCTGTAGGAAGCCAAAGCAATGCTTAGGGAAACTATTATCTGCCTCTTTCCAGAAAAGCTGCATTTTTTCTTTCCTCCAGCTCCCACTGGCCACTAGAGGCCATCCCAGACCTCGCCAACTGCTGGCCCCATTCACGAAAGCCACGCTGACACCAACGTCCTCGTCTCCCTCAGTCCGCTATTAGAGTTGATGGGTTTTTAGGTCAGTCGAGGTTTTCCTTTTTCTGTCTGACAGAATGAATATAGGAATATAGGAGGAAATGCAGTCTTTTTCCTACCCTTTATCTGTCTTTTCTGGTTAAACTGAAAACTCATTAGGCAATGGCTAACTCTGGTGTGAGGTTTGACTGTAGGCCTAGGTATTACCCATGTGTCTAACTCAAGATCTTCTCTTAGGGAAAATACTGAGATGACACTGTTGTCAGTGTATGTAATGCACTGCTCCAGCCGGAACAAAGAGTCTGTAACAGATGAGAACTCTTAAGTCAGCATTTGAGGTGTTTGCTCGCAGTTCAAGAAGATACCAGGTCATGCTCCTGAGCTGAACAAGAATATTCTTTGTGGTGCTGATACAGGCATGCTCACAGGGGCCCCACAGGGAAATCTGCATCTTCTACCTATGTTCATGAAAGCTGTAATTCCAAGATGTAATTCCAAGACCCAAAGGGAATGAGTTCCTCAGAACCCCCTGAAAATTTTAAATTTTCCTTTTACAAAAGCTTGAGTACAGACAAGAACAAGGTAACCACTGCGTTCTCCTAGCGGTCATCTGAGGAGGTGGTCAACCCATAAGAATATGAGGTGACTTCGGGGTATGTGCGCAAAACTTTAGCCAGTGCAAGGAGGCTCAATAGTGACCCTGAAGAGCTCTCAGAACTTCTCTCCATTGACTGCAGTGGGACTCTCATCTTCCCAAACCGAGGCTGAGGATACGTCACTCCATTCCCAGCCCAGAACAGTGTTTAGTGCATCTTTTTGTGCCTACATGGAACTGCCAGGATCTAAAACTTCCTTTGTGATAGGCAGCTATAAATCCTACATCACCTCCTGCTCATCAGCATTTGCAGATTGTCCACCAGGGTGTAGTGGTTTGTAGTAGGTCTGTTTTGATACCAACTTTCCCTTTGTTTTACCCCTCAGAAAAGCTTACTCGGCATTATATAAGTTCCATGCAACAAAAGGCTTTTCTTCTTGTGAACACTGTTATAATATCACCCTCTTTAAGACTGCTGCCATTAAGGAGCTTAAAATCTTCTTGAGGTCTCCAGGCTAACACAGTCTTAAGACTGACAGTGTTTTCTAGCCACCTCTGACACTGTCATTTCCTTGAATTGCCAAATTCCCCTCTCTCCCCTGTTCTTACAGGCACTACAAGGAGTTTCTGAAGCAATTTAAAGAATACCTGACAGATTCTGCTGAGGCTGAATATCCTCACAGGGGAGTGGAGAAGTCAGCAGGGGAATGGAGAGCGTGCATCTGTGTCCTGCTGTCATGAGGCAGTCTGGTTTAATTTTCATTCAGATGCTCCTAGCTGGTCACTTCCATGCCCAGCTTCAAATTCTAATCCAGAGCTTCTCATTAATTAATGAGCTTTGCCCAGTGGGAATCTGCTTACTGACGGATATTTGTGCCTGAGATGAGCAGCTTCTCTAGAAGCCTAATATCCTCAGCAGGAGATGCTCAGTAAACTCAAATGCATGCATATGCACTAATTAATACGTAATAAATACACCTAGTACTGCCAGTGTTTAAAGACTGGCTCATAAATGATGACTGGACTCAAGGAGCTGTAACAATTCTTAATGAGCAATTATGAGTGATGACTTTCTTCTTCTTTAGTGCTTTGGAAAATGTCTATCCAGTGACAGTGTGAAATAAAGACTTGTAGGAACAAATGGAGCAGCTCAAACTATGGCTCTTCTCCATCAGTTATCCTATAAAGGGAATGGTTTCTGTTGTAGCCAGTTTCACTAGTGGTTTTTTGTGGCTGGTCCTTGCCCTGGTCCTGCTGACACTAATGAGACAATATTTCATTGGCCAGTTAGTCACCACTAGGTAGCAACATCCTTCCTTCTTTTGCAGTACGGGAAGAATTTCAGCTGCTTTATGTTATGGTTCAAATTATACTCTCACTGCCCTAAGAGGCAGTCCACACTTTCTCACTCTATTGCTGTAGAAACCACTGCCATACTCCCTCTGACCTTTGCGAGGACAAGAGGCTACTGATAAAACTCTCTGTTCATTTCAGAAGAACCCAAACACTAAAATAACGTGGAAAGCATCTGTACCCCCTTATTCTTAGAGTGGAGCCCTTGTGGTGTTCAGTGACATGAAACTGGTGAGCTTTGCAACATCTGCTCAGAAGAGGGACATGCAGTTTGTGTCCCAGGGCAGGTGGATGGATTAGAGGATCTCTTGAGATCATTTTAAATATGAATCTATGGGGCAGAGGCAGAGCAGATCTGAGTGTTTGGAGGGTGTGAAGTTAGAAGGTGTATGGGGTCAGGAACACAGATTGCATATATTTGTAACATGCTGCTCTGGGGATTAACTGCAAGGATTAAGTCTGGCACATACAGATTTCAAGGCACATCTCTTTTGTTGTAGAAAACAGACACTTGTGACTTCCATTCCTGTTTGAAGGCAGAAGGCAACCAGCCTCGCTTTCTTAACACAAGTTGTACAGTGGACAGGAGACAGCTCAAATCTGACTTCAGAACAACCCTTATGTTTTAGATCAAGTTATCTGAGAAGCCACAAAGATTTTCTGATTATTGGTTGCCATTCTTATAATACAGTGACAGATGCTCAGTGCTGAGACCTATCCCTACTAATGAGATGGAATGAAAAAAAAAATTTTGATATTAGAAGGATAACATCAGCATCAGACCCTTTGAGAAATTTCAAATCTCAGACTGCAACTGCCTATCACTTTGCAAAACTTTGATCTGAAGCACCTTGGATAATAAATTAAAACATTTGCTTATTTTCACTGATCACACGCCAATAAATACCCTCTCTGTTATCTCTGGACAATTGCATCTCCATTGTTCTCTTCTCTTTCAAACTGCTCAGACATCTTCATTGCAGAAAAAGACAGAATGCATGACATGGTGTGTTTGTGGGTTACCTTTGAGTTCAGACTAATTTGTAGTCTGGTCACGTGATTTCTGAAAGACTAACACATGACTGTGCTTTGCTAGTGTTTTCACAGACTGTAATAATTTTTCTGAAAAGATAATTTAACTCATCAGGAGTCTTCCTGAAACTTTAGTATAGTTGGTTGTGGACTTACAACTCCCTTTACTAATCAAAATGTTTGAATGACCTGGCTGCCAAATGAAACTTCATCAGCACTTAATGTATTATATTATATTATATTATATTATATTATATTATATTATATTATATTATATTATATTATATTATATTATATTATATTATATTACATTACATTACATTACATTACATTACATTACATTACATTACATTACATTACATTAATTTTTTAGCTCCATTGTAATGTGTTTTTCCACTCCTCTTGTAGCAGCATGATAAAATGACATTAAATAATAGATCCTGAATGGTGTTGGGTTTTGGTGCTCTGCCTAACTAAGAATAGTTATCCACTGACTCACCCCAGAAGCCAGACTATATAACGGTTGTTAGCTCTAGTGCACAGCAGACCCAGACAGAAGTACCACAGAGATCTTTCTGGGAGCAGTGAAGAAATCAGCTACATTCAGGAGAAAGGTGCATGAAGAACTTTAATCTTGGATTCTGGTCCACTTGCATTAGAAACAAGGGTCAAACCCCAACTTCAGGAAGGATTCTGTTATGCCTTGTCTCTCCTTGCCAAGAGAACTGCTCCATTCTGTTGCTGGTCAGGGGCTATGGTGTAGACAAGAAGTGACTGAGATGACAGCCACATGGATGAATTTGCTGTTCCCTAATATTGCTAACACCAGCTGTCCAGGAAAGCTTTTCTGTTAGAGGAAGAGCAGCTGTAGGCATTATGCTTAGCGAGATCCAGAAAGTAGAACTACCTCCCATGGTCCCTTATGTTTTCTTTACAATCAAACTCTTCTGAGTCCTTTTGCAGAAGGGAATGAAACCACATGTTTTCTTCCGTCCAGCCTAGTAAACTATAGCAACTCATGTTTAATTGGATACAAATGAATGAAATGCATCCTGTGTTCAAGAGACCAAATATCCATTTCTGCTGGCTACAAAGGAAGTATTTGGAAGGACACTTTCAGTTGATCTAACACTGCCTTTCTTATTTCCCTGAAGTCCACTTCCCTTGTCTGACCATAACAGAAACAAATACACAGTGTGAAAGGTTGGGCTCCAAACTTCAGCTGCATCATCATCAAGAAGGCATGGCCAAGTACCCTGAGCTCTCTGAGGGGCGCGGCGTTCAGTCCAGCCATACAGATATTTAGACTTTGGGTAATAGTGTAAAGAGATTTTTTTTCTTCCAGTAAGATGTTTTCTCAGCTCTTGATACCAGTCAGAAGTCACTGACTGGGTCAGCTACTTGCAATCTGACAGCAAATCCTCATAGACTGGGAGTTTCATGAAGTTTCATCATTACATAGCCTTATTTTGCAGTAAGACAGATTAAGGTATGTACTAGTGAGGTGGTGCTGGTCTGTTCCTGCCAACTTTTAAAGGAGAAAGAACAAATGAACAGCTTGGAAGTCACTTCTCATCTCCAACCAACTGAGACTCCAATAATGGCAGCTAGGCTTAGCTCAGACTGCAAATCGATTCTTGATTACCATATCCAGTGAGAGCATTACTATTTGGGTTACTGATGGTGATAAAGTAGGTCGTTAACAATGAGCCACGACAAACCAAGTGATTTTAATGGTTGAAATGTTATCCTCTCTAAAGAAGTCATAATAATAATGCAATATTATTGAGCCTTTCTAGTCTGAGGGCATCTTTCATCTGTCTGCCTAAAACTGATAGGGTAGAGTGCATTTGAATTTCTTCTGCAGGAAAGAAATGATAAAGCTTTATCACTGCTCTCTTTTTTTCACCTTCTTTGCTGCCTGAACATGCCAAAAATGGCATTTTGTCCCTTTTTTTCTTTTGCTGCTATTTTTTAAATCTTGCTACACATGGGTACTCATTGCTACATAGGATAAGGCTGACCTGTTACTACGCATTTACTGACTAAGTTGACACAAATGAAGGTGATCATGATTACACACAGATATTCTCATGTTGGAAGTAATGAAAGAAGTAACCTTAGCAAAGGCAATCCTTTTTATTCCTGCTTTGTGCTTCCTATTCATTATTCTGTGAGAAATCCACACCAGAAAGTTCTATTCCCGTGTGTATGAAGGTGTTAAGTGTTCCTACTGACAACCACTCACAGATGAGTGGTCTGTGATGACAGTGCCAGAAGCACCTCCTTTCCTTTTCAAGGGTGCAGAAGACATGCAGCTTCCACAGATTTCAGTAGGATCCCTGAATGTTCAGCAAGTAAAAAACAGTACAGAAAACACTGGTGAATATTACTTATGCATATGGGTTACCTAATAGCACCTGAGTTGGCACAACAGGTTTTCATAACGCTGGGACCTGAAATGACACTGCAAGAGTTGATAACCCATGCTCCGAAGCACAGCAGCACTGGTATTAACACATTACTCAGATATACGCAGGGTTTGGATGACTCAGGAGACTGAACACGACTAATCTCTAGGTCATTTTATTTAGATCTCAATGACTACTGAACCTGGTAGCAACAAAAAATGTAGCTCTAACTGTCCCATGCATGTTGATTTAGAAGGGACAACCTGCCTATCAACCTTTATGCCTACCTAATGTATATTTATTCACGATTTTTTAATGTGGTGTCGTCTCTTACTTTGCAGCTACAGACCTGCAGTATTAGAAACATAAGTGAACAATTCGTGTGAGAACATGATCAAAATTGTGATTTGGGCTGCACCCAGAAAGATGTTGCCTGGATCTTTACAAAAGAAAGGGCTAGTTAATGTTAATGTATGCAAATACTTATCCAGCCATCTAATTTGATCTGCTTTGGAAGTTAACACAACCTCCATCATCAGACTCTCTCAGTGACTTTTGTTTAATCTGCTCCTACTGCTTAATGAGTGCAGTCATTAACATACAAGCAGAGGATTTGATGGGCAGTATGACTGGTGTTAGTGGAGAACAAGACCTAATAGGATTTATCCTCTCTTCTTCTCTCCCTTTCCCAAAACGTGAGATTTCTCATATGCTAAGCATAACCCCCAACCCATTATCAACTAACTTGCTATCAGTAAGTCATTACGGGATTGCTGTACTTATTAACCTACAGGAATAGACCAGTCCTCGAATATGATCACACGTGATTATAAAATATATGTATACTCCCCCCTGCATGGCAACAACTGAAGCACCCTCATAAGCTCTTCTTATTTACTTATATGTCTATCCCAGTCAGATGCCTCTGAGTAACAGGATCTGAACCAATTCACCTATCTGCAACTATCTATTTTTCTCTGAACAACTACAGCATAGGAAAGTGCTGGTTAGTAAAACATCAACATGTTTGCAGGAGTTACTGCACGTAACCCATGGCACACAATTGCTCAGTAATCACCTGCATAATTATGATTATGTGCAGTGGACAACACAGAGTGACTCTTCCAAGCCATCAGCATGTCCTCAGGATAGGGCTAGCTGGGTGGGTAGATGATCCTGAAGAAAAATGACCTGATGTGCCAGGTGTAGAAGACTGTAAGTCCAGTCTGCTACTCTTGTGGAGCCTAAGTATTATGGCTGAATCCCACAGACTACAGAGTGAGAACATAAGTAGTGTCTGGGCAAACAAGCTCCCAGCTCAGGAACCAATCATCAAATCGTGTTCTCTAAAGATGACTCACACTTAATGCAACCTTCTGAAACAGTCTTGGTTTTGGAAGATCAAATCCAGAGAGGTGTGAAATCCTACAAACTGCCCCTCATGTCACTGAAGTTGCAAGTGATCAGCAGGTGTTCAGCACATCTCAGCCTTACATCTAATCTTACTATAAATTCAACTATTAATAAAACTGTTTGCCAAAGAAATGCCCCTACCACCTCCTACTCATGTCCTCTAAATGTAAAGTGGAGTTGGTCTTGTGTCAGCTAACAACTGAGGTGCTTCTTGCAAGAACTCACACTCTCTGAGACAAACCACACCTTTCAAAACCTTCTGTGGCTTCTAATTTGAGAAAAAAATATTTCCCAGTGATCTTATAAGAATTTAGTCTTATTGTTGAGTTCCTCACATGTCCTGCTCTCTCACTTATGCTGCATAATGCCATGACTTCAATGCCCGCCTAAAGCAGGTACCTGGTAGAAGTAAGATCTAGTGACATGAAGAACTGAGACTTGCTCTCTATCAAAGGGGAAGCATGAAAATTAGAGTTGCTGTTTCTCCTCTGCTCATGCGGATTCAAGACCTTTCGCATCCCCTAATGGTGATTCTGAAACTCTAACCCAGAATCTCTGGCACCTATCTTGAATTGAACATTTCTGTCAGGGGTATCCTTGATTATCGTTTGGTTTTGTTTGTACCAGTAGTGCCACATCCTTCATTGCTGTTTTTAAGCCAAGCAGGGTTCTTGTGATGTTTGCATACCTCCTGTGATCCTAGGGTGTGCTAGGACAGCTTTGACTGTAATTGCTTCGCTTGGTTAAAACAAATAATTTTAAACAAAGGCTCTTTAAAACCCCTTTTTCCATCAGGTAATATCTAAATATCATGCTGTTTCCAAAGCCTGGAAGCAGCTGTTTGCATCTGAAGAAATGCTCTCAAAATGAGTTTGACAGCTGCAATTCTTCTGGAAGAAATCACTCATGCAAAGTTATTCCTGCTCATGGACACTTATCTTCTAAGACCTGGGCAGAATTGACTTCGGACTGAGATCACCTTTCCTGCCAGGCTTGTGTCAATCCCTCTCCCACATGCCAGCCTTTTTGGAACTGCTCTTAGACTCCTTTAACTGAAGAGCATATTTTAAAGATGTGTTATTGTTACTCCTCATTTCCCCCTCCTACACAGCATGAAATCCTAACACGAAATCAAGCAGCTAACCCCAGGACCACTATGTTTAATGTTCTCCTAATGCCTATCATTAGGAAGCATGAGAGAAGAGAGTTGTCTGGGTGCCTTATAAAATAAGTACATCCATCTTTGGGGACAAATCATACCAGCTCTCCAAAAGCAGAAGAGGCTGCACAGCAGGGACACGAAAAGGGAAACTTTGGCCAAAACCAGCACAATGTTTTGCGCTACCTGAAATGCTCATGCAGAACAGTGCTTTTATTCTACAGCAGTATTGAAAAACCTCCCATGCAGTGACCAGCTCAATACTTCATTTATCTGTTGCGTCTTGCAAGGGTACAGGACTGAGTTAACTCTGCCAAGATTTTCAATACAGGAGGTTAATATAAACCCAACACATTTCTTCCAAGCCCTATTGTACTCAACAACTAGAAATAACAGCTTGTCTGCTTCCTGTACAGTAGAAGCAAAGAATAGTAGGGCCTTTAGAAGGAGAACCTGAATGCAAGCCAATCATCTTCCTTCTGGCTCCTGCTGGCTCTCGTCTCCAATTACAAAGGAATAATTTGCTATCCAAGCTATTTCTACAGCATTTCAAACTGGGCACTGAAGTATCAAAAGTTATTGTTAGCCTGCCATGCTCCTGAGAAAGGAAATAAGGAGGAGATAATAGAAAGACAGAAATGACCCAGATCAGTGAGATATTCTTTATAGTTTATCACAAAGGAGTTTCCCAAGAGACCTTCATGTCATGCCCTGTGCACACATGCGTGCACACACACACACACACACAACCCAGAAAGATAATGAGGGAGGGGAAAGTGCAGTTCGCATCAGTACAGACACTGGTTTCATTCAGGACATTTATTTCCATAAAAATATATTCCCTCTATATCTCAATGTGCACGACCATACTTTCTCCTCTAGATGACACTGTGTCTGCTTGGAATCTGGAGCTGGAATACTAGGAGCCCTTCAGCACTTGGCAAAGTCATGTGGAAGAAAATTGCACCAGCACCTGCACACACTATTCTTGTCTCCAGTGATTTCTGTACAATTCAGAGTTGCTTGCTTAAGGACTCAAAGCCACTGAATCTCAATATCTCAGCAGCCGCTAATATAAAGTTGCAGAAATGGTTTGCGTATGTATATGTCTATATATATAAGGTTACCTCTTGGTTTGTCTGTTTCTGTTTACAAATATCATGAGGACAAATGCTGCAAAGCAATCTGCAGCCCTGGGCAAATCTATTTACTATCAGGTGAAATTCCGTGCAGGAGTGGACTAATAGCACTGACAATATAGAAGAGTAAAATAGACTAGATCTAGGCTCTGCAAAGAGTTTGATAGCTAGATTTTAAGCAGACTGCATGCACTCACTGGGTCCCTCTGGGGCAGAGAAATGTAACCAGGGAGAAAGGTTTTGGAACTTGCATCTGAACTCCCCTGGAATGCCTCTGATTTCCCCAAGGTTACTCCCAATTTATTGGGAAGGAATTGGGATCAGATTCAGACTCATGACAGTTCAAATGTATAAATAGTACAAACTGACCAATTAGCAACAAAGCAGGAAATAAATGCAGATGGCTCCAAGGGAATGAACAGAAATGCCACTCCTTTTAGTTTGTGCCTCAAAAGTTGACAGCAGGACTCAAAAGCTCATAACTCTTTCCTGACAAAATAAAGACTAAATTTCCTTCCCTAATAAAAAGACAGCAAGGTTTGGGGCTATCTTCCTGTTGGCATCAGTGCTGTAATCAGTCATCCCCTGATTAGGAATATCTTGTGGACAAGGTGGGGAAGAGCAGCTGGAAAGCTGCCCAGAGGAAAAGGAGCTGGGGGTGTTGGTGGACAGCCGGCTGAATGTGAGCCAGCAGCATGCCCAGGTGGCCAAGGTGGCCAACAGCATCCTGGCCCGGATCAGGAATAGTGTGGCCAGCAGGGCGAGGGAAGTGGTCGTCCCCCTGTACTCGGCACTGGTGAGACCTCACCTCGAAAACTCTTCAGTTTTGGGCCCCTCTCTACAGGAAAGACATGGAGATGCTGGAGTGTGTCCAGGGAAGGGCAACAAAGCTGGTGAGGGGTCTGGAGCACGTCTTCTGAGGAGCCACTGAGGGAACTGGGGGTGTTCAGCCTGGAGAAAAGGAGGCTGAGGGGAGACCTTATCGCTTCCTACAACTACCTGAAAGGAGGGTGTAGCGAGAGGGGTGTGAGTCAGTCTCTTCTCCCAAATAACAATCGATAGGACAAGAGGAAACGGCCTCAAGTTGTGCCAGAGGAGGTTTAGGATGGATCTTAGGAAAAATTTCTTCACAGAAAGGCTTGTCAAGCATTGGAACAGGCTGCCCAGGGAAGTGGTGGCATCACCATCGCTGGAGGTATTTAAAAGATGAGTAGACGTGGTGCTGAGGGACATGGTTTAGTGGTAACTTGTCAGTGCTAGGTTAACGGTAGGACTTGATGATCTTAGAGGTCTCTTGCAACCAAAACGATTCTGTGATTCTATTGTTCTAAGACAGACCACAGGGCTAGCACAGATGGGGAGGAGAGGGTTGACACACAAGTTTGAGCTTCAAGTGCAGGAAGAGTTACCTGTCTTCAGAAATCTGGAAAGAGACTGCACCAGAAGTGGGATGGAAAAGGTAAATTCTGAAGAAGGTTCCTTGATGACTCATCAACCCCTGAAAAAAGAAAGAGACACCTTAAAATTGATTCCCCCCTTCTTCTTTGTTTGTCTGGAAGATGGAAGAGTGAGATTTCTTAGCTTGCTCTGAACGTAGGCTGCCAGTTTCACATTGCAGTGTCAGAAGGCCGATACCAGCCCAGGTGTCTACAAATTGACTCACAATTTTGCTCTGTGTAATGAATAAACAAACCTTCCTCTGTAAGATTGAATTAATTTGGATTTATTTGCCTAGGTATAGACATTGCAGATATTTTAATTTAGGCAGTTTGCACTGTCAAAGTGGCTGGGCTGGCTTAGCCTTCAATTTCTGTCCATGCAGGCAGAATTCAGAGTGGCTATTGCAGGCTTTTTGACCATGGGAAGGACAAATCCAGCTGAATATCATCAGATGAAAAGAAGTTAAGTGAAGTTTAACGAAAACGCATGGAGTGGTTGCCATAGCAAAAGTGATGGAAGCTTCTTCCCTTTAGCTGTTGAGAGCAGGGCTGACAAATGCATGTGATACTATACTCCCAGGAACATTTCCGCAGCTGAGATGAACGTTTCCTCTAATTTCTACTTTGCTGATGAAGAAATGAATTCAGAGAGAAAGGGAGGACTGAGGAAGAATTCCCCTTCTGAAAAGGGACACCAACTCTGCAGAGCTCAGTGGAAAGGGAAGAGGCTGTGGATTCAAGGGGGAGAAGTTACAAGATGTCTCCCTCCAACTGAGACATGAGTGAAATGATCCAGTGAAATTCTCTTCATTTTGGCCTCAGGGTCCCATTGCTTGCCAATGGATGTGTTGACCCAGCCTCCCTGTGGATCTGTCTTTAGTTTCTTGCCTCAGTGAGAACTCAGATCCCAAGACCAAACATTGTTGATCGTTTACAATTCTCAGTTGAATGCCAAGTTTGGCCCCTAAGGTCTACTTCCATTCTAATGTGTTTATTCTGGCTTTAACTGATAACTATGGGGGGGACTTTGGCCCCTCATTTGTTTCTGTCCCATAGGGGAAAAAAGATGGCAAAGAAAAAAATTTTAACTTCCTTTCTTTTCAATGTTCAACTTTTATATTCCTTCGCTTCCTCAAGGATTTTGGTTTTGCAGATCACACCCATCAAAGGCCCTAATTTGTGAGTGACTAATAGGTTGTTCTCTGTCCTCTCAACATCCGCCCCCACAAATACTCCTGCCTGGATCCCAGTGCCATACCATCCTCATGACCATGAGTGGGTGTGCTAGAGCTTCTACAGATCAGTAATAACTGGAAAAAAAACAAAGTTGTGGTCTTGCCTGGGTTAGTCCCTGCTAGTGGAGTGCTAGAAGGTTGGGTAGAGCATGCTGCAGATGACACAGAGGGACAAAGAAGGGATTCCTAACTCACAGAGTACCAGCTACAGGTAACTGTGTCACACAATATTTTTGCAAATCATTTAAGCTTCATCTTACAAATTAATACTCATTTTATGTGTTGCCTCTATTTCTAATAAATACTGCAGCGTGTTGCCACCCTGGGAGAGGTTTCCAGTAAACAAACAGACTATTTTCCCCCTTCCCTTGCTAAAGTTGGTTTTCAAGGCTAGCACATCCTGGGCTCCCAGTAATGTTCCCAATATGGCAACTCCACTAAATAATACATTTTTTGGGGAGAAAATAAGTTACCAGGTAGTCTGGAGACAAGTCTCTTGCAAACTCCTCTCCCTTATAGGTCACACATCTAGCCTCCATCAGCCCTTGCCTCTTAGCAACCTATCATTTGCTGTATAATCCATTTTAGCCTCTTAAATCTGCATCTGAGCTCCCATTCTGTTTCAGTCCATCTCAACTGAAAACTAGAAACCAAGAGATGGGCTTGAGTTTTCTTCTTTCAAAGTCTTTCCTTACCCTCCACTGATTTCTCTCTTGCCATTTTAATTCTGTTACTACAGCAACCTTGTATTTCTTGCTTTGGCAAAGTTGACATGTTAGCATGGGGACACACACAAGGCCTCTCTAATCAGCACTTATGTGGTCTAAAACATTTAGCTCATCTGCTCAGAAGACTTATTAAAATGTTCGACCCATCTGCTGTGGGAGGCTCAAGTGAAACTGGAGCCAACATTTTCCCACTCGGTTTCCTGTCATGCAGCCTGACCAAAGCCTCTCATTTCAGCAACGCACAGCAATGGTGTGTCTCTACCATAAGGCACAACGCTTGCTTGTACGTGGTCTTTGGACACACTTAAAAGGATGTCAGCTCAGTCTTCTGCAGCAACTGTTGGATAAAACACTGTGCTGACATTTGCCTTTCAGAGTGCTAAATGCTAGAAAAATCATTTGACTGCAGCACAAGAAATTCAGAGCGACATCTTTCAGAATGCTTCCTTCGCCCTCAGATGCTCGGAGGCAGACATTTATGGCAGCAGGTTTCCAGGGAGCTGGCACAATGGATGGGACCATGTAACCTGGCTGGCAAGCTGGCATCCCCTTTTCCTACTTTTTAGCATTGAATTGTCTGGAGAGCTGTACAACTTGCTCTGTTCAGTTTTGATCTACTCTGTTGCTCGTCGCTCCAAGAGGAAACATCACAATTTCCTTTAATTCCCTCTCCATCATCTGATATCATTCAGTCTGCCTATAGGTGATCTGTGTTATGTTGCCTAAGTCTACATCTTTCCTGAGGGAGTTGGAAACAGTGGTGATTTTGTAAGATGTACCATCATCTGGCTAGTTACAGCCATACCTGTATGTGGGAGAAGCCATATCTGTATCTATAATCACTCATTGAGAAAAGTATTCCTCTCCAGCTTGCTACGAGTGTTGGACGAATAGCAAAATGTGAAGTTTTCCATTATCTTCACTCAGCAGTTCTGCAATCCCTCCTGGTCATGGCCGTGGACTATGTTAGGAAGCAGAAGGTAGTTTGATGCTTTTTTGCCCTAAGGCTTGTCTGCAACACAGATGCCCTTGAAGGGAATGGCAGGAAGTCGGAAACAGGATACAGGCTGTGGAGAGAAGCTACGGGGTGAAAATTTGGCCAGTGGAAGACGGATGAGTACAGGCGACAAAGGTAACTGCAGTGGGAAGACGAACAAAAATACCTTCAGCCAACTGTCTGGGCAATCACCGTAAATTGACTAAGGCATCTCTGAGAGAAGGTTTAATCACACGGAGCTCTGCTTGCTCATCTCAGCTAATGTAGCTGATGGGTGTTTGTAGTCAAATCCCCTTCACAACGATCCTGTTTAGAAACCAAGTTGCATGGAGGGAAACCTGCTAAACAGTCAGTTCATCTCCCCATTACTGGTGGAATTTACTTCTTTAAGTAGCTCTAGGGATTACTGAGGTATTAAGGAAAGTGCTGTGACATTGAACTGTATTTCCTCTGCAAGAGGATATCAGCGTGTAGTTGTCCTCTGTGGAGATCATGACAAGGAGTCTGTGATTTTTGTGAAGGGCTTTTTTTGTGTGTGTGTGTGATGCTGTTTTGCTGTAGTTTTTTAATGAGGAAAGAAGAAAATCCACTGTCTATATTAGGGACTTTAAAAGTGCTTAAAAGCACTAAGAACGCCTTTAAAATGCAGACCTCATACTAGAGATAAAGCATCTATCTAGAGAAGGGATGCTTTGATGCCTTAGATGTATTTGTTTGTTTGTTTTAGGGGGGAGAAAAGAATGGTATGTTTTACTGATACAGCTATTAACCATCAAGATTGCCCAAAGGCATCAGCAGGTTCATTTAAAATGTAAATGAGCTTTTCCAGCATTCAGTTGTTCAGATTCTACAGGCTGCTATTATGTGAAATTGGATGGGGCCTTCACATGGCACAGCTGAACAGTTAGGCTGGCCTCCCTCTTCCACCCAATTATGGCCAACGTGAACGGCCACTCCTGTGGGCCCAAGAGCTTCTCTCCAGATTAGGAGAGTTGCTTTATTATAGAAGACAGGGGCAATTAGCTGAGTCCCTGTGCTGCTACCCAATGGCCTCCTTGGGAAATACCACTTAGCATTGCAAACAGCAAGTGGGCGTTTATTCATGGCTTTCCTACACCCTTTTGGGAAGGACCATTCTCTTGAATTAATGTTTGGAGGCTACCAGCTAAAAATGAGCATAAACCACAAAATGCAATTGGCCCGAGGAAGGCTTTCTCTTTTTAACACTTAAGCACTGCATGCCTTGAGCTTACATGGAGTTGCACTCACCAGTGAGATCCCTTCCCAAACAGCACCCTGGCGGATCGCTTGGAATAGCAGCTGAAGGAATACTTTTGCCTTGGAGTGATGCTGCATCAGGGACATGTTAAAGATTTGTCTTGCCACTTTTTAAAGTTCTGCAATGTTTTTGATCCATAAAAGAAGGCTTGGGAGGCACATTGCCCACTTAATGGGCAAGTCGTGCTGTAGTGGATCATCCTGATATCCCAGAGGAGGCTGGTTAAAAACCAAGAATTCAGTTGTGCAAAGGATGTCAGAGTTTTGCCATTCGAATTTGTTTTGATGTGGAACAAAACACAATGCCTTTACTGCTGATTTGGAGCTGGGTGATGGCAGAACTACTGACATGTGAGCAAGGGTTCAGCTGCAGCAGCAGAAGGCTCAGAGTGGCAAAGCTGGTTTGTGGCATGGAGACAAAAGCAACCAGAGAGATGGGTGTGGGAAGAATTATATGCTTATGTTAGAAACCTTTGCCATGGAATCCTGTCCATGATGAGGTTGGCCTTCAAAATCCTACTTGCTTACCAAAACAATGTGTAAGAACACATTTTTGTGAGTTAGCAACAATGATGTCCTTTTCATGATGATCATCAGCAAATGCAGTTTTGCAAACGTCCCTGGACTGGACAATGTTTGCCAGAGTTTTACTGAGCTTAACTGTACATGACTGTGCATGTACACGCACACCTGGGATCCACCATCTAAACTCACAGATGCGCTTAGCAGAGAAACCTTAACTGCCTATTGAATAACATTTTTAATAGTGTTAAGTAACCTTAAACTCTTCCATTTCCTGTTTTTGTGTGTTTGTGAAAATCATTGCATTTTTCAAAATGTATTGAAACTACTTAATATGAATTGTCCCGCTGAAGAGAAAAAGGGTGCCTTATCTAGAAACAAGTTTCCCAACTGTGCTGCATTTTGCATAAGTAGGGTTAAAAAAAAAAAATATCAAAGAAAGCAGGAACACTAGAGATGACCTTAATTTCTGCTTCTATATCAGTCCTTCCATTACTTCTGCGCATCATGGCTTGCATTCCAGCCTCCGGATGGGACTTGCATGCCCCTATTAAACATAATCAAGCAGTTGGAGAACTTATTTCCATGTATCTAAAATGGAACCATTGATTTGCATATAATTAAAAGAAAAGAGAACTAACACGAATCTTTTCTATTGGTTTTGAACATGCTGTATCCAATAGGAATTCACCATGCTCTTAAAAGTACTGCCAGTTATCCTAAATGATATGATTTTTTTCTCATTAAAAATTTCTAATTAAATTTTAAAAAAATCCTCTTGGGACACATTAAAAACTTGAAAAAGTAAGAAAGAAGCATGATGGGTAAGAAAAATTAATTTCTCTTACAGTGAAAGATTTTAAGAGAGAGAGAAGGGCATTTCTTTTTGTGATTTACAAGGATCTTGAGGTAAGCTAGGTGTATTGCCACTTGCAAATTCTGCTTCTTATAGTACAGAAAGCTGGCCAGGACGAAGTAATTTTGATGGTCAATAGGGTGCTGTAAAACGTTACTGGAGCTCCACCATCACCCATGCAATGATATAATGATTTACTGTTGTCAAAGCCTTCTACACAAGGGATAGAACAATCTAAGCTTCAACATTCAACGAAGACATATTATGTTCATTAAAAAAAATAAAATACTTGTGATGCTGGGACTGCCTGAAACAGCTGATCTTATCTTAGAACATTGGCCTTGGGATTGCAAAACCATCCCTGGCAATGCTTTATGTCTCTGCTTTGCTGAATAGTGGAATAAAAAAGAAGAAAATTTGTAGGAGTGAAGCTTATGGCAAAAGAACAGGGAGGATGCGAGTTACACACGAAAAAATGTGTCTGCCACAGCAGGGCAAAATGTGCTGAATTACACTTGAAATCCACACAGAACTTCTGCTACTCCACATTTCTATTATAAGCTGAGTTCTCCTTGAATTTCTTATCCTGAATTTTGTACCATTCCTAGGTAGGCGTCTAGACAGTACATCTCTTTATGCTGATGGGCTTGTTGAAAATTGCCTTCCTCTAACTTGCTTTGCTATGATTAAGTTAGAGAGGAAGATGGTATGGGGCATCCTGGAGCATGTGATGCGCACTAGAAATCCCAGCTCCTTGAATCCCACCGTAGGTAGTCTTTGTCCAGTGTGGAGATGCCACACAGCCTGTCTGACGGGGATTTCCTCCTAGCAGGGACCTGAAAGGAAAACATACATCAACGTGTCTACACCACCTTCCATCTCTTCCACTGTAGGATGTTATGTTGGTCCAAGCAAGGAAGATTATTTATTTCAAGAGGCAATGAAGTCACCATTGGTTGGGGTATCTTTGCCTGACTTTGTACAAATGCATCTTTTTCACTGATATTCATGGGAAAGGCCAAACTCTTCACATATAAGGCCCTGTTGGGACATAATGCCTAGTGGTGAGTTCCGATTTCTGTGAGCTTGCAGGGGATGTAAAGCAGCCTCTTCTATCCTGTCACTGCTGTTTCTGCCTCTCTCCCTTAACTGCACACCCAGAGGAGTTATAAATTTCTCTGTTTACTTCTCTGTAAACTTCTGTGGGAAGCGGGGGAACTACCTGCGCGGAGCAGAGTGGAGGGAGGCTGAGAGAGACGGCTGCCTGGTGCTCCTACAAAATAAAAGCCGCAACACGGCTGGCTGCTTTATAGCGGGATATCTTTCAATACATTCTCCTCACGGCAAGGCTGACATTTGATTTTATTAACAAAACAGAGAAACTAGTGCAGAATTAACAGTGGGAGAGATTAGATTACTAGAGCAAATAGGCTTCGGTGATAAGAGCACGGGTGTGGGAAACTAGGAGCTGGGCTCTGTTTTGCTGTATGGACTGGAATGGATTATTCCTCTTCACCTCTGTTTTCTAGCTTATATTGCCAAGAATGTTAACAGCCCTCAGAAAAGGATGTGCTGATACTTATATATGAGATTTAGGAAAAGGCACAGAGATCTTGAGATAAGTAAGGCAGAGAGAGCACTAATGACATACAGAACCCAATTCCGCTTGTATTTCTCCGCAGTAAGTGGATACTTACAAAGCTTAAATTATGACCCTGTGTTTTATACTTGCACAAACTTCTAGGGGAGCACGCAGAGGAACACGCTGCAGATGAACTGCTGGCTGCCTTTGTGGTTCGGCTGGGGAGCGTGAGCCCTGCTGGGAAATCACCAGATGGCGCTAGTAGAAATAATGTTCAAATGTTCCTAATTTTTTTTTTTTTTTTTTTAGGCAATTAAAGCTAGAAAAAGGTTTATTTGTGAAATTGTGACTCAGTTCCTTCAGTAAGAAGTATTTGCATCAGCCAGAATTTGTTCAGTGGCTGAACAGAATAATTCCTGCAATTCAGGGCTAGTATTCAGAGCTCACATGCACACCAGCCAAAGGAAAAACACAGCGTTGTGTAATAAATCACTTGCATTAGGCAGTCAGCTTGTACTGCTCCTGTTGGCTTCATTTCAGTTTTAATCAATATTTGCTAGGATTTGTTAGGCTATACGGACAAATCCTGAGGCCTGTACTCGATTCCTATCAAAGTACGATGGTTATTAAAGAGAATGAGAAGTTTGCCTGAGTGGGAACCATGTAATAAACTGAAGATTTTGAGATCTGAATTTATCACACTTCTTCACTGCTCTACAAACAGATTGACTTCCCCTTGCAACCCTTCTTGCAGAGAAGTTTGCTCATTTTGGAAGCTGGAGAAGTTCATTTTCAAGTAGGTTAAGCCAAAAGGTGCCAAAAATGCATTTTTCTCCTAGTCTATTATTGTATCTTACACTGTAAGTGAGAAGTAGCTTCACCAAGGAATTGATTTCTTGCAAAAGAAACTGAAGCCATGGCTGGAAGATGATTTTCATAACAGATGCAGCCCTTCAGCAGGGATTCTCAGCTTCTTTCACTGCTGGATAGAAGCAGGTCTTGAGTTCAATCCTTCTATTTAAATATTTCATTAAGGGCAGGCATGTTTCCTGCTCCCCTCTTAGGGCTCCAACTTTCAATTTCTAACCTATTCAAAATCCATCTTCTTTTATTTTTAATTGAGCTTTTCTATTGTTTTCCATTTCACCTATCAACTCCCAGAAACATACAACAATACTGTAAACCCCAACAAATGATCTGAAGGTTATTTCAGATCCTAGCACTCAAGCCACAGTTACAGCTATGTGGGAAAAGCAAAAATTAAACCAAATCCCTCTTCTGGGTGGAAGTTTAGTTACAGCAGGGATCCTTTTTTACATTTCTCTAAGATTTGGAGACATCCATACAGGCTACTTGACAGTATGTAACACTTAAAGACAGATACCTCATTTCCATTCAACTGCTGCACTCTTATCTATGCGTCATATACATACCGAGCTCAGGAGGTCTTTTTGAACTTGCCTCTCAGGCTGGGTAAACTATATGGTTACTTTCCCGATTTGATTTGATGGCCCACCTGAAAATTCAGGAGAAAACTATCTCAGTTCAAGATAAGGCAAAGTGTTTTGGATCTATTTTTTTTTTCCAACAAAGTGAAAAGATTTTCATCTTTTCAAGTCACTCCAAATTGAAAGGGAAGCCAAAACAAAACACAAGCCAAAAAGAATACCCCAGCAATCTGCTATGTTGTGCTCCTCTAATTTTGTTCTTTTCACAGGCTCTTTTAAAGGTCTAGTCTTCATTCTGTTCTGGAATGGAGACAAATACTGGAATCTCCTCCCCCCCACCAGCCCCCAAAAGACTTTTTCACCTATCTCTACTTAAGATAATTTCACTGGAAAATGTGGAAAGAAATGATTGCCCTCAATACACACACATACATTTTACACACTCAATTGGCATTTTGCTCCAGGCGTGAGTTAAGTTTCAGGTATGGACCAGGGGACATTTGTTACTACTGCCTTGACCTCCCTCCTGTTAATTCACATCTTAAGAGAGCAGAAAAGTGCATTTCATGCTCTAGTCATTAGAATTCCATTTTGCTGGGGAAATAGTACTGGGCCATCCTTTTCCCCAAGAGGGCTTTTTCTTTGGCGTCTGTCATGCCTCATTACACCAAACAGCACACCTTACGCTAGAAAAATAGCAAGTAGAAGAAACTGCCATAAAACTAGCAGTGTCACTGCAAGGATCCTAACTCTATGCACTCACCAATATAGCACAAACATGATGTGAATAATGAGTTTCTTTTAGTTTTACCCAGCCTTGCTTATTGTTACTGATACTTGCTTGGGTACCTTAGTTGCATTATCCATTACCTATTTGTTTAAAAAGTAGCGATGATGGAGAAAGACCCAGGCAATGACCAGGGAGAGCCTCACTTGTACACAGCCCAGAACAGAGTCTTTGCTAGACAGTCGACTGTGAATGCGCAGCTACAGGGCTGGGACTTCTGCATCAAGCAAATGCAACCATCTTGCTTCGTGGATTTTTGTTGAAAGGCTTTAATTTAGAAAAACAAAACTGATCCATGTAGAAATTCAACTGAAATACTACATTTGATGCATGGGCTGCAGTCCCAGGCTGTTAGTTTATAGGACATGAAAACCTTGCTCTCATATAATCTAACTTGAATGCAAATATGTGCAAACCCATAAAAACCAGCTAGTTCCCAGACTTATGCATGGATAAAAATGCCTTCACATAATACCTCCCCATCCACAGTAGTAAAGAAGACATGAGCGTAGCAGGTACGAACAGCACTTCAACACTGGAGAGTGATCAAATGCTCCTGCAATATCGAGGCAGCTTTGCTTGGTACAACAGGGTGGTCTGCTTTTACGGAGCGGCAACATTGCAGCCAGGCGCAGGGACTGCGGCCAGCATCCCGCACCTCCTGGAAGGAGAAGCCAGAGCTCTCCCCACAGACTCGCACAGCCAGAGAAAAGCACGACATGAGCAGGCTTAGTAGAAACCCAGAGGAATGGAAAGGTTTTCTTTTTGTTTGGTTCTGGTTAAAAAGTAACTTATAAATAGAAAGCCTTGAAACCCTTGAACACTGAAAGACAGGTTGCGGGGGGGGTGGAGGGGGGGAGTTTTTTTGCCATTTGGTCTTGATCCAAGAGACCAGCATAAAGCTGGTGAAATGAACATCTTTATCAGCATCATAAAAGTGATTAGCCAGGGAGGCCGGTACTCGCTGAGCATCTGCAAGGTCCTGGGAGCTTCTGTTCACCCAGTTGTTTGATCACCAGCATTTCCAGAGCACCAGGCTCTATTCCAGGACAGTTCTCCCATGAGACGTGACTGAGTACTGGGGTCAGCTATGTGCAGCGCCTGCATCCAGACCATCTGCAGGAATCCAGGAGGAACTCAGTAAAAGTTCATCGGCTAAACCACATCAAACTGGTCTTTTTATTGTTATTTTTTTGGATGAAACTGTTTTCCTGGAAAAATCTATGAGCACGTTTACCTGACCCCATGCTGTACCTGCCTCCTCCCTCCACCCCGGTTGCCTTTGCTTTCAGGTTCTCTGCCTTTCTGCCTTAAAAACCTCTTGCCTGGGAACTGTCAGGTATCTGAAATCTGACCTGTCGTGTGTTGTGTTGTGTCGTCCCCCCCCCCCCAGTCAATAATCACATTAGCACATCTGTGTGACAAAAATAATAGCTTTTGTCTCCCAAAGCTGCAGAGTCCTGTTGCCAGGCAACTCCATCCTGAGGCAACAAAACAGAAAGGAACGGGTGTGTGGGAGGACCAAACCCGAGTGCAAGAGCTGCTGCTTGTGCTGCTGGTAGCTATAATTGGGGGAAGGTTGGAATATACTGTTTCCACCAGAGATTTGGGATAACGGAGCCTGCCAGGCTGAGAAACTTTCAATTAGGTGGCTACAGACTGTGGCTGGTTCGTCTTGTTTTGTTCTGATGTTACAGAAAAACTTTGGGAATGCTGCAAAGAACTGAGCTGCAGATGGGGGTGGTTCGTATCAGAAATGCAGCAGAAGGGTAAACACGGTCACCCTTTCCAAATGCATGCCAGAGCACAGCCTAAACATGCTGTGGTGGTCCAACCTCCTCAGGGGCCAGACTCTTTTTGCCGTCCACCATCAGGGATTGCAGCAGCTCAGCTGCTCTGGCATTATTTGTGTCCCATTTTGGTCACAGGCCTAACAGGCTCAGCATCATGTGGTTAGACAAGAGCATTTCCCTTGATAACCAAGACCTGATGTACCAAATATAACCCTGTTCATTCCAGAGAGAGAGAGGAGTCCCTAAAATAAAGGTGGCTGTTGACATAGATGGAATGGGAATTTCATTTGTCTCTTCCCAGCCAAACGAGGAAAGGCTGCAGTACGAGAAAACTTGGAGAGTGAAGGTCTCAGATAAGAACAGATTGCATCCTTAGGGACATCAAAGACGACCCAACAATCCCCATTGAGAGGAAAATAAGGCTAGAACTACATTTATTTCCAGCTCTTTCCTCTGTTTCCATAAATGTATTAGCCCACCCCAGGTCTTGCTAGACAGCCTTGTGGGATGCAGACAGAATGGACATCTAAAGAAAAAAAAGAAAAATAAAAGGTGCCTAAAAATATTTAAAAAGCAGAAATCAACCAAACTGTTTGCACAAGGAAAAATAAAGCCAGAAGCCAACTCAAACACTGGAGATTACCATTAGACAATATCCTGAGGAGGAGGATTGGAAATACTGAATGTCAGGGTCCACTTTTGGTCATCTCTTATTAATACTATGTGCCCTTTCCAGTTTCCTTTCGTATGCTCCTTTATAAGGTGTGGATAAACACTAAGGCATGTATAGCTGCTGCAAACACTCAGACCTCCTGCCAGGAAAGGACTATACTGCCCATACTTACCTGGATTCAATGCATGAAATCCAGCCTCAGCCTGCTGAGAGCTTCTCTCACCTGTACAGCCCTACAAGGCAATGGTCTTGTCCACAAAACAGATGCACATACAGCATGTCTGGGTGCTGTATTGGCTCTGCCAGAAGGAAACCTAATATTTTCAACAGCTAGGATACAGCCCAGAACAGCGGCTTAGTCACCATCAGCACTTCTGACTGTTTATACAGATACTTTGTAAATCAAATTTCAGTCATGGGATATATACAGCTATGCATGCATTCTGTGTATAGGGTACATCTTGAAAAGCGTCTCTTTGGTCTCAGCTTCACTAAGGGGAAGTGGAAGTTTTCCAGTGACCTAAATGACCTGAAATAAATAGCAATAGAGCTCCAAAATGTCATCATTGGATCCTCACTGCATCACGACAGCCAGGCACAAAGGAGTCCCTGTGCATACAGACATTCATCAAACAAGGGCTTCAGGAAAAAAAGTTGAGAGATTCCTTGAATAAATTATTTAGTGATTGTTATTCAGCCTCCTCCATTTACACATAAGTCACTGTATTCAACTGGGTAAAGAAACATCTTCATAACCTGTCTTGTACTATAAAGCATCTTTGATACTTTCCACAAAGACATTTGTAGCGTATTTAGGATGGGAGAAGTACACAACCTCACATCAGAAAGCTTTTACTTCCACATGAATATTTGTTCTGCTGGTGCTCAGTGGTTGCATAGTTGAATGTACCACATTCTGGATCCTGGATATCTTACAAGCTGTGTCCTGCTCTACAGCAGCATTTAAGTTTATTTCTTGTTCTAGACCCCACATACTAAGAAGGGGGTAACTGTGCTGGGCTCAGCCATAGCTGGAGAAACTCATCCTTGGATATTAAGCAAGTGCGAACAGTGCCACGTTATATTCGTGTCTTGGATAGAACAGTTGCAGCTGGCCATAAATCTGAGTACTTTTTCCTTTTGTCTTTCCTATGAACTTTGCTTTATGGTCTGCAACACAGGTGAAAAAGGAGGTACTATACCTTTAAAGACACAGCATTTTAAAGGGTAAATAATAATTACATCCCATCTTATAAAGGACAAACAAGCAGGGATTGTGTCCAAGTCTCATAGGAGGTAAGACACACACTTTTACCTTAAGAAATCAGAGTTAAAGGGTACAGCTGATGGCACAGGTTACCTAGGCTTTGCTACCTGCTGGCAAAAGACAAATAAAGACCTGAGAAAACCAGCTGAAAACTGGGGAGCGTGTCCGTGTCAGGAAGCACAGAGAGATAGAACTTCTTGCGCACAAAATTCTGGAGATGCAGAGACATCTTAACTTCCCAGTGCTTCAAAAGTAGATGGAAAGGAATCCAAAGTTGCGGGTCAGAGTAACTGCTCTGAAGACAATCTTTGAAACACTACAAAATCTTTCAAAAACGTTTAAGAGAACAACTACTTGCTTTTTCATCAGCCTGGGAAAAAAAATAACACAGGCACTCACAGAGCAGAGATGTGCAGTCAGTTGAAATCACATGCCTCTAGGTCTCGTTATAATAGTTCTGTAGTTATTTGTTAGCACGAAATGCCTCTCCACTGCAATGGGGGGCTTTACTGCAGTACCTAATTTAATCTTTCAATGAATATATTCGCTTGAATACAGTGTATTTTGTTTGACAGTTCTTAAACGCTTGGATGAATCTAAACATTGAAGAACTGGAGTACACACATTATTTTTCTGCAGATTCATTTAGCGACCCAAGCTAACAGCCAGATTATTAATAATGAGCTAAATAAGACACTTTTCTAAGGGTCAATGGGCATTTGAAGTCTGAAAAAGAAAATACGATATTTGCTACTCAGCTTCCATCTGGGATAGTATTTGGAAAGTCCCCAGATATCCCTTTAGGAAAGGCTATTTTTTTGTCATAGTTATACTTACATTGGGAAAAATAATTGCAAGGGAGAAATACAGAAGTGATGCTGCTAACTTTCCTAGTGTATGTTTTACAACAGCACAGGGCTATTGTTACACCAGAATTTTGGCTGATAAGACGGCAAAAGCTTCCCAATCTCTTGGCTGCATGCCTTTAAAAACAACAGCAGCTCTGCAGTATCTTGCAGATGCAACAATTGGCGACCAGCTCATCCAGATGTACCTAAATTAGCTTTACAGATTAGCTTTATAGCTCAGCTACTAGTGACAGCCTGGCTGTAGAAGCAAATCCCTCGTTACAAAAAAAGAATATATTGTTGTCTTACGGCTCAACTTTTCCTGTTGGCTGAAGTTATCCTTTCTGTTCCAATAGAAAGGTCTATCCTTTCCATTCCAACAGAAATAGAAATATTGCAATAGAAGTAGAAATATTCCATCAGAGCTCTATGGTGAATTGAAGCCTATAGTACTATGTCCCAGGCAGGAAAAAAGATGGTCACTCTCCCTGAACCCTTCTATTCTGGAGAAAAAAAAAAAAGTAAAGAAAGGATGCAACTGTTTATCTGTCATTGCATCAGTTAATATAGGTGGAAAATAAAGGACAAGATGCTGAATTGACAAACCCTTCTGCAAGATCAAAGCACACTTCAAGATAAGGACAGAAGCAACTGCTCTGAGTAATTCAGTTGTGTTTGATGCTTGCAGAATCTGAGCAAGAGGGACAGCTCGTACGCACGTGGCTGGGGCAGCATGGGGATCTCAGGAGTGCAGACAGGTAGTACCCCTTGAATATGGAAAGGTGACAACAGGAGTGGAAGAAAATAATGTTTTATACAACTAACAATTGCATCCAACTGTGAATCTACAACTATTAATATCCTGAGAGCTCTGAATCTTAGAAGAGAGCTAACGAACACAGTAGCTCACCAGATCTGCAGCTGCTCCAAAAAGCTGGTCTGTCACACGGAGAGCCCAGGCTTGCCCAGACCCGGCACACCCTGGGTGGCAATCCCAGCAGCCTCTGGGTTTCCAGGACATTTTTTTTTATTTCCACCTAGAAATTCCACCCAGTCAGAATTAGGGGATTTTTTAACATTTATGCAGTAGCTCAGACGCAGGAGAGGGACATCAGAAACCCCTGGCTAGGCCAACTGCATATGCTGTGTGGGAAATGGGCAGCGAGCCTGAAACCTCCTGCTCTTGTTGGGTTTAGGGCATGTGGAGACATCAGCTGCACGATGTGCCTGTTGTAGGTGAGAGCTTTCCACGAGATCCACTGCACACGAGCAGCTCCACACACAAGGACATGAACCAAGCAAACACATCTCTGTTCCTACCAAAACCTTTGCACCCTTTAAGGTTTAAGGCCCAGTTCATCTCCTAACTCCAGAATTAGGAAATTCCCCCTCCCCCTCCATAGATTCCAATACACACTGATGAAGAGCTCCCTTTGCCTCTGTCTCTCCTATGCTGATATGCTTTCACACCCACATCCATGCCAATGTGGTTCACATGCAGAGTCTTCTCCAAGGAGCATCCTTTGTTAGGTAGCACAGCTTTTCTTTCTCTCTCCCCCATCCTTTTATTTGGTAGCCTTGTCAGGAGCGTTTGCACCTGTCCTCTCACACTCAGCTGCTCTCTATTTGTGCTGAAGATTTCTCCTTTTCAGTACAGGACACGAAAATCAGAGGGTTTCATTCAGTATTGGCTGGGAGAAAAAAAATCCTGTCTAAAACAAAGCTACTAGCGAAGCAGAGTGCAAAAGAGAGAGAGGGAAAGAGATAGTGTGCCTGCAGGTAAAGTAGCTTAAGGAGAAGTGTAGGAGGAATACTGATTCTAGACTTGCAGCAGGTCTATTTTTCATAAAGATAATAATAAAGAATAATATGGTGTAATTAGGGCACAAAATCACACTAAATTGCTGAGTGCTTGTCTGCAGCTTTCACTAAGAGGGAAAGAAACAAGGGGGCTGAGCAGCTCCTCCCGGGGTTAGCACTGAGACACGTTTTCCCAAACTCACCTAAAGGATCTCACTGCTGAAAGTTAGAAATTTGTATTGGATTGTCAGGACCATTTTTTTCCTCTGTTATAAATTCCCCTGAGCCAGGTGTGAGAAAGCTGGCATGGGTGTACCGACCACTACAACACCCCAAAGACATACCTATTCTGGTCCTGAAAACCAAGGATGCACAATCCATGTTGCTTCCAGAGCCCGACTGAACACTGGAAACTCTCATCTCTGCACCATGCCCTCATGGCAAAATATTTTCTTGTCTTCTGCACTCAGCCTGTGATGAGGAGACCCTTTGCCTTCCCATTGCTATGGGCTCTGCTCCTTGCACTCCTCTAGAAGCACACACACAATGCTGTAAACGCCTTCTGCAGCCAGCATGACACACGAGCAAATTTCCGTGTTTAAAGACAGAAGGATCCAGTTCCTACGGCCTTCTTACACTGAGATGGGAAGGGAACTATTTCTGATTCAGACCGGGTGGTACTGGGTTGAGTAGCTTTCCAGAGAGACATGCTCTGATCTCATTCAGGTACTGAACGACCAATTGCCACCAAATTGGATTTATCCCTCACTGTTTCCTATTCTCTGTTGAAAATTACTTTTGCTTTAATTTTCTACACAGTTTTCTTAAATAAGGACATCAGTCTCCCTGAAAGAAAATCTTTGATTCAAAGTTCACAGTGTCGGTTTCTGGCACATGTATACCTGTAGCTCTGCTCAGAAGAAAGTGATTGTTTTCAGTGTCCTTTAATACACACTGCATGAAAAAAATGACATTTTCCCCATAGTCCAAGAAACAGTCTAGCTGAAGACATTACTGGGGAATCCCTTGCTTAGGGATGTGGCAGTAAACCTCATTCAACTTTAGGTGGTGATTTTCCAGAGATTTTAATAATGTTGAGGTTTTATGCTGCAAAATCACTGCAAAGCGCTTACAACTACGAGTCGCAACTGAAGAGGGAATTTGAGTTGGAGCAGTGGAAGCTGGAAAACCTGCAGGTGAGGGAGGCAGGCAAAACCCAGCAGCACAAACTCTCAGATATGTTAGAAGGAAGGGGACTGCCCTGCTCAGCAGCCCTGCAGCAAAGAGCCCTAGTTTTAAACAGGAGAGGGATGAGGCTTTACTGTGAGATTCCCCCCTCCAGTCTGCTGTCACAGTCCAGCCACACCAGCATTTGAAGGACTGAACCACTCTTAATCCCTGGATAATCCCTTTTTCCTGGCCTTGGACTGAAGGGTACTGGTGGTGATAGAGGCATGTGTTACCACACTTAGATGTGTTCCTCCTTATCTGGGGAGCTGGAGCTCTGCATTGTGTAGAAAGAGTTACCAGCTCCCTGGGATGTTCTGGCATTCCCATACATAGTCCTGCGGTACATCAAAAGGCCAGTAATAAATCAGGTTTTAGTATCCAAACACCTTATTATTTGCCACTTGCCCTGAAATCACCTTACCGGCAGGCCAATATAGACAATGCAAGTTATGAGGTTCAGAGAAAAATGAAAAGGATAAATGAGTTTAAAAGATTTTCATCATTCTGTGTCATCCAGCTAACCATCTGCCAAGATGCTTATGCTGCTTTGCAGCTGGGATCCAGTCCACAACCAAGAGCTTCACCTTGAATACAGCCTTCACTCGGGAGGATGATGCTTTGTGCCTACCCTATTGTTATACACCCAAACTCTCTATGGTGATTATATCACCTTGCAGCGTTCTGCCCAAGGGTTTCTTGTGAGTCACCATGTAATCAGGGGTCGCATTTTAACAGTCCCTCCACAGGACTGCTGACTGCATCTGTCTACTTAATAACAGTGACGCTCTTTGAGCACAGTGATGCTCTTTGAACATGACTCGGCAGAATTACCTGCTATCGAGAACATACTAATGACTGTTTCAGTATTTAATGGTAAGCACACATTAACCCATTGTGAAGTAAATGCACTCTTCCAGCTGGGGGAGCAGTATTTTAACCTCAGTGCATTGACTTTTAATAGCAGAAAACTATAATTCATGTAAGAGAGCAATGATTCCTTAAGCAAGTTCAGAAAGAGGAAAAACGTATGCTGTTCATTACTAGGTTTTGATTGTGATGAGATAGAACAATTTGGAGGTAGGTGTCTTTGGGACAAAAAGTGCTCTAACTATGGCTTTGAGAGATGTTGTGATGCAAGTTCATGTCATCAGTAGTTTAAAAAAGCTGAAGAGGTTCTTAGAACTTCAAATGGTCATTACTAACAAATCTCACAGAAATAAGTAAATAAATACTATTTAATGACATTTATATAGAGAAGCAAGTGAAAAGTAATAGAATATTTGTTCTCAATGATGGCCTATTTAAGCTTGCATTCATGCTTCCAGGAATCCACACAAAAGCACCAGATTCAAAAAAAAAAAAGTATGAAAGGTTTCTGGTTTAAATAACTTGTTTGGTAATGACATCTTCCTTACCAGGCAATTTGTTGCTGAAATTAGATTGTGGGCTATGTTTTGTGGCACTTTCAGACTTGGTGGTATTCCCTGGTCTTAAAATCTGTAAATAAAAACTGTTACGATAAATCTCCACGTCTTCACATCTTAACAACAGTGGCATGTTCACCGATTGCTGAATTTGAAAGTTTCAGAAGGTCCCCCTCAGCCTCAAATCTGTCATGTGTATGGATCTGTGCTGCAAGAAACCCTGCCCAGGGGTATTTGTAGAAAACAATCTTTCATTGTCACATTACAGATGATGAATGAAAGAAGAGAGAGATTAAGTGCATTCTAGTGAGAGCAAATCTTTTGCAGAGCCAGCACTGAACTCATGTTATTTGATTCCCTTTTCAGTACCCGAGCCATGAGCTCATCCTGCTCCTCTACTGACGTTCATGAAATAACCATAAATGGGACCATAACAAACCTGCAAAGTTTTCATGCTTTGAAGATCGCCTGAAGGCGAATGCAATAGCCTCACTTCGGTATCCCCTCCTTCTTGCCCATTTTGGCAAGTGCGTAAGTATTAATCAATTAATCATTTCTGAAGTTTAATCAAGGGCTGAAGTTGTAATCAATTGGCAACCCAATGCAACACAAGGATGTTTGCCTGGCTGCATGCCTGCCCCTCTGAGCTTAATTAGCAATTATCTCTGCTGAGTGACCCCTTGATCCTGCACAGTTTAGCTGAAAGAAATGTATCCAAGTGGTAATTTCACCTTTTGCCTCTATCATTTTGTATTATTCTAACTGTTTATTAAATTCCCAGCCTCTCCAGAGCTTGCACAATGGGAAAATCTTTAGTTAAACCTGCAATTACTGTAATGAGAAGATATAATGAAGTCATCATTAAAGAAGAGGAAATATTTCCTTATTTTCCCCTCCCCCCTTACTTACAACCATCTTTCTCTCCTTCCCCTACTAGAATTGGCATTTCTAGTAGAAACCAAGAGGAAAAATCTGTGGTAAAACTAGTTGCAGACAGAACCATAAGGAAGGAATCTGATGTCAGTCTCTCAGGACTGGAGGATTCCTGGAGCAACCCAATTCCTCATAGTTTTGCGAAGGTAAATCTCAAATTCTCTATCTTACTGCCATGTTATCAGATGATGACATTCTCAGTGGAAGGCAGGAAGCATAGCTGTAAAATGTGTTGTTCTAGGATATTTAACTATTGCATAGTTATTTCAACAAAAATCCTGTTTTCCGAGCTCTCTCTGAAGTACCTCTGTTGGCAGAAAATAAGCTGTCAAAAGCTGGAAGTGAATCACTGGAAGATCAGCCTTAATTTGAGATGGATAATCTAGAAACAGCAAGAAAACACTGGACATTTTCTAAAATGTGGAGAACACATTTTAGCGTTGGATAAGGACTCTCATATTTGTGTAAGTAGTTGCAAAGGCTAATATAAACACAGCAAAAGAAATAAAAAAACCCCATTGTTCCTAAAACATTGTTAGACTCTGTTGGAGAGCTCGCTTTACAGTAGAGGCTGAGTACTCTTCACAAGCATTGGCGTCAGTTAAAGAGGTTTAGCAACGTCTACACTTACATCTTTGCAAATTCAGACTACTTCTACGATGAAAAAAAATCCAGCTTTAATAGTTACATGCACAGATACTTTAATAACTGATGAGCCAATCCCAAAGGTCCTGCCAAAGGAACTCAGCTGACAGTCTCAGCAAGATACTAGCCTGTCTGGGATCTAGATGACTCCATTGTAGCTGAACCGGTGCTGTGGAAAATATGTACAAGGTAGCAAAGCCATCTTCCAACGTGTCTCATCTCCGTTTCTAAAAGTTGATTGCAAAGACAATCTCCCCAGGGTCACAGATTTGACCTTCTCCTCCCTCTCTATTCCAAGGAGTGGAAGCAGAGGCCAAGATTGTTTATGCATATAGGGCAACATGAGGACACAGCATCGTCAGAGGGGTTTGAAGATAAATAGCAGTAATACCACAGCTGTATAAAACTGTCATAAGCAATATTCCCATTGGACAAGTGGATAAAATACTGACTTTACACAGAGCAATATTCTTGGGAGAAGGCCCCTAAATTATTCCTTAGGGTACCCTGCCATTACAGAGGCATGATGGATGTCCATGCATTAATGGTGCCATCTCAAGCCATCAGAAGTGTTGACACAGATGAAGCATTTTGATTAAGTGCTCCAATTCAGCTTTATATATTAAAAACTGTATTGGACAGAGAAGCAGAACCCTCACCTTTGCTCCATCTTTATTTGTATTCTCACAATGTAACAAAAATAGAATAAAACAATTGGAAAGACAAGACTGATCTCAACAGTGTCATGCTCACTGGAGGCAGGGCCTTCATTTGGTGGCTGTAGATCCATCCAATTCTGGGTGTTTGCATCTATTCAAGTAACTATCTGTTGATGCACTCTTGAGGTCTAAATCACTCCATCCACAATAGACTGTGTGTTTGTGCGGCACTTAGCACAGTAGGTGCTGGTTCATGTGTAGGTCTCCTAAGTGAATAGATACTTGTGTAAGGCTCCTACTGAACAGATGAAGATGATTCCTCTTTTCTTTTCCCTACCCTTATTGTGTGACATCCTAGGGGAAAAGTCTGCTAATTAGGAGCGGCAGTTGTTGATTCTTCATTTGCTTCAGAAATTACTGAAGCTGTAATGAAGAGCTTATGAGGGATAGTTGATTTGCACAGTGTTGGGAACTGAACCACAGAGCATTACACAGGTCAGAGCATTGATATTTGCTAATATCTGTTGTTTTTGACAAGATTGTTGTGCCAGGTTTGTGGAGGGCATTTGCTGCTAATAATGATTTAACAAGAGCAGAGGAAATGTCCCAACACAACACAAATTAATATAGAGGGCAATAGCTGTAATGAGGCTGTAAAACAAAACTCAACACCCTCAAGCAGGGCTGTATTTTCTGACTTCCCATTTTCAGGGATCTGATTGTACTTTGTTTTGATAGCACTTGAGTTAGTGAAAATGATGGGAAATCAGGGCTGCAGGAATTTTGGAAGTAGATGTTCTCCACTGTCTTCATCTGGAGAAGGACAAGGATAATATAAATGCTGGATATAGTAATCACACCTTTTTTGAAGGAAATAATAACAACATATATTACATGCACGTAAGATCAATATATATTACAGTAATTAAACATGGATGTATAAAAATGAAAGACCAAGGACTCCTTTGGTAAAATAAATGTAATTGGCTTTGTTCCCTTGATCATAAACTATATGGTAAAGACAAATCTCAAATTCAGTGAGTGTATGAAAGTTCTCTGAATGTATTTCAAAAAAAATACCAAAGATTTTGAGTTTTCATCACCCAATGGGCTAGATGTTGGACTAAAATCTACTGAGTACCACTGAAACAAAGGCAGCTGACTGGTCCATTTAATAAGCCAGAAGAGCCAAATCTGACTCCAGGTACTAAATCATAATGGACATCACGAGCAGTAAAAACTGACTGAAAAACAGTGTCTTTGTTGTAGCCTAAGGATAGGATTTTAATGACTTGTGGATGTGTTTGCGCTCACGGATGAAGAAACTGGAGGTGGGGTTTGAAGGAGGATGGAAACGTAAAACCAAGTAGAAGCTGACTGAGATTTCTCTCAGCTGTTCTGAGGGCTGGTGAAGCTCTGTGCTATGCAGCGTTTGAGTCTGTTGACCCATGTTCGTGGGCCCTCCGGTGCTGCCATTGCTCCTTGCTCCTGACCACCTCCACGCAGCCACACTTCACACCTCAGAGACGCAGACACTCATCCACTGCAAGCTGCATTCAGTCACTCTGTAGCATGAGTTGTTCAGCCTCTTGGGTTCCTGTCTGTATTACCTGACCACAGTCCCATTTCACTCCAAGGCTATCACAGCTGAAAGCAGGTGTCACTTCTCCTCTTCGAATTCTGCCTTTACAATGGTTGTCACAAAACAAAAGCACTAATGATAACAGTGCAAACTTCCTTACCATGTATGTCTCTAATGAAATGGCTTGTGTGTCCCTAGAGGGGGGAAAGCTAGTTGGATCTTTCTCTCAATTATTTTTCCAGCCTATTAAACTGTCTAAACTCCCGTTTCTCAAAAATATATAAATAAAATAAAAACCAGAGAGAATAAATGAAAACTGAGGTCTCTGCTCGTCTCATCCAGCATCATGGTTTATCATCCCCAGGAGATGTCTTCAGAAGCATGGCTTTATGACCATGAGAGAAAATAATGATGCGCTGAGAAAACTTGCTAATGCACATCCCTGTTGCACACAAAATGGATCTCCTAAGTGATTTATCATTACCATTTGCAAAATAAATAGAGGTAGGAGAAAGGGAAGGGATGGCTCTCTTTAATTCGGTGTCTTTACACAGCAAGGAGAAGCCACCGCTGAGGGTGAGGGAAAGGATAAAGGCAGGAGCGAGAGAGAGGAAACAGCTTAGCCTCCTCACAAGAGATATATCACATCTGAGGACTGCCCTTGTTCAACTAACCAATTGAAAGAAAGTGCGCTCCTGATGTATAATGGTGTAAACATATATCAAATGGAAGTTTAGCTATCCCAGCCTGAACCCTCTTTCGCTTGCTGCCAGTGCGTTGAAAAATGCCCTTATCTGTGTCTGTGGCTCTGAGAGGAGGCAGAATGGCCCCCTGTTATACACAGCCCATTTCAAACATGGATCATATACATTACACTGCGGATCATATATATTAGTTAGATACCTGCCTTTTGGAGCGTGTATGTACTCGCCCATTATTAGTGAGATTTGGTTTCCCAGCTCTGGTTCTCAGTGATTTTTTAAGGAAAAGAAGGCAAAGGGACAAAGTGCAGCTCTGCACAGCTGTCTTAAATAGCAAGATTATTTTTGCCTGCATTTATCCCATTGTACCTTAAACACCCAGCTCACGTACCTATGCATCCTAGAAGGCCCTAAAAGTCAGAGAAGGTCCTCCACCTCTCTGTAGATCTGTCACCATTTTGAAGTTCCCATTTGTCTCTACTGACTTCAAATAGCAGATTTATTTAGACAGATCAAGCGCATGCACAGAAAAATGGGGTCGGGTCTGTGGCACAAACCCCTGGATAAGCTTTGCGCTGTGTACCTGGGTGCCCAGAAAAGCAGAATAGCAGCTGGATGCTACGGCTGTGCAGAATCATCTGGCAAGGTTTCCTGTGCTATATTCCTGGCTGACCAATGACTGAAGTGCATTATGGCTACTCACCTCAGCTCTCCAGACTCTGCCCTCACAGCCCCCCATGTTAAAAAGGAGATCAATGGTATTTTCTGCCTTTCTCAATATGGAAGTGCACAAATGAAAAATGCTGCACGAATCTCACTGGAACCACAGCTGTTTTGTTACCTCTCCTCGGCAGAAGCCACAGAAGTCCAGAACCACTGAGGCTGGACGAGACCTCTGGAAGCCACCTGGTCCAACCCCCTTGCAAAGGGCCAAATTTAAAGCTAGATCCAACTTCAAAGTTACAGCCCGTTAGATTAGGTCAGTTTGGGTTAGGTCCCAAACTTCGTGGCTCTGCAGTAAAATAAAATAAAAGCAGCAGTAAGAAGGTGGAAAGAGAAACCTGGAGATTCAGAATCAGGACATTTGCACCATCACTCACTCTCTCATCTCTCTAGTAGGGCACTGGCAGGAGATGACACACTGTGCTTGGGAATGCAAAGTTCACAAAAAAGATGGGTCCTATTGCTGATGTTAATTCTCTACCAGCACAGCATATGGGTTTATGCACAATATAATATATATTCTGAAGGAACAAACAATGGATTCACGTGGTCAGTGCTAAGGGCAGAAATGCTACCTGTGGGTTAGCTGTCCTATACCTCCACCCTACGCTATTCATTCACTAGCATACGTCCATAAGTGACCAGGGCATCTCTGCTCCTTTGTAATGAGGGGGTGCAGGAAAGGGATTGTAGCACGACTCGGACAATACTCCTGCAGAACCCTTCTCCCTCTGCTTTCTAGAGCGTGCTTGGCTGGGAAGCTGACTCATTCAATGAGGAGCAGAAAGCAGCGATTTGGTGTTCTGAACTTGTCCCTACCTTCCTGACAAACGCCTGTGCAAGTCACATCTTGCACCATCTCACACAGATGGCTTGCAGGCCAGCTCCCTCGGCTGCACAGCACCAGGTTGACAATCCTATCGCATACTGAAATAAGATGATTGGGAAACAGTATCTTCAGCTACTCTTTCCCATGGGTTGGAGAATCAGGTTGTCTTGTCATAGCTTTGAAATAAAATACCACATGCAACTTGCAAAGCAAATAATGCTGAAATAATCAGGCACTTTTTAATCAATCATTTCACTGAGGATGACTACAGTTTAGCTCAAAAATGTTTAAGAGGGACATGGCATGAGCAAATGAATGCATAGAAACAATTCATTTGTTGCGGTTTTCCATGCCCCTCAGCATGTTGTTGCTGTTTATACCCAACCCAAATCAATTGAAGAGGATCTGAGGGAATCAGAAGTGGTCATATACCCATCTGTCTTCTGTAGCATTGATTGAATGGGTTGGACCTCGGGTTACAGCTCCGCTCTTTGGGGAGGGATGGGGAAACTTCTTCCACTCTGATAGACTAAAGGAGCTCTCAGGTCTACCCTGCAGAACATCTGCTGCTCAGCTCTGCCCCAATAACATCCTGGGTGAATAGGCGAGTCTTACCCCATGTCTGATAGTGGACAGTAGTGAGTGCTTAGGGGAAAAAGGACAACAAATACAGAGTGATATTTTCTTTGGTAAACTCTCCTAGCTCCTCACAATCTGTGATCTAGGAACGTCCAAAGCTTCATAGTGGACCCAGATCATAGTCTAGATGTCATCAATGCAGTCTAGTGTTCATCAGGAACACCAAATTCTCCAGTCTGACTGATTTTCCTTCCCAGGACCAGCACTCAAGCAAGACATGGTTAAAGGAAAGACTTGTGCATTCAGTGTGTGTGTATTTGGGTGGGGAGAGAAGAGCTGATATAGCCTTGTAGTGAGCAAGAGCTCACAGGAACAAGCCTTGATCTCTGTTAGAGCAGCCATGCTCTGAATTCTGTCTCAGCAGCTCCCCCTCGGCCTCTCAGGTGAGGTGAAGCCTCAGCAGATGACTCACCAGTCATTAACTCTGCATTTCTCTCCTCTGTCTGGCTGGAGCCAGTGCTAAATTTAAATGCCATACTTTCAGCTGGATCCCATGGAGCAAGAACACTGAAGGATAAGCAATACTGGGAAGAGTTTTGAAGCGTGCTATGAAATCCAGATGGCTAAGATTTAAACAATGCGTCTTCAGCAGCAGCCTGGGGAGAGGTGGCTTTACTCCGAAGTGACCAAAGTGGAAAAGAAGTGGCTGGAAAGGAAGTTCTTTCCTAGAATTGAATTGCCACCCATAGCTTGAACTCTTTGGGCCAGTCTACCTCCTTCCCCACACAGGGAAATCTGTGCTTGAGAAACCAATCCACCCACATGCAGATTTGACAGCCTTGCCTCCCCACCCACAAGAGACTGACACGTGATTGAAAGAAGACTTTTGTCTCCCCTTATTAATGGAAATGACATGGTTTTGAAAAATGTATCCCTCCTAAGTTTGATCAAGTATATTGAGAGACTGAATATTGTAAGAAATCAACATCTGGGATGCCATGCCGTACTACTGTTCAGCAAATATATCTTCATGCCTTGCTTTTCCTACAGCATTAGTATTGAGAACGGGACCATGAGGAGGTTCCTCCTTAGGACATAGTAAGTGAATCCTCAGTCTGAGGTCATGAAGGCTGAACTGTCTAGTCTCCTGTTTGGGGAGCTGATCCAAACTCCGAGAGGAGAAAGGAAGTGGGGAAGAAAATATTGTCAAGAAATTGTTGGAATGGTGACAGTAATCCTGCTAATCTGTCTCCGCAGAGTCACACAGTCTACTTACAACCTGAACCTCTCAGCAGCTTCAGACAGAAGTGAAAACTGCTTGCAAAAACTTTTCTAACAAACCCAGACATTACCTCAGAACAGAACAAGTAGCACCCAGTTCTTTACAAGTTATGGGTTTAAAATCCTATGTCTTGCTCTTTACCTGAGTCATGAGTGAGCACTGTAGATAACGCTACTGTTTTGGGACAGCTTCCTCCAGAATCCAAGAGCCATTTCAAGCTAGCTACCCAATTTGGGAGGCAGAAGATGTGAAAGCAGTTTCATTCTGTCTGTAAGAAGTCATGTAGATATGTTCCCATGATCTGCTAAAGCAGACCTATAGCAGACCATCGCTGTCCAGGAAAGATGCTAGACAGAGAGAAGACTGAGAGCAGTGAGGGTGGTTAAACCTTGGAACAGGGGCCCAGAGACCCTGGGGCATTTCCATCCATGGAGATACTCCAGCCTTGGCTGCAAAAAGGTCCTGAGCTGTCCTTTTCCCTGGCTGGAAAAAGCCTACTAACTTTGAAAGTGAATTTAACCTTGAATTTGGCCCTGCTTTGAGTGAGGGCTTGACCAGATGACCTGTAAATGTCCTTTTCAACCTAAATTATTCTATGATCCTATGAATCCAGGCAAGGTCAGCAGCAAAGCTACTTTCTATTTCTGTGCTTCTATTTTCCTCCCTGGCATTAGCCTGGCTGGTCTGTTTTGCTTGGTACGGGATGTCCCTCACTGTCCACCTCTATCATGTCCAACACAATGAAGACCTTGACCAGACTCTCAAGGTGCTATAACAGCAGTTACATCCCTATGAAAAACAAAGAAATTCCTCAGTTGGTGCACAGCTGGCGTCATAAACCTGAACTGATCTAAACAAAACAATGAAACCCAGTATCACAAGCGTGTGCTCAGCTTTTTCCCTTCTTATGTTGTAGAAAAATATCTACGCTCACACAAAAGGATGAAAAATGCATCAGGACTGAGAACAGCACAGTGGTACCTACAGGAGCACATTAGGTATGAAAAGGATGCACAGCACAAAGAGACAACTCAGTTTCAGAGACTGCAGCATGAGTAGCTCCGTTGAGGTTTCCTGGAGCAGGTTTGGCACATTTTGCTAAATTGGTCACGGCTCCAGCACTCTCCCGAATGTGCATCTGTCACAGTCCTCCCATGCCAGTAAGGCTTTTACACTGGGTGTTGATTGCACCTGCATGTTTTCCTGCAACAAGAAAAACTGTACATTTTAAGTAGCTTTTTACTTTCTCGGCATTTCAAAGAACACAGGGATAAAATAATAATAATGATAATAATAATAAAAAGAGATCCAGAACCAGGTTGGCAAACATAATCACAAGGTATATTAAAAAGTTAAACATAGCTCGGCGCTTTGAAAATCAAGCACCACGGGAAGCCGAGGATGTGTTGTCCCTTGGCTTTATGTCATTTTTTAAAAGGAACGCTGTAATTGAGTAATCAGCTTGCTGGTTGTCATGGCAATTGCTGCCGGCTGCTGCAGGGAGCCGGCCTCCGCGCTTTGTCTGTGCGGCGGCGAGGGCAGCCACCCACCGCCGCTCCCCCAGCAGCATCCCTGTGCGCCCAGGCTGCCGATCCCGATTGCAGCCAGAGCCCAGGACTCGGCATCAAGCAGAGAAGGGGAATAAATATAACATGGGGAGACCATGGCCTGGAGGAGGATTTGAGTCACAAACCCGATGGCAGCTTCCGCTGTCAGTCGGTGACTTGGGGTGCGCTGTCAAGTCATTTAGCAGATGGCAGCGCTTGTGTGGTTTGGCTCATGCTAGTGAGGGGCTCGGGGGGTTAACTGCAAACTTAAATGCAGTGTGGAAAAGGAAAAGTATGTACGGGATCCATACTGGGAAAGCTGTTTGTCAGTGGCCTTTACCTGGTGATTAAAGTCAACTCATGCTGATCGGCATTTAAACTTTTAACCGAAGGGCGGATCTGCTAGCAATAGGACGTGTGTGTATGGATGAAAGAAGGAAAACAGGTTAAATTGGAGCTTCTAAAATGCACAAAGGGAAACAACTTCTTTTATCCACTGCCGGAACTTCACCTGCTGTTTCTCCCAGGGAATCCTCTCATTGGGAGCTTGAGAGAAGGTTTTTGAAGAGTGAAATTACTGTATTTTCTAGGGAGAAAGGCACAAGAGACTAAATCACACAGTCAGTGAAAGATCTGTTCAATTGAGAATAACTCAAAATCTTCCATTTTGCTGGCTCCCCTCATTCCCAGCTGCTACACTGGCATTCCCACACCACACCAACCTGGAGCCATCACACCCCCAAGTGCAGTCTAAGATCTCTGCGCAGGGCTTCCTTCATTGTACAAGGTAGAAACATCCTAACTTGTCATATAGTGAATAGGAGAAAGTCTTTTAATAGTTCTTGCTGACTGCCGTCACAACTGACAAGCTGCACAAGGTACCTAGAAATGAAGTACTGTACCGGTGAGGGTTATTGCTTCAGCATCTTGCGCCTCCTTATCACATTACCCCTGGCATGAGTATTTCTGCAATTGCTGCTCTGAACATAGGTAGAAACGCTCCTAAACTTGCAATTTGACCCAAGAGAGTGGTTAAGATTAGGTTTCTCGAAGTGTGCCTTCTATACTAGGTGGGAAGAGCAGCCCATGGAATAGATGTGTTCTTCATCCCACTCCCCTTCTAACATGACGGCCACGATGCAGATGGTCCGTATTAATGTGTCAGTAAAACGAGTTCTGGCACAGTGGGTCCCGCATGTGCTGAAAAACACTCTTTGGTCACAAAGTGGCACTTTCAGATTTACAGCATGGAGTCCATTTCAAGGGCTTACCCTTAAAAGACCGCGTTGCTACAGGCTCATGACCAGCTCAGAGCACTTGTGACTCCAGTGCTGAACTGGAGTGAGCTGGGGCAGTGCTGAGCCACTGGGAGCAGAGTGATGCAATATTCCCAGTGAGGGAGTCCCTGACCTGAGGTCACCTCCAGAGCCACATCATTAGGAAAATATTCTAGCTTCATTTCTCCATGCAAGCATCTGTTGAGGTTTTGGCCTTACGACCCTAATTGCAAACTGAACATCTCCTTGATAGGAAAACAGATAATTCAACTTGATAGGAAAACAGATAATGCATTTAGATTTATCCTTCTTCAGGCACTGGGATATTGTGGCTACAACATATACAGAGAATCAAGGCAAAACCCAATGTCCTCTAAACACAGATTAGCCAAACCACGATGGTAATTACAAGGCTATCACTCCACAAAAGCTGAAGTTTGTATTAAAAAAAACCAAGCACATATTACCTGTCTTCCTAAATGACCACGCAAACAAGATAGGAGAGACCAATATGTTCTTCCTCAGATTCAGGTTCTTTTCAGTACTTTTTTTTCAGTCATGCAGCATCTTAGAGTTTTGTAAGTGAGGCCTAAAGTAAGCGACAAATGAAACACTGTTGTGTCTCCAACACACTAAAAGATTTCTCTCTAATACATCTGATGGCATCTGAAATTAATATTGTTTAATTTTTTGGCTGCCTTCTGCATACCCAAAACATATCAACATAATTCTGGAAATTAGTTCTCATTACTTAGTTTCTTCTACAAGAGCCAGTGGAGACTGTATGATGCACTGTTGCTTCGCAGAGTATACATAAATATTGCTTTTGTTCCTTCTCCATTTTTAAGGATAAAATGGTGCATGGTTAAAAGCTACCTGAACCCCAGAGACATCTGCCAGTGCAGCATAAAAGAGTGAATATTAAGGCTGATCAAATTTAAGTACACCACAACTCTTGATGGTGTCCTTTAAAAATTGGTCTCTGCATACTGCAAAGATGTTCCTCCATTTGTAATAATCACTTTTCCGTTTGTTTCTCTAAGTTCAGCACACTCTGTTTTGCACCCTGTAATGTCCTTAGCAGAATATGCCATGCTCCAGTCTATCTAGCAAGTTGGAACAGTAATAGCTATTTTAATTAATCACTGTAAGGTTCTATTTTGCATGAAGAAGGCTCAGCCTCTTTGACCCATTAATTAAATTGTGGAATTTACAGTTCCTTGAAAATGTTGAAGAAGCAAAAGATTAGACAGATCTGAGCTGTATTTGAAATGGAAATTGAGACACATTGGACTGTGGATAGGGAAGAGCAAAGTGACATGTTAAAAAATGCTTTCAGTTCAACAGCCATCCACTAAGCCAAAGCCAATTGGAAGCATGAATTTTCCGTGACAAAAATAATACAGCAGCAAGAGGCCATAGGTTAGATCTTCAGGGGTGAATTGGCCAAACTCCTTTAATCCCAACAGAAGCTCCAGCTTCCACAGCAAGAATTTGGTTTCCCCACTTCCGTGAGTGAAACAATCTAAATTACCCCTCTTTGTCAAAGAATTAAATCCTGTCATGTTTGGGCAATGCCCTGGAGAAGAGAAGGCCGGCTGATTAAAAAGATAGAGCAAAGAATGTGGGTCCCTCTGGCCCCAGCTGAGCTCCTAATTCGCAGTGTGTCTGCAGGCGAGTCACTTGCACATCTTCTGCTGCAAATGAAACTGCAGAGGTGGGCGTAAGCACCAGGCTCTTATTGTAATTCCAAATCTCTCTCACTGCTGAGGTCGGAAAAGTAAATATTTTATTGAAAAAGTAGTTGCTTATAATGTTAAATTCATCGATAAGGGGGCTCAGATTCCTTTAAACTCTTCCTGTTAGTTTCCAGCATAAGAATCAGTTTAGTAAAACCAGTAGGTATTTCTTCTGGGAAATTCTTGTGGAGTGTAGTAGAGAATTGTATATATTTCTCTGTTCTATCTTGTAATATTGAATTAATTAACCTGCTGCGGATCCCACTCAGACAAACAACTGGAACTCTGACTTGGGTAAAACACATTAGCAACAGAGATACATCTCTTAAAGCACTATTACTTGTTTGCATTAAAAATCTCTGTAATAAAGGCATCACAGGCACGGAGCTAAGTGAATGTATTTTGGTTGAGCTAGATTTGGGTGCATCGCTTGTGCCTGGCTGCAAGGTGGATTGGAAAGGAGGATCCATGAGATCGCGGACATCAGGAAGAGGGACTGCAAAGCACGCAATTCTGATGGTGTGATGTTGGCTCTCTGTTGATTTCCTTAATCTTCAGGGCTTGTATCAATAAAAATATGCTTGGCTAGGTATGGCTGTAAGTTAACATCTTTCCATTTACTAAGATTTTACACTTTTTTTCCCCAAAAGAGGCCAAGAGAGACCTGTACTCAAATTGTAGCTCAGAAACTTCATATCAGCAAAAGTAATTTCATCACAAAATTTAAATCACTACCAGCATTTAATATTCATCTACTTGCTTTTCATCTTCACAGACTGTCCACGCTTCTTGAATTCACTTCGGTTCCAGCCACGGGTACGTACCCTCCTACTCCCATTCCTGGTGTTCCCCATTGCCATCCTGTGTGCAGAACAGCTATTCCAAGGTGTGTGTGTATCTCATTTGGGCCAGGGTCCAGGCAGATTAGACACACAAATATTCAGCTTTGTAATATTTGGAGGTTCAAACTGCAGCCGCATCGGGAAAAATCACTCAAGAAACTTGATTTGGTATATGGATTAAAAATGATTACAGTGAAATTCTACTCTGCATGACTAGATATTTGTCTTCCTAAAATCTTTCCTAAATAAGATGATATTCCCCTCCCCCAGACAGTGATGTTTCTAGGATTTCTTCAGCCAGTCATTACGTCTACTATAAGCCTTTGGCCTCCTTACTCCTGGTGTGACAGTATTAACAATCCTTACAAAAACATTTATCCACATCTTAAGCCTTCTTGGCAGTATTAAATCATCTACCATCCCACGTATACAAGCTGGCTGATGGATGTATGCAAATGCCTAGCGGTAGGGAAAGACTTTTTAATATACAGCCCCAGTAAATTACTGAGATTATTACAAGGAGAGAGAAAGCATGATAAGTTGTTCTGTTGTTGACTGTATATTCCCAGGATACAATGGTGATAGACAGGCAGATAGGTGTTTGGGATACCTATCTGTCTGAGAATCTCAAATATAAATAATGTTCTGCGTTATCCAATTATTTGCTTTGTTGCTTCTCAAGCTCCGTGAGCGCTGCCCTCTTTCCAAGTCTCCTAGGTTTCTAATTTAAGTGAATAAAGAAGTAAACCTTTCCGTTTCTATTTGCTTCCTACAAATAGCTGCCAGCACGGCGCAGGATGGGCGCAGGATGCGGAGCAGCAGCTATTGGGTACCCGCGCGCGGCCCTTCGCTGCTTGGGCTGTGCCATTCGGTGCCGTGCCTGTGCCTGGCAAAAATATAGGTGGCCGTGGGCTAGTGCTGGGCTGATGAACCCCAGCCCGTGGGTTGCCCCAGCAGCCAGGGCTGCCAGCGCGGACCCTGCCGCGCCGGGGACACACACACACACACACACACACGCACAGAGGTTTGCTCCTCTGCTCCCCAGGAATCGCTTCCCCACCGATCGCAGCTCAGGGTTGTCATTTAAAAAGTGGCAGCAGGCGGCGCTGAGGAATCCACGGAACCGCTCCGGGCTCGGAGGTGACAACCCGAAGCTGCTGCTGCTGCGCCCGACGCATCTGCAGCCGCAGCCGCGCCGGGGGTGGGGGGAAGCAGTAGCCAAATTCACCTCCCTAATTGCTCCTCAGCTACCGGCGCTATTTAAAGAAAGGGGAGAGAGTAGGAGGAACCCCAAATCCCATTTTGAAGTGCAGTTTCAGCTTTAGGTCTGGCACGGTAAGAAATTTGAAAAAAAAAAAAAACAAACCACCAACCAACCAAACAAACAAAAAAAACCCTCCAACATTCTTACAGATAGGATATAATGTTGTAGTAGATTCTAGCAGCTTGTAGAAAACTATCTGTTTAATTCTCCACTTGAAATCCTTTTGGACTTCTCCATAGAGGAAATACTTGCACGACGGAGCTGAAAAATACATTCCCAGACTTGAAGCTGAGAAGGACAGAAGAATTAATTTTCAATACCTTTATTTGTGTTCAGTTTATTTTTCTTATTATTATTATTTTGTATTCAGCGGAGGATTTTTTTTCAAACCACTCAAGATGCTTTTCTGCGGTTATTTTTATTTCATTGCCTGCTTTCTGAACCAATATCCAAGCACTTATGGGAGAAGATTTATGGATCTGGAAGCAGAAGGTTTGCTGTCAATTGGGCTTGCTTTGCAAGCAGAGACCTGTGCCTGAGCAGGTCAGCGGAATGGATTGCATAAAAGAAAGAAAAATATATTAGTTTTGAAAATAAAAAGGAAAGTGAGATAGAGGGAGAATGCATGCATCTGTTATTTCTACAATTAGCAGCCAACTGTGCTCTGCATTTCAAGCAGATTAAGGTCTTCCTTCTCATTTTCAAGAAAAAAACAATCTGTTTAGTAGCAGTGTTAGATATTATACTAGGACTTCGGTTTTTTATTACGCTTTTTGTCACCAAGTGTGCTTTATAAAGCAGAGTGAAATCTCTTAAGTGACTATCAGAACTTGGCCTCGTATGCACAACAACAATAAAAATGCTTAGCATTTACGCTGCTTTTGACATGTCAAAGCTTTCTGCAGACCTTAAGTACATAGCCACAGGAGAGCTACATATGTTAAGACCATCAGAGCCAGCAGGCAGCATTTTCCCAGCACGGGTGTTTACCGGTGCCGGGTTGCAGGCAGCTGGCCGGGGCTGCGGGCAGGGGCTGGTGCTGCGAGAAGGGGCTTCTTGGCAGAGCACGGGCACAACTGCTGGCCACGCACCATCCCAGTGCAGATGGCGTGGCTGGCTGCCGTCCCAAGCTTTGTCTATGTAAACCTGAGCTGCTGGCTTCCAGGAGCCGGCTGAAACCTCCTACGCTTGTAGTTTTGACAAATCTTATTTACCCCTGCACCGCACGATATGGGGGCAATCTCGAACTGGCCTGTGGGCTTGGCATCAGTCCGGGGTTCCTGCCAAGAAGCAAAACTGGAATAGAAATGAAACCTGCATCTGGAGCCCAGGCCATATGTGAGGTTTTCTCTCCACGGCGTACCAGCTGCTGGCCCTACCTGCAGCCCCAGCTGCAATTAGGATGGGCAGGGACAGTGTGTTTGGCTTCAATACTGCTACCGAAACCCAATGCTGGCATAGCCCTACTGTCAGGGCTCACTGTCTATTTGAGAAATATCTGGGGGGCAAAAGGGAGTTAAAGTGAGTAAGATAACTGAAGAAAGGCTTAGATCAATATTTCAGGAAGCCATCTGTGCCGAGACAGCTACAACCGCGATCAGGCAGTTGAGTGGAGGAGCGAGTGGCAAAGAAGCTCTGTGTATAGCAAGGAGACAGTATTGCTAAAGAGTCCCTGGTTTGGGTGACACCTTTTAGAAAATTAAGTGTAATTCTTCCAAAATAAGAGGTCTGTAATAGACCATGGATTGGGGAAAGCCTTTAAGTCCCGTTCCTTAGAAATTCTTCCAAAGGCCAAGTTCGAGACAACAGGTTTGAGTTTCTACATGCCCTGATTCAAAGGGGCATTTTGAGCATTGGTTACAATCCCTGTTGCTCACACTAAGGAGAGCCTTAGCAAAGGTTTTCCCAAAGCAACTCCAAAGCATCTTCCATGGAAACTTTCTAAAACCTTGCTCTTCTCTCTGTGGAACAGGGTTGACTTTACATTAGATCCACCTCACTCTGAAAGATGAGATCCATTACTAGTCTGTAAAATCAATTAGCAACTTAGCACTCAATACCCAAAAAAACAAACCAAAACCAAAAGAGCTGCTTATGTACTTATGACAATGTGTTAAACAATTTTTCAACTAAAGGCTTTATTGCTGGGGTGACCTCCTATCACATAAGAAAAACAGAGTCCAAGATAGAAAACATATGCTTAAGATTTCTACTGTCACTATTAATAAGATCAGGCACAGAGCAGTATCTGTGTAAGAGCAAGAAACAACTATATAGCTGCAAAGCTGCTCATCCTCAAATTAGGGTGAAAGGGTTCTCCCTTGTGACCGGAGAACTCTGCATTTCTTATTCACTGACAATGTTTTCTACAGTTCCCTGGCTCTTGGGAGGTCTCCTCCACACATCCAGTTTACTATCACCATCTTCAGTGATGTTATTTTATTTTATTTAAGGAAGTGAGCCTTCAAGAAATGAAAGTAATAGCAAATATTGCTCTTTTTTGTTCCTCTCAGTGATGACATAATTAGGTCTGTTTTAAGCCTGATTTTTCAGCTGTGACGGACATTTGCATTTCTTGTGCTTGTGTGTGCACATGCATGTACAGTTCTGCCAGAGGCTGTACTGTGTGAGTTCTCGGGAGGTGAAAGAAAACCTCTTACTTATTTCTGTTTGCTTGCTAACCTTTTAAATCAGAAGAGATCGCTTAATGACAGCATCAGGCTCGAAAGCACTACTCATTCCGCACCCACCAGTTTGACTCACGGCCAGCCTGACTCAAACCTTTCAGGAAGGCAGGAGTCCCCTGGGGTGTGCTGGTCTCCAGCTTTTTGACAAAGTCTTTAAAAGAAACAAACCAGAACAAGGTCTCTTGGTACTTTCAGTTTGTCTCGACCTGAGCAGCACCTGATCCTCGCGTTGTCCAAGCACCGTTTCATCTAGAAGAGGCTGAGAGAAAAAAAAATAGAGAAGTATTTACACGTGTTAAAAGCGTAACAGGGAAGGTCAGGGTGTGCTGAAAGTCAGATTCTGCATAGTGTAGAAACAACCACGCAAACCTCAAGCGAACGAGTTTGGGTACCAGCAGCAGTCTAGATGCAGCAGCGCAGAGACTGGAGGAGGCTGCCAAACTCACTGCCGAGGCAGGACGGGTAAATGAGCTGTGTGCTGGGTTTCATGCTGCTGCAGCTTGACTGACTCTGCTCCCCGAGCTAGGCATTATATTTTCACACGTATCATCAGAGCCTCAGACAACCAGCCTCCCTGAAAAGCCCCACTGCATGAAAACGTTCACGTAACCCACAGAAAAAAAACAACCAAAACAAAACGGAAGGAAAAGATCTTGGGAAGCAGAAGCCATTGCAGGAAATAAGCAGCAGAGAGCTGGTAGGTAAAGGTTTCTGGGATAAATCTGTCCTTGTCTTAAATACTCATGCGCATAACCCATAGCGCTGACTTGTGAAAATACAGGCAGTCGATAATGTTGGTTAGCACATATCCCCAGCACGCTGCAGTCAGCTCTGGGGTATCGTACACTCAGTGCTTAGGATAATGCTTTCAAGAGAATTTCTGTCTTTGTGTTGGTTGCAGATATTTCTGCAGGCACTCTGTTTACAAAATAGACAGGGATGAGGTATTGTCATGTAAGGTGGTTCTGTTTCCTTTAGCATCATTTAATTTCCTTTACTTAGTCTTTCCCCATCTTTTTCTATCCATGTGCTTCAGGTCCAATTTCCATTGCCTTTTCATTTCCTGTGAGTTTAACTACAAAGTCATCTGATACGTCTTGGAAATTTCTCTGTAGATTGAGACTTTATATTGCCCTCTAGATCTTCCATTATTTTAAGAAAAACAATGAACAGGTGAAAATCTATCTTCCTTGATACTGAAACCTCAATTTCAATCAAACATTTGCCATGAACATAAAACGTTATAATCTATTCCATTCCTATAACTTTCCATAGGTACTAATAGAAGAAAAGGTTTTCTATTCATAATTGGAAGTATTTTTTTTTTTTTATTCTGAGGGGTATGTCATATGAATCACGTCACTAGTGTGCAGAAGAACCAGTATACCTCTTCCCATAATTTCCCATGTCAATTGTTAGACTTCAAAAAGCAAAACACACATGGCAGCTGGGTGCCAGTAATTTTTAAAGTCTGACCTCTGTGTCTTTTGCATCTAAACTCTGTCAAGTTTCATTGCAGCAATTTTTCACTGTTCTGTATTGTTGTCTTTACATCTCAATCCTTAGCTTTCTTCTTTTTCCTTTTTCAGTTTTTCCCTCCTCTTTTTCCTTTTTCTTTTATTTTCCCTTTTCATTTTTTTCCTTTTTCTTGAATTACATTGTAAGCCTCATGCTGCATTTGCCTGCACAAATGCAATAAAACAGGTTAAAAAAACATACCTTTATCTACCAACACACTAATTTTATTTCTATCCACATTTCAAAAGAGCAAATTCTTTTCTAGGCAGAAAATACCTATGATGCAATTTTTTTTAAACTGTGAGTAACATGCTTCAGCCTTCAACAGCACTGTTAAAAAGATAAACCTATTCTGAAGCATTAATCTTTACCCTTCATGCACAAAATTGTCTGTGTTTATAAATGTCCAGACTGATGAAAACTGGAGAAAGAAAGGGAAGGAAGTGTGAAGAGCAACGTTTTTCCAGGTTACCCAAAAAATTATTCCTAAGTCTTTTGTAAAGTGGCTTTCACAGGAAAGAAATATCTTGGACCTATTAATACTCGGCTGCAGCGAGACTTCTCTTCCTAGGTAGCACATTTCCATCCCCAACACCCTGGAGCTACATCAAAGTCCCCACCTCCCCCCGGACCTCAGTGCCAGTGCTCTCCTCCCTGCTCCGGCCATGGGGCTCAGCTCATTCATAGCAGCTGAGGATAAAAGAGGAGTCACTTGGTTTACGCCTGCTGCTGAAGAGTAACTAGCAGGAACATGGCCTGATGCAGCTCTGCTTCTTTTCCCTCGTCCCAGAAGATGTTGGACTTTATCCCAAGAAGCTTCAAAGCACAGAGGCGAATCGCTGAGGTTAGGTGCTGGGTCTTGGGATGGAAAGGAGAAGGAATTCAGTCCATCTCTTTTCTTTTGGTAACAGAAGAGTCTTCTACCATGTGTCCAGGATGGGATGTGGAACCGTACGTGGTTCTTGGGTGCAGTTGGGAGGAGAGGCTACCTGCTCCACGCTGACACTTTCTCTGCCCAGACCAGTCAAGCAAGCTGCTCCAACAGTGCCCAGATCTCCACCAGCACACAAGGCCAAAGCCGTCCCTGCAGCTCCTCTGGCATTGCTGAGAGTCTGTCTCCTCACTGTCCCAAGCAGCGACTTTTCTGGTGGGTCACCTGGACACCCCAAGGAACCCTCCATAGCACCTGCCATGCTAGTAATGCCGATGAGGTGGGAACGGGGTACCATGGCACAAAGCTAAGGCATGTCTGTAGCCTCCAAGGTTTGCCCTTCTGAGTTTTCAAACAGGCTGCTGCAATGCTAAGAGTGTCTCAACAAAATAATAAAAAGGTTTGGTCATCTTAAATATAAAAGTTGGTTCCTTCTCTCCTGTTATTCTCCCCCACCCCCAGAAAAATTATTGTTGTATTTCATTTTTATTTGTACTTTCTGAAGAGTAATACATTTCCAAGAAAAGGATTAAATCTCTCAAAGTGAGGTAATAAAACTGAAGCTGTAATGAAACTCACTGGTTATACATGGAGATATTTCATTTAGGCATTGGAATAAAAATCTAGTTACATTCCTGATCAGAATAATTCATGACCAAAATGCCTCATCCTATTTTTAATTGTCCTTGTTTTTCAAATAAAAGTTATAGATGGTTTGGCTAAATCATTGCCTGTCAAACTTGGGTTGCGAATGGCTCAGTGAATCTCAAGGGGCACTTTCAGTTTTTAGGACAATTCATTTATTTATTTGGCTATACTAATAAAGCATGTATCCAGAGATTTACATTCTTATTCTACTACTTAAAATGTATGAACCATACGGAAGTGACAGCAAGGAACAACAAGAAAGAGCTTGTACAAGAGAGAGAGCTCTGAACAGTATTCCTATTTTTTTCTACCAAGATTTGAAAAAAAACCACAACAACAAACAAGCAAACCCGAAAAAAGAGCCTTTCCTTAAAATTCTCGGGAAGGATACAATAGTTACATAATTGAGATCTATTCCTGCTTTTCAAAAAATATCTGAAGTGCTTGATTAAACCAAGAATCGAAGCATCATGGCACATTTAATCTGATTTGCTAATAATGGTTGCTGTAAATACATTGTATTTAGTGACCTGACACAATGGGCTTGTTTGTACACTGAAACAAGGAAAAGATACAGCTTGCTCATTTCAGAGAAACATTAAAATACAATAGGAGAGACACAAAACTGAATGCAGTGGGAAAGCTATTGTGGCTTATAATGTATTTTTCAAACCAGCATAGTCACATTAATTCTAGAAAACATTGTTCCCTCAAACCAGAAAGGTTTGCAGTATAGAAAGGGACGCTATTGGCGTGTTACCAAATACCAAAGCGTGATTTTTCCCCTCTATCTATGCTGAAAGAGACATCTTTCTATCAGAAACTATAATGGAAGATTACGTAGATTCTTTTTCTTTCCCCAGCCACCAGAAAACGCCAATGTGTGATATTCTATCAGCCTTATGAATTCTTTACATAAAGTAACTGCATCTTGATATTCCTCAACTATTATACCTCTGTGGCTGTCACGTAAACGTAACTTTCCCAGATGTGCTCCAAGCGTGACTCTCTTTTCCTTTACTAGTAAGGCACACAGCAGGAAAAAACTAAGATTAGGTCAAATTTGCTTTGTAGCTGCTCCTTTCACAGGAGGGTTCCCCTCCCCTAGCCCTTACTACAAGCACCGTGTCTCACTCGTCATTTTTCCATAACTAGCTCTTTACCCATTAGCCAATATTAATGCAAAGTACTCCACAGCATCTCAGCCACCAGTCCTTGTTTCTCTTGGTCTGTTCCCACCAACAGCCACAGTTCAAGTCCAAGTTTACCCCTCAGGTGAACTATTTCAATGAGTAATGAGTTCAGATACTCATTCGTGAATTAGTTCAAAACACAACAGGACATCCAGCAGCCAGGTCCAAACAACTGAAGTCATCAATCAGTTCTTTCATATACATATAATCAGTTTCTCAGATGTCAGATCACGCCTTTCCCTATTGATTATTCTAACATTTATCTATCAAATGTTTCAGAATTAGTTAATTTTCTATGCCAAGTATACACATAAGCCCCAATCGCTACTACACTACTTTATCCGATGCCTTCCAATCTGCACGTTCTCATCTCTATTGTCCTTTTTTCAGTCCTTTCACGAACGAAAGAGACTCTGCTCCTTGGGTAGCTTTCTAACTTACCCATCACTCTTTTAAATACCCCATCACTTTAAATGCATAATTAAAATAATGAGACTTACTGTTCTTCGAGCCTGCATGGCATTGATTTAGCCTAGAGACCTAATCAATGTGGTCTTTCTCTGGCCCTAAACATAGCAAGATCTAAGAAAAAATCCTGTGTTCTTGCGTATTTGGTGTGACAGAGACCAATGCTTATCCACACAAACATAATGATTCTTGTGTAGCTGCTACAGGGAAGAAGTGTACCATTGACCTTGGCGTGTGGACTATATTCATTTACCTGACTAAATCTGAAAAAGTGAAAAAGGCTATCAAAGAGACACTGCTGATGAATGAGAGCTTTCTATTTCTGCTCTTCTGTAAGATATTTCTTCTGCAGCTGGACTGTTGCAGAAAATTTGTCATAAAATTCTAGAGCAACTTCCATGTAGTCGTGGTGAGGAGAGTACATTTGCTCTTCGTTACCCAATACATCTTAAATTGCTTCCTGCTCTTGGTGGCTCTGATGGACCATTGTTCACAACCCTATTGTTGTGTATAAACTGTCAGCTTGAATAGTGAGAAACTCACAATGGGACACTGAAGTTGTTCTCTTCAGAACTAAAATAAAAAAAACCAAACCCAAACCAAGCACACCATGCACTCTAAAGTAGAAGCACGAATCTGAGCAGACTCATCATTTCAGATGCTAAACATCTTGCCAAACATCTGTTTTTCTCAGACTGTGAATGAAAGCAGGGGGAGGTTTGCACAAGGAGGGGCTCTACCACTGGGCACGGAAAGCCAACACACCAATGCAAAGCAAATGCAAATCTGCTGCTGCTTACCAAACTGAATCAAGGCCATATCATCTTATTTTTCAGGTTCTCTGAAGATAAGTTTGTCAGATGGACCGAAGTTAGTGATGACATAAAGATAGAGCAACAATATCTGGTAAACATAAGGATGTATCCAAAATTAATATGGTTAGGAATAGGAGTTCAGCAAAGGCAAAGAAAAGTTGTATCCCAATTTAATACGCTCTGTAAGAAAAATGCCCTTTTCAAGGAATACCAAACAAAAATATGAAAAGCGGGGAAAAATCACTGCACAGCTAGCTATCTGCTTTACAACATTTACTGACTCCAAATGTTTAAATGTCTTCTTCCAAGTAAGCAACGGAAAAAAAAACCAAACCCAAATTAAAAAATTAAAATACAGGAAAGTGGTTGATTTTGATTGCAGGCTCACACACACAAAACCCAAAGGTATCTGTAGCTTACCACCTTCCCAAGTCATATGAATGACAAGGGAAAAAAATGTTTTCAATTTATTAATTCAGTTATACCTTCTTCGCTAAGGAGTAAGGAGCTGAACCTAACACAGGGGAAAAATAATAACCCCTTAAAAATGGCAGTCTTCAAAAACTAGCAAAATAGAAACAAAAGCACAATATGATTTCCAAGATAAAGACAGTGAGAATATTTAAGACTATAAAAGAAAATAGAAATTCATGATGAAAAAGCTCACTGAGCTATATCCAGCTATATTATCAGTGGTGAACTATCAGGCAGATGCACTCTGTGGCATCTGTCATCGCAATTGGATTCCAGCGAGTTTTACAAAAACTACAGCCTGCCTGCATAACCAGCCAGCGCCTTGGCTCATCTCAGCCTGGCTGTATTTGGCTATAAAGCCAAATTAAACTCACAAGGTTTAAGCTGAGGCTAACCAGCCCAGCCATTCCTGACCCCGGAGATGGATGCGTTATTTTGCTATTTATGTTTGGGAGATGGACAAATGCCAAAACAGACTTTTTACAGCTGCCATAGCCTCACCCCACTGCCATTTGTACACAGGTTTCAACTATTCCTGTGACGCTCAGGCAATTCAGTTTGCAGTGCATACAGATTGCAGCAGGTCAGAAAATCTGCTCTGTTCCCAGGAAGCATTTGACTTTTCACTTAGGATACACAAAATCACACATGCAGTTAACCTAGCCTAAAATTGCTTTGGGTTTTGCCTCAGCAGCACTTGCTTTCTGGTTAACACAATAAATCTCCAACTTCCCATGAAAGGCAACCTGCTTCTAGGGGGAATGTCACTTACTGGCCCTGAAAACCCACCAAGTGGGGCACCATCTCTGGGCAGCGAGGAAAGCCAGGGAGAGGCGAAGGCAGACTGCATCCTGTGCCCTCCCATGATCCCCTCTGTTGGGGCTGGTGTTTTGGGGACACCAGGAGGGAAAGCCCCAGGTAAGAATGGAGCAGAAGCTGGGGCCATGCTGTCTTCCTTAGTGTCCAGAGCTGGGCCATGGCAGGAGAGGTGGCACTTGGGGCAGGAGCTCTTTGCAGCAATGCCCGTGGTGGCTGTGGGCTCTGCAAAGCTGCAGCTGCCCTGGGAGCTTCTCTGGGGTACAGGGCAGTGCCTCCATGCTTGGGTGCTGTCCTGCACAGGGCATCCCAGGGAGGGCAGGGGGAGCACAGGGCATGTCCCCTCCAGCACCATGCAGCCTGCTTGTCATTTGCTGATGTGCAGACTGTGCCTGTGCTCTCGCTTTGCCCTGCCACACCACAGGGATCCCCCAGCCAGCCATTAGCATCACTGAAAGGTGACGGAGATTGGGGGGTTTCCCCCCACAACTGGAGAAAGGCTAAGAGACAATGGACAGAACTTGAAACAAAAACGGTTCAGACTGAATGGAAAGAAAACCTCTTTCACTTTGAGGATGGTCAAGCCATGGAACAAGTTGCCCAGAGCATTTGCGTAGCCTTCGTCTTTGGGGGTTTAAAGACCCAGCTGGGTGAAGCCCTGAGCAACATCATCTGTCCCCACAGCTGACCCTGCCTGGAGAAGGAGGTTGGACTACAGACCTTCCAAGGTCCCTTCCAATTTGTGTTATTCTATGTTTTTGGTTTTTTTCTTCTTCTTCCTCAGCCCTACTTATAGAAAGATTGTCATGGAAATGCTCTAAAAGTGAAGTCATAGCAATGTTAAAAATGCACAGTAGCACTGCAAGTATTTTAGCTCAGAAGGATTATCTCATGGCCACATGCGATAACTCTGAACAAAAGCTGTGTTGACATCTTTGTCATCTCCACAGGCATCAAAAGCTCAGGAGATTAAGAAAATGTAGACAAAGTTTTCTAGATTTTAAACTCAGAATGTTAAAAGACTTAGAGATGTAGGCGGTCATTGGAAAGCCCAAGTGGTTACCTGGAAATGACCAAAATGGGTTCACGAGATTCCACATTTCTTATATTACTTGTTTTTGTAGTTGCTGATGCCTACAAAATGCCGAGTACTCTGAATGCCTCTCCTACAGTAGTAGGAACTGAGTTTTTAGCTATACTCTGGTAACTCTTTGAAATCCCTGCCCAAATTCTGAAGATACGCAAGCAGTAAATCTGCAGGAACATATCTACTGTCTGTCCATCACAGTACAGCAGTCCATAGCTTCTTCAGGAAGCTTTCAGTCGTCTGTAAGTTAAATCAGCAAAAGTTGAAGATCACTAATTTAAAACATCTGACACATTTATGAGATACAAGTTCACTGAGCAGAACTGCATCTCAAGAAAAGGTAAAATCCATGTTCTTGATTTAAACACGTTAGTAAGACACTCAGAACTGGCAGAGCCAGACCTGCTTGGCTAGTGGTCCTACCCAGTCACGCCAGTCCTTTCTGCTAGTGTATATCCAGCTACCCACTCCTACAATTGATCCTGGGTTTTAAACTCTGTTCAAACAATACAAATAATCTTAATTCATATTTCCCCAATGGAGAAATGTAACTGACAGGAGCTGCTCAGCCATCAGAACAGAGAGGGAAAAGGAAAGGGGAAAGAAAGAAAACCCCCACTTAATAAATGGTGTTTTATTTTCCACAACACCCATTGAGGTTTCAATGTGCAGTAGAGAAGGTGACTTTTAGTTCCCTGGAAACCTTTCTAAATGACTTAAAGTGACTCTGTAACTCTTTCTCCACAGTTAACCGAACTAAGTGTCAGTAGAGTTTCTCGTAACTTAGAATTAAGCTAACCTCCAAGTAGGTGTTAATTGTAGACATGCAGCTCTATTTCTCTGTCAGCTTTACACAGAACGGTTTGCAGTGTGCTAACCCAGGGCAAGGAGCTGTGCAGACAGGGTGTTTTGTTCTGCCCACCTGCAATGTTTTAACAAACCAGGCAGAAGACAGATGGACAGGACAATTATTATTTATCTCACTGAAAGGCAATACTGCAGTTTGCCATCCTTTCTTACTACTGGCTGTGTGTTGTGAGCTCCACCCCCTGAATATATCCCTGCTTTTACTATAACTGGAGGAGTAAGCAATGGCTAGTCTCTCCCTGAACACACCTTTCTCCCCCCTGGTTGCCCATATAGCATTTCCTTTACCCACCGAGTCCCGCAACAAACACTTGACTGGGAACACCATAAACTGAAGGGATGAGCAAACCCCCAGAGAGGCAGAAAAGAAGAAGTGATGCCCAACTTGCTGTGCTGTTCTCTACAAGAGCCCAGCTCGCAGGAAAAACAACCACTAGCTCCTGCCAAATCCCCGACACGCCGGGACGGCCGGGTGCTGGCAAGGAGGTAATGATGGAGAAAGGAGCAACCTGGGCAGCACGGGTGGAGATCTCCCAGCGCAGCAGAGCCACCGGCATCACTAACCAGCCTGAGCCATACCTGGGTAATGTGGCTCAATTTGTGCAGCACGTGGCTGGACTCCCAGTGCCAAGAAATTAAAAACCAATCAACTTCATTTGGCTGTCGATGCCAGGGCAATTAGCACTCGTTTCTGGCAGCATATGCCCGTGCACTGCTCTGGCCCACGTGAGCGTGTCTCTCCCAGCCCAGGCTGCTCGCTCAGGGCAGAGGTGGCTGCCACATCTGGGACTCCATCTCTGCTCCCCCATTTCTTCAAAGCTGTAGGAGCAACGAGGTTAGAAGCAGCAGCATCCTCCATCCTTGCAGAACGCGTAAAACATCCCACTCACTAGTTCCCCTTGGAAGGGCAAAAGCAGCAGCACTGAAATGCTTGCCTTCTTGTGCAGAGAAATAACTGTCAAAGGCAGGAAGGGGCATTTGGGGGAAAAAATGCAGAGGATTCTTGTCTGCAGTGTACAAGAGGTTTCCCTGATGTTTTAATTAAGTGTGAATATTTGGAAGTGCTTAATAGTTAAATTAAAGCCTAGATATTAGTTCTTTACGAGGAGCTGTGTTTTTGTATCAGAGTTCTGCATTTATAATTGAGTAGAACACATCACAACAACATGTATTTAAATCAGACTATATTTCTAAATATACCTAACCTCCACACATAAAAACTCCCAGCAGGTGCCTTGTTAAACAATAAGGAACATAGGAGGCTGATTGCTGTTATGAAGCCTTTGGTGAAAACGAACTCTAATTGTGTGCTTGCATTTTTTTATCAGTTGTAATAGTAAATCTCTCTCTCATACAAAAAGAGACTTCTGCACTTCAAGCTAGGAAGCTAAGTAGTGTGATTCCAAGATATCATCTACCTTAGTATTTAGGGCCTAAAAGCTCAGAGTATTAATATTTGATTCCATGAGTAGCAAAGTATCTTTGAGAACATAAGCCTAGTCCCAAAGACTTTAAATGCCATTTTTTTTCCTTCCATGCGCCAAATTCAAATGCAGAGCAACTAGCCGTTATTTAGAAAGGAATCCCCAGCTTCACCCTCCAGAAAAAAAAAAAAACAAGCCAACCCAACAAATAATAGCTATAGTGGACATAATTTAAACATTACTGGAACATTAAAACCAAACAAGCTCCTTACGCATACCTTATGGAAAAGATAATACTCTGATGTTAATTAAAAGCTTTTCTATTTAGCTTCAGTTTTCTTCCTCCTTTTATTAGCTCATTTAATGAATGTGCTCAGGCTCTTCAAATGCAGATGCTAACTATATTTACAAGTAGACTCTGACAAATCCTTAGCTAACCCAGACCATAATTTGATCAGCAGCCTGAAGCAAAAGAGGCACACGCGTTAGTTTGTAAATAGCTTAGAGATTTTTCTTCTTGGGATGCAAGTTTTGCTGCTGGACTCCTTCATACCAGAGCACAACCGTGAATTTCAGGGTAGCTCAAACCTTATACTATTAAAGGCTGAACAACAGAAAAGTTTAGTTATGCTAACATAAAGATTTAACTTAAAATTAGCTTCTTTTAAATAAGAATAAAAAACTTGTAAAACAAAAGGCTCAATTATCAACTCCAGAAAAAAAACCAAAAACAAACTAAATAAGATTATAGGGCCTTAAAAACAAGCAAAAAAGGCAAAAAAAAACCCCGTGCAACTTTTTAGAAGCTACTGTCTTTTACTCACTGAAATAATAATAGCAAACCACAAAATGACATCACCAACTTCCTGAATCATCTGTAAAAAAGCTTCAGCTGGCCATGAAGCCTTTTACAGCAGGAAATTAGGGGTGATATTTGCTCTGAGACCTGCAGCCTCTTGGGAAATGTAGTTTGGTGACTGGGTCCCCATCTTGGTCCAGGCCTTGTTCTCATCGCTGAGGAAATTAAAGGAGACGTTTTTACTAGGAGTTTACTTTTAGTTACTTTTTAATCCTGCATGGCAAGTCTCTAAATGGCCTCTTTTTAGATATGACTTGACTGAATCCCTTTTCTAAGGGAAAGAAAATTTGAATTCCTGGGGAGGGGATTATGGGTAATCTGCTGCTTTAAAAAGGGCTGAGGGAGCATCTTTCTGGTTTAATTTAACAGGGATTGCTTGGGGAGCTCTCAGGAGAAAGAAGTGCTGCTGCTGGCATTTAGGTTAGAAAGATGAAAAATTCATTTCCATCAAATGAGAGTTTATAGGTGGGATCTTTTGTTAGGGGTCTGCTTTGAGCTGGATGGACTGCAGAAATAAAAAAATCTGCCTACAAACAGCTTTTAGGCCCATGTGTAGGGAGCAGTGCAAAGACTAGCAAGGAATAAACAGATAGTGCTTAGAGGAGCTCGTAAGTGAGCTTTTTTTTTAAATTATTTTTCTTTTTCTTTACTTTTCAAGCTATTTGGAAATGTTCTCTGGCCCTCTCCTGAACAGCTCCTAAGTGTTAGACTTACAGATGCTTTCTCTGGAGTTACACAAATCTCTAACAGAATAGGTAAGTTATTAGACTGTAGTTTGGCTTCCTCCAATATACTGATGCCCTGGGTCTGTCCTTCGCTTTTCCATTGCAAAAGCTGGTTCAGTAACCCTTTGCTGGAGCTTGAGTGGTCTCCACACTCCTGCCTCACCTGAGGTGGCTTTGGGTGTTTCTGGTGTTCATAATGTCTCATTAATTTCTCAGGTACCCTGGGTTATCCGTAGAAGCAGAAGATTAGCACCTTTGGAAATGCTGTGTGGGGGTGTTTTCTTTACTCGGGAATCTGACTGTATTGACTATATGCTGAAGAACAATTAAGTATGAGAAATCTTGCCTCATCAACTTCTCTTTTTGGCGGTCTAAAGAGGTTTGAACTCCGATTGTATTAACTGACAGGCAGCTTAATTGGTTCCCCTTCATGTGAGTTTCAACGTAATGATGGGCTACGCACAGCCTCCAGTAGGTGTAATGTAAGAACAACTTTCCTCTCAGCTGCTTCTCTGCTCTGTGAGAGCACGTTGGCCCATGACACTACGGAGCTGAGAGTGAAAACCGGCATCCTCAAGGCATATGTGTGCCTGGGGTGGGGGGATGCTGGGGGGCTTCATGCTGCTCACCAATGCCTCTGTAGTTCAGTCCAGTTTTTGAGCAGGAACATCCCAGAGCTCAAAGCCTCTCAATTATTTTCCCCTCAGTCTTTCTCAGCTTTTAATTGTTGCTGAATGGGGGAAAAGAGCACAGGTATGGGGCACGCTTAAATCAAATAGTTGTCCCAGTTCCACCTTCCTCCCCTGCAGCACCTTCTGGGAGGTGGAATGAACAGCACCACCCAGTAGTCTCATTTATTAGAAGACACTAATGAGCGCATTCAATCTGAAGTGAAGACCCTGTTGTGCATAGGTCAGCTTCATTTGAAGTCTAAGGAGACTCTGGGAACTGGTTTACTGCAAGATGTTAATGAGTTTTATTGAAAGCAACAGCAGTTTAAAAACATACTTTTTAAAAAAATACTTTTTCAATGGGTGTTTTGTTGAGAAGATAAACTCACAACTAGTGACTGGGAGGGAGAGAGGAGAGCAAAAAGATAACCACTTGATTGAAAAAGACGGAAAAGTATTACCATGGGCTTTAACGACTTATTATAATAGCCAATGATATCATCTTGATTTCACAGAGAAACTCAATTTTATGTGTCAGCAAAGCAATCTTAAACTGCTGAGCAGATGTCAGCTGCATATCTGCCATGTCAGTGATCAGGAAAGATGTTTTTCATGAGCAGTAGCAGAGTCATTGCAAGGAATGTGATTTTTTTCATATACTTTGCAATGAATGTGGAGGGTTGCAAGGCTTTAAAAAAGTAATTCCTAATCTCTGCAAGTCATGGATTCTGTCCATTTATGTGCTTTTTATACAGAGTGTTTTCTGCAGGTATTGGGAGACAAGTGAGAAGCCTGGGGGAAGCTATTGGATAAGGGGCTTTAGGAGAGCACTTTTGGCAGGGCTGGTACTTCAGTTTATTATTTTCAACTAAATTCTACTGCAAATCTTAACAGTCTTTGTAGAGTTTGGGTAAATTCATAAAACTATTCCCTGAAATACTTGCTCAGCCCTTTTAAAATGAATTTAATTCTGCACCTAAGCATCGCGCTTCAGCTTCCTCTGGGTTGGTACCCCTGTGACTTGAGCTTTTACCGACACAGTTCTTGAGAGCACGGTTTAAATTCTTATGCATGAGTAATGATACTAGAACGGAGTTTCGCCCACCTCTCACTATTACTAGCGGTATATTGTTGCTGGAAGCTAGGTAAGACTTTGAAACATCTAGCATAAGATGAGTGTTGTTTTATGAAAGACATTGAAAACACTGCTGTTAAGAACCTGGGGGGGGCAGTGAGCATTAAAATTGGGATTGTCAGGTGCTACTCAGACAAGCTGCCCTCTGCCATGTGACTGAATCTGAACAGACCACAGCACATGAGTTGTGGGTCACATGCAATCTCGTGTTTTCAATGTAGATTTCCAGGTTTGCAATATTTGACTAGCCATATTTCCTCTGTATCTTTTTCCCTGAAGTGAGACTTGCTAAACATCCTCACCTATCACTTCTAGGATTTTGTGGTTGTTTTTTTTTTGTTCTTCAAAGTTCAGGGATGGACTTCCAGTTCCATTTCTTCCACTGGAGTCAGATATTTTGAAGATTTCAAAATTTGTTAGTTCAAGGGTGCAAAGATGGGACTGGTGACTGGCCGTGAGCTCAGTTGTGATATACCTTGGTTCAACTCTTGACTCTGCGTTGAAATTTGAGGTCTATGAACCTTGCTATAATTGTGCTTTCTGTGGATCAAATTAGATACTGCTTCCCTATATCAAAAAAGTGACCCGAGGTGTAAAGGAATAATGCAGATGCTAAACTGGACAATGAGATCCCAGTAAATGTGGACAAACACAGACTGTATTTTCAGTGGAGCTCAGAACTCCACATATACCTCGTGCTCAGAAAATGTGTCCCAGTATCTAAAGTATCAGCAGCCTTTTTTTTTTTCTGTGATTCTACCCTTTTTCAGGAATGCTTGCAATGCTGTTCTGTGGGTTTTCAAAGCACAGGGTTTTTTGTTTTGTTGTTTGTGCTGGTTTTTTTTAAACTTCAGCTTAGTCAAGAGCTTGCAATGCACAGCAGAGCTTGCAGCCTCAAGACACTGAAGCAGAGAGAGCATTCCGAGCTGTGCTTTTGTCCAATGTCTCATCAGGATCAGTAATTTCACTCCCAGCATTGCGAAAGACCTCCCTGTATTTTAAGTACAGATGAAATTAATCCTGTTTCAAGGTTATGACTAGTGATTCTTTCATTTTCCATATTAAAGTCTCCATCCTAGAGAATGCGGATGGAAAGGAGAAATGCTGATCTCCAATCCAATAAATGACGAGCACCAGTTAGAAGCAGCACCAATTTTCACAGGACAGCATGCACAATGAGAGGAGGAAAGAAATCTTTGGAAAAATATTTGCATGGGAAGAAATGAAGCTACATGATTTATTCCTCATTTTCCCAATGGGATGGATTTATAGTGTTTGCTGTGAAAGGATCTGTAACTGGCTGGGCATGTCAGGTGGAGGTCAAGATGGATAGTGGAGGAGTGCAGTCACCTGTGGTATTTTCTGGTCATGAACAGTTGAAGAGGTAGAATGTATATTTCAGACTACTGAAACTTACCTTTATGTCTGAATTGCCATTTTACATAGAACCAGGTAGCCTTCACAGAGGTCATGAGCACCAGTCTGCTCTCCTTGGATCGAAGGTGCAAGTTTTGCATACAAACCGTTCCAGCACTTTCACTACAGCAGAGTGCGCTTTAAGCAGGGCTTGTCAAAGTGGGAGCAGCCACTTCCCATTCATCACCTTGAGTTTTGTTTACAGAAATGAACAGGAGTTTTAAGTTCAAGCTCAATCCCTGAAATTCAGCTTTCTAGAGATGCTCCCCCAGGCCCAGCAGCAGAGGGAAATCCAAGGGCACCGATTCTCCAGCCTTGTCTTGCAGTTGCTGCTGTCTTAAAGACAACTTCCCATTTTTTTAATCTCTCTCCTGTTATTTATCAAATCCTGCTGGCTATACAGTTCAAAGGGGCTAGCACTGATCTTATTCCAGTTACCCAAATTTAGTGGATTTTGAGGTGAGCAGGCATGCCGCTCTGCGCTTCTACATACTGCTGGCCATGACCATTTCTGGGAGTCCTACAGCTTCCTCTGCTGATTTCATAACAGAAAGGAGGGCTGGAAGGGGTGTCAGGAAGGTAATACAAGCCCACCTTCCTTCCCCAAGGCAGAAACAGCTTCTCCTAAGCATTTGCTGCTGTTGGTCCAATCAGTCCTTATTAATCTCTACAAAGGCGATTGCTGCAAACTCCCTAGCCAGCCTATGCCAGCAGTTTCCCTTGCAGTCATTAAATAATTAGTACCTTACTTTGATTTGAATGAGTCAGGCTTTATCTTTCATCCAGTGGTTGTTACTCTGCATTATGATATATTGAATAGTCATTTACCACTTGATACCTTCTCCCTCTGAATATATTTATGCATTGTAGTCAAGTCACTTCTGGGTAGCCTAAATAAATTTTGATAAGCTAAACAAGTCTTTTTGCTGACGCTGATGATACAGATTGGATTTGGGGTATAATGGTATCACTCTAATCAGCTCATGGGGAAGAAAAAACAACTTTTTTTGAAAGACAGAGTCAAACGTAGGATTGCACACCCAGTCCTTGCTATCTCGTCAGATATTCCAGGGAGACAACAGGTCTAGGCTTTTTATAGCTGCCCTTACAAAAAAAAAAAAAAAAACAAAAACCCCAAACAAACTCCAAACAAAAAAAAACCAACAAAAAAACCCCAAACAAAACCAAAAAGACCCCCAAGAAAACTCTGCTTCCTGTGTTTTAACCTGAGATTGGAAAAATAATAACTTTTACTTGACCCTGACGAGGTGTCCCTCCCAAATCAGCTGACGGGTTATTGCATGGCAGATGAAATGTCTTCATTCTTAAACACACCCATAAAAGAGCATGTGATTTAAGACACTTTTTCAGTCAGATTGGTGTGCGTACGTATGGCATAGGCCCCTGTCTTCTCCATTAGAAAGTCAGTCTGTTCATGGCATCATTTCTGAATTGCTGCAGAAGTTGGTCAGCCTCTCAAGGTCTTCCATTTGAAATGCCTGAAATCTGATTTAGCAAATTTGTTGCATTGCAGCTCTGGCTGCAAAGGTAATCTCTTGTGAAGCATGTGTAACTTCTCATGAAATTTGTGTATAACCGAACAAATACCTTGTACTTTTCTTAGATCAAAAAGATGTGTTCTAAAAAAAAAATATTTCTGTATTCTTTACTGCTCACATTTGTTTGAGTTTGGAGAGAGGAAGGAGAGAATTACATTGGTTTTTCCAACCTTAATTTTTTATTTTCCATTTTGAATAGCTGTCATATGACTGTATTATGAGAAACAGAACTCATTTGTGATGTTTGCAACACAGAGACCACCATGAACGATTTACAAATAAATGATGACCTAAAAGAGAAGAGAAATTACTTCCATGGGGTGATTCATTTCAATAGTTTTAAATAATTGCAGTTAGTAAGGACACTGCTGATGATTGCTGCAATGGGTCAGCATTCACATTGCAATAACACCGAGAAAGGAAGCTTCAATTATAACTCCAATCTACAACCCACTTCAAGTAATTGAAATCTTTCTTTTGACTTGAGTGCACTTTACTCTGCAAACAAGCTCCATCCTAATCGTGCAGGAGCTACCACTGCTGTACTCTGCAGGGGCAGGCAGAGTCATCTGGTTTTCTTGCATTGCTTTTTGCATTGCCTTGGCAGGTCACAGGATGGGGTACAGACCCAAAGCGCAGGTTGCAATAGGGTCTGTGGTCCTGAAGACTTGGGAGGCTGCTGCAGCCAGTGTGCTCATTTCTTTTAATCACCTACTGTCTTCTAAGTTCTTCAGCGGGGTGTTTGTGTAATGGTGCTTCATCCTAGTGGTTGTGACAACATGTTATTGAGAGAGAGATGTTAGAAGAAACTCCTCTCATGAAAAGTTCCATGCAAGAAAAAAGAATGAAGACTTATATTTGGTAATGTTATAATTGCAGAACACTTTGGGGGAATTACATAGAGTGAGTAAAAAGAAATATGCCAGGGTCAATTCCCAAATAGATTACCAAATAAACTCTATGGCTGGAAGCATAAGATCTGCAGTAAACTGTCCCTTTCCTGTTTTCTCCTTGCTCCTTCTAATACATGGGCTTACCATAGGCCCAAGCATCGTGCACCGTTCTTTAGACTTTCAGTTAATGGAAAAATCTGTTTCATATTCTGGATGAAGTGCATGTAACTTCAGCTGAAGGCTGGGAAAGTGTAGGAAATCAATAGGGTTTTGTTTTGCATAAAATTAACAGTGTGGAATTTAAGTGACTGCCTTCTGTACACAATTTAATTATTGGAAGCACGACCCCCTTTGAAACTGAGCCCAGGAAACGGGTTACTCTAAATGAATGAGCATTCTATTACAGTGTAATGCACTGGAAAAGACTCCAATAAAATCAACTCTCTCACTCTCAATTCTTTTTTCTTAGAGGAGTTCCTGTAAGTGAGGAGTGCTGGAAATCCTCTTCCAGTAAATTTTGAATTTAACATTGAATACAGTACCACCAGGATGTTCTTCTCATTGTACCCTCCCTTCCCAATCACTCAAAGGAACTGCTACATTTGATCTACTTTGCAGAAATTTTGTGCTTTTTATAGGAATAAAAAGAAAAGAAAATAAGGAAATGTACCTGTGGTCAGGAGAAAATGTCATTAATTGTAATATTGTTTCAGTTTCTTTCCATTATTTCATTAGAGAAATTAATGTTCCATTTCAAGTGAATTTTCAGATTCAAACAGGGAATCATGATTTAGTTAACATAATCCAAAGAATGGGATTGTCTGTTGTCTGTATCTTTTATCTTTATTTTTCAAGGACTCCACCAGGGCTTAGAGGACTCCATAGGAGTTTTTTTGCTTTATCTTTTTGGAACCTATAACTCTTTATTCAGTACTTTCTTTTAGGAATTAATAGCTTTGAATTCTCATTTTCCCCATTCTCTTTCTTTTTGCATACTGAATCTATCACAATTGATGATCGATGTGTATACTTTTAAGTTATCCATGAAATTGAAAGTTCAGTAAAGAAATTAGTCAGGCATTTGAGTAATGTAAAAATAAAAAAGGGAGGAAAATTCCAGCATACAAGGTTGTTAATTTTGATCATCTTCAGCGCAATAAAGACACATACTTTATGGGTTGCTTTTAAAATTCCATTAATGGTGCTGGAGGCTCTGCCTCCCCACAGCCTTTAAGTCTATTAATACAGCCCCAGATGTTCTTAACACCTTTCTATTATGATTTCCTGGTGTTACGTAGGAACTAAAATAACATGTATGGCAATTACCTGAAATCATGGTGACTCTAATAGTGTGTTGTGCTCCACTCACCTAAGAGCACATGCATATTTTAGGTGATGATACTGGTTAGAGTCTTCCATCATGAAAAGCTTTTGTCCAAGTCTAGAGGATGCCCTTGTGATCCAGTGAATCACAATGCAGGAAATGTCTCCTTTTAGTGATATGATTAAAGCTCAAAATATTCCAGAGATTTGCAGATGAAGAACACCAAAAAACAAATGAATACCCATTTTTAGCTGAATTGTTGAATTCCCTTGGGTTTGCAGAAGCAGAATATGAATTTCTGAAATACTCTGCTCCTCTTCCATTAGCTTTTTTGCTTTTTCCATTTTCTCCAAATAGAAGAGGCGGAGGCATATGACAACTTTTAGAATATATGTTTAGAATACATCTCTTGGAGCGTTTGAGCTGAAGCCTGGACAGAAATGCCTTTTCTCTGAAGGAGTGAAATTATGAGTTAAGTGAAAGAATTTGGATCAATACGAGATGAATGCTTGGTTTGGGCTTTCTTATGCTGTGTTTTGTTTTTCTAATAGGAATAAATCAGAGTTCATAAAATGACTGGAACAGGAGAAAAAAAATATGCTTAGGATTCAAGGGACTGCCCACAGTTCCCTGCTGTGATTTTACCCTTTTGAAAAATCATTGCTGTTTCCAGGGTGTGGTGAGGATATGCACATTGTGGATTCTGACATGTTTGGCTGTTACGAAAGCTGGAAGTAAGGAAGGTTACAGATATTCAGTCATTTCAGTGATATGTTTGTGCATACTTTCTCCTTAGCACATCCCTCATTAACTGTCTTGCACTCTCCTGTGGCTTAGTGCCCCTCTATTTTATTTCCTCTCTGTGCAAGGAGCAGATATACTCATGAAAAAACATGGCTGTTTTTCATACGAGGCTCTAGCTGCCATGCTAATACAGGCATTTTAAAAGCTTTATCTGCCCAGCAAAGGCAGGCATGCATTCCAGTGAGACTTCAAACAGCGTCATAAAGTGTTTGTTTCTCACCACGAGACCCCTTTTACCTTTTGAAAGCTTCACTAAGCATTTTCTGTGTTTGTATTTCCAGATTTCCTACTTGAGGGAGAAGGAGGGAGGCAAAGGGTTGCTGTAGCAAACTGTTTAAAGTAAACTTTTCAATTTTCCTGCAAATGCATGAATTAGCTACCTCAAAGGAAGCTCCAACAAGAAGAAATCTTTATCCTTTGTCCTCTTTCCTCTTTCTCCAGTAAAGAGGAGGGAAAGGAAAAAGGATGTGTAAAACTCTAATTTTCTTTCTCAAATTTACTTGGCCTGCCACGATTGCCAGAAATGTCTTTAAATTTCTCAGCCTTTTTATATTAAAAAGTCCTCACCCCAAATCTCAAAAACAAGGAAGAACTTAAGAACTTTTGACATGAACAGTAAATAGATACAAATAAAAATATTCAAGATATAATCATAACAAAAATGGTGTGTAGGCAGGATTATGAATTATTAGACTTCAGGCAGACCCCTCCATAGCTCTGAGGGCTCAGTGGAAACCTCTGGAGGAAAAGCTCAGAAGAGCTTGTGGCTGAGATTTTGCATCTTCCTGTGTTTCTTGCTGCTGCTAGAAATGAGATGCTGGATTAGAGCCTAGCAGTGTGCTGGGATGAGAATTCCTTTAGGCTTGTGATTCGGAAGTGAAAATGAAATAACCATAGGTAATATACTGAGAAAATAGGGGCTAAAGCTTTTATGGTTTAGTATAATTATCACTTAATGCCAGAAAGTAACTCATCCTTATTGGGAATTATGAACAAACCTCTATCGTTCATCTGCATTTCATGGTATATCAGCAGTGACTTTTTATTTGGCTAGAACAAATGAAAACAGGAGATCTGGGGCCAGGTCCTTGAAAAAGAAAACTGTTTTCTTTTTCAAAGCATCTTTGCTTCTAGATGCTGGAAGTAATTTTTTTTTTTTTTTAACAGAGAGGTCCCAATCCTGTACTCCAGGTGCGACCTAGCAGAGCAACTACACCAGGTCTGCTGGTGGCTTCCCTCGCTTCTCTTAATCTGAGGTCTAGGAGGCTGTTCTGTGTTCCCCCTTAGCTGTCTGGGGTTGTTTTATGGGATGGTGGGCTGGAGTGTCCTGTGAGATGTGAGAAAGACAGGAAGGTGTTCACCTGCGTTTCAGTTGCATGACAGCGCTGTTTCCTGCGGCTTGACGAGAGGGTAGAGCTACGCATTAGCCAGCTCGGCAGTCCGCTTACATCAGAATTTTGGGCACTGTTGTCTTGACACTTTTAAATTTCACTGTGTATTTATTTTGGAGATTGACTTCTTATGTGAAGCTATGATTAGGGAGGGCATTTTAAAATATAAGATGCATCAGAAAAATATTGTTGTTGTGGAGGCACAAGAGAAGCGCTCCGTTTCCGAACCTGGTGTGATATAGGATGACAGTATAATAAGAGCCCTTCTTTGAATGATTTCATTGTGAGCTCTCAGAAAACACATTTCATTTCCCAAACCTCTCAAAAGCTCTGCAAACACCTGCCGCTGGAGAATAGGCCAGTTTTGTCCTGCTGCTGTTATCCCAGCCTCAGAGGGCGCTTCGCAGACGAGCAGAATGCATCGCTATCCGTCTCTCTACTGGATAGCAGCTTTGCTCAGTTAATTATTTTTGGTACTGCTGCCCCAGAGAATGCTTTAACTACGAGGCTTGTATCCAGCTGCGACAGGATGACAAACAAAGAAATAAATAAAAGTCAAACCCAGTGAATCTGAAGGAGCTGACTTGTGAAAGAACTCTTCTAACTTCGTGTTCCTGGTTGACGGGGTAACATTTTACAATGTTTTCTCAGTTTTATGGTGATACGTTTGTCTGGTGACTGAAGAAAGGCTTGATTTGTGTTTTCCCAAAGGTCCCTTGCAATGGCTGTAGTACCTCATCATCCCTTGGCTCTTGCAGTTTTTAGAGAGCAGCTTCTATAAGAAATGCTCTGGGTTTCTAGAAATGGCTCATGCAGCAAAGACTTGCCAAAAAATGTACTGGAAAGAGTAATTTGCTGTGTACAACCGAAGCCAGTGGAATAGGGGCTATATCCCTCTTCAGCAAATATGTCTTTGTGTATAAAATCAGGGTAAATTCAGTTTACCCTCCAAGATGTATTTGTGGATGGCATAGCCCATAAGGATGACACATAACCAGTAAATTAGCTGCTGTGAGAATAGCAGCTTCTAATATTTGTGGTTGCTTGACAGCGTTAGGTAAATATTTTTTAGATATCTGAACCTAGAAATGGGTATGTTTGCTGCAAATTGAGGTCTGTATATTTTAGACATTATTTTGCAAAATAATTGCAAAGAGTGTGTTGGTAAGAGGTAAGACCTTGCTAAACTCTTAGGCTCAGCTAACTGCAAGAGAGGAGAGATGGGAAATGCACTGTTCTGAGTATAAAGCTGGAAGCTTCCACTTGATTTCTTTCTATTCCCTGATAAAATGAGGAAAAAATCAAAAAGGTACAAAGAAACCTCTACCATGAATTACAACAGAGCTGACAATGACTCTTGTTTTTCTTGAAAATACAGATTGCACATTGATCGTCTGTTCATTACAGGTATTAGTTGGTATATTTAACAACCTCTAATTAGTCTGTAATCACCATGCCTCTGGTTAACAAAAAGAGGCAAGAAGCATGTTTTTTGCATCAAAACCTTGCTGCTTTAGTGTCCAGCACAGGTGATCCCAGTCAGGGAGAGAGAATCCTACAAGGGAGCTGCTTTAGCACTTTACATGGAAAAGGAGAAATCAGAAGGGAAGAACTTCTTTATTCTTGTGCAAATTTACTAGCTCTTAGGACATAATACACAAAAGTAATTAACTCTTCCTTGATGTGGAGGAAAATATGCCAGAATTAGAAAGTAAACATGATTCCCTTGTTCATTTAGTACTTTGTACTGTTTTGAAATCTGGCCCCAAAACAGGTTAACTGTTAACCTGTGTGATGGAGGTATTTGAACTGCTGGACGCTGAGGATAAACCACAAATCTGTTTAGGCCTCCAAAGTAGAAAGGTTCTCCTTCTCACAGAACTGAAAAAGATGTGAGTCCCTGACTACACTCTGCATCATCTTGGCCTGTGATGCAGGATTTCTAAAACTGCTTCAGGAGATCAGTGATTGCGCGGCAAGAGAGAGACACTGGTCTCATGAGAAGTTAGGAGATAGATGGAGAAGGTAGGAGTAAATGCAGAAGGTAGGTGTTAGGCCACATGGTTAATTTGCTTGAGCTAATTGATTTCTTCAGATACATTTCAGCTTCTGAAAGGATTTATGCAAGAGGAGGCACTACAAAAGGTGACTTAATACATGGCCTCGAAACAGATGGAGACATGGAGAGACTGAAGAGTGGAATGGAAAGGAGGAGGTGGCGCATTACATCAACTTTAGTTCAGACTCTGTCTCCCCAGGAGAGAGGATGTGAGCATGTAATCCTGTAATCCACGTGTCTTGGTTGTACATCTCCATGAATAATGTGCTAAAAATAGGAATGTGCTATAGCTTTCAGTCTGAGAATTTAGTTCTTAATTCCTATGTAGAGGCCCATGTATTTGCTTCTGGGGGCTGATGGGTCAGTCACATTTGCCATATGAAATGCCAACTGCTTCACATTAACAGCATGTGAGAGAAGAGAGATTTATAGAGTTTGGAGGAATTTTTTCATTCTCCATTTTCCTCCAAGATAGGAGTTTGGTTTTGTTTGTTTGTTTTTTTTTAATATGAATGAAAATATTAAAATGTTTAATGCTAACTTCGGCTTTGATATCAAGGCAGGCTTAAGCCTCTGCTTTATTTGAGTGCGTGTGTCAAAAGATGCTTCTGTGCTGTTTTTATAACAACTCTATCATTGAAGTTCTGCTGACAAACTGATTGCTGCACATCTGTGAAGTCTAACAGGTGTGGGTTTCCTTCTTTCCCTGGGAGATTCCTTTCCAGGCTGAAGACGGGCAATAGCTGTTGTGAGCAGGACACCACATTTGCCTTTGGACTTCAAAATGGTCCCTCTCCAGCATCTCTCAGTCCTTCTGCATTGGAGCTTATAGGAGGAAAAAGGGGGTTTTCTTCTCTGAAAGTGTTCCAGGCCATCAAACTCCTATTGATCAGAGCAGCACTTTCAGTTCTTATTCCAGATGTGTGATAATTCCCTGTGGACTTAACCCCAGCTCCAAATTGCCATAGAGAAAGAGCAACAGCCCTTTCTCAGACATACTCTTAATCTATCCCCCCCAATCATTATTGATTCGAGACTATGATATTTCACTGTCATCTCAAATAGAGATGATTAAGTCTTTCAATCTTAAGTCTGAAGGAACTGATATGAACTACCCTGACAGGACAATGTCTTCCCTCTTCATCTCTCCTGCATTTCAAGAGACACCTGAAATGAGCTGATAAATGGGATTTCAGATGATGGCAGAAGCCAGTCAGCAAAGCCTGTTGTGCCAGACTCCCTCAATCTCAAAGGTTGCAAAGATGCTGACTCCTGGCAAAGTTTTACAGACCTTGGATGACTAAGCAAGCTTCATTAACTCAGATTTGACTAATTGCTCATTTAAGGAAAACAAATAGAAACAGAAAAACGCAGAGCCAACCAGCCAAATCCTGTGAATAGGATATAGTGAAAATTGCTTGAAAGCCAGCTTTGAGGCATGTGTGCAACTCTTTTTGTATTTGCTGCTGTTCATGTCTTCCTTGCTACCGCATTTTTCTGAACACTGAAGGCTGGCATATTGGCCATAATTTTTGCAGCTATTCCTTTGTTATCCACTAATTGCATGCTTTTCACCTTTCCTCATCCTCTTATTTAGACCATTTCAGTGAAAATGATGCAAGCGAAAAATCTCATCCCCCCCTGTGAGCAACACCTTGTAGGAATTTGCAAAAAATCTGGAGGATAAAAATCAGACAGTTAGTATAACCTAGCTGCGCCCTGATTTGCTCTTCCTTGCTGGTCCTCAAACACTAGCATAAGTCATCCGTGCGTTCTTTACTCACCTCCCATTTTTACCATCCCTAATTTGCTCCTAGCCTGTACTATTAGTCTAGCAGCTTCCAGAAGACCTGAATCTGGTTTTGATTTAGTCACTGACTCAACCAAAAGTATTGCTTATCTTACAGTTCCCTTCCTGACATGGTTTTTATCTTGGAAATTTAGTTTATAGGTTTAATGGGGCTGGGGATTTGTTACCAGTCTCTGTTCATAGTTTTTATACAGTCCTTTGCTGAGGCCCTTTTTCCACCCATAGCCTCAAAGTACTCCAGTAATACACCTCAAAAAAAAATTTCGTGTGGGTTACTTAGTCAATGAGAATCAGCAAATTCACTGGAGTTACATTTAACACATGAGCAAATGAAGAAAAAAAAAAAAAGGAGAAAAAAGGGAGACTATATTCATCTGGTAATTTATTCACGATGAATAATCTGACATTGTCTCACACACCAGCTTGACTGTTGGGAGAGCTCAGATGGTTTTGTAATGAACTTTTTTGAAAGGTGCTTTATTTAAAGAAAGGCAGTTCTTCATGGGCAGGGGTCACTTCGCAATGGGAAAATAAACATGGCACTTAACATCATTAGTATCTTATTATTCATGTTGCCCCGGGCAGCAGAAGGCATCCTGGTTTGGTCTTTGCCCTTGTGCCCTGCATGACCAATGGCCTGATTTCACTTTTCTTCATACGTGGGGGCCAAATTTCAGCTGAAAAAACTACTGATTGTTGTCTTTATAGTATTCCACTAACCTTAGAGAAATGCACTGGTTTTGCTCTCACCTGAACAGGCTGAAAGGAAGAACTTTTTTGCCCAAATGTGTCCAGTCCAGTTAATGGTACATGTGGCTTAGGGCCCTGGTGGAGATGATAGTTCCAGGTTTGTTTGCCAACTGCCCAACATGACAGCACTCTGGTTCCCCCTGTTCCTCAAATAGCCAGGCGTGACTTCAGTATACCTAACTGTTACAGGAGAGGAATGTTTCTTTTCTAATATCGGCTTCTGGGTTCTCTGTGGAGGTCCCATGCATCTCAGGAGGATGGGTGTACAAATAAGGGATGTTTTGACTTGTTCTGGGATGGATCATTGGGAGGAAGGCTCTCCCATCCTGCTTCATGTTGCACCATGTGCGCTTATGGTGTGGCTCCCTTCCATGGAGTCCTTCAGGCCACTTCAGCGCCTGTTTCTCCAGGCACTGGGGAATACACACCAATGCAATGCTTGCCTTAATCATTAATACACATCCTAAATACTTCCATGTCCTTTCTTGCTTAACTCTTGAACTGCAATAGCGGTAAGCCCTCTGATGGATCTCATTTATAAGAACAAGCCTAATTCTAGTAAATGCCGAGCATTTCTTCTCAGCAATTTGGGAGTGTTTCAAGTGTCCATCCATACATTTCCAAAGATTGGGTTTTTTGCACTTCCAAAACTGTAAGTTAAGGAGACACTTTGAGATGAACTCAGGTAATTTGATTTCGGTGGGAATTAAGCCTCTGAATACATATTTAGCATCAGGAAATTGGTCTTTAAGCATTAGATACCAATAGCCAAATTCTTAATTTTTGTTTTAGGCTGGGAAATGGAGTTGTTGCTTTGCCAATTCAAGACACAATTTCCTTTTAAACATCCCCACAGGCTTGTGTGAGACAACAGACACAAATCACTTTATATATTTTGGCAATTCCCTTATTTTTGGAGGCAGTGCTCATACTGTGAATTGCTACTATTTTCATTAAACTTGTTATTATTATTATTTTTAACTAATGCTCACCCTGAATCATTTTCATGGCTCTGGATGGATGCTCTTTTTCTGTCTCTGTTCTGTTAATGGCAAAACTAAGCTGTTGCTCTGCCTTGTGATGGAGTCCTTAATGCTGCTGTGCACCTGTCTGCACGCTTTTATGTTTTGCTCCTTGTAATGAAGTCCAACGGCTGCCAAGCCGGTGGAGGAGGGAGAACGCTTCCGTTTGACACCAACATGTTGAACCATTTGTTCAAAACTGCAACTCCTTTAATCGGGCATGCTGCATCTTAATAGAGAGCCTTGTTGAAGTTAATTATTTCTGTTGGCATACCCCAGCACTCAAGATGTTCCAGAGTGAATCACGATGGTACCTCTCCTAGACTTGATATAATTTATTAAAAGCTACATTCATTTGAAGGTGAAACGTTGGCAACAACCTTTAATTTAAATCCTGTGACGATTTTGTCAGTTTTATACACTGTGTGGCAAGAAAAATTATACTGGGTGGAGGGGAGGGGAAAGGATGAAGGAAATAACTTGTGATTGTCATAGGAAGCACATTAGTAGGAATAGGGAGAAATAGCTGTTCTGGGCTGGAATGAGAATTCATGCTATTGCTTCTGGCCATATGGGCTGCCTTAAAAAGCTGGACAACTCAGAATTACCTAAATTCATTCCAAATTCATACTAGAAACCTATAAACTAATTCATGCTCAAATTCTAGCAAAACCAGATTTCTGAGCAGCACAGTAGCACGTGAAAATGAAGTTAGGTGAATGCAGGGCAATTCCTATTAGAAAGGACAATTTATTAAATAACAGTGGAAACACCATACAATTGTATAAAGCAGTGGTGTATTGAAGATGTATATTTGTATTGTATCCTGTTACGCACAGAAAGCTGCAAAATGGTCCTCAGGAGGAAAGAAAGGAAAAACCATTCAATGAAATGGTTCTAAAGTTTATTTTACCTTGACTGAGACAATATATTTTACCTGGTTTTAACTTCCAAAAGTAGTGAACAGCCTGAGCTGAAACTTTATGTAAAAGCTGAACTGTAGCAGAGAATTTCTGTCCCAATTGTTGTTCAACAATTGAAAATGAAGTTTTATCAGGAAAACCGTCAGTCAACCTTTGCTTTATCGGGCTTTGCTAAATTCCCCTATGCTGCTATGCTAAAGACAGTTATAGTTGAGTCTAACCGCCAAACACAAAAGTGAAAAGGGTTGCATGAGGAAGTAAGTATGCCATGCATTTAGAAAAGGCCAAGGAAACACCGATTTATACAGCTTAAAATTAAAATTTTTGCCACTTCCCACTTAGCCAGGTCCCAGCTGGCTTGAAGCAAGTCACATTCCTCCTGATAAAATGGTCTGAGATGACAGTGTTACTGGGGATGTCATCTTCTCCCCCTCCAAATAATAACAATCAATTATTGAAAAGAATGAAAAATTATTTGAAAAGAATGAAAAATTATATGAAAAGAAATGGTAAAAGGGCAAAGTGCCAGAAAGGGAAAAGACTTGGTTTCATTTTGCTTTTTTGTTCCCATAAGACACATCAAATGACTTTCACACCGTAATATACACCCCTGATAATGGCAATAATAGCAGCAATACATCTTCTTGCATACAATACCTGTAAGCAGATTACATTCTTGGAGCTTCTCAGTGAAATACAGTGATTTAAAAGGCTATAGTTCCTCCAAGATTAAAACAAGGGACAATTAAACCAAATTCAATACACAAATAAAATCAGTGTGCCATTAAGGGAAACGTTTTGAAATTTAAAAAAACAGGTGTATAATAATAGTGATATATGATTCTATCTGTTTCTGTAGCTCTTTACAGATTTGCCACCCAAATCAGAAGTAATCATATAATAAGGTATATGCCAGTTCTAATCCTGTTTTCCACTTAAACATATAAACAAATGAAAAGGAGTTCCTACTGCACTGATGCGTATGTCAGGGAGGTGAATGCTAATTTGTAGAAGCGTGATGAAATTTAAAACTCAGGGACTCCCTTAATTTCCATAGCCCTGCTTCCACAACCAGTGCTGTGAGGAAAGGGGAACGGTGGGAGCAGATTTCTACCTGACCTTCTCTCTACACTTGTAGACGAGGAGTTAGAGCCAACTGCTGCCAGGCTGGGAGCGGGGACTGCCCCAGCCATCAACTTCCAAAGGCCACCGAAAGGCAAAGCAGCACCAAACCCCAGGTGAGTCTCCACGTAACCTGCACCTTCTCCAGAGAGGCCCTGCAGACTTGTGGTTTCTTTCACAGAGATGCCACCACCCTGGACACTTGTGGATGTTAGAGGATTTGTTTAGATACGCTGTTCTGGAGGCAAGAAGTCTGGAGAATTTTTTTAAACCCAAAGTGAGGTAGGGTGATCGCTGTTACAGCATTGTAAGGCTCAACAATTAGTCTTATGGCATTAATAAGAAACATAAAGCTCTTAGCTTTTAGCTTTCAGGCAAATAATTATCTTCCTTGTGCTGGAAGTTGATGATAACTGGAGGCATGGTTTAGAATTATTTTTCTTTTTTTTTCTTAAGGAAGAGACTGTTTTTTAAAGGATTTTATTCACATAGGTCATAGAAATGAGCTTTCTCTTGAACAGACAGATTAACTATTTTAAGATTTGTTTGCGATGAGTGCAAATACTCATCCGTGTTTAATTGTATTTTAAGAGCATCACATTAGTAATTGACTATGACATCTTTTCTAGCTCTTCGTACTAATTCTCAGGCTTTCATTAAAAAAAAAACTCATGCTAGGCTTTCAACTCTGAACTCAGAAAATGCTTGTAAATCATCGCTACAGGAATATCAGCTTGAAAAATCAGTATCTACAGAGTATTTGTAGAAATCTATGTTCTTTAGCAACTAAACAAAACAAAACAAAAAACAAAGAAAGAAAACCCCTCTGGGCGCTGGCTTGGTCCCTGTGGGTTAGAAATCTGTGTGTTTCCTTAGGTTTTATCTGTTGATTTTGGTGCAGGCTCCCGCGGTGAGGAGCAGAGGACGTGCTCTGGGTGCACACTGCGGTGTTCCCAGACTGGGTTTCCACCGATGCCTGGGCTGGGGGAGCGGCAGTGTTCCTCACAGCCGTGCATCCGGGACGCAGCGGAGCTCTGCTCCAGCCCACTTGATAAGCTTCAGGATCAAACCCCACAATTTGTATTCAGGCAAACCTCCCATGCAGCTCAGCAGGTTTTCTCTCCTTCAACAGAGAGGAGTAAAGACCTGACTCCCTGAAGGCACCAAAAGTGGAACTTGCTTACATTTCTTTTTCTCCTCCCTTTCCCTGAAAGACAATTGCTTTGAATTTTTCTTGGCTTCAGCTACCAAAATCAAATCCAGCAGAGAGAAGCGATACTAAGCACAGTCCCGGAGAAAAGAAGTGCTAGCAGACAGAAAGCCTGAAAAAGTCATTAAAGCAGCTGATGCTCTCTCATATTTCTTATCTCCTTCTCATTAATTACTAGGAACAATTGCAATTCCCATCACTTTGTGTCCCCAAAATTCCCTCATCCGATCATGCTAGTCCTGATCAAAAGCCAGTGAATCTCATAGTGGACATAAGTCTTGTTTCTTCCCCATCACGTAACATCAACAAATCTTCCTGTCCTTATCATACTGTCAAAATATGTCACCAGGTAAGGAAAGCACATCTAAATTTGGAAGCATCAGTGCTTCCTCCCTTGTTTCTTTTCCTCATGGATGATTTATTTCCTGTGAAAATGACAAGTTCTTAGCTATTGCATGGCAAGGAGCAGCATGCAGACAAGCAGCTAGTTCAGTAGGTCAACAACAGATTGCCCCATATTCTGACGCATGTACAATCTGCCCGTGAATGTAAATCATGTTCTTGGGACACTCTGAACTTTGGTGGGTTGCAGGTACGGAAAATAGATATAAACCCAGTCACGTTCATTACTAGTGACAAGATGATAAGAGCAGAACAGAGCACAGTGCAGGCAAAATCCCTGTATTAATCCAGACTTTGGGAACCATCTTGAAGCCTGGCCTAATGTCTGATTGCTCTGGTTACTTTGCTGGGTTTTTCACCCTGTTATAGCTCAAAGGGCTGCAAGTGCTGTCCACATAAGTAAGTAGACATACTTTTACGCTCTGTCTGCCACGCTATATTTTAAATGCCTTAGCTATTCCATTTTAACGTAATGAGATGGGTACCGTGCATCTATTCGATGTCAATTGATTGCAGAAAGAGCATTCAGTTGAAGTTTAATTAGCATGTAACTGATAAGTCCAATTACTCTATAATGATTTGGAAATTACATGAGCTACATATTTTGTGATTGTGGCCTTATATATAACACAAAACTTGTGAGGAAATTTTAGCTATTTAATGAACACTTTAAAAAACCTATTCTGGGTTTAATCAGATATCAATTAGTTGGAAAAGGGAAAACTTAAATTAACATGTATTAACAGTGTTAATCGGCAGCAGCCTTCCCATTGAGCCAACAGCTTCATGGAAGCCCATGGAAGCTACATTACACAGAGTGTAGCACAGAATGTAGCACAGAATGTGCAGTCCATACAATGCCTCTTATTGTGCTGAAATTTTGTAAGAAATTCAATTATTCCCTTATACTGGGGGCGGATCTGATACATAATTAATTCTGGCTTGTTTTAAAAGATGCCTACATAATTAGCAATGCATGGAATACATTATCTCTGGCATATTTTTAAAACCTTAGTAGCTCCCCTTTGAAACTAGCCCTTGCTCTTTAATTAACAGATAACGTATTGCAATATTAAATTTGAGATGTTGCCATTTTGGCAGCATTTGAAGTGATGTTGTTCATTATGGTTGCCATGGAGCGTACTTCATTTAATTTATGATCATGTGTCCTTATTGATGGAAGAATATCTTGGGGACAGCACCCACAATGTTACTTCAGAAATGCTGGTTTATATTTAAATACACGCTCTGGAAATCAGAGTAATGTGGGCAGTGGGAGTATTTTTACTGCACATCTCTGGTATTGCATGATTACTTCTCAATGAACTGTGCAAGAACTTCTTTTAATCTTTCTGGTGTCAGAGGGGGAACTTTTGGGAAGGCATTGGAGCCTAGCCTTCAAAAACATTGAGCAGAGAAAGAAAGTTGGCTGAGAGAATTAAGGACACAAAGGTTAGGTGCTTCCAGTAAATTGTCACCTGAAGGAGTATGACTCTTCCCATTAAACTCTGCAGGGATCCTAGGTAGACTGGTCATTCAAGTTAAATGCTAAATTGCCTAAAGTTAGAGGTTGCTAATAATGACCAGCATGCTCAGAATTGTCCAAATATAGGTATAATCTGGAAGGAAGATAGCCTAACATGCCTTTCCTTAAATAAGTTCATAAGAAGCCCAAAAAACTGCACAAAAAAAAAATCAAGATTGTTGAATTTTCTAATTAAAGTGAAGAAAAAGACAAAAGGCTTTCATTTCCTTCTGCTAGATTTCTCTTAGCCTTTTAACATGACATGTGACTACTACTGTTTCTGGGCCATCAAAACACTCTTAAAATACAACAATATCAAAAGATTCTGCATTTATTCATGGCAGAAGGAGGGAAGGGGAAGGTTGCAGACCTATTGTTTCTCTCTTTACTCACAGCCAAAGGGTTTTTTATTCTCTGGGTATATTTGGGTACCAGATGGCAGATTGATTTCAAAGTTGTCAAGCAGATTAACTGAAGTTAAGATCCTAAATCCATTTGGGGGCCTGATGATCCTGCTTAGCAAAGATGCCAATGATCTCACCCAAAGTTGGGCATTTGGTACTTGAGAAAATAAAACAGGCTTGTAAGTCCAAATGTTAACTCAGTTTTAAAACTTCATATTGAAAAAGAAATGTTAGACTTTTCAGAAACAAAGGAGGAGGCAAAACAATGTGTCCTCCACTGAAATACCTTCCTTGGTTTTCTGTGATAAAGACTTTTGATCTGGATTCCAGGAATACCAACCCTCTCCCACTTTGCCTTTTCTCTCTGAGCTTCCTAGAGAAGAATGCTCTTGCTATGTGAACAGAGGGTGCCAATACAACAGGGTCCCAATCTAAATCCTAGGCATTCCCCTAGGCATGGCAGGAATATAAATAATGAATTGTGGAAGTATGGGAAGGATGAAATGATTTGTACACTCAAAGTGCAGAAGTTAAAAGACAAACTGCTTCCATCCATTACCTTCACTGCAGTTAGCACTGCTGATCTTGCCCAAAATTCATTTGCAAATGAGTGATCACAGCTGTTGAATAATGCTGCATGCTTGAAGTAGTGTAAGGTGTTGGCCTTGAGTGATATCAATATGGTTACGAGAAATGCCTAGAAAGCAACGTCATTCCAGTTGGCTTTTTGGCTGCCTTTAGTATAGCAGAATTGTATCATGAAGTCAGCTGGTGATGCTAACGGTGTTCAGATGCATTGCTGTCCTGCTGGCTAACCCTGGCCCTAATGGAGCAAGACTGTGTGATCAGAAAATGCTGCCTAACGGTTGTTGTAATACCCACTTTTGCTGATAACAATTTACAGCTATGCACAGAACTGGGATAAAAGAGGCCATGGGGAACATTAGGTCTACACAGAAAGAGATTCTCTCATTGTTTTATGTGTTGACCTGATGTTCCAGAAGAGATAACACTATTTTGTGGAGTTGGTTATTTTCAGTTATTTTTTCTATTTCTCCAGTAAAATTTTCCGGGATGTTGAAACAGAGTAGAAGCAAATGGAAAAAAAATCAGGCTGAAGTCAATTTTTTCAAAGTGGAAATAAGCATAGATATGTTCTAGGTAATCCTTATTTCAGCACAGACTGACCAAAAAAACCCACCCCAAAACTAAAACCAACCAAGCAAAAACTATTGAAATGGATTTGTGCTGTAGGAAAGTTTTGCGGAGTGCACAGATTTGTATATGTATGTGTTTGTGTTTTAGCTGCAAACACCTTGGGTCTGGCTGGTCTACAAGAAACAAGACAGGGACTGAACAGCCTACTGATGCTTTAAAACACTTGTGCCTTTCCCCAGGCCTCACCTCAGCATGGCAGTCTGAGAGGCTGAGTAAGAGACCTTGCTTTGCTTGCAGTGGTGGGGTTTGAGCTGTGTTGTTAGCTCAGCCTGCAGGGCTGGCTTTGCTCTGACAGAGCTATGCCACCTCAAGGCAATTTGGGAGGTGCTGCAGAAGCCCAGAGAAGGCATCATTTCTCCCCTTTTTCGTTACTAAAAACAAGGCAAAGTGGTGAGAGATCTGTGAGCATGGCTTTAATGAGCTGCAAACATGGCACAATGATTCAATATGAGACAGAAATTAGTCAGGCTGAGTAGCAAAATGACACTTTCTTTTAAAAACATCACAAAAGCATACTGTAATTTTGTATAATTACTGATCAATTGCCATTGATTTATGCCTCTCATTTGCCATCAAAAGACCAACTAGAGTTTAGCCTGAGCACCAAACAGCAACTGGATGCCTTTCTAATAGGATGTACTAAATAATTATGTAAGATGCAGCTGGACTTCAGGATCATAGAGACTTCTGTCATGGGAAATTGTAACGTACGAGCATGAGTTTTTTAAAAACTCCTTTATCCTGAAAAGGAATATGTTTTCTCCAATGGAGCAAGTCTTGTCCTTTGCTAACACACTGACTCGCCTTTACCCTGTTGCGAAGACGAGGGTCCAGATTAGTCCCACCTGGTTTTGACATTTAACTGAACGCTCTCAGCTAAGGCCCTAATTATTGTAGGCTCCTTCATTTGCTAAAAGTAAGGGAGGTGTCTTCACTGGTGGTCTAATGCATTATGAGTGTAAATTTATTCGTTTCTGACTGCCACCACAGGCACTGACTTTTCAGTCAAATTTCTTGCAGCTTTTATGAGGGTAGTTGATTCAACACTACCTGGACTGTAATTTGTATGATAGCCAGGCATGCTGTGAGGACTAGGACGGAGCTCCTGTCGAGCCGATGGTCAGCGCTGGCTCCTGCCCACCCCACAACTGGTACCTGGGTCTGTGGGCTCCGTTGGTGAGCTGCTGCTGCAAGCTCCAGCTGTAGCAGGACTGTGGGTCCGTACAGGGAGGATATCCATTCCCCGGCCAAAAGAAAAGCTCTGTCTGGCACTATTGTGGCGAAACGTGTCTGCTGATGAGGAGACAAGTAATATGTTCAGAGCCTGACCTTTTAGTAGTTTTGTGGAATAATTTAAATCAATATTGCTGTGTGAAAAATTATAATTTCTGTCATCTGACACAATATTCTGGGGGAAAAATTGCCTCTCTGAGGAGCGTAAAATGTGAAATGGAAACAGCAAAAGCTCAGTTTCCCTTTCTGCTTGCTCCCTTGAAAGTGAAAGGAGACCAAAACCTCAAGAGAGATGACAGTATGAATTTTGACACACTGCCTGTATTTTCAAGTGCCACCAGGCTGTGTGTGTGTGTCTGGATGTGTACAGGCACCGGAGGTCTGTGTGTGCCACTGCCGTCAAACACTATGTGAAGAAAATGCTTGCATGCACTTTTCCTCTCTTCCAGCTGAGATAGTGGAGTTGTTAATTGATTGTTATGAGGCAGAATTTAAATAAAATTTAAAAGCCAGCACTACCACAATGTGTGCGATTGATTTACAGTTTCCTTTTTGAGCAGAAAGTGGCAGGTTACAGGGCAGAGAAGTACAGTGAGAGAAGGCAAAAGGATAAAAAAGGGTTAGAGAGAAAGGGGGAGAAAGAAGGTTAAAAAGAGCACCTACAGAAGAGGGAGAGACACTACAGAAAATGGGGCTTGCAGGGAAACGGCACCTGCAAGAATGCTTGGAAAAAATGTGTGGGCCGGGTAACAAAAAGAAAGGAAACATCAATCTAAGGAGAGGGTAGGCAAGTCAAATAAGAGATGGGGCAAAAACATGGGTGGAGAACAGGAGCTGAACCACTTTTTCTCAGTAGTGAAATCTTGACTCCCTCTGTGCTTTCCTAGGCTGTTTACCATATAGGGCTGCTGTTCTCCAACACTGCTAGTGGAGGCTGCTCTTGCTTAGCACCAGTTGGGTGCACTGGGCTGCTCAGCTGGACCAGTCATGGGTCCTACCAGTTTTCCTGATGGGCATTCCTGGTAAGTCTTTTCCAGGGCTTGGAAAGTTAAATCTCCAAGGGCAATCAAAGAATCAAAGTGAGTGGCCAAGAATACTACATGGTAAACATAACCAGTTACAGTATAGACTAATTAATAAAATGTCCTGAAACATAAAAGCAACAGCCTATGGTATGAATTTAGACCTGCAGTCCAGGGTGTCATCTTTGGAAAAACAGCACTTGTGGGATATTTTTGCTAAAAGATGATGGAGGGCCAGGGTTAAGCCAAATGAACTTTCTTTCAAGGCGTATAGGAAGTTAGAGAGGCGGGGAGTGATTCATCATTCAGAATTCTCAGAATAGATTTGCTAAATTTACAAATCCCGTGTTAATTCTGATTCTCTTCTCCAGCCTTGACTGGCAACAGCTGTTTACTTTGTTCTAATTTACTTCTTAGCTTCGTAATTTTCCCATCAAAATGTACCTGTTTGTGTGCTGTGAGATCCCGAATTGGTTTGGAAGATGATGGTAGGAAGGGGATCGGTCAGTACAGTAGTGAAGGAAAGCAAGAGAATATTTTTTTGCTTTTGTTTCATTTTCCACTGCCCATTCTCTGTAATTACTGTAGCAAAGACTATTTGTAGGCATATTTCTGGAAAGAACAAAGTTTTGATGATTGCGGGATATTTGGGCAAAGCAAACTTGCATTTCTGTGAGAAGCCGGTTCTTTGCCCTCTTTCAAACACAAAGCCACAGAGCACTGTGACCTCGTTGGTCAATCAAGCAAAACAAATTGAATTTGAAGTAATTAATACTTGCCACAATGTGCTTGGGAATATGCTAACAACCGAGAGCTATTTGCAAAGAATTAGTTAAATTAATTAAACAGACAAAGATGAAACTAATAAGATAAATTATTCCTTTTGTCCAGGTCTAATAATAAATATCAGTGACAGGTTTCTTTTGGCTGTTGCACTGCTGATGCCTTCACTGATGAGTCTTGCCTCTTCGACTAAGCAAACAAGAGCATAAAATGTAGCACTCTCACAGTATTTTTACTCTTTTTTGATCTGGAAGTTGGGGTACCATCTCCTGTCTTGAACTTCTACGTTTTAGAAGGAATGAGAATTAACTGATGTCAAGTGACTGGACATCTACTAACCAGAATGATGAGAAGAACTGGGGCTGCCCAACCTCTGGAGAAGGGGAGATGCATAAATATTACAAAAAAAGAAAGGTGGAGGAGGATGAAATGTTTTGTATATTTGCTTGGGCTAGGATGAATTACCATGGAAAAAAAACCAACATTGAGAAGTTCTAAAAAAATAATCTAACCAGAAGGTTAATTAAACCTGGAGGGGATCATCTGTAATCTCCATCCTTAGAGTTTTTTCAAGAGCAGCCTAGGCATGACTTTAAGTCTAATATACTCCACCTTAGGACACAGGGGACAGATAACGTGACCTTTATCCATGTTACTACCATGTCTGTGATTCAGGTACTGGTTGTGTGGGAAAGCAAAAATTTAAACAGTGAGAATGTTTGTTTTTGCCCGTAGTATCTAAGGATTGAAAGTCATCTGAGCATGACCTACTTAAAATTGGTATAAGCAAAACAGGGGTGTTTCGGGTTTTGGGAGAGGAGGAGGTAGCTGCACTGCTTTGTACACAGGCTTTGAATAGAGCTGTAACCCCTGTTTTAGTGGGGTTACATATTTTCTATCCATAAGCCAAGTTTAGCTGTCTCAAAATCCCCCTATGTTAATATATCTCACCTGTAATGAGGAAACAGAGATGAAGGATGTTCATTCCTGTACTAAGAACTGCAATAATCCATGACCTGAAAAACCAAACCACAAGGTTTTGGATAGTGGGATCTGCCATGCTTTCCTCACTGTGGATGACAGGCTACTTCATCAATGGCTTTGAAAGGTCACTGTCAGTCATGCCACAGCTCACCTCCGTGCATTGAGAGCTTCTGATGTACCGCTAGTCTCAAGTGAATTTTCCCTTCTGTATCATCCTTCTCATTTGGCAGTGCCCACCTTGACCTTTTTGGTTATTTTGAGGAGCCACTCCCTTACCTGGGAGCCTCTTTTGTTACAGATGTGTGTGCGATTTCAGGGATGTTTCCAGTGGTGTTTGGGGATGTGTCAGGAACCATTCTTGCTTAGGCTGCAAGATAGTGACACAAAGCTGAATGGTACCACAATGTACCCAAGACAAGTTTTTGAGACACCATGTTATCACACCCAGAACTAACTCCAGAGACCATTATATGCATTTATTATACAGTACTAAAGTATGAAAGACTCAATTAAAGTTTATTTGATATAAAATTAACACTCCTTTCTTCCTCTTCACTGTGCTGATTACGTTAAAACAGAACAATGAGGCAGCTGCAGTGGAACAGTATCAGAGAAATTTCTGTCAGCATTTACTATAGGCGAAATTATAAGGCTAGGTTTTCTCAGCCAGTTCAGTGAGCCAACTGGCTGCACATGTTGCAAATGCTTTCTTATACTATCATGAACTGCGAAAAGAATACATTGAAATTTTCCTCCTTTTTGAAAAATAAGAGAATGGTGCAAACACAGGAAAAATTACCATATTCAGCTCTTGCATTGTGCTTCTCCTCCACAGCTTTCCAGGGCTCTGATCCAGCGAAGCCCTTCAGTGCTCGTACAACTTTAAGCACCTACGCAGTCCCTTTGAAGTTACCGTGACTCTCTTTTAAAAAGTGCGATTAAACACATGTCTCGCTTGAACTTTAGTTTGATTTGAAAGTTGGAATTTTCCAAAGGTAAATACTGTGTTTTACAATTAATTCCATTCATATGATTTTCGTATATAGGGAAAACTGAATGGGAATGATCCCCTTTGAAAACCAGTCAGTGAGAATCAATCACAGGGACTGTGTTTCTTTTACCTTTTTTTTTTTTATAGTCAAATAAAACTTCTCTAGACTGGGTTACTTTTTCAGGGTCCTTTAGTGTAATTTTTCTAGAAGCTTTTTGGATCTACTCCTATTAAATTTTATATACTTCTATTCCATGAGAGTGAAAAATAATATTTCAAATGACAAGTCTATCGAAACCCTCATTTTTTTTATCCTAGGATTTTTTTTTAAAAAACATCCTTCAATCTATTTTTTTCCTCTATGATAGAGTTGGAATAAGGATAGTAATTTGGCAATGTAAATTTGCATAGAAATATGCTGCCTAAGAACCCATTTATTACACCAGTTATAACTCAAGCAGATATGAAATGGCCCAAAGGTAAAGCAGAGCTGATGGCAGAATAAAAATGTGCATGTAACTTTCTGTGGGCTTAAGTTTGTTGACTTTGTGATTATTTTCCTTTAATATGTCTCCTGCTGAATATTAACTTTTTTTGCTGGATGTTTACTTCTGGCTCGCTTGTACTGAAATAAGAAAAGTGGGTGCTCAATGAACAGTTGGTTTAATTTAACTGCAGCCTTTCTATTCCTTGCTGAAATACTTTTTTATGTTTTTTTTTTTAAGGGTTATTTGTTTTTTTTCTATTTTCCAATGACTCAGAAGGGATATTCCTATACCAAAAGCAATCACACATCGTAGGTAGCTATGTGGGTAATTTTTCTTCCTTTGCGATAGTGGACATGTACTATTTTCCTTACGTTCAGATACATTGAACATGATGTCGAAAGAACAGAGTTCTATTCCCAGTTCTGGGTGGGTTTTTTTTCTCTATTTTCCACCTGCATTGCTTCCTGACTTACAGCTGAGAAAACTAATTCACTATGAATTTTAGTCAAGGTATGGGGTGAGTTAGGGTTTAATAATAGAGTAGCAAAAGGTACTTCCTCCTAAGCTCACAGCCCCTGCTCCTACCCTGCTAAAATACGTTGGAAAGCACATGTGTTCTCAGCTGGCTTGCTCAGCTTCTACTTTCTAGGCACAGATGACTTTTCCTGGAGTGGAGACAGGAGGGATCTTAAAAAACAAACAAAGCCAAAACCAACCAAACAAAAAGATAAGATATTTTTTTTCAGCCTATAATGTAGTATTTTTTTTTCTCTTATGAATCAAACTTTGAGATGTGGTTCTAAATTCTGAAGCCAATTTAATATTGAGTCTGTGCATCTTGCAGCTTCCAGTCAAGTCAGATACTGCATGTCTTCAGTAAAGTCTTGTAGTTATCCTTACTCTTCTGAAGAGTCACCAGGCTATAAAATCCAACTTTGAAGCTGAAAATGAAGCTAAAATGTCATATGATATCATAAGGGTTAATTGGGCAATAACTACTTTTCTGGTCTCTTACTCTCTGTTAATGACAAATGAATAACCAAAAGAAGCCAAAATAGCTTATGTTTCTATACTGCAGACAATAATGACCATCACATGGGTTGTTATAATCGTAATAGACTTGCGGTATTTTTCAGCTGAAATAGTTTAATGTTATTTTTTATTACTGACTAGTGTTGTTTGCTGCTTTTGAAATTAGCTCTGTAATTTTAAATATCTTTTTCTCCCATGTATTATGGCCATATAAATAGGGTAATATTTTTCTCCCATTGCTTTTGTTTGGTTTTCTGACTCTTTCCATATTGATTTGTCTCAGTGCTCTGTGAAATTGATTACATTTGTTTCTTTAGAAATGAGGCTTCTGGAATTCTGCATTATATTTACCACTCAAGAAAAAAATGACAACAAAGAAATGGGTTTCTTTTCGAAATGAAACAAAAGCCTCATTCGGAGGAGAGTTAATTTAATGAAAGTATTTAATCTTCCCCTCCTCCCTATCCTGAAGCAAGAAGTTATGGCACTTCTTTATTTTAAGATCTCCTTGCCGTGTTTATTCTGAGTCATTCTCCGTTTACTGGCAGAAATGAATTTTTATTCTGTTAGGCCTGCTGAGATTATCCTGCTCTGTGACAAGGAGCTTTAGTCCTTCTTCTGGTTTGAGTATCATCAACAGACTGAACTAAAGGGCTTGTTATAGTATATTCACTTAAATTTAGCACTGCTTGTCACATGAATTCCTGTTCCTTTTTGCATGACCTGAAGAAATGGAGGAGAAAACAGCAATTGCAAAGAGGGGAAGATGGCAATGGCTTTTGTGGCAAGTTCATGTTCTGCCGGGTTTGATCCAGGGGATTTTGCTCATCCCCTGCCCTGTCCCACCAAGGAGCAGTGAGCCCACCCGCTGTACCCAGCCTGCAGAGGGTTTTCATGCAGCGTCGCTGTTAGCGAGCAAACCTTCTCCTACCAGCTCAGTACCGAGACATGGCTCCACAGGTCACACTCGCCAAAACTACAGCTGGGGAGTGGCTCTGTCTGTGTTTATGGCAGTCTGTCTGTTGAAAAGCTGAACTCCGAGGACGGTTGGGGTGGTGGGGCTGGCACTCTGACCGCGGCTGGGGTGAGCTCTGTGTGCTCGGATCAGGACAGGGAGGAGTAAACCGTCTTGGCTCAGTACTCTGCATTGGTGGTGAGAGACTCTCTGAAGTGGAACAGCCTCTACTGTTTGCAGAGGAGACAGATAAAGCTTGGTATTGTCGGTTGTCTAATGTCAGCCTAGTGCCTTTTTGGAGACAAACAGACCCATCCTCAATTCACTTGTGAGCTGTAGCATATCGCAGATGAGCAGGTGCCTAATTCTAATGACAAGAGGCAAAGCAGCTGCAGCCCAGCTGTGTGGAAAACTTTCACTGGTGTAGGGACGGGGATGTGGATACTTTTTGTCCTACCGCCTAGAACCTCTGTTAGAAAGGTCTTATGACTATTCTGCTGATGTTCTGTGTCTGGGGCAGCTGCAATAGCATAGGATACTGTAGAAAGGCCCTGCTTTATTTGGCTGTCACTTGTAGATCCAAAAAAAGCTGGTTACCATCCAGATGTGACCATGCAAATGCACGCAGCAGCCCTGACTTACAACCGCTTCTTCTCTTGTTCTAAATATTCATCTTTACATACGTGTGGCAGTGAGCATTAAAGTTGATCTCAGGTTCTGGAAATCCATGAGAGCTGGGCACATTTATTTCCCAGCTGTTGATCTCCCGCCTTGGGGTGAGCCTGGGCCCCTGCCAGCAGCTTCTGTTTCTCATCCGGCACTCCCCGACCTGGACCTGGACCAGCCCGGGGTGCTGATGAACGTCGAGCACAATGAGGAGCTTTAAAAGATAAACAGTTTTGTAGCTATGCATTGCAGTTCCATTTAGCTTCCAGATCGCTGCCGTGATAAAAGTTTGGATAAAATATATTTCCTGGAAAGGTTCAGCAGCTTCATATCATACACCATGAGTATTTTCCCCAGTATAACCATATTAGGCCCTTTAAATATTGTGAGAGGGAGTGGGGAGAGGTGGGAGTGAGAGAGAGAAGAAAGAAACACTTGCTCTCTGTGTTAGCTATGTGTTTAGAGACCCGGAGGTTGAAGTGGAAACTAAATCATCCCTCAATGTAAAATGTATCTTATAGTGGAATTAAGAAATTCCATGAAAGAAAAATGACCACAAGTCAGGCTATTCTTTCTCTTTCTCCCACTTCCTGCCATGTTTTTACAGCTATTATTGAACAAAATTCATGTCATCACAGATTAATCTCTTGAATGACGCTCTCTAGAGTAGAAAAAAGCCTCAAGCCTTATGTGAGTGTGATCAACAAGGTGTTACAATGACCTGCTCACGGGTGGCTGCTAGGAGAGGATCAGAAACAGGGGCTGCTTTGAAAGCACTTTGTCCCAGAGGGCACCGTTCCAGGGGATCGCTGGAAGAAACAAGAGGGTCGAGATGAGAAACTGCTTCCGAGTGGTGTGGTCAGTCTCAGAGGGCTCAGCCACCCCTTTGCAATGGGACAGTGGTCAGGGACCCAAGGGAGAGAAAGTGCAACAAGCATCATCATGGTGAAAGGGTTGCTAGTTGGCATGTCTTCATACCTCAGTTTGGAGAGTTGCAAATAAAGTATCTGCTATGCAGGCCAGCACAACAGCAACGGCAAGAACCGAATGGAGACATGGAAATGTCTTGCGAAGTGATCTCCTTGTGTCAGAGACTGGTAATATGTGGTCGATTGGACAGGGGTCATCAGTCAGTTCTGGTTGAATTTCTGTCTGCTGGACTGCATTTCAACTAGGGATGGGATCCAGAAGTAGTTTTAAACATGCTGAAATATCTTAACCCTTTCTCTCTGCTCCATTGCTTTGAGTCAGACTCCACAAACAGACCCAGGGTGTTGGGGGAAATGCCTTAGACTTTGTCAGCTAGCCGAAGGCTGCTTGTCATTAATGATTGGCATACTGACTTTGCCGTACTTGTGACTCCCACCATGGCCTGATTCAGATAATAAATAAAAGCCCAAAAGCACCTGGTTAAAGGAAATATTAATCTGTCTGTAGGGAAGTTTGTCGTCCTCTGTCCTGATGAGCAAGTCATGCCATTTGGAGTATTAAAAAATCAAGACAACCTCTTGATGTCAAGCAAAGAAATTACTTTGGCCAGTGCTTCAGGATCTTTTAAAATCTGTATTAACAAATATAAACAAGTGACCAGGAAATTTTTTTCAGTGCAGTGTTATTGACAGGAGAGTCCAGAAAGCATGTCCTCTCAAACCATTACTATCTCAAGATGCAAATCCTTAATGATACCATGTATGTCAAGCCTGTATATTATTTAGACAGTTATAATAGTTCTGATGTTCCAATGAAAACACGTTCCAAACAGAAGTCACCGCACTCTTCACTGCATACTTAATCAGATTTTCAGTCCATGTATTGTGAGCAAGATTTTAAAACTCCAAAAACTGCAGTTTATAGCAAATTACAACGTTTGACAGGGTGAAAACACACTCCTCTTCAAGTCACTGTCTTCAGATGAACTACACCTTCAGAATATCCTTATGAAGCAAGGAAAATTTATAAATGCTGTTTTGTAGATGAGGAAATGTGGTTGCAGACAGTGTAAATGACTTTCTCAAGGTTGTGGCAGATTTCCTATTTGCTCCCCTCCCTGGATCTAGGTCATGGTAACATAATCATACTACACCACCTTTTCCCTGCTGCAGCTTGATGATAGTGGGGGTGTTGCTGGTGGAACTTCCTACTTTGTCTTCAGATGGGAGCCAGAGCTAGGCTTAGCCTCAGCCTCGTGTTTTGTGCCTCCTGTAAGAGGGAGATCATTGGAATAACCTTAAAGGAAATCAGTCCAGTGTAGCATTTATGAAACGAGAGTCTAGTTAACAGAGACAAAAAGAGCAATAAGCATGGTTGTGTCTAAACTTTCTCTTTGCATCTCTCTGCTGTGGCAGGAGCCACTAGCTCCAGTGAGGCTGGTGGTCCCATTTCTGAAGGACACAGCACTGGGAGTGTGCTGGTGAGTGGCATTTGGCATCTGCATTTCCCACCAGCATGGATCACCTTAGCGTGCAACACATTTGCAATCTGTCTGCCCCACTTGTTTGATCTGGTGGTGGCAGTATGTTTTGTACCCCAATGTGAAGTCAATGCTCCAGAAAATCTTCCTCCAAGGTTGCTTCTCTCTCTTGAATGCTTGTAAAAGTACATACTTAAACAGGTCCCTCAGCACCATCATGTGAGGGATTTCGTTAGTTTCATTGGGGAAGCAAAATTACAAACATGGCAAACAATTTTATATTCCCAATCCTTAAACAGCTTTACTGAGGGAGAGGGAAAAGGGGTGTGCGTCCTTTTCATTTCCCTTCCCTCTTCAAAATAATCTCTGGCTTCATTTATTTTGGGTCCTTCTGGTTAATCTTCTCTCGTCTCGCATGCTCTGAAACATCTCTCTTCTAGAAACAGTGCCTCCTGCATCCCTCCGTCTGATTTCCTCTTGGAAATCAGCCAGTCTCAAATTAATCCTCTGGATAGAAAGCTGGCCCTTCCCGACCGGCTTGATGGGTGACTCATGTCTTTGCTTCTGCCTCCACCCCAAATATGGCAGCCTGAGTCACTGTCCTTCATCACATCCCTCGCTCACTCTTCCTTCCCTCCCCTGGTGAGAAATTCTCAGCCGATGTGTGCATGGAATGCCTGAATTGCCAGACAGTCCTGGTGTGCTGACGTGACCCACAGAGTCCCTACAACCCTTACACCTTGCCCTTCATCTCCATCGCTCTGCTGCTGCGTTCAAGGACAGACTGTCTCTTTCCACAGCTTCTGGGAAAAGGCTAGAGTGCTGATACAGTGTGCTTACAAGAGTAAGTACCGTCTCAGAGTTTGGTTCTTCGATCACTTCTGGACATTATCATTGGAGCTAATCATCTAGTTAATTAAACTGTCTCAAATATATGCCAATATTGGGCCTTGGCCCAGACCTTTTATTTATGTTTCTGACCAGCCCCAATTCTTCATTTGGCAATATGTCAAAATGTACAGATGGATCAAAATAGTTCATCATTTCCCAGTAAAATATGATTCTTTGCAAATAGTAACCCAGACTGTCACAGCTGGTATTCACAGGACTTGAATTATACATGTGCAAGCTGGAAGTGCTTTGAAGACTCAGCCAGCCAGAACAGACATGGTGCCACGCGGAACGCTTCCCCACTCACATCCTACCTGCTGGCCCAAAGAAGTCCCCTGTGGATGTGGATGGGAAGACTTCTATCCTTCAGCCAAGTTGTGTTGGCTTCGTACAGGGCTCAGCCAATGAAACCTGTTACTGTCAGAGAGCTTCTTGCCACCAGCTCATGGATACTGTACACTCAGAGGAGTTGTCTGACATTCAAATATCCAAATACATATATATTAGAGGAAGCATTAGTCTTCAGCAAGCAGAAAGCATCTAATTTAGTCAGATAAATTATTCATTGTAAATAATTTGTTCAGCTCTAATACCCAGCAACAAAAGGGCTTATTTTTCTTTCCTTCCATGCATTTAGGATTCTTCTATCAACAGTAATGGGGGATACCCAGAACAATCACATTAATATTGGGGTTTTGCTTACCTACATGTTTTTTAGAAATGGGTATAATATAAAAGTGTAGATTCCAGCTCAGGGAGCAGTGCCAAGAAATCTCTGCTGGGCATGTACAGTGGCACACATTCCAGTGAGAATGTATTTCACAGTTCAGTAAATATTAGAAATTACATTTTTTGGTTATAGTATTTTCATGTAAGTGACACCTTTAGCTGTATTAGTAACTCCTTTCTCTATTCCCCCAGTTAAAAACATAACATAGTGTAAGAACTGGGTGAGACTGAAGCTCCAAAGAGTCAAGTGCACTGTCCAGCAGCAAGGGAGCCTGCTACGAAAAGAGTGGAAGAACCAGGCAAGCATACAGCGGTGCTTCTCCCAGCTTCCAGAATTTTAAAGCTTGGGGTTGTCAGGAGCCATGAGTGTATCTTTATGCTTAGTAATGTCTGGATATTTCTTCCAGGAGTTGGTCTAATGTGTGTGTGTGTGTGTGTGTGTGTGAGAGGGTGTGAATTCGTCTACGGCTTTGGTTAATTCCTCCCTTTCTTGTTCTTTAGATTTACAAATGTCTTCTACATAAGCACATAAGTACATAAGCAACAGTTAGATTCTTTGTTCATCCACTTTAACATGTCATCTCTCTGATTTTCCCTTCCAGCCTCTTCCAATGTGCTTGCAGAATTTCAGAGAAAAGAAATGTGTAGCTCCATGCTGTCTTGTTTCTGTCAGAGCATTTAAAAAAGAATCTGTGATTTACAGGAGAATATGTAGCAATTTCTGAGGCCCAGTGACATGCCTTTATTAGTTTTATCTGTCTTGGTGTCTGCTTATCTCAGTGGCCATTCTGTGTCTCCAGGTAGAAAAGTATTTTGTCTTGTAAATCAATGATTAAACCTTTGATGGAAAATTTTGCATTGTATATTCCTCTGCTGTCATTACCTTCTCCCTTTCCTTGTTCTCGCTCTTATTCGTGTCATCTCAGTGTTACTATTCTTCTGGCAGCACCATTCCAAAGGTAGGCATGACTTCAGAAGACTTCTGGATGACTTCAGAAGAGATGTTGATAAATAATACCAGATTTGGGCTGTGTAAACAGAGTTGAACTTTGGTCTGTTCTTTCCTCTTTGCAGCCTTCCAACTAGAGACGCAGAGAAGAAAAGACTGTATGCTCAGCCACCTCAGGCTATCCCTTCCTTACTGAAAGCTTTGCTCTGAAGGTTACTCAGAAGGAAAGAGAAGCAAATCTATATTTGTAAATAAACAGCAGGCAAAATAAAAAGAGAAACATCAGAGGATGTTCATAAAGGGTGAATAGCACAAAAGTTAGCAAGAGAGAGAGATAACTTCTTATGCACTAAAAAAATCCCCATGGTAGCTATAAATATTTTTTCTGTGGCAAGGAAGAATAATGAACAAATGCTGGGGATTTAAGTGCAAAAGGTCGCGGTGCTCAGTCCCTTTCTGAAGGCCTCCCTTCTTTCAACCCATGGATGTTCCAGTTTCACTGAAGAGCAAACAGCAATGGTTTACAGGATTTAATGTGGACAGATATTCAACTATTGAGCTTTCTGCTCAGTTTGGGAGTCTCAACAAACTGGAAACCATTTACGATCCCAAGTCACCCAAGTGTTGAGGCTGAAGAAATAAATTGGGATGGAATAGCCCCTTTTGGTGATGTGGATAAGGAACACGCATGTAATTTGTGAATGTTAGGGCCAGATACTCAAATAATGGGTAAAGAGGTGCAGTTAGTGGCCTGTAGTTGAACCAGGTAGATTTGTGGACAAAGAAAATTCAAGAACTAATGATGTGATGTGGTACTTTGTTGAGCTGTGGTTGTACTGGATTCTTTACAGCCAAAAGTTGTACCAGTTCAGCTGGGATATGAATCTTGAGATGGTTTCAGCCTGGTCCTATGGTTCTTAATTGCTATCCAAAACAAAAAAAAAGGAAATCATTTTCCTATTCATTTGTCCTCTCCTGCCCCTGCCACTGACTTTGAGCTAGGCTAAAAGTTTTCCAAACGTTTTAAACTGCAGAGGATCATAATATTTACTGAAATCAGCATTTCTGCAAAGGATTTTGCATTTCCTGTGTGCTCAGTGAAGTCACTCCCTGTGATAACTGCCTTGTCTGGGTCAGCTTTCCTTTATTTTCTAAAGCAATTGAGATTTATGGTTCCTGTCACTCTTTTTTTATGAGTTTATTTTATGGTGTGACTGATCTTACTGCAAACAATGCTTTTGCTCGTATTTCCAGGGGTTTTTTTTCCATTCTATATTCAAGGAAAAAACGGAAAATGGGCCAGTTTGGAAGCTGTAGCTTGTTAAGAGCTGATAATCTTTTTTAAAGCCTTAAAGTATAGAATTCCCCCAAATGATCTTGTGGCAGCCAGTTCTTCATTATCTTATGATGCATGTATGCTCAGACACTCATTTAGCTATTATTAGTGCCTGCACTGAAGTAATGTCCAGGCATTTGCTTTCTTAAAGGAGTAGAAATCATGCCAAAAAAAAACGAAAACCAAAATTTGTTCTCTGAACTGCTTCTGCAGGAAGAAGTGTAACCCAAGAAACAAGGTCACAAACTGGTTTCTCTGTGAGAATGGCAAACACACAATGCTTTTGAAAGGGGAGAAGAATAACAGGTTAGGATTTTGATTGCAAAAATACTTCGTGTTCCCAGCCTGGTCTGGTAAGCGTAATGGTAGTGGCTGGTACTTCAAGACCTGGTAAGTTTATATTTAGTACTCAAACCTTTTTATTGAAAAGACACAAAATAGCAAAATCCCTACTGCTCCGCTTTCCAAAGGAGAGAATAACTACTGTTTTCTTCATTTAAGCCACATTTTCTGCCAAGAGCAGCTATTAGCTTATGTTTTCATGCTGCAGAAGACATAAAAGGAGGGAATCTTTGCCCTGAAAAATTGGGAAAAAAATGGATATGAGAAAGGAAGTCAGAAGGGCAAGCAGTGTTAGCTCTATTTTATAGACAGGAAATGGAGAGCAAAGGATGAGTGTTTTTGTTAAGTCTTTCCAGAGAAAAATGATGATGCCAACTGTGCGTCAATGTAACAGAGACTCTATCACCAGAGACAGCGAGAGAAAGATGAGGATATTAGATTCAACAAGGGTGTAACCTAAAACGACTTTGAAATAAAGAGGAGCCTTTGGATCAACTCAGAAGAATCTGGTTTTATTTCTAGTGATTTAGTCCGTGACTAGGGCTGAGGATTTTATCTGTCATGGACTTCTGTCTCATTTTGATATACTGATATCCTTTTTGCCTTTCAGCATCCTTAAATTTGGTGCAACAGAGAACATTTCTTCTTATGAATCCATGCAGCTCCCCATGCACAGGGTGTCTCAGGACTATTGCAGTACCCATATGGAATGTTAATAACAAATTACATGTTCAAAATCATGTATGTGATCTGAAGAGCATCTTGAAGCTGAATTTCTGCCAGTCTAGTGGTTCAGTCATTTGCACCCCCAATTTTCCCCCACTGGCTACTCACAGCATTCTGCTATGCAAACATCTTTGTTGGAGCTGTCGCTGCCTTTTGTCTTGCAAGTCATTCTCTGTGTGTGGCAATGGCAGGGGTGCATCATATTTGAATTTCCTTTTCTCATGTGGCATTTACAACTCTGAGTTCAGACCCTGCCCAGATGGTCCCTCCATGTCAGAATCCGTCATGCATTTTCTTTTCCATCACTCATGAACAGGATCTGGGCACATGGTAGTGTCAGAATAAAAGCAAATGCCAGGCACAGAAATCCATCTTTCTTCCGTAATTTCTCTTTTCTTTTTTTTTTTTTTTTATTTTCTCTTCTTTTTTTTTTTATTACTTGTTGAAAGCAGGTATTGGTCTCATGGGGTGGTCATGTGGGTGGCTCAGAAGTGACCATACATTTAAAACTTTTCTTTAAAATAGCTGGAATCCATTAAAAGCCCCGATTTGTATTCAGGGCATTTCAGCACGGAGCAGCATGAAAGGAAGAGATCAATAATCACATTGCAAGACCCAACTTCTTGCTGTGCCAGGCTAACATAAACTAGCTCAGCTCTAATATTGAATCCAGTTCTCCCTAATTTGTCCTTCAAATATAGTATCCCACCTTCTTCCCTTTCACCTAGCTATCCTCTAGGGCTATTTCCCAATTGAGCTATGATAACCTTGTTTTACTTCTTTGCAGTTTATTCCCACATCTATCTTTCTCCTCCTTGATCTATCATTTAGGAATTACTACTGAAGGGCCTCATATTCACATAGTTATCTTTGTGTAGTCTTTATTTTAATGCCACTCTCACTCATCACTGGCCCTGCAAACCTGCTCCATGCTCCTTCAGTAACAGGTTTATATCAGCACTGTTTAACCACCAGCAAATGTGTATCACGAGGGAAAAGATGGTAGGAAATCTGTGATGACATGTGTCGTGAGCTGACAGTATGGCAAAGCTAGGTATTGCTTCCTAAAAGAAAATTGTAAAAATAGTAACTAGGAGGGGCTCCTTATTTTCTTTGGTCTTCAATGTTTTCACAACTCAAGAAATTCCTTACATAAGCTTAATCGTCATTAACCTAGGTTCCACTCCTATTCTGTTCTGCCTTTTACCTATCCCCAGGCTTTAACATCATTATTAAGTCTCCACGCTGGTCTAAAAATACTTAAAGTGCATTTCAGGTTTTTTTGTTGTTGTTTTAAAACCAATTAAATTTTCCTCCAAATTAGTTCTTGGCATTACTGATACCTCTTCCAGCAACAAAGCAATGGTCAGTGGTACTTCCAATTCATCAATGCTCCAAGATGGGAGAACTAGAGGAGGCAGGCACGTAGCCAAAACTCAGAGTAGCCTGTGCACAAAGGGGGTATGTTGTGGGAGGATGGAGGGAGAGAGAAAAACTAAATGTGGAACCGAAGCCAAGAAACAGTGAATGCAGGAAAAGCACTAAGTGGCCAAAGCGGGATGCCCTTCTCTGTGACCATGTGCCAAGTCAGGGAGAAGGAACGCAAGGATGCGTTGATGTTTGATTCACTACTGGTTTTGTGTCATGCTGAGTCTGGCAGTCACACAGTTTCTGCTGTGTGTCACAAAACTCCTGTGGTAAGAAACCACATTAAAAAAAATTGTAGAGGGGGCAAACATTGGCACAAGAATTTCAGGCTGTCATTCCCTGAAATGAAATCTTGCTTTAGGTATGGTATCAAATCCCTCTAGTCTACCCTTACTTTCACCTTATTTATGACCGAATCTCATTTTCCACTGCTTCCAATTGCAAAGACATGAAAAAAACTTTGAATACTGTCATATGGATAGAAAAGTTCTGATTTTCCAGCGTATCATGCTTAAACGGCTCTCACTTTATGCACATGTGAATGTATAAGTCAAGTTTAGGTCAAAAGATACCATGGAAAATTTGTTAAAACTTGGAGCAAGGTCTTTGTGGATCCAGGCTTGTCTCAGGGCTGGAGTCTCAAGGGTTTGAGGTACTGAAATCGTTGGATCATGTTGTAGAATCTGAAACAGTAATTTAGAGGTTTGAGCCACCTTACTCTTATGTGCAGGCTCAGACACAGAGTGGAAGACTGAATGTCAGCATTTGTAGCTGCTTCACTGTGTTCTCAAAAATAACCGCCAAGTTGTGCAGACTTTTCAATCTTTTTCTAAAAGCAGGCTAGCTAGGGGATGCAGGGAATAACTGGGACATGATTTGAAAATTTGTAAGGCACCCAGAGAGAAATTTTCCTCCCTTTCTGTGAAGCAAAAGTCCTCCATAATTTTCAGTATAGACCAAACCCTGGAAGAGTTAGGAAAGAATGGAATAATTTTTCTACACTGTTTGTTTTCGCACTTTCACCTGTACAGTTTTGGGTTGGCTTGAAGTGAAGGAACCAAAATGCTGGTATGGGAGAAGAGTTATTGTAATGCAGTTTGAAGGTTAAACATCAAGATGTCTTTGAAACAACAGAAGGGAAGGGGTGTGTTCTCCTGAGATTTGTGAACTAGGTTTTATCTTCTAGCACAAAAGTAAATGGAATCCACAGCCAGACTTCCCCTGGCCTGTTCTCCAACTAAGCACTGGTCCTTTCAAGTTTCATTTGTGTCTTATTTTTCAGCAATCTTCAAATTTGACATTGACTCGTAATGCACAAAAGGCAGAAAACTTTGTCACTTCAGGTATTTTCAAGATTGATAGTAATATTAGGAGGTAGACAGATTTTCCTGATGTTCTTCTCATCACCCTTTTGAACATCCAAGGGCAGAGAACTGAATTTTGCAAGTAATTACCAGAGTGTTCTAGAGTGAAATTTCCATCAGTTAAAATAAGGCTTTTATTTTTTTGTAGTGAAATGGGAAATTTGCTTGCTCTGAGCAAACCGAACATATGTTTATCCCATGTGAAAATCTGCCATTAGCGCCCACAAGCTTCTAGTTTACACAACATCTATTTTCCTTTGCGGTGGGTAATGAAAGAAGTGTCAGAGCCACCCAGGCTCTTCTATAGTCTCGCAGACCATTATTTCAGGGACCTGGGAGGAAAGGCCAAGGCATCCATTCCTGTTGACAGATTCCCAATGTTGTGCACAAAAAAATAAGCTGATTTTTATATATATTCAAAATTTGGCTTTAAATCCCTTTCAGAAAGCCAAAAATAATACAGAAGGGGAGAGCTTCCTTATTTTTTTGTTCCAGTCTGTCTATTGAATGTCGCATGATAAGAAGAGGAAAATCTTCTCTTGGATTTTGTAGTGAAGTTTTGGCCAGCATTGTTAATTGTTTTCTTTGTTTTTAATGAAACAAGCTGCCTTGGGCTGAAGCTAAATCTCTCGTAAGCCACACAAGTGAAGATTAACTTCTTGTCCTTCCTCTTTTGCGAAGCTGTAAGAAAAGTGTCACTTTTCTCCTCCACTGTTTTTTTCCCCCCCCCTTAAAATGTACACATCCCTGCCCAGCATCCTTCTCATTTCAGAGCTAGGTAGACACACAGCTGCTGCCCAACTCCATTTTCCTGTACCAATGCAAGGGGCCAGGGCATTCCCACTGCATTTGAAGCAAGATTGCTCTCAAGGTTCACACACTAAGCGGAAAATCCTTTGTCCTTTCAAAACAGTAGACAGCAGTTGAGTATTTGATGAGTTGATATTAGGAACTGGTAGCAGTGCAACAGGCTGATGCCACTGTAGTACAGCCTGTGAAGTCTTCTCACATGCCAGCGTTTGCTTTTTTAAAGCTCCTTCCTACAGAATAGCACGCAGTCCTTCAAGCCTTTCACTCAATAGTCCATTGTAAGCTAATTGGAAAAAAAGGAGTAATGGGAAGCTCTGCAGCAGAAGTGTTGAGAGTCTCGTAGACAGGGCTGCATTCAGGCAGCTGCCAGGTGGGTTAAAGACAGTATTGCTTACGGGGAAACTTCCATGAAGAGATCAGATTGGGATCATTGAACAATCTGTGACATCCAAGATAGTGCTGCTAAAATCCCACTAGTCTTGTTATGCCAAATACTTGGGAGGTGATGACCCAACGCTGCTCTTATACAGATTTGGTGGTTTTTTTTCAGGGGAAAAGACACTCTAAGAAATCAGAGACTTTTTTCTGCATGTTTGCAGTGATGAGCCCCATGATTTTATCACAATTAATACATCTTAATGCATTAATCTATAGAATTGCAATATTACATGAGACCAGTAGATTTAACATAAAGCAGGGAGAGAGCATTGCTAACCCTTGTGAATAAGACTTAAAATCCAGGAACACAACCTAAAAATAAAAAAATTATAAAGCAGCAGATCCTGAGGGCAAGCTGAGGATACTTTTCCCAGAACAAGCTAAAATGGAATGGAACTAAGGTCTGGGGAAAAATCAAAGAAAACTAACCAAATTCCTTCAGAACTTAGGTAGAATAGCTGGATTTGAAATTTGGCTGCAATTTCTACTACGTTGTGCATGCTATTCCGTGTGGCTCAGCAGCATTTCTAGCAGAAAGATTTTCAAATTGACAGAAACATGTAACTGGAAGGCGGGGATGTGAAAAAATGTTGGATTTGTGGGGTGGTTTTTTTCTTTTTTTTCCCATCAAGTTATTTATTTTGATCTCGAAAACTTGGCTATTCTTTTTAGAGAGGCGTGTTCAGAGGGGAAGAGCAATCCCTCTCCAGCTAGTATGTTGCATTGTTCCTACCTGCTAATTATGTGAAGGGATCTTCAGAGAGCCTGAGAGACACATCCTACTTGATAGCATTTCAACAGAACTTTGTGCCTCTCCTCATCACACACACACACACATGCACAATGGCTCCATGGTGTATTGACAGCCGTGTGTCAGAGATGTGTGTGAGGAAGGAGACGGAGAAGGAAGTTATTCCAGGCTTTCATGTTTCCACCCTCCTGATGAGTAATTCAGGCAGTTTGGAGCCTCTTCATGGTCCTCTCTGTCACCCCCACCCCTCCATTCCCAGCAGCACATTCTGTCTCCTTCAGGAATCATGCCAGCCTCTCAAACCTAAATGGTACATGATGTTAGATTAATTGGCTAAGAAAACATCCACAGAAAGAGGAGAGGTGGGGGAAGAGGAAGGCTTGCTTGTCAGAAGTGTCATTTTGTCATACTGAAAATCATAGAAATGGGGAAAAGAAGGATCCATGTTGTAAATGAAAACAAAACGCTCGCCTGGAAGTGACTGGCAGTAGCTTGGAGGGATGGGGGAAGAGAAGAGGGACTAGGAAGGGAGGGGGAGAGAATGACACAAAGCCCCGTTTGGTGTGTGATGGCTTTCACCATTGCAAACAAGGCTCTGAGGAGACATCCTCAGCTTTCTCTGCTCTACGCTGCTGGAGCAGGCAGCCCTCCTCTACCACTGACGGACTCAGAGCAGGGACCAAATGGGGCCCTGGGGGTGCAGGTTCCCGCAGAGGGGAGTGCGGTGAAAAGGAGGAATGAAGATCTATGGCAGCCTAAGAGCTGATCCTGAGCTCCTGCACCAGTCACTCATCTTTTGGTGAATTGGTCCCTGGATAAACTATCAGTACAAGCTGAGCACTGCATTTCTTGTTGTAGAAGCAGCCGTATCCCGGCAGTGTCTCCTGCTACTTCTCATGGCTGGCCATAGTAGAACCCACACAGAAGTCTCTCCCTGCTTGTGCTCTTCTCTTACGAATACTGCCAGAACAGCTCTGCTCTCCTTGAAGCTGAGCTGAAGATGTCCAATTCCTGCCTCACCTCTGTTCACAGTCACTGGAATTATTTGATGGGCTCCTTACTAACTCAGTCCAAACTCTTCAGTAAATTTGGAATCCAGTTGCTGCTTCTCACTAGAGGTTTGTTAGCCCAACATATTCCTGAAGTTTTGGAATGTATTTTTTTTTTCCCTGTTAAACCCTTCCTATCACTGTATTCTTCATGTGCTGGGACCTCCCTTGTGTTGTCAACTTGCTGGTTCCTTATTCCTCTGCTTTTCACCCACACAGTTTTCTCTTTAGTGTCCACAAGGAATCCATAGCACTACTGTTTTTATTTCTTTTTTTGAGTTTTAATTTCTTATATACTTTACATACACACAATGATTTTTGTATAACCCACTGCAAGGACTATTTTGGTTACTGGTTTTCAAGAGGGAATTAAACACCCATGGTAACAAAAATCTGAGATTCCCCACATGGGAATTCTGGGCTCTTTTTGCTACTTCCAGTGCCAAAACTCTATAGAAATATGTTGTCTTATTCATTCTGACTGACCCTGGCAGACATGAAGCTGCTATGCAATAATTAAGAGTATTTTTATATGTAAGCTAATTTTTCTGGTAGCCTGCATACCATACATTCAGTGTGCAAAAAAAAAAAAAAAAAAAAAATTAAAAACCCCTTAATTTCATGCCAAATGTTTCATGCTGAAATTCAACAGATGAAGCAAAATTACTTCTTTCACTCAGCTTTGCAGATGATTTTGCTTCCTACATAAGGACCAGGTGCTGACTTCTTAGGTAATAACATCCAATAATGCCAAGTAATAGGAGCTAGGTTTTGGAAAAGAACAATAAAACCAAAAACATTCCAGTGGGAAGCATAAAGAGCTTGGAGTATGTGTTGAAGATGCACCTTTGGAGGTTCTCAAAATCAAGTTAAACTAATGTTTTATTTTAGTTTCACTAGAGTTTGTGTTGGGACAGAAGGAGAAATTACTGGCCTTGTGCTTTTACGCCTCTGAGATAAATGGAGCCCAATGCCAGGAGAAGGAGAAATGAGCTTCTCCCAGGATGTGAGACCAAGGTGGATTCCCTCTCCTACCTTAGTAGAGCTGTAGGCATGGGGGTGTCCTTCAGCCATCCATAGGATACAACTCTTCCTTGCTGTCATCTCCAACACTGGTAGTCTGGCACCGAGACATACAGAGCATCCCCACCTCCCATCGCACGGCTTGCTGTGGTGTGTTGCAGCATCACCTCCTTCACAGAGCTTTGCCAGTGATACTGCTTGCCAAGTTGCAGGATGCCTCTTTGTTCTGTCACATTGCTGTAACATCTCACGAGGAGATTTGTTGTTTCAAAAAAAGACAAATAAGCAAGCAGTGTTTGCAAACCGAGATGGCATGTTAAAGCATCTCTGGAATGGATTTCTCCTTGTGCTTTTTGTTGACCATTTGTTTCCTTCAATTGGAGCGTGAAAGGACTGAGCATGTCCAATGCAACTTCCCTATGCTAAGTACCACCTGCCAGGCAAATAAAGATTGTCTATCAGTCGTTTTTCCTTTGAGAGCGTGAGCTTTCAGAGACAAATGCTGGCACACACCCACGCCACTCCCCCCCGCTGCATTCCCTTCCCATCCAGACTGCAGTGTGACTGGGAGCAAGAACAACACAGCAAATCCATCTATCTCAATAGTATTTCAAATCTAAAACTTAACCTACAAATAAGTGACTTACCCCCGGCACCTCCACAGTAATTGGACTCAATTTTAGATCACTTTCAGTCGTAATACCTGAACAAAAGGACAGTAGCTATAAATAAATCAGGATGAAAGATATTATTAGAAGATGTTATTAGAAAGACAAAGGTAGATTAAGTGGAGGGGAGGAAAAACATACCAGCCCAGCCACTCCAGCATAAACAAAATAGAGTAAAATTAGAGCTGGCTGTAGGCAGAGCTTTGAATGACTGAAGAGCGCATTTGCAGCCTGCTGAGCAAAGGCAATTCTGCCCCCACACTGATGCACAGAAGATTTGGATTCATTTCTGTCCAGACAGGTAGTACAGCTGCAGTTTGGGGCTCACAGCTTGGTAGGAAGGCAAACTGGAGGACTGATGCAGACCTGAGTACACTACCCCTGCTGGGTAACAGAGATATAAATGCTAGAAAAGGGGCAGCCAAAATGTGTCTGTTAAGCAACACACAGCTTCTGAACAGTTTTAGCACAGCTTCCACAACGGAGAGGTGTGATGTGAAGCTGCTGTGAGGACCAAGGCAGTAATCAGTTTTCCCTGTCTTTACGGTTCGAAGGGAAACAGTAGGATTGTTTGGGGAGGCTCCAGGAACAGTTGGATAAACATCTCTCATGGTGTGTTCTCTCAGGTCCTCCCTTAGTCATGGTCAGGGTGACATTTTCAAGGTGCCTCCTGGCTTTATGTTTCTGTGCTGGGACAGGACTACCAGACACCCTGAGTCCCTCCCTTCCAAAAGAAGGTAGGTGCCATGGCCTGTGGAGGTTGCCATTAGCTTATGGGACCCTGAGGTACGCACGGGTGAGTGTCACTCCACCCTCGAACCCCTGGGAGGTTGTTGTGATCTCCTGCATGCAAACTGTTCCTAGGGCTTCCTGTCACTTCAGCTCCCTGGGATTTGCAGCATGGTTCACCCAGCTTGTCCCCAGGCAGTACCAGCAAGCGAGGAGTATGTCTGCCTCAGTATTTATTGGCATTGTTTTATTTACGATTCAGGTACAACCACAAATCTGTTCAGAGCCTCATTGTCTTTGCTGTTGTAAAGATGCATAGAGAAAGTCCATTGTTCAGTAGTTTTATTCCATTTTAAAATTTGTGGAAATAGAAACCCTTATGGTCAATGTCACTTGACTGAAGATTTTTTTCCATTAAAAAAACAGCTCGCTTTAAAATGTATTTGTTTGACATGCCAGATTTCCTCTATGAAGAACAGAGAAATGGGAATAAATGTTACCATGTAGAGTAAATATGTACGGGGATAAGACAGAAGGAAAAGGCTCTGACTTAATGATTTCCTCCACCCAGGCAGCGGGAAGAGTGGTGCTGCTCAGCACTTGGAAAATGTTGCCTATCATTTAAAATGATTTTTTTTTAACAAAGAAAAACTCATCTTTTCTTTAAAGGCTCTTGCCACAAAAATACATTTTGGACAGCAGTTTGTACCATATGGGTCAGTTGCTAAAAATACATATTTTAAAGGTGAACTTTCCTTTTGGTTTTATACAATGGCTCAACCAATCACAGCAAATGTTAACCATAAAGTACTCAGTCCCACGTAACCCAGACAGATCAGTGCTTTGTGAAGAAAAAGGAAGAAAATTCCTCAAGTTCATTGGCAACAAAACTTTTTTGAACCTTCCTTACATATTATTCTTAGGACATGGGCATTGTTCCATGTCTTTCTGATCTGTAGGGAGTACAAAAGGAGGAGGAGGGATGGCTGACATTGTGACCAGTGTTTCCTACTCCATCACCTCTTTGCTTTGCTTATTTATCTCCCTGTCAGAAATAGTGTGGCAAAGCACTTACAAAAAGCTATTTTATTAAAAGATTCTTAAGTATTTTTAAAAAGCTGAATTAATCAGAGCTCTGAGAATACATGCACCTTCAGGGGAAATGAGCACATGGGCAGGGTGATGGAAAGCACCTTTAATTACCTCAATAGCTTCTTCTGCATCTGCATCACTCAGACAGGTAGTTTACATTACAACAAATGAGGTGTCAACTTGGGAATGTATGTTTTTTAGGTATAAAATTGATTTTTATACTCTGCGTTTCTAATTGTAAAGATGCTTTTCTTTGTGTCTTACTTTTATTGCTTTTTGATAAACAGTAGCTTCCATGGACTATTCTCAGTAATGGTCTTGTGATTAGTTGGTCCAATTATTTGCAATATAATCCATGGTTTTCCAGACAGAAGGTGGGAAACCCAGCATGAATAGGGTCAAAGTCCGGATTATTTCTAGTGCTTTTTGCTCCATGACTCCCTAGGATGGGACTTGTCCGCAGCAATAGCTGTGCATGAAACAGCAGTACTGGTTTTAGCCGTGTGCTTTCAGGCGCCTCGTGGGCACAGCATTCACAGGAGGCTGCTACTGAGACGGCTTTCATTTAATCTGGCACAAATCAGGGCTGTTACAGAAGTCTGTTGGAGGCTTAAACCAAAAGAAAAGCAGGCAGGATAGGGCTCCAAATGAGCATGGGTCACAGGCTAGTAACGCGTAAGGAAATTGTTATAGTGCTGCTAAAAATCCATTATACACAGTCATGCAGAGAAGCGGTTGGATTTACATGCAGGTGCAGTCTCTGTCAGGAATATCTAAGTGTTCTCTGCACATGGGCTAAGAAACCCTCACAGAACTGTTGGACGTGAGAGAAAATAACTCTTTCTCATTCAATCTGTTTTTTAACCACTTCCATTAATCTTGTATTTATTCTCAGAGCTCCTACCCTCTCTCATATATGGTGGAGACTGAGAGAAGGATAAATAGGTTCATACAACATTCATATCCAGGAGAAATATTCATATTAACCTATATATGAACTTATTTATCTAAGTTAAGTAAATAGATATTTATATATTTTTCAGGCAGGAGAAAAGAGAGCATAAAGGCGTCTAGACAGCTGAGTTCAGGAATGAGCCACCTATGGTCCTTTTGAAACTACTAGGAAGAAAAGAGCTGCAAATAAGAGATTCCTATCTTTTGAATGTGAAGGCACCCTAGCAGTGGGGGGAGGTAACTGAAGATGATAAACTCAGCCAGGCTTAGCAAATGGTTTGAAATTTGTGTGGAGCTCTGTAATTGTGACATTTAGAGCTAAAATCAGCATATGGACATTTTAACTTTGAAAGCATAGTCTTACAGACTTGGGCATCAGATATTTAGCCTGAAGGAATTAGGCTTATTCTGCTAGTGTTATTGGCATTAATTGGAGTAGTGAGTTGAAATGTTCAAAAACTGCCATGCAGGTTGAACATTTGAGATGCCTGCAGTGCTTATGAGGATAAATGAGGAGGGGGAGACGTAACAGTTGGGGGAGGGTGTATGTAGATGACCAGGTGAAGAGTTGTTCTGCCTAACTCCTTGCTTGTACCAACTGTGGCAATAGACCCAGCTGATGACTCCATTTCTCCAACTTTAAACCCTCTCTGTCAGATGACATAACATTGTTTTCATACTGTAGTAGTGCAAGGGTGGATCAAACTTTAAGCGTAGAGTTCATTCCTTTGACTTCAGCCATCCAAGAGTTTGAGCTCCAGTCTGTGTGACCTGAAAACTACCTGACATTTACTGAGTGACAAGTAAAGCTTGTCTGATTTTGCTACCTCAACGCTGAGGATACCGAAGTTCTCCATAACACCATTGTATATGTTGTTGAACTCCACTGAGCCCTGGGGAGGTGTTTTTGTATTTCTACAAAATTAAACATGATCTGGAATGTATATGAGATTTCCATTACCAAAACTATGGGAATTCAGTTCATTGATGGACATTTCTGCAAATACGATATAGCACTCTTTTGAGTGATTAGGTTTCCTTCACACAAGCTTTGTATGTTTTGAGCTGCTTAATTTGAGCACTGCACAATAAAACCTGAAATGTTTCTGGGCCATCTCATCTGAGAACTAGATTGGCCAAGAGAAGCTTTTTGGCCTCATCGGTAGGTATCAGTATTAGAAATTCTGTGACTTTGAGTATTAGTGTTTGGGATATGATAAAAGCATTGAAAAGGCTGTGAGGTTTTGGTTGTTTTGTTTTTTTTTTCTGGAAAGTTTAAACATTATAATCGTGTTGTGCTCCCCTGAGACTTTGGCTGGCTGCAAAGAAGAATTGAGGTATCCTTTTGTTCCAACCCATTCCTGCTGTGTAGGGAAGGGCACTCTAGCTGTGCTTGGAAACAGCTCTGAAGGCAGCACTGGAAAATGTTCCGAGGAGCCAGAGGGAAAAGCACAGTTCGTCTGGTGAAGGGCACCAGGCACAGTTGCCGAGAGAAGTGTTGTTTGCCGAACTCACTTTGATACAATTCCAAACGCCTGTGTTTAGGGAAATAAGCATGAAGACCACATGCACATCACTTCCCACCGTGTTACTTGCTTGCATCTTTTGAATTTTTGCAAGGTTTACTGATGTCCTTGAACTCCACGCACATGAATACACACACAAAGACACACACACGTGCCCCCGCTTGCCCCATCTGAACTGCATCGTACCCCTCTGTGCTGTACAAGCTCATTGCATAGTCTGTGCGTTTCAGAGTAGACAATCCCATCATAAATTCCCATGATACCATGACAGCAGTTTTCTTATCTCATTTAAAATACAGAATCACTTCCTGTTGTGAAAGAAAACTGGAAAGGAGATTGTTCTGGGGGTGGATTGGTCTGGTTCAGCTTGTTAAAACCACAGCTTTGAGAGTGGGCTGTTCAAACCCACTTCCAGGCAGCTCCGCTTGACTACAGAGCACTGTTGGCCCAAGTTCTGGCCTCATGGGAAGCTGCTTTTCCCTGGCACACTTAGGTTTAGATTGAAAATACTAATAATCCCAGTGCCTGTCCCGGACCTAAGTTCTGCTTAGTGCAGTAACAGGTGTACCTACACTGTACAGGAAAGAGGTGTGAATTAAGAATTGGACAATGGATGGAAAATTTGGCCAAGCTCTCATAGTTAGTCACAGGATGAGTACGTAAGATGCTAGATTCAATTCAGGAGAAAACAGGATACTGAATGACTAGACAAAAATTTTACGCCCACTCCCTGTCAAGACAGTAAATCTAGTCCTAAAAATTGGAATGAAAATCTACCAGTCCAGACTTAAAATCCACTCAACTATTCTCCCAATAGAGTCATGAGTATCTTTTCTTTAATATAATGAGTTAAGAAATATGGCCTGGGCTGGTAAGTGGAATAGTGAAGGTTGGAATAAAAATTTAGAACCTGTCTGTGCCTTCTTAGAGGATTTGGGGCAGTGGAAAGGTTGCTTTATATTTATCTGAGGATAAGAACATACAAGAGCTATTTCCACATTGTAGCTACTTTGTCACAAATTATTCACTGACACAAAATACGGGGTCTCTAGTACTGTTTTCGTCATTGCCAGGTTGTAGTGAAATCCATCAGCTCTTTAATGGAGACAGAAGTAGTGCAGAACTCCTTGGTTTCAGTTTGTCCCTACCAGAATTATACTCTGTAACTTAAACTGATGGTCCAAATCTTCAATGGCATTTGACGGACACAGATCATAATGTCAAGGGGGCAATTGCTTTCACAGTATTTGTTCTCTCACCATTTTGTAAATAGGTTCCTCAGCCCCACATAACATAAACCTGTAGATACAAACTTTCCCAGTAAGTTCAACAAGGAGGTTTTATTGATGTTGTTCTCATTTGGATTAAATTATCATTACAACTTTTTCTATATCAGCAATCAACATCCCGATGAAAAAGGGATTAAAACTCCAACTGGGAGAGCAAGGCTCCCTTGACTGACAATAAAAAGGAAGGAGGAATTAGTTGGATAATTTCATTCAGTGAAATCTTCTGCCTAACTGAGATGGGTTCAACTCCAGCTCTTTGAAACCTTTCAGACCTGGGTGTTTTATTCATCTTTCACCCTTGGGTACCTAAGTGAATGTGGTCTCTGTTCACCCCAAAGCAAAAGAAATCACTTTCCAGATTCAGCCTTTAAAATCATCTTTGAAGTCCTGGCATGAGCATGGAAAAGAGGACAGAGAGGGGAGCAGTGTCTTCCTAACTAGGGCTAGTAGACAGCTTCAGGTGCCATCACATCATTCACATATGGGACATGAAGCCAGAAAGCAGTTCAAGAAGTGATGTTGTAGTTGAGTGTGGTGTCACAATACCACAGGCAAGAGTTGGTCACTGATGTAAAGGTGCATATGCCAACCCTGTATTGCTGTCTTGGGAAATAAAAGATGAGCACTATAACATGACAAAAGAGGAGGGGGCATGTTCCCCACAGCCATTTTACAACCAGCTAGGTGGAAACAATGCGGCAGCGAGGACTGAAGGGAGATGAGAGCTAAAGTGTTTCAGATTATCCTATAGAGAATAAATGTGTTTGAATATACTGTTCACACCACCTCATATGAAAGTTTAATGTCTTGGGGCCGACAGCTCTGTACAACTCTGTGACTCACTGTAATCAAGCCACAAGCAATGGCTATGTGAAAGATCTTGGAAAAGCTTCTTGGCATCTCCAATGGATGTGTTGCAAAGCAATGACCCATTTTTCAGTCACTGGTTTGTATTTGATAACCATGAAGCCCTACAGAGTAGAGAGGGAAAAGAAATGAGGTTGCCTGAGCTGACAGAAATGGCTGTGTGAAGTTTTATATCTTGATTACTTCTCTCTGGAAAACTTGGCCAGGTCTAAAATAATTTCCATAATAGCGTGCATTGCTGATATAAAACAGATAGAAAATGCAGCGTTTCTTTTCAACTTGCACCTACAACACATCAAATTCCTTTCAGGATATAACTACAACCTGTTTATCAGTGAAGAAAAGTGCCCGTCTGGGGTTCTTCCTATCAGCACCCGAGGCAGAGATAAGTTTTCTAATGAACCATTCAGTACAAGCACTTTGAAACTACCCATTAGCTGACAAATTTCACCTGCAACAGACCTGAGTAAATTCTCAACTAGTTTGGTTTTTTTTAATTCTTTTTTTTTTTTTTTTTTTTTTTTTGCCAGTTCTAAATGGATTTTAGTGGCATCTCTTGACTCTTGTTGGCAGGAATGGAGAAATTTACCATCTGTTCAAATGCACATTGTCCATGGTAAACAATTCAGACGATTCCCCAAGCAATGGGCATGGGGAGACAACCAATAATAGATACCGTCTCTTCATGCAGCTCGGGAACAGGCAGAGGACAGCACATTCAGGTGGGTTGTTGGCACTGAACTCATGAACAGAACATCTCTCCAGGGTGCTTCCAGGGGAAATGAAGTTATGAAAGCATTAATGATCGTACCAGAAGATATTTGGCTTTGGCTTAAACAATAGCATTTTGTTTGTTTTAGTATGTATGGTGCCCCAGCACATCTTTCTGGGGAGGTATAGCACAGAGAAAAAAGGAAAGGAGATAGTTGCATGAAAACAAACTTCAGTTCAGAAGCTGTAAGGTAATGTTAGAGCAGCTTTTAGTACTGTGTTTAAAATACTTTGCACAGAGAGAGCTGCAAGGAAACACATCAAATCTTACATGTGTTTAGCTAAACCTACTCCTTACATTAGTCTTCTAGCTATAGATGTTGTCTATGAAGGGAGCAACCAATTTCTAGACTCCCGGCAACCAATTTCTTGACAAACCTGTCACAGTTGGTGGACGTGAATCAGAATTTGCTTGTAAAGATGCCCATGCTGTTAAGAATTGTATTTGCAAGTAAGTGCAGGTGGAGAATTTAGAAGGCTGCTGCTGGGAGGAGTGAGTGTCTCTCAGTGGTATCTCTGCTTCAGAAATAACGACTGCAGCCTGCATCTTTTGTGTGGCAGCGTCTCAGATTAAGTCGCTGCCACTCATTGTGTATTTGCTTTACATTTTGCAGAACTTTCCAGCTGGAGTCACTTGGTACGTTTGTTCCCCATAGCATGAAAGCATGACATCTTACTGCTTTTCCCTGGAGCGGAGTAACACATTCATTTTTAATTGTTGACCACTATATCAGAAATCCTATTTCCCAGAGTTTAATTGTTTTGCATGATGTTTAATTCATGGCTTCCCTACAGAAATCAGCTGTTAACCTTTTTTAAAAAAATAATGTATTATTTAGTATTTATTTATTATTTAGCAATAACATTTTTTAATTGTACAGGACGATATAATTTATTTATATTTTCACTATAAAATTCCATGTTCCAATGCTCCTTCTCCCCTCTTTTTTTTTCCCTTGCAATTATGAAGGGCAGTGAGAGCTGTAGAAATGCAACCGTAAAGGTTTCAAGAACAAGTTTTTGAAATGAGATGGTTCTTGTGCAGGACAACATTGAAGATACGTTTAAATCCTCCTGAAAACTCTAAGCCAATGCTTAAGAGCGTTTTGAAATCAGGGCCTAGGTGAATATACTTTTCTTTCTTTCTGAATTTACTTTGTTCCATATGCTTGCAAATGAGCTGCCCTGCAGAAAAGTTCAGTGGAATGGCAAATCTCAAGCCGAAGTGGCAGAGGATTTGTTAGAAACAAGAATTCAGAGTTCAGAATTTCTGCCAGAGACCTGATGCGACGGGTGATATTCATTCAGCCAGGAGACTGTGCCATCCAGAATGTGTCTAGCTGAATTTCACACACAGCAAAGTGCTCCTGGAAATGTTCCAGGACAATAATTATCGGATACCAGGGAGCTGCAAATAAGTGCTAAGGAATGAGGAAGCACAGCACTTGCACAGATAACATCCCCCCTTCTGGCTGCTCAGAATCCCCTCTCCGCTTTGGCTGCCGTGGCAAAATCTCCATCTTCTCTTTCCAGCTACTAACCAATGCAGAGCAAGATGAAAAGATTGAGTGCTGGGAGACATTTTGTAGTATGCACCAAGTGCTAAAGCTCCTTCCAAACCCAGACACTAGGCAGAGGCTTCAGGAGTCTCTAGCCACCTCTCATCTGAACAAAGCTCTCCCACGATGACCAAGGCTGCAGCCCGAATTCCGCTGCCCCAATGGCAATGCTGCTCCTGAGGGAGAGGGGCCAGCCGCAGAGGCAGAGATGCCAGAGATGGATACCAGCACTGTGGGTATAATTTCAAATTCCCTATTGGCAGCATATTCCTTACCATGTGCGGACTAGGAGACATTTATATATATGAAAATAGTCAACTTTCCTTGTGTCTCTTTTTTTTTTTTTCTTTTTTTTTGGCGGGGAGGGGGGGAGTGTGACTGAGTAAATAGTGAAATAAGCACAGAAAGGAGAAAAATAAGACAACACATGGGTTGCTGATTGATAGGGCCGTCAGGCCAGTGTTAATGTTTGGTACAGCATCAGTCCAGAAAAGCACCAAAGCAGAGATTTACTTTTTTTTTTTTTTTTTCCCCCCAGTGTGTGGGAAACGTTCCTGCACTTGGGCATGCTTTGCAGCTCTATTTCATTTGATGGGAACCTGACCCCTAAAGCAAATCTCCCTATTTTCCTCCTTTTCCAAGGCAAGTGGTAGACCCAAGAAAGAAAGGCGGGATGGGTGTTTCCTTGTAATCACTGAATCCCTTTGCTGCTGTCACCCACACAGGAACACATCATTGTTTCACAGCTTCAGTAGAGTGCTCTAATGTCAGTGCTTCATCAGAGGAGGAAGTGCTACAGCTGGGTAAAAATCAGTTTACAGTGGAAGAATCACAAAGCTTTTAATGATGAAACTAGAAAACAATCTGAAGCCTTTTGTGGAGTGTGTTTGGTTCAAAAACAAAATTTCCATCAAATCCTGAGGGAGCAGAGCAGCACTTCCTCTCCTAATTTTTAATATAAAACTTGGCAGAGTTGAAGACTGGGTGGCTAAAGCAATTACAGGAAAATTCCATTTCAGTAGGAGACAGGAAAAAAAAACCAACTACAACAACAACAAACTTGGTCATTTCTAAGAGATAGGATATCTGATACAGCTGCTGCTCTTTCAAGAACTACTTAAAAGCATTTTTGACTACTTTTCTCTGGAAAATATTTCAATCAGCATAAATCAAACAAGCCTTTCTTCTCTCTTTTACTTTCTTCCTTCTTTCTTCCTTCTACCACAATGTAAGTTCTACTGCAAAAGAAAGAGAAAAAATCTGTGTAGCACAAATGAGTCTCACTTCAACCAAATATTGCCATAAGTAATTATGCTTCTCTCTGTTCTTGTTTCAGACATACTGATGTTACGAATGAATTAACCAAGGAACATAATGCTTCACTGCCAACTGAGAGCTAATCCTTGAAGTTTAGTGCTATTACACTTAACATATTTCATTTGGATCTCAAACCAAGACGTGCAGAAGAATTGATACCACTGAAGGAGCTGGATTTCTTGTCAAGAAAGAGTCTCACAATTCTTTTGCTTCAAGGAAATTTGAATGAAGAAGCATTCCGTTTGGAGATTTGCCTATTCTACTTGGAAAATGTTAAAAAATGGGTTGAGGAAAGCAGGCAGAGCTAGAAAACATTGCAAAGAAAAATTGTCATTTTTTACTCAAAATTAGAGTTTATAAAATTTTCCATGGGACTTTTTGACAGTTGTTCATGTGTCCACTTTAGGAGATTTCTTCTGGACTTTACACTTGGAGCTCTTTCAAATCTGTCTCTTAGCGACTGCAGGTCAGGAAGCTTGTCTTGCTTGAATGGTCCAGACCTGCCTACAGTCTCCAGCGGTGACTCCCTTGGTGAGTCTCTGGTGCTGGAGCACATGCCCAACAGTGATCCTCTTTTAGACTGGAGCTCAGTAAGGTGCTGAGCACTGACATAGATTTTGGGACAACCGTGGTTAACTGTATTGTGCCATCGCTCCCAAATAGCTAGGTCTATGCCACTTCACTGTAAGCGGTTACTGAGGCACCTGAGGAAGGAGCATAATTGCCCTTTTGTAGACAATGAGGTGAGTGGGGTACCACAAGAGCATGAACCTGAAGTGCTCTGTAGTGCGCTTAGCTGACTTGCCTCCTGATTTAGATGCCTCCATTAGATACAAAGAGGTGCTTGGGAGGGGTGCAAACAGCGAAGGCAGCAGGGAGAGACAGCTTCAGGGCAGAGAGCTTCAGCCAAGTCATTTACATCCGCAGAGGGAACATGGAAGGAGGAAGGGACCCGGTGTCACAGTCTCCATTCAGCAGCCCAGTTCAGGGGCTCTTGGGGTTGTGCATATCGTCACTGTGGAGTTCTGTGAATAACGGTTGTTTTGTTTTGAAAATGGGGATGGGAAGAGTTTCATGTAGCAAAGAGCTGCAGATAGGATTAATATCCATCTGACAATAATTCATGGTCAGAGAAAAGGCCGCTGTTTGCTGCCTGAGCTGTCTATGGTTGCCGCTCTCACCTTCTTCTACCTATTGCAGGTAGCTACATGTCAGAAAGTACCTTCAACACCCACAGTCTGCGTGAGTTGTGCTTATAGTTATACACTTATTAAATGATTGTGTGCATTTGTACTCAGACTATTATAAATCCATTACTTCCCTGAGGCCGTAGGAAATGGTTTTAAAATGTGAGGCTTTTCTACAGGGAATTGAGAGACAAATATATGAAAGCAATGTACTTGGCTTGCGCAGATCAATGTAGTGCAATAACTGGGAAGATGAACCAAGCTTAAAACATTACAAATGTGATTGGATGAAAGCTTAACATGCCATTGAGTAATTATCACTACAAAAGTCTCCTAAACCACCTTGAGAAAAAAAAACAAAACAAAAAACAAACAAGAAAAGAGCCTGGCAGTAAATCATAAAAAAGCAATGACGGTGTTTGCACTTGGAACCAAAATCTGGGTAAAATAATTGCACAGCAGTGAGTGAAACTTCAAATTTGGCCTTCTCTTTCTCGATATGATGGAGGGGTGTAAGTGAAAAGTCTTGGAATGGGAGGTATCAAGAGCTTTTGAAAATTATTTTTCCACTATGTCATGGTTTCAGCTGGGATAGAATAAACTTTTTTGCTAGCAGCTAGTATAGTGCTATATTTGGGATTTGGGATGGGAATAGTGTGATAGCGCACTGGTGTTTTTGGTTGTTGCTAAGCGGTCAAGGTCTTTTATGCTCCCCGCACCACCCCACCAGCGAGTGGGCTGAGGGGGCACAAGAAGTTGGGAGGAAACACAGCCGGGACAGCTGATCCCAACTGACAAAAGGGATATTCCTTGCTGTATGATGTCATGCTGAGTATATAAACCTGGGGGAAGAAGAAGGAAGGAGGGGGCATTCGGAGTTATGGTGTTTGTCTTCCCAAGTAACCATTGGACGTGATGGAGCCCTGCTTTCCTGGAGATAGCTGAACACCTGCCTGCCAATGGGAAGCAGTGAATGAATTCCTTGTTTTGCTTTGCTTGCGTGCGCGGCTTTTCCTCTACCTATTAAACTGTCTTTATGTCAACCCATGAGTTTTTCCTCACTTTTACTCTTGCGACTCTCTTCCCCATCCCAACCAGGGGAAGCAAGTGAGCAGCTGCGTGGTCCTAGTTGCCAGCTGGGGATAAACCACCACACACTAAAACTTTCATGAAGATTTTTTTCTTCATCAGTAACTTTGTTTCTCTGTCAGGGAAAAATAAAGTGTTCCCAGACTGACAATTCCTATTTGGGAAGGGAACAATGAAGAAAAGAGAAACAAAGCAATCTTTCAAACAAAATTCAGAAATAGTCATTAAAGTTCCTACTGGGTTCAGAAGCTGGTGCAAGCTTGAACTAAAGCACAAATGTTATCCGGTGAGTAATAAAGTTTACCTGCATTTTTAGGGCAATGAGTTAATGTTTCATCCCAACACAGGCAGGCACAATGTACAGGTTAGTGAGTCTTCCCATTTTTTTTTTTATTAAGCTGAAAATAAATACTAATGAAGGGAAATGTTTCCTTTTCTGAAGCACTGAGCCACTTATAGGAATAATTTTGGGGAGGAGGAGTAGGAAGGGAGTTTATATCTCAGACTTCTGTCATTATCTCACTTGAACAGATGGAAGCTCAGCTACTTGTGATTAAATTGCTAAAATGAACGGACATCACTGGAATGGTGGTCGCTCATTTGCTCAATTCCAAGTGAAGAAAATTGGCAATGGTTAGCAATGGATGTGGATTTCCTGAAAAGGAACAAAAGCAGCCTTTCCCAATAACTCCAGTCATTGCAGGCTGAATTCCTGCATCACGTGTGTTCATGGCCAGGGAGCTGTGATTCTCCATTTCCATTTAGGATGTATTCAGGAGCCATCCAGTATCCAGAAATACTTAAACTCCCTTGGCATCTGAATTGCTGCCACAGGTTATGCACATAGATAGTCTTTCTTCAAACGCTACAGGTACCTAACCTAGAGATTTCCAGGGTGAGGGCTCTCAAACAGGGATTTCTCCACATACTCCTAACGTATGGGAACTTCAGCAATGGGACCCTGAACACATCTGTATACTCAGCATAGAAAGCATCTTCCTGGTGTTGGAATAAATCAGTAGCAGCATAAATCCATTTAGGATTAAATATTGGCTTCAGGTCCCTGTCTCAGGGTTTGAAGCTCACAGTCTGAAAGTGTCCAGTTCTCTTGGCTATTAACTAATGTCAATTATTTCAGGTTGTATCTGAGAAAGTGGACGGCATCTCCACTTTTGCATGGTGTTGAAGAATGCAGCTACTTTGCAAAGCACAAAAATGTATTTTTTAAAAAAATTAAATCAGTCAAATCAGTAAAATGTTATTCACTGATCAGATCTTCAATCAGCTTCTCAGTGCTCCATTTCTAATTAATTGCCATCTGGTGCAGCCCCTTCTCTCCCAAAGCAACGGGGAATGTTCTTCTGGAGCAGGCACACACAGCAGTGCTACTCACATGCTAACCGCTTCTGACTGGCGATCCTAGGGAGCCTGATCGTTTGAGGCAAATCGCCTCCCCAGGGACTGCATGATTTATTCCCTGCATTTGGGTTGCAAGATTTTTTGTAGGGTAAAAAAAAAAATACGCTTCCGTGTCATTTATAATAGATCTCACTCCAATAAACGGCCATCTTCTAGCATAATATGACTGCGGCTTATCAAATAATAAAACCCTGTCACTCTAAATTTCTGGGAATGGGACCAATCCAGCCAATGTTGATTCCTATGTCCACTTTGTCATGCCATGAAATTTTCAGTGGTTTGTGTGTGTGTAGGAGTCACAGCCGTCAGCAGGGAAGAGCCTTAGTGTGCCACAGGGAAGCTGCAGAGACAAGTGGGTGTGATTTCTCAGATTCTGATCCCTAATATGCTATCCAATTTTAAGTGCTACCTAATGTTCATTAGGGACGATAAGAAAGCCATATGGCCTAACAAATGTAATACGTAGTTCGGCATATTGGCAGAATGACTCCTTATTAATTCTGTCTCCTATTCCACCCTCTGCCTGGTGGAGAGGATAGTGAGGAGGCTGCTTTTACCATGCTGAAGAGATGACAGACTTGATAACTTTAGTATGGAGCATTTCCAGAGCTTAACAATGAATGGCACAAGCTTTCTAAGGGGAGAAAAAAATAGGCACGGATTTTCAAATGCATCAGCAGGTTGCAAAAATGTGCTGATTAGCCATTTGTGTATTTGACTCAGGACAGTTGGGACTTGGGAGATCTCAATTTAATTTCTGTCTCTGCAACATTTTCCCTATATGACCTTGGCATGACTTTCAATCTCTCTGTGCTTGGATTCTCCCAATTTCTCTGTAGCATAGAAAGTGGTTCTTGGTACACAAATGTTTATACAGAGAAGACCTGATCTTGCACAAAGCCTCTAGGAGTATTTCACAATGGTGTGACATCCTGGGCCTTTTATGGATACTGGTATTTCCTTATTGGAGACCTTGTTGCTCTTTGTATCTCCTTTCCTTGTCTTTGACAACTACTGAATACCACCTGTGTTATGAATTGTGGAAACTCCAGAAAATTCAGGTAATATCCATCCAAGATGGATGCTTTCTCGAACATCTGGAGTTAATGAGAGCAGGTTACCTAATGACTTGGAGGGGACCAGGACCATCCACTGGTGCTGGACTTGTCTGGCCTGGGGATTGCCTTCCTCCCATGGCAAGCTTTGCCCAGCAGCCCTCCTGTCATCACGCCCTGCTATCCATTGCAAGGTATGGCCTTGAACTTCTGATGCAAGGTTTCTTTCTGTGATTCAAGGTGATGGAGTGCCCATAAATATTTTCCTATGATATTTTGGAAAATTCAACTTTCAGATGCATTAGTAAATTTGAGGAATTATTTTCTTCAGTACTTAATTCTTTCTGCTGTTATTCTTCACATATTAAATGAAAGGCTGAAAAGAATTTGGGGTGATCCTTGCCCTGCTGAAACCACCATGCTCATCTCTATTGTCAAACCCAGGGTTTGAGTGTGTGCTCTCCACAGCCACCAAGTGCCAGCAGGAGTGCACCTCTTACGCTGCTGCATTTCCTCAGCAGTAGCACAGATGAGTAAATTTGAGGAAACGGCTTGAAACAGAGCCCACAGAAAGGAATAAAAATGACATCAGCAACAGTAAACTACTGTTGCAAATAACAGCAATGAAGTCTTAAAGCAAAGGTTGGCTGTGTCTATATAGAGGCAATACTTAGTGTCTGTGTGATATACAAGGCAGCTTATCTCTTTGAGAACAGGAGACTATAAAAATACAATTGCCAGAACGAAAGAAAATTGAAGCTGATTGCCATAGCAACAAAAGAATTACATTGATGAAACAGAAGCACATAAAATCCTTGTATGCTACATTAAGGACAAAGCAATCAAAAGTAAACAAGAGTGGATTGGAATTTGCTTGGCTAAAGCTGGAAATCACAAATGTTTCCAGTGGATGGAGGCAGAAATGAGCCCACCAGAAGTGAAGGGGTGGCCCTGTGGAGCTGGGGATTTATCCCCCATTTCTTCTGGGAGCAGGACACGAGGGACCTGGGACTGTGGGTACAGGCACTTCCCAGGCTTTGAAGGCAGTTGGTGGAAGCAAATTCCTGATCAGATGGTGAATAACATCAAACAATTTTCATCTGTGCCATTTGCACAGATCTCCATGACTTTCTCCCTGAGACTGCCTGGTTTCTCCCTCCTGCTGAAGTTCTCCCCTGCAGCTGGTTGAAACAAGCTACTGCTGTAAAAAGGAGGCGTTTTTTTCCAGCTGCATCTCTTGAAGCATCTTGCTCAGACCAGCACCTCCTTGGCCATGAAAATATATATCCCCTTCTCTATGGTAATGCACTTTTGCCCTTTCAGGTCTGCCTGGCACGATGAAACTGCAGACACTGCAGCAGAGCCAGCAGCTTTCCAGACTGCACTGTTGAAACCACAACTTCAAATCTATACCTAAATCCGACAGTTTTCTGATGCGAGGGGTGGGGGGGGTTGAAGACCCTGACCTCAGCACAGCCCACAGCACCAAAACTGTAGTGGCAGGTGCAGCGCAGTGCTGCGCTTCTTTGTCAGACTCCATGCCCCTGTTTGGGATGGATTATTGCACACCTGTGGGCTACTCTCACCTGCTGAATCATTCCCACAGCCAGTTGGTTGGATGAATTTACCTATGGCGTAAGCAGCATAAAACTCAGTGGTGTTACTCCAGAAAAGGAGAAGGCTTCTGTGTGGACCCCTGTCCACATGATCTCAAGCAGAGTTATCCTCGTTCTTTGGAAAAGGGGCTCATGTTATCCAAGGCAAAACCACCTGAAGTAAGTGTCTATACTGCATGGCTTGGTGCTGAAGAGTAAAAAAAATAGCATGTGTTAAACGAAAGATCTTTCCTGAATGCAGCTTTAATTAAAATCTTAGTATTTCTTATCATAACAAGCCTTGAAGTCAGTCCAAATGTTGTAGTTAAGCACAATGAAAGTATTCCAAGTGGTGGACTGACATGTCCTTAAGATACAGGAACATTTAATCTACTAGATCTTAGACTGCAATAATGACCAAACCTTTCAAAGTTACCACAAAAAAATCTTAAGACTAAAATAAAGTTGACAGTTCCTTTAATTAAACTCATCTTCCTTTCAAAGGAAGTGACAAAAAGAGTTAAGGAAGATTAATTAAGACTTAAATGCACAGAAATGACTCAAGGCATATTTAAGTAAGACTTAAATTAGTCTTTCATTTGGACATGGGAGATTCCATTAACAATAATGAAATGGAGATAGCCAGATCTTTTAAAGCCTTTGCTCTAAGCTCTGCTTGGAGGCTCCTTCTCAAGTCCTACCCACCTCCCAGATCTTAGGCCAATCCTGATTGTTGTTTCTTTAATATTTCCTTCATCCCTTTTTTCATAGTTATCTTTTTGGATTTCTGCTGTACTTTAACAAAGCTCTTAGCCTTAGCCATATTTGGGTTTACATGCTTCCTTATATGACAACCTATTCTCCTTTGTGGAACCCTAAATACAAAGATATTTTTGTCCTCTGGGTTTGGCACCATTTGGGCTTTTAGGGAACATTAGTTGAAGCTGAAGTCTTGCTCTCCATCTGGTAAACAAAAGACATCCGTGCAGATCCTGTCTCTCTGGTGCTCCCTAAAAACCTGGTGCTTAGTAGATAACTGCGTTCTGCAGCAGCTCCAGCTCCTGCATAGAGGTGGCACCAAGTTACGACGAGAAAAACACAGATAACAATTCTTCTGGTTTGCAATGAAGTAAAGGTTTGCAGCATCTTGCCATGCGCAGATGGGCATGAAAGTCATCCTGGTCACCATGGTAATAAGATAATCAAAACCAACCCTTGAATTTTTAACTCTGGATGATGAATGGCAGAGACAGAAAGTGTCAGGGCACAGGCAGAGAAAGAAACAATTGCATGGGCAGACATCTGAAAGGAGAGTGAAGCTGCATCTACTGAGCACAGGCAGGCACCCAGGTACTTCCTTCCCCCAAGGAGACAAACAAAGTAAACAACTTCAGTAAGACATTCCTACCAAAGAAAGCGGAGGATGTTAGGAGCTTCACCCAGCCCAACATGTGATCGCTCCTACGCCTGGCAAATATGTGAACTTGTGTCAGGGTGGCCATGGTGGGGTCTCCTTGCCTTCTGCAGGGTGGTCCACAGGTTTCCGTCATTGCTGTCTTCACCTCTGCAGTCCCTTTTCTCCTAATTTCTGTCTTAAATCCACCTTGCTCCAGTGTAAGCTCATCATTTCCAGTTGTGTCTAGTGTGATTATTGTGAGGGGACTGCTCCCTGCCTCTTTAAAGGACAACTGCTGTTATGACATGCCTCTCTATCTCTCTTCTCCGGCTAAAAACCCCAGCTTATCCAGTCTTTCCTTAGGGTCATGTTGTGTAGACCTTTCATCACTCTTGTCATTCTCGTTTATTTTCCTTTACTCACAAGAAATGCATCCTCCTTTCAGGTTTACTCTTGCAATAAAAGGGGTCTTCTGTACATTGTATCTTCTGGCTCTCATTGATTTTTTAATTTTTTTTATCTCCACCAAACCAGACTGTAAAAACAGGGGGACAGGGGGGAATTAACTTCTATTCAGTTTTGTTGGGGTTGCAAATTGGATCCATCCATTTCTTTAAGCAGGAAAACAAACAAAATGCCAATACTCTGGGGAGCACACGTAGCAAAGCTATGCAACGAGAAAATTTGTAAACCTAGTTTGTCTCTGTGGGTGGCTAAATGGCTGTTTAAAGCCATTTAGCATCACACACGCAGTTGAAGAAATAGAATAATAAAAAAAAAAAAAAAAAAGAAGCAAGCTGCAGCTTCCTATTAAAGAAGCCTTTTGGTTTATCCAAATTTACTGGATTGCTGATTTAGGATTGCAGAGCTGAAGCTCTCTATGAAAGGGAAAGGAGCTTCATTTGGGCTTGTAATTGCATTAACATGCACTCGTGAATGCACACTCAAGGCAGCACTGCGTGTCCGTTGAATTGCTACTCCTGTTGGCCAGAGTCCAAATATACTTTGGGCACTGTGGAGAAGGAGACAAATGGGTGCCATTTTCACAGTTAATGATGACAGGCATTAGCAGGCATGGCAGCAGGGGCGGGGAAGGAAAGATGATGGAAAACTTGCTCAGGAAATAAAGTCCGTTGCCCTCCTTTGTGCGCAGCAAGCTGGATGGATGCTGCATTTGTCTGTGCTGCTTCTGCTTGGGAACCAGAGTTCTTTTTATTGTAGGCATTCCTAAATTTTAGCAACAGATGGACTGCAGGTGTCTGCACAGGCCTGGAGGAGTCCTAGGGGTTGCTGGGTTTTTAATACCTTGGGTAGGGGTAACATCAGGTCACAGCAGTAGAGAGGGATCATTTACTCTGCTAAACTCCATCGTGCCTTAATTGCTCTCTCCTACTAAATCCCAGACCAGTTAGTTGAAAACTGACTTAGGTATCACTGCAGTAAGCTGCTGTGACAGCAGTGTGACTAGACCTGCATGCTCCTTATCTTGCAACTCTTAGAGCCAGGAGACCTTCCCACATGATTTGGCGGAACTTCCAGGTCCCACAAGAAGACATAGACGGAGGTGCAGCTGGCATTTGCATTTCAGGCAGCTTACAGATGACTGCTGTGAAACACCCCCAGGACAGAAGTCACAATCTGTCTTCCAGCTGGATGAACCAAGAAGAAGAAACTACTTATTTTTGCTTCATTGATGCCCTGCCCCATCATGATAGGACTAAGACTTCAACGTTCTGCATTGCTTTGTAACACTCCGTGCTGAAGTCTGGGAGAATAAGTGCAGGGCAGAGCACAAAAGACAAGGAGCTGTTTTTCCTAAGCTGTGATACATGCTTCTTTGGGGCTTTAAGCGGATTTCAACTCAGACAGGAAAAAAATCAAAATGGATAAAAGCCTCCAAATAGCACAGTTTTCATGTGTAATCTAGAAAAAATTAAGTACTTCTAGTTATGTCCAGCTTCCAGGACAGAGATACAGCCACACTCTGCTTTTAAGCCTGGCACACATTAGTGCCCCGTTGCAGCTATGGGCCAGCTGGCCACGCTTCCCTGGTGCTACCATTGGCTTGCAATTAACCCCTCCCCCTAAAGGGAAGAACTTGGATTCAAAGTAGTTTGTATTCAAAAAGCTGTGTGGTTCAGGCTCAGATCTGCTATTACAGAAGTCGTAGTTGCTGGTTTAGAGCTATCTGGGTTGACACAGCCTTTTTCCAGATGGGGCAGCCAGGACATGTCCTCCAGTTAAAACACAGCCACACTGGCTCCATTCAGTTTGGCTTTTACATTCAAGAGGTCTTTGATATTTATTCTAGAGCTAAACAAAACCTCCAGATTTGCAATGAGATAGAATCATCCTCCAGCCAACTCAATATACCCCATCCTACACCTGTGGGTTTTTTATTCATCCTACTCTCCAGCATCTCAGGAATTCCCTTTTGGAGTCTGAAATAGAAATCAAATCCCCACACAATATTGGCAGCCTGCCACATGAAAAAATAACATTTAAGGGTTTTTTCTCAAATTGGTAAAGAGGAGGGAATCAGAAAGGATGCTGTGCTTGGACTGGAAATAAAACTAATGTGACTATTTATTGACAATCCTTTGTGCCTACCAACACCATTGCAGAAACTGGCAAACAGACTGTTTAAATTTAAACGCTGTAGATCAAGTTTTACACCTGCACACTAGGTGTAAAAGAAATGAGCCGACCAACCTAAAATTAATCTGTGTGGGAATGAGAGATATTGTAGGTGTGCTGGGTAATGGATTCCAGCTCTTTAGTGCAGCAGACTGGAAAAGGCAGGGGTGCCCTCAATTCAGTTCCAACCTCTTGCGTCTTAGCTCCCTTAGCATGTTGCAGAGAAGCAAATTTGGTTTTACATAAATTAAGGGGACAAACACACCTTCCATGCTGCTCCTAGTTGCCAGTGATCTTGGGATTGTGGAGGGGATTTGAAAAACAGAGGAAGCTAAGCTGAGGGGGAAGCTAATTAGAGGGAGGAGATGAATGATGGGGCCCTGGGAGTCTTCTGCTGCCTCAGGAAATCCCAGGATGCTTCTTAAGCCCCCAAACCTTCCAACTGAGTCACTTGAAGATACACTGCAATGTTGCAGCAGGGTTGAACAGAAGGGTTGGTATTCTGAGGCTCTAATGATTGACATGAATTTTGGTTTTAGCCCCTAAATGTAACCAAAAACCGGTGGCAATCACCTTCACCTCCTCATTCCCTCTGCTTTTCTTGTCCTACTCTTCCCACTGCTCCAGGACAGCTGCCATTGGCTCCAGCTCTCCAGCTTAGGATCATAACCACCATCACCTCTACTTCTGCTGGTGAGACCTTCCAGGAGCCCCACCAATATGCTTGGCAGACCGCAGCCAAATCCTCCCCCAGCCCTGCAGAAAACCCACAGAGATCACCCTGGCCTCTGCTCCGTGTGGGTCTGCATTGTGGACATGTCTGAAGAGCTGGAAACAGGGCTCTGTGAGACACGCAGGTGGATCCACAAACCTATGGGCCCAACCTTTTCTTCACACACAGCTCCTTGGTGCACAAGAAGCTCTGCGGTTCTTTTATGCTTTATTTAGATTTTAGTCCCTAAAGGGATGCGGAGACTTCCATTCTAATAGTGCCTTATGTGCAGCTTCCTTCTGTTCATGGAGATAATCACACAGAGTCTTGCTTTTCTGCACACTTTGCAGTGTTGTGCTTGACCATATGCCACCAAGTTAGGGGATCATCCTTGGAGAAGCCGACGGGGTAATTCCCTCAGCCTTTGGGGAGCGCAGGAAGCGTATACAAATGCCTGATCTCATAGGGAAGGGGGAGGGAGGACAACCTGCAGATGGCTCTTGTTCTCAAAGCAAAGCCTACAGCCATCCCTCTCCAGGGAAGAGAATTTACGCTCTGCGGAAAGTAAATTGACACGATGTGGGTGATGACACAAATTTGATGTATCATTAAGCACAGCTCAAAGGAGAAAGGCAGGGCTGCTACAGCATCTGGCTTTCAGTGAAGTTCTCTTTGCTTTGGGGCATTATCCTGGACAGATTGATACACTCAGACAGGCCAAAGGATTTGCATATGATCACAGACAGGTGAGCCGTGAATGGCTTGGACCTAATGAAGACAGTATTGTATGTGTCTCTTCCTGCCCCAAACTGGCACAGCATCATTTGATTGTTCCAGCAGAGGAAAGTGAGATCCCTGTTTATGTGCCATGATACAGGGGCGTGGGCTCTTCATCAGGGCTCTAGCCTGGCCTGTGCAGCGGGCACATAGCAAGTTTAGTCCTTGCTCCCTTCTATCCACCTTTCATTTTCATGAGAGATTTGACAAGCAATTTATTAACTCCACAAGCCTTCACACAGCCATGACTAAATTTAGAGTTATTATTCATGGAGATGAAAGCTAACAGAGTGTCTCCATTACCTCTTGAAATAAGGGGTCCATTAAGGACCAGTGAGGTAACTGCTTCCACGGGTGCTATCTGCTCATAAGCCACACGTAGTCTTTCAGTTCCAGTTATCCTCAGAGATCTCCTTTGTTTCCCAAAACCATGAGTTGGTTCAAATATGAAAACGTGAGACTACTCATTCTTTCACCAACTCCAGTAACTCTTTGGATCATATTCTTTTTGCAAAATGTGATTTCTTTATTCAGTGCATCTGTCTTTTGTGGCTTGAAATTCTCCCTGAGAGACTCCAGGCCTGGCTTTTGGCTGGTGGAAAACTAGGCTAAATCTAGCCTTTAATGTCTAAATTGCATGAGTTATTGCTAAACTGAATAACAGCCACAGTATTTATTTGTGGAGTTGCTATGCCACTGCTACCTTTTCCTAACTTATTACTTTGTAAAGCTCTTTGGGATATCTGGAATTTGAAAGGTGGTATATTAAACTCAATTCTATTATATTTTCTATTGCTGTCAGCAACTTCCCTTTTTAGCCTGGTTTAAGGCACCTATGTGTCTTTTGTGAAATGCATTCCTGCTCGTGTGCTCCAGGCTCCCAGGTGTCCATTTTAGGTAGTAAAGACTGAATATTAGTAGGTGCTACAACTAACATCATTTCAGAGCTCCAGTCTTTATTCCTGTCAAAAGTACCAAGTAAGGAGTTTGAAATGAAAGGGCAGAGATTGGAGCAATGCATTCCTCATTCATCACTCCACTGCTTGGATAAAATAATATTAAACTCAGTAAAATAATCAGTCTCCTTACCCTGAAGAAAGATTTTATTTTCCCCATTTCTCAGAAGACTTTTCTTTACCACCAGCTACAAATTCTGATATTGCCTTCTCCCAAGAAATTCACAAAACCCAGTTTTCCATTTTTGATGCCAGCATAACAATTTGGAGTGATAACTGTTACACTGCCCATCAAAAACGGTAACAACTATTGACAGGATAACATGATAAACAGCTTAAGTGTACTGTACTCCATGAAGTAAGGAGGACACATTAGGGTGACATTCAGACATCTGAGGAGAGATGAAACACCACTGAAGTATACCATTTCCGTACTCAGAATATGAGCTGCTTAGAAATAGGTGGATGTTTTGCTCCAAGGGAGCAAGAGCCTGCTAATGTCAATGGCATTGAAGTGATGAAAAGTCAGAACCTGCTTAAGTCATGAGATCTTTGTAATAAACTTGGGATAGAACCCAGACATGGGTTAGCTACTTAACCAAGCTTTCTGAACAGACATGTTGTGGTGTAAAGAGTTACAGAAGCCCCTAGGACAATTAGTATTACCCTAGAAAAAAGGATGTCCTTGGTAGTAGCTGGGAGATCAACCTTCCCTCCCTCTGTCATTTTTGGAAAACAAGCGTTTCATTTCACGGAGATTTCTTTTGTGCATTTTGTTCTGGGAGATCATCTTCTTAACAGTCTAGGCACTCAGATCAAAGTGTCTGATTTCAGAGGGATTTGATGGTTGTTGTTGCTGTTTTGTGTTTGTTTTTCAAATCATTCTTGATGTATCTTGCAGCAAGAAAAAAGAAACTCTTTACAGGTGGGTAAGCTGAACCTAAACTTCCAATCCCACGTGGAAGATCCTGCAATCAGGCACATCCCATCAGTTCCAACACAGTGACGAATCCAGCTGAGTTACTTGTAATAGTGTCTAAGAAAACAGATGAGCAGTTGAATCCAAATTTTCAAAATAATAAGTTTCCACGGGAAGGCTGCATAATTTTTTTTACAGATGGACATCCCTGGAGACTTGAGCACATTTGACTATTATTAGAAGGAGGAAAATGGGAAGTGAGTATTTTAATGTTCGAGATTTTGCATTTCCCTGACTACACTGATCTTAGAATTATAGCTCTGGGACTTAAACTTTTTTTTTTTTTTTAAATGAAGACTTTAAATGCTTATCAACAATTTTTTTTTTTTTTAATTAAAAATATACATTCTCCATCCCCTCTTCTTTGCAACTTCCATTCTTCTTAAGTTGCTGGGATTGAAGAGGGACACTGGGGCTAAAGCAGAACAAGGAAGTGGGTGGATGGGGGTGCTGCTGTTAAGTCAGAGATATTAAAAAATCAAAGGCAGCTGAGACATAGATTTATCCTACTCAATCCTGGACTCTAAAGCCCGTGCTCTGACAGTAGGCAATTGGGCTGCCACTTTCAAAAAGCTATTAAGATCAAAGATGAATGAAATGTTTCCAATTAGACATGGTTAATACTAGAGATTGCTGAATCTGGTGAATTCTGTACATTCTGTCATCTATTCACATGCACACATACATATTCTCCCACACAGTTTGAACTCCAGGGTTTGGGTTTTTTTCAACAATCATTGGCTAGTCTGAAATTTTGGGTTTGGAGACAAACATCAGGTGATTTAAGGGTAAATAAGGCAGACAGAGAGAAATGGAAAGGGTCCATTTTTTTCATCCTTAATTCATCCCTGCCTTCTGCAATCAGGATATTCCCAGGTACAGTGCTGAGGATCAGCATTCAGATTTAGACGTTTCCATGGCTATCCAGAATGGACATTGCAATAATGTTTAAAAGCTTTAAAATTCTGGGTGGGTTACAAGGAAAATGTTATTGCTGGTTCTTTTCCAATTTCTAGCTGAGTTATATGTATAAATACTCACCATTTATGTACATCAAACCAGTACTCAATAAATGAAGACCCCAAATTATTTGCAAAATTAATTTGAATTTTAAAATAAAGTGATTTTGGCTTCATTCCCTTTTAATCTTGTGCTTTTGTCAGATGATAAAATAACGAATTTAACTGTCTGGCATGCTCTGCCCTGCCACAACATGAAGATTTATTTAAGAATAGATGCAAGAACAAGTACTCAAGCTGTGACTCTTGTCTAGTGCAGTAATACGCTCAGAGCAGTGACTCCCACCCTGTAGAGCAGAACCAGGTAATGGATTTAACAACCCCATGGCACTCGCCAAGTGCTCTCTTCTTAGAATAAATGCTTCGCTTCAAACAGAAATCCATGCAATAAAGGAGATGCGTCAGGTCAAAGGAAGTTGGGTTTCTGACACAGCACGTTGCAGAGACTGATTGCTGTGAAACCAGCCCGCTCTGCAGGGACCCTTGGGCTGCTCCTCTCTGGTAATATATCAGTGGAAAAGTCTCAAAGGCAGCAGAGGAAAGGATGGGAAAAGTAGTCTCATGGAGCTCCAGTGACTCCAGAGTCTGTTCCTCTGAATAAGGATACTCATAGTTACACCTCAGCAGGTCTGGAATCAAATTTTGGTATCCTTCTAGAAATCACTAAAACATCTCCAGGCTTTCAAAGCCCAAGGCCTGGACCAGAAGCTGGTGCTTTTGCTCTTTGTCATGGATGCTTTGTGCTCACAGCAGACTGCCGTGCTTGCCTGGCTTGTTTTATGCCTCAGCTGCGTCATGAGGATGAAGTAAGTTGGGTGTCTCTAAAGAGCATTGCACCATCCCAACAGACCTGTGGCAAGAATAAGGCTGCTCCCTCAGAATTGTTTTGTGCTGTACCCGGGAGAAAAAATGTTGAAGGTGTATAAAAAAGGAAGGAAATTAATATAAATAATTGTTATATTCTAGCAAAAACTCGGGGAAATTATTGAAGCCTCTAGCTAGGAAAGATAACATAACGCTATGTGTAATGAGCAAGGGGCCACATGGACCACACGCTGGATGAATCTGAATGAAAAGAAAACTTTAGAAATTTCCTTGAAATGGGGAAAAAATATTGGTGTGGGGCTATCAAAATGCTCTATTGCAATAAAAATGAAACTTTCACTTGGATTTTTATTTAATTTTAGTGTTATAATTATCTCCTGATTGATAATACACAATATATTTGCAAAATGAAATGTCATTTCAAACCCCCAAAATCAAAATGTTCATTTAAATCGAAATGGAATATTTTGACACTGTCAAAATGCTTAAGTTCTATATTTTTCCTGAGGAAAATTTAATAAAATTCAATACAATTGCATATAAATGTACAATTTCATTAATACAGGATTTTCTAACAGAAATATGTTCTGCCAAAAAAAGAAGAAATGTTTAAGTGTCTTCGACACTGACGGTCTGCATAAAAAGATTACCTTAATTTTTGATCTGTTGACTAAACAAGTCATTCAATTGAATACTGCTACTATTTTAGTGTAATGGCAGGATTTACATCCTGTGTTTACAAACAGGGGACCAGAGAGGAGGTTCCTCCAGTTGTCTCCTTGATGTCCCACAAGGCCAGCAGGAAATGCCAACAAAAAGAACGTAACAAAAGAAGAAAAAGAGATGCTTCACTTTGCACTTCTCCCTCCTTCTGGCAATCAGAAGACCACAAAGTTTCTAATTCTGGCGCCCAGGCTGTTGTGTTTAACAGATACTTCCACATTCATTTTTCATGAATTTGTGTAATACTTTTCAGCCTAATAAAATCTTATTAAATTCCCTCACATTTTTTTTTTTTTGTCCTGAGGTATATTAAGGAGTATTGCTTTTCCTTTTCTTTGTCTCCTGCTTTCATTCGAGTTCCTTGATCATTTCACAAAATTAAGCAGGGGAAAATCAAACTAAACAGTTTTATGCGTTTTTGTCCCACAGCTCAAGTTTGACACTAAGAGCGTCCTACGTGGAAAGGGAATTTGGCCATTGACTTTCATACCTCTCTTTCTCATCACAATTAATCAGAACAATGGATGCTTCATGCTCATTAAATGTGGAGTTTTATGGATAGTTCTGCTTTGCAGTGCCACAGCATTAGCATCATCAGAGATTTTGGCAAATTTCCATGTTCAATCTCTCATGCAAATAAATATTGACAATCTATTTCATTCAATTTATTAGTCATTTCCCCCCCTCCCTTCCCCTTTTTTACATCTGTTAAAATTATTCATTTATAAGAAGCATTAGGGAAATAATTCACAATCAACAATGTGTCTGGTGTTCAGCCTCTATGACAACGGACTCGAACGTACCCAGTGCTCCAGGCATTTGACTGAAGGGAGCAGACAGCCTCCAACCGCTGAGTGACTCTTCCCTGCAAACTCCTGTTCAACAGTACACTTAGCATGCTTAAAAAGAACTATATGCATCCTCATTCATCACAGATTTCTATATGATATTAAAATCCTTTAGTAACATTAAGCCTTGTGTTCATTAGTTATGGGTGGACAGACAAGTCACATAGTATTTTCCCATCTCTTTATTTAGATGAATATGCAAATATTTCCATGACAGATACATGCATAAGCAAACCTAGAGCTGGGTATTTGCAAATATGCATGCCACTTTGAAATTAGCTCTCTACAAACATTCCTGCCAGTAAAACTCAATTGTTAGAGTGTTTGCAGAGAGCTAACAGATGAGAGGATGGATATAGCTGGACTGAACTCATTTAAATATTCAAGCAAATAGCACTCAAGTTTTCCATTATTTGCCCAGTTTGATTTTAAAAACATTATGAAAGATATAAGTTTGGCACCTTCTTAAACTGCTGAGGACAAACAGGAGGATAACAGGAATCTCTAAGGGCCATTCTCATCCTTAATATGCATGTTTCTTTGAGATGTTCTAGAAGATGATGCTGTCAGATGACTGTCTAAAATGTCATTAAAGCTCCATCCATACCCATTAGCTCTTCTCTTCCACTCATAATTCATAGAGTGCCTTGCTATATATGTAGTAAGAGCCATTAGTGGGTGTCTTCTGCGTCAAGCCAGAAGTCTGTCTACACTGACAAACGGTACAGGACCACTTACTACAACATTGTGGAGTTCTTCAGCAAAACATACACTGTGTTTAGGCAATGAAAAAATGTCTCCAGGCACTCAGCAGCAACTGTCTTATTTTGGCTGGAGCTCTGTAAAACACAGGTCTGATTTTGATGTCTGTCTCCAGGTTTTCTTGATCTCCATTCTGGGAGAATACAGGAATACAGGGGAGAACATCTTTGCAGCCTGGGGTTGAGTTTTCTGTTGTCTCCAGTGCGAGGATGCATGGTCTGGTCCCACGTGTGGAATACCCAGAAGTGTTACAGTTCATTCACAAGGCTCATGCTCAAGCCCTGGAGTAGAGTGACTAGGGCTTCTGCTGGTCACAACCATGACTCATTAGTGGAAGAACGAGCACAAATTTGCACAGCAACTGCTTTCAACCATGCCTTGTGCCAGAGTTATCAACTCTTCCTATATGGTAGATAAGCAGTGGAATAAAACCACTTCATCCAAAAAACCACGGTGGTTCCAAATAAATATATCCAGTCCAATAATTTCTGTGGCTATTTTGTCTGTTACATTCCGGTATTTCCAACTGTCTTTGACCAGGTAACTTCTTTGACTGTCTGCTGCTAAACACATCTCTCGCCTCTGTTTTCTTCTCCCTTCTCCTTAGCTTTGTTCCACTAACCACAGTGAAGGAGCACCATGAAATCATTTGGATGCATCACACTTCAGAGATCCAGCTTCAGCTTCGAAGCAGCAACACTGAAACAGGAATAAATGAAAGCTTTAAAATAAATAAATTAATTAAATTCAGAGGAATATCTTCACAGCTAAGAACATGAAGTGGCTTTGATTTCCAGGTCACACAATTTTCAAAGTAATTAGTAGCAATACTTCTTAATATATCATCTAGACTGATTACAGGAGGCAGAAAAAGCGCCTTGAATAAGAGCATCTTCACAAGAGTTTAATGCAGTTTAACTAATATGCTTTCACTTCAAACCTTCAGGTAATCCATCTTAACTTGCTTAGGTGTCCTTGTGCACACAGTTTTTGGACTGGATACTTTTAGCTGTTAGAGGATGGGTGATTTCTTGCTCATCCCCAGCTGACAGGTACATACCTGTCGCACTGGGATGAACAGAGGGTACATACCAAAAAATGATGTAAGCCTGCTCTGAATTTATAGTTACATCAGATGCTCTATATCTCTGTTGCCTGGAGTCATCATATAGGAATTATGTTCTCTGGTGTACAAGTTGTCATTTAGCAGTTCCTTGCCTTGTGCCATGGGAAGAAGAGGAGGGTTGGGTTGCCTGCCACCATGATACCAAATGGATTGGCAGGGCAGATGGTGCAGAAGTCTTCTCACATGTGCTGGATCCCATGGATTTCTAAGTTCAGGAGCCAGAAGTGGATTTCTCTCTAGTCTGACTAGTTGGTATTTTTCTTTCTCTTAAAAAAGGAACTTTTATTTCCTTTTTTTACTTTTTTTTCTCATTTTTTTTTTTCTTGCTGTACTGTATTCCCCTAACTTTCCAAGTAGGTAAATTAGCAAAAGGGAGCTCTAAACTCTCTGAAGCTGCTTCAACACATTTGTGCTTAGGCTACCAGAAAGTAAATATGTCAATTGAGAACAAAGAAAAAAAACAAACCTGTCCCCCATCTTTACCCTTCAAGTATCATTTGTAAGAGTGATCATGTCTTGTATTTTTCCTGATAGGGATGCAAATGTGGCCTTTATATTCTGCTAAGAGAAAAGGACAAATTTCTTTCAGTTCAACACAAATTCAGTCAAGTATCCTTGAGTGGAAAGTTTGCTCGTGCTCATTAAATAGTTTGCACATTGCTTGGTGTGTGTGAAGGGAGGCAGAATAGAAAGGGGAAGGAAAAAGGAAGAAATTAGTTAGAGTGAGTGGAAAAATCCAAGGAAAATTTATCAGCAGGAAGACTTGATATAGAAAAGAAAGAGGAGAGAAGAACAAAAGAAAAAGGAGAGGAGAGGAGAGGAGAGGAGAGGAGAGGAGAGGAGAGGAGAGGAGAGGAGAGGAGAGGAGAGGAGAGGAGAAGAGAGGAGAGGAGAGGAGAGGAGAGGAGAGGAGAGAAGAGAAGAGAAGAGAAGAGAAGAGAAGAGAAGAGAAGAGAAGAGAAGAGAAGAGAAGAGAAGAGAGAAGAGAACAAAGAAAATATCTATATTTACAGAAAAGGCACCTTTTAGTGTCAGCCTACAAGCCTCCTTTTAGCTAGGATAACATATTTCTTCAATGACAAAAGGAAAAATTGAATCTTCTTTGAAAGAAAAAAATCCTGGTTTAAATTACAGGGGAAAGGTCTATGAACTCAATCTCATTTTTTGAACCCAAAATAAATAATTTGAATGGTTATCAAATATATCCAAGTTCCTCTGGGTTTGCCCAATCCTAGCCCTCCTCTGGCCACTTCTGTACTTCTGTTTCCTTCTAAAATACATCAAAGATACGTCTGAGATAAAACACATCAAACAGCAGCAACCTCTGGAAGCAGAAAAAATGTAAGTGAGGAATGCAGGGAACAGCATGATAATCATGTTGAGTACAGAGAGATGAGACTTCTAAGGAACGATGCCCAGTGGACTGCTTGGTTTACCATAATGATGATGCTATCTTTGCATTTGCCTTGCGTTTTCTCCCTAGAAATGACTATAATTTATTTCTGTGAATCTCATCTGAAGCTGCTGGAAATCACTGATGCCCCATCTCTCACTAGCTCTCAGGGAATCTGCTTTTTCCCAGACAGAGCACATTAGGCAGGTAGTCAGGAGGCTAATGGAGCAGTTACATTACTCCAGTGGTTTTCATTGCGATAGACCGCTTGGAAGCAGCAAATGGCTTGCTGATTTCTCCTGGTGCATCTAGTCAGCCCATGGCTTCTGTTTGTGGTGGTAGAGGGGACAGCTGGGATGGACAACCCTTCAGGCTGCAGATATCAATCACATTAATTTTTGCATCCTGTTTAATTCAAGTTTCCTACAATAAAAAAAATATAGAGTGGGAGGAGAGCGAGCAGCAACTTGGTACCTGCCCCATGCAATAGATGGAAGATAACAATGGCAGCCACATTGCTCCAGCTTAAATGAAGGCAGAATGTGGGCATGAATTCACTGTGAAATATCAAGCTTGGAGGACACCCAAGGCACTGTGTCATTTTCTTTGTGGTCCTTTATCATTCACGTGTTGCTTTGGTGTCTGGCCGCAGGAAGAATAGGGCAAAACCAGCAACCTAAAGTGTAAAGCACTTCATTTCTGAGCCATCTTATTGTTTATATGGCTTTTATATAGTAAGAAGTTGTACCACCAAGTAGAAGTTGTGACTGTTATAAGACCTATAAGCTACACATGTAATGGGAACACTTCCAGCTCCTGCCAACCTGCAGGCTGGTGTGTGAACACCAGTTTCACACTGAAACCCCAATGTTTACCAGCATATCTGCTTCCATGCTGATAAACCATGCTGGCCATCTTTGACAGTTTAAGCTTGCTGAGATGAGGAGGAGTAAGGCTAAATCAGAACAGCAGTAACTATAAAACAGATTAAAAGACACAGAGCTTGTGTCTGCCAGTGGAGATGTAGCCACAGAAAAACAGGGCTGCAGCGCTGAGGTTGGTATCAGGGGAGGGAACATTTAAAGAGCTGTTACCTTCTGTCCCCCTTTCCCTCTAAATCCAAATATTGTAGAAGAGCAAGACTTTTGTTGTGTTTGCAGTCAGAGAACGAGCTTTACCAATACTTCAATTGCAATTAATTTGCTGGGTGTGGAAAAAGATATGGTATTCTTGCCACCATCTCTTCCATTCCCTAACCTCAACCCCTGAGTTAAGGATGATAATTGCCAGAGTGGACACCCAAGTTCTGTCAAAGCAAATTAAAACTTTTTTTTTTATAAGGACAGCATATATTTGCAAAACTTATCATCCTACCTTGTTTCATTATCATAGTTTTAACTGGAAGTGTGCTGAAATAATTCAAAGAAAAGGTTTCTGATGTTTCCACGCCTAATTCCTTTCCCAGCTTCTGTGCCACTAGCTCTTTTCACAGAACTGTTTTTTCCCAAACCGGAACAAAATAAAATGCCAGCTGCAAGATTTCTTTCTCCTGCTGAGGCAGAAATGCCTTTTTCCAGTCACCTTCAGCAGTACGCAGTATCAGGATAGTGCAGTTGTTTTGCAGCCACCTGCTCATGCAAAGGAGCCATCATTTACCCGAGAGCAGAAGAAGCTGGAGGGCATCATGACTGCTCTTTGGTGTTTCTTTCCAGTTAACCCCTCCTTTTATTAGCGATAATATTTCTTGGCAGCAAGGTAAGATACTTGTGCAGCATAAGTTGGAAAAAATAGTGTATTCCAAGGTAGGTCAGTGAAATAGCAGTATTTTAGATGTGACAGATGAGCTAAACCCAGGCATTTAGCAAAAAGAAAGGAATAGTCATGAGTAAAAATCTCTGTTGAGATCTCTTGAAAATGTGTTTATACTGTCAGGTCTGTAGATCTTGTATCTTTCCCTGAGGCTCCAGCAAGAGGCAGAGAAGGGTATTTTGGTGACAACTGTAAGAACAATGTTTAAGCAATATTGACTGGCTAAATGAGCAATGTGTTATTCTGCTTTCATAGATTCAGAGTTCTGCAGAATCCTGGTTCTGACTTTTTATTTCTTACTTTATTAAGCTTTTAATTAATCTTACAAAATGTGGGAGATGCTGTGATGGCTCTCCTATAATGTGTTGTTCATTTTTTCCTTTACAAAATACTTCTTTTCCCCAAATTTGAGTGACTTTACTCCGAAAGGAGTGCAGAAAAATGTATATCCAGAGTTCAGTGCTCTAGGACATGGTTTGCTGTCATCAAGGGCTGTACTTTCCTGGAAATATTTCAGACTTCTCTTCAGGCCTAGACTTTGTTAGGTAAGGATGATTCTCTGGTAGAGTGGGCTGTCTTCAGCCACATGGATGACAATATTCTGGATGGTTGAATGGAGAAAAAGTAAAAAAGGACCAATGTTTTCCACAGCTGCCAAAGATCCATTTCTTTTCTTTCTTTTTATGCTCAGAACTGTGAAGGGCTGTTCATAGAGCGATGTAGGAACTATGCACACATTTCATCTCTTTGCAGAAGCAATTGGACAGCTATATGTCAGCAGAGATGTGGATGCACTGAGCTTTTCCCTTTTGCCATGTGTTCTCCATTTGCTGTAATGTGGACACCGAAGTTGTGCTGAATGGCCAAGTAGAAAATCCAGGAAGAGTGGGATGTGAAGGACACAGCAGGACCAAGCAGTCAGCCTGGGGTTACATCTCAGGAAAGCTGTGGAAATAGGAACAGCTCTGGTCCCTTAGCAGACCCCTGTACAAAGATCATCAGCTGCACCGTGCAGCCCAGAGACACTCCAGTTTCCAGCTCAATGGGCTACACTGGATCCTCGGGTCATACATACATCTCATTGCATGCAATTAGCCCATCCAGTTTAAGAGCAAACTCTTCCCCCAGCCCACTGCAGGCAGGATCCTTCTTGCAGATGAAGAAAGTTCCTTTCTGTTGTTCACTGAAGAAGTTGTGCGCTGCAAAGCTCATTACAGAAAAGGTCTTCTGCTGACTGAAGAGAACAATAGCAGCTAAACCATACTGCTAATTAATTTTCCATGGCCAGATAAGCTCCCAACCCCTATGCGAATCCATTTGTCCCTTAGTCTAGCGGCTCTGCGCACTCAGGAACTTTCAGCCTGTAGAGCTATGATAAATAGAGGCAGGTAATGGCAGTGCAGATAGGCTGCATTACTGGAAGTCTGCTCTCCATTAACTGCAGGATGACTCCAGGTGAACCACAGGTTTAATGGCAAATATCTTTTTTCAGCAGCGCTTTCCCCAGACAACTCAAGTACATGCACCCTGAACTGAATTGCTGGTTTTGTCCTGCCTGTGAATAAGCCTCTGAATTATATTTGAAAGTGAATTAACTATCATGGGCTTTGACTGCTGTTGTTGAGGACCAAACTCTGAAAAAGTTAAACACTGGCCTTATTTCTGTCACTAGTAAAAAATGGGAGCCTGAACCAAAGGCTTCAGACAACTTTCAATATTTGTAAACATCTCCAAAGCTGAACTACTCCAGCTTTAGGATTCAGGGAAGCTTTAAAGACTACAGAGGAACCTGAATTTTAATTTAGGAATTATAGCTGGAGCCAGTGTTCCAGCTTAGACCAGCTCAGAACTTCCTAGTATACAATCTGCTTTCAGCTGTTTACAACTTGGAGAAGTTATGAGAGTTTGAATTGCAGGCTTTTTGAATGAATTTGGTGTTTTTAGAAAAGCATCCGTGAAATTGGTGTAAAACTTAGTCTGAGAATGAAATAAGAGAAAAAGTACGTTGTCTAAAAAAAACGTCGTTTACTTCCAAATTCAAAAGCAAAGACTTGACACGGACCAGGGAGAAGGTAAGAGGGAGGAGTCATCTCCCTGCCATTATTCCTAAAAAAAAGCCCAACAAGACAAAACAGGAATATAAGAAAATATGAACCTCAGGGGTAAAAAAATCTATTAACACAACTGCTAGAGTCTGGCAACTAAATTTGCTGAAGGGTCTGTCCCAACCTGCCAGTCATGTTCTTTGGAGTTGGTGAGGACTCGAGAGATCATTCACTTTGCCCAGGGTGTCATGGGCAAAACAGCCTCAATTTGGGGAATTTTTTCTTGAATCATTTTATTGCCAGTCAACACAAACTTCTAATCAGTGATTTGTATATTGAGAAAAAGAAAGCATAAGCAATCAAAAAAGCACTTAAGTAAACACCTTTTCTCCCCCAGCCTCAAATTATGGCAAATGCTTATTCTCCCTCTTTCCCAGTCTGAAATTTTCATGTTTTCACTCCAGATTACGCTCAGTCTGTCCCAAACCTTTGGTGAGGCGATGGGTGGTGAATCAAGGTTGTGTGTAACAGTGCTTCATACCGTCCCCAACTCTGTCATGGTTCACCCATGGCCACAGTGTTGGCATGGGTTGTCCATGACCATAGTCTCTTGGGTGTACCTGCCTCAACACAGGTCACACATGGCCATGGTCCCTTCCAGGTTGTACCCTTGAGCGTGGAGCACCACCACAAGCTCTTCAGTGAACTGGTGTGTGTGCAGATGGAGCCATCAGTGATGTCAAACACCACTGCCCAGAGCAGCCAACCAAAGGAATGGGGATGGACTCCACATCATTCATCACCATGGCTGGTGCTGAATGACTGCTCCAAAAGGGGCTGAGACCTGGAATGTGCTTGATTTAACAGGTGAAATACCATTGCTGGGGGAATAAAGAGGGTCCCCAGGCTCCAGATGCAGAAGGGCTGAACAATGTTTTCCATGTTTCAGTTGCACTGTGGCCTGGACACAGGGAGCAGGAGAAAAGGACTTTGACCTCCTGTGCCTGCAGTGCAAAGGCTGCAGTTTGTGCTGTCAGTAAAAACCTAAGATATCCGGCAAGCTGTGTCATCACCCTGCAGTGCTGGCCTACATAGAGGATGACAGCCTATTGCCATTGCTTATTCTGTTATCTACTCTATGAACAGAGCAGAGGAAAAGTCCGTGACGCTTGTGGGAATCACGTAGATGCTGCATGCTGGATTCTCAGCAGGTGGAGAGGAAGACACGGGGTTAGTCTTTTTTTCTGCTTTTTTTTATAACTCACACACAACAAAAATGTATTGGATTTTCACGTGACTTCAGGGGTGAGACCCACTTCCACCTTGGCTTTAAACGGGCTGTCTACTTTGATCCTTGTCTCTAAACAGTCATAATTCCTGATGCGGAGCAGACTCAGAGGCTGTCATGCACACTTTCTTTGCCACCTGCACAGCCTCAAAGCAGAAGTGGAGCGAGAGAGACAAAGCAGAAAGAAATGGACACTTTCCTTCCTGGAACTGGGAAGGAGGGAACACGTCAGGACTCCACACTGCAGTGAACTATAATAATTTTGGAAACAAGCTGCCACCATGCACCCCATTTTAAGAGTGACAAGTCTTACTGAAAGGTCCTCACAGTTCTGACTCGCATCTCCACGCAAACCCTGATGTTACCACCTATTTGGGAGAACCCTAACAAATACAGTGCACGTGCAATGGGACGTGACAGGCTGTACGTCTGTGGGCGAGTCCCTCAGGGGTTGTTATAAGACTCAGCACTGTGTTCTTTTAACTGCCTGAGACGATAATCATTTTGCAGTGCCTGATGCAGTGTCTTCCCACTACTATAAAGTGCAATTTACAAACAAAAATACAAGAAAATGTATTTTGGATGTTCTGGGCGCTGTCCATAGCCAATTAGAGAGTACCATTCTTTCTGGTCTACAGCTGTGAGTGCAGTTTATAATAATTCACCGTATGCTGTTAAAAAGAAGTAATTCTTTTTACACATCTGGCACTTTCATAGACCCTTAACTGGCCTGTAGAAAATGTAATTAAGCAGGATTCCTGCTCGTTGGTTTCTTACACAAGATCTTTCTGTGCCGATGCTGTTGTTAACTTCATCAAGAGGCAGGCACTAAATATAATCCTCAAAACACAATTTGTTTTTAAGAAAGGCCGTGCAGTCTGCAAAGCTTCCTGCTTTTGTCTTGTTCCATCCCCTGGCTGCCCGTGCCCCTTCTCACTCCAGCCGTCGGGTCTCCCACCCCAGTTTCTGGGTGGAGTGTTTGCTGCCAGTCAGGGCTTAACAAAACTCCACTATTAGGAAAAGGAGCTGGAGGGTGGGGATGGAAAGGCTCCTGGGAGTCGGTAATGGCATGCAAAGCCTTTCATCTCTAGGTTTCTAGGCCAAATGAGCTGTAGTGACCCAAAGTCCTTTGAAATAAAGCAGGTCTCATTTTTTTATTACTTTATTTTGTAATGAATAAGAAGACGATCTGACCTGATTTTTTCAAAGGGGTAAGTGTGTGTATCCCCTGTTGGGAGTTCCTCTGAAAATCAACAGCTTGTCTATGAGTAAAAGAGAGGCAGCTCTCCTCCCCGGATGACTTTGAAGCTTCCCGGGCAGCCCCATCCGCAGCCGGGGCATCCCTCCTCTGAAAGCACCCGGATGGGGGGGGCTCGCCCTGGCCCTTCTTCTCATCACTTCCATCGCCCTGCTGACTCATTCCAGCAAGTTTTCTAAAGAGGAGATATTTCCAAATAATGACTGACTTCAAGAGTGTGTTTACAGGAGAGATATTTGTAACATCTTGTCATCTAAGCAGGTTTGTCAAGTGTCACATAGTGAATGTGAACAGACGGCTTTCTCCCTCCTAGAACAAGTCTGGAAGTCACTTCGAAGTATATCATTGAAATAGCTGTTCACTGGCAGCAACACCCCAGTTTTATTCAGCTGTAAAAAAAAACATCGTTCAGTTACATCTGTTTATAACAGTGCAAGACAGTCCTGACGGATGAAGTGCCATGTGGCATTTTCAGCCATTTACCTCTTCACTGTTTCTCCATTTCAGTGTCAACAACTTTTTTTTTTTTACTTCTTGTAGGCTGCTGTCTCAGGACATCTTCTCTTTGTGAATTAGGGAAAAACTTGATCTAGTCTCCAGGCTATGTTAAATGTCTAGAATTCTGGAATTTTATGGACAAGCTGTTTGAAAAAAATAAAAATAAAAATTAGTTGTTCTGTATTTTTCCCCCAGTGGCAGATTGGCAGGATTTCCTTTCCACCTGTCCTACAGCAAGGAAGACTCCTTCTCTCAGCAGTTTTGCTGTTGATAATCAAGAGGAAATATCACCACAATTTTATTGGAGCCTGACAATAGTAGGACATCTGGTATTAACAGAAGCTGTTAACCGTATTCCAAACCTAACTATAGCATGACAGCAAGAAACTTATATAAGATTACTTGTCACTTTGAGTTGCAAGTATAGCGTAGTATACGCTTACACAATGCATGCATGTGTGGTCTCTAAAATTTACACTTGCCCTACAGCAGTCTCTGCACTGCTTGGCCTCAAACTATTCCCTTCCTCCAGCCCTGGCCCCGTGCCGCCCAGTGCCTACATCCCACCCCTGGGGAGTGTGGTCCTGCTGCTTCTCTGCTTTTTTGGATGCTGCGTGTCAGACACACCATCACCCCTAAATCCACCAAGCAGCAGAGGTTACCATGCCAGGGCAGCACCCTATGGAAGACACGCTTTCTGCCAGCAGCCCAGCAATGCTCTGCTGTTAATATGGCAGCAGATTTTCAGTTGCAAGAGTGACCGTGTCTGATGGCCATGGAGAACAAAGGTACCTGTGTCCACCAGGAATCTGCAATGTGGTGAGGTAACAGCCCAGGGCAGGGCAGGGATAAATAACGGTGTGGGATAAACTGAGTTCAGCTGTGGCAATATGTGCTACCAGTGCAAAGCAGTACTTTAAATTCTAGGGATCTTGAGTTGTCTGTGTATTTATAAAACCAGAATAATTCTTTAATATTTCTGCTATTAATGCTTTTGTACCAAAATTGGAATGCGCTGTGAATGCTTTGGGGGTATAGACTAATGGTATTAAAAGGACCAACAGGGCCAAATTCTTTTCTGGGCTATATTTGTGCAGTGTTAATAACTTCTATAATTAAAGGCATAGTATGAGCCTATGTCTCTCAAGTATTTAGGTACAAATCCTCCTCTTCTCACCCACGCAATTAGTTCTACTTAAGGCTGTAAGGACAGAGAGGCAAATGGGCAATCTTGGAAATGAAGAGAACTGCACTAGAAATGAAGAGGCATAGAGAAGGAGACCTCAGATCCCATTATCTGAACTCATTTTATTAAGGGCATATTTGTACTGTATTTGTAATTCCCTTAGAATCACCTACCCGTTGCCGAGGAATGTCTGCAGAGCAATTATGTTATCGCAGATGCTAATGCGACCTTGGGGAGGGAGGGAACCAGAAATTGTGCAGTTGTGAAGAGAAAATCTCAGATTTTAATGATGGTTAATGAATGCCAGCATGGCACCTTTGTGCTTCCACCTTTCTTATCATGGAAGCTTGTTCCATATGGAGCTGGAAAATCAGTGGGGCTATACGTTTGCCTGCTGGTGAGCTATAATGTTGCAGCTGTTAACAAATGAGTTGTTCTCTACCTAGTTAAATTAGGCCTAATCCTTCTTTGCTCTGTCTGTGCCAGGTCTTTTTTTTGCTGGATCTCAGTTGAGGCTGAGACAAAGGAGACTTGAGGTATTTATGCGTTTTTCACTCCCAAGGCTCTGAAAATTAAAAATGAGTTGTCACTGGCCCAAGCCCCATGAAAGCTGAGAATTTCAATCGATATTTCTGCCCCATTTCACTGCAGAGAGTGGGATGTAATTATTACAAATGTCATGGTAACAAACTTGGTAGTTTTCACAGTGACAGTTCCCACTGCAGAAATAGCACAACACAGAACAAAAATTACCTGTCAAGCATCTCATTATGTTCATCCAAATCCCGCTTGTTCAATTCACCATTGGGCTGCACCTGACACAACACTTCCAAATGCTCTCACAGATTACCCGTGTCTGTCTGTCTCGGGCCGTAGACGTCCTCCCACCGCCCACCTGAGCAGCTGGCACCAAGGTCCCCAAGGTCTAGAGGGATTTCAGTGCCTCCACGGAAAACGTCTCGCTCCCAGTGCAAGCCCATACTCTTGATGTAGGGTCTGGAGGGAGTAAGGACCTTAAAGAGCTAGTAGGGTTGAGCAGAGCATTGTGTGGAGGTGGCTGAGAGGAGACACATGGAATCCTGGCATCCTCTGGAGCTGAAGTGTCCTGGGTTATGACCTGCTCTTCACAGCGTAGGAGATGTGACTGTTCTGCTAAAACTGTAACCCAAGAGTCAGTGTATTCATTCAGGAAGCAGGAAATTTGGGTTAAATTTGCCTGTTTCCTCTGATTGAGTGCTTTCCAGTACCCTGGGAAGCACCTCAGACTTGTTCCAGGCTGGGGAAATAGAAAAGCAGATGGGCACGCAGGCAGGCAAGCAGACACTCGGTCTCGGTCCTGGTGAAGCTGAGCTATTGTGCAAAGGAGAATTCAGGATTCATTGGACCAGAGAGACTAAGGCAATTTAATGTATTTGAGTATTTTAAGTTCACAGTGAGGTGACCTTGGACTATGGTCTCACGAGGATGGCTGAGTGTGTACTCTTTTGAACTAAAGTGGAACTGAGGTGCCTTAAACCACTGGAGGGACAGTGGCATTGAACCTGCTGGTGACAAAATGTGACGGGCACATGGTGTTCCCTGAGTGACACTGCTCTCGCCATAGCTGCCTGCCAGCAAAGCCAGCCTGGGAGGAGGAAACGTCCCCCAGGGCTAACCTCATTTTCTCTTCTTTGTGGTTTTGGTCCTAATGCAGAAAGTGACATTTCTCCGCCTCTCAGACTTTAAGTTCATGAGATGATTCATTCTGTTCTTTTTACTTCAAAATAACCCAATAAATACATTACTGAATAGGCTCTCTATCTGATAATGGATAGGATTCTGATTAGATCACAAAATGCAAAAACAAAACATTGCTTGCATCCTTTAGCACCTTCCGGAGAAGCTGATATTCTGGAAAGGTCTGATATACACAAATGCCGGGCTATTAAGCAATCTTTTTTTCCAGACCATAACTCACAAGGGGGAGTCATATGTCTACTCTTTGGATCTTATACAGTAAGTTGCCTGATACTCTGAGCTTTAGCACCTTAAGCAAAGCACTGCTGAATAATATTTGCTACTGTTTGCAACCCACAAAATCAGGAAGGTGGAGGAAGCAACAAATTTAGCTAAGGTAACAGTTGCAAATTCACAGGGACAATCTTCATTGAAAAAAAAAATTAAATATGATGCCTTCCACTGATTCTCTCCGAAAAACACCTCTTTGAGGAAATTTTCAAAATGGTCAAGTGTTTGGGTTTGAGCCAAACCATCATTGATTTCAACCATTTTTTTTCTCAAGTACAAGAAAACTACTCCAAATGAAGTAAGAAAAGCCCTTTCACCACAACAGAAATTTAAACCCTTTCCATCTCCCATTTTCATTAGGAAAACAAATTAAGCAAATGCAGCCATGAGGATGCCCTGTTTGATTCACTAGCAAGAAAGTCCCTGCCACTTTCCAGAACGACACGCGGATTTGAAGTCAATAGCTCCTATGTGTAACAGACCAATCTATGTCTAGTATGCTTTAGTGTAAATTTATACCATATGAGAATTTTGCTCAAGATATGATTCAAGCAGCTAAGAATGAACAAAGTAACCTACAAAACAGCTATCGACCCCCCAAAGGGGTGCTTGAAATAGGAAATCAGTTGGCAGCGTGCAGAATTAGGGCTTTAATTGCTCCTAAACCAAAACAAGGTGGAACTATATTTTTAGCTTTTCAGAGTGCTGTTCACTGTTGGAGAAATACTGGGATGGATGCCTGTAAATTGGTGCAGCAAATCCTTTTGGCCTGAGTTACTGAGGGGCTGACCATACCTCAAGAAAGAGCATTTGAAAACTAGATGTATTTCACTTCTGTTTTTTTATTTGCTGATCAATTACTTTGCAAAGGCTGAACCTGAAAAGAGCAAAATTCCACCCGCTCTCCAAAAAGAGCAGCTAGAGGATTTTTTTGTTTCACAGTTTTAAAAAAAGGAATGTGCTTTCATTTGCCTAGCACTTTTATTAGTGTTTTTACGACATCTGGAGGTGTGAGATTCTCCCTGTTTTCCACCTTATGTCTCCATCCCTCCTTTTTTTTTCCTTTAACTAAATAAGAGGGGCTAAAATGAGGAAATACCAAAACCAGGGTTTTGGTTTTTTTTAGTTTACTACTTTGGCCCTTTCTTCTCTCCAGAATAAAATATTGCAAATTAAAAACCAAAATTATTATTATTACTATAAATCTTGTTTCTCCCAAATTACAATGAGTCTTTTTGGCTCTGTTTTGCCTGCCAGGCTAACACTACTGCAGCTAAAGAATGCATGTTGGTTTTGGGCAGGCTACTCAGCAGAAGAAAAATAATTTTAATAAAGAGAAGGAACTATTGGCAGAGGAAAACAATCTTGGTGGTTTTAACCTGTCGCAAAACAATTTTCAGCCTTTGACCTTTCAGATCAGGGAACTCTGAGAAGCAGTCAAAACTGGTTTGTTTTCAGCTTTCTCCATCATTTATACCCAATCTCTTATCCACCCACAAGCTCACCCACTCCATTGCTAATAAAACCAGAACTCAATATCTTTGTCTCTTAGCCGTGTCTCTGTGCAGCCGATAGGCTCCCTGTTCCCCTGAAGCTGGAACGCTTCCTCGTATCCACAGAGATGGGCAAAGGGAATTATTATGCAATGTTGAACTGCTAAAGCAGGGAAGGAGAACACGCTGCCTGAGCTCAGGCAGAATGAGAAGGTGGAGATTAATGAGTCTGAGGGGGCTGTAGTCATCTCCTTGTGTGCTACCAGCATGGGGCATGTGTTTTTAGAAAAGGGAGGTGGTAACAGCCATGGAGCTGCGCGTTCTTGCTGCCATGGCCCCTAGAAATTCTACTTTTTCTGCAAATTTGAAATCCAGGTTGTGATAGTTATAGTGTCCTTGGACTGGGTTAATAGAAAAAGAAGGTGGGGAAGGTTAGGGCATGGGAACTGGATGAATTCTTTGAAAATGGAGAAGGCAAAATCCCTTTTTTTAATGGCTAATTTAAGGTCTTAATCTCCATGCCCTTGGAGCCCTGTATTGGCCGAAGTTGCCCTTGGCTGCAGGGCTTTGTCCTCTGAACTCTTCATGGGGTTTCAGTGGCATAGCAGGAATAAAAGGTTAAGAACAAAACAGAAGAATCAACATTTCTTCAGATGCTTGTGGATTTGACCTCAAAGAGAAGACTATCCAAAAGTCACAATCCAACTGGCAGATCTGTGCTCCTCCCCCTGTCCTGAAGTCTTTTCTGGGACATTTAGCCCAGGCTCCCACTGTGATGAGATTCAAAAGTAGCTTTACAAAGTTCAAAAACCTCCCAGGAGGAAGCTCCTTTCTCTTTCATTCTTACCAAAGCCCTGTGGTGTCCCTCCGATTGTTTTCCAGCAGACCCAGCTTCCAAAGCCTTCCCTCCGAGCAGAGAGGGGCATTTCTTTCACCTGATTCTCCCCTTGTGTTTGGAGAAAGCTTTGAAAAGAAGCCACTTGTAGAGCATGTTTGGTAATAGGATGTGTCTCTGCTGCTTTGTGGTATGCGTTCTATAAATGGCTTTGCCATGGCATTTAATCAATTGTTTCAGCTGTTTATTACCTTGTATATCACAATGCAATGGAGATAGTTGCTTAAGCTACCTTTATTGAATCTGAAGTAAATACACAGGATCCACTTAGAGTCCTCTTGGAAGGATATGCTTTGAATGCACTGAACCAAAACGGAGGCGGTGAAACTTTCAGCCCAACAACAGAACGAATCTGTGTACAAAATAAAGCGACTGGCTCTGGGCTTTCAATAATCTGTCCCACCGCCTTTGAGTGCACTGTGAGTTGCACGAGAGTCTCAGCAGAGTGAAAGTCTTTGCCTTTGCTCTTCGTTCCTAGATGACTCCTGTAAAGCAGGGTTACCAAAGGCAATGTTGGGGACCCTGGCTTCATCCTACCACAGTGACTGCAAGGAGTAAACAAAAATGGATGTCCCAGAGCTCTTGGACAATGGTTGGAGAAGTCCCGGCAGCAAGGACCAGTAAGCTCCAGCGTCAGCAGGCTCACAGAAGGCAGAGAGTGGAGGAATCTGGAAGGCTCCACTGATTTATCCTCAGTTTGTCTTGGTCATATTTGACAGACACACAGATGGCCTGTGGTCAATTAAGAATGAAGTGGAAATGTCACTACGCATCTTGACATAGGAAGTGACTGGAAAAGGCAAAAGGCACAGGGCATTCCTGGATGTAAAACCTACTGAGTGCTCAGTTTGCCTCCTGAGTAGCTTTGACTGGTTGCTTACCCTCATGGGATGGCAACAGCCATTTGGAGAGGCTTTTTTTCCCCCAGAGAGACCCAAATTAGCTAGTGGCTACAGCTCCTGGCATCCCTGCAAGTCTGGCTCCAGCCCTAACTAAAATCTGGTTCCTTGCAGGCAAACACACAGAGTCAAGAGCTGACAACCCTTCAGCCAGAGATGTGGAATCAGACTGTGGGGACACAGAAGTCAAGCAGTACATCCAGTCCTTGCTCAAGCTTCTATGGAGATGCATATTAAGGGTGTAGCAGATATGCTGCCCTCATCTGTGTTTTGAGCTAGGACCAGAATGCTCACTTGTCCAGATTTCTTGTCCCCAGCAAATTTTTGTCCATACAACTTAGGTAGAATCTCTGCCCCAGCTGTGCCCTGGCATAGCGTTGCTGGACACCATGGCCCGACCACTGTGCTGCACACATTTCTGCACTCTGAGATAACGGCTACAAGGTGTGGACGGTTACAGACACCGAGGGTACCCTGGTGAAAGGGTGCCTTCATGGCCATTAAAGACCTGGCAGGGTCACAGAGGTAAAAGTGTCCTCCTGGAATCTCTAGAGTGATACATGACCTGGTACACTGACAGCTCGGTTCTCTGAGTAAAAAAAACATCTAAAATCAGGCAACTGGAATGTACCTGCTCTAGTCTCAAGGAGCCAGACCCAAGCACCCTCCACAGTGATCAGTCACTGGGGTTCCCACTACCCGCAAGGAATAACATGCTGAATATCATCCTGATGATTTTAGGTTCACAGCAGTGGCTATGTAGGTGAAGTGCAAGCCTGGAGAAATTTTGCGAATTAATCTGTTCCAGGCAGTGAGCAGAAGACATGGGCTGTTCTCCCCTGCTGCTTGCAAAGCCTCTGAAGGCAGTGCAGCGGGCAGAGCGGTTCTGCTGTTGGCCGCCCAGCCTCTCCCCAGCAGCTCTGCAGAGAGCTGCTGTCATACTTAGTGGAGCATCTAATGTTTCCCCGCCAGCCTGTAAGGCATCGGAGACAGAAATTCTGAGACGCCTCAAACTCTGGGGAACACTAGTCAGCAAGCGGCTGTCCAACAAGTGGCAGTAATCTGAAATAAATCACACAAGCCCAGCTTTTTCCAACAGAGGCTTATTATTCAAAAGGAAGGACACATCCAGGCAATGAGGCATGGTGTTGCTAAACGGTTGGCTCAACATGGGTGTGAGTAAATACAGTAAAACAAGTCCTGCTTCCCCCCAGAGTGAAGACTCAGCCAAGTTCTTAAGAGGTAAGAGCACAGGCCCTGTGGGCAGAGGCAGGGGAATTGATTTCCTTTTCTCTGTTTAAATTAGAGAGGATGGCCTCTGCCTGATCCACTCTCACACCACTTGGGCCATGGTTTTAAATGGCAGCTAGGAACTTTTCTGACTCAAAGTCCTACTAGATCCCACTTAGTTTCCTGGGGCAAAAGCTTCTCCTCCCATATTGCTTCTATTCAAAACTCAGGTCATGGAGGCTACAGCCCTGCAAGGCTGCAGGACCAGGGGCTATTCAGCAAGGTACCATATCTCCTCCAGGCCCCTGCTACAAAAATACCTGCCTGAAGCAAGGTATTCCGGTGGGGTTTTAGCACACACCAGCCCCTGGCCAAATAATGGCATAATCCTATTCTTGCATATCCTCCTCCCATGAGAACACCATGTTGCAGACTTCATCCAGTAAAAGCAAGGGTCTGATGAGAAAAGCATATTCCCGACACTCCCCAGTTTGCCTCCTTGAGAGGCATTTGTCACCTTGATTATTCTGGTCGTGCATCTTTGGCATGTCATTAATCAGTCATTACAGTACGCATTCACAAACAGCAGGGCACAAGGGCATTAAGAAAAGCTGGATTTTAATTTTTCATGTTTATCATGTTCATAGTTCTCCATGGCAGCAGGATGATTTCTTTCTGTTCATAAAAGACAATTGGGAAAATTAGTTGGTTTCAGTTTAACGAGGTAATGATCCAATTTAGCGGAGATCAAAGCAAGCAGTGTGGCAAAAGCAGAATGGTGAAATTAAGTTACTTTATTAATGCACAATGCACTTTTCCATCTTGCATCAGAATGATTAACTATCCATTAGGTTTACTGAGCTGCAATTAGCAATTATCAGCAATAGCCTCCTCTCTGTAGGCAAGTAAAGGTCTGGGTCATGTTCCTACTTCCAGATAGCAGCTGTTTCCACCTTGTAAAATCATATGCAATGTAGGAGTACAACATAGTGTCCAATTATAGAAAGGGCCTCTTCTTTACCTGTACTGTCTTTTTCTGATCGATACATCATAATACAATGAAAAAATATGCACATGCTAATGATCTTCACCATTATGCTGATGGATAATTTAATGACTGGTAGTACTCTCAAATTTAGAGAAAATCAGTAAAAATTACATTTCTCTCATCCATTTTGGTGATTTGCCTATCAGCCAATAACCCCTCCTCATAAGTCATTACTAGCAAAATCAACAGTAGCCATTCTGTAAACAAAATGATCGACAGAGGAGATGGAGTCTTTCGCAAGCTTTAATTGGTATCTGACAGTGCGAGAAGGATTTAGATTCAGTTTAGTCCTTGTCTGCGTACATTTTCTTGTTACCTTCTGGGACAATTCTATGATCGTTAAATTCTCTTATGACAATAATGTCACTTTATTCATTTTTTTCCCTCCTTTGATCTTCATAAATGTAGGAGAATACGATCTTTATTTATGTAGTATTCATCTGTTCCTGTTCCTTATTCCTCATTCTGACTGATAAACCTACAGTCATCTGAAACATGCCAAAGTATTTTTGTTTCAACAGAGGCTCCATGAATTTTATTCTGCACAGTGGTTTGTATATTTATGCATATGCCTGTTCATTTCTGTGCCTGTTCTCTCTTAATGACTTTTGATCTTGCTGTCCAACTTAAAGCAAATTTGACAGCTGGGAAAATTCTTAAATATATTGAGTTCTTACAAGTCCTTTGAAAGTAGGTTGTCATAGAGAGTAAAGAGATGCTATTAGCAGAGAGAAGCTGCTGTTTCAACTCCTACCAGACATCAAACAATCTACAAGAAACAACAATGTAAGAAAAAGTTTAATTTAGCATTTACATCTTGTTAGACATCAGAGAACCTAGAAGACACATGTCCATAACAAACAAGGCTTCCTGCATTGCTTCACTTATGTTATGTAGCTCTTATAATTCATCCTTGAATAAAGAAGCATTGCCTTTGCTGACTAAGGGTGATCCGATAGAAAATTGTAAACAAAAAAGATATCTTAAAATGGAAGGTCACAAGGGGCAAAAAGAAGGAAAACAGATCAATTCTGGCAGCTTCATGCAGCCATTGGTGCATGCAGCATGGGCTGTGAGCAAGGGCGATGGTAGCTGACTCCTCCTGTGTGAGTCCTGCACACTGGGGGTTGTGGCTGTGGCTCTCATCATTACTGCCACTACCCTAGGCACATAAGGAGCAGGTCAAATGGCACTACTTCCTACCTTGGAGGTGTTTTTTCCAAGTCTTCTGTCACAAAATATAATCACTCCACTGAATTTCTCATTAGGATACGGAGTCCATATCCAGGTTGCTTATTTTATCAGCCTAAACACCTTTAGACAGACTACTTTGGGATATTGCTAAATAATCACTTGAATATTCAATTTCTTTGCTACCTGTACTCCTGCAAGTAGCTGGGCCCATCTAAAGCTTGCCATCACTTACTCTCTGTTTTACCTATGTATTGTGTGCACAGAGTTATGCTAAAAGCAGTTTGACTCATTGGGGAAATGGTTTTTTGGAGGGTTGAATTTGCCATTTTGTTTTTAACATTTTAAGTTATACCTTTGCAAATGTGCAGACCTGCATTTGAATTCATGTATGTGTCCTTCTAGAGACATAGACACACTCCTCCTATATGAAAATAGGAGTGAGTTTAAGTATCTATGTAATCCGCCAGTACGTAAATTGGACATTCCTTTTGGAAGAGGCATCAGGTAAAAATTAAAAATTTCAGTTTTGCTACTAAATATTAAGCTACAAGCGAAAGCTTACCAAGTAGAGAGTCTTACAGTTTGTTTAACTTGATTTTCCATGCTTGATGACCATATTGTTTAGTATTTAGTGAGCTGCACTTGACATCGGGAATGCTGTTTACATTTAGTCAAGCAGTTTGAAAGTTACTAAATTGGTCATGTGTCTCAAAAATGTTCATGGCTTTTCCCCACGCACCTTTCCATCTTAGTGAATCTGTTATCAAAGCAATTATTGGTTTTATCTGCACTGAGGAGCTGTCAGAAGCAGAGTCCTGGTACATAATCTATTTACCCTGCCAAGATAAAATGACTGATGTCCCTATACATAGGGACTTGGTATTTCCTCTGGGCAGTGCAATTTGGGAAAGATTTGAGTTTCTGCCTTATGCTAGAGCTTCTCCTCTTGCCGTGCTTCATTGCTTTCTTGCCAGAGTGGCTGGGGAAGATCTCTGCACTAGCTTCTTTGAGAACTCTGTCCATCCTGATCAGCGTGACATGAGTCATATGTAGGACACTGATGACAGCAGTGGAACTAAAATAAATTCCTACTCAGACAGTGGGATTTCACTCAGACTGTAAAAGTATGTATCACAGATAGTGGAAAATATTTTAGAATTTCCATTTACAAAGACATGTATGTCATATCCTAACAGCATACATCCGTAAATACCCTTGATGAATAGTAGGGATTGATAGGATGTTTGGGTGGTGGAAGTATATCTCCTCCAGGAAGAGGTTGTGACAATTTAAGTGATGGCTTTGCCCTCTCAAAGCAGGCAACCTGCAAGGCATGAGGGGATGATGAACAACTCTGTTTACAATTAACAATCCCAGTCCTAAAGGATACTTTATGAAATTAACATAATAATATATGATGACAGAAGAAAAAGACTCAGGAGACCCTTGCTTCCTCTTATAGTTGGCTACCACATAAGTGAGATAAGCAGGACTCGATTCCCCTCTGGGAGATACCATAAGATAGATGACATTCTTGCCACTGAGGCCATGACTGAATGTCTCTCCCATGGGGCTCCTTCTCTCATAGCGGGTAGAACCACAGATCTTCTATAGCAACACACAATTTACCCTCTGACATCAGGGTTAGGGTGGCAGGTGGTTAGTTTAAGCATGTTCCAGCAGAACAGGACATTGCTGTTGTCATGATAAGAAAGAACATTTGTAGTTGGATCTCAATTCACTTCTCACTTTTTTTGTGCATTCAAGGATGGTTATAAGGGATTCGCTTATTTCACTAAAATTTCTCTAATATGCCAAGAAAACTAAAAAATCTACCATGCCTTTCTGAATCATATTCTATCAAATGCATTATCATCTTTTGAAAAGACAAACAGTCCTCCTCTTTTCTGGAGAGGTGACATTTCAGCTCCAGGTGAGGCAATTACAGAGCTGATTGCAGGGGATGGAAACTGCTGCATCAACTCCCTGATTAAGAAAGTGATTTGTATTTATTTGTATTTGATATGTCTTTTATTTAGCTTTTCCATAACTAAATACAAATGACACTCCATTGGGAGGTTTCACACAAACAAACCCTCTTTCATTGATGTCTTGGGTAGATGCCATTGGTGGGAAATATTAGAACCTTTCATTTTTCAATTGGGAATTGGATTGTGATTTTTAGTGCTGCCTCATAAAAATCACTGCATTCATTTTCAGGCACGAAAAGATTTTGGATCCAGGCAATATCTGTGTTTAAAGGAACACACAGGAAGCTTTCCAACACTTCTGAATCTTTGGTATTTTTCCATTCCCAATGTTGTACCACTGTTACATCCACCTATTACTCATTCCTTGTATAGCCCTTGCGATTGCTTCACTAGCTGAGCTTCTTCCCTATTAACTGCAAAGATCATGAGGCTGAGTTAAAATGTCTCTTCTTTACTGCCATCATTTTTAATCTGCGAAAGAGTAATCCTGAGTGAACAGTTAACTGGTCAACGTAATCTTTGTGTCATAAACCCACAAAACCATCTGAACATGTATTTGATTTCTGTTTTGGGTTCCCATGCCTTGAGTCTGTGCATTTTAAGGTTTCCTCACCCTGGACACCAGAAGGATACTGTGCATTTACATTGTCTCCTGCGGGATGAGCATCCGAAGTGGTCATCCCCTTTACTCTGCACTTGTTGCATTTCCATGTGTATCGTAAATGCCTTATCAGTCAGGTTAGAAACACTAGTAGCTCCATAAATTTCACCATAACAACTTCAAAATATTAATTCAAATGCATAACATGTCTGTTGATTCCCCAAATCTTCAAATTTTGTAGGGAAAATGGAGCTGTTGAGGGCAACCTAGCAGGGTGGAGCACAGTGGAAGCTGCTGTCAGACTTGGCTGTCAGGAGTGCTGCAGTGCCATGGGCAGCGCGGGCAGGAAACTGCTCCAGATCAGGAGACTGCAGGCACAACACTGCATCACAGTGATGCCTCATAAAGACCCTCATCCTAATCCAGACTAGCCGAGAAGAAAGCACATATGCTCTGCAGTGTATGTGTGGTTTATACACATAAATAGATGGGTATGATTAGAATAATGATAGGAGCAGAGATTGTCAGGATGTCCGTCAGCTACTTCCATGGCTGTAGCTGCAAGTGATTGAGTGAACTAATTAGCATTCCTTTTGGCTATTGGGATTTTAGATGTCTGCACTTAAAGAAAGGATAGTTGTTGGGTGCTTTGTTTATCCACCAGCATCTCTGGTGAGCTGTGGACTGACCCAGTCCGCATGGGCATGTGCAAACACCTGACCTGAAGGTAACTCATTGTTTTCACTGATCAGGGGTAGAGCTGGAAGTGTGCCAATCTACCCTATAATCAGCAATACTAATTAGTGGGGCTTCAGGCTGGCCCTGACCGGCCATTCTGGCAGCAAATACAACAGAGAGCCTTAGCTCTTCATCTAGGGTTGAGAGAGGTACAAAATGTGCTCAGAAGATGATGTTGGCAATGACATTTTGTACGAAAAATGTACATAACAGAAGATATTACTTACATTTTTCATGATCACAGATACCTCAACATCATTAGCTCCAAAGAGCTGTACTGTTTTGAAGCCATCTCTTCTTGCTGTCACTGCTCCTTCTCCATCAGTGTGTCCATTACATTGTCAGTGCTTTGGGACATTTTTCCCTCAATACTTTGATCTCCACTAATTCAAAATGCTTCTGTTTTTGTCCCTCATCCCTTTTTCTGACTTCTACAGATCTTCTGCAATATTTTTGTCATCTCTAAAGTTTGATTGGCTTCCAAGGCAGCACCATCTGCCTATTTAACTAATACGCTTCTCATGCCTTCTTCCTGATCACTAAAGGTGATGTTAAATAAGAACAATCTTAAGACAGATTCCTCTGCTATCTTTTTTAGCTACATCTGACAATTTGATGCTTCAAAAATCTATCGTTACCCGTTGTTTACCATCAGTCAGCCAATTTTCTGGCCAGATACGGTGCTCATATCCAGTTCTGTCAAAATTATTTTTTTCAGGGCAATTTATATTCAGTACAGAAGCAAATTAATCCTGTGGTAATATAGGTGTGATGAATTGTTCTCTTCTCGTGCTTATCCTCTCCACTGATAATGGAACAAGCTCTATATCCCACCTTAACTCCATAAAAATTTGTTAGATTAATATGAATGTCTATTTCTCTCCTACTTGTCTAAGATACTCCGTGGCATTTTTTTTCCTGATTTACTTGAAGAATTCAGTAGTGCAAAATGATGTTACCAATATCAGGCACTCTTCAATCGAATGAATTCTTACCACATTTTATATCAGCAGTGATTTTTCTGAAAATGGTTGATAGAGAGCTAATAAACAGTAATATGTATTAAAAGCATATATAATGTTTGTTCCAAAATTGTTACATCACCAGCAGACATTACCAAAGTTTGAAAGCAATTTATTGACCTAGATAACAATCTGTGTGTTTAATTGAAACATTTATTATTCGCTTAGTAATCTTCTATGAACCGTTAAGAAAATAAATGGAATATGAAGTGTGACAGCAAGTTTCTCAAAAAGGTTTACGCTAAAAAGACAAAAAAAGCCCAACTGTAATCTCTGCCTCAGGTTGTACATAAAGTCCATTGAAACAGCACCAATTTATTATCTTCCGTACTCTCAGCAGAACACGTGAACCCAGCACATGAATGGTTTACATGCCTAGCTAGACAAGAAAGTGATGTTATCTTAGTAAGCCCTGGGGCTGGAGGGCTCCGATGAAGACCCTATACTCACCATGCTGTGAAATAGAAACAAAGAGAGGAAAACAACCCAACAGAAATCCCCTCTAATACTTCCTACTTTACTTTTCAGTCTAGCCTATTTGAACTAGAATTGTCCTAAAGGTCACATCTAAGAAAAGACTCAAATTTTTTTTCGTAAAAGTATGATTTTAAGTAGCCTTTGCCCTCTTCATGTTAGCTGGTAGAAAACACACTGAACCCTTCACTCCAACAAAAGATAAAAGAAAAAAATTGCACAATTTGCTTTGGTTTGAATGTATTATGGTCACTGCATTGCCACCACTCTTCTTCCAAGCGTGTTTTTCCCTGGAGTGTTTTCTTTTCTGAGCTCTCCATGGTGTTTGTCATTATATTAGTATTCTTTTTATATTTACCCTGGTTTTGCAAAGTGCCACATGCAAAGGCAAGAAGTCTGTTAGTGTAAGTAAAGGAGCTCCAAGTTAAAAAACAAAACAAAACAAAACAACAAAAATCCCAACAAAAAAAACAACAGTGAGATCAAGCAGCAGTGATTTTGTTCTTCATAATATTAAGTCTCCTTCTCAAAATCAAGACAACAATTGTGGGCTGAAGAGTTAAATGAATATATGCTTTGAAAACAAAATATTTGACGACTTTGGTTCCTGACTTCCATGTATCCATAATACAAACCTCTTAGTTCTATGACTGGCATAAACTGATTGTTATTGTTAGAGGGAATAGCCAGAAACTGAGACCTAAAAATGTGTATGGAGCTTGAAATGGTCTCACACTGTAAACCATTCAAGACCTTCCAATAGCCGGTAAGGAAACTATTAATGTTTATTGCACGGGCTGTCTTATAGGAAGAGAACTCCAGCATGCAGTGCTGCTGTTTAAGTATTTTTCATCCATATGTAGAAATGTTAATGAGAAACAGCTTCTTGAAAATCATTTGAGCTTGATTAGTTGCCAGCTCTTGACATCATGGCCAGGAGCTTCACAGCAGCATTATCCAGCACTTCCTCGAGAGTAGGGCATATCCCCTGCTGCTTGCTACAGTCAGTGGCGTTTACAGCAGCAAGGAGACACCTTTTGAATCATCCTCCAGTGACGAGGGGATGAAACACCGCTGGCATGATGCCGAAGGAGAGGAATCCACTCCTGCTGGGAGGATGGCTTCTCAGCTAGCAGAGCCAGCCTGCTGTTGAAGGGGATAATCATGTAATCTAACTCCTTCACAAAGACCTCAAGCTCCATTTTAAAATTGCTTCTCACCCATTTGATAGTTAAAAAGCTTCAGTTTATTTCCAGCTTAAATCTATTCATGACCAATTTATGCTTCTTTGCCCCTGTGCCAGTGGCACCATTAGCTTGCAGAGTTCTTTTCCTCAGTTCATTTATAAAGGGAAATCAGTTTTCCTCTTTGAAATGCATCTTGTAGACAAATTTCCCAGTCCACAAGTTATCTGACCTACACATCTCCAACTTGAATGAATCTTCATTGAACATGAGTGAGCAGAGGTACACCTAGCAATCCAGCACCTCACACAATAATACTGATGCCTCTTTATCTCTGCAGGATATACATGTTCTGCTATCTCCAAAGATTAGGTTTGGCTTTTTATAGCTGCGTAACACCGGTGTCTTAGAGTCCACTTGCAGTTTGATTAATGTGTCAGGTTGGTTTTTTCCTCTGCTGAACTCTCACATCCCAGCAGGAACTCTTGTTATACACTCTTAAATGTGCATAACGGTTTTACAATGTTAATATATCGTAACAAACAGAATGACTTTGCAGTTTGCTCTATTGCATTTATTTTCATTTCCATTATTCCAGTGCCCAGAGTCATCTAGTTCTTAATCTGTAATATGCTGAGCATCTTCCGCAACAAAGATGGTTTCTCAACTTTGTGCTATTAGCAAATTAAATTTGGACACTGAAACTTTTTTTGTTTGCAGATATTAATGAAAATATTAAATAAGATTAGCCCTAAGGATGATCTTGAATTTTGCTGATGGTATAAAATTATTCAGGGTAGTAAAAACCAAAACCGATCTTAGGGTTCTGAGGGAGCAATAAACTTGCAGATTAAATTCAATGTTGATAAATGCAAAGTAATGCACATGGGGAAAACAACACTAAATACACATATACAATGATAAGCTCTAAATTAGCTATTATCATTCTGCAAAGAGATCATAGAGTCGCTGCAGATTGCTCAACAAAAACATCTGTTCATTGCCCTGCGGCAGTCTGAAAAGGTAAATAGAACGTAAGATATTAAAGCAACCAAGAGCAGCGGGGAAAGCAGAACTGTGCCACCAAATAATCCCAAGATTTGCCCACATCTTGAATACTGCATGCATTGAAGGTTACCGTGTCTCAAAATGAAATAGAAAAAAAAATAGTGAAGATACAGAGAAGGGCAACAAAGACAATCAAAGACATGGGATGGTTTCTGTACTAGGAGAGATTAAACAGACTAGAAGTCTTCAACTCTGAAAAGAGGTGACTGGAAAAAGAAGTGATAGAGCCATATAAAATAGTGGCTGGCAGGAAAAGGTGAATAAGGAATGATTATTCTCTCTTCCCCTGTGAGAGGAACCTGGGAGCATCAAATGAAATCACGAAGCAGAATTTCTGTAACAGACAAGGACAGAGTAGCTGCTCCCTATCTTACATGAATTGCCGATATGTATGCACACATAAAGCAGGTACTGTGACAGCATTTCCCAGTTTTCTTTAGATAAATAGAATTCATTAGATGGGTAAGTGCTATGTTTTGCGAGTATAACTTCCTTGGACTCTACTAATACTAGTGTTATCTGAAACAACTGGGCAAAGTCTTCCTTTTTCTTTTTAAAAAGGGGCTATTCCATATAGCTTGTATAGGTAATAATTTGATTTTAAATGGAATGCATTCTTTCATGCTGCCTCTATCCTTTATATTTGGAATATTTCCAGCAAAATACCAGTGAGTGGCTGTCAATCTGGTCTATGACTTTGGTACAGTACCCATAAAATTAGTGGGACACAAATAAGTATTAGCAGGACATCTTCTGATCATCAGGAGATCAGTTGTCACTTTCAATGACACTTCCTGCCACCCTGATCCTTTTAAATTTTTAAATTAAATTCTACAGGGAAGAAAAAAAAAAAAGGTCTGCTAATGTCAGCCCAAAAAGAGTATTAGTCTGGGATACTTAGTTTTGGAATTTTTATTTTTTTTTTCCCAATTGTCAGAAACAGCTGATCCTTCCGGAATCCCTCAGGGACGTCTTAAGTCAGATTAATACACCATTTAAACTGACAGAGTGTGTGGGCAATGGGGATCAGACCACCTTGTTTGGGTCCCACTGGGCAGGTGGAGAACACCAAAGATTGGCTAAACACATACTGCATCAAAAAGGATAAAGTCTGTCTAGCTGCCAAGAGTCTTCTGGTCATTCCCAGAGAAAAGCACAACAGATGCATTTCCCAGTTTGTCTATCAAATGGAGGAATGTGTCTGTGCCCCAGACTCTAAGAGAAGGAAGATCATAGGGATCGCAAGTGGAAATGTTACCTAAATACTACTTTTTTTGAGAAGATGCCAGAATAAAAAGCACTCACAGTTAATTCCCAACCCGCTTGAAGGCAAAGAGGATTTTTTGGAGAAAAAGAGTTATGAAAGTTTTAGTAAAACTTCCTCAGTTTGTTGGAAATTCTGGCATGGAAGCTGTGTAGCTTACTTAAAAGGTCAATGAGAATCTCATGAATAAAACCTAACACTGTAATGAAAACACAGTATTTAAAATTTCCCTGGCTCTCCTTGCTCAAAACTGATTAAGAACAGAACTGCTGCTCTCCTGTAAAATGCTTGTAAATGAGTCATCCTTTCATCAGCAAAGCCCCAAAAGTTCAGATGCAATTGCCTAAGAACGAACATTTTCAAAACTGTGGCGTATCAGTTGGAAGTTGCTGATAACTTCCAATCCGCAGGAGGGCCCTGCTAAAAAAGAAGCTCAGATAACTTCTCTTTTAAGGTTTCCCCAGCCGACTGATTAAAAAAGTCACAACAGAAAATTCAAAGGTCACATTTTCTCAAGTGTTGCCGAGAATCCACTATCTGAGCAATTACATGAGATAAAGACACAAAACACTAAAGCACTGTGAGATAAGATTTAGTTTTCCAATTTTTTTCCGCTTTTGAAAAAAATAAACTGGGGGGGTGGGGTGGCGGCTTTTCTTTTTTAAATTACATCTGCATTTTAGGGAAAATCCTTACTGGAGATATGTCACTGCTAGAGAGGGGAATATACTTTTACCAGATTTCATTATTTTGCTCGAGGAACTGGTCTAATTTATATCAGCTAAAAGCACTTTTTAAGATGAATTGAAAGCAGAAGGATTTACCTGAGTTTATACTCTCATGAATCTCTTTTAGATATTTCTGAAGGACGAAATTGAAGGTCGGTTTTACTGTCTATAGAAGCCAATCAGAAAACTTGAACATGATAAATCTTGCTCTAGATGATAACTAAGAAAAGATTGAGGATTTTGATCCACTTTCAGCAAAACCTTTCTTTTATAACTATAAGGTAATATGTTTAGTTGCTCCTGGACATAACAGCTGAGAATTGGACTAGTGGTTTGTTAGAGCAAACAGTAGATTTGAGGGACAAAGAGGAAGCTCTTAAGGGAAAACCTTTCGAAACAGAATGTGTGGGAAGGTGCGATTGGTCTCTCTTCTTGGCTTGTTCTCCCTGCTTGTGCCATTTTTAGGTATAATCAGAGGGTTTTGTTTTTCCTTTCTTAGATGTTGACAATGGACGGTGCACGTCAAGGGAGATGGCAGGGGGGTTGCCAAAGGCATAATCTGGATATGAGAAGTTTGAATTCCTGCACAGGGTGGAGGTCAAAGAGACCTGGAAAAGCTTGCCAAGACACATGTTAGGCTGACAGAGCCATGATTTGCAGTCCCTCTCCTAAAATACTGGGGTTTGCTGTGCTGGGGTATTCAAGCAAAGTGGGAATTTTGAGTGACAAGATTTTTACTTTTTTAAGTAAAAAATTTTTACTTTTTACTTTTACTTTTACTAAAACTAATTTACTGGGACAGCCCCAGGTGAGAAGTTCATCTGATATGCGGCAACAGTGAACTTCTGAGACTGAGCAGAGCATTACCCTGAGGCAGAGGCAAGCCCAGTGAGGAGACATGAACTTCCCTTTGGAAACATCCCCTGTTCGGAAGCAGTTGCCTGTCCTGATGGGGGAACAGGTACCCAGACTTCGTGCCACCTCTACTGCAGCATCAGGCACATTTGGGGAAAGGCAGAAAAAGGGGCACAAGCAGGCAGGTGCGGGAAGAAGGAATTGTGGGCAGCAAAGAGAAAAGCAATTCTCTACAAAGAAATAAGAACCTTAGGATAAAGCATAAAGACATTCAGAAAGAAATGAGCAGGACTTTGCAGGGGTCACTTGCTGCATAGTGTGACCCACTGTCCCATGACCACCAGCAGAGCTGCTACAATGGTGCAAAGGTTTGTGGTTATCTTCACACGCGGATGAGGGAAGTAACCTGCTGAGTCCAAAACTGTTGTAATAAGATGAGAAAGGCTTTTTGGCATGCAATGGGCTCAAGCAGACTTGAATAAGAGCAGCCTGTGTTACCAGAATGAAAGATTTGCAAAGGAAGGAAAAAACATGCACTCTCTTCATTTTTACAAGTTTTATTTTTCACAATCAAATTTTAAACAGCAAGCAAGCAAGCAAACAAAAAAAAAACAAATCCCACCTGGCTGCTCTGCCTTCATTGGAGTACTGAGATATGTACTTGCTGAATCAGAATGTAGGTATAAGACCTTTTTCTAAAACAGCATCAGAGTTACCTGCCACTGTTTTAATATATCAGGAGCCGATTCTTCCTTTTTTGAGAAGTGCTATCTCAAGCCTGCAGCATGCATTTCGTGGCAGGAGAACATCTCATGAGAAATTAACTCTGGGATACCTTGAGCTTTACTAGAACTGAGAGAAAGCAGTTTCAAAGGCAGTTTGCTTCTGTGATTTTGCCTTTTTATTTTTAAGTCTGTGTTTTCATTCTCCAGTTTGGAAAACCAGTTCAACCAGTTGAAGTTAAGCAAACAGTTTAAATGGAGATGGACAGTAAGTCATTTAGAAACTGATGGCCAGTTTCTAAGGAGGTGTGAAGGCTTACTTCTCTTTCTGCAGAGATGCCAGGAGAGTAAGAAATGGGGACCTCCACAGGAAAGAAAGGCATGGAGCAAAGAAAAGCCTTTGGCAGAGTATCAGAGTCTGGGAGCAGTTGCCAGCAGCGGGACTGTCCTCATGGAGGCAGTCAGGTCTGCGTGGAGGCAAGGAAAAGGACCTCACCAGGACTTTTCAGGGCGGGAGGTGTGGGGACAACCACCTCCTCCTGGGCTGTCAAGATGGCAAGGATGGCTGAGAACAGAACTGAGACCCCAAGACCTGGACACTCAGGACTGAATGGGTTGGAAAATCCTTGCTGACTGTCTGCATAGCTTCAAGAAGCTCAGGACATCATCAGTACTTGTGTAATACAAGTAACTGATACTCATAAGCATCTCATGGGCCTGTCTGTGGGACAATGATCTGAACCCAGTGGCTTTCTGAAGCCCTATCTGGATGCCATCTGCCACAGTTGCTGCTCATGCAAGAGCAAGATTTGGAAATTTGGCCCCAGACTACAGGACTGGACACCTTCCTGCTCAAGCCTGCATCTAGGAAAAAGACATAGCATCAAGGCAGCCCATGGGCGTCACAAATGTAAAGTACAACATTGCCTCCTTAAGTACTCTCAGATTCCCCACTAGCAAGAGAGACATCTCTGTAAAGCATTATTGAGCTTTTATTTTTTCATTTAATATTTTCAGATACTAACAAATCCTGCAGTGATTTGGTCCTCCTTGTAATATGAGGTGATTAAGATCTTTTCCATCACAGAGTGCTCAGTTTTCCTTTCATGCCCCAGTCTTTATTCCCCATGTGGTAATGTGGTAGCATGCTATAGTACTACTTAACTTGTCAGGAATATTTTTTATTTTTGCTTTATGAAAGAATTCATATCTTCTAAACACTTGCTCTAATCCTCCTGGAACAATCTCTGTTTCAATTATTAAAAGTAACCTCTTAGACTCATGCGATTAAAAATGAAATTATTTGAAATGCTAGACTGTTGGTTGGAACAGACTTCAGTCTTGCTACTGTTTTTCATTCCTTGAGCAGTGATGCTGCAATCAGGATTTCAGCTGGTATGGTACAGAGCCATTCTGCCAATCTGTGTCTGCGAACACCAGTAGAAAGGCAAATATAGTGAGCTGTGTCCATTATTACAGCTATTATATGCAATGTTGCTCCTATGAACTTTAAGAAAATCTTGCTATATTTATTGAGTTTACTTTGGTTTTGTTTCAGTTTGCTTTTCTATAATACTGATTTTCCAGAGTCGTGCTTTTATTGGGAATCTCAGCTTTCATATTTCTTTTAATTTCATTTTATTTCATTTAATTTCTAAGTTTCATAATTACATAGAATACTTGATATGACAAACCGTAAAAGTTTGCAAGGGAAAAAGCCAACAAACATTGTTTATAAATATTGCGTGGTCATAATTTTTAGAAAAATCTCATTTGGGGAGTAATTCCACATGTGATTTTGGGGTTGTGACAGTGTTGAGTGGATTTATGTTCCTTCCTTCACCTTGCTGTCATCCATGCTTGAGCCCACCTCAGTGTAACAAGCACAATGAGTGCATAAGAGTGGGGAAAATTTGATGCCCCACATCAGCAATGACAGCTAAGGACTTTACTGTGATCAAAATGGCAAGATGAATGGTAGGAACATCAAGAACCGAAAGCAAAACAAAACACTATTCTGCAGCTTTATAAATCTATGGCATTCTACATTTTGAATACAAAATATAGGTGGTGTTACAGTATTTCCAAGATGATGAAAAAAACTGAGTTATGCTGAAGAAAATGAGAGTAGGAGACAGGTTCTGGAAGAGGACAGCCTGGGAACCCTGAACTTGACAAAGAAACACCTGTGCGAAGTGGATAAGGGATATTAATAATTATTTTTCATTGCAAAAGCACTAAGGGGACCCAATAAAATGATCGAGCAGCAAGTTTAAAATCAATAATTCTCAGGTACTCTCTTGAGAGGTAGTTTGTTTGCCTCTTCATCAGCCCAACATCTCAGTCCTCCATAGGGCAGGCTGTCTGTCAGGCAGATGTGCTACTTCACTGGGCAGTCAGCCAGGCAGTTTCTGCCCCTCTGTGCTCCCTTCCCTCTACACCCTGAAATTCACTGTTGGACAAAAGCTATCAGTTTGAAAAAACACTACAGGCACGGCTGGACACTCCCTTTCAAGCAATGCATTTGTTACTCCTTATCTTACCAGGTAGCTTTGCCTAAAGCCCACAACTCTAGCACATCACTGCAGGATCTTGGCCTTTATTCCTGAAACTGTCTGTAGCCTAAAAGTCAAGACATAACTCAGAGATAAGAAGTTGGCCAGGTAGGTGAGAGGGAAAGGGTAAACTCCACCAAGAAGTGGTGGACACACAAAACATTTGTGAAACATGACAGGTTTGGCAGAAATATTTCTTTATCTATCTATCTACACACGTGTATATAATACTGCTGAAATAAGTTTCTTTGAACATGATGACCTTTTTATAATTTCCATCAGTTTAATGGAATTAACCTTCCCTTTCTAGCAATGGATTGACTTGTTGAGATGACTAGATAAAACAACTTGAACTTCTTCCTTGTCCTGATAAAACATCCAGATCCGGAAATCTCTACTTTCTGAGGGCAAACACAGACAGCTGGTCAATTCGTTAGATGATTAGACTATTAATAAATTGGGCACACTTCTCCCTCATCTAATAATAATCATGACAACTTCCCACACAACATTTCTCTATTTTTTTCCTTTCACTCCACTATGTTCAAGCTCATTTGTGGCCTTTCTCCTTGTTACACTTGGTTGGCTGCAAAGCTGGATGCTCCTCCCTCTAGAGCAGCCTGGCATCCCCCAGCGTGATAGTCCTAGAAATGGAAATCTGGCTCCTGTTTCTCATTCACAGCCTCAATGCAAAGCCCCTGCCTTCTTGCACTGATCCACTGTGCAGTTTGGAGAAAGGACTTTGATGCTCAGCGGGACCCAATGGTCCTGAACAAAGCTGAAGCGGTTCCCTTCCCACTCCAGATACATTTCATATTCTCTAAATCCATCTGCAGTCTTGGGACTGTTTTAGAAACACAAGATCAAAATTTACAAATAATTTCACTTGACAAACATAGAAATACAAAGTGTTGAATTCTCCAAGGAGGACATTCAGAAGTTCCATTTTTCATTCGTTCAATCCCAATTCAGTCATTGTGGTTGGACTAGATGGTCTCCAGAGGTGCCTTCCAATCCTGACCATTCTGTGATTCTGTGATTCATTTCCAAGTAATGTTTTAGACTCAGGAGTAACGTCATGTCTTCTGAAAGGAGAGTTATCAGTACCTGAAAATGACATGTTTCATTTTGCATCAAGCCAAGGAAAACACCCCTATGGTTTGTCCCCAGTTTATTTATTTTTCCAAGAGAAATAGGGAAATGAAAAGCACAAATGGACTCCAATGTTTGGTTTTTTTCTGTGTTTTGGATTTTGATTTTTTCATCCAGCAAAGCACAAAAATTAAATATCTATTAAGAACTTAAGTTGAATGTTCTCAAATCCAGTGTTGCCACGTCAGGGTTTTGTGGTGATTCCTACCCAGTTTAGTAAATACTATAAAACTTCACTTACTTGAAGCATGCAGTCAGGTAAGAATCTCAGCTTATTCATTCAGCCTTTTTCAAGCTCTCCCAGTCTCACTGGAAAGACTGGGAGCATGGCCTAAGTGCACGCCAGCGGTTTAGTACCTAAAGGCAAACTAAAAGCTCCCCAATGGATTATACTTCCAATAGCAGCTTTGAAAGGGGGTTGGACCAGAGTGCCTCCAGAGATCTTTTCCAACTTAATATTTGCTTTGATTCTCTGATATCCTCACTTCAGAGGATAGGCTGAGGGTATTTTAGAGCCAGTCTCAGAGGATTTTAAGAGCTGATTGTTGATATTGCAGCTCCCACAGATTTCAGTGTGAGCTGTGGATGCTCAGACCCAATTCTATGTGTCAAATCTCCATCTGCAAAATATTAGTTGTCTCGCTTGCAGACCCTTTCTGGTCATTGTGAGGAATGACCTGTCTGTATAACACGCACTTCATGCAAGGTTTGAGAAGAGCATAATTAGAACAACTAGTAGGGAGTCCTTATTAGCTGACAGAACGGCTTTGCTGTTCAAGGTGGACATCCTGATGTCTTTTTTTTTTTCCCCTCTTTTTTTCCATAAAGAGCATCCTGAAATCCTCTTAAACACTAGGAGGACTGAAAGCCAACAATGTGAAGCTTTTGTAAATGTCTGGCGAACCCTGGGGCATGAGCAGTAGTTAGTCTCTTTTGTTTTCATCAAGACTGAGCTTAGATTGTGAGCAACCCATTGACACCAGTGAGGCAAAGCTAAAAATAAGGAAGAAACACACCTTTAAAAAAAACCCCACAACTTAGGTTAAGAGTTAAGGACACCAAATGAAATCAGACTTAAGGAACAAATCAAAGAGAAAATAAGCGAAGGTTAAAGCACAAGCTAAAATGGATTAATCAGGCAAGAGGTTAAAGCTAAATAAATACAACTGTTTGCAAGTCCTCCAAACCCCACAAATCCTAGCACATATCCTTCCCATGGCCACCGACTGGGTGAACACCTTTGAATCTGTATTTTTATATGCAGTTGCCAGACACAGAATAGACATGTGATTGCCACTGCTGTGACCGCATGGCTGACACCGACTTCTGATTGTGGGTAACAGGGGGTTTACGCCATCGTACAGCCCCATCTGCCACGCCGTGGGAGTGCACTTGCTTTTTAATTTCTCTCCACTCCACTGGTCTGTATGGTACCAAACTCATTTCAGGCAATACTTCATTTTGGTTTAGCAACAAATAAAGAATGACCCTGACAAAGAGCTGAAGGTATGGAAGTGGTCCATGACTACTGACAGCCTGATTCCAGCCTCTCCCTGCTCCACACACAAGGAATGTTACACATCTCTCAGCCCCGTAGACACCTCTAAAAGCCTACCTCCACAACCGGTACTTAAAGGGAGGGCAGATGGAGAATGATGCTTTCCACCATATACTTAATCTGCGAGTCAGTTGCTTCACTATTATTGTGTTTAATCATTCTCAGTGGAATCTGTCTAATTCCTTTTCTTTTTACCCATTTGAGTAATAATAATAATAATAATAATAATAGTGCTAATAGTAATTATACCAAGATCTTTAAAAGAGCAGAAAATGAAAAAGCAGTTTCCCGTGCAAGCAGGTGAAAGAAAGTGACTACTAAGATAGGAAATGCTTATTTCCTATACGAAGAGGAATAATAGCAGCTGGCACAGGTAGGCTGACACAGCTACTGCCTTGTGTAAGTCACTGGGTAAATGTGGGTGCTGGTAAGCAAACTAATGACTAGCTGCCTCGTTTCCCCAGTATAAACTGAAATAAAGGATTTGCAAAGTTGTATGCTGATAGTATACACATTTCAATATAGCCACATGCATATTCATGAGTGAAAACCGCTCTACTTCTTAATAGCAGCTTATAGCCAAATGCCAACATTCTTATCCAGAAAAATCTCTCATTTAGCTGGGTGGGAGATCTGCCCAAACTCAGGAACTGATTTTAAATGCACACCACGGAAAACAGTTTCCTGTTCCTCTTCGCCTCCAGCACTAGATTAGTGCCTAGAAACACCAAAATTCAATAGTGGCAACAGTATTTTTAATACCTCGGGGAGCTGCAAATAATCTGGCCCAGAACAATAAAAGCTTTTCCTCCAGAAAAATCCTCTGTTGTACCACACAGCATCTCCAACGGCTTGGTGTCTGGTAGCCATACAACATGCTGGGCTTGCTCTTTGCTTATTGAGCCACTGCCAGCACAGAGCCTCAAGGGGTTGGCGAATGGGAAAGCTCCAGAAGACCAGAGTGTGCACATTCCCCGAGTCCCAGCTTGCTGGTTTGCAAAGTATTTGGTGATGCTTCTGCATGGAAAGGGAAATTTGAGCCATTGGAAATGCAGGATTTTGCAGCAGTTCCGAAGCATCACTTCCAAAGCGAGCAGCACTTCTCAGCTCACCGCTTTTCTTCGTCAGGCGGGGAGAAAGTGAGCCCTTCTTAATCACCCCGAAGTCAATGAGGGGCACTGCCACCCTGTCACTCGATGATTAATTACCGCATCTGCAGACAGGGCTGCCAGCAAACAAGTAGGCATCATCCATGACGTATATGCAGCCATGTATTTAAAGGGAAATCTGTACAGCCGCCGCAGCTAGCACGGACTCGGAAGGGGAAGGGGGGGCCTTGCCCCAGTAAATCAACATCTGCCATCCAGCAGCTGCAAGACCAACAAAGCTCCTTCAGAAGAAAACAAGAGAAAAGCTTTAAGCCACTGGAGGAAACTCTTATTATTCATCTTCTTCCCAGTGCAAGTATTCCATCTCTTCCCACCCAAATGTTCCCAAATCATTTTTTCCACGGGTACACCTAAAGTCACTGGTTCTGGAAATTCATGAAAGAAACACAATGGGAATCTTGTTGCTTCACTGGACTCTGAGAGATTAGGCTTTGGGAAGACCTTTAAATACCACAACAGCTCAGAATTCTGATTTTATGTAGTTTTGCTTTGATTTCCTGAGCTGTAGGTACTGACAGAACTGGGGAGGGGGGGCGATTAGTTGTGAAGATATGGCATATATATATCCTCACAAACACACACAGCCCTGCTGCAAAGAGGTGTGCAGGAGACTCACAGTAAGGGGCACGTTAGGGTTTCTTTCTTCTGAGCTACTGCAGAACTGCTTGTGTGCCAAAAAAAAAAAAAAAAAAAAAAAGAAAAGAAGATTTGGAATTAAAAAAAGGACATTTTGAAGTATTACTTTCATATGACTATATCCTCTCCCAGACTGGCACACACTGGAGGGTGACATTTCTATTACATCCTCTCCCCTGGGCCTGTCCCCTGGCTTAGAGCACATACGGCACAAGTGGGTGGTGTTCGGTTTGCATTGCTCCTTTGTCCCAAAGCTGGAGGCATCTTTTTGTTTTAACGGCACATTGTGTTCCTTGACAAGACAGAGCTAATGCCCTGAGCGGGAGTCTATTCACACAGTAGCAGTGGATTAGAGATTTGATTTTCCTTTTTAACAAATCAGTATAGCAGATGGCGTTGGGAAAAGAAAATGCAGGCACTACAGGGATTGTAGCAGAGCTTCCCAGATCCCTGCTGCACAGGGGATAGCACTAAAGGGCAGATATAGGCAGGCCAAGAAATTATGATTACTACCTCCAATATTTTATTTCCCCTTTCCAAGCAGAGACACCGGGTGCCCCCCAGCTGCCGGTGCTCTCCATCACAGCAGGGGCAAGTTCACTGGCATTCCGGCTTTAATGCCTGGTGGGTTCCTCTTGCTGTTACTGCCTCCCATATCCAAAAATGAAGTCACCACATTGCTAGGGTGTCCTGGGTGCATTTTTTCTGCCCAGAGTTTTCTGCCACAGCTGGGTTACGGTCACAACCTGCATCTCTACTTAAGCTGCTAGTACAACCCATTGAACAAATGCCGTACCTACCTCTGTAACTCATTTTGGTCACCAAGTTGACGTAAGGGCTAAACACCTAACATGACCTCAACCTCAGCTGAGACCGCTTGCCCAAAGGCACACACCTGGCACGTGTGACAGCAAGCACACCTCTGCAGCACCCCTTCTGCTGAGAGCCCCTGCGGGACCAAGGGTCTGACACAGGAAGGGTGTGCACTGCCCATTTCCATGCTAGGAGGATATCCATTTGGGCATTCAGTGGAGGAAATTCAGGATGGCATTGTCACCACCCGTTCTGAACAGCCACAAGCAGTGTGACAGTGAATTAATTTAGGTAAACTCTCCATATGTCCGGTGCATAGCTTGACAAGAGACAGTATGTAGGAACAGACCCCCTTCCTTTCTCCATTAAGTCAAAATTTCCCTCCCCACTCGCACAAAAAAATTAAAGGAAACTGCCAACTGCCCCTGGATAAAATAGCATAAGATATTGACAATATTTTCACTTCTTGGCCCTTGACATCCACTCGCCCTTATGGACTATTTAATAACTGAAGGAAAAGGGAGATGTTGCACTTTTCTCTACAACAGCTGCGTCTTCTCTTTGTCCTGATCAGCCTCATACTGGTTTCTTACAGCTAAGTAGCATCAGGAGGGCATTATCAGCAGCAGCCCTCTTACCAGACAAAGGCACAAACCCACCCAAAAGTCACTGCATAGATTGTTTCTTTTCACCGAGCAAAATATATCTCACTGCAGTTCTTTTTTATTAATGCATTTTGAAGCCTTTCTGTGCAGTATGCTTGACACTTAGTCAAGTGTCCTTTGCACTGACTGCTGCTGTAAGTTACTTCTTTGGAACAAAATTTGTCTCTTTCAGAGAAATAATTGGAAGAGGGGGATGGAGGGTGACCTTAACACTGCAAATTCCCCTGTATTTTGTGCAACGGGATGGGGGATGTCACTCCAAGGGTTCGGACAGGGGACAAAGTTCCCCTCTTCATTTATGGTAGTATCTAATGGAGAATTAAATTTTATCTGTGAAATTTTGCAAGGTAAAATAAAGCGGTCCATTTCCCCCAGAAGAGTGAACCTGGAGTGCTGTAGCAGACCCGGGTGGTACTGCTCCCTCCCTCCTGGACCACCACGCGCTTCCCTCCAAGCAAGAGGCAAGACACAACCCTGAGTCGGTTCTTGCTTTCTCCCTGCGGGCAGAGAGCAGCGACCAGCTTCTCCCTGCAGCGCTGCCCTTCTCCCTGAGCTTTGCTGCAGTGGTGGACGTGTAGGTGGGAACTCTGCTCCTTATCTGTTCCATACCTTGCTTTCTCTTTGCCTGTCCAGCTTGGAGGCATAGGAAGCAGCAGTTCCGCAGAAAAAAACCAGTCCTTTCCCATCAACAAGTGAAACAACGACCCCCACAATTAACCCAGCGAAGGGAGAGGGACTGATTTATGCTCTTTTATTTCATAGCCAGACCAGTCAGGAGGATGTGTTACACCCTGAATTTTTGTGCAGACAGAAGGAGAAAATTCATAGCAGCATTGAGAGTCTTTGTCTCTCGCTCCCGCCTCTCCCTTTTTCTATTACTTTTCTGCTGGAGACTGAGTTTTGTTCCAGACAAGTAACCTATGGCAGTAGACTCAGCCAAGAGGGCACTCGGTTGGAGTGTATTGCACAGACAATGAGAGAATTGCGGGGGGCGGGGGAAGACGTGCAGAAAATTACAGCAAGAAGGAAAAGAGACCTCCAGAAATACAATCCAAATATTTCAGCTCTGTTTCAGCAGCTGTCTCAGAAGACTCTGTTAAAGCAAGAATTTTTGTGCTGCGACTTGTTACCTGAAAAATAAATAGGGAACGAGAGCAGGAAGCAAAGTGCTCAGACTGGTTTATCTGAACGAGACGGTGACTTTTTTTATGGATACAGAATTTCAGATTAACAAGGAGATGCTTCTGACATGTTTTAGGAGCAGCTCCAGGGACTTTCTGGACACGCAGATTTTCAGAGCTGTGTGTGTTTAAGTGCAGCCCCATCAGATCGTATACAGAGGGATGCATTTCACAGCAGCCAGAGGGGGAAAAAACGAGAGGCCGTTCGTTTCTGCACTTGCTTTGTGCCTTGTCCTTGCTGTGGCCCGTAGTTCTCCAGAGCTGGGTTGAAAGTGCTTATTCAAAACAATATAATGCCCGTGATGGATGGCCATTTCCACTGTTCACACAAATGCTTTCTTAACTCATTATATCCAACAGGTAATGCTGGAGGAAAAAACCACGGCAGGTCTTGATGTAACAAGCATTTAAGTATGTGTGTAATCATTTTGTTGATTTATGCCGAGAAACAAGCAACTTTTGAGAGTGTGTCTTTACCAACAAGTACAGGAATTCTTTGATGTTTATCTTTTTTTTTTTTTGTCTTTCTTTTATCTGTCTGCACTTCTGATAGCTTTTCGTGCGGTCAAAAATAAACCAGAGGATGATCTCCTTAATTGCAAACTGAAAGAGACTAAGGTTGTTGTAGTATCTTGTGACCAGGAATCTCAGGCTGAGGTTCCCAAGCATTTCTCCTTCCCCTTCATTTCTGAATATTAAAGAAAAAAATGAGAATCATTTTCATTGTGGGAAAATGCACATACTGGTTGCATTGCAACATACAATATACACTTGCATGAAAATGTCAATTTTTTTCCCTATCAGCTGTGTTCTGCTGAGAAGCAATGAAGTACATACCGGAGATGACACGACTATACCACTTCTTCTCATCCTCTTGCTGTAAATAGCCTCCAATTATTATTATCTCAGACCTTCAGCCCAGCTTTCTAATGAAAAGGTTTTGCTTTAGCAAATTCAAAGTGGCCTTGGAAGAGTGTTTATTATGAAAATCTTCAGGAGCAAAGAAAGGATTCAGCAAAGGACTTGCTCGGGTGAGAACTGCTTTATGCAATTCCCGTGTCAGTGAGCGTAAGGTATAGCCAATGCAAACATCAGTCTTATAGATGCTGTTGATGCCTCTGCTCGGTGCACATTAGAGTCACTGCTGAGGGGTAAAGCAGCTGCAGCTCTCTTGGTCCTTCTGCCCTGGGGAGCTGCAGCTGTCTTCAAGGAGATGAAGACAGTGGCTGGTGCTTTCGCACAGAAAGGCATCTGCTAATCGGAAAAAGGAAGGCAGCTCGGAGGATGTGATAATCACAGCCCATCACAAATGCAGATAACAACCTTTCTCAGTCATCTCCCTGACAGTGTATCTTTTTCTGCCTCATTGGAGGCCAGGGCGGGGAATCGGGATTGTTATTTGTATACCCAACCTGGGTTCTTTTTTCAAACAGGATTCCAGATGGCCAACAATTTTGATTCAGGTGAACAGCTCATTTAGCACTATCGGGCTGAGGATTCAGCGATTTCAAGAGCAAACGGCAACTCAGAAACAAAAAAACATGGGGGTGAAGCCATAAAATATTGAAACAGGGATGGATGTGCACCTGAGTCTTGCCTCAGAAAAAGGCCCGTGAATTTTAAGGGTTTTCAGACCTACCTAGAGGAAACCTTTACTCACCATACAACCGCATGTACATATGAATTTAAAAAGAACTGGGACAGGCTTTCTAGAATATTTTAGGACAATGAAATGTTTTTTTCATAATACATCCATCATGCACAATGTCAAATACAGTTTGCAGAGAAAATCAAGCAGAAGCCAAAGAGGAAAAGAAGGTCTGAAGGTGAAGGAGCAAGTAGCACTGAGGAGTGACAGAATGTCAGAGAGCAGGGCTTCTCCATGCCCCTGGCTGTTTATTTATTTTTATAGCTGGTAACTGTATATTGCAGCAGTGATTTATTTATATATTTATTTATTTAAAAGCTTAGATTTACGGAGAAATAAATGACCCTGAGGTTGTTTATTGGAAACTTCCCTCCTCCTCAAGTTGGGTATTTCACTACTTAGACTGTGTCCTTGGTGGAACAGAGAGGCATGTAAGGAACACCTGAGCTCAGAGAGCCGCCTTCCTTTGTGGAAGAAGTTCCTGCCCATAAAGATTTGCAAATTCAGGTTCTTCGTTTGTTTCTTGGGGTTCAAAACACAAATATTCTTGCTTGGATTTGTTATTCAACAAGCCATTTAGGAGGATATTCTTTGGCAATGGGAGCGGGATTTGCGGAGGTCATCTGTCTAGAGACCGGTGTCCCAGCCCAGCGAGACTCACGAGGCAGAAGGAAGAAACCCACTGCTGTAGAGCCGTGAAGACCTCTCCTCGTTTTCACAACTGTGTATTTAATCACTGAATAGCCACACTGGGGGCTTTCCCCATTATAGATTTATACCAGTAAATATGTAGATTTTTCCCTCTGATGTTGTTACTCTTAACTAAAACCTACTTGGGAGCAGAATGTAACCCAGTATGATCATTTCCAGGAAGGGCAAGTATTAGCTGAGCTCCTAACTCTTGGATGAACTCTTCTTTTTGCATCATTGTGTTATGAAATGGTGTCTCTGAAAAGGTTTATTAGCCTAGATTTAGACCCAGCTGGTTTCATAGTAATGGGTCCCTCTTCACATCAGCTGTCTTCTCAGAGGGCAAAGGCAATTAGAAAGCAGTGGAAAAGAAACACTACTGTATTTACATTCTTAATAGAATTGGCGCGATGCCCTATGAAATCTGCTTTGAGGATGGCTGTTAAAAATGCAAGTGATTGACAAAAGAGTGAAGAGTCTCACTTTCAGGTTGCGGGTTTGCCCTCCTGCTGGCATGGAAGTGATCAAATCTCACCACCTGGCTGGCTGTGCCGGTTCCTGTGGTCACGTCTTGGTTAAAGATTTCCCTCTGGGTGCCCCTGTGAGACACAGCAGTGGGTCAGTGTGGGGAGGCCTGAGCTGTCCCAGGGGCAGGAGGAGCAGCAATTTGGCACCAATCCTAGAGACACGGGTAAGTGGAGGAACTACTATAAAGTCCTCCCTTGACCCAAAAGTAGGTATTTTTATGTACTGCAAGGCTACCCGCTCACTGGCTGTGAAAAAAAAGAGGAAAGAAAACCTTGGCTCAGTGCATTCTCATGAATTAATTTAAGATCTTGGGTTTATAGTCTCAGATAGTTCAGTATGGCTCCTGGTTTCAATAAGGCTTTTCACTAATTTCCAACAAATATTTCCAGCACAAATAATGCCCGGGGCGTGGGAGTAGCATTTATTTGGTACAGAGGGAATCAGTTCAATCAGTCATTTCCATAGCATGAAGGTAGAACATGTCTGAAAAGAAAAAAAGATAGCAATGTCCCAGTAAAGAATACTAATCCCATAATTAAACAGAACAAATTAATCCCTAGGACAATGAAATATTCAAAGGTCAATCTATTGTCATTTGTGCCTAGGAACTTTCCTCTCTTATTCTGATAAAAATAAAAAGCATGCAGGTTGTAAATATCTGTTACTTTTCACAGAAAAAAAAGAAAATTTGGAACTTTTTTGTCCTTTTGTCCTTTCATCGGTATTTTGGTTTTGACATAAATACAAAACATAATGCATCAAAAATTACTACAAATGCAGGCAATCTTAAAAGATCAATAAACAGTTCAGTGGATCTGAGACAGAGCAGTCTCACAACCTTCCAAAATTGCATCTTAATGTTCTATATTAATTAAATACAGATTTTTCAAAAGACAGTTAACAGAGCAAGTTCAACTCAGCAGGTTGGGAATGTTGATTTCTCTTCCTTAATTGTGTTGTGAAGCCACCTCCACAGATAAGAGAATAACAAATTAGCATGGAGGACAAAAGAACATAGAGATGACACAAATGAGTAACAAAAAATGAGATAGGGAATAAGACAGCGGTGGGGACTAAGCCATGCTGACTTCTCCTCCTCTCCTCCATCCAATTCCACAGACTTGGCCCAGAAGCCCTCCAGGGTCCCAGTGGCATCCAGCAGCCACTCGCCCTGTGCCACCACGTTGTCCCTGAGCCCGTGGTGCCCACAGGTGTTCTCATTTATCTATTGTTTATTACAAAGCAAAACACTTGCTCCTTGTCTACCCACCCTCTGCCGTTTTCTCCCAGCTAAGACATGGAACACACGTTCTGAGAGTTCCTTGGCTTAAATTTAATTTTTGAGGCAATCAACTTCAACAGAGCTGCTGATTGCAGCAGGACAGGGATTAGCTCCTATGCGAACACCTAAAATAGCAATTCTCCACCTTCACAGTACTAGTCCGTACATGCTACATTCACTGCAGTCATTTTTGGGGAAAAAAGGACTGCTGTTTTATTTTACGGAACATCTGAATGAAACAGGCTTTTTCAAGGGTTTTTTCCCCACAAACTTCGAATTTTCTCTAAAAGTTCCTCCAGAAATCAACATTCAAAACCTGTCACAGAGCTCTGACGCTTTTTTTAATCATCAATCAAGCAGGAAGATGGCAACAGGATGCACTGTGTCATGTTTGTGTCATTGTAATGTGAGGCTTCAAGGATGTACTAAAGTTCCCTTAAAGTTTTCAGATTCAATTTGAATAAGCACTTTAAAATAATCTCACTGTTCAGCTAAAATCTTCCGAGTTGGACATACTTCAGGCACAGCCTTTGCCACAGGATTTCCATTTCAGACTCGCTGAAAGCACCTTGAGGAATGATAACTTCACAACTTTCTTCCTTGGGCCACTTGAAATGGGAAGTGCATAAAAATGAAAAGTGGTGGGAAAAGAATCAAACTTTTTCAACATTTATCACAGTTTAAATCATTTCAAGGCATGGTAGAATTTTTAAGATATTTCTCATTTTACTGGAATAATTTTAATCCTCTCTGACACTGAGAATAGGCAGTGATTGCCTGGAGGTTTTAGAAATAACTAAAAAAAGGGCACCCAAAGTTCTTAAAAAAAGGTAATTTGATTAGACCTGAAAATTGCAGACCTGTCTTTTCTGTAGCACCCTAGAATAATTCTGATGCAACATTGATTTTTCTCCAGGCTGTGGTCAGGAGTAAAACTGAACATCTATCCAGCTTCTGTGATGTCCAAGTTACATTTGAAAGGTAAAAACGTGCAAAGAAAGGAAACAAAGAGGCAACAAGACACTGCTGCCTTTCCATTTGGAGAACAGGGCTAGCAAAGCCTGGCCAGCTGTGGGAGCTCATTTCTTCTTACACCCCGTGTCCTCTGAGGTACAGTCAGAGACTTTACTGGCTGATCTAACCCATACATAGTTTTTTGCATGCTTTTCTCTTACATGTTCTAAATCAGTCCTGCCATGGTATAAAAGTTAGGTCTACATCATCTTTCACAATCTTATCCAGAGCTTGCGCTGGACCCTCTGAGCCACCTAGGAGCTGGATATCCACATTACCCTGTGGACTTAGTCCCAATGGCCTGTGGCGAGGGCTCATAGCTGAGGCTCAGTTCTGTGCTAATTGCAAGCACGTGGCCAGCCTGGAGCACGCACACCGCAAACCTCTGGCAGGCTGCAAACGGTGGTGGCTTTGCTGGGGACACGGGAGTGCCACAGCTCTCCCACCGACTCCCACTCCTTTCTCTTTCCCTGGGTGGCTTTTCAGCTCTTCGCTGTGGCTGGATGTTTTCTGCTTCCCTCTGCTCTGCTGCGCTCGCTGGTGAAGCCAGCCTGGTGTGCAGGTGCTGCTGGTCCCGCCGGGTCTGTGCACAGCAGCTGGCAAATCCTCTCAAACTGCTCCGCTGCAAATTTCAAGTCCACCCGCCCTTCTGCCTTCTCCAGCCACCTGGTCTGTAAGCTGTTCTTGTTGGTTTTGGGGTTTGGTTTTTTGTTTTTTTTGGGTTTTTTTGTATTGGCAGGAAATCCACTATCCAAAACAGTGCTGGGCAAACCTGACTCTCCTGTGCCTGTACAGCTGTGGTACAGGTCATAAAGAGGGGAACAAAACCATCATGCTGGACAAGCGATTTCTGTGAGCCTGGCAGACTGTGCCTCGGGCTATGAAGACAGGAGACAGAGGGGACAATAATTATTGGTCGGCTAGGCAGGACACCCATTTCATTGCTGTATTGGCAGCACCCCCCCCAAAGAAACACTGCACACAACCAACCCATCAATTCGTATTTAAGCAGTATGTAAAGAAGATAAATGAGCAAAGGCAGGAATATATGCAAACAGTTTCTTACTTCTACAGCAGTATCCCATTGCCCTGAGGTTTCAGCAGGTGCTGGCAGGTACTGTCCTCTCTCCTTTCCCGTAGCACCTGTGTGGCATGTAAAAGGAAAGACCTCTATGAAAGGGTTTCTCAGAAGCACTGAGCATTTTGAAATGCTCTACTAATATTATGTTGAGACTTTTGGTCTAATGGCACTAGGTCAGATACAAGCAGTGATGACTCTGTTGAGTTATGCTGTGGAAGAGCCTAGTGAGGACATTGTAGTCCCCATCCGCCAGGCGATTGGAGTATCCTTCTTGAAAAACTACCATCTGGCAATGTCTGATAAAACTCAGCCAGGACATAGTGGAGCGTACCAGTGGGGAACCCAGTGAGAAGACTTTAAAGACCAGAAAACTGCCAGGGAGGAGCAGATATTTGTTGCTGAGGGTCTGTGAGCTATTCATGCATGTGCCCATGTGCTCTTTACCCTTTGAGGTTCTTTGTCAGCATCTCTCGATTCCTGAGATAATGGGAATGTTCTCATGTATAGGATGTAGCACTGTTGTGTTAGTCTAAGTACAACGCATCAAATACTCTGGAGAGTTCAAAGACATGTCTTGCTAGACACCTTTCTGACACTTCCATATTGACCACCAAGCAGCAATGAAAAATATGAATGCCCTTTTTTTAATTGCATGACTGTGGAAAGAAGAAGTAACACAATTATAAAGTCCAAAAATGGATGAATTTGACTGAGTCTGAGCATATCTTGGATGCAAAGCCACCAGCCTCAGTTCATGGTTATGATTAAAGTGCCAAGCCATGAACTGAAATAGTGCATCCAGGCTTGAAATCTCCTCCTAACCTAAGACACAAAGAGTGATTTTGTTTGACTGATCATCCCCCTCCACACCATCCTGAAGAGCTCATTGCTGAGCTTTCCCCCCTAGAACATGAGAATCAAAAGAGGGCCCTGAGAGACCTTTTGTGCAAAGCTCGTGTTGGTAGAGCAGTTCAAAAATGAAACTTCCTCCAAGTAAAAACATCCATAATTTCCTCCCAAATGCCTCCTCCTGAACCGAGGAATAAAAATTGCAAAATCAACAGAGGCATGTATTTTCCCTAAGGCGATGCACAGGAGCTGACCTAGCAAAAGCTTGTCTTTGTTTTGCTGCTATGGATTTTTTGTTTTGCTTTGCTTTTGTTTTGTTTCTAATGGTACCAATCTAGCTGTCCAAACCGTCTCTGTTCCCATAGAATAATAATCAACTTCCTAGTTCAACAGCTTTATGTCATGAATATTAAAAAGGATATCTGAATAACACAGCTCACCAGCATTGTGTCTTATCCATTCTAACCTCATGAAAGAATTTAGAAAAGTTAAGACGTCATCAAAATATTTTTAAAAGGGAGGAATGATGACAGAATTTGGTGACGCATAAACTTATTAGCAATGGGAATACTAATTTACAAATATTAATATTCTTCTCTGGGAGGTGGACTAATTTCTTAACTTTTCCTGTAACAAACATAGTCTATATGACAAACTTAGAGCAATATGAGTTATAACACTTATCTTTCTTCTCCATTATCTTATAGCTGCTTTAACAAGAAACTTTTACCTTTTCATTCTGTACAATCTTAGTGAAAGTCTTAAATTAGCTTCTGCCTACCTGACAGAAAGCTATTTATTCCCCTGTAGGTGTGATTTACACATTTAGGACAAATTGTGTGTTCAGTTTCATGCAGAACTCTTCACATGCTGGGGACCACAAGCGATGTATTACTGGAATGTGAAGTACTTGTCACGACTGACAGTGAATCACCGGTACCCGTGCACATTAGAAACTGTATGGGCCGGGACAGCATGGGATAGCCTTAGCTGTGTCTACAAAGGACTGCAGAAAGTGTGTGTTGCATACAGCCTTGAGAAGTCTTCTGTTAAACTTTATTTGCAAAGCAAAATATTATTCAAACCTCTTCATGGGTAGGTTGCACCGTATTATACCACCAGTTGAGATGTCAGCTTAGCTTCCGTGAGACAGGGCTGCCTAATTGGGATTTAGAGGATGTCAAGAGAACAGCAACAAGGGCAACAGGGTTTGATATGAACTTCTGTGACACTTGGATTGAAGGGATGATACAATAGCACCTGGAATACTATTTCCCAAAGCTGGAGCAAGCTATATTTACTGTGCATGTGTTCATTCACTACTTCTGCTAGCAGTAAGGATGAAAGGAGGGGTGAGGAGCAAAGGGAGAGGGAGGCAGTGCTAGCCAAGGTGGGAAGAAGGGAGAGGGGCCTGAGAAGAGAAGGGAGATGGTGGGACTCTCAGATAAAGCTTTAGGCATGTGTTTTGGGAGCTGCTTAAGCGTTTCCTTAATTGTGAGCGCATCAGAAATCTAAACAGGCTTTAAAAAGTAAAAGCCAGCATTTATTAGACTGCAAATTGGAACCATTAACTTATATTAATATAGAAAAAATAATCAAAGAAGACAAAAAAGAAATAAGTGGTTTTGTAAAACCATGCCCCTCTCCCACCACGTTCCCACAGAGCAGGTCAGGTCTCCGCATCTGACTCGCAGTCCAGCAACTCAGCTGCTTTCTGGGTGCACTTTTTTTTGCTTTTTAGTCCTTTCTCAAGAAGACACCCTACCCTTGCATGCTCTGTACCTTCCAAGGGGCACAAACATCTCCCTTACCTGGTTTGTACCCCGCAACCTGGCTATTACTGCTCTAATCTGGAGGACAGTAGACAGAGTGGGGCAATGAGGGTGGCTATCTGTACCGCATACATTCAGACAATAAATACACCAGAAGATCTGCTTCCTGTAAGGCGTGAGATGGTGAGAAGAAAGAAGAAGAGGTTAGCAGTAGTGAAGCTCAGTTAAATTGGGAATCAGACCCTAACTTTTTGCCTAATTTTTTCCTGCTAATGACAGTCAGCAAAAAACCATCCTTCCTACCCACTGGACTTGTGTAACTTTCCAATAAGGATCCTACCTACTCTGCGCCTTTCTGCTTTCCTTTCTCTAAGCCCTTGTGCTTTTGTTTTTGCTACTGCCAACAGGAGACCATGACCCTGGAAGCAGAGCTGCTGCTGAAGTCAACATGCAGGGCAGGCTACGTGCAGCAAAGCCTGTCAAGCCTTCATTTAACATGATGGAGAGCCTTGCCAAGGAGAAACACTCCCTTATTCATCACCATGTTGCTAACACCCTGCACAGAGACCCAAAATGGCTGCTTGGAGAAAGATAAGGTCTTGCTGGCATTTAACCTTCCCTCCTGGACTGAAGAAGAGGGAAACTGTGATTAACAGCCACCACCTTGCTATGTGCTGGGGACTGCCCTCTGCCCTGAAAAGATGTCGTGGAGCTGAGATACCAGAAGTTATCGTGACTTTGGTGTCCTTTGTAACTGCATTAAAAAATTGGGTATTGTGTTTTCCGAGTGTTACATTTTCTGCATGCACTATTGGGCTGCCCAGCTTGCTGGGCCCAAGACTACTTTGCCCAATGGGTCACCAGAGAGATCAAGAGACTTGTCCTGAGGTGGCAGGGCAGGACAGCAAGCTGAGAAGCTGCCACATCCTGCCTGGCAGAGCAGGTGAGACTGGACATGAAGGGTTAAGTGAAGCGCTTGTTATTCTTCAACCCAACACAGGTGGTGAAAGTGAGGTGGGAGGTGAGGAGTGTGCTGGGGAAGGATAAAAGGCTCCAGGAAGGAAAAAACCCCAAAACTTTGCCTGCCTCAGCCCTGCTGGATCTTCTACCTGTAGGTGCTGACCTACTACAAATCTCTGCTGCAAGCCGGTCCCCACCTTGGAAGGGATGAGGTCAACCTTGCTTAAAACTGCAAGGTAGGACACAAGGGTGTTGTTACTGAGAATATGACTGATGGCTTCTGTTATCCTGAGGTGGTACAAGCTTAAACAAGCCTGTTGCTCATCAGTTCTCTGCAAATAAATGTGTTGGAGTACTCATGACACACCTTTGTGGGTTGTGTAGAGAGGACCAGGCAGCTGGGCTGTCCCCTGAGGGATGCTGAGATGTGGAGGTAGAAACTGGGCTGCTCTAGTGCCTAGTGGGTGAACTGGATGTGGTAAAGGCCACCTGAGGAGATGGAGGAGAGCTTAAACCTGAGCTCTGAGCTACTTTGTGGCTGGAGCAGTGTTAATGATTTGCAGCTGGTGTTGGTAGTTAGCAGTGCTGGGAGGCAGGTGGCTTTGCAGGGATCTCCTGCTCTGGTAGTAGTGAGCTTCTTTCCCCTTTTGCTGCAAGAAATTACTTTCTCAAAGGTTTTTAATCTCAGGGGTGTGTGTGGTGTGGTAGAGCAGCTGGCTGGAGATGTTTTGAAGGAATAGTTTTTACCTTATAAACATTGGTTTTGACAAAACCAAAGGATCAAGTTGCCCCAGGGTGGCACAGGGTGCTCTCAGTGATTTGTTTCTACTGCTTTGTTTCACTCATCTGCATGGTTTTATTCCATGTCACTTGGGCTCCAGCAGTGGCATGGCATGAGCCATACTGTTTTTTTCCAGCACTGCTGAAAAAAAAAAATTACTTCATTGTCTTTTGCATCAAACCAGCCTTAAATTCCTGTTGCCCAAAATCTCAACTGCAGCTCCCTCAGTAGCTACCAGGAAAGCTGCAGGTGACTTGTTTTGACTTGCTCTCCGCAGTTCCCTGGAGAGAAGCAGGTGGCAAGGCTAGTTGTCCTTAGACAGGGCTCTGGGCTTCCCCTCAAGGTTGCCTGCTGCTCATAGCCAAAGAGGTGAAAATAACCCACTGATGTACTGTGCTAGTTTTGCTGAGAAGGCAGCTGTGATTTCATGCCATGTAGGTAATAGTGCCAGCTTATAAGAGGGAGCCTCCTCCTCACTTTCACCAGCTCCCCATGTCGCTACCCATTCCATTCCCTGTAATGGCTTTTGTTCCTCAGCTGAACTGTGAGACTGCAACTGGTGCTGGAGGGGCGGGGGGAAGGTTTGGAATGTAAACAAGCATTGGCATCAGGATTGAGGAATATTTTTGCATTAGTATTGCAGCTTTGGATGATATACTGTCAGATCACAGCCTTCAGCCACACCCATGCAAGACCTCTGATTCATCCTGCTGCTTGTATGAAAGGTGAAGTGATATGGAAAGGCTGATGCTGGGCAATGGACACGCATTTGACTGCTGTTTCAGACTGGGAAGTTATTGGTCTTGTGTTAGCTTGACACTGGCAGGTCTTTGTCTCCTAAATGCTGTTTACATCTCTCAGTTTTAGAGAAGCCAATAATTTAGTATGAGTTGGCAATAATTGTAGAGCACTGTAATGAGTCTCTCAAACTACAATGTAACTAGTCAGCTAATAGTTGCTGAAATCCCTTTCTATGTAATGCTGTATATACCTTGGAGAGATGAAATAGATATTCTTTGTTCTTTATTAAAGTTTTATGGTAAGAGCTTTGTTCTTTGGCTCAAAGCCTGTTTTTTGTCATTCTGGGGGAAAAAAACTTCAAAACTGAAACTAAGTTTTTAAAGCTGTTTGTGCATCTTAAAAAGCACATTTTTCATGTTAACTTGCAGCCCTGGAAAATGAGTCAATTGTTCTCTTCTGCTGAACAGGGGAGAATGGCCAAGGAGGGTTTTGAGCGTCCTACCCACAGTTCCTCCAGGGACATCATGCCTCGGTCACACCTTGGTTAAGGCTTTGGTGTTGTCATACTGCAGTATTGTACTGGTAAAGTCTCCCAGTGTAGTCTGGGAGTACATACTGGCTAAGAGCATGGGCTGAACAAGCTCAAAGCCATGTTGTGTTAGGGTGATGCTGATTTATTGTTAGTAGGACTTACTGACCACCAGCTGGGTGCCATGGTAATGTCACTACATGGTTTTGATTTGTGCCATAACCACTCCCGAGCTGGTAGGGTTCCCAGGCTTGCCTGTAATCTACTGGTGTCATGTGGATGCAGTTTAGGACTCTCACTGCTCTTATTGCAGTTCATTAAAATAAGAAATCAGATCAGCAATGTGCAGTTCTGCTATAAAAGCTTTGATCCTTCTGCTACGGTTCTACTCACTACAAAACTCTCCTCCACATAACTCCCCAAGATGGCAAGTGTCAGTAGCAAAGACCCAGCTGAAAAGTTATTTCACTAGCGGAGTCAAGCCCAGAAATGAGAAGTTGGAGAAGAGAATCCAACTTTGAGCAGATCTTGCCTCCCAGATCTCTAGGTGGGTGGGATCTTTCCACTGAGGCTTCTGTGATGCTGAGTTGCTTTTCCGGGTGATGCTACAGAGTGGCTTCCTTGACAGATGGCAATGAATTGACATCTTAAGAGGACTCTTTGCAGGAAAAAAGTAACACATGGAAATGGTCTCTGACTAATGGAGATGGAATTGGTGTCACTGAAGTAGGTAGTGGATTCTCCAGGCAAATCTGTTACTTTCAGTTTGTGTAGAGAAACTGGCTGAGGACTGTTCTGGGCTACACACTGTGCCTGAACTGTGGGGGGTTTAGTAGAGGAGACTGGAGGGAGTGAGATGCTTTGCTTAGTGAATGAATAGTCAGAAGAGTTGCTGCAGAGTTTTGTCATACTTGTATGTCCAATGTGTTGTCACAAGCTGATGCTTTATTAATTTTTCTTCCTGGGTTTTCCTCATTTTGGACGTTGATTCCCTGCTTGGAAAGATGGGGCATGTCACTTCATGCAGGGTGCTCAGAAAATTGTCTAACCCTCTGGGATCCTCGGCCAGGGTTTAGCTTGATGGTGGTGTTCACTTTAAGAGTCCCTCTGGCTATTTGAACTTGGCCCTGATTGCTGTTGCCAGTAATTGGCAAGAGGGTTTTAGCTACAGCTGTGATCTGTTCCTTGTCACTAGAGCATTAGTAGACAGAGGGTTTCTCAATGCCTGCTTTGCATAAATGCTTTCTCAGAACTCCTGGAAGCATTTTTCAACCTCTTGGTATTATTAGTCATGCAAAGTGTCTCTGCATACCCTTCTGTGGGGATTGGAGCACTCATCTCTGGTAGGTTTCACATAGGCCATGGTTGTAGGTAAATGTAATAAAAGCCCTGGAGCTTCCCAAAGGAAACTTTTGCTGCATGATGGATAGGAAATCTGTTCAAAACTCTTTTCAGCTGAGAACTATTTACAATGACTTTGCAATTTTAGCCTCTAACAAGTTTTCTTTTGTTTCCCTACTTCTTCCCTCCTGCTTGCTGTGGAGTCTTGCTCCAGCAAGAAGAGGATTGCTGAAGAGCATTTCCCAGCCCCCTAAATTGTAATAAAAGAGAAGCCAGAGCTCACCAGTGCCATGCCTTCAGGTTGCCATAATGTATACTCTGAAATGGAACACTTAAATTCCATACAAAAATAAAGGGGCAAACCTGTTTATATTTCTAGGAGAAGGAACTGCAGCACTCCTGCAATCAGTTCAAAGATGCAGCTCCCTCTGGACAGAAGGCAGGAGCACCGTAAGGGTCACTGGTTTGGCAACATGGGATATTTTTCTTGTGTACTTATTGTGAAATGTGTATCTGAAACTGCGTCAGGAATTCTGTGCTACACCTAGAGTATTTCTATCTTAGTGCAATGAGTGTACAGCAATAACAAAATAAGAAGCAAAGCAGATGGCCGTACAGAAATATCCTTGGTTTATTCAGACGAGCCCAGAAGAATGAATATCCTGATGATTGGATGGTATGTGTTATTAAGCATATAGGTTAGTCACCACTCTGAGTATTTTGTCTGCTCAATAGAGTATGTAAACTTTTAAACATAGACCACTATTGTTGCAGTTATTTGTGTTGAAAGCATCCTGTTATAAATGGTTTAGTAGCATTCATTAATAGGACTGAAATTGATGCGAGATTCTGATGACTATGATTTAAAAGAAGCTGCACTTCATAGAGTAACCTCAAAGAGATTCCTGGTTCTTTCTTGGTCTTTTTCTTCCTCCTTGAGGGAAATCTTTAGTTCTATTTGTATATTATGCCCAGACTATCATGCTGTAGAGCCATCACCTTTTGCAACTTCAAAATATATGCGGAAGTTAGCTTGTCTGCTACCTTTACATTTTTTTTGAATGGCAAGGTTTTGAAATGTGAGCTTTTCTATTAGAAAAAGAAAATCACGCAGCTAGTAATAGGAAAAAAGTGTTCTAAGGTCAAGGATTTCTAGCAAAAATAGCATGTGAATGAGTGTTACTCTGTACACATGGTGTTTATAAGTTTATTTCTAATACTGGGTAGGTGACTTATTCCAAGTAATCCCAGAGTTCTTAAGTGATGTGGCAGCAGAGACATGAAAGGAAGTCCTCTGGTAGGAATGGATTTTGTGGATGAAACTGAAAATAGAAGGAAGCTTAATTAAGAGCAGTGTTTTTACTATTTTGATCAGCCCATGTCCTTTCTGTGCTCTAAGGCCTATATGAAACAAGCATGAAATCTGACCATGGCAGGAGCTGGTCACCTACAGGGCCTAAACCCAATACTAGGCTATGGTTTCACTGGTCAGAACATTCACGGCATTATCACCTTGCATGGTTCTCTATTACCACATCACAGCTTAGCTGGGAGTCCCTTCTGTGAGCTCAGGTGGGACAAATGTTTGTGCAACAGCATTGTGAACCGGAAAAAGGAAAACCTGGTGGGTTTTTCTTTAAGGGGGGGGAAAAAGGGTTTGGTGTCTTATTCTGGATTCATTCCTGATCTGGGTCACAGCATGGTAATTCCTTCAGTTATACTGGCACAACTGGAGGGGTTGGCATGCTGGAAATGCATTGTAAGGAGCGAGCAATGGGTAATAAAGGAACAAGACTGACTTAAATCAGTGCTTGTTACAGTCTGATTTAATTTTTAATGGTGGAACCTATGAATTTGGCCTCTAAAAAAGAAAAAGACAAAACCAGGTTCCCTGTGAAATGTGGTTATTACTTTGGAATATATCATTGCAGGGTTAATCCTAACTTGTTGCAAACACACTGCTTCCTGTGTTCTTGTCAGTTAACAGGCAATCTGCTCTGTTACCGGCAACCACAACACCACATCGGTTGTGGCATGGATGTAACTGGGGGAGAGGGGAAGACTTGCCTTTTGTGTCTATGCAAATTGCAAAATCCACATGTAGAATAATGTTGAGTCTGTGCCTCTGCATAGCTGTTTCCCTCATCTGGAACATCAAAGTGTCTTGTGACTTTTTTGTGGTGATGTTCCTCTGCTAACTCTGCCAAGCTTTACACTCTGAAAAGAATAAGAAACACTAGGAATGATTTGTCATTCAATAGGACTAATAACTGAAGAGAATGATTTGTTATTCACATACTTATTTAACAGTAAAACACTGAGCAATTTGATAAGCTAATTCCTACAGGGAATAAAGAGCTGAAAACTTGAGCTTTTTGGAACTGAATTTTATTTTTAAATGTGATTTCGCTACTGAGCAGCAGAGCGCTGAAGTACAGACCACTTTGCTCGATGATTTCAGCTTAGACTTTCTCAGTTTGTCTTAATGCGACATTGTAATGATAATATATGTTTCAAAGATCAAGTCAGACCTCAGTTACATGTATGTTGTTATTGTCTCCAAATAATGCCTCCAAAAGCATAGGCTTGGTTAACAAGAATTGGATTACAACTGTATGGATGCTATATATAATTAAATTCTCTAGAATTCTGTTCCCCCTCCCTATTTTGGAGTGTTGCTTTGATTCAGTGTTCAACCTGGGAGAAAACAGCTTCCCCTTGGGCATGGCAGATGGTGGGGAGGCGCTGGTGGATTATCCTGGTTTGGTCCTCTCCTAAATGCCCAATGAGTGATACTTCTTTGCCTCCGAATGGGAGGAGAACCTGAAAAAGATCCCCTAGAAATGTCAATTAGATTAAAAGCACCACTACACTCCTGCAAGGGTGTTTTGGGGTTCACAGGAAAAGTCCTGACAATACCACTCAAGTTTTTGTCAACTTTGTACTGAAACTTTACTTGTCTCTCATGCTGCAATTAGAAACCAAGCTTTTCTATACTAATATTTTTAATAAAAATACTGAACATATGGGGGATGGATCTGCTTAATATTTTTACAGTTTACCCATACTTTAATTTGTTAGTGAAATAAAATGATTGGCCTTCCTTGGGGTTAAGGTAATCTCACAGTAGGAGCGTCCCAGCAGCCAGGCAGGGCACAGGGTATACCTCCTTCCTTTGAAAAGTGGTGTACATATTGTGGGTGCTGATGAAACGAAGGGGGTCAGTAGCTGTGTGGCTGCCTTTAGCTCTCCTTTGCCCCTTAGGCATAGGTACAGCAGCTAATGGCCACTGCAATTAAATTGAAGGAACTGGATGCCTCTGGACATGTGTGTATCTCCAGGAGATAGAAGCTGTCACTACTGACTTTAACATTTAATCTTGCATTGACATTTAAGGTTGAAATCAGCATTGAAGCTTCCAGTGAACTCATGGGTGCAAGTTTATATTTAGACTGTACTTACAGAGGAGCCCTAAGGCTGCCCTCAATTCCAAACTCACCATCTCCACAGTCAAAGAACTGCAAGCATGTCCTTTGGCATAGCTGGAGGCCTCTTCTCAAAGCACGAAGGACCCCAAGGACCCAAAACATTCAGTGCCTTTTTATGCTGCTGATAGTCTCCCTTCTGGCTGCTCCAGCGTCAGTATAAACAGATGAGCTAATCTGGGAGTATCAGGCTCTTTAGGAAGCATGTTGTCATCCCTGAAGTATCATGTGTTTTGTTAGCTTTAACCTCAGGCTCTGTCCATACCAGCGATATTGCCATTGTATTTCTGTCCCCTTCTGTTGTCAAAGTGCTGGTCAAACAAGAAAAGAGTTAGCATGGCAGCAGTTCAGCTAGGGAGATTTTCTGTTTAATCAGAGCCTCTGGGGAGTGTTTACACACAAGGATCTTGTCCAGGCGTGGAGCATGCATGGCACTGACTGTCTGTGTGGTGCTCTGGAAGGTACACTGAGCTTTGCGGTGTCGGATGGCTGTACCACCAAGTGCTGCCAAGTCGCTGTGCCATGAGCAGCCACTGGAGGACTTCATTTTGCTGCCATCCAGCTCATTAGCTTTCAGTAGCTCACACATGTTTATTTATATAAACTAAACCTGTGAAAACAAGACAGTATGTCAAAGTCAAATTACTTGGTGTGACTCTTCTCCTTCAGCAGGAAAAGATGGGGCTACTGTACTCATTCATCTCCTTCTTGTTCGCTGCAAAGTAACACAATTAGCAGTGAGAAAAGGCTGCCAATCCAGTGAATAATCTTAGAGATCTCTGAGCAGTTAAGCATGTTAATTAAATTGGCATTGCAGCAGGAGTTTGAGTTAGCAGACTACCAGCAAACTTTTGGTGGAGTGTTTCTTTCCCTACACAGTGTTCCAAGACTTCCCAAGTCTAGACTGATTTGGCCAGGTTCTTTGCTGCCTTCCAATGGCTCTTCATTTCAGGGGAGCTGTTCCTGATCTACACAACTCTGTAGTCAGAAACAGGCATGCACTAATTCAGCATACTTTTTTCTTTTTATAGGCATATGTGATACTGTATGGGAGCTACTCTAGAATCTGGTTTTTTTCTAATGTATTTCCCCATTTTGACAACTGTGTGACTCATAGGTACGACTCAAACTTGGCAGACCTTTTGACACTGATCTTATGAGACCAGCCATCTAGACTTATCTCTGCATTAATAGCAACAGAAATGGTGCTATACAATGCTGAAGAGTCTCTGTGCTGCCATCACAACAACTTTCTGTGTTCAACTCTGCTTACCTCTAGCTAAATAAAGGTAGATGTCCTTTGGGATCTTGCTTTAAAAATACTGGTACTTGTGTTCTGTGTTTGCAGGCATTTACATCACGTACTCTTTGCCTTGAACAAACCAGAACATCTTATCTGGATGTAAGGCTGTGTTCTGGCTTATGGATGATAAATACATGTAACCACGATTCAGCAGCACAAATCAGAAATAGCCGTGTGGAGGTCAAAAGTGCAGTGCAACAACAAAGAAATTCCAGCGCAAGAGAAGAGCAGGTGAAAAGCAGTAAACTTTAAAACTGTTCTCTATGGGCCTTACAACATAACACTTTTCTGTGAATGTTGACTTCAGTGGGTATTCGTTGCAGTAATTAACTGGTAGTTCCTTATTTGTGTGACTCTGCAATAGGCCAGCATCAAGGTAGTGTGACTGCTTCTAAGACTTCTTTTGGAAAGCTAAGTCCTGGGGTTTGCCAGGTCTTCAGCAGCCTGGCCCTGCTTCCCTGCCTTGGTACTGCCACTTTTGCAAGCAGATTGATAATGTCCTCACTAGTCACTGTTAATGAACGTCTAATTACTGGGAGTGGAGAAGAGGTAGGCCTAATCACTGCACTCTAGGATGTTATGGCAAAACCCTTTGGAGGGAGATGTAATTTCTTCACGTGCAATTAAGACAATGCCTTGTCTACAGGTGTCTTGTCTGAGATGTCAGATGAATTCTCAGTATTAGATAGGCAGTGTGTGCTCAGCTCTGTTCCCCTACAGCTCCCATGTAGGGGTCTGTCCCACCCCTTCAGCATCCAAGGGCACCCTTTCTCCTGTCCCATTTTGAATGCTGTGCTTTAAAGGCTGCTGGAACTAGTTCATGGGGGGGGGGGGGGAGTCATTGTGCCTCTTTTCCTCTAAAATGGATCTGTAGGAGGTTGGATGTGCTGAACTAGTACATTTCTAAGGACAAAAACTCCTAATGTTTTTTGAAGATTTTTTTTTTCCCCTGTTACCATGTTGCCAAGCAACATTTTTACAGTATCAGCAGCTGGGGAAACTAAACTCTGAATGTCTGAAAATGGATTAAAGGAAAAAGAAAGAAGGCACCTATGTTGTCTTTTGGCTATACCCTTCCACTGCTGAGAAGGTGTACCCCTTGCTACACCAGTAGACTCCTGAATTATTAAAGTAGCACTTGGATTTATTCATCTTCATCTGTCTTTAAATGGATTAACACTTGAAAGTGATGCTAGATGGAGATGAAAGTCTTTGCTCTCTACCTAACAGATTCTTAAATAATAGGGCTGGGACAGATCTGAGAGGTCCTCCAATCCTTTTTGCCATGGGAGGTCAGTTGCTGTTATCCCATCACTTGCAATGGGATGGTGGGGTTACATGAGTCAAAGCTTCTACTTACAAATCTTGAGTGCGTTTTGAACCTGTACTCTCACACATACACACACACACCAGCCCCACAGCCGGTAATAGCTGTTTACTCATGGTGTGGAATTAAAGGAGGCTAAAAATGATGCAGTGCCTGACTCCCTCCCATGCCACTGGCAGCAGAACCTGGTCTGACTTAATTATGGTAGCCTGAGGCATGTGGTAGACTCCTGACACTGCTTTGGCATTTCTAGGGAAGTCTTTTTGTCTTGTATCATTTGTATGGATAGGACACTGGGGACCCCAATGTACTGAATGCTGTTCGAACACACAGCAACAGAGACTTCTCGTTCTGCAGAGTTTAGTCAACCTTATTTCCAGACTTTAAAAAAGTGCATATATTACCATAATATCTAGAGGTCGACAAAGTTCAGTCCCATTGGGCTACCAGTGTGCCATTATATAGTAAAAGATGGTTTCTGCTCCAAGGAATTTATATTCAAAGGTGTTTTGCAGTCGGCTCTCTGACTCTCCTCAGCTTCTGCTTAACTTTAATACCAGAATATTTTCTAATCAAGGTCTAAAATCCATATTGAGACTTCATCTCAGGTGACCTTCTAACCACTCAAAAAACTAATGAGGATGGAAGAAAAGCTGAGCTTTGGAGCTTCATATTTTGTTTTACAGTCTGAGTGATCTATGTTTGCTCTATGCAGGGCAAAGGGAATTCTCTCCCTCTTTGAGTAGATAAATTGAAAGTAATAGACTTTGAAAAGACACTTGGATCAACATAGATGATGGGTCTTTTTAGTCTTCTGATTAATAGGATGCAGCAGACAGCCAAATAACCTTTAACAGATGGAAAGTAAGAAGAACAACATTCTCTGAATGAAATTTCTTAAAGGGTAGAAAAACCCTGCTTTTAAGTCATCACTACAAAGACCCTTATGTTATAGCCGATGGTGTCTAAATACCAAACCTATAGAAGAAATCCACTCAAGTCACTGCACAGGAGCTGTCTGGTGGAACTTGATTGGACAGCATTATATATACATTAAATATTTCCAGGACTTAGAGACACTTCCCAGTCACTAGAACACTCTTCTTCTGGTGATCAAAAAAAAAAAACAAACCAAAAAAACTTCACAATTATGTCTAGGAGCAGGACTATGTATAATAAAGAGCAGAAAAAACTACTTTCTATAAGAGTTGCTTGAAGATATTTCAAAAATAAAATATTTCCTCAAAGCTCTCTAGTGTCAGAAGCTGAGGCTGCTGTAAAGGCAGCTAGTAAGGTCCATTGCTATTTGACTAGACAGATATGTTAAGCTTCCTGTAAAGCACATTAACCCTTTGTATTAGCAAGTGGTGTTAGACCTGTGCAACCAAGCTCTGGAATAGATTTTCCTTTTGGTAACTTCTGGCAAGCTTGCAAGGAGAACTTGTTTCTCTTCTGATTTATTACTTATCCCTCTGGCAATGTTGCCTCTTCCAGCTCCATATTTCTTCCTTTCTCTTTCCTTAAGTTCCAACTACATCCAAAAATGAAAAAAGTTCATCAAAATGACTAAGGATAACCTAACAGAACACTTCCCACCTTGGGGAAGGAGAAAAGAGAAATAAATGATCTGTTTCCCTTTTTGTTTTTGCAAAGACTTAGAACCAGAAGTCTGACCTTCTCCACAACACTGAACAGTCTTTGTTCCTTTCTTTTCAACTTTCTGGGAACTGCTAAAATACTCCTTGGGGGGGGGGGGGGGGGGGCGGGGCGAACGGACAGACAGACAACAGACGTGTTTAATAGGTTCCACAGGCCAGATTCTGACCCTTTTTTTAGCTGTGAAATGCTCCAAGTACAAAGGCAATTTAAAACTTCCTGACAAGGGGTAGGTGAGAATTCCCTTCATATGTTACACTGTCCATGTCAGTGATTGTTGCTAAAACAGCACGAGCAGTAACCCTTTGCCTTATGGATGTCCGAGCAGCTCCCCTTGTCTGCCCATAACTTGGGGAACAGATCACGCAACTTTCATAGCAGGGTAGGACCATAGAAAAAGCAAGAGCCTCCTGTTTCTGAAGACTGCATGCACCAGTGATACAGCTCTCCAGCCAAACTTTCTCCCTTCACTCACAATTCCTGCATCTTTCATGTTCTCCATCTCTCTACTTCTGGGTGGGTTCTGACTTGGGAGTCCCTATGCCAGCTGGTCAGGGGAGGAGAAGGGTGTCCCATCAAATGGCAAACAAAGTTTGTGCCTGATTTCACAAGATTTGAATCCAGCCCTGAACAAACTGTTGTATGAAAATGTGTTATGTCATTAAAAGCTGCAGAGCTGTCAAGCTAGCATTGCTGCTTCAGAATCCAGCCATGGGTCTGTTCTAAATCACAAATAGAATATATTCATACTTTGGTTAGCTTCTGTAGGGTAGCCTTGCTGTTTGCCTCTTACTCCAAATGATTATTGTTAATTAAATATTTGCTGATTTTTTTCAAATACAATGAAAATCAATCTTCTGTAAATATATCCAGTATGATAACCAAGGACTTCATCCAAAGTCCATTAACATCGGTGAAGGATTCCTGCTGCATTTGGCAGGTGCTGAATAATACTGGGAAAAAGAACAATTTGAAAAAGGTTCCTATCTCAGAGATTTGACCTTCTGCAATAATTAATTCATGGAGTAGAATTCAGTATAGGGTATAAGTTTTTTAGTCCTGCACTAAAAACTTCATTCATTACCCACTGTATTTGAACACGTAACAGCTGTGCCATCCACAGTGACTACACTTCTAAACTGGGAAAGTAAAAATCCATATTCAGAAATATGGCTTTGGGCACTGTAGACACAGCTTCAAAATATCTCATGACATAACAGTGATGTTACATCTTTTAGACCCATGCAACCTGGTGAAAACTGGGCCAAGGTCTTGTGTGTTCTTTGGTGACTCACCAGCCTTAGGATATGATGTTTCTGTTCTACGTTTGACCCAGACTAGCTCAAGGAAAAACACCTCCCACTTATTCAGCTGGGCTTAAGTTGAAAGTCAAAATGTCTGTGCTAGAACATAGGAAACATGAATAAGTCATGGATGCAAGGTAGATACCAGTATGTGAGGTCATGCCTGTGAGCACCGGCATAATACTTGAGCTGAGCAGGGTGGTTTCCCCAGCCCTCTTGGCTAAGCTTAATGTAGCAGATGTTTTTGGTTTTTTTTGGTGTGGAAAGATCTAGGATATTAGAGGCAAGTGCAGTATATTGACAGAGTAAAATCATCCCAGCACTTCTGTAGCTGCTGGGGAAAGAAACATGAGGTGAGAGGCAAAGTTATGCCATGGATTAGAAATTGGGATCAATACTAGGATCAGTGGGGGATTTTAGTGGTGAGACTTCTAAACTATTTATCTACAGTTTGGAAAGTGGCTGAGGGATGAAGTGGCAACATCTGCAGAGTGTATAAAGAAACACTCCAAACTAAATCGGATTTCCAACAGGGTAGCAAATGCTATCCCAGACTCACTGAGCCTACCGCTAAATGTACCCACCTGTCTCCAGGCTGGACTGTGTTCATGGCTGCCTTGGTGTTGAGATGCTGCAGGACCAAACAGCAAATAGAAATAACTGAAAGCAGAATCAGGACTTTTTAGGAGGGATGAGGGTGATGAGAGAGAGGTGGGAAGTTGAAGGAAACTTTGTCCTGGATGAAATCAAATTCAGTTGGTGGGCTTTTGGTCCGTTTGTCAGAACATTACAGAAATGCATCTTGGGGATTTCCGTGTGAGAAAACAACTTGCTGTAAACCCACTTTCAGGCTGCTGTGCCTCTTTCTTTCTCAACTGTCTGTTCCATATGGCTGTGATTAATAATGGTCACAAATGATAATACTGATTATCACAGGAATGAAGTAAGGACCTTTAATGAAAGCAAATCAGCTTTTAATTGAGACTTGCCAAGATGGGGTGATACAGTTTATGTAGATAAGAACTGTAGCAAATGATTCCAAAGACACATTTGCTGAGAATTAATTTTGTAACAGATGCAAAGGTGAAATCTGTGGATGTAAACTAGAGGTGAGCTGGCTCAGAGCATCTGGTACAGTTTTGCTGCATGCTCTGGGCTGAATCTCATCTGTGCCTAACCTGCTCCTGTCTCCGCACCAGCAGTTGTCTGCAGGCATATTTGTACAAGTACAGCCACTTGCCAGTGCACATCATGGAGTTTCGACATCTGCCTGAAATCCTAGAGTTGGCTGGTTAGGGTGTTAGGATCTAAGTTAATTTCATGCTTGTGGTCAAGGATGAAATAATCAAATTGCTGCTAAAGCTTTAAAACCAGAGTGTGACAGGACAGCCTCCTGCAGATCCTGTTTTTTCCCCCTGTGTCCGTATCTGGAACATGGGCAATGTGTTTTGGTGACTTGTGTCTCTCTACAGATGGCTGGTTGTTGCTTGCTGCTGGGGACAGCACCGTTTCTCCCATTGTGACCCGCACAGATGGGTACAGAGCCATATGGGGAACTCCCTGCTCAACCATCCCCACTCACAGCTAAGCAGGCTGCTGCTGAAGCATCCCCAGCTCCTACCAGCTCAGTAAGCAGGACTCTAATGGATTTCAGAAAATGCAAACATATTAATACAGGTTTACTCCCACTCCTGTGTTGTATAACTCCACTGACTGCAGTCCACATGCTGTCAATAACAAATATAAATGATTAAAGACTTTTATCAATAGTGAAAACTTTATTTAGTACGTGATCAACATGCAAAAACTCTGATTCCTCTAGACAATGCTTTCATACTGCCAGCAATAATGTAGTGAGATTGTGCTATTTTTCAGACACATTAGGAAGCCCCTAGCAGATCCAGAGCCATCAGATTTCCCCGGTATCATGAATGTAATTTTCACAATGCTTCTTGGAAATGTACTATTAACGTCATTTTGCAGATGAAGAACTGAGGCAAATGGAGTGAAGACCAGATAACTCCTCCTGTGCGGAGGTCTAACACCCCTTTCCCTCAGTCCTTAAGGAGATGTTCCAGTATGAAATTAGTAATCTAAGAAGGAGTTACATTTAGCTGCAAGCATCCTCATATAAATCACTGTCCTCCTTTTCTGAAGTGATAGGGAGCAAATAATTTTGCACCTAGAAAGACTTCCATTTGCTTTGGATCAAATTTAGACTTGACAGTGGTAAGAATAATCATCTTATTCAATATTAATTGTTAACACTACTCTCATGCCCCTATTCCATTCCTTGAGGTCATGAGCACGTGTTTGAGTCCCCCAATCCTTGTACACAGTGAAGTGAGCACAAACCCGATGGTGCTGTTTCTTGGCTTACAATGTTGTATGGTCTGCTTTGTGGTCCAGTTTTGGTTCCTTGGACTTTCCACTAAGTCCAGGGGGACATCTCAAGAGGAGCTGGATTTGTGGGTTGCTATGTAGGAGATCCAGGCCACCCAATGGGGCTGAGATTTTTTTTTTACAGCCATAGTATCAGGCAAGAATTCACCTGCTACAGAACTGTTTCTGAATTCAAGTTTTTCTTTAAGGAAAAGTAACAGCCCATTTCCTTAATTGTAAAGGAAACATGAAAATGTAAATAAGGTGTGGAGATTAACACAGCATCATCTATTGATGTCTCTTGAGACAGTCAGAAGAAATAGCACCAAGAGATAAGACCTTCTATTCAACACAAGCAAGGCTGGTAGCTGCATCTAAACATTAAGAACACTGACTGATCAGAAATACTCTGCACGTCTTACAGATCCTTGCTGCTGTGGATACCAGGAGTCTTGTTCTTCTCTTCTATTGTCAAAATCAACTTCTCCCAGACAACTGAGAGTAAATGTGTACTATTGTGTGGCATTGTTTTTACAGAGGGTCACTGGCTAAGAAAAGAATATATCTTCAGACCAGTGATTATAGCCTTAAAAATGTGCAGGGTTTTGGCTGCACAAGTACTTTGTTCTGGTACAGATAAAAGTAAATATCAAGCTAAACTGAATTGAGAAAAATGGTTGTAGGTATGACCCAATTATACTAATCAATTAGAAACATTGAGTGGGAAGGCTAGCCAGCACCTCTAGAGTATCATTGATAAAGGTCTTAGACTGGTCTTCAAACATACTTTTTTTTCCATCTATATCACTTGGTTTATTAAAAGGTATGACTTCTCCCTGGAAGTTTTACCTCCCTTATCCTTAGGCTATAATGATAGCATACTTTTTTCAACATTTATATTACTAAAAAGTACTCAGTACGCAGAGAACAGAAAATAAGATATCACTGGATAAATTGAATCAACTATCAGAAATAAGACCGGGCTACTGATGGATTTTTAAGTATGTTTCATTTATTAAATCTCCCTACTTTAAACTTGCACGAGAGACTACTACAGATTTTCCCATCTGCTGTAACAGTGTCACAGAATCCAGAGCTGGGAGCAGTTCCACTGAATTCTGGAGTTTTGCTTCTAGTAATGGAATCTACCTGACACACTTTCTCTCGGCTCATTTCTGTTTAGTAAAGTTGAAGTGCTATTGCCATCAACTATTTCAAATGCAAGAGACAAAAATGGTATCTGTTTCAGTGAATAAAAGAATTTTTTGCTCCACACTGCAAAAATGACACTTATTAGCTGCATTTAATATGTTGATGGCATTAAAATGTGTCTTTATTCATAAAGTTTCCTGCTTAGGCAATGAAATGCTATCTGTGTAAGTGACAACATAGCTAAGTGCAGAAGGCAAGGGATTGGTTTTACTTGGTATGCATTGGGTTTAGCAGGAAGAATGCAATGATTTTAAGCTATTTCCATAAGGAGGCAGCTGCATAGTTTCACTTGTTTTAGTTTATGTATTCCAGTGGAAGTAGCAATTTCTACAGCAGCACATGTGTATGTGCGAGTGCATATACTGGTTCTATTTTTTGGATATGTAAGACCATTTTATGTACCTAAAGGCAAAAAGGCTTCCTTTGTACTTGTAGAAGACTTTTTTCGTATTCCTGAATTCATATTAAATAAAGCAATTTTCTGGCATGTAGTAAAAATCATGGGGCTTACTACTTCAAGGTGCAGATGTTTCTTGGAGCAAATCTGCTAGGGAGAATATACAGATATCAAATGCAGTGACGATGCATTAAATCAAGGCTGTCTGAGACCTCAGTGTTGAGGTCTGAGTTCAGCACAAATGTGGGTGCTGAGAGAGGAGAAGCAAAACAGTATAATTTTGTTCTTCGTCTGATACTTTCAATATGTGTTAGGTCATGGCATGCAGAAGGGAGGTCATCCTAGTTAACCAGCTGGTGGTATATGGAAAGGAATTAAATATGGTTATTACGTCAGGAATACAGTGCCATTCCAGCAAAGATTTTTGCAATATGTTACAACTTCCTACCTGTTATTACTCTACACCTGCAGTAGTCAGTGCAGCTCTAGACATACAAGTTGTACCTGCATAACAGAACTGTGAAAACAGGCTTTGCATTGAGATTTCACACTTCCATCTTGACCGCTGCAAGTATATTCAAAAAAGCTTACCTTTAAAAACAAAAAGAACACTGAAGATTTTGAGTAAGAGTTGGGGGGGAAAAAAAAGCAAACCCAAACCACAAAGCTACAGGCATTATTTGGATCAGCTTGGGTAAAAATTTCAATAGGATTTAAGTGCTTATGGTGCTTTTCAGATGTGTAAAGGCTTAGTCAGCATCTGGTAAAAAGTAAGCTCCATGATTTTTTCCACTCTACCTGAAAAATACCTTTATTAAACATCACAGAAAATGGGGTGGTTTTTTTTTTTTTTGCAAATATATGTGGCTCTGTTTTGCTTTTTATAACTGTTCTTCAATAATATAGTTGTGCCAGGTGAGCATGGGCATGCTGCTTTAGTATCTTTCTGAGAATAATTGATTGCCCCTGCACCCATCCAGTCTATGTCAACATAAACTCACATTTTGTTACTATTTCTTTTGCACAAAGCAAATCGGACCCGTCTACCTATCTCAGTACAGTTAGGCAAGGCATAAGTCAGGGCTTCTGCAGGCTTGTGGCAGCAGATTAAAATTAGATGTTTGAAGCCATTACCACCCTTATCCATCTGCTTTGCTTTCCTACCAGCTGCCGCTGCCCCCAGTGACGTACGTGCATCTCATGAATCAACTCCTGAACCACTGCAGTTCTCGGCTGATGCATTAAACTAAAGCAGAAGAGTCAGTTTTAACCTCACACATCATGATGTGACAATGTTAATTCTGACTGCAGGATTGCAACTCAGTATTTTACAAACCTTCCAAATTCAAACACAAACCAAACTTTTTTAAGATTTAAAAACACCAAAACCACAAAAACTTCTTATTCAGATTCATGACACATTGCTATCTGCTTCCTTTTTAAAAGCAGTGCATAAATACCTGTTATCCTGTGAGCTCCCTTTCCCTGCTGTTTCAGACAGGCTTTGAGTACTGATGCTGTGTTTATTCAGGATAACAAAATATGTTCTCTAGTGAATAATAAATTGACTTTTTTCCTTGTCCTTTTAGATGACTATGAATTTTTTAAAGGGGGAACAGTTTTCTTTTCACTGCTCCTGCTGCAGCAATTTGCTGTCATTTCATGGGATTGAAGGGTTGTGAAAATGTCTTTTTAACACAGTGCAATAATTAACACCACCAAAAGAAAATTAGCTAGAGCAGCTAGGTGGCATGAGGTAAGCTGATGGGGTGGATTTTTGAAGTTACCTAAACAGCTTTAGTGCCTCCATCCTACTGTCAGAAGTGACACAAGAGCAGCCTTTAACAAATGTTATCAGTCAGCTGTTACCCATCAAAAAAATTCAACTAAGTGCTTATCAAAGCATTGAAATTTTATGCGGTTCCCCAGATGCTTTCTTTGCAGGATTTGTGATGGGAGAATGAGTTGTCAACAGAGATGTCTACAGTGTCCACCTTTCTGAACAGGAGAATTACCTTTTAATTGTCTCAATGCTAAAAGGCAAGAAAGAAATCCCCAAAAGCACTCAGATTTTGAGGGTCTGTCTGACCTTTGTGTAACACCAGTGTGGAGCTGAGGGCTCCTGTGGACAGTCCGCTGTATACATTTCAGCGGCTGCCAGTCAGATCTGTCATCCTGTCTAGTTATTCACATGCCTTTGTAGCCTGTGCTAGCTGCTTCACAGGGAGTGGTGAGAAACTTGCTTTTCAGTTAACGTCTTCAGTTATCTTCACCTTCTCAAACTTCCTACGTATGGATCAGCTAGGGGCTGCTTAAGTGTTCTTTAAAGCTTCTATTTTTGTGTAATAACTGGAATTCCCTGGAATGAAGGGAATTCTATGGGATTACTTTTATTGGTTAATAAGACTCATCCTTTCAGCTACAAACTCTCCCAAACTGGCCCCAGAGATGCACAAACCTGCCTGCCAACTTCCTTCATAGCAGAGGGGCTGCCTGTGCCAGATGTTCAGAGCTCCGGAGTCAGAATCCCGGAGAGTGTGAGACTGCTTTCAACACACATTAATAATACTTAATCTTTCGTCTTCTAAGCGCTAAAGTTTAATAGGCCACATCTTTTTGATACTCCTCCCCTGATTTAGGACTAAAAAAATGCAGCATTGTTTTTATGAGCAGATGCTGAGACTGCACTTGAGATTCTGTATGAATTTGTAAGATGGAGCTTTGAAGGAGAAGCTCAGCTATCATGAGGTTGGTGATGTGATTTAGATTTGGCATGTACAGAAGGCCAAATTGTAACAGGGCAGGAGAGATCAGTGTCCAGGCTTCGGTAAATTAGGGCCTGTAATAAGTACTATGCAGGGAAATGGGTTTAAGACTCAGATACTTGCAACGCTTGTGCCTCACATTAAGGATTACGCAGACAGAAATAGGACAAGAATCAGCTCTCCAACTCTCAGCCTAGTCCAGGTCATATCTGAGTCTTCAGGTTTTTCTGTCATCTTTGCTTACTCAAATAGGAAAGCTGGACAGTTGAGATGATCCCCAGATGCTAATCCTGCCAAGACATTTGCTGATTTACAGATGAACTTTTTATGTGTTTTTAAAAAGTACAACTATCCATTACAGCCCTGCTCCTCCCAGGAGAACTGCAGATTAAAAATAAACTATTCCAGAAAGATACAAGGACATATCTTACCGGCAATGCTTTCCTCAGCTAATGCAGGACCACCTCTCCTGCTGTCTCTAACAACCTGCCATGAAAGGGATATTTTGGAAACCCACCCTACAAATCCTAGAAGAAAGCCTGTGGACTTCCTGAGCAAGTTATGTTGTTGGAGGTTGCCGATGTTCCCCTGCCTCAAGGAGGATGGTGATGGCCCTTGGGGAGCCTTGCGTCCTTTGGAACAGGTCCTGGAAAGTGCTCCAGTGAAGGATAGCTTTTGCTCGCGTTCCCCAGCATCTCATATTTTTCCCAGCAGGAGACAGCATGTGCAGTCATTTACAGAAAGCCATGCTGCTCTATTTTTTGCTGCTGGCTTTCAAAGGGCTGAGTGAGAGTATCCAAAAGGAGGAGAAAGATATTCTGAGCAGCCTTCTTCCATGTTACACCTGACCTGAGCACTGCTCATGCTGCTGTTACCACCCATGCGTATTGTTTTCAGCATGAGGTCTGGTCTGTTCTCAGTGCCTGGGTGATGTGTATGAATTTAGCTCCTGGGTCATGTCTGAAGTCACAGGAATAAAATCTCACCGTCGGTTATGTTAAGCTGAGTTAATTTTTTGGGAGGGGGAGGTATGTTTGAGCTCTTTGCCTTTAGCAGCATTTGTACCAGTTTCCACAAGCTGGAAGCAGTGATGCACTGTGTTAAGGTGTCTGCAGTTTGTGATGGATGCAGCCTGTGAGAAATTATTCCAGGTTAGCAAAAAGGGGAGTGAGTCTTACACAGGCAAGTTATTTTGACATCTCTTGTTTATACTAATTTGGATAGGCACAGATGGAAAAGCCTTTGGCTGGGCCTGCCAAGCTTATTCCAGTCCAAAGGAGGAGGGGGAGGAGGAGGACGAGAGTAGGTAGCTCATTTCTGTCATGAGATGCCATAGGGGAAGCTCTTGGGGGCTCTGGTGGCACAGTTTCTGTTTGGCCAAGCAGGGCATTAAAAGAAGGGAATCATAGAATGGTTTAGGTTGGAAGGGACCTTGAAGATCATCGAGTTCCAACCCCCCTGCCGTAGGCAGGGACACCTCCCACTAGACCAGGTTGCCCAAGGCCACGTCCTTGGGAAGTGTGACTTGAAGCTGGCAGAGGAAATGGGAACAACTTCCCCATCCTTCCTCATCTGAGTGGAGGAGGTCAGAGCAGAGAGACTTTGCTCTCCAAACCACACCCCCCGTTGCAGAATAAGTTGCTCCAGAAAAATGGGGCTATTTAGACAGTCTTTCCCATGACAAGGGAGAAATCAGACTGCCCTGCTCCAAAGCCAGCCAGCAATGACTTGTGCTGCACTGCTAGAGCCCGATGGGCTTTGCAGGGGGAGCCTGCACAGACCGTGCACCTGACAGTGCTGAGAGTACCATGTCTACTCTCGTTTTGGAGGGTTGCATGTGTTTCTAGCTTTTTGAAGACAATAAGGGGCTGGGAGTCCTTCTTTAACTCCCAAGCCCCACAGCACAGCCTGCAGTGGGTTTCCTGCTCCTGGCAGGAATCAAATGTTCTCACCAGCTGATGTTGTGTTCAGGTCCCTCCTCGTGTACCTGCACATATCTAATGGCACGATCCCCTGCTGCATCTGTTTGGAAAATAACTCTCTTCTAGGGGGAAGGAGTGGAGGGGACACCCTGCGCTGTGTGGAATAAGCCTGTAGGTTTTTGAATGTGACACAGGAGCAGGAAATTCTCGAAGTTAAATGTTTCTGCAGTCGTGCTGGGAGAACAATGCTTGGACCATAAGGGGTACATAGATTAATCTACTGTTCTGTAAATCACTCTTGTACTGCAGAGAGGCAGCTCTGAAGATTTATCTTTTTTCATATGAACAAATTTCCTTTGTGTAATGAAAAGATCCACCAAGGACAAAATTTAGAGGTGGAGAGTAACAGGGCCAAACTCATCTTCTGTGGAGATCCATGTAGGGGGAGTAGCGAAGGTGCAACAAGACCGTTTGGTCCCTGGAAGGGGCAGCTGCTGTAGCGACTCAGAGAAAGTAATGTCTGTGGGGCAGGTGGGTCTGCCTCGCTGCTCAGGTTGGCTGTGACATGCCTGACCTCTCTCCTCACATCTGCCAACTTATTTAAACTGACTCTCAAAGACAGCGATGTGCGCTGGGGATAGTGTGCAAGAATCGAAGGACTTCCCCCATGTAGCAAATGGGGACCCTGACAGCCAAGTGTGACTCCAAGGCGATCCCTACCCCATCTCAAGCCTCCCCATGTGCCATTGCTGTGCTCGGTGGTCCTGACCCGTGAGCAGTGCTCTGCTGTACCTTTTCTTGCACGTTGTCTCTGATTTCTTGCTTCATGTACAGGTAGCACAGAGGCCAGTTCTCTGCAACTTCCTTTTACATATTTGAAGGCTGTTTCCCATTAATCTTATCTCTTGATTAAGCAGCCTCAGATCCTTGAAGTTTCCTACTCAGCTGCATTTGCCAGGCTATATGATAGGCATTCAGCTGCCAGATGAGTCCTGTATGTGTGAATAGCTCAGCTGTAAAGAGAGCTGCTGTGTAAGCGTTATACCCATATGCCACCAAAGCCTTTTGTGACAGCAAGTGAAGGTGCTACATAGCAGAGATATTGGGGCAGGTATTGAGGTGATTCAGCTTTGTCACTTCTGTGAGCCCTGCACTTGGTGCTGGTTGCAGAGCCGGTGCTTTAATGTTCAGGGCTGACAAATGCAAGATAGGAAGGGGGGGGGGGGGGGGGGGGGGTGGGGGGGGGGGGGGCGGTTGGTAGCGTGCTGAATGTTTCTTTTAGATTATGTGGATTACCTAGCAGAGTTGGTAATAAAAATACCTGAAATAGGGAATTGAACGGAGCTGACCAAGAAAGTCTAGCCAAAGTTGGGTATCAAGCTGCCCTTCATTTGTGTTTAGAGATGTGTCTTGCTGAAGAATACGCTCAGAGCCCTAATTGGAGATTATAGTAAGGGACAATATGGTAAACATCCACGTGGAAGTATCAGAATGGAAATAAGTCAGCCAGAACCCATGACTGAGCTGTTAATGTCCTTCTCTGATTTAGATTGATTCTAATTGCAAACATAAGTCAGTTGATTGTATTCAGTCTTTATTTATGATCAGTTCTGATTACACAAATTATGACAAATATGAATTAGTTTGTAACTAGCCCAGCAATAAGATCTATGTTGCTAAGTAACAAGCCAATATTATTTCAAACAACCCAATCAAGGGGAAGCAACTGAGCTATTGTTGTTCTCTGTTCTCGCTCCTTGTTCTTTAGGCTTGCTGTTAAGAGCCTTTTAAATGTCTTCTCCTTAATATTTGATTTTCTGGGAGGAAGGGTAAAGGTTTTGTCAAATTTCAAGCAGGCACCTTTGTGTAGTGCTCCATTTGACAAAGGTTTTGGAGCAGTGGCTGTGGGAGCAGCTGTCTCAGTGCTGTGAAGTGGTGCACTCCTGGATGCTGAAATCAGTGCGAAGCAGCCCTGAACCAGCGAGCTCTGGTGTCATCCAATTCCACTGCTCACAACACTTAACTCAGCTCTGCTGCCCTCACTGCTGTCAGCTCGTCTGCTGTCCTTGTGGTATTGGAATGGAAATGGTGTGGCTGATCTTAATCTCACTCAGTTTTTGGTAACTTCATGTGAATCCTGAGGACTGCTAGTTATAGTAGACAGTGCCATCCCAACATTGGGGAAGCTGGATGAGATTAGGTGCAACTCAAACAGCTGCCAGCTCTGCAAAGCTTTAGTAGAAATGAGCTTGGCGTGAGGCTCCTGCTCAGAACAGAGCCACATCTTGTATGCCATGGGTAAAATAAAAGCCGTGAAGGCCAGAGTGAGTAAATTGGCAGAGCCATTGAGTTTAGCACAGCATTTCCCTACCTGGTAGCGGGCATCCATCCTAACAACAGAAGCTCTAGGCTGGGTTGAATCTGTGTCCTGGAGGTGATCAAACCAACAGGCAAACCCCACGCAGCCTGTTCCCTACTGAGGACTGGAGAAGGTAGCTTTTAATCAACCTGAAAATAACCTGAACAGTGCACTGAAGCATCTTTGCTTTGGAGATATGTCAGGAACACTTTCAATCTTTTATCTTCCTTGGAACAGCAGGAGAAATGCCACTGAAATAAGCTCTGTAATTTCTCCTCTGTAATTATACCTGTCACCACTTCCGATGGAGCTGATATAAATAGCCAGTTCTGCCTTCTGTTTGCATTGTGCTTTTTTTAATACAAAACAAAAAGGAGAGAAGCAAACTGTCTACCCCTAACTCTGATGGTAAGACCAGCCTAAGATGGATAAAATAAATGAAGTACTTGCGCACTGCTAATTTGCTCTGTATTTCTAAGCTGGACACTATATACAACACATTACTTAAAACAGTAATCTTGTTTGCTAAGAGTAATTGCCTGTAGGATTTATGTCACATGATAAGGTCAGAAATGATGAAACCAAAAGGCATGTATGTTAACATATGCTTTAATTTCTGTATGCCCAATGTCTACTGTTAAATCCACATTTGTCTGGAAACAAAAGGCAGGCCTGTGCCAATGTGAAATGCAAATCACCATGCTTTAGTCAGCATTCCTCTAAAATCCTCACCTAAGCCAAGGGGAATTCACAGCTCTTTCCTAGAGTTGTAGGAGATGATGCATTCCAGCAGAGAAAAGAAATTGCAGTATATTTTAAATTGCTCCAGTTTGAATATACAGGGATAGATTTGCTAGCTGTGTAAACTAATGCAGCCTGGTTGATGTCTGTGGAGCAGTAGCAATTATGCCAGATGAAGATCTTAAGATTTGACCCAATGACCAAATAACTATGGTTCGCACTGGGATAAGAGACCAGTGGCTTGGCTGATCATTATTGAATCTTACTAGATGCCAGCAGCTTTGCTAGGACAGCTTGCTTAGTGGGTTTAAGACCCACCGTACAGTGGGATCCATAAACTACCTCCAACCTCACCAGTTTCAGTGACAAATACAAAATGTAGTTCTCTGACTTTGCCTTTAATAAGCAATAAGCAGTCATAAAATACATTAAATATTTTAAATAAAACCTCTCATGTAATTTCAACCCCCTCTCTGCTCCCAAGAGAGGGAAAATCATATGTGGAAAAACTAATGCATGCATTTATGAAGAGTGTTCAGATGCCGTAATGATGATGAGTTATTGCAACCAAAAAGACTAGAAAGAAGAAAAATGAATGAGAAGAGGAAAGGTTTGTTATTCCAATGACAGAAATTTAATACTTCTCAATCAGTTTTTTTAAAATGTCCCAGTTGGTAAAGAGCTTTACCCACCACAAACTCCTGTCTAAGGAGGGGCTAAAGTTAACATAGCAAGCAAACCCATGCAGAATGTGGTCCATGGCTTAGACCACAGGTTTTACTGGGGTTCTATTTATATTCATAAATACCATTTTGATTCTTCTCAGGGGTCCTCAAACTTCAAAAGCTGACAATTATTGAAGAGCCAAAGAGCAGAGACGTTCCCACCCTGCATACACAAGTATAGCTGGAACTCTGATATTGAAAATCCCCATTGTCTTCGCATGCCCCAGCGAGTGGTGCTGTCTGACCCAGCTCTTTCCCACTCTCCAAAGTGGATAAAGACATCCTTCTGTTTGTGGCTGAGCTGAAGATTGCCAAAATTCAGCTAAGAGATGGAATTAACTTTATGTTCCTTTATGTGCATTGGAATATTAAGAGCCTTACCGGTGACTCTGGTGGGTGCTTGCAAATGGGAATTCTCCCGCCTCTGGAGAAGTCCCTTATGCAGCTGGCTCCCACAGTACAACACACTGGACATCACGAAGCTCTCAGCACTGCTTCCCTATTTGGATATTCTCAGAAAAAAATTGCTCTAGGGCTCAAAGCTTGATTTGTCTGAACAGCTCAGTATCCGTAAACTCATTACAAGAATCAAGGTAGCATTGGTTACGCAATATATAGCAAGAGACAGAAAGAAAACGGGACCATTGTGCAAAGAGTCAATTAGGCCTCTTAGTGAGCCATAGAAGTAAAACTCCTCAAAGCGAAATTGCGTTTGCAACGCGGTGAATCATGAATGATGCCGTACCAGGTGTCAGGGAAAAAAAGCAGGAGTGGAAGATTTTTGCTGTGCGTTGCTCTGAAGCAGTTAAGTGTCGTCATTTTGAAGTAATTGAAACAGCCCCAGTGACTCTTCTGCAGTTTTGTCTAGCAAAACTGTGCATCCCAGAAGCAGATTGTACTGCTGTTGATGTAATCTGAGGTGATAAACATGTGCTAATAAGCTTGGACTCGATTTAATTTTGGAGGGACTGCTCCAGGAATCCTGCTGCCTTACAAATGGGGGAAGGGGGGATGTGGTGGTGCAGCTGAACCCCATGGCCAGGAAGGGGAATTCCTGGATGCTGTGAAATGTTAAAACGCTTCCCGGTTAACAGATAACTTACTGCATCCACTAAGAGATTTTAAACAAGACTATGCATCAAAGCTGTTGGGGTTCGCACGTTCCTTTTTTTTAATTTTTTATCTTCACAAGCCCATTTAGGAATGTCTCCTGCTGCCCCGTCTTCTCTAAGATCTCAGCACCTCTTTTTTTGATATTCTCCTTTGACTTTCACAGGGTGCCAGCAAGCTGTATGCTTGGGAGGGGGACTTGCATTTCATTCTTTAACAGGTTATTTTCCCCAGCGCTTGCCCTGGGAGCTCAGGGGGTCCAACGCTCCTGCTTCAGTGCTCAAAGCTTTAGGGTTCTATTCTAGGGCTGTGGTCTTCTACAGTACAGGAATAACACTGACATATCCCAGCTTTGAATTATTATTAAAGAAAGATTTGTTACTTCTGAGAACTCTTTTTGGCAAATGTCCTCACCATCTTTCCCTACTTGCTCTTGACACTGGGCATGTCCCTTCAGCCTGTCCCCTCTCTTAAGATATGACTTAAATAACGTCTTATTGAGCCCTTAAGCTGCTTCCGAAGAATAACAAGCCCATATCAACTGATCAGAGCATGCATGGATGAGAAAGTCATCCCCTTCCCTCAGCAGCTAATGAGACTCTTCTTCACCCACCCTTGGTATTTCCTTCCCACTCCTCAGGATGGCATTCCCTGTCACTTGGCAATGAGCTCAGCAGGGCCTTGGCTAATAAAGGAGGCAGCAAATCTGAGACATCCAAGTGCTGCTGGCTGTGAGGGAGGCAACAGTCTATTGCTGTGTCACCACCCTCCTGTTTGGGCACCCTTCTTCAGAAGCAGGTGCCCTTCCATGTGGTTTCTCATGCAGCCCTGTTTGGTACTGCCTCCAATGCTTTCTGCTGTTTTATTCTGGAGAGCTTAATAGCACAGTTCATGGATTTCCTTTTTTTTTTTTCTTAGCCCCACCAAACATTACAAGTGCATTTCCCTGAGCCCTTTTTTTTTTTTTTTTTTTTTTTAGGAATTGAACTTTCACAGGTTACTAAGCTTTGGAAAAACTGAAGAAGCCCTGGTGGGATTGCAGAGCAGAAGAGTCATTGTAAGTGATGAACAATTAACGTGTGTGAATGTTAGCTATTTTCTGCAAGAGTTAATTGATACAAATGTACAGAGTGAACATGCCTGCTGCTTCACTGCATCTGAGAGCTCTGAACTTGGACCGTGAAGTGTATGGCAAAAGCTCCCTGGCACTGCAGCCTTTACTGGTTTGATTGAGAACTATAATATAATCCACTCACAGGACAAACTCATGAAACTTGCAGGTTCTGGGAATGTTTTGCAAAAAGCTAACAGCCACTTAAATATGCATGAAAAAGGAACACAGCGTGACCCTCATGAATAGCAGCAAATCAAATCCGAGCTGTGTTTCTCCACGACCAGAGCCAAGAAAACTGTTTTTCATTTATTTTTACCAGCTCTGATATTTAGTGGCTCTGAAAAGTAGTCTATGCAAGTTTCTTTTGTACAACATTGACTTGAAAAGCAGGGCCATGTGCATTTTAATTTTTATATTGAAGGATTATGGCAAAGGCTTCTCTTGTCTAAGTAGTCATATAAAATTGTCCAGTTGCTGTAAACTGTCTTAACATGCTCTATAATCACTGTAGGTAGTCGTGCCCACAGAGCAGCTCGTTCCACCTGTGAGAGGAAGGGGATGCATTACCCTGAGAAGGGAACTGTAGTTGGAATCTAAGTAACTAACACACTATATATATATGTTGTTAGATAGGAAAAATCTTCTCTGACTTGTTGGCCATCACACAGCAGAGCTGTGATGGAGTAGCAATGTGAACTCAGCCCTTCTGGTCTCTAGTGTGCTAGTAGCAAAAGTAAGTTCAGAGAAAATGCTAGTCTGAGTGGAAGGAATAAGCAAAGTCAACCTAATCACTGCAAAAGGCTAATGGTATGCTGATCCTTGAGAATGGTCTGCAGTACCCTAAGTCATCGTCTTTGTCAGCTTCATCTCAGTCCTTGGAAAGATCATTTATTTTGGAATTTGGTTCCGTGGGTGTGGAAGGCAGAAGGCAATTGGGAACAGCCAACACTCATTTACTAAAGGCTGATCATGCTTGACCAACCTGAGATTCTTCTAGGATAAAATGACTGGGTATCAAAACTTGAACTTCACTAAGGTTTTTGACAACTCTCTCAGCATTCCTATTTGTTAGCTGACAAAGTATGGCTTGGACAAATAGGCTGTTAAAGCCCAATAGTCCAGCCAATTTTCAAACTATGAGTAGCAATCAGCACCTTGAACAGCCAGTTCTATAGCCAGAGTCTATCAAGGAAAATACCTTGTGGGTCATACTGAAGCCAGTAGTGTTCAACATTTACACCAACAACTTGCAATGAGAGAAGGCACCTTTGAGAAACTTGTGGACAACAAAAAATGGGGTGGTGGGGTTGATATGCCAAATGGTAGAGCTTCAGTTTAGAGGGAACTGGGGAAACTGAGCCAAGAGAAATTAGAAATTCAACAAGACAATGGAACTGATCTCTTCTCCCTAGCGGGAGGTGGCACAGCAAGGGGCCAGTGTGTGTTGCAGCTACGGAGGTGGGCATCAAGACAAACTTGTTTGCTAGAGGGTGTTGCAGCACTAGAGCAGTTTACCCAGAGGAGTTCTTAATTGTTGGAACTTTTATGGACTCAGCTAGATGTAGTCACATTCGCTCTAGTGTTGGTGATGGTCCTGCCTTGGGAGGAGGTTGGATCACCTCCAGAGATGTGTACTAGCCAGCATTTCTCTGAACAAGCAAGGACAGTCTATGGTATGTTACAAAGGAGATCACTCAAGGCTTGTAGTAATTCTGCTTGACCATAGGACTGACAAATCTATTAATTCTGAGAATTACAACTCCCAGTGACTGACACCATCAGGAGCACAGGGATTCTTGATGGAGCTACTGTTAGTGAAATATCCTTAGCAGTAAGGCAAGAGAAAAGTGACGTGAAAAGATTCCTTAAAATGTGAAGAAACTTTCTCTAAATAAGATGCTTCAGATATTTCTCTAGGGATTAAGTTGTCTTTCAGGTCATAATTAATATTCAATTGGCACAATTAAAATTTTAGCCTTTCCACTATTACCAAGTGACCAGATCCTTGCACTTTTAAGGTGGAGAAAACTCCCCTTTATGTCTGTGAGAATCTTACCTAGCCAAGGACTCAGCCTTGCCTATTTAGAGCTCTGAGTCAGGGCAAAAAAAGCCCCCATGTAATAATAAAGAGACTAAGATTGCTAATGACAAGTCTTCTGTGTATGGCAGGAAAAACTTGCATGTAAGAAAAAAAAAAAAGGTATTTTGTTAGCGGCATTTGTGAATAACAAACTAGCGAGGCTCCTTTGCCCCTAGGATGCCATGGAGACAGCTTTTACGCCCCACTATTTGTCCCTCTTGTAATAACTGAATTTTGAAGAGCTGTACTCTTACAGCTTTCCTGAACCCTCATGAGCAGGTCTAAATAGTGGGCGTAGAGGTTCTGGAAAGGACAAAACACCTCTTGAAAACAGCTTGTTCTTCATTACAAAAGATGTTTCTGTTGAAAACTAACTGAAAAAATAAAGGGAGTGGAATATATTTGAAGGAAAATCATACTAAATAGGAAAGGATCTAAAACTGTCAATGAAGCAACAGCCTTTCATTTCATGTTCTGAAACTTTTTTGGCTCAATGTCATTTACATTACTCTTGGCAGGATAGCGTAACAAAACTGAGCATCTTCTGGGCTGGAAAGTGGTAACATTAATTGATTTATAAGCCTTTCTCCGTACTCTGTGCTTCCAGTTCTCCTGAATCTGTTTTCCTTTATGTATTCTTTGGGTATTCCATATTATTTCCATAAATGTCCCATGCATTGAAACTCAGTTATTTTTCAAAATATGTATATTTGCATATATCATGTATATATTTTGCAGGATTTAGCCGCCTTCTAAAGCTGTGCAGCAGTGACCTAGCAGTTAACTAGCAGAGGAAATGTTCTGGGTGGCATGTCAATTTTGTAGGTGTTAACTGAATTTTTAAATTCCATTAGGATTACAGTTCCTCATGATGTGACTGTTAGCTGAGTAGGCCATGTTTGTTCCTGATGTATAAATAAAGAGGCAATGAAGGAGACAAATAAGTTTCTATGAAGATAGTGCAGATATAAGGCGGGGGAAAGAATAGCAGAGAGAAGATGATCCATTGTTCTGGCATATTTTTAGCACTTCTAACCTTTCTCACAGTTTGCTTCTTGCTTTTCTTGCCAGCAGAAATGCGTTCTGTTCATGTGTTCATTTCTCCATTTCCTCTTAATGACCTTCTTTAACTGAAACTCAATTAATCTATTAATAAAAGTTGACAGTAAGAAAACAAATTGCTTTGTCTTCTTGGAGTGTTAAAAAGGATTTGTATAGCACTTGTCTTCCATTAACGCAGCATTTGAGGAGTCCAGATGCCTTGCCATAAGTCCTCTCTCTGAATCTATTAATGACCTTAAAAAACAGAAAATAACATGAGAGGGAGCTTCTTTTTGTCCAGAACACCGGGTGTTTCATTTCCGAGAGATTTATGTATCAATGTTCTTTGAACCCATCTTTCAAAATACATGTATATTTGATCATCTGGAGAAAGAGATGTGACTAATGATACAATCAGGGTTATAAATGGTGGGCATACAGAGAAGCACATCTACTTTGCACAAAATATCTTCTGTTTTATTTACAGTTTTCCTTACTGTAATCAGGGAGTGATTCTGTCGTGGCCTTTTGAGATCCTTTCTAGCAGCCCTCCCTTAATGCATCAAGATTTCTGTGCACTTCTGGTCTAAATTTCTCTTTTATGACCCTCTTCAAACCTGTCATTTATTGTTTCTGTTGCTGTGCTCATCTTGCCTGCAAAAACTGTATTAATTTGTATCTTTTCTGTAAGGATTTGGCTTGCCAACTCCTCACTGTCCTAAGAGCTTCGCCAGATTTCCCCACAGTGCTGTTGAAAGGTGGTGAGGAGTGAAAGAAAGAAAACTGTTTATCAGAGATGCTACTTTTTCCTATATGATTGAAAAATTAGGAAACAATCTAGGACACAATCCAAAAAACCTACTGTGAGTCTTTCCATTGACATTCACGGATAGGGAACAGGCTCTTCTAGCTGGAGTGAATCCACTTTAGATCTTGCATAGGCTCAGAGGTGCCACTCTCTGAAGTACATACCTCTATCTCTTGCTATATTAAAAAATTTGATTGTCCAAGCAGGTCACAGATGGCTACCTAAAACTAGCTGTGGTGAAACCAGGGTTTCATGGTTATGCCAGGAAGGGTTTAATAGGCACAGATAAAGCCAGCTACAGAGTGGCCATTTGCTGTGTTTTCTCTTGTGTTATTCAGATCTGTTCTTGAAAACTCCAGCTATTCTTGGTGCAATGCAGGACAGCTTCCAAGAAGGTTTTGAAGGAGGATATTGGTGTAGCCCTTGTAGCTTTCTTCTGGGAGATAAAATCCAAACACCTATTTTTTTTTAAAAACAGCTCCAGTTCCTTACACAGACCTTCACGTAAGCGTGCTCCTCTGTTTCTGTCAGTCCTGCATTTCTCCAGCAAGAAAGCTGCTGTCTATGCTTGCTTGCATCCTGCAAGGCTTTGAGAGACAGTGGTCTCCTCCCCCTAACAGCATTGGCAGGAGCTCATTCACACTGAGCATCCCAGTCATTTGTTCCTTTGCCTGCCGTGGCACGACTGGATCAATTGTAGGGGCACCTTCCAGCCCAAATAATAGATTACATTGCTACTTGCTTGTTTGCTGCTTACATTAAGGTAAACTTTCAGCTCGCTTCCAACCTAGTGAATTCTGATTCTCATGCTGCACAGGAACAATAGCAGCTAATGATAGTGCTCTGGCTTTCTGGTTAACATAATAGACCAGGCTTTTTGCAAGCCAGCTTGGTTTGGGGACCCAGACTGGGTGAACATGGCATATGATCTTTCTGCTGATGAGTTGGTATTTGCTGAACTCTTGAATCTGTGTCTAGAGAACACTATATTTTTAGAGTAGCAGGTGAGGAACCCTTGGTTGATCATATATATCACTGGCATCTCTAGATTATATTTATCCACAGTTTCCCAACAAGGGAGAAAAAACTCTTTAGATTTTTACCCTTTCACCTTCAGAAGTGTTATTGCTGTGACAGAAGAGCTCCATTCAACTGGTAGTACCATTGCCTCTGGGCTGGGAGGTCAGGAGTTTGTTTAGCATCATGGCTGAAGCACATATCAAGGATGACACTGCAGTGCAGTAGTTAAGGAGGCTGCTCCTCTATTAAAGGTGACGTTCCTTAGATGAGATGTTAAATCTAGCTCCCTTAAGCTCATCTGTCTTGCCTGGGCAGGCAGAAGTTAAAAATCTCACAACACTGTTCCCACAAGATAATCTTGACGTCTTGGCCAATGTTTCCTCTCTTTACAGAAACTAGTTGTGATACACAAGACGGAGCTAACACAATCCTGAGCATGTGCTGACTGCTGAAATCACATCCGCAGTCTTTGCACTACAGGTGTTTTGTCCTTGGATTTTCTATCTTCAATACAGCAGGGGATCCCTAAGCATAAGAAGTGCTAGGAAAAGCCAAATTCCATGACGCTTTGTCCTGCAAAGGACAAAATTATTAACTCTACCATTTGCTGACTTTGTCAATATTTTTGACTACTTATACTGCTTGAAAAGAACAGTCTTTACCTCTGCCTCAGACTTCCTTAGATAGCTCAGGCAACTCAGTCTACTCTGGACATTAGTTCCTCACGTGTAAAATGAAGTTAATATTTTTTGTCTCTTAGGGATGTTAGGGGAATAAACTCTACTAATGCTTATGACATACACAGAGACTGTAAATGTAAGACCATAAAAGTCTGTTCATAGCCTGACAGAAGTGCAGCATAGCAGAAGACAATAGTTTTGCTTTCTTGGTATATTGCCAGACCAAATAACATTTATTTTTTACCAAAACCCACATACATTGAGCATACAACGCATACATTATTTATCCCACTGACATTAAAAAAATAAAAAAAACACAAACAAACCTCAAACAAAACCAAAAGCAGCAGCAGCAACTCCTTGGGATGTAGATTGCTTTTGGAGCAGATTGTTAGCTTTATTCAAACTCATTATGAGCATGCTTCAAAAGGTACTTTAAAAAAAAAAAAAGAAACAACTTTCCTTTTTTTTCTTTTAGCTTAAACAATCTTGTTAATTCAACACAAATAAGTGAATTGCTTCAGTTGGTCCAAATATGCCTTTTTGCTGTTAAAGTAATTTTCCTGATTGTTTTGTCATAATTGTAATATTAATCTTGCATTTTGAAGTAAGAGGTGACTTGGGGAGTTAGGGGTGTTTTCCTTCAAAACCAAAATGTGGGGTTTTTTTTATTTGTAACATTATATTTTCATGAAGGTTCTATTATTTCTTTTGGAGAAAAAGTCAGTTTAAAGAGCTGTCGGGAGTTTGCAGAAACAAAGATCACATCCTGCTGCATAGAGCACGAGTGCTGCTGTATGGGAGCAGGTGACATCCCAATGCTCTGTCACACTTCAGCAGAAGGGTTCAAGCAGAGCACTCAGTGGTAAGTGCATGGGGAAAAAAAAAAAGCCATGTAGGTGGATGAATAGGTGCACAGGAACAAAAAGTGCCATGTGTTGCTCTTCAGAGCAATCATTTTATCAATCTGGATGTGGAACTTACTGTATTCTTCCTCTCCATTTTCATTTAGGATGAGACACTGCTGAAGCGTGCATAGGCTCACGTGCAGATTTCTAGATATTTACGCCCTGAAGGGAGTGTTCTGGATCAAGTGGCTTTATTATGTACCGTCTCTCCCTTCTCCTTCTAGTATTTCGTCTCTCCCTTCTCCTTCTAGTATTTCGTCTCTCCCTTCTCCTTCTAGTATTTGTTTTTCTTGACTGTCTAACAAAGTGTTTGTGCCACTCCAAGCCGCAGATCCCATCCCGTGCGCAGGCACGTGGAGGGAAGCATGTGATGGAATGCATGAAGGGTGCACGCAGGTTTTTGGAAACATCATGAAAGGAACTGCCAGGCTTTGAGTATTTTTGAAATTCGGGCCCACTTATGGGTGCTAAGTACTCGAATGTCTGGCCAAGAATTCCTTTGAAAATCTGGCTCAGATTTTGCCGTCTAGGAGTAGAGAGCAAGCGCTGCATCTGTGGTTCCCAGCAGGGGAGGCAGACCACACCGGTGGGGTGAATCAGAGGGTCCAGGAAAATAAGACGTGATGGACTAGAGTCCTGCAGGCATAGGCAGCCAGCCTACCTCTGAGCTGTGCTCCCAAAGCCTGGGCGCTGAGGATTTTGGAACAGAGACATGTGGCTCGATGGGGTTAATCATATGTGTCCGCACCTGGCCACGTAGACGTACACTCACAGTGATGACAGGGTTTTCCTTGGATGTTTTTTCTCTCCTTGAACAAGGAGAGCCTACGTAGCAGAGTTCCCATGATGGGAATGAAAGTGCTGGCTGACATAAAGAAAAGAGTGGTCTTTACATGAGACATATGGAAGGGATAGTTGTGGGTTTTGGAGAGTTTTTCCTGTTCCCCATAGTTGAAGTATTGGCAGGAGCTGCTAACCCAACCAGAGCACTCCCATGGAAGAACCTGCGCTCTGCAAACTGGCAGCGATGGCACTGGACACGTAAACAACATGAGTGAAATTGAATCATTGCAGGGATGGGTCTATGCATTTTTTGGCATAGAAGTTTCAGACTTTGATGGAACCCTTTAATGAATTGGAAAAGGAATTTTTTTCTTTCTCAATAAATCCCTCCGAAAACCACCATGCTGTGTTTTACTGCATGATACTATACCAGAATGTTGTAATGACAAATTAGAGAGATTGTTCAGGGGTCAGGAGTGGGGAGTGATGCAGGACAACTTCCATAGTATTTTCATTGCCCTTATGTTATATATAGAAGAGCACTGTATACCACTAATGCACTGGGGCATGTTAGATATGTGTCCTGTTAGCCCAGGAAGGAACAGAACTAGAAGTGACAGAGGAGCTTGTTTCCCATCAAGACCAACCAACCATTACCACATTATTGCTGTATTTGATTTTCCTCATTTAAATGTGTGATGGCAGCAGTTTACACCAGAAATCAAAGGTGATTATTTTTCCATAGAATTGTCAAGCAGGGCATAAAGCCTCCTACTACTGTCCTGACAAATGTGCTTATTACCATCAAAATCGCCAGTAAAATTATGAAGTATATTTTCTTCTGTAAACAGAAGGAGCTGAACACAAAGGAAAAGGCCTTTGGTCATTGTAGTATTTAGGTGATGTCTGCTGGGATAATACTATTGCAGGGATTAAATTTGCTGTTCAAGGTAGGCGCTAATCTGTGTCTGTGCATGTATCTTATGATTATACATGTGACAACCACATACCCCTGACTATACTAATTTACTGGTGGCTACTAGTGGAGAAAACAAGGACCTGGTGGAAATGTCCTGTTTTGTGACAGCAAAATCGAGGACAAAGCTTGTGTCCATTACATGTGATGCTGTGAAAAAACCCATGGTAGGACACCTCCTAGGTGCTTCATTTTATTTATTATTTATTTTCTGTCTATGAGGAAAGGCTGGGATGGTAGTGAGCCTAGGGGTCAGACTGGAACAGGACTGGGGAACCCACAGCCCCTCAGTCAGATTCAGGCTTCAATTACAGACCATACAGCCAGCAGCTGTGTGGGGTTTGGATTCTTTCTTCTTTCGGAAAAGTTCCGAAGTTTGTGTTGATGCAGGAGCCACCAAAGGTGAAAAGAAGGCTTATCCAGCCCCCTACAAGAACACAGTCTATTCCCCTCCAAGTCTGAGATAGGGAAGAAACTCTTACCTTGTAAATCCAGGGTCTTTGCAGCACGGTCCAAACTGAAGGGGGGGAGCAGGAAAGCAGCAGCTGCTCATCCGACCTGGTGATACAGCTGCAGTGTGCTCAGACTAGATGAGGTGAACGGATTTCAATTCTGCAATGCAGCCATGCATTCCCTCTGCAGAAACCTGCCTGCCTGATTACACAGGCAAAGTGAATTTTACTCCAAATCTCAGAGGAAGGATAGAAGCTCATGAAAAAAATATTTGAAGGAAACAGAAGCGCAGACTTCTGGGGACTACATATTTTGTGCCTGGATGATCTCTACAGATATGGCCACTCAGCAAATTTGTAGAAGAGTAGCACTTTGCACCACTTAAAATTTGCCTTAAGAAGGGACATGATTCCAAAGACTTGAATTTGTTGTTATCTTATTCAGACATTAGACCAAAATCCCAGAGATTGGGAGTTATGCCCCTAAACTTATACGCAACAGTGATAAAGACTTTCAGAAGGTGATTCTGATATTTGCAGAGGTTAATTACCTTCTGGAGATGTTTTTTGCCATGGAGGACTTCAAACTCTGGCTAATTTTGCCCAAAGGCCGGAGGATTGATGCCAAGCCTGGTAAATTGGACAAGGGGCAGCAGGACTACATACTACCCAGGATGCTGTGAGTACACTTGCCAATTATCCCTCAGTAAAAGGAAAGAAGGCACTTTTGGGGATGAGCAATCCCTTGAGGTCCTGCATAACCCCTGGGGGTACTTACCCAGTTCAGTAGCCCATAGAGGGTGCCTGGGGTAAGCAGGTGTCCTAAAGCAGGGCAGCATGCACTCCCTTCAGCCTGGGAGCTGCCCTGTCTTTGCAGCAGGCAAGGTCTCAGGGAGGATTTGCTGCCTTGCAAATGGAGGTTTGAAAGGACAAGAAAGAAGTGGAAATAAATTACAAGCCTGCCCCAAAGCATCCTTCCTCATCATAACTAAAGGCTGCCAGTCCCTCTCCCCCTATCAGCACTCTGCAGTTAACATTGGTGCTTTTTTAACAATTTACTGGCAGCTGTGAGGGACTAAAAACTTCATAGAATAAAGCCAATTTCTGGTTTTATTTTTTTTTATTGCACATAGAACAAGACGGCTATGCAAAAGGTTTTGGCTACATGTCCATGTCAGATGCACTCACCTCTTCAATTAGGCCAGGGGATTTTTATCGCAGGCAGTCAGATAGCAAGTCCATTAAAACACAGGATGGACAAGGATGCATAATTTGCTTACTGCTGCAGTGAATGGCACTGCTGTGAAGGCTCTGGGTTTGGTGATGAATGTTTCATGACCTGATCTCTGGAGAATGCGATACTGACCACGTAGCAAGTGGTTGAAAAGAAAATTGCCCAGGTTTTCCTGGTTGTTTGCCTTGAGCTATATGTCGCAAAGCACTGACAAGTGCAGCTGCAAGTTATAGGGACTGCTCTCTGCTTAAAAAAGTGGGTGCTCTGACAAGGCTATTCCTGCTACCAGAAGAGCATGCTGTACAAATTCTACTCTGCAGCCCCAGAATTGTAATGCAAGTTCTCATAAAGGAGTGCTAATTGCCACTCTTGTTTCTACAGATTGCTGACCATTCAAAGAAGCTGTAGGGGAGGTTGTGTTTCAGGTTACTCCCAAAGGCCAGCAAAGATGGAGATCTTGGAGCTTCCAAGCTCGCCAGAGTGCTCTTGGTGTAGGTGCAGAAGAGAGCTGGCTGAAAGCATGTCTAGTTTCTTCATACAGGAACATTGATGTGAATGTTAAAGGAGGAGTTCCTTGCCAGGAAGGATGTGAACAAAAACAGTGTAGGCCCTGCAATCTAGACGAGGTATTTTCTGCCAGCAAAATCACGCAAAAATTCTATCTGCATAGCTCAGTGCAATTGCAAGGGAAACCCAAGCTGGCTCTGAACGCCTAGAAGTGGTATTGCGATGTTACTTGGGGCACTGCCGAGACTCTGATAGTCTATCTTTCAGTAGCGGCAATGAGCCTATGCAAAGCACCTCGCTGACTTAGAGAAACTGCTTTGAGAGTCCAGGAACAAGCCTGTTCACACCTAGTTGAGGTCCTTCTGCCTGATGCTTTATTGTGCCGTGGAAGCAGAACTCAAGTTCTAGCTTTTCTCCCATCTCCGTGCGGCTTTGCATGTACACTGAGTGTGTTTGTCTTCTCCTACTCCAACTGTATGAATGGTGCTGAGAGGCCTCTGTGAGAGGAATTGTGGTGGAGCTGAGTGGTCTATGGGGAGAAGGGGTCATCACCTCCATTTTACCAGGGGGAAGCTGGGCAGTCAAGAGGCACAGCCGTTTATTAAGGTCGGGCTGAAACCCAGTGTCCTCGTTCACTGGGCTGTCCTACCTTCTGCTAAGCAGCTGGTGACAAGGCATATTGTGGGGGACCCAGCAGATGGTATTGAGGAATGGTGCATAATGAGGCATGCAAGGAAGTATAGGAAGTAGGTGCAATGGAGAATGCTACCCAGATACCACTGTGATACTCTTAAGTGCTAATATCAAACGTAGCAAAAAGACTTCATGCACTTCTCCCCAGTCTTCTTTTGCTCTTTGAGAGCCTCAGTTCTCTCCTCCAATCTATTCTTTCTACAGCTTATATTGGAATGATTTAATTGGTTTTAATTAGCCTTAATGGGGGGTACAGCTGCCGCTTGCCTGAGACATCATAATCAAAGGGTCCACATTGTGGAATATTAGAGTTGCACTTGTCCTCACTGAAAGAAGAAAAATATGAACAACCAAAGCTCAGGAGAGAATTCATCATCTACCAAGCATTTGAGCACAGCTGTATCAGGCCTCTCTTGTCACTGTCCGGATGATTAGTGACATGTCATTTGTTTGCTGCAAAAGGCATGTAAGTTGAGGGAACAAAGCTAGTAATTAGAGCAACACAGCTCAGATGAGACGCGTTCTGCCTGAGCATCCAAACCAAACACTTGGCTCTGCTTCTTTGGATGGCATTTCTCCTACGCCCACCCCAGAACAGCAACCAAGCTGATTTCAGGCCAAGGGAGAAGAGTAAAAGGGCTAGCAAAGGGACATCCTTCTGCTTCACACTGCTACTCAGAGTTTTATATCTACATCCAGACAGCTAAGCTTGCAGGTATTTTGTGAAATGAAAATGTACAGCTATTTCAACTATATAATCTTAGCATCTAGTGTGCACCAAGATTTAAGAACTCCCCATGAAGATATTCCTAACCCAAGAATATAGCGTACACATAGAATTTTGAAATGACTGTAAGACCTGCAGCACGCTCTGAGAAATATCAGCTCTGGGTTTGCTTGAGCCAGTGGAGAAATGAATGTAAAGCTCAAGAGGACCAGTGCAAAATTTCTAGCATCAGCCTGCTCCACTTCAAACCAGATGCCCTCTATTCTGATTTTCTCAGACAGTAGCAAAGTGCTCTGCTATCACAGTAAGCTTTAACAGAGCCTATGCTCCATCTATGCAGGCAGATATTTATCAGTAATAGTAAAGATATGAATTTTTTCCAGAAGTCATATGGCCACCAGAACTGTGATCTGTCTAAGGAGCATCTAATGTTTTTCACTGGCTTTAAGCATTAATTGCATCTTTCTTGCAATGTATCTGGCATCTCTGTGCATTAGACAAATATTTGGAAAAGATGTTTTAGCTTTTATGGTGTAACCCAGAAAAAAGACAAAATGTTCTGTCTATTGCTGCTTTTAAGAGAGTCTCATGCTCATGGATCAGAGAATGTTTAAATTTAGGTGAAAACGAAAATATCAGCTGTATTTAAAGACATTGATGAGCAAGTCAGAAAGTACAAAGCAGTACATGTTCCTTAAACAATCAGCAGCCTCTGATCCTCTCAAAACTCTTAATAAACATGGTGGATGTGGCTCTTTAATGTGTAATTGTCATTTAATGTCACTGAAAGGTTCACCAGGGGACCTGAATGACAATATGAGACCCAGCATGGACTCACAGAAGTTCCTTCGTAGCCACCCGAAGTGTTGCCATAGCAAGGTCTGCACCAATCTCTGCTAATTCATACAAGCTGTGTGTTGCTGGCTGTGCTGGGGCAGGGTAGGCTGAAATAGGTTTATTTGTGCATAATTTTAAGAAGCAATTCATGCAGCAGAAAAACATACTACCAGACAAGGATATAGATGGAAGTATAAACAAAGCAACCAAAAAGTCTGAGATGGCAGTGTTGCAAGCTGGAAATATCTGCACCTTTGGCCAGGGGAAAGACAGGAAAGTAAAAATGGGGTTCAGAAAATCACTAATGACTAGGGCTAGGGAATGCAGATTATTGGCAAAATGGAGGGCAATTTGGATGGAGGTTGGGCTAAGACATTAGTTAGCAAAGTTAGCCCTAATTGTAGGTTTGTCTGAATTTAGTTGTTTTGTAACTGACAGCCCAGGGGTGTACTCGAATCTAAATCCACTGAACTTGTGTTATTCCTTTGAGAAATTGCTGACGGGATGATCGAGCAAAACGGTGCCAGGAAGGAGGATGAACATTTAAGTTTGAGTATTGAGCTGGTTGAACTAGCAGACTCAAAAATACTGCTTCGTAGCAGTATGGTGAATGCAAGGCAAAGCGGCCACCTTAGCTAGAGACTGGACGTTTGCAGAAATATAACTGAAAGATTACTTAGGTCTATTTTAGATACCTAAATGTGCTTTGCTACAGGCAGATATCTGTCTGTACTTCTCTTCCTTCCATCTGGTGTGTAAAAGAAAAATAAATGAAATCAGAAAAATGTCTAAAAATTTCCCGATAACGGTATATCTAAATGAGATTCTCAGAAACGTGCCTTGACCTTCAGCCATTTTCAGTAATTGAAAATATTGGTTTCCAACACTACTTATTTGCACTGAGTGAATGAGAATATTCTCTCAGTCTAAAAGTTCTCCATCTTCACTGAACTTTTTAGCTTAGTCATCAGTACAGACCCATTCTCAGCCAAAATAATGCATTTTGCCACCTAAGAAATGACAAGCCGCTGAAGAAGTACATATCATTTGCTGACTGCTTGCCAGCTTTTTTCCAAGGCAAGGGCAGCACTGTGGGAAATGGAAGAAGAATCCATCTGGTTTGTTTTCTTGTGCATCTTTAAGGACAGGAGTAGGTACTGCTGTAATTGTCACCACCTTCTCCACTGGCCACAACGTGCTGCATCAAAACCCGCTGAACTGCCTGTAATGCTTCATCGCTTTATATTTACTGCTGTTCTGCTCTGGGGTTTGGCTGAACTGGAGTAAAAGAGTAACCTCTAGAGTTACTTACAGCCCTGCTTGTTCCCTGCCTTAATCTAATCATAAAGAATTTTCTGAACTCTGAATGACTGTTGATGATTGACTGATATATAGCTTTTCACCCATTTTAGCCATGTGAAAAGCTGATGCGAAGAGCTGGGGACCTTTTTTATGCCCTGTATGAGATATCAGATCAGATCCACGGGCAATGATGTAGCTCCATAAACTGAGAACAAAACATCAAATATATGTCATTGCTCTGCGGCTCTGATGAAAAGTAACTGAGCAAAATATCACTGTATCATCAGAGAAGAAATGCCATCATTCTGAGTATGCTTGAGCTGGCCACAGGAGATTCAGTGAGGTTAGCCAACGGATGTCTAGGTAGCTAATTGGTACTAATTTCTTTCAAGTGGCAAATAATCTAGAAACTAACTGCAATGATTATTTTTCTTTTTTTTTTTTTTTTTTTTTTTAAAGAATTAGCTGGATTATTTATTACAACATACCTCTCAGGGTAGCAACTTGACTTCAGAAATTTCGATTCTCCTTACAGGCTGTAAAGACCAGGGTTTTACACAGAGATTTCTTGAAATGCCAGAGGAGCTGGCAGTGTTTGCTGCTAGCTGGAAGAGTCCATTTTGAGCCTAGTGGGGCCCCTATCAAACATGATTCATTTGGCTAGTGACAAATAGGATCTGAACTCCACAAAATTTAACCAAAATGGGATAATGTCTGCAATTTCAGTTCAGGCTCTTGCATGGATTTAGGGTGAGCTTTTTGCTTTCATAAGCTCTCAAGAGTCACTTTTCTGCCTTTTTTTTTTTTTTTTCCTTTTTGAAATTCCTTCTGGGCCTGCATTATTGCTGCAATTTGCTTCACCTACTTCTCTCACATAAGGTTTTTTTGTCTATAAGAGCCCACTGTGAGTGACTGTAGCTGAGATGTTTTGTAAAGTAATTGTTGAAAAAAAATAGGTATTTAATTACCTGTCCCTTCCCATTTCATTTCTTCTGTAAATTATGAAAGTAATTAATCCCCGAATCACAATAATTTTGAAATGTTTTCTTTTTAAATTCAAATCTAGCAAAAAAAAAAAAAAAAAAAAAAGGAAAGCTCTTTTCAGGCGGTGATTTGTTTGCCACCTTCACTTCTGTGAGGTTTTTTTCTCTCCCATCTCCCTTCCTGGTTTTTTTTTCCCTTGTTCCAAAGATAAGGAGGAAATTACGTCTGCCTGGATCACAATTACAGGTTTTGTGTAGCTGCATTTCAGTGAACCCTTAAGGCTCACTTCTGAAAATCCCGTTTTTCATCCCTGAAGACTAAAAGAATGGTGGGAGATACCCCAAGAATTGGTTACTGGGAGAAAGAAGATGGACCAGGCATCATGTGAGCCAACAACAGAACAGTGCTGGTGTTTCCATTGCCCAGAGTTGGTCCCATGTGCTCCTCTTCTCACTTGAAAACCTGTGGACACCTTGCCCTCCCGGCTGTTGTCTTTTGGTTTGGTTTGAGCTCGGGCTCAATTTACCTCAAAGGTCAGATGTCTGGAGAACATCTTGTTGGGCTTTTTGTTTCCTGGCAAGTCTGTTTTCTTGGGAAAGAAACAAAAGCACGCAGCTCTCTGCCAGGTTTCTATGGCTCCCATGTCCACACTGTGCCGCAGCTGCCTCAGGAACAAATGAGCCAATAGGGATCTTGACTTCTCTGCTGGCATTGTGTTTTCTCACCCTTTTCCCACTCCATTTCTCTTGTTCTGTCCTCTAATTTTCTGCCCTTTGTCTTTGATTGTCGAGAAAATTGGACAGGCTTCTATAGCCCATTTTAAAAATTAGATGTTGGGTTATGTAGCCCTTCAATGAGAAGATCCATTATGTATTTTAAAGTAAAGTGGCAACTTGTATCCATCAGCCTCATGTAAAACTACTCAGCATCATTAAATGGTTGCTGTATGAAGAACTAGCTAAACATTACTTGTACTTTAAATAATCATGTTTCTCTAATGCACACATTATTTCATAGAAAGCCTTAGCTTATTTCAGATGAAAGATAGTATGAATGTATCTTCATCAACGCTGCAATAATAGACTAGAGAATAAGCTAGGATTTCAGTTCACAGCCCTTCTGATAGCCCAAATCTAGAGCTAAACATTATAGTTCCTCTCCAGGAATTTACACCATGACTGCTATGTGATCATGCAAATAGCTCTAGGCTAAGCTCAGTCAGATGATATTCAGCATTTAATCTTCTTCTAGGAGCTCTGGGAAGCTTTGTCTGAGATATGGTAAGATTTCACTTCTTGGCTTACAAGGGAAAGAAGAGTTTTACTAAGATCAGAGGAGCACAGTAGCCACAAAGAAGGAAGGCCCATTTGGGTTAGAGACCAAATTTGACTTCGCTTTAGGTGTGGTGGTGCTGTGGGCACTGTGGACGGCACTGATATCATATGAACACCCACTGTGTGGTACTACCTGAGAAGCAACTGCTAGCAGCACCCAGTACTAATTGGTCACTAAACTAAAGCCAAACCAATTTTGAGAAGAGATTCCTCTGCGTGATGCTAAATGCAGCCATTCTGATATGACTGTGCGATAACCAGTGCATAAGGAATAACACTGGTAGATGTTGGCTAGAAAAAGCTGCTGCACTTTTGCCTTCTATTGTATGGAAACATTGTTCTGCTAAGTATCAGGCCCTGATATGAGCAGTTGCTGCATTTGCACATTAACTAATTGTCCCCAGAGTTGTCTTTAGAGACAAACAAAGTGCAGTGTGGTGAAGTCTGTGAAACCCGATGTTCACGCTGATCTGCTGCTAAAATCAGATGGTGGTTGTGATCCCCACCCATTCCCCCTGAAAGTCTTACTGCTGCCAGGTTGCCAAAATGCAGTTTTGTGTGGGGAATGGCCTCTTACAAATGTGAGATGAATTGGAACCAGCCAGTGCTGAAAGATTGAAGATCTTGGTGAGGTTATGCCCATCTGGTTGTCTTTCCTCCCTGCAGTGGGAGACGGACTGTTCTCAGCCAGGCTTGCGAAGGGCTCCTGAGGGGTAGACAGAAGGTCCAGGCTAGCTGTGCTATATATCACTGTGTAAAGGCAAACCAAGAAAAACACCAGGAAAAGCAGTAAACTCAACAACAATACAAAAACACTCCCTGAAAAGCAGGACGGTGGAAGGGACTATTCATTAAAAGTAAAGGTGTTTGGTTTACTGGTCGCAAAAGCCAGAGAAATGTATCAAATGCCTTTTCAAATAAATCCCTGATAAAGAAAGCATTGACCTGTTGAAGAAGAAAGTCTGATAAACGAATACATTTCATGTGCATGGATCCAAAACATATTGCATAGTAGCAGAGTGCCTTCTCTCTCCCCCATATTTTTCATGGTTATCTATTACAGGAATAGATATATGTGCAGTGAAAATCAGTATTTGACAGGTTTCTGCTGTACAGTAGACAGCTTTGCATTGTGGAAGGATTAAAAGAAAGATTTTTAAACCCTGTGGGTATTCATCTGACTTCATTTTAACTATTTGAAGTCCAAAGAAGCTGTACGCCAGCCTTTTTCTTCTTTCCTGATCTGAAAGAACTTGGTGTTGGGGAAATGGTGAAGTTGATCAGGTTAGTTTGGTGGGAGATATCCTTGGTAAATCCACATTGCATATCATCCTATTTTCCAATTAAGCCTGTGACAGTAAGTACACTTGCTTTTGAAGTTTCTTTTAGAGCCTGGAATATTACTGAGATTACACTAACAGGCCTGTTGTTTGTGAAGCATGTTTTCATCTTTTGTTTATATATAGGCAATATATTTCCCATTCCCTTGATGGAGTTCTTAAACGTCCATGCTTCAGGGACAGTGATCTTATAAGGCAGTTGTGTTACTCTTCTGACACAAGAAGTATCTCACCTACTGCTCTGAGACATTACTTCCGTCTTAAGTCAACTACAAGGCCTTATCTCCACGTTCAGCTCATCTTCTTTCTCATAATGATACATTTTGGGGTCACACTTGTGTTATCTTTACCTTAAACCTCATACTTTCCATGCAACACCCTTGATTCTTCAATTTTTGTCCTCTGATTACTCCCATGTCAGGGAAATTCCTACTACGTGGTTTCCCCTGTGTGACACCTCTCAGTCTCACAATGTCGGTTGTGACCTTCAGCCTAACCAAGGAGACACAGCTGGCTTTTTGCTGCTGCTTTTCAGCAGAACCAGCCCCATTTTCCCTCTTCACTCCTTTGTAGCCAAATATTGTCATGGAAGAGGTTTGTCTTTCTCTATGTGTTCAGGTCTTCTGCACCTCTGGCTGTTGAGAAAGCCAAAGTGAATGGTAGGGACTTCTTTTTATAGAGTGTTGGAGCAGCAATGAGAGGACGGGATTGTTGATGCTTTCTATCCAGGACCTGACATGAGCATCTGCAGTCAGCAGTCTTCCCACTGCAGTGGGCTTTGTTTGGTATGGAAGAAAGGATCTGGAGTTCATAGTCAAACCCTACAGCAACCTATTCCATCACAAATCGTTGTTTAAAAAACCAACCAACCAACAACAAAAAAAGCACAACAAAATTCTGCAACATCTACTGCAGAGTATTCAAGCTTACAACAGCAGCTTTTCCACAGTTTAAATGATAGCCCTCTGAAATCAGTACTTCTGTACTGGTATTGAATTTAAACTTCAAGTATTGCATCTTAAAAGTAATAATTGATAATTGAAAAATAGTTGTGACATAACTGTGTAACAATTTTTTCATAAATTACAATGCTGTTACTCTTAATATGCTTTTAAAATCAATTAATATTTAACCAAAAATAGGTACATTATGAAATCCAAAAGAAATTTCATGAAGCATCATTTCAAAATGGTTTTGGCACATGCAGGGTTGCTGTCACTAACCTAGAAATTCAAACCTACGTATTTTCCAGCAGTAAGCTATACAGACCTTTGGCCTTAAAAATAAACAAAGTTAAGCTGATGCTTCAAAAGAATAATAAAAAAAGAATTCCCTTCCTTCTGACAAACAAGTGGTAAACTGATAATGTCTTTGGGGTCTCATTGGATTATGTCACCTGGGTCATAGAGAAAAGTAATTTTCTTATTGAAGAATCCCAGTAAAATTATAAGACTACTCAATCAATGCAACTGGTTGGTGCCCGTATGTGCCATCAGGCTACAAGGCAGACTTGGTTGGCAGACAGAGACCAGGAGCTACAGTTGTCAGTGTAGGGCTGGATGGTGGTGACTGCCGTGGGCAACAGAGAGTGGTGCCCAACGCTGAGTGTACAAGAAATGGCAGAAAGTGTCCAAACTCCTCAATGCTAAAACACGAAAGATGAGAGCGCTTTCCTCCTGCAAAGGCTTGTCAGTACCACACAATTCAGCTTCAGCAAAGTGTGTTCTAATCCTCTACAATTTCTTGAATGAAAGTGGGATAATTTGAAGATCTCCATGATATTTCAAAGCAAACATCTGGCTTGAAAGCTTTTCTCTTCCTTTCTTTGTCCTTTCTCCTTTTTATTTAGCTAGGTCTTTGAGACCTCAGCATGAAGGTGATGTCTAATGCAGCCCTTCCCTGATGACAGTGTAACTGCCTTTCATTCTTAAATCACAAATAATTATTTACGTAACAGTAGGTAACCTATAAAAATAGTATAAAAAAAAGGCTCTGGGTATGTTTAGTCGATGGCTTGCCTTCACCTCTTATTCCTTCATAGGTCAAAGCTTATGAGAAATGGACATGTTACAAGATGCTGTAAACTACATTTTCAAGCATTCATAAATCTTTTGGAAGAGTTTTTTTTAAACCTCTTTTCTTAGCATTAAACTCTTAAAGTTAGCATAGTCTTAAAAGCCCATCTTCCATCACTTCATATTTCCTATTTGCAAAATCTGAATTTTACTATTTTCCAGGGTCTTCTACTTGCAACGCACGTTGTTTGAGATTACTCCACTTGTTTCACTTCTGTGGATTTACACTAGTGTCATGAACGTGCCTGGACTCAGCAGGAGTGTTCATGGTCCTGAAACATTGCTTGTGTTCATTATCGCTAGAGATGGGGCTTTGTGAGGAGGGATGAAATGAGTTTACATAATATTGGGAGTGGGAACAAAAAAAAAAAGAAAGTAGTAATCTGTTTTCATTGCAAGTCCCTGTAAATATTCTGGTGATACTTTCCAATCACATGGGCCAGAGCAGTAGCAAAGTTGTAGTAGCAACTCCTAAGCCAGAAGACTTTAGAGGATACCATGTCCCATCCTCTGTGAAGGAAGGATATTTCCTCTACAGGGTAAGAGATGCACTTCGGGAACATGACGGGAACCTGCTTCCCAGAAACCTCTGGATCATCTAATTTCAGCGCTGCCCCTCCATAGCATGAAAAGGGGGCAAATCTGGGCTGGGAATTGATGTTTCAGGCTGAGATTTGTACCCAGTGCAAGTTTTGCTTGGAATTTAATGGGTAACAAGTCAGCATAAATGATCATTAAGTAATGCAGCATTATACCAAATGGACCCATTATGCTTCATTCTGTTGCGTGGAGTGCAAAATAAATTCTGGATGATGGCACATATTCTTAGTCAACGAGGGAATTTCAGGGTAGAAAGAAGCCTGTGTTAGCTGTCTTTGTTTGTTTAATAGGAGATTATAAAAAATTATTATCTCAGGCTAAGTTATGGCATCATACACCATAAAAATACACAAGTAACGGATCTAATTGTCAAAGCCAACATTATACCCAGTTGTTATAGCTTGTCTTAATACACTTCTAAGTATCACAGTGGATTTCCCAAAGGCAAACATAACAGTAAGAGGGAGAGAATCAGATGGCAGGTCAAGAAGTTTTTATTCCACATGGGCTGAGTTTGTGAGGTTTGTCCTAGTGCCACAATTGATGTGATGTCTGATGGCAGACGAGGAAATCTGAAGGGTGGTAATTTGGCTCCTATGAAAGCACCTATTGATGTTGGTTTTGTGAAAAAAGCATTTGCAGGAAAGGGCAGGACCGAGTGCAGCTCAGTGGGGATGGCAAGGCTGAGAGATGGCATGCTGTTCCCATGTCTTGTTGTGTACTGGACAGTGCAAGAAACAATGAGTAAACCCAGCACAGAGTCGAAGCAGCAACAACCTGAGACTCCAGCACAGGCTTTGTTTTCGGTTCCCTTAGGAAATGCATAGATTTCAAAATCAACCTTTTTAATCTCTAATAGCAACAGACTCATGAGAAATTATAATTGTTGATTCCAGTGGTATTACTCCAGTGGCGAGAGAGAAAAAAGCCTGGAGCCCTGAGTCACAACTCTAAAATACACCCGACCAAAAGCATTAGGAAAGCAGTGTGTCAAAGTCTTTTTCAGTCGTTTGTGCTCTGGCTTACTGAAAATAAGCCTTTGTGTACCTAAAAGACACCAGTATTTCCATGTCCCATGCAATTGGGTTGAGGTGGAAGGGGCTGTCATTTAATTTTTGTCTTCACAGCCAGTTTGTTCCTGGAGCTCATGTGGCTGAATATTAATATCCATATGCCTGGTGTAAGCACAGACATATAACAAATAAGTTTGTATTACTAGTAATCTCTTGGTAAATACTGGATGCCTTTCTAAAGGTTAATTCTATTGCCTAAGAAAAAGCATGGTGTTTTAGTGCGGGAGTTGCTAGGTGAAAATATGCACCTTGCTGATGCCTGTGGTTCTGCTGCCCTGTCTGGTGGAGGTATGGTTAGCTCTGCAAGACACCGCACCTAAGGGTGCGAGGTGCTGTGCAAGGCGCTGGGCGCAGTGCGGGAGGCAGAGCCTGCCGCCAGGAGCTGCCCGTCTGGCCCAGAAGAAGAAAGGCTGTGTACTGGTGGCAGCGGGAGTTGAAGTCATGGCTTTGGGGGTGCCTCCTTCAAGTTTCCTTTAGAAACGATAGGTCAGATCCTCCAATTCTTTAGGTTCTGCTGCTTGTCCCCACAGTCAGCCCTTTGTGCCATGACGCGGGAGCTTCTTCAGAGAATGTAGCCCATCAAAAGGAGACGGTGGGGGAACAAGCAGACACTGCATTTTCTAAATGAGGTTCCCTATGTTCACTCTCTGTCTCTGGGCAGGGTACATTAATCTCCCACGTTCATCAGGTGGCACATTAGCTGAAAGAGGCCCTGACAGAGCACAGCCTGGCAGGAGCACGCTGTTCCCGAGTGGGCAGAGAGCTGTGGCTTGGGCATGACAACTTTTTTTTTTTTTAAGCAATTCTGCTTTCAATTTCACATGCAAACTATACCTGCTAGGAAGGAAACGAAATGGCCTGTTGAGAGGAGCAGAAAACGAAGGGCTATTTTAAATCGCATTTAAAAATGTGATTGTTCTGATAATTTTTTTTTTTCTTAACCGTTGAGTCATAGGCAACTGCAGATATGCTGGAGTTTCCCCTGAGCCTGAAAAGAGGCTAAGACTGGTAATAATCAAATCATTCTTTATGCTTTAAATTACTCTTGCTTCAAATTTCATTCTGCACAAAGTGGGGATCTTATATTACTTTACCAGGAAAGTGCCCCCTAACTCAGAATAGCCCTGGAGAGCAACAGACTCTCCCCTCTGTGGCCTGTTTTTGTCTGAGCAGGGCAGGAGGCCACCTGAGGTTGCTACATGTTCCTGCTGCTCTGCATTCATCACCCACCCTTGGCCGCTGCAGGGGCACAGAGAGGAAAATGCCTTGTGCCCCTCCTGCTCCCAGGAGATGCAGATGGGGAGGCAGGGATGCTGCCTGCAGCCGGAGCCCTGCCTGCGCTGCCTTTAGAAATACTCAAGGGATTGGGGCTGTGTATAATTTACTCTTCTATGGGGAAAGGAGTATTTGCATTCCTCAATTCTGTGTATCACGCTTCAGCTATGGCAGCCTGGACCGCAGCTTTGATTTGCTCTTTGCTTTTTCCGGGCAGCGAAAGAGGATTCAATCCCTTGATTTTAGCCACCTTAGTGGTTTGCCTAAAGTGGTATAAAAGCCTCTCCTCCTGCCTGGGTGCAAAGGGGAGAGGTGGAGGAGGAACCACTAGTTAAGATAGTGCCTGTGGTCAGGGATTTCCTATTCTGGAGTCAAAGTGCAGGTTTGCTGCTCTGCTCCTTAGGTTCAGCTTTCACCTACACTCAGCAGCCTCTCTTAGGGGTACATCATGGCAACATCCAGCAATTCAAAGGTCCAGCACAAAAAACACTCTATAATGACCTACACATCTTCCACAAGCGTTTAAAAGATGGAAGGGGCCAATGGCTCTAGTCAGACCTGAGCTACAGCTTGAAGGCTTCACCATTTCTACAGAGACTGTCAAATCTCAACAAGAATCTAACATCCAAAAGATTCATTCACTGCCGGCTGACTAGAACAATAAGCCCTGAAGGATATTCAGTAACAGGCATAGCTTGGGGCGTTGGATTTTTAATCATTTCTCTTGATGTTTGACAGCTGCAGTAGCACACATCTTGCTGCATCTTTGATGGGTGGGAGAGCTCTTGCCTGCATGGCTTCTCCCTGCCTAGGAGCATAGTGGAAAGCAGGGCTGGAGAAGATGCTCTAGCAAGGAAAGCGCCATACTGCAAGCAATCCCTTTCTGTAACAGGGGGAAAATAGGTTCAACTTGCTGTTTCAAGCTTCTGTGTCACCAAAAAACTCAGGTCCTTTATTTATTATTTGTATTACAGTAGCACCTAGAGGCCCCAGGTTGCTAGGGTTTGTAGAGCGCTTTGTAGGAGACGGCTACTACTCCTCTGTCATTCTAAGATGAAAAAAGGGTGGGAAAGGAAGGGAGAAAAGTGACCTGACTGAGGTGCCACAGAGGCCAGTAGAAGAATGGAAAGTAAAGCTCTAACTGTCTCAGGGGATGCTTGTGCTGTCAAGCACTGGGGTCACAGCATTTCAAGAAGCTACAGTGCTTTCAGCTCAGCCATATGAAATTACTGTCTGCTCACTTCTGGCCCTTCTTCAGCAGTGGTGTAAGCTAATCCACTTTATTTCGCATTGCAATGGGTTAAGTCTATTATCAAGACCTGGCTGAGGCCTGGTGGCCACTTCAGATGTGCTCACTTGACCGTCTGTGATCAACTTGGCCTCTCAAGTCTGAACCAAATTCAGTGCCTGCACTGCAAAATTTACTTGTAATTTGCGTTTGGAAACTTGCTTGTTCATTTCTGCCTTGTCTACAGAACAGCCAACTCTCTTCACTCCAGTTTTAACATGCTGGAGCCCTGCCAGTTTCTTTGGTCAGAAAAAGATGCATTTATTGAACACAATGTAGAAGAACCACTTCAGACATAACACCTCTGTGCGAAGTATGTACGTATGCGCTTCCTGGTAACGTGGAGCAAAACAGCTTGCTGCTTCTCCCACCAGGTGCAAAACTGGCATTGACCCTGTTGGGAGGTGGAATGGGACTTAAATGTATATTTTGATGCATTTGCTACAACTCCCCTGAAATTCTACTGGTGTTTATAGTAATAATAGCTCTGTTTCTGATCAAAAAGGTTTTGATGTTATAAAACTGCAATCTCTGCCTTTCAAAAGCAACACTTAAACTATGCAGTTTCTTTTTCTTACCTGAAGTTTCAGCACCTTTATAGGAAATATAAGCTGTAATTCCACTGATTTCCTTCTTTAAAATATGTTTTAAAGGGAAATCAGACCTCAGCACACTCTGCAGTTGTTCAAAAGAGTGCAGAACTGGCAGTGCTACAATTTGAATGTTATCTAAAAACCTGACAAGAATAGGAGTAATAGGTGCAAAGTCTCTCTATTTAACGTCAGCCACCACTAGTGCTGAATTTATCCTTGCAACATCCTTATGCAGTCCAGACAAATACCCTCACAGTTTTGTGACTTGTAGCTCGAGCGCAAGGTCCTCTCCATGCTCACACCAGGGTCCTGCACAAGGCTGGAGTCACCGTGATGTTCCTGGCAAAGCCCAGGAGAAGGATGAGCCCTGCAGAGACCTACGAAAGATATTGGCCGATCAAACATTTTTTCCCCGATCTTTCCTCATCACTTTGCATCAGTCTTTTTCAGGACAAGTTCATTAAAGGCATCCTTACAGTGATTAGCTCTCTGTTCTCTACCCATTTCACCCTTGTCTGCTTTCCTGATCCTGACTAATGCAAAGCCAGCAGTGGCGAGGAGAGCCCTAATAACTCTGCCGTCCCCTTGAGTGTGGCGTGATGCTCCTGCTGTTGTTAAAGACAGACCGGCAGCACTTGACAAGCCCTTCTAACAAAGTGCTTTTAACGCCCCTCACTGAGCCCTCCCGGCTGACAGAGGTTTTAGCGAAGACCTGTGCCTTTTGCCCTCTTACTGTGGGTATTTTCACTGTGGAGTTGCTCAGTAAGGATCCTTTTCTTTGCTGTTATGAGGAGTGGCAGCAGGAGAAAAGGGATGGTTTTATTCCAGACTGATTTGTAGACCTTTCCAATTCAGGTGGGCGCTGGGCATCCCGGAGCTGTTGGCTGTGCTACAGCTTTGCTCAGATCACTGAGCTGGAATCTCCTTCCAGCCCGGAGACCTCTCTGCCAAGGTAGCACTCTTCTGGCACACTTGCGTGGTTCTCCAAACCAGCCGCAGTCAACGCAAGCACATTTGGTGTAAATGCCGAAACGTTCAGGCCCTATTTCACAAGGAGCAGCAGTTGACCCTTCTCTTTCACATTTTCTCTTAAAGCGAATAGTTCTGAGTCCTTTAACCATTTAACCATCTTGTTGCAGCCTAGACTAGTGAAATTTGAAAGGATCAACCCCAACATTAGCCCATTTCTAATTAGCCTCGTTGCTATAGCGACTTGGGGGGGGGTTATTAGCATCAGCATGGCAAACTGATGGAACTGTACAACTTCTTTTGCAGCTGGGGAATGTAAAAAGTGAATCCCACATTGAATCATGCTTGCAGGGCTGACATTCAAATCACAGTCATTGTATGCTCAGGAAAATGACTGTCATTCCTCACGCACAGTGTTTCACTTTAAGAGGAAGATGGGGGGGGGGTGTTGCAGAGAAAGAAAAAGGAAAGAGAAAAAAACAACCTGTCTGAGGCATTAAGATGAACATTAAAATGCAAAGGAGCTAAAGAAATTCAGATACTGTATTTAAACTAGAAAAAAGGATAGAGAGTAACTGACCCTGAAGCAGTCAGTACTGGATGTGGACTCGGCCTCCTTTATTTTCATATACTGAAGAGCTGGGATATTCCCAAGGACTTTCTTATGAGGAACATGGAAATGTGCAGAAAGTGGCTTCCATCCTTTATTGACGTTTCCTTTTTACTACAAGGAGTTGAAATGTGTGTATTTTTGATCCTGAATGTTGTCATGGTTACAGGGCTACTTGGATGCTGCTTTTTGCACCCCACAAAGGCTGCGTGCTCGGTGTGTGGCAGAGCGGCTGCCCGTGGGTGCAGTTCGAGGCAGGAGATGGTGGGGATCAGCCCGACCACCCGGCTCACCTCAGGCTGGGAACAGCCAAACCTGGAGCCAGGGATTCCTCCGCACGGATTACAGCCCTGGGAGGAGGGATGGAAATTATGTGATCACACTCCTACCACTCTTACAAATGCCTACTAGGTAATGCTTGTGAAATATTTACTCACTCCCCAAGTATATCTAGCCTTGAATATTTCTGCGTAAGCTACTTTTTCACCTGGTGGTTTGATTAAAGGCCTTGTTCCTGTGGTTTCCAGGACCGAGGGCTTTTTTTTCAGCATAGGCTTCATTTTAAGCTGTAGTCCAAAACATTATACAAAGCAAAGCTGCATGAAGGAGAGAACGCTGGTGCTGATCTCCATAATGTCAGGTCTGTTTGTGCATCTCATGGAGAATCTCATGTCTGCCTGCAAGAACAAGTGGTAGACGAACTGTAGAAGCTGTTGACTTTTCACTGAAAAATGGCAAATGAAATATTTTTAGCTGAACACCCCTCTGTCCCCAGCCCCACATCTTTTTTTTTTTTTCAGCTTTTTAGCCAGAGGGTTTTCAGATTTCCAAACCTATACAAAGGAAGCACTAGGAAGAAAATTATTTTCTATCAAATGCAGACAGGCAGAAAATGCCAATTTTCTGAGAGGATTTTTCAATGAAAGGTTGCAATTTTCTGTCAAAGACATCTTTATTCTTTTACCAACTACATCAAAATGTCATGTCTTAGGTCTTGCAGCACTTCCCCCCCCCTCCCAGTGGAAATGGAGACTCATAAGATATTAAACTTTGCGTTAGTTTTAAAACCACTTTGGGGTGGAATAAGGACCCTTGTGAGCAGAAGACAGTGTTGTAGGTTGGAAACAAGCAGTTTTGTGCTTTTTCACACTAAGCTGATACATGGCCTTGTACAGACGGCTGTCCAAAACGCTTTCTCTTCTTTTAGTCTGTGTAGACTGTCAAGTTGTTTGAATGCAGACGTCTGTACCAAACCCAGGACACCATGTGGTCTGCCGACATGCTTTGTGTTCATGATAATTTGGGGGGGGGAAAAAAGGCATAGATGAACAGGGAGGAGGAAAAAATCAATGAACAAACCAGTATTTTCTGGAAGTTGTTAAAGTTTGAAGCAGTGAGGTTAGTCAGTGAATACACGCTAATGCACAAGTACTGTATCTCGACTCACCACTTGAAGTAGGAAAACCGTGGGTGGAAATAGATGAGAACAAGTGGGGTGCCCTGTTTTGACGGACCGGCTTAAGTATGACTGTAAGATCAACAGACGGCAGCAGTGCGATAGTTCAGCCTCCCACTCCTAACTCTCCTTGCCTGAGGTTACAGGTTGTCTGAGTGCATAGTAATTACTGGGTGCCCAGGTATGAATGGGCCTGATTCCCCCGTCACCTACGCTGCTTTGATGTTGAAGGAGAATTGAGTCTAATAATGGGGGACCGCGATTTGTCACAGTCACTTAGATGAAAAATCCAAATCTGGTTATGGTTAAAATAGCAGATGTCCTGAATTCCTCTCCAAAAGGGGCACTGGACACGTGAAAAATGCTTTGTGGGGCAATGAAAATGGCTTTGCCCTACTCGATAACCTTTCAGTGACTCTGCCCGTAGCGGCAGGTGACGGGACGAGCAGTTTGCTGCCCGTGAGATCTTTGCACTCTGGCTCTTCCCATTGCAGCTGCAGTCCTAGGCTGACAAGAGCCAAATGGAGGAAGGGCACGAGTGGGTTTCTTCCTCCCTGTGTGCTGGGGGGGGCCCTTGCGGTGGCAGCAGGTTGGCACATGGCCATGGACGTCGGGGGCCCCGTTTCCATCACTGCTGCTACCATGGCTTTGCAGCACAGCTTGATCTTGGGCCAATCGCTCGTCTCCAAGAGCTGTCTTTGTACACCTCCCCGGGTGAAAGGTGTTTTGCTGCAAAGGGTTGTTATCAGTGCAGGGATCAGTGAAGAGGGCGAGGGGATGTGAGTGATAGGTTGCCTTTGCAGATAATTGAAAGCATGTCAGAAATAGAAGCGGCATTTAAATTGAGAGTCTTTGTGATTCTGCTCCACCTGGTGAGCTTGGGAGTTACAGGAGGCTGTCGCATGGTGGAGAATTAACAATTCTGATGAGAGACTCTGCCAATTTGAATTGCTTATTTGGAGACCAGGGTAGGAGGGGTGTCCATTAGCCTGTCTCAGGGATTTCCTATGCCTGCTCCTGGATTGTTATTAAAGGAGCAAAGCAGCTGAAGAAATGTGTTCAGAGTGCAAATACTGGTATATGCTACCCAAAAGACCTTTTTTTTTTTTCTTGAGCTGATCTTATTATTGCAAAGTGCTATCAGACTAGCTTATACTGCTCTGTGCATGGGGCTGCTGATGAGACAGTAATGAGGACAACAGCAGCTGCAAGCCACTTCCTTGGAGGGCTGTGGCTTGCATGAGGACCAGGAAGCACCTTCTCTGGGATCACAGGGTGCATCCCCTTCTCCATGCTGCTCACAAATATGTTGCTACGGGGGAAAAAATAGAAGATGAGCGTTGTACTGCAAAGCATCAGCCTCGGAGATCTCTTGGGACTCCCTCTTCCAACAGGCATCTTTTACAGTTACCTTAAAGGCCTTGTTGGAGGTAACAAGGTCATGTACTCCAACTGGTAGAGTCATTGAGGCATGTTGCCTTGCCTTCCTTCAGGCCTAGCCAAGCCAGCAACAAGGGGAGCTCCTGCCTGGGCTTCCCATCTTCCCCAGGGCAGAAGGCACTGTTTGACTCCCATTCCCTACCCCTGGCAGTACCACCTTGCAACCCGTGCAAGGATGTCTGGGGAACGACGTGTGTGTGAACCTCGCTGTGGAAGCTCAAAGCTTCTCCAGAATCAGAGAATTCATTGATTCCCCGTGTTTTCTTGTTGTACATGTACGTGTGACTGTGGACAGTGTCTTTGGACCACTTCTAATGACTAGTGCATGGGAAAGAGTCCCACCGAATGGATTCATTTGTGCAGCCCTCAAAGCCCTGTTGCCTGACATTTTAAAAACTGCCTGGGGGATTTTTATGTGTAATTCGCCTTAATTAAAACTGACAAATACCAGTGGGCATCTAAATCCCCTATGTGATTTAGAGAACTAAAACAGCATTCTCTGCCAGAGAGAGAGGTCTGTTCAGTATCACTCTCTTGAGCTCAAATTTTCCCCTGGGTTTGCTTGCACATTCCTTACAAGACACTGAAGATTTCTCTGGAACAGCCCCCACTCTTTTGTAGTGCTGCAGTCACACAAAATAAATATGAAGTGAGCTGATTATATTCCAGGAGCTACGAGATACCACGTGTCAGATCCAAAGTGAACTGACCTTTCCACTCCCAGGTGGACAGCTCTGACCTTTTGTGATGCTGATGGGAAGCATGGAAGAAATCATGATTAGGGGAAAATCGTGCTTTATTAATGTAGGCAGAGCACAAAGAACTCATCATCTAAAGACCTGCCTCTAGGTGGTGGGACACAAGGAAAAAAAACCAAGATGTGCGTCCGCGTTGTGCTCTCGTTATAACACTAATGGGAACAGGACAGCTGAGCTAAGAGGACAGCAGAGATATGTGATGAGGAATTATGCTTTGCTGTAGAGTCTTTCTTGTGGTGACAGTTATAGCAACAGCAGACCAGGTTCCTACTGGCTCAAAGCCTCTTTATAATACCATTTTACAGAAGTGGTGTTATTTGGCAGAGGAAGGCGGGAAGTCCTGGTAACTGCAGTAACACCCAGTTGAGTTTGGTAGGTTTAGCATTGCTACAAGGTACTAAGGAGCTGTTAATGAATAGGGTTATTTTTTGAGGTATCTGTTTTTGTCACGGTAACTGTGAGGCACAGACACTCCCCTTTGCAGGTTTGGGGGGAGGAGGGGAGCAAGAAGGGTTTTTCTTGTACAGCAAACATAGCTTCAGAAAGTGAGGAGGCTGGTGGGAGGGGAGGAAGGGTGGGGGGGAGAGCGAGCAGGCACATATTATATTCCAACTGTTTCCACGGTGACATTTCATAATCACAACTCTTGGGGGAAAACGCTTCATTGCAAAAGCTGGGGGTGGCAGGACGGCTTTGCGGATGCAGCCGGAGAGGGATAGCTCTCCCAGCACCTGTGGCTCGCTATCCCGAGGACTCGGAAGCAGGGGCCAGTTAAACTCATTAGGCTGTAGCGCAAGCCAGGGACAAGGAATTGAAATGCATAGCAATCATCTGCTCCTTCCTTTTCTTTCAAGGATGAACATTTATAAATAAATATGATATCATCACACTAGATAGGAAGCCTAAATGTTTTCTGTTTCTTGGCAGGAATTAGAAAAAGAAGGATGTATGTAGAAAAGAGACCGTAAGATGTACATAGCAAAGCATAGTCAAATAGCCAAAAGCAGCCTGTAGCTAATGAATTAGGTCACCAGGTCTTTGCATTCCACATTGTCTCTCTCTTTACTCTCAGTCCTGGAATTGTAGCGTGCAAGCGAGCTCCGAGCAGATGGAAACCTGCTTTTTCATCACTAGGGCTGGTTGCACAGTGTCCAGAACAAACCAGTGCTTTGCTAGCAGCGAGGCTCACAAATCAATCGGTGGCATATTATTCATTTTACAAAGCAGCACCATGTTCACCTGAATTGCTTCCAAATGTCTGTGGTTCCCTGTGTTGTTTTACGCAGTGTACCACTTGCCATCATGCTGCTACAGATGGCAACAGCGCTTGGGGGCTTTCCTACGAGACGTGGGCAGGGGAGGCAAGGGCTGTGACAAGTACACAAGGCTTTCATGCTTGGGGACTTTCCTTTAGTTCCTGCAGCACAGAGAGCTGCCCCGTGGATTTCAGTTCCAGCCTTCCTGCAGGTTCTGCGAGTTTAGGCAAATTGCTTCCTCTGCCAATGTCTCAGATGGGATAAATGCTCTTTTTCTTGTATCACCGACCACTGGTAGCTGGATGATCGAAGCTTTCTGTGGGCAAGGTGGCATGATGCTGTAGGTTGAATGGTGCTGCTTCTGCAGAGCTTAATAGGAGGCTCCTTGAGTAGCATGACTCCATGAAGCTGCCCAATAGTCCTGGATTGTATGTGAAGCAAATATACTTAGATGTATACAATTTCTAAAGCAATTACTGCATCTTTATATTCCTGAAAAAATCTCACTCGCTCTTTTTTTTTTTTTTTTGTGACTGAAGCTGCACAGCTTTGTGCTTTGTCTGTGGGACTACACGGAGCTCGCTAATGATCTGCTCTCATCTGATTCGCACTCACTCTAATTGCAGGCGTCGTTAAACCAGGTTGCAAACTTTGTGGTGCACTGGGTGACGCGGTGTTTGTGTGCTGTTCTTCCTGTCTGGGTCCGTTGTTGGGAGTACAAAGGAAGTCTAGCTTTTTTGTTTGTAATACAGCACTGATCTGTGCTTGTGATGTACAGAAAGTCTTGGGCAAAAATCTTGATGAGCACAGAAAGTCTCTAAACATGGGACACCTACAGAAACACACAGTGTAACAGGGCCGGTATCATCTTTCTTATCTCTCCCTTCCAGCCTGGAAAACAGGATGATCCTTTCAAGGCGACATTTGTTTCAGATTATATCCTTAGCTCCCTGTCATTTCTGTGGTGTCTAAAGGATGAAGAGGAGAAATTATAGAAAACCTACAGATCCTCATCTACCCACTAAGCTTTATAGTTCTTTGCCCAAATACAGCAACCTACCAGCAATAGCTCAGCTGAAGACCTTACTATTGAGTGTCCGTAAAACACAGTTCCCCTGCCCCAGCCCTTTGCACAGGGCAGAGCAGCTGCTGCTGCCAAATGCGTCCCCTTCCCCCTCCAATTACACACCTGCAGAGCTGGCAGCAATGTCCTCTGGCACGTCATCGTGACTGGCCACGCTACAGAGCCATGGAGGGCTTAGATGCTCCAACAGGGTAGCAAAAAGCTGGGACATCCCACTGCTGTGGACCTCTGCCACACGTTTGTAGAAAATTACTTTGTGGAACTTAAAAAATGTTTTTGGAGCTATAGAAGAGGATCAAAGACACACCTGATGGAGTGCCCCTAGGCCAGGCAGTACTTTGACTACCTGGAGGTCTTCATTCCTGGTTCATCTCTTCTTTTAGCTAAGTGGTGCCAGTCTTTTCATTCTCCTCTCTTCAGCTCTAATGATTTTCTGTGTCCCATCCTGAAGCCTTTTTGTTTCTTCTCTGTGCTTTCTCCAAGAACGGATGGCCTTCAGATTTCCTATTTATTCAGAAACTCTGCAAATCTCAGTTTATTCCTCTTCTAAACTGAAACCAAAAGCATTTTGCTTTTACATCCATTAAGAATTTAAAGAAAACAACTTTTCATATAAAATTACATAACGGTATTTCGTATCGCAATGACTTTTTCTTCTGCCAGTATTTTGAGGGAGTTCAGGTTATTTGTGCAGGGTCCACATGTGGAAATAAAGAAAATCTCTCCCTGTAGACTTTTCACAAGTGTCTGTCTCCAGTCAGTGATTAGCCCTTGTGAAACCCAACCCATTTAATACATGCAGACTGCTAATGCGCGATACACCATGCTATGAGACCCAGACAGTCAGGCAGGGTGGGATTTTGCATGATTGTGTGATTCAATCCAACATAGCAATTCCTATTTCTCTCCGAGATAAAGCACGGGTAGCAATTAAGGAATGAGGAGAAGTGACGTGAATATCTGTATTGATTGCAGAAAGTAGTGACAGAAAGACACTGATAATTCTGGTGATTTTTTAGGTTTGCTCTTTTGTGCGTAGACTTCCCTCTTCCCAGCTGGTAGCAGGCAGCCTGCTACAGTAGGATGTGATGCAAGGACTGGAAATTGATACTTCTTGTCTTGACTCAGTTACTCCAGTTCAAAGCTTTGATTCCTTTGACTATTAGAAAGGCCAAGATCAGCCACCCTAAAGCACAGCCCACATGTTTGTTTATCTCACATGTTAGCAAAGCAGCCTGGGAAACATTGAGCCAGATGGTAATGATGGGATCTTTGCAAGGCTGTTTGAATTGCGGCAATTGCTGCTGCTGCTTTTTGGTTTTTTTCTTCCTAAATCAGCATCCTTTTATCTTCCTCATTTCACGTTTGTTTTCTGTGCGTCTTGGGTTTGATGCCAGGGTTTAAAAATGAGGGTTGATTCATATATCAATATTAAACTGCATAATCACCTCAATCATTATTTGACTTCATCCGGAGCATTCACAATGTTTTGGGAACTTCAAGTGAAAGAAAACTTTGTTGCGTATACGAACATTTGACTGAACTATTGATAACCAGAATTTCTGATTTAGGTTGCGTCCCCTGTGTCTGGCTTTTCACAGTAAATAATCCTCTAACCATATATTTTCAACAATTTTTTTAATACTTATAATTTATTTGTTTTTCCATTCAACAAGAAAATAACACGACAGCACGATCTGTGGCAATAATCTGGGGGGCTATTATATTCTCAAACAACAGTAGACCTACTGTAACTTTAATGTATTACCAGTAATTTCTGCTTCCTCTGGCGAGGCTTAGAGAAGCATAAGGTGCTTTAATAACAAACAGGGATCCACCCACAACTCTGATTTATGTTTATGACTCAGCAAAGAACGTAAACTGAGACTAGGGCACAGAGTGTTTCTATAAGTAGTTATAAATCAACCATTCACCAGGAAAAAAATAAAAGAGTACTAGCAGCCTTCCCTGTATGAGGAAGAGAGCGGTTTTGGGGTTGCAGATAGCAAAGTCTCTCACGGGAGTCAGTAAAGGGGTCATCACAGAAAGGGATTAATCACAGAGAGATTTGTAGTGTTTCCATGAGTGCTCACATAGACGTCAACCCAGCACAGGGCTGTTTGCATCCTTGTCTATCTGGACTGTCCCTAGTTGAGCATATCAAGTCCATTGGACGTAAGCAAACCCATCATCAACTGGCCGGTTGGATGGTGGGACAAACAACTGTGGAAAATAAAGTTGCAGATCTGAATTTGTAGCATTTGACGCTTGTATTTGACTTGGACTGAGTGCACAGGTTATATGTCCTTACTTGACTCCAGGAAAGCCCCTGGCCCGTTTGTGCCGAAGGCTCCCCATCCAGGTATGCTGGGCGGCAGCGAAGCCCAGCTCGTGGGAGCCCACAGTCCTCACCAGACTGATCGTACCCCGCGGGCGCTCCGAGCCAAAGCGTGGCATCCATTTGCCAGCTGCTACTCATGAATTTCCAACTGAAGGGTGTGCAATGTTTTCAGTGCTACTCTGATTGACGGGTTTATCTTCCAGTCCATTTACTTACTTAATTATCCCACAGTGAGCAAGAAGTCATTTCTTATAAATATGGTAATAAGCCGATCAGGATGACAACAGAAGCACATTCTTGTACAGTTTGTGGAAAAAAATGACGTTCCCCAGTTTCAGTTCATATCAGGCTTCCCCTATCAGCAGTCAGTAAATTAAGAAACAATATCTGGTGACCTAAAAACATCAGCCCCCAGATGTTTGGCATTAGTCAGACCTGCTTGGAGCTATCTTCATCTCAGGTGTTGCCCCAGTCCCACATCTTCACATTTTGGCACACACGGGAAAGGTATGAAGTTCATGTTTCCTTTAACTTCTCTGAGTTGCTTCTGGGATATCAAAGCTTTTAATTTGACAACTCCAGCTGCCATGTAAAGGAGAGAAGGGCCATAGACACCTCAGGCCTGACTTGTTGACGGGAGTAGGTTTTTTCCGCCTGATACCAAATGTGGCTGAGGCTATTTTTGTAAAGAAGATTCTACCAAAAAATAATTTGGTGACTACAATTTGTAGATGCTATTTTTAAGTGGTGTAGATGATACCTTCCAGGTTTAAAAGATTGAGGAAAGCGTCTGATATAAAATAAGCTATGTAGGCACACATGGACATGACCTTAAAGAACCTGAAGATCCCCTGTTTCTACCTCAGTAGGAATTTTCTGAGTAAGGACGAGTGAAGGGCCTGGCTGCAGGTCCAAAATCCTCGTGTAGGCTAAAACCTGCTTCAGAAAACACGACGGGAGCGCAATGGGCTGCGGAGCTGCTCCTGCCCCTCTGCAGCAGCTCTGCCTGCCAGCGACCACCCCTGAGCTGTGCCGCCCGCTCCTGCCTTGGGTGATCCCGTGGGTGTGTGTGTGTGTGTATGTGTGCACATACAGCACATGCACGCTTTCCTAACCGTGTCTATCAGTGTCATTTCCATGTGGGTGGCACCAGTGACTGTGCATATGTTTGCTGGGTGTAGGTGTGCCGAGGGCTATCTGCACACACGCTTCCCGGTACGGCGGTGCTGTGAATGGAGGGAGCTGTCTCACCCCTTTTCCTTTTTGATCGCTTCCAAATTTTCCTCGTTTTCAATTTCTGGAGTCTGTCCTCTCAGCACCTGTGCTACGATCGTTCCTTGAGAGGTGCATTATCCAAAAGAACAAAACTGAGGTGAACGAGGCAGGGAGAGAAACTCATGTGACTCCATTAACATTCATTTATGCCAAGGCTCTGCGAAACCCATACGAGAGTCTCTGTTGTTTGGAGTTTATTTAAATTAATCACTATAATTACATTTTGCTTTTTATCAAAAGCCTCCTATAGAGATTGTCCGGCTAGAAAGTAAAAAGGATTTCAGAAATAGTAGTATTCAATAGCCTCTTTAAAGACATTCAGGAGCATCGTGTAAAACACAGTGGGCACTGGGGGAAATAATTCTGCTGGGAGGTCGGACGGATGCCGAGTTCTGTTGATTTCCTCATTTTTCAAGGCTGGAGGCTTCTGCATGTGAATGAGTCCTTTGTTTTTCAAAGGCTTCTGGTACAGAAATATATCTGTTGCAACAACCGCTTATTTCCTATCCTGGAAACAAAAGCTCTGACAGTGAAGGCAGACCATTCTGCTCGTGTGGACAACTTCATGTCATGCGAAGCAGAGCAAAGAGGAAGGTGGCAGACAGCCTCCTCAGAGACAAAATGCTCTGGTGTGCAAAACCTTGGAGAAGATATGGGTGAGAACAAAGGTTCTCGCCCAGCACAGCAAGGTCAGCTCCAGGCAGAGCACAGCGAGAACAGTAGCTCTGATGTATTCATTTTCTTGTTCTCGTGTCTGGCAAAGATCTTAAGTGAACCAGCTACACTCTTTTAAAATTCCTCTATAGCATTTCTTACCTTAAATTGGATAGCATTTTTTTAGACATTTATTTACCTAATTCTTTACACTCAGTTGCATGGATTAATCCCACAAGACCTTGTTGGATGTTTCCCGTTAACCACTAGATGCCTGCCTGTCCCACCTATGTCTTAAGAACCCTTTGAGACAAAATACAGGTCTTCAAAACTCCACTCCATATGTTCAGCAGCTCCTGATTAAGATGGCACAGTGTGATATACTTGTATGCTGTACTGAATGATTTCCTTTGTTTTCTGATATCTGAAAGGAGGAATAAGCTTCTTCAATTGTTTTTAGGAATCTAAATAATTCAGTTGGGCTCTTCTTTCGGTAGACCGGTGGATTGATCTGTCTTTCTGCTGTGACCACTCTTGTGACATTGAAGAATTTCATCAATTTCCCAAGACTTGGTTTGGTGTTTGGCCAAAAGTTAGAAGCTATATTGCTTTGATGTTGATTTAAAGAATCTTCAGAGCAGCTAGAGTTGATTCCTAACATCCTTGTGCTAACAAACTCTGAAGAAAATGCTGTGATCTATAGGGAAAAAGGAAATGAATACCTTCTTAAAATAATGATCTTATTACTACTTATCTTGTTACACTGTGGTGAGGTTCTCCTTGTTAAGCCACCTGCACTTTGAGAGGTTTATAGACAAAAGCAGCATTATTAATTAATGCGACTGTGCAAGCTTTCTGTGAGCTATTATAATATTTTATTGTTATGGCTACTATTATTATTATCAGATAGGCTGTTTGGGAGTTTTGAAAATGTGCTAGCATCTTTCTGTTGCGCTGGTTATCCTTCAGCGCCTTTCTTCAGATTATAAATGCAGGTGTTTCTATTAAATTCTGGATGGAAAGCAAGAGCCCATAAAACCTATCAGCAGGTTATTTCAGCCTCAAATCAGTATTGCTTAAATTATACAAGGAGCAAAACAGAAGTCTGATGAAGGTGCTAGCTATAAGCAGCAGCTGTAAATTTGTTGTGCTCTAATATGACTGGGATGCCAGTCACCCAGGCAGTGAGACAGGATAAGAGCATCCTTTGGCCACCTGTAACTGACTCCTGAGTGCCCAAACAATTGCTCTACTGAACCTGCAGTCTCTGGCACCGAGAGTTATTGCCCTGGCCAAGGGTGGCTTGGGGAAAAAAGGAGTCCAACCTAGAAAGATGTTTGCCATAAGGAAGATGAAAGTCTTCTGGGCTCTGTTTTTGCAGTGTAACTGTACCTTGTAAGGGTCCACAAAGTTGCAGGCATCCTCTCTGATGCAAGGTATTGGACTACAGTGCTGCATTTGCTGCTACTCTGGCATTTATGTGGGTCTTTAAGCATTTTATTATCCCAGAAGTCACAGTGAAATCCATAAAACTGTCTAGGAAGGGGTTAAAGATGCCAAACTCTTAGTTGCAGAGGTGAAATGAAGGCCTGAATGAGGATCATGGTCTGTTCTCATTTACCCAGAGCCTGTGCCCTTAGCCACAGGAGAGATGATTTACCAGTCATTGTCGTGTTTGGCTGTGGAGATAGTGCATGACCACGTATGATGCTGCTCTACCCAAGGATTCTGTCGTGGCTGGCAGGAAGGGCTGTATGGGGAAAAAAAAATAGTAAATCTCTTTCAGAGGAAGTAGAGGACCTGCCAACAAAAAGATGCTACTATCTCTGTTTTCAAGACTATTCTTTTCATAAAATGCTTGAGGATAGAAACAGTAGTGTTCTCCCTGCACCATAAAGTTATGTCACGCCTGGGTCCTGCGGCCAACAGGGAATGTCTCTGTGCTACTGCAGATTTTGTAGGCTTTGGTCATGTCCCATTTTGATTGTCTCACTCTGCAGAGTCCTCATCTGTCCAGCTGTTCCTTACGTGGGAGCAATTCCTGACCTTTGAGCATTGGCCACCATTCTTTGATGCTCTTCCAATGTAACTACATGCTTTTGGAGATGAGGAGTGGGGACCAGGGCAAGGTACCCTACGCCAAACCAGGACATGAGGCATCTGAGTCCTATTTCTAACTCTGACACAAACATCCCTTTTTTCTTTCTATTCCCTCTCTGCTGTTTACCCCTTGTGTGTATTCAGGCTGCAAACAGCAAGGGCAGAATCTCTGTGCTTGGACGTGGGGATTCAGGTTCTGGCACAAGAGGCCCCAAGTTTGGTTTGGGACTTTACATGTTTCAGAGGGGAATTGGGTGAGTTTTCTCTCCTTTCTGAGATGGCTATGGCTCTGTGTTCACAGCAGTTCTTTCTCAAATATTTCTAAATCCCAAGTTGTGCCTAGGACCTGGTTTTTATTTATTGTTGTTACTTTTATTGATTCCCTCCCCCCTTTTGTTTTTGAGCAAAGCTGCTTATGGTCAAATAAGCTCCAAGAACTGCCATAAAACAGCTCCTATAATGATCCAGGCTAAAATAGCTGCCTGATTTCAGAAGCCTGCACTATTTGACGGTGCCGGTGAGCACAGATTCCTCCACATCAAGCGCAGGGGTGAAAAGCCTCTAAGGTTAAAGGTGGGCAGGAAAAATTAACGAGAAAGGTGATGGTGGGGGTTTCCTTTTTCTGTCCATTGGGCTCTCTTGTCTGTTGCTCTGAAATCCTTCCTTCCAAGGCACGTTTGCAGGATATGTCCCTTTTTTGTTACCCGAATGAGCCGGGCTGTAGAGACTGACCTGTTCAACTCCTGGACCCCAGGGGTGAGAGCCCAGGTTGGGAAGCGATGGAAGAGGAGTTTAAGCCCTTTCTCTAGAGGAGTTTGCCACCTACTGATTTGCAGGTTCCTTCGAGCTCCTGCCAAGAGAAGTTGAAGGGAGAAGCCAGGAATTTAGGGGTAGGGAGGAATTACCCTTAGAGACCCCAGCCAGGACCCCCGGGGGGAATAGCCGGGGTGTGTGGGGGGGATGCGGTACCCAGCTGTTGAGCTCCAACTGGGAGAAGGCGAAGGAGCTGGGTGGAAGCGGCTGGTGTGTGCATGTGCGTGTGTGTGCGTGTGTTGTGTGTGGCGGGGGAGGGATGTGGATGAGGAGCGGGCTCTCTTTCTTTCTCACGGGGCTCAGTTAATCCTGCTGCCAGGCGGTGTTAAGCAGCAGTCTCGGCGCTGGATTCCGAGCGAGGGAGACACGCAGCCCTGAAGGCGCAGCGGAGGGGAGGCGAGAGAGGCAGCTAAAGAGAGCAGAGCGGGGGAAAAATCAAATCTATGCTTGGAACTGGGCTTCTTTTTCGCCAATGCAAAAGGGAATATGCAGCACATTTTTGCCTTCTTCTGCACCAGTTTCCTAGGGGCGGTGTTAGGGGCCAATTTCCCCAACAATATCCAGATAGGTGAGTGCAGAGCTCGGGGCTGTTTGGGAGCGACGTTGCCCGGCAAATGGGGAGGGATGGAGAGGGGGCGGTGGGGCAAAACTGACCCGTTCGTTTGGTTGCAAAGGCAAAATGTGCGTGTGTGTGTGTCTGTGTACGTGTGTGTGAGAGCGAGGGGGTGAACGGCGAGGGCTGGATTTGTGCGTTGGTACCAGCTTTGCAAGAGCAGAGATGTATCAATTTGGCTTTGGGGGAGGGGAAGATTGGGAATACATGCCTGCACACACACCAGCACGGAGGGAGAAAAGTGCCTCTGAAATGGAGGAAGCACGAAAAAAAAAAATAATCTGTTTCTTGCTCTGAGAAATGCCTGGGCTGCCATTGTGCGTTGCTGCATTTGCAAAATCAGCGGTCGCATTATACATTTTTGTGAGGATGCTCTCATCTGTAGGTAACTGGGACGAGAGGTAACAAACAGGCGCTCTCTGTTGTTGTTGCTAAAGAATAAGGGCAGAGCTATTGGAGGAAGGTTTTGCATTGAAGTCTCTTTTCATTTCGTGCTACTTGCTTCCCCTGCGCACCAGCAGTGCCTGTTTGATTCCTTTCTCCCTTCCTGTAACTTCTCAGTGCTCCTCTCCTTCCCCCCTCCCTCCTTCCCCAGGTTTATTATTACTCTCCCATTGATCTTTATTGATGATGGTTTGTATCATAGCCCCAAATTCTCTTCCCTTCCATGCCAGTTTTCTTTCCCGCCTCCCTTCTCTTTACAATGCCAATCAATTGCTAATCCACCAAGTTCAGGCAACTCCTGCCTGAGTCCAGCTGCACAATCGGTGCTTTTATTGCTGTTGATGCTGCATCCTTGTCTCCCTCCCTTCCTGCCTCCCCTTTACCCCAAATTTGTGCAACACCTCAGATTTCTTCCCTTTCAACAAACGTATATAATAGCTACTAGCATCTTATTCCTCTGACACCCGTGATTAGGCTGGGGGGAGGAGGGGGATGTTCATGCACAAATAGCCCTTTCCATGCAACAGGGAGATGCCCTCTGTGCTAAAGACGTGCAAAGTGCCGTTGATAGAGGGTCTCTGCACATTTGTTTCTTCCCGAAACCATCTATCTGCCCTGTGGAGGGTGGGCATTGATACTTTCTGCTTCTTTATTTTTATTCCACCTTGTTGCCAAGTGCTTTGTTTCCCTACCTGTAAAATGCCAATAACAGTGCTCCCTTTAAATGCATATGGGTTACACGGCAGTGTGAATTTAATAGTATCTTTCTGGAGGCTGTGGAGGGATCGCCGCAAGCCAAGTTTCCTGCTGGGGGAGCAGCAGGAAACTTTTTCTAGGGCCGGGTTATTGCAGCACTTCTTTCCAGGTCTATGGGGAGAGAAAGGCTCTGAGTTTGGGTCCAGCATGGTCCCAGTTCCTATCATATTTATATCATCCTGTGGTTCTGGGCTTGTCCGTACTTCTGCTCAAATCGATCCCTTTGAGGGTCAAGTTTTTGATTTCCTGCCTTCTTTGAGTTTGGCCCCTCTCACCTGTTAAATTTAAGCTTTTTCCATGCAGCAGACTTCCAGTAGCAGCAGGTGTTTGGCCACGGGTCCCATGTTGCTCTGGCTTTCGCAGCCCTGTCCCCATCCACCCAGGGTTGTGCCTGTCGGGCCAGGCTCAGCCAGTCTGTCCCATACCCCAGCGTCCCAGAGCGTGCGGGAACCCCTGCACCCTTTCTGGAGCAACCCCCTCCTCTTAGTCAGCAGAGTTTAAACAGCCTAATTACAGGTGAGAGGAGGAGGAAGAAAGACTCTCCTTCCTCCTTTATAAAGGTAACATTGTCAGTGCTTCCATTTCTCTTCCTTAAAGTTATGGGGGGTGAGGAGGTTGCGCCAAACCCCGTGGTTGACCTCAATGCCGCCGGCTGCCGGGCCCAGGGATGCATCTCAGGGATGCATCAGGGCTCCCATATGTGATCCCAGCATTACATAATGGACAGGCTGGAAAGGTTTTCTGCTCCCAGCCTGTCCGCAGCGGGCACGAAACCCCCTAGGTCTTCTGTGCTGGAGGGCTTTGAAGTGTAGAGGCATCCCCTGGGCTGGGGAGCTGGAGCCTCTGCTCGAAGGAATATTTTGGACTGAAGACGTTGCTAATACGGGTGTGCTTAAGACCTTTCTTCTTGTTTTGTTTTTCTCCCCAGGGGGGTTATTTCCTAATCAACAGTCCCAGGAACATGCGGCTTTTAGGTTTGCGTTGTCTCAGCTCACGGAACCCCCTAAACTCCTTCCCCAGATCGACATTGTGAACATTAGCGACAGCTTTGAAATGACATACACCTGTAAGTAGCGGCGTTTGCTGTACTCTCTCTTACTTTGCTTTCTTTATTCCTGTCTGGCAGATTTTTGTGTCTGAAATATGCGACATCTTGCCCCAAGTGTGCGACTCCTTTAAGGTCCATCCAAGACAACCCTGAACACACAAGCAAAGGATTTCTAAATCATTTTGGGTTGTGCTAAGACATAGGGGTGAGGTAGTGCTGCAGTTATTCAGCATCTATTGCATTTTCTCTTTCATTGCTTTTAAAGTGGTATAAAACCCCCAACAATTCATTTCCTCTTGTTTCTCTAACCTCTACCCAACTCGATATGTTGAGGTTTCATTCCCATATTTCCTGTAGCCGTGATGTACAACAAAGACACCCCTTTCCACCCACGGGGTGCACAAAAGTCTCTGTTTACTGTGAACAACTTCTTCCCCAGCCCCAGTTTAGCCATCTGTCCTTGTAATTTAAGAAAGACCTAGCAGAAAACAGCAGCTTGGTGCAAGTGGAGTCCAGATCCACAATAAGGGACATGCCTAATAATGACAGAGAGGTAAGAGAGTTCTAGTTTCAAGAACCAGCAAAGTCATTGGCTCTAAAGCCAAGTATTACAGACTGAATTTGCACCACAGAGTCGATCCTAGGGTGTATTTGTACCCTGCTAAGGCACAGCACGTTAGCTGTGCTGTTCTTGTTCTATGATATAGTTGGGAAAAGAAAAAACTGGCTTGCCAGGTAATGCTGATGTTAACAGCAACACATAAGACCAGGAGGGAACCAGAGGAAAACAAAAACCATAACACAGCCCTGCAGTTGCAGTAGGGGCTGTTGCAGCATTTGCTTCCCTTGGAGCGAGCGGCGCGGTGCTGTGCACGAGGGGCTCACACCGCCGGGATGCGACACACAAAGAATTTCTCGGTTCGACCTGGTGTCAGACACTGCTTTCGCTCTCTGAGCGTGTGTGTGTGTGTGTACGAGTACTGTCAGGAGGGACTGGAGGAACCCTTCCCTCTCTAGAGCCTGTTGGGCTGGTGTTGGCTCACAACCGTAGTATCCTTTTGATTCACCAAAACATCGTCTCTGCAGTTTAGTCATGTGGAGAGTGGGGTAGAGGTGGACACAAACTGTTCTTTCTGCTAAGAAATAATACACAGAAGGGAAAAATGCTTTTCTGCAAAAGGAACCAGGAATGTACAGGAGGAGAATTAATAAGGCTCTTTGAAGGGGGAAAAAAAAAAAAGTTGTGATTTTTTCTGTTGGAGGGTTTGCAAATACAAGGTTGCAGGAATTTCCTGGCTAGTATAACATAGGAGAGAGAAGCAATAATTTGGCCACACTTCTATTGGAGTGTCTAATGACACATCTAAAGATTTTCTATTTTCCTTAATGTCCCTCTATTTGCCAGCTACAAGGTTTCCATCAAGGAAAAGCAACTATCTCAGCTCAGTCCAATGGCACTTCCTTGGCAGGAAAACTAGACAAATAGAAGAAAAAAGACAGACCTTGTATCTATCAAGGGAAACCGTCACCCACCTGGGGTAGAGTTGCTGACTGTGGCTGGGGATGAGCTATTTCAGGGCTGATAGCAGGAAGAAAGCAGAAACTGCAAGAATATCACTAGAATAAATTCTCCATCTGCGTGTAGTTTTCCCTGCCTCTCTGCGCCTGCCACTAATGATTTTGTTTACAGCATTAACGTTGATAGCAAGACCACGATACTAGTTATGCTTCAGAAATCAGTCCTTAGTACCACGGGGGCGGGGGTGGTCTCACAAAAGCTGAATGGAAGCAAGACAGCCTCCCAAAGGATGTTATATTTGAGCTCTATGTAGGGCACATTGTCCTAGATCAGACCAGCAGAGCACTCCGTGCAGTCCAACTTCACTTGTCCTCATTTTTCTTTTCTTATAATTAAAAACTTCCTAAGTTCTTCCAGACTATGGAAGGCAGCATTTGTTTTGCAAGCACAAAGGAAGGTGTTATTCCACATACACTAGGGGAGGGGGGGGGAACCCAACCCAAAAAAACCCAGGCTGTTGGAAGACCTGGTTTTAGTACTCTAGGGGTGGAGTGAAACTTTTGTCAGGAATTATCTCCTTCCTCATCTTCCAGCAAATTCCCTTCCTGGTTGCCAAGGCTAGATATCAGCAGAAAGATCTGTTTATTTACAGAGAATAAAAACCCTACCCACGCAGTGGTCCTTATCTTCTGGGAAAAGACTGGCCATGCTACCAGTTAAAAGTACCAGTTTTTGTTCCCATGGAGATAGAGAACACAGCGTTTCCTTGTCGTTGGCATTACCTGTTTCTCTGATGGTTAAGTCAAGGATGTTTGGACCCGGTGAACCCGGTGCTGCCCCTCTCAGGGTACCTGAGGAAGACTAGTAGGTCCCAGACCCGTGGCAAGTCCTGCCTCCTGCTAGGATCCGGCCTCGTGTGCTAAATGTAGTCCTTATGGCAAGTGCCTGAAGCAGCATCATTCAAAATACAGAATATATATTAAGACTCAGCAGTGACGGCAGCAGCAAAAAGCCTTGTTGGGCAGCTTGTGGGGCGACGCCGAAGTGGCAGGATGAACTGCAGCAAAAATGACAGCACCCCGTCTAAGGAGATCCTGTGCAAAATGTATCTCAGCATCAACTGTGGCACTGTCTACCTGTGCCTGACATATATCTGCGTACCAGTTAGGATGAGCAAGCTTTGGTGTGACAGTGGGTGAATTTACAGCATGAGACGCGCCCATTTGTGCACAGGTGACAGTGATAGGGAGCTGTTAATGATGTGCTAGTGATGATCGTAAAATGGTAACAATAATATCCATGAAGGCGATAAATCTGTAAAATATCAGGAGGCTGCTGTTGCTGCTGGGCTGTTGTTGTGACAGCCCAGCAATAACTTTCGCATTTCTGATGCTTCCATTTGTGGACTTTTTATGGTTATGCGGTGATTGTGAATACCTCTGCGTGGGGCAGCTTCGATCTATGCGTCCTGTGGTCCCTGTGCATAACATGAGAGTAGATTACAATTTTAAGCACACCATAATCATTAAGAAAGTAAAAATAGGTAGTAGATACAATGTGCGGTAACCTCATATTTCATGTGTGTGGTTGATGCTGATGTTGTTGCATCACTGAAACACGGGCACATTTGAATAACTGAAATATCTCCCTGAATTCATTCCATCCCACAGAATAGATGGTAATGAACAGGCTCTGTGTTTGCAGCTGGGTGCGTGGTATGGCTTACCGGTATGAAAATACACACCTGCTGCTTTGAGGGCTTTTAACTAAAGGTTAGGAGACTTTATGTTTTTGTGCCATTTCTTCGAAGGCCAAGGGGGAAGGTGAATTTAGAGTCCTTCCTTCAGCAGAAGCATACGGCAGTGCCAGATGCCTATAACGGGTAAAATGATGGTGTGGTGTAGCTGAAAGGTTTTCCTAGTGACGTAGCAGAGCAAAGCCCTTCTGATCGGCTTTAAAGACATATTCACAGGTTCTGTCTTCAGCCATGTTTGGAAAAGAGCTTTACAGCCTCAACACAGTCACTGGCAAACTCTGCCTTGCTGGGTTTTGCCGTGACTGCGCTCAGGGCAGACCTAACCTGGCAGGGGATGCTGCACGTCAGAGCTGAGAGGTGCGGGAAGAGGGATGCTCTGTGCCACATGAGAGGGCACAGGAGGGGGGAAGCTTAGGAGAGACATACAAATTCCTATCCCTGGGAGGTCCAGGGTGGACAGGAGCACCATGTCGTGTTGGCAGCAAAGGGATGAGAGGCAGCTTACTTGAGTAAACCAGTGCTGGGAATAGTATTCTCTTATTCTTCATCTCAGCCTCTGTTCGTGCACACGTGCACACTTCCCCATCCTGTGCGTAGTCCAACTCCTCAGGGGATATGAGCTGCTTCAGCCCAAGCTCCTTGACTTTATTTAATTTGTGGTGCAGAGACTCCTGCTTGCAGCCTCTGGCCGGAGTCCCCAGGTGAGCCCCAGCAGCGTCAGGCAGACGGCAGTGGTTGCTCTCGCTGCCCAGGGAAGACAATGGCTTAGTGACAGATTTCCCTGGCAGTGACCTGGGGGACATGCCCCGCTTGCAGAAGGTGAGTCACCGGCTTGGTAAATCTGTCCCTGCAAGACTCAGGTCACTTTGCAGGGATGACCAGCGACTTAAAAACCTCCATTCAGCACAGAGCCCTGTAGCTGTGCTGGTGCAGCCATCCGCTTTTGTGCGTGCGTAGTTGTTGGGCTACTGAGAAGGGACGTTCAGGAGCTGCACACTTGAAACACAGAGGTCTGCACAGGACAGGAGCGGGATTTTTCAGATGCTAGAAAACTTGTAGAGAGGCTGAAAAACAATGAATTATTTATCCATCTCCTTCCATTTATGTACGCCTACAGGTACTGTGGGGTCCTCATACTGAGTACGGGTTGTGGGTGCTGCTAGAATATCAACAGTTGACTCTATTCTGCATATTAGAAAATTAACACGTAGTTTGGAGCCTGTTCATATTTTATGAAGGCCTCCCAGCACCAATTAGAGAGGGATTTGTAGCGATCACTCACTCTTTGCTTATGTTCTTATCAACAGCAGCAAGCTTAGATCCAGATCAGCTATAAAATGAAGAATTTCTTTTTCTTCTTCTTGGATACTTACGTATATAGATAGAGTATTTCTGGAGATTGCTTTTTATCTCCTAAATTACCTCTCAGAGACAGGAAGGAATAGGCAAACATTTGAATGTTCTCAAACGAGGATCTAAATTTGGCTTAATTAAACAATTATTGCGTGTTGAATTTAAAGGAAGCTTCTTTGTTGACAAACATATGATGGTCGCCATTTCTTGGAAAGGTGTTGCTGTAATTATTCCAGCAGCAATCAATTAAAATGCAATTTTTATAATTAAACTTCCACAATCTAAATAAGCCCAGCCCTGTAATAGTATGTAATTGTTGTGGTGTTGGTAGACTTGTTTTTATTTTCACAGTGTCAGAAATCTCATGTAAATGCTTGGGGATTTTTTTTTTTCCCTGCAGAGCTCAGGATGCTAGCTATAACTATTTAATGCGACTTAGGACGGCAGAAACATGGATTTAATGATCAGATGAAGTCTGATTAATACAACATAGGTACTACAAGGAAATACATCTCCTTAGATTTTGTAATAGGGAAAGATGTGATGCAGGCAGATGAATCACAGACCATCAATTCACGTTAGATCAAATTGAGGTTAAGGATGCTCGATTTCTGGCAGGGATGGGCTGTAGCTTTCTAGTAATTGCATGCTTGTTTAGTGAAATGCCAGCACTGTACAGAGCCAGGTCCAGCCCTAAGGAGGGTGCTGATGGGTGAAATCCTGCCAAACAGGAGGGAGCGGGTCCTGGGGCTGACACCAGCCTCCTGCGTCCGAGGTCTCTCTGCAGGGGGCCTGGGGTGGGCACTGGGTGCTCGGCAGTCGTAGCCACTGCTGGAGAAGGTGGGAGCTCACCCTATGTGCTTTCCCCAAGAAGGAAAAGCATTTAAAAGATGAGTGCTGAGCGGTTTCCTCAGCTATGATTGCCAGGACAGGGCGGGCTGTGTGTCTGCCTTCATGGATCTGGGCATGGAGAGCCTTGGGTGAACGTGGGCCAATATCATCAGCAGGGACATTGATGGGGCTCCACTGTCATCCGGCTAAGGCAGCCCTGCCGAGAGGCTGGCAGCGCTTGTCAGGCATCAGAAACGGGTTTCCCCCAGTCTCGTGTGTCCGTTTCTCTGCAAAGGGCACGGGGGCACTTATTCTTTGCATGACTATTTTTATGTATTTAATTTTTGATCCTGGGCTGTGGGAGTGGTGCCTGGAGAGAAAAGCTGATATGACGCAATTAGGAAAAATCAGAAGAGGAATAAGGGGTATTTCACACCTGTAAATCTATCTGCTTATCTGGAAAGGATCCCAAATACTCATTGGTGACTAGCAAAAAAAAAAAAAAAAAAAGAGCGAAGAAGTAAAATTTGGGTTCTGCAGCAGGCAGAGAAGGGATTTGAGAAACAGTGAGCAGCAGAGGCCAGACCTGTCCATTGTGTGACAGTCACAGTTTTCACTCACAGCTTATCCTTTCTTCTCTAAAAATAAAGCTTTTTCATGTGAATAGGGATCCTACTAAGCCAGAAACACAGAGGCTTTATTTTTTGACATATTAGCAAGGTGAGAGTGGAAATCTTCTTGTGGCTGCAAGGAAGGCAGCGTGGGGAAGCGTGCTGTTCCTCTCCAAAACTCTAGTGGGAATTTTAGATATATACGTTTACATTTCCCGTAATAGGGTTAGGGCCCCAAAGGCAACAGCTCTCTGCCAGTGGAAATGGAAACTGTCCCGGTTAGCTTCAGTAACACGTGGAGCTCAGAGCAAACACAAAATCAACATGCTCCTTAAAGAGGCAATAAGTCAGGGAGACTTTAATATTCTGCAGATCCAAATTCTCCGGGGTGCGGTATTAACACAAGTCTGAAGACAAAGATGCATTTATTTCAACTGCATTCCTTTAAAGAGAGTTAGGTTTTCACTTCTTTGCCTTTAGTTGTGTAGAACTGAAACAGGGTAACGTTCTTCCCTGTGAAAAGTGCTGCCTGGTAGAGGATGGGATGTCCTTTGGGAGGTCACAAGGACTCCTGAGGAAGTCAGGTATTAGGCAAGATGCAGAAAAGGGGCCAAACCGAGCCATTAGCAATCCACCATCATCTCAGCAAAAAAGCATTTCAAAATAATACCGAATTATTAGAATAATAACAGCATGCTATCTTGCAGAAACTGTTCTGTGCTCACCTGCTGAACTGGCCGCTCATTAGCTTACACGGTAACAAGTCTCTGGTTGATTTTCTCATGCTGCCCTTTAGCAATGAGACCCACTTGTTCCCTCTGGGGCATTCTTAAAAAAAAAATCACACCACAACACAAAAGAACAAAACCCCTCAGCAATATTATTCTTTTTATTAATGTACATCAGTTATTTTCCCTATTCTCTGCAAACCACGCCCTTGCCAACCCTCGTCCGAGGTTGCAGTTCAGGAGGAGACGTGCTTATGCTTCGCAGCACTGATTGATCCCTTGAGCAAGTAGCAGAGGGGCAATGAAGAGGCAAGTAACAGCTACAAATTGCCATATTGTGGTTTCTTCAAGAGGGTCTTTTCATTCTGTGATGTTATTTGTTTTAGACAGAGTGGAAAAGTGCAAAAGGAAACAACCGATGTCTAAGATTGAGATGTAACATACAACTGATGGCAGGATTCTCGTGTGGGTATAGCATATGTGTCTGCATCTCTCTATATGCTATAGGAGTCTTGGCTTCGATTTCATAAGCGACGTTCTGTAACTATGCTAACGGAGATGAAGTGGGAGGGAGATGAAAGGTTGAGGGCTGGAGGGTCGGAGGAAAGATACAGAAGCCGCTGTAGGTAATCTGGATGCAGCGTGGAAGGATCTCACATGAAAGGGAGGTCTATTTCTCACCTCTCCGCCCTCCCAAACATTTTGCTTTGATCTTTACCTGGCAGTAAGCTTCAACAGGCAAAAGACATCAGTGACTACACTGATTCAGATGTGGTTTTTCTCCCGCTGGCCTGCTGATATCCCCTGAGTGCCCCGAGCCGTGTTAGCTTTCCTTCCACGCAGCACCCACACCCCATCCGTGAGAAGGAGGATGATGTTGCTATTCTGGCAGGTGAGCAGCAGAAAAAGTTACCAGCAGGCGTGGGAGCTTGTGGGGAGAGCACAGGCGAGCGACGTCCAACGGAGAGCACACGCAGGGACGGAGGATGGAGAAACGCTGGGTCAGGAGACCCGGTGGAGGGAAGGGGACCAGCAGCAGCTCTAGAGGGGCCATGGACATGCCATCGCTGGAGTTTTCCCTTGTCTCTCTTTTCAGCCCTTACCTAAGCCTGGGGAGGTTTTGCTTTTTGAAGGCTCTTCCTCCTTCTGACCAAACAGGAGCTGGAGCCTGCTGGTGTCTCGCATCTGGCCAGCACCGTAGCCCAGCGCGCTCCTGGCCTCCCTCTTCGTTGCTGCAACTGCCACAGAGCCGAACCTCGGTGCTGAGGGCGGGGAATCCCCGGCATGGGGTGGTTATCGCCAACTGCCAGCGTGTTTAACACAGCCTGCTGCTGGGACAGCCCCAACGTGCCCCTGGGCTTTCCCCTGGGTCAGCCTTGCGCAGAGTGCTTATTGCGTGATAAGCACGTGCCATTTACATATGGCTTATTGCGTGGTGCGCGGGAGCGGGTGGCCGTGTGTTGGTCCTGAGATGGGACCATTTGGCCAGGGCAAAGGCAGACGACAAATGCTGAGATGTAGACCACGGTGGAGTGAAGGTTAGCTGGAAAGGAGGCTCTTGTCGGAGCACATATGGCAGGGGAGGCTCAGGAGTGACCACCCCATCGGTGTCTGGCAGGGACCCAGGTCAGCGGGGAAACGGGGGCAGGTCTGGGCCACCAACACCGTGTCTGCGAAGGGCCAAAGCAGCCAGCGGAGCCGCAGCTGAGAAAGAGGCCTGGCCTGCAGGGAGTTCAGGAGAAATGTCTTTGTGCAGAAGGTGATTAATGCCTTTAATGAGGTACCAAAGGAAGTAATAGAAAGCCAAACCACCTACGGCTGCGGTGGGGGAAGGGGCCGAGGGGACGTTGCTGTTGCAGGCAAGGACGGGGAAGCGAGCTGTGGCGCAGCCCATGCAGCGACGCCGTTTCCAGTTCACTGTCCCAGAAAAACAGTCGAGCAGAGCAGCTGTCCCTCGTCCATCCCGAGCAAAGGCAGAGCTGAGTGCATTTCACGGATTTAATCAGAATTAATTCAGTGTTCCAGCCTGTCCTGGTTCTGGGGTCTTTTCTGCTCAGCTCGTTACGGCTGTGCCAACCAAAAGCCACTGTCTGCAGCTTTGAGGTGTGGGGACGGTAATCTGGGAGTGTCCATGCTCCTCTGCTGTGGGGACAGGAAAGGGAGAGGCTTTGGGAGAGCAGAACCTTGCTGGAGGCTGGGACCTGGCTTAGCCTAGGCTGGCAGGCAGTAAGAGTCGTCACTTGTTTTGGAATCTGTAAGCAATGTGTGGATGAACTCAGGCAAATTTCTGACATTGAGTCATCTGTATCATAACATCCTCCACCTCAGCAGCCCCGTGTGCCAGCCTCAGCAAGGACCTCTGAGGGAGCAGATACCAGCACCTCTCCTGAACCCGCAGAGGCCCACGCAGTCCTGGGGCTTGCAGGACGCCGCGCATTGACAGCTGCCCGCAGACTAGGAAACCGGCTCTCCATGTTCCCAGGCTTGCCCGTGTTTACGTGCCGATAATTAGGGGGGCAGTGAGTTCACCGTGCAGCCCGCGGGTGGGAGGCGAGATAGCTCCTGCATTTCCACCCCTGCTCCCAGAGCAACCATACACCTTTAGAGATGAGCCCTTCCCCGAAACGCCTATATCACCTCTTGTTCTGGAGTGACCAGCACTAGTTTCGTGTACAGGGTTGCTCTGTCAAAGAGAAAACTCTAGTTCGAGCATTGTCACAGTTTTAGTGAGGCTTAACAGTCATGATGAAATAGCAAAAACAACACACAGCATCTCAGATAGCAGCTGTGAGTTAAAAGACTATTCCCAAACTTCTCTTCTTTGCCTGGGGAGCTTTAGCCCACCAAAGCTTGGTCTCAAGTGCAGTCCTTACATGTGCTCTCAGTACAAATGCTGGATGTGTTTTGCCCCAGTTGAACTTTTCCTTCCTCTGCAAACAGCAGGTACAACAACCAAATTGTGTGTTTATCAGGTTAGTTCTGCTTTACCAGATATCTGTGGAGGGACAGAGGAAGAGGGGGGAAGAACCAAGCCCAGGTTTGACCCAGGGTGCTCGTGCCACATCGCCTTACATGCCTTAGCAGCATGCTTAAGCAGCAGGTGCTTAAAGCATGAAGAAGGGAATTTGTTCCTTCTGACTTTTCTGGCTAAGGATTAGTCGCCCTCATCTAAGCTACTCATCGATGTTACCTCTGTAATCACCAGAGAGCCCTCCAGTGAGTGATCCTTTTGAACGGTCTTAGACACCCATCTTAGTACGGGAGGAATTGCCTGCTTATCTCCCTTGTCGATATGGGAGGCCAAGGTGACAAACTTGACTTAGCTTACTGTGAGACCTTCAGAGGCAGGTAATAGATCCACAGACTCCTACCCAAAGTGTCTGCAGCTGTATTATGTTCTTCTGCTAATTCCTCAATACTCTGCTGAAGGTGATACCTCAGCAGTACCAAACATTTTCCTGCTCTCCCTGTGAGCAGACTGTAAAGGCTTTGATAAAAGCAGACACCACATTGCAAACAGGCAGTTTGCAGTTGTGCTGTTCTGATGTATTGCTAAGAAGTGATGAAAACATATGTTCATGGCATAGAAACTGCTCTCTCAGGTTCACCTTCTGCATTTCAGTACAGTACCGCAGTGGCCCCTCAAGGGCAGGGGCTTGCCATCGTCCTGACATGCTCTCATCCTCTTGGCCTCTTCTATTTCTCACTTTTCATGGGTTTACTGCTGGCAGTAGTGTTTGCAGTGCTCTGACAATGATGCCTGGCTTTGCTTTTGCTGTCTTTACTTTAAGCAGATCTCTTTCTCCCTCTTTCTGTCAATACGCTCCTGGCTGATACCGCCTTTCCCTAGGAGTAGGCTCCGGGGGATCATAGAGTCGGTATCATCAGGGGCGGAATGCCTTCAGATGCTAACTGTAGCATTTTCAAAATAGCACCCGGGGATTTGACTGAGCAATCCCCGCTAGCTCTAATGGGAAGGGCACAGCTAAGTCCTGCGTGGCACTGGAAAAAACAACCTTGTGAGCTTTTTTGAGGGGAAAAAAAAAAAAAAGGAGTAATTTCTAAAGTAGGATCCTTTAGCAGCTGAGCCAAATCGGACCCAAAACCCTGGATCAAGACATACCTGAAAGTGCTGGGGACACTCTGAATCCCACCCTGCTCTGGCCCTCAGTTCTCATTGCCATTTGACAGCAATCTCAGGGGAGTGTGACAGGGATGTGCGGTCAGGTTTCCTGCTTCAAGCCTATCTCTGGAAGGAAAGTAGAAGTGTTAATCCAAACTAGCAATTCAAGCAGGACAACTTTGAAAACAAAATTTAAAAAAAATAAATAAATTATCATCCCCCTTGGCTCCCAGGGCTATGCAGTGAAATCTAGAGCAGGGTCGGGGAGGCTGGGGGTGGCAGGAATCGGGGTCACGATGACGGAGGTACAGCAGCATCCTCTGGTGGGACTGCGGGAGCCTTTGGTGAAGGTATGTTTGTCTCAGCGCTGTCTGCGGTAATCGAGCTGCGCGGGAGGAATGAGGTGCGTTGCTGTAGGACTCTGGGTGCTCATGCTATATGATGGTTCGCGTCCGGAGCTGCAAGAGGTGTTGCAGACGTGTAGCGTGCAGGGATGAGATTTGCAGTGTTTTTCCTGGCTATCCTTGCCCGCAGCCAATGCAGCAAATTATTCACTTTCAACAACAGTGAATTTACAACAAAAAAAGGCTCCATCAAAAAGAAATCGCACTTGACAGTCTCCCTTTAGCCACGGGAGAGCAGCAAGCAGACAGGCGCAGGAGGCTGCCTTCACATCCCTTGCTGTCTGAGTGTTCTGTGGTTTTGGCATTGCGAAAATGGGAAGCAGCTGTAAGCCCTTTGGATCACAAATGGATCTGGGAGTCTGCTATCTCTGCTAACAACTCATTTATTATCAGGGAGCAGACAGTTTCCTCTGAGCCAGTGCAATCTATCATTTCTTAAAGATGCTGTGTGAGATTGAAAGAATTTGCTTTAAGAGTTGGCACCTGGAGGCCAGCAATGAGTCCATCTCCTTCCTCTCTGGGATTCTTTTCCAGCTTCAGCTGGAGCAGCCCGTGGGTACCACTGCCCGGGCAGGGAGAGGGATGTGCAGCACATGCACTCTTTCCTTTGAAAAGTTTGAAAGCATCCCTGCTCTGAAAAATTCCTTAAGAGAAATAAGGGCCTTTTGCTTCTCTCCTTGTGCCCAAAATACCGATGAAGGGAGGGTTAAGAGGCTATTCCAGCCCCCTTGCATGAAACTCATATATGCAACTCCAGGCAGGTTAAGTCTGCCCCGCACAACATCCCACCCACAATCAGCACCCGCTGCTGCCTGGCCTGGATTGCATGCCATTTCAGCACAGCACCGCTTCCTCTGCCATGTCAGCCCGTTCGCTCCCCCAAAGCGTGGGGTTACACAGTGGGAACGGGGCTGTGGGGCCGCGCTGCAGCCCCAAACAAATCCCTGCAGCCAGAGACCTGCAGTCAAAGCAGCTCTGCCTAAGGGCACTTCCCTGTCACTTTGCCCGGTGCACCGGGCGAGGGTCCAGGTGAGGGTCCCATGGGGTCTCCTGTGCAGATGCTGAGTGGTCTGATGTGGGCACTCCAAATCCAATCCTCCTTTGCTATAGAGAGCAGAGAGGTGATGAAAGCCCGTGTTAATTATACTCCTTGCAGCATCTATGAGCTCATACCAGTGTTTTTGGCTGCTGTTATCTCCTGGCTGTTTAAAATCCCAGGCTCCCAACGTGCTTCAAGGGAATTTGCTGTCAGAGTCAGCAGGAGAGATGGTAAGATGTGCTGGTGAATACGACAGCCTTGGACCAGAGATGGGGTGCCCCCAGGTGATGGACCACTGTGACCCACTGCAGCTATTTTTCTTAGTTTTCATGTTTAGTTGGTTGATGTGGTTTAACCTTTCTTCCTTTAATTTGCATTCATGAATTATTCCAAGTGAAGCCAGCATTTGTCTTAATTTTGGTTTGTTTTTTTAAACATCTTTTCAGTGCAAAGGGAGATCAGGGCTACAAGTGCTTGGTTCTGCACGATCGGTTTCCCGGATTGCGGATCAAGCCCTTTCTAAACAAGGTTCACTTGATCCAAAGGCACTCAAGGGGATTTTGTAGTCTGTGATCTCATTGCTGCTGTCTTTACCTTTCCTGCAGATTTTGCCCAGCAACACCATGCTCCACCCTGATTTTTGCTCATTCTTTCCTTCCCTGCAGCAGGATTTTCCTTTTGGCTGTTCTGCTCGTCTGTGCCTGTAACCGTTTGCAAGCCCCATGCTTAAGGTGTCACGACCGTCTCATGGCTGTCATGGTTCCTGCTCTTCACCTGTTGCATCTCGCTGTTGTCATGAGTTTAGTAAGCTCTCAGAGCAGCGTTTCACCATTATTTTTGTTTACTAAATGTTTGGGGTAGTGATTGTTAGCTTAGGCCTGTAAGTACCAAAAATCAGATCTTTAAAAGCATTTCAATGTTTACTGATTCCTCCAGGAGCATCAGTACCTAAACGTGATATAGTGTGTTCTAAGTAACAATAAGTGTCACTGTGGGCCTGTTTTGAGCGTAGCACAAACAGGATTAATGGATTTTTATTTTTATTTTACCCAAACCAATGTTTTTTGTGAAAGTGCAAGCCAAAAGCGGGATTATAGCTCAATGATTTTTTTTCATGGAAGGTGTGTGTTTCTGCTGTTCTGTTCTGTGGTGATGCTGCTGTCTGGTGCAAGACAGGCTCTAACGGCCGCTAAACCGCGATGTGCAGTAGGACAGGATTGCTCCCCCAGTTCACTTTCCTCCTGCTCGTGCATAGCTGAGCCGGGGCGCTCACCCCATCTCTGGTTGTTTCTGGTTTTACTATGCTTGGGTGGACAAGGGGAAAGGACAGTGTTGGGTGCTCCCAGCCTGGCTGTGCTGTGGTGGAGGGTGCAGATCTTGCATTGCTGCACTCGGGTCCTCCTCTCTGGCTTGGTTTGGCAGGGTGCTGTAGGATACCTCGTGTGGGAGTTGGTCCCCTTCCCCAGGCCCTCATCTCTCTCAGAGAGAGATCTTGCTTTGGGATCTTGCATCGGTCTCGCACCTTGTTTTCTGGTTTGTCAGAGGAATCTCCTGCCAAGATTAGATTACTAAGGAGCTCTAATGGCTTCTTTGTGGCATTTCTTTTCTCAAGAAGTGAGAGGGGAAAAAAAATGTGCAAGGGGATATACTAAGATATCAATGGTAAAATAGAAAAGTCTTGAAAGGGTGTCTTGAGAAAAAAAAAAAAGAAAAGGAGAATCGAGTTTTAGGCAAGTTGTAGAATCAGGGACAGATAATAAATGGGAGCTGAAGGCCTGTGGCAAGTGCATTAGAGGCAGCCTCTAACATGTTCTTTAAATCAACATTTGTTGCAGTTTGGCCCCATCCACAGACAGCAGCTAAAGCGTGCAGTGAAATGCCTCCTCTGATGCTGTGTCCTATCGCTCTAACCTTGGGGCTGTGCAATTAGTGAAGGCACCAGCATGAAAAAGGACAAAGTCTGAGGTCCTGAAAGAGCTGCACCTGATGCATTGGACCGTGTAGGCTTTTCTGCAAGGAGTCTAATCACTTTTCAGACGTGTCCTAATGTTAACAGAGACTTTGACTTCAAGCTTCAAATGACCTACCTGTGCCTTTGAGACCTTGGCTGTGTGGGTAGCTTTCCTTTCTCTGGTGTGCAAGACTGCATATGAAGGGTGGCTTTCAGGGGAAGTTACATCTTAGGGTTTTTTTGGGGGTAATTTACCATCCTGGTGGCTGTTTTTGGGGTTTTTCTCAGTGAGACTGGATGGGGTGGGGGGATAGGAAGGGCTGGCATTAATGACATACCAGCAAAGCCATGCTGGGAATATCTGGAGCACCCACCGATTCAGCAGCATCCATTTAACTGGAAAGGGCTGGGCGCTCAGGGTGTTCTTTCTGTGACTGCCAGGGTGGATAAATAAGTGGAGAGAACACTTGCCCAAGGGAGAGGGCACGGCTTTGCATTTCTGGTCAGTCCCACATCAGTCTCATTTTCTTGCTTAGGCTCATGTTTACAGTCCTTGCTTTTCCTGATGAATCTGACTCCCATGCATGAGGGTCCACAAATCCCTGGCAAGCAGGGACAGCCACCTGGCTGGTACCCAGAGCTCTCCCATGTCTGCTGGCACACGAGCAGCAGGGGATGACGTCTGGGAAATGATGGGGGAACTACTCTTCTCCTGGAAGCACCAGGCAGCATATGGGTAAAGGCCATGTAGGTGCTTTGAGTGGGTGAACAGAGACTACCTCTGCATGCAGCATCCTCGGGAACATTTTCCCCAAGCAGACTTTGCCACGGAGCAGCCTGGCAAAGTGGAAGCACCAAGGGGCCATGCTGAGTGGCCACAGTCAATATTATTCACCATCTGTTCTCCCATTGCTGTTATGACAGCAGGAAAATGTCCTTCACGTCGGCAGTGTAGGCTCATTCATCTCCGCTCCCCAAGTGAGAAGAGCATGATTCACCTGCTTGTCTCAGTCTTCATCTTCCTCCCCAAACGTGGCACTGGGGCTCAGCCCGTATGGCCGGCCAGCTTGGCTGACACCCTTTGCACCATGTTGCCTTGCCAGAGATGGGACACGCATAGTGCTGGGGAGGTACGCTGACATGACTAAGCCACTTCGGAAGAGGAGGGACTGAACCAGCTCTCCTTCTCCCCCACTGTCCGCAGGGAAGCGTTTAATCTCCCGATGGGAAGAAATTAATGGAGACACATTTAAAATAGGAATCCCTGCACGGAGGAGGTTGGCTTCTCTTGATTTCACGTTTGTGTCACACTAGGCGGCCTTACGGTGCGTGAAGCTTTTCCATTCAGCTCGGCCAATGTGCCCTTAATTTTCCTTTTTGGTCTTGAAGGCCTGAAGAAAGATTATTGGTAACTCTCAATTGAGCAAAGCCTTTCTTCTGTAGACAATCTTCCTTAGGAAAAAAAAGGTTAAAAGGCTGTGCATCCACCACTTGTTTGAGCCAAGCCTAACATGCCACTAAAATTTGGTCTTCATTAGATAAAAAGCTAGTGGGCAAGTGGCTTGATCCCTCTGCATGTCTTGGAAGCCTCCTCTCCACTCCATGTAAGGAAAGCAGTTTGAGGGCGCTTCCCTCCCATGATAACCCATAGTGTTTAGCTGTGTGTGACTGGAAACCCACCAGGCCTTTTGAGGAGTCCCTCGGAAGACCATGAACCATCTTAAACCTAGACAGAGTCAAGGAGATCTCTTCATGCCTACATTAAAGCAACTGAAAATCAGTTCCTTTGGGCTTACTTCTTCCAAGTCAGGACCTTCCATAACCAAAAGACTAGATGCAGCCCAATAAAAGTTTCCCAGCAGACCGAGGGTAGATATGTTGGAGACATTGCTAATGAGGAGAAATATATATTCTGTTTTTGTTTTCCCTGCTGTGGTTTAGTGGGAATGATCATGGTGAGGCCTGGAGTTTTCCAATCTGAGGTTGGAACAGAAAAGCAGAAAACGTGTAACTATTGCAAGAATTATAATTATCGATAGGTGTTTCTGTGGTGCTATCAAAGTATGAAGTGAATTCTAGGAGGGCTGTAAATAAATGCTTTCTCCTAGGTTGGACCCTGACACATGCAAGTCGCACTTGCCAGAGTGACTCCCTTCTGAATTGCAATCAATAACGAAAATAATCATGGAGGCAGTCAGATGCACTGAAAAGTCAATATGCCTGATAGGATATCCTCATCGTCCCTGTATGGGAAACCAGCCATTACTGCCTATAAAACTTTTTATTTTCTGAGGATATTAGAGGTTGCTGTGTAGGAGGTAGGGGGTGGGGTGCATTAGCCTTGTTTAAATGCCCAAAATATTTATTGAGGACATGCTTCCTCTATATTCTCTCATGATAGGATGCCCCAAATCCAGTGACACTAATTAGCTACTTAAACTTTTTCTTTTTTTTTTTTCCCCCCCAGCTATGGCCAAATCTCTCTGGATTTAGCAGCACAGCAAAGATTTAACAGAAATTTTAAATGGGAAAAGCATACGAGAGGAGAAATCGGAGGATAAGATTCTGTGCCTGTTAACTGATGGCATTTATAAATTATAGCTGAGAGATGTCATATCAGTGGAAATGGAAAACAGCTTAGTGGATTATAAAAATACCCTCTATAAACCATTTTAATGCCTAATTTTTTTAAGTCTCTTATGGTAGGTGTCATAAAAATGAATTCTAGCGGAAAGGATAAAAATTTTCCCCTGGTAAACTGGCTAGCTGGTGATTAGAGGCTGTCAGGGAGAACAAACTCTTGATTAGGGTGAGGTGCTGAATTTTGGCTGAAGACAGCAGTCTCCCATTTCTGGGGAAGTGAGTTCGTTTGCAGGTGAAGCAGATCCAAACCCACAAGGCAAATATCACCGCAGCAAAATGTCCTCCTATTCCAGTGCAGCTTCTCTCGGCCTGGTGGAGAGGAAGGCTGAGGCTCAAGCGGTGGGGGCAGAGCTGTGGGGCAGGGGCTACGTCAGAGGCTTTTTTGGGGCAAGACATGAACGGAAATTGCAGAGGGACAGCAGCCCAGGAGGGAAGAGCAGGGGTTGCTGTAAACTGCAGTTGTGGATGTGAGATAGGACAGTGCAAAAGGTGCTTGTGGGATGTCTTGGAAGGAGCCATGAGGTGGTGATGGACAGAAAGACACATTCTGGTGTCTAGCAGGCTGCAGTGATTCTGGTTCCACCACTTTCTTGAGCATCAAGTATACTTTAAAATTAAACTTGCAAGAAGGAGAGGGAAAGAGCTCTGGGCTGCCCTACAAAACAAATATTTTAGTTGCCCAGTGGTCAGTGTTTGGTGGTGTGTGCCATTTCAGAGACGCTGCTACTCCAAGTTCCCTTGCTCACGTCTCTGTGGCCCCTGGGTGCCTTCTGTCCCCTCCTGTGTGACATTTTGAAAAGCACAGCCAACGCTCAATTCTGGGTTAAGATATTTAAGGATGCAATGTTTTGCAGTACATTTCCAAGCTGTTCGCGTAGGAAAGGGTAAATGACCTACCTCTCCTTGTCCTTTCACAGTCGAGTTTCTCAGGATGCAATTCAAAGGCACCTATTCTCTCGCTACCTTTGAAGGCTTTGTGTCAGTTCTCCCCATAGATCCTTATACCATAGACCTCTTTTGTGTCCTGCCCATATTATTTTTTCCAGAAGAAGAAATCTGCATGTGGGATAGAAATGGTATTAACTTTCCCAACGTGAGCTCGCAGCAGCACTGCATTTGCAGTGTGTCATTGGGGCTGCGCCAGGCTATTTCCACAGGGAGGCAAGATGTAGTGTATGGACTCCGGCTGAGCACCTTATAGCACCAGTGCAGGAAAGGCAATTTACCAAATTAAATTGCACAATATAGGATGTCCGAGCAGCCTACATCTGGGTCCTGTTCTCCTGCAAGCAACTTCATCATGACATGAGCTAAAGGGATGAGTAACAGCCTTCAAATTGAAAGCTTATGAAAAAAATCTCATGCAGAATAATCCAAAGGCAACCTGCACCCAAGTTCCCCAAGCTCCAGTTGGGTTGGGAGTGTGTTTTCAGTCACAGAGAGATGAGCTGTCTTGCCTCTAGGCCTTTTCTGTTCTCTTGTATAAATCAACCAAGGGCTGAATATGAAAGGCATTTGAGGAAAAAATGGGATTTATCTGGACAGTTTCCTTCCTCTCCCACCACCTTTTTCCTGTAGATGGCACAAGTGTGAGTCTTTTCATTTGTCCACCTTACTCCAAAAGTACCCAGAGGGAAGAGATCTTAAGGACACTTGATTCGCGTATAGGTTTTTGTGGGGAAAATCAAAAGGAAGAAAAGGTGGGAAACATCTTCTGATTACAAAGCTTCCTTATTTAAAACTGGGGATATTATTCAGAGACAGCACTGGAATAGTGACTTCTACAATTTTATAGTATCACAGTATTGGGTTTTTTTTGCTAACAAACTGATTTCTGTAGTCAGGTTATTCTCTGGGAGACCATTTTCATTTTTACAGAGAGTTTCCAGCCCAGCTTTTTTGGAGGCATGAGTAGACTGTATGCTAAACCTTTAAAAAGCAGACAGCAAATAAGTAGATTATGCAACTTATTAGCACTGTTGAGCCCATCAGGTGTTTATTATAAATCAGAGCCACTGGTTTTGTCAGGTAGCGCTGCTGTGCCCATGTGATACCCCAGCAGAACAGCTCAGAGCGGAGGAGAAGCAGCTGCTGATTAGGCTTTCAGAACCCCTTTTGGCTTGTCATCACCCAGTAATAGCAATAAACACCCACGGTCTCTTTACTTCCAAACTAGTACACCCGATACCCACTACTGCACACATTCTCTACTTACTGCCACATTTTTGTCGGTGGAAGTATACACAGTGGGTTGCAGAGTAATTCTTTGCGTATACCCACAAGTGCCTACCAAGCCAAAGGAGAATCCCTTTACTGCCTACTTATGGGGAAGGGTTCCAAAACGATCCTCTGGGCTATCCATTTTGGACAACTAGAAAAAGGAAAACAAAGGCTAGATTGTCTGGAATTTGGGTAGGAGTTTTTTTGTTGGTTGGGGTTTTTGTTGGTTTTTTTTTTTTCTCCTGCTGGGTGCCTACTGTTCCCACAAGAGCCATGGCACCAGGTTTCACCACGTATTCACATTATATGTTAACATGCAGCGATATTACAAGAGGCCCTCCAGAGCAGGGAACAGGCGTAGGCAGAGAGTTGATTCATCGGGAGATTTCAGCAAAATGGCAGCATGGGAGCCGAGCGCCCATTGGATGCAATATTCCTTTACGTTGATGAATCTGGTCCTCACTACTTTGTCATAACCATGCACAAGGATTATTCCTGTTATTATTCAAGCTTGTCTTACCTGTTATAGACTTCTGAAACAAAATTGGAGGAAATTAAATGGTGGACACTGCCTGGTGGGTGGCAGAGAAACTAATTCCCTTTGTTTTTCGGACATTTCAATTTGAACAACTGTCTTTGAAAAGCTCTCCCACAGGACAGTTCCATCATGTGAAATTCTCAAGCGATCTGGCAAGTCAAATGAATAGTACATCTGCTAATTAGATGGCAGCTGACTGTATTTCTTGCTGGTAGGAGAAACCTTTTGGGTGGAAAATGTAAAAATCTCACCTAGGTGAAGGAAGGGATTTTGCAGGTGTGAGTGCAAATGTCCACCCATCTCTCCAACCAACCTAGAACAGAACAAACACTGATGGTTACTTTTGCTGAAGATCTTTCAAAGGCATTGTTGCACCGTGCCCAGGGAGGAGAGCTTGCCTTGAGTTCACCCACGTGAGCAGGAAAGCTGAAGGGAAAGTTAGCAGCAATAGGGATGCTAATATGTACTGAGGTCCCAAAAGATGAGTTACATCCAGAGTATAACAGGAGGAGAGAAGGCCCTGGAAAGTTTGTATAATGTGAATCAGCTGTGAGTCCTAGCCTCCATCCCACTTCAGCCCTGGGACAGTCAGTAGACCAGTGCATCTTTAATTTGACCTACAGCTTCATTGCTATAATTGCTACCAACCTTAGAGCCACTGTACTTTTGGGTCCTTGTTGTACATTGTCTTTTCTTGCCTGTGCATTATTTTAGCATGGAATTTGGCCTTTTCTGCAGAAATCACTTTCGGGGTTTGGGCAGGGCTCCTGCACAGACACCTCTGCTGTCGTGACTGCACTAGCGCACAGTGAGTCCAGGCACTGGGGGTACTGGGGTATCAGTGGAGCATGCGCATGTACTTGTCCCAGAGATGTCCAAGTTCTGCTAATGCCCTGAAATCCTGAGCAACATCATGTGCTGCCATTCAAGTCCTGAGCATCCTTTTGTCATATGCTGGTGCAGTTCAGTGTGATCTTGCAGTACTGACCCAAAGGAAGGACAGAAGCAGGTAATCAAAAAAAAGATAAAATTCTCCTGTTGAGGCTTCTGGTGTAGTGGCCCTCCCGGTTGATATATGCTTTAGTGTTTGGGGTTCTTTTATATTTCCATGGACCAGGACCCTCTGTCTGTCTCCCACTTAGAAACGTGTTCTCCATAGTGCACCAGCAGAAATGATGTCTGCTGGAGTCTACAGACAGCCTGTAAAAAAAAAAGAAGAGCTCTCAGAAGCATATCCACATCCTACTTCCTCCCTCTCCCCACCAACTCATCACTGTATCGTTCTCCCAGTGGGAGCAATTGCCTGAAGCCTAAGATATCGCTTAAATGTCAGTCATTTAACTACTAGTTATTTTAGCAAATAAGAGTGGGACTGTCTCCCTGGGGTTGACTGAAAATTGTTAAAGGAGGGGAAAAAAAGACAGGAAGAAAAGAAAAGGAGAAAAGAGAGAGAGAAAAGAACAGAAAGGATAAAGGGAAGCACCAGGCAGAAAGACTCATGATGCCACTGTCTGAGAGAGATGGAGCCAGAGGAAGGCATCCCAGTAACATGAATAGGCTGTTTCCCACCGAGGGTTCAGGGACAATAATGAGCCCTTTGTGGTGTACCTGAATTACCCAGTCTCATTCTCAAGGCTGTGCTCTGACTTGGGTCTCTGATTCTCCTGCTGGTGTTGGCAGCAGCTCTGCCACTGTCTGTACTTTGCCAGTCCAGTGCCAGCCTGTTGTTTGTAAGGAGGCAGCAGGTGTAAAGGGAACCATTCTCCGTGGAGTGGTGCTCCTGTGTTTGGGAGATGGCAAAAGAGCTGCTAATTAACGCTATGGGAAGAACAGGAGTCTTCTTTCCTTTTGACTCATATCTTGCTCCACATCCCCTTTTCCTTTCATGTTGTTCCTGAGTCCAGTTAACCCTTGCTGGAACAGAAAAATGGAGCTGATATCTACTTATTTCCTGGAACCATTGGGAGGTTTTCTCTTGGAGAATCACTTTAGCTTCATGTGTTGGCAATGCAAGTTTTCTCTACATGTAGATAACACTCAGGGTGTATTAATATGCTGTCATCTGGTTGTTCACATGAGTTGTGTTTGTTACCTTCCCTGAGGCTCTGGCTCTTCTGGCATGGAGGGCTGTATGAGTTTTAAATCTGGAGTCTGTCCATGCACGACTTTGAAATTCATTTTGGAGAATATTTGAGGAAGGAAAAAGCAATTCTCAAGTCAGAAGAGGAGTATTGGTGCTGGCAGAGAATACCACAGAGCAGAGAATCCCTCCCAGAAAGCCTTGTTCTCATCCAGAATTAATCAGAATAGTCCTTTGAAAGTGTGTATTGACTGTGGATATCCTCAGTTACATCAGCTAATAGTCAGACCCGGAGCTTTTAATGGCATTACTCCAAGTAACCAAGAACAGAATTGGCCCCCTGCCTAGGGATCCCAATCCTGACCACAGGCAGTCATCAGGAATAGTGTGTTTTTCTGAGGATAAACGTGGAAAACCCATTGGAAAAAAACCCAACAAAACACTACCAAACCAAATCAAACCCACCCCACCCCCCCAATCACTGGAAAATAACAACTAGATTATTATCTTTCAGATAATATTATAGAATATTATCTTTCAGATATCTCTATTTAACTGTATTTTAAAAGGCACACTAAAACCATAACTATATAGAAGGTAAAACAAATGTCTGCATTTTATGTGAGTAGTCCATCTACAATGATAAACTGTCTCAGGTTAACATTGCATTTGCTTGTCATTCTTTGCATGGATGAGGGAGGGCAGTAAAAGTGAATTTCTTCACTGAATCCATGTAATACCCATTAGAAAAAACAATGCCTGGCAATTAAGTATAGGAGCCACTCAAGAGCTTAATCATCTTTTAAACTAAGTACAAAAGGAGGAAACCAAACCTTTTGTAAAACTTGAAGGCTTTTTTAAAGAAATGAGACAAAGCAGACTGACTACTTTTTCTGGTTCAAGGCTGTCCTGCATAGATGACAGAAAACTACTGCAACAATCAGACAAGAAGATATTTCACATCATCGTCCATCAGGGTTTTGGCTTTCAGTATGCTGCTCTAATATCTTTAAAAAACTAATTATTTTCTCCCAGAAATAATGAAAGGCCCATTTACAAGCTATTGTAGAAGATCAGATTTAAAAGGAGGCTCAGGTTTGCTCTAAGATTTTCACCTTATTTTTAATACTGCATTTGTACGCATAAAAACCAGGTTGAACACAGCTGTTAATGAATTAACCCTCACTCCTTCATGCAATTTTACCCATCAAGTTTGAGCACGCAGAGCATATTTGTAGAGAAATTTCTGAAAATTCCATGCTGTGTAACACAAATGCCAAGTGATAAAAGTCCTTTTTTGGTGGTTTTACTAGCCGTTAGCTATAGAAGAGGCACCTCTTTTGAACATAACATAGGAACACAAAAGCCATTACGCTGGGCCCAACCAAAGATCAAGCTACTCAGTGTGCTGTCTCTGATAATTGGGCATAGCAAGCACTTAAGGGAAGAGTATAAAAAATACCGCCTCCTGGTTTGATGCTATCAATAATGTAATGTTTCCTCTGCTAGAGTTTGCATCCAGAGTATCTTGTTTAATAGCTGGCAGCGGAGCAACCCCCTGAATATTTGTAATCTCAAAGTTCATTTGTACTAAGGCTCATCTGGCACAGAGTTCCAGGACTTATTGCCGTACCACTTGGAAAAATACCTCTTTTGTTTTAAACCCACTGTCTGATCACTTCTGTGTGTTCCCCTGAATCTTGGCTTATGAAGAATGAGGAATATGGATTTCTTATTCACCTTTCCAAACCATT